>CM040421.1:100677964-101976298 GCA_022702705.1 Papilionanthe hookeriana x Papilionanthe teres | reverse complement strand
TGTCAAAAGTTGACCCATTGGGTCAATGGAGTGGTCATTGGGTCAGAAATTGACCTTTTGACCAAAGTTGAATTTTTGGTCGAAAGTTGACCTATTGGGTCAATGGGGCGGTCGGCTAGTCAAAATCGACTATTTTGACCAAAGTTGACTTTTGGTCAAAAGTCGACCTATTGGGTCGATGGCCGGCCATCGGGGTCAAGGATTAAGCGCGTGCTTGGAGCCCGGGCCGCGGTGCGGCGCTTACCCGCACCGCGAATTTGCGATAATTTTGGCGGAATCGCGGAGTATCGCGACCCGGGGCCGCGAAGCGGGACGAGCGCGACCGCGGGTTATACCCCGCGGCCCCGACTTTCAACCAGCTTCAGCCCGAAAAATCTCCCGCGTGCCCTCGCCCCGCCGCTCTCCCCGAACCCTTCTCTCGCCCTAGCCCTTCTCGCGACTCGATCGCTCTTGCGGGAAGATTTCCCCGGAAGAAAAACTTGTCCGTCCTAAAGCACTTCTTGCGACTCGACCGCTCTTTCATCTTCCTCGACTATCTTCTTCCACGACTCATCTTTACCCCCGTGCCTCGGGTAAGAAGTGCTTGTATCTCGCTTCCATTATTTGGGCTCGGTTTTGGTGTTTGTTTCATTCTATCGCTTTTCTCGGTGTGGCTTCGGGTTTGCTTCACTTTACTCCGACCCCGTTTCTTCCCGCCGCTTCGCTATCAGTCGTGCACTCATGTGCCGTGAGATGGATTATTTGCTTAAATTTACGGGTGTTTATTACTTAAGCATGTGAAAAATAGAGATGTTAAGCATGTTCTAGTAGTTGGCTTGATCGATTGCTTAGAATGGTATGCTTATGGCTACCATTTGATTTCGCACCGCACCGCACTACACACTCGCTTTTATATGGCTATCATTTCAATCGGCATGGTTAATGATGATTATAGGCTTCTTTGTTGTCATTCAGCTTCAAGACTATCGCCCAAAACTTAACTTCGAATGTGTAGTTAAGTGCATTGTGTGTATATATATTGTGTGTGTATATATTGTGTGTGTTATAGTTGTGTGGTGCGTGTGCATTGAAGTGTAGTTAAGTGCAGTGTATCAAGTGTAGTGAAGTGCATTGTGTGGTGCCGTGTAGTGTGCAGTGTGTGTGATGTGTAGTGTAGTGCCGTGTGTTTGTGTGGAAGTGCGTGTGTGTGTGTTTTTACAAGGTAATGTGTGTGATGTGCGTCGTTGTGAAGTGTAGTGCAGGGCAATGTGTTCTGGTGTAGTGCGTTGTATTGTGTAGTGAAGTGCAGTGCAGCTTGTGGTGCAAGAAGCTCAGGAACTGTTCTGTATCGAGTTGTGTGGTGAAGTGCACCGAAGTGTAGTTAAGTGCGTATCAAGTGTAGTGAAGTGCATTGTGTGGTGCCGTGTAGTGTGCATTGTGTGTGATGTGTAGTGTAGTGCTGTGTGTTTCGTGGAAGTGCAAAGTGTGTGTGTTTTTACAGGCAATGTGTGTGATGTGCAAGCCTGTGTGAAGTGTAGTGCAGTGCAATGTGTTCTGGGTGTAGTGCAGTGTATTGTGTAGTGAAGTGCAGTGCTTTGTGGTGCAATGAAGTTTGTGAACTGCTTAGTGTTTTTAATTGGGCGTGTATTGAGCTGGTGGTGCAGGCACCGAAGTGTAGTTAAGTGCAGGTATCAAGTGTAGTGAAGTGCATTGTGTGGTGCCGTGTAGTGTGCATTGTGTGTGATGTGTAGTGTAGTGCTGTGTGTTTCGTGGAAGTGCAAAGGTGTGTGTGTTTTTGCAAGCGCAATGTGTGTGATGTGCAGTCGTTGTGTGAAGTGTAGTGCAAAGGCAATGTGTTCGGGTGTAGTGCGTGTATTGTGTAGTGAAGTGCAGTGCAGCTTGTGGTGCAGTGAAGTTTGTGAACTGTTTAGTGTTTTTAATTGGGCGTGTATTGAGTTGTGTGGTGCAGTGCACTGAAGTGTAGTTAAGTGCAGTGAACCTAAGTGTAGTGAAGTGCATTGTGTGGTGCTGTGTAGTGTGCATTGTGTGTGATGTGTAGTGTAGTGCTGTGTGTTTCTGTGGAAGTGCAGTGTGTGTGTGTTTTTGCAATGCAATGTGTGTGATGTGCAGTGCTGTGTGAAGTGTAGTGCAAAGGCAATGTGTGTGCAAGTAAAGGTGCAGCGAAGTGTAGTGCAAAGGTCGTGTTGAGTTGTGTGGTGCCGTGAGTGCAGCTGTGCTATGTGCAGCTGTGTAATGCAATGTGTAGTGTTGTGTGTGATTTGGGGTAATGCAATGTGTAGTGCCGTGAAATCAAGTGCGGTGAGTGAAATTGTGTGAGTGAGTGAAGTTGTGTAGTGAAGTGCAAGACAATGTGTGTGATGTGTAGTGCAGTGAAGTTGTGTGTGAAGTGTGTGGGTGTGTGATTCCAAAGGGCCGTGCAGATGAAGTGTGTGTGTATTGCAATGTGTGAATAAGTGTTGAATCGGGTGTGTGAAGTGCACTGAAGTGCAGTGAAGTGTGTGGGTGTGTGATTCCAAAGGGCCGTGCAATGTGAACTCGTGTAGTGTAGTGAAGTGTGTGTAGTGTAGTGCAATGTGTGAAGTCAAGTGTGTGTAGTGCAAGGCAATGTGTGTGCAAGGCAGTTGAACCTCTCGTAGGTGAGTGCCGTGCATTAAATTTGAAGTGCGATGAAGTGTAGTGTTGTATAGTGTTTGTAAAAACCTATGTAATCTGTTCAAAAGTTTCATTAATGAAAATAAAGTACTCACTTCCCGTGGACGTAGGTCAATTCGACCGAACCACGTAAATTTCGTGTTCCTTTACCTTAGTAGCATTTTAAATTTCGTGTTCCTTTACTTTAGTAAGCATATTAGCCTAGACTTTCATATGTTCGTTTATTTATTTCATATTTAAAGATATTGTCGACTTGTCTCCTATTATTAGTATGGCAAGTAAGAACAAAGAAGTTGCCACTCCCGCAATGTGGGAGAAGGACATAAAATTAATTTTTTGCGATATATGCATTGCGGAAATCGAAAGAGGCAATAGACCGAACTCTTTTTTCAAAGAAGGAAGGCCGGCAAAACATAGTAACAACTTTTAGGGAGGTGACAAGTGTGGATTACGACAAGCCGCAGCTTAAAAATAAATGGGACCAGCTAAAGAAAGAATTGAGCTATGGAAGGACCTAAAACATGGATTTACCGGGTTCAGGTCGGGATCCGTCGAAGCGAACTATTGCTGCTACGTAAGAATGGTGGACTGAAAGGCTAGCGGTAAGACATAATTGAATTAGTTTTGCTTGTGTTTGCACCACTCGCTAATAAAAATTATTTATTCTTACAGATTTATCCTACGGCGAGGAAGTTCAAAACAGCTGGGATAGAACCATAATTCGAGGAGAAACTCGATCGAATGTTTGGTGGGACAATAGCCACAGGGAAATACGCAGTTGCACCTAGCCAAACAATGGTTGATACAACCCCTGAGGAGGTCGCCGTAGAACTTTCAAACGATTCAGCAGAACTCCGCATATACGATCAAACTGAAATGCAATCTACAAACCGAACGAAGCGGCCCCGGATCGATAAGAAGAGGAAAAGTACTGTTGGAAGTATGAAAGAGCAACCTATCATTACTTGTGGAATCAGCAAATGATGCTCCACATAAAGTTCAAAAAACGCCGTCCACGAGGTTGTTAGGCTTCTAAAGGAAGACCCGCAGATTATAGGGAATCGACCACTTTTCTTCTTTGCTATCGACCTCCTCCGGACTCTCTCCACCGAGACTTTTTCATCGCAGCTGATAGAGAGCTACGCTTAGAATACATTCGATATTATTTTGACCGACGCACCTTGTGATATGATATGGAAATGTTGCTTTTATTTCATCTATTGTTATTGTTGTTATCGATGTTGTCCGGACAATTTTTATTTTGAATGGTTGAATGTTCGAGTTATTTCCTTTCTTAATGTAGTTCATTCATATGTTTCGCTAAGGTACTTGTCGATTTCTATAGAGAGTAACATGTTTTCTTTGAAAGGTGCAGCTTATACCGTCATGAATCCGCAGGAGATCCGACGCCGTAGGAGAAACGCAGCGATAAATATAATGCCGCAATACTACAATACATACGTCGATCGTGAACCTTGTTACACTTCATCTCAGTGTCGGAGAACATCGGATGGGTGAAATGATTTCAGGACACCCAACGAGATTTCGTAACATCTTCGAATGTCACATGAGGTTTTCGTAGATCTTCTAGTTGACCTAAAAACATCTCATGGACTCCATGGGTCTTATAGACAACGTACCGTGAAGTGTCGGGCATCACACTTTTTATACCGTCACGTAACGAGTCCATGAGGGGAGCCATGGAACGTTTCCAGCATTCGTCGGAAACAATTAGCCGATATTTCTCGCCTGGTTTGGCTTCTCGTCGCTTAGCAAATGATGTACTAAAACCAACTCGATCCAACATTTGCAAGGACCCCGACAGAGATTCTTAACGACGAACGATACATGCCATATTTCAAGGTACAAATGTTAAATAAAACAAATTTTTATGGAATGGATTGCATATTTATATGATTATTTTTTCCTTAAGGATCGCATCGGCGCAATAGATGGAACGCACGTTCATGCTATAGTGCCGATAACGAGAAAGTAGCTTATATCCGCCGTTCCGGGAGGACAACTCGTAATATTATGGCCGTTTGTGATTTCAACATGTGCTTTACATTTGTATTGGCCGGATGGAGGGCAGCGCACATGACAAGTAGACTCTTTAAAGTTGCAACAAGAAAGCCGGAGTACAATTTCCTCACCCACCTCCCGTAAGGTCATTTATAATATTAAAAGATGATGTTTTTGGTCATACACCTAACTATACTTTCTATCATTACATGGAAGTATTATTTGGTAGATGCTGGCTACCCCATGCAGAGGGGGTATCTTAAACCATATCCAGATACAAGATATCATATTCCAGATTTTCAAAGAGCTAGTAATCGCACAAGAACTAGAAAGGAGCTGTTTAATAAGAGACATTCATCCTCGCGAGGCGTTATCGAGAGAACATTCGGAGTCTGGAAGAAGAAGTGGGCCATTCTTCGGGATATGCCTCCTTATCCGTTCCCAAACAAAAGCGCATAGTGTTGGCAACTATGGGCCTTCATAACTATATCAAGCGGCATCCAACTCGGCCGATGTTGATTTTGACGAGGTTGCTACAGCCGACGGTTTACAGTGACCGCATCGAACCGTCTCAACCACAGTGAGGATGACAATAGGCACCAATCCGTACAAAAGAAGGGGAGGGTGCAAATGAAATGGCAAGCACTTCGAGCGTACATTACTCGATTGTTAGTTGGAGAGCGAGTGTTTTTTTGCAAAGGCAATGTATGTCTTTTACATTCTTTTCGAGCACTTTACTTCACATTATTTACAATTCAACACTCTAGATCGATTCTTTTCATTTTGTTCGACCATTTTATACTCAAATTAATTAAGCCGCATGTGTGCTCAGTACTACTGTAAACATGAGCTCCAACGACGTCGGCTACCTCTCGCCGATCGCTATGTCGCCGTGGTCGCGTGCATCTCTTTCGACATCACGTCGCCCGCATAGCTTTCGACGAAAGTTTTATGCCCGTCCTCGGGACATTCCGCATCGTTGTCGTTTCTTCCGATGTGCGTATAGCTTACCGCATTCTCACGAGTCCGACGCCGGGAGTGTACGACCACAACGGAAGACGCAATGAAACGGGAGTTACAGTATTATGAAAACTAAAGTGAACATTATTTTATTGTTGGTTGTTGTTGAATAGTCCTTCGCTTTTTTTTCACTCTACCGCCGCCGCCACGTGTTCGAGAGTAGTATATGTTTTGCCGTATAACTCTATGACTATTTCGAGATTTGCAATCGCGTAGAACTCTACGACTATTTTGAGATTTGGAAGCGCTCTCTCGTCGTGTTATTAAATTTTTAATATAATTTGAAGAATCTATTTAAAATATTTTATAAAGCTCGTAAATTTTTTATTAATATGAACAATCTTTTTAAATTATAAAAATTTTAATATATATATATATATATAATTCATTAAAATTAAAAGATAACTAAATATTTTATTTTACAATTAAATTAAAATATAACGAAGCTCGTAAATATTTTGTTAATACACTTAAAGAATTTAACCTATATAGTGAATTATTGAATCGAATCAATAGTTCACTATATATATAGAAAATATATATTAAAGATATAAAAATAAAAAAATCTAATTTCAATTTATAAATTTGTATATTTAAATATAAAATTTTAAAAAAAAAATTTATTTCACTTTCAAATATTTCATCCTACATAAATATATCCAAATATTAAAACAGTTTCTAATAAACAAGGGTGCCTGTCATTTTTCGCCTCGTAGCTGTTTTTCCACAACTCGCAACCAAACATACAAGAACTTCTTCGCAACTGCTTTCCCGCAGATACAAGTCAGTAGTAAGATATCGCAATGAGAGCTGAGTAAAGACAACATGGCTTTCCAAACGAGTTCTAAACATTCTGACCAAAGTTAACTTTTTGGTTAAAAATTGACCTCTTGGATCAGTTGGTTGGTTATTGGGTCAAGGGTTAACGATTTTGACCAACGTTGACTTTTTAGTCAAAAGATGACCAATTGGGTCGATGGGGTGGTCATTGGGTTAAGAATTGACTGTTTTGACCAAAGGTTACTTTTTGGTCAGAGATTCACGTTTTGGGGAAATAATTGGTCATTATGTGAAAAATTGACTTTTTTGACCATAATTGACTTTTTGGTCAAAAGTTGACTTATTGGGTCAACGGGTTGGTCATTGGGTCAAGAATTGATCATTTTGACCAAGGTTGACCTTTTGGTCAAAAGTTGACCTATTAGGTCAGTGTGTTGGTTCATTGGGTTATGGATTGACCATTTTGACCAAAGTTTACATTTTGGTCAGAGATTGACTTTTTGGGTTAATAAATGGTCATTAGGTCGAAAATTGACTATTTTGACCAAAATTGACTTTCTATAAACATTGAATTTTTGGTTAAAAGTAAACCTAATATGTCAATGGGTTGTTCATTGTGTTAGAAATTGACTATTTTGACCAAAGTTAACGTTTTGGTCAAAACTTGACCTATTGGGTCAATTGGTTGGTCATTGGGTCAAGGATTGACTAATTTGACCAAATTTGACTTTTTGTTCAAAAGTTGACCTGTTGGGTCAACGGGCTGGTCATTGGTTCAAGGACTGTACATTTTAACCAAAGCTGACCTTTTGTCAAAAGTTGATCTATTGGGTTAATGGGTTCGTCATTTGATCAAGGATGGTTGAGTTTTTTGTCAAAAGTTAACCAATTGGATCAATGAAGTGGTCTTTGGGTCAAAGATTGACCATTTTGACAAAAGTGGACTTTTTCATCAGAGATTGATTTATTGGGTCAATAATTGGTCATTATGTCAAAAATTGACTTTTTGACCAAATTTAACTTTTTGGTTAAAAGTTGACCTATTGGGTAAATGAGTTGGTCATCGAGTTAAAGATTAATAATTTTAACCAAAGTTGACTTTTTGGTCAAAAGTTGACCTATTGGGTCAATGGGTTGGTCATTAGGTAAGAACTTGACCATTTTGACCAAAGTTGATTTTTTGGTCAAAATTTGACCCATTGGGTGGTCCCGAGCTAAAAATTAACTATTTTAACCAAAATTGACTTTTTGGTCAAAAGTTAACCTATTGGGTCAATGGGTTGGTCATTGGGTCAAGCATTGACCATTTTGACTAAAGTTGACTTTTTGATCAAAAGTTGACCTACTGGATCAATGGGTTGGTCATTGGGTCAAGGATTGATCATTTTGACCAAAGTTGACTTTTTGGTCAGAAATTGACTTAGTGGGTCAATAATTTATCTTTAGGTCAAAAATTGACTATTTTGACTAAAATTGACTTTTTGTTTAAAAGTTGACCTATTGGGTCAAGGGGTTGGTCATTGGGTCAAGGGGTTGGTCATTTTGACCAAAGTTAAATTTTTGGTCAATAGTTGAGCTTTTTGGTCTAAGGGTTGGTCAATGGGTCAGAAATTGACCATTTTAACCAATGTTGACTTTTCGTTCAAAAGCTAACCTATTGAGTCAATAACTGGTCATTAGGCCAAAAATAGACTATTTTGACCAAAATTAAATTTTTGGTCAAAAATTGACTTATTGGGTCAATGGGGTGGTCTTTGGGTCATAAATTTACCATTTTGACCAAAGTTGACTTTTTGTTCAAAATGTTACTCTTTAATCAAAAATTGGGTGAAGGAGTGTTCATTAGTTCAAAAATTGACTCTTTTATCCAAAATTAACTTTTTGGTCAAAAGTTGATCTATGGGTCAATGGGTTGGTCATTGGGTCAAAGATTTACCATCTTGACCAAAGTTAATTTTTTGGTCAACAGTTGACCAATTGGGTCAATAGGTTGGTTATTCGGTCAAGGATTGACCATTTTGACTAAAGTTGACATTTTGATCAGAGATTGACTTATTGGGTCAATAATTGGTCATCAGGTCAAAAATTGACTATATTGACCAAAATGGAATTTTTTTTCAAAAGTTGACCCATTGGGTCAACGGGGTGGTCATTGGGTCAGAAATTGACCATTTTGACTAATATTGACTTTTTTGTCAAAAGGTTACCTACTGGGTCAATGGGGTGGTCATTAGTTCAAAAATTGACTATTTTGAGTAAAATTGACTTTTTGGTTAAATATTAACCTATTGGGTCAATGGGTTGGTCATTGGACAAAGAATTGACTATTTTGACTAAAATTTACTTTTGGTCATAGATTGTAAGTCAAAAATTGATATTTTAAACAAAATTGACTATTTTGACCAAAATTAAATTTTTGTTCAAAAGTTGACCCATTAGGTCAACGGGGTGGTCATTGGATCAGAAATTGACAAATTTGACCAAAGTTGACTTTTTGGTTAAAAGTTAACTTATTGGGTAAATGGGTGGTCATTAGATCAAAAATAACTATTTTCACCAAAATTGACTTTTTGGTCAAAAGTTATCTTATTGGGTCAATGGGTTGGTCATTGGGTCAAAGATTGACCATTTTAACCAAAGTTGACTTTTAGGCAAAAGTTGACCTATTGGGTCATTGGGTTGTTCATTAGGTAAAGGATTGACCATTTTGACCAAAGTTGACTTTTTGGTCAGAAATTGACTTATCGGGTCTATAATTGGTCATTAGGTGAAAAATTGTCTATTTTGACTAAAATTGAGTTTTGGGTCAAAAATTGACCCATTGGGTCAACACGGTGGTCATGGGTCAGAAATTGGCCATTTTTTACCAAAGTTAACTTTTTGGTCAAAAGTTGACTTATTGTTTCAATGGGGTGGTCATTAGGTTAAAAATTGACCATTTTTAACAAAACTTACATTTTGGTTAAAAGTTGACCTAATGTGTCAATGGGTTGGTCATTCGGTCAAGGATTGACAATTTTGACCATAGTTGATTTTATGGTCAAAAGTTGACCATTTGGGTTAATGGGTTGGTCATTGGTTCGAGGATCGACCATTTTGACCAAAGTCGACTTTTGATCGAGAGATCGACTTATTTGGTCAATAATCGGTCATTAGTCAAAAATCGACAATTTTGATCAAGTTGACTTTTTGGTCAAAAGTTGGTCTATTGGGTTAATATGTTGGCGATTGGGCCAATGATTGACCATTTTGACCAAAGTTGACTATTTGGTCAAAAGTTGACCTATTTGGTCAAAAGTTGACCTATTTGGTCAATTGGTTGCTTATAGGGTAAAGGATTGACCATTTTGACCAAAGTTAATTTTTTGGTAAGTGATTAACTTATTGGGTCAATAATTGGTCATTAGGTTAAAAATTTACTATTTTGACCAAAATTGACTTGTTGGTCAAAGGTTGACCTATAGGGTAAGTGGGTTGGTCTTTGGGTTAAGGATTGACCGTTTTGACCAAAGTTTACTTTTTGGTCAAAAGTTGACCTATTGGGTCAATGGGTTGGTCATTGGGTCAAAGTTTGACCATTTTGACCAAAGTTGATTTTATGTTCAAAAGTTGACCTTTTGGGTCAATTGCGTGGTCATTAGGTTAAAAATTGAGTATTTTTACGAAAATTGCTTTTTGTTCAAAAGTTGACTTACTAGGTCATTGGGTCAAGGATTGACCATTTTGACCAAAGTTATCTTTTTGGTCAAAAGTTGACCTATTAGGTCAATGGGTTGGTCATTAGGTCGAAGATTCACTATTTCGACCAAAGTTAACTTTTTTGTCAGAGACTGACTTAGTGGGTCAATACTTGGTCATTATGTCAAAATTGACTATTTTGACCAAAATTTAATTATTGGTCAAAAGTTGACCGGTTGATTCATTGTGGTGGTTATTGGGTCAGAAATTACCCATCTTGACCAAAGTTAACTTTTTGCTCAAAAGTTGTCATATTGGTTCAATGGGGTGGCCATTTGGTCAAAAATTGACTATACTAAACAAAAAAGACTTTTTGGCCTAAAGTGGCCTATTGGGTCAATGAGTTGGTCGTTGGGTCAGAAATTGATCATTTTAACCAAAGTTGACCTACTGGGTCAATGGTGTGGTCAGGTCAAAAATTGACTATTTTGACTAAAATTGACTTTTTTGTCAAAAGTTAACTTACTGGGTCAATGGGTTTGTCATTGGGTCAAGTAATTACCATTTTGACCATATTGACTTTTTGGTTAAAAGTTGACCTATTGGGTCAATGGGGGTGGTCACTAGTTTAAAAATTAACTATTATGCCAAAATTAACTTTTTGGTCAAAAGTTGACCTATCAGGTTATTTTGTTGGTCAATTGGTAAAGGATTGACCATATTGACCAAAGTTAATTTTTTTTCAAAAGTTGACCTTTTAGGTCAATTGGTTGGCCTTTGGGTGAAGGATAGACCATTTTGACCAAAACTGACTTTTTAGTAAAATGTTAACCTATTGGGTCAAAGGGTAAGGGATTGGGTCAAGGATTGACAATTTTGACAAAAGTTGACTTTTTGGTGAGAGATTGACTTATTTGTTCAATAATTAGTCATTAGGTTAAAAATTTACTATTTTGACCAAAATTGGCTTTATAGTCAAACGTTCACCTATAGGGTCAATGGGTTGGTCATTGGGTCAAGGATTGACCATTTTGACTAAAGTTGATTTTTTGGTCAAAAGTTGACCTATTGGGTCAATAATTGGTCATTTTGTTAAAAATTAACTTTTTTGACCAATAATGTCTTTTTGGTCAAAAGTTGGCACATTGCGTCAAGGATTGATCATTTTGATCAAAGTTAACTTTTTGGTCAAAAGTTAACCTATTGGGTCAATGAGTTTGTCATTGGGTCAAGGATGACCATTTTGACCAAAGTTGACTTTTTAGCCAAAATTTGACTTATTGGGTCAATGAGGCGGTCATTAAGTAAAAAATTGACTATTTTGACAAAAATTGACTTTTTGGTCAAAAGTTGACCTATTGGGTCAATTGGGTCAAGGATTGACCAATTTGACCAAGTTGAACTTTTGGTCAAAAGTTGATTTATTGAGTGAATGGGTTGGTCATTGGGTAAAAGATTGACTATTTTGACCAAAGTTGACTTTTTTGTCAGAGATTAACTTAGTGAGTCAATAATTGGTCATTACGTAAAAATTGACTAATTTGACCAAAATTGAATTTTTGGTGAAATGTTAACCCATTGAGTTATTGTATTTGTCATTGGGTCAGAAATTGTCCTCTTGACCAAAGTTGGCTTTTTGGTCAAAAGTTGACATATTGGTTCATTGGGGTGGTCATTAGGTCAAAAATTTACATTATTGAACAAAAATGACTTTTTAGTTAAAAGTTGACCTATTGTGTCAATGGGCTGGTCATTAGGTCAAGGATTGACCATTTTGACTAAAGTTCACTTTTTGGTCAAAAGATGACCTATTGGGTAGATGAGTTAGTCGTTGAGTCAGAAATTTACCATTTTAACCAAAGTTGACCTATTGGGTCAATGGGCTGGTCAGGTCAAAAACTGATTATTTTGAGCAAAATTGACTTTTTGGTCAAAAGTTGACAAAAATTTACATTATTGAACAAAAATGACTTTTTAGTTAAAAGTTGACCTATTGTGTCAGGTCAATTGGTCATTAGGTCAAGGATCGACCATTTTGACTAAAGTCTACTTTTGGTCAAAAGATGGCCTATCAGGTAGATGAGTTAATCGTCGAGTCGTAAATTTACCATTTTAACCAAAGTTGACCTATTGGGTCAATGGGCTGGTCAGGTCAAAAACTGATTATTTTGAGCAAAATTGACTTTTTGGTCAAAAGTTGACCTACTGGGTCAATGGTTTGTCATTGGGTAAAGGAGTGACCATTTTGACCATATTGACTTTTTGGTCAAAGGTATACTTATTGGGTCAATGGGTTGGTCATTAAGTCAGAAATTGATCATTTTAACTAAAGTAATCATTTGGGTTAAAAGTTGACCTATTGGGTCAATGGGGTGGTTATTAGTTCAAAAATTGACTATTATGACCAAAATTAACTTTTTGGTCAAAAGTTGACCTATCTCGTTAATGTGTTGGTCAACTGGTTAAGGATTGACCATTTTGACCAAAGTTGATTTTTTTTCAACAGTTGACCTATTGGGTCAATTGGTTGGCCATTGGGTCAAGGATTGACCATTTTGACCAAAGTTGACATTTTGGCAAAAAGTTAACCTATTGGGTCAATGGGTTAGGGATTGGGTCAAGGACTGACCATATTGACCAAAGTTGACTTTTTGGTCACAGATTGACTTATGGGTTCAATATTGGTCATTAGGTCAAAAATTGGGTTTTTTGACGAAAATTGACTTTTTGGTCAAAATTTGACCTAATCAGTCAATGGATTAGTCATTGGGTTAAGGATTGACCATTTTGACCAAAGTTGACTTTTTGGTGAAAAGTTTACCTATTAGGTCAACAATTGCTCTTTAAGTTAAAAATTATCTTTTTTGACCAAAATTGAATTTTTAGTCAAAAGTTGACACATTGGGTCAATGGGTTTTTCATTGGGTCAAGGATTTATCATTTTGACCAAAGTTAACTTTTTAGTCAAAAGTTGACACATTGGGTCAATGGGTTTGTCATTGGGTCATGGATTGATTATTTTGACCAAAGTTGACTTTTTAGTTATTAGTTGACTTATAGGGTCAATGGGTTGGTCATTGGGCTAATGATTGACCATTTTGACCAAAATTGACTTTTTAGCCAGATATTGACTTAGTGGATCATTGAGGTGGTCATTAGGTAAAAAATTGACTATTTTGACCAAAATTAACTTTTTGGTCAAAAGTTGACCTGTTGGATCATTGGGTCAACGATTGACTAATGTGACCAAGTTGACTTTTTAGTCAAAAGTTGACCTATTGAGTCAATGGGTTGGTCTTTGGGTCAACTATTAACCATTTTGAGCAAAGTTGATTTTTTTTTGTTAGAGATTAACTTATTAGGTCAATAATTTGTCATTAGGTCAAAAATTGATTATTTTGACCAAAATTAACTTTTTGGGTCCAAAGTTGACCTATTGGGTTAATTGGTTGGTCATTGGGTCAATGATTGACCATTTTGACCAAGGTTGAATTTTTGGTCAAAAGTTTAGCTATTAGGTCAATGGGTTGGTCATTGGGTCAAGGATTGACCATTTTCACCAAAGTTGACTTCTAGCTAGATATTGACTTATTGGGTCACTGGCGTGGTCATTACGTCAAAAATTGACTATTTTATCCAAAATTGACTTTTTGGTTAAAAGTTGGCCTTTTGGGTCATTGGGTAAGGATTGACCATTTTGACCAAAGTTGACTTTTAGTCAGAGGTTGACTTATTGGGTCAATAATTAGTCATTAGGTAAAAAATTGATTATATTGACTGAAATTAAATTTTTGGTCCACAGATGACCTAATTGGTTAAAAGGTTGGTCATTGAGTCAAGGATTCACCATTTTGACCAATGTTGAGTTTTTGGTCAAAAGTTGACCTATTGGGATAATGGGTTGGTCATTGGGTCAAGGATTGACCATTTTGACCAAAGTTGACTTTTTGGCCAGAAATTGACTTATTCGGTCAATGGGATGGTCAATAGGTCAAAATTGACTTTTCGGTCAAAAGTTAACCTATTAGGTCATTGGGTCAAGGATTGACCAATTTGACCACAATTGACTTTTTGGTCAAAAGTTGGCCTTTTGGGTTATTGGGCGGTCATTAAAGCAAAAATTGAGCTATTTGGCCAATGGGTTGGTCATTGGGTCAAGGATTGACTATTTTGGCCAAAGTTGACATTTTGATTAGAGATTGCCTTATTGGGTAAATAGTTGGTCATTAGGTCAAAAATTGAGTATTTTGACCAAAATTAAATTTTTGGTCAAAAGTTGACCCATTGGGGCAATGGGCTGGTCTTTGGGTTAGAAATTGACCATTTTGAACAATGTTAACTTTTTGGTCAAAAGTTGACCTATTGGGTTAATAATTGGTCATTTGGGCAAAAATTGACCATTTTGACCAAAATTAACTTTTTGGTTAAATATTAACTATTTGGTCAATGGGTTGGGCATTGGGTTAAGGATTAACGATTTTGACCAAAGTTAATATTTTGGTTAAAAGTTGACCTATTGGGTCAATAGGTTGGTCATCGGGTCAAAAATTGACCTTTTCGACCAAAGTTAACTTTTTGGTCAAGAGTTGACCTATTAGGTCAATTGAGTGGTCATTAGGTCGAAAATTGACTATTTTGACCAAATTCACTTTCTAGTCAAAAGTTAACCTATTGAGTCATTTGGTCAAGGATCAACCATATTTATCAAAATTTCCTTTTTGGTTAAAAGCTGTCTACTAGTTCGATGGTTTTGTCATAGGGTTAATGATTAACCATTTCAAAGTTGACTTTTTGTTTAGTGATTGAATAATTGGGTCAATAATTTGTCATTAGGTCAAAATTTGACTATATTGACCAAAATTGAATTTTTTTTAAAAGTAGACCCGTTGGGTCAAAGAGGTGGTCATTTGGTCATAAATTGACAATTTTGACTAAATTTGACTTTTTGGTCAAAAGTTGACCTATTTTGTCAACGAGTTGATTATTGGGTCAAGGATTGACCATTTTGACCAAAGTTGACTTTTTGGTCAAAAGTTGACCTTTTTGGGTCAATGGGTTGTCATTGGGTCAACCATTGACCATTTTGACCAAAGTTGACTTTTTTGTCAGAGATTGACTTATTATGTCAATAATTGTTCATTAGGTCAAAAATTAACTAATTTGACCAAAATTGACTTTTTGGTCAAAAGTTGACCTATTGGTTCAATGGGTTGGTCATTGGGTCAAGGATTGACCATTTTGACCAATGTTGACTTTTCAGTCAAAAGTTAACCTATTGGGTCAATGGGTTGGTCATTTGGTCAAGGATTGACCATTTTAACTAATGTTAACTTTTTGGTAAGAGATTGACTTGTTGGGTAAAAAATTGGTCATTAGTTCAAAAATTGACTATTTTGACCAAAATTGACTTTTTGGTCAAAAGTTGACTTACTGGGTCAATGGGTTGGTAATTGGGTCAAGAATTGACCATTTTGACTAAAGTTGACTTTTTTGTTAAAAGTTGACCTATTCGGTCAAAGGATTGGTCATTGGGTCAAAAATTGAGCATTTTGACCAAAGTTGACTTTTTGGAGGAAAGTTGAGCCGTTAGGTCAATGGGGTGTTCATTAGGTCAAAAATTGATAATTTTAACCAAAATTAACTTTTTGGTCAAAAGTTGACCTATTGGGTCAAGGGTTGGTCATTGGGTCAAGGATTGACCATTTTGACCAAAGTTGACTTTTTGGTCAGAAGTTGACTTATTGAGTCAATGGGTTGATCATTAGGTCAAATATTGACCATTTCAACCAAAGTTGACTTTTTGGTCAGAGATTGACTTACTAGGTCAGTAATTGGTCATTTGATCACAAAATTGATTATTTTGACAAAATTGAATTTTTGGTTAAAAGTTGACCAATTAGTTTAATTGGATGGTAATTGTGTCAGAAATTGATAATTTTGACCAAAGTTGACTTTTTGTCAAAAGTTGACCTATTGGGTCAATGGGTTGGTCATTGGGTCAGAAATTGACCATTTCGACCAAACTTGACTTTTTTGTCCAAAGTTGACCTATTGGATCAACATGATAGTCATTAGGTAAAAAATTGACCATTTCGACCAAAATTGACTTTTTGGTCAAAAGTTGACCAACTTGGTCATTTGGTTGGTCATTGGGTCAAGGATTGACCATTTTAGCTAAAGTTGACTTTTTGGTCAAAAGTTGACTGTTAGATCGATGGGTTTGTCATTCGGATCGAGGTTAAATATTTTGACCAATGTTGATTTTTTGGTCATTGTGTCAGAAATTAACATTTTTCACAAAAGTTGACTTTTTGCTCAAAAGTTGGCCTATTAGGTCAATGGGGTGGTCATTAGGTCAAAATTTGACAATTTGGACCAAAATTGACTTTTTGGTCAAAAGTTGACCTATTTGGTAATTGGGTTGGTCATTGGGTCGAGGATTGACCATTTTGACCAAAATTGTCTTTTTGGTCAAAGTTGACTTATTGGGTCAATGGGTTGTTCATTGGGTTAGAAATTGACCATTTTGATCAAACTTTACTTGTTTGTCAAAAGTTGACCTATTCGGTCAATGGGTTGGTCATTAGGTAAAAAAATTGATAATTTTGACCAAAATTGACTTTTTTGATCAAAATTTACCTATAGGATCAATAGGTTGGTCATTGGGTCAAGAATTGATCATTTTGGCCAAAGTCATCTTTTTGTAAATGGATTGGTCATTGGGTCAAGGATTGACCATTTTGACCAAAGTTGACCAATAGGGTCAATGAGGTGGTCATTAGGTCAAAAATTGATTATTTTGATCCAAATTGACTTTTTGGTCAAAAGTTGACCTATTGGGTCAACATGTTAGTCATTGGGTGAAGGATTGACCAGTTTGACCAAAGTTGACTTTATGGTCAAAAGTGGACCTATTTGGACAATGGGTTAAGCACTAGCTCAAGGATTGACCATTTTGACCAAAGTTGACATTTTGGTCAGAGATTGACATATTGGGTCAATAACTGGTCATTAGGTCAAAAAATTAAAATTGACTTTTGATCTACTGCTTCAAGGATTGACAATTTTGACCAAAGTTGACTTTTTGATCAAAAGTTGACCTATTGGGTCAATGGGGTGGTTGTTAGGTTAAAAATTGACTATTTTGACCATAATTTACATTTTTGTCAAAAGTTAACCATTTGGGTCAATGGGTATGTCATTGTGTCAGGGATATACCATTTTAACGAAAATTGACATTTTGGTCAAAAGTTTACCTATCAATCGGGTGGTCGTTAGGTTAAAAGTTGACATTTTGACCAAAATTGATTATTTGGTTAGAAGTTGACCTATTGGGTGAATGGGTTGGTCATTTTGTCAAGGATTGACCATTTTGACCACACTTGGCTTCTTGGTCATTTTGACCATTGTTGACTTTTTGGTCACAGATTGACTTATTGGGTCAATAATTAGTCATTATATCAAAAATTGACTTTTTATAAAAAATTGACTTTTTATCAAAAATTGACTTTTTGGTCAAAAGTTGACACATTGGGTCAATGGGTTTATCATTTGGTCAAGAATGTCATTTTGACAAAAGTTAACTTTTTGGTCAAAAGTTGACCTATTTGGTCAATTGGTTGGTCATTGTGTTAAGGATTGACCATTTTGACCAAAGTTGACTTTTTTGCGAGAGATTGACTTATTGGGTCAATGGGATGGTCATTATGTAAAAAATTAACTATTTTAACCAAAATTGACTTTTTGGTCAAAAGTTACCCTTTTAGGTCATTGGGTCAAGGGGTGACCATTTTGACCAATTTGTCTTTTCGGTCAAAAGTTGACATATTTTGTCAATGGGTTGGTCAATGGGTCAAGAATTACCATCTTGACAGAATTTAACTTTTTTGTCGGAGATTAACTTATTAGGTCAATAATTAGTCATTAGGTCAAAAATTGACTATTTTCACCAAAATTGAACTTTTGGTCCAAAATTGACCTGTTGGGTTAATGGGTTGGTCATTGGGTCAAAAATTGTCCATTTTGACCAAAGTTGACTTTTTTATCAAAAGTTGACCCATTAGGTCAATGGGTTGGTCATCAAGTCAAGGTTTGACCATTTTGACCAAAGTTGACTTTTTGTCGTAGATTAACTTATTGGGTCAATGGGGGTATTCAATAGGTCTAAATTGGACGATTTTGACCAAAACATAGTTTTTGGTCAAAAGTTGACCTATTTGGTTAAAGATTGACCATTTTGACCAAAGTTGACTTTTTGGTCAAATGTTAACCTATTGGGTGATCCGACCCGCAATTATGTAGTAAATTAACTTCCAAAGATGGCCAAAAACTTGACCCGATTTATAAATATCGGCTAGTGTGCAAATTCTTAAATGATATAAAATTTAGAAAATATTTTACACACTAGGGGTACTACGCAAGTATACGTATCGTTTCAAGTAATATATAGTTATATTTAAAAACATCAGTATCGATCCCACGAGGAAGTGAAGTAAGAGGTCTTTAGTCGAATTCTGATACTACTACTAATTACTCCTTAGGTTGGAATGTCGATTAAAATTGTGTTTTATCTCAGCAACTTACTCCTAAATGCAAGTGTTAAATGTAATAGTAACTATAACTAAGTGCAAATAATAATTCTAAAGATAACCCTTTTGGATGAATTGGTTTGGAGAATTTTGAGATATTAAAAACTACTATTCTTATGTAATGAAATAAATAATCTATAGGATTGAGATGCATTAAATATTGTATGTGCCGAATAGAAGCAATCCTATTCTTTACCCTTTGGCCTGGTGCATAAAGAACATTGACTAATCCTATGCTTGGTTACTAAATCCGTGGCTAGGCTGGGAGGATACCAGATCTCACTTCGGAGCTCTCACGTTCCCCTGGCCTGAGGGCTAACATCTCCGCTTCAGCACCCAAATGATAGGACCAAATCGAGGATTTTAGCCTGTCACTCTAAAATCTTCAATTCTACTCCCGATTAATATTATTTCCTTATTTATTTGCATTCAATTCCCATGAACTTCACCATCCATGAAATTTGAATGTGGTTCCACTTTGTTGAGAATTACATATGCCTTCGGGACTTAACGCAATTACTAATGAATTTTAACACTACAATGGGCCCTTATTGCAATGTAAATGAAGTGCAAGTAAAAACCATCACATTTATAATTAAAACATCTTTTAGCAACCATCCCGATATCCACAATCATGAATCCTACTGATTGCAAAAGAAAAGTAAAATGAAAAGAATGACATAATCTTCTCGTGCCACTATTTCGAAAGAAGAAGAAAGAGTAAGAGAGATACGTCACAAAGACACGAAGAAAACACGAAGGAAACTTCATTTAACAAAAGCAAATCCACTACGCAAGTGTTTACAAAATCATAAGATAATGAAGAACAATACTTAGTTTTTTCCCTTTGAAAGAAGAACAAAGATCTCTCCAACAAAGTCTCCCGTCGATCCTTGTAATGCTAGCAAAATCCCTTAAAAATTCTCTCAAAATCTCCACTCTAATCTCTCCAAAAGGGTAGAAATCTACATTTCTAATCCTATTCTAAAATCCCTAAACATTGTCTAAGTTTTTCTCCACTTTTCTCCTCTATTTATCTACTCATTTCTAACATAAATACACCATTTTAAAGAGTATAGACGAATTTCTAAGAGTTCCCTCAAGCACCCCTTCGAAAAAGCATCCAAATACGTCGAATTTAGGCCCAAAACCGCCAAAAGTCGGTCAAGAACCCTCCGGGCACTGTGGGCTGGTTCGAGCTCGCTGTCGGTGAGGTTTTCAGGTACTTTTTGGTGTTTTATGGAAAATCTCACCGTCGGCGAGATCGTGGCCGCCGTTGGCGAGCAGGCTCTACGCAGCTCCACTATTTTGCTCCGTTTGGCTCCGTTTTAGTTATGATTCGTCTCGTTTCAGTTGTGTTGTGTTCGTAATAGATAGCCCTTCAAAATAACCATAAAAACAACTTTTCTTTAAAGTGTAATCACATTCAAAAATATGCAAAAAAGTTTAAAAGAGATTAAGCATCAAAAGACTTATCAAAAGGTGTCAGGGCAGAATTTCATTTCTTCCTCGTTTTTGCTCCAAATTGCACCGTTTCTATTTCCTTTTGCTCCGATCACAATTTCTTGTACCTAAAACCAAAAAATATACAAAATACCTTCTTTTAATGTGTAATATCATAAAAAATGAGTAAAATGATATAACAAAAAGCGTATATATTTTAGACGTGTCAAAATCCCTCAAACTTAACTGTTACTTGTCCTCAAGTAACACTTTTACTACATAATAATATAACTCAAGGCAATGTACTTTTTACCTGTAAGACAGTAAAATTTTTCATTTAAAAGAATATATTGGTTAGAATTTTAGAAAGAAATTCAGTAACTAAGGTTAACACTACAAGTATAAGAATATTCAGCAATCAAGTCTAAGGGTTCTAGTCTTCTATTTATTTCAAGATAAACCATAATTTGTTACATTAAGAGTGCCTTGAAAGATTATGTGAAAAAGGAGTTCATGTAAACTTCATCAGAATGTAGGCCAATACTTTAAATATAAATTCGAAATGAAATCAAGTTTTCCCTTTAGAGTGACTCAAGTGAAGCCATTTTTCATTAGGCATCTCCTCAAGCTTCTCCTCATAAATATTTTTTGTTCTTTTTTTTTCTTTTCTTTCGGGATCATTTTCAATCCCTTTTTTTCACTCTCTTTTCTTTTTCTCTCTTTTTTTTAAATGAGGATTACTATACCTGGAGAGCCTATAATGATTTTGAACTTTACTCTCCTCTTTCTAAAGTTCAAACTTGAAACACATCCTTACTTTATAATTAGGTATGAGTTTTATTATTCATCATAAAGTCATAATCTCTTATTAACACACAATACTTTAAGTCTCTTAACATTTCAAAAATACAGTTTTCTTTACTTTAAATAGTTAACTATAATCAAATTCTTTTATACTAAATATCTTATCCTTATAAAATTAACTTTTATTACTAAAAACCTTCATCCAATCCTTCCATAATATTCAACTAAAATAAAAAGTTTTAGTTATCTCAAGCGAGGTTCAATTGTCAAAAGTTTTAATAATAATTTTTGAAAATATAACAATTGAGAACAAATAAGATTTAATATTTTTCTTCCCCCCAAACTTAAATTTCAAAAATATTTTGCAATTAATTCCATAAAATGTAGCAGGAAGAAAAAGTAAAGGTTTAATCTACGTACTACTACAACATCTTATCAAATTCATATACATGCCTAATCATGATAGAAAGACTGTAGGAGAAAGTAAAGCTAACCTGAAACATGCTTGTAATAAAATTACACTAATAGGAAGTATTTTCACATTAAAATTTTATTTTTCTTCCTACCCCCAAAACTTAATTTTTAACATATATATCATTCGAGTACAGAAAATTTAAGCGAGGAAGAAAACAATTTAGAAATTCTATCTACCACAAATGTCTATCAAAATCATTTGCAAGTATTCATTAGGACGGAACAATATACGACGATGAAAGTAAATCTAAACTAATCATGCTAGAATGAAATTCACTAAATAAAAGTTTAACTAAGCATAAGCAGGTATCAGCAAGGAATATAAAAATGTTCTTCAAGACCTAAATAAAGTTGTAACACAAACATAAACACACATATGATAAATGAGGTTAATTCATCCTTTAACTCGACCAATCTCACTACGTTACCTTCAATTTCTAACGGAATCACTACACTTTAGTAAATTAGGTACTTTAAAATGATTTTATAGATTATAATCCGAAGGATAAGATTAACCCTGATATATTGGCTCCTAGGCACCAATCTCAGGCATCACCTAATCCTTATAATTAAGCACCTTTAACAGTTAAAAAGATAGTGTAAAATCATCCATATGGTATTCATAAAATAGGTTCGCGACTCCTATATAATGAAAATAAAGTTGTAGAAAGGAAGTAACAAATTAAGATGGAACTATCATTGTTCAAAATTCATGATTTCTCTTGTAAAACTCGAGTACGGTGAGACCCAAGTCACAGTGGAATCGTTAATCCAACTACTACAAGAGATCAAGTCTTAGCCATAATAGGAAGTTAAGGAATCACCTCCCTCAAGACACACAAAGATCAAATCAAACTACTAATAATCCAAACATCTACCAATCATCAATCAATTTGATCAATCCACTATAAAGCAAATACAGTAGATCACTAACAATCATGACTCTCAAGCACATTAAATCAAAGCACACTGATAACTATGGGTTGCCTCCCATAAAGCGCTTGGTTTTAACGTCGCGGGCTTGACAAATGCTTCTTCCTGTATCAAAATTCCAATTAAGTAATCCTCGATCAATTGCCCAATCATTTTCAGATCTAGGGATTCCTATAAAATACTCATATTTTAATTTTTCATTTAGCTCTTCCTTTTCAGACAGATTTATATCATAATTTCTCATATTTCTTTTTAGATCCAATATTCTTCTATTGATTTTCTGAATTTGCATATTAATATCATCCTTGAAATTTATAAGAAATGGATCTTTATAAGATACTTCAATATCTTCGAAATTTTTTATTAGATTCTCTCTAGATAATTCAGATTTTGGATCAATATCTTCTATGTTACTCTTCTGTTTCAAATTATCTTCCAATTCTTCCCCTTTATAATTATTAAATGATGGAGGATCTATCTTAGTTGAGGAAATAGGTTTTTCTAATTCCCTTGGAATTTCATCCAATGGTCTTCCAATATCCTTATCCTCTTTTCTCAACTCAATGTTCTTTTGAAATTTATCCTCAAATTTTCTTCCAAATCCTAGTTCAATAATTTTATCTTGTTCATCATTTAATTCATGTTTTTTCTCGTGATTGAGTCGAATCTAAAGATATAAAGACTAGTTGTGTAGACGAATTCTCTAAATAGATAGGCTTTAAAATTGTATGGGGTACATCCATCTTAAGTTCATGAGATTTTTCAACAAATGAAATTAAAAGTTTACTATTTTCGGTGACGTCCATCATTTTACACCTCTCCTGAACATACATCCAGTCTTCTTTAAATAACATTTTTGAACTCATCATGAAAATCTATTTCAATCTCATCTTTTAACTTACTCTCAAAACTTTCTTGGAAATGGTCTTTACTTAGATAATCAATTTCATCCATCCAAAAACAATCATCATCTTTTCTCTCAGCTGGATATTTCATAGTCTTTAATACATCAAAAGTGACTTCATGGTCATTAATATTTATAGCCAACTCTCCTTTTTGAACATTTATCATAGCTTGTCCAGTAACAAGGAAATGTCTCCCTAAAATAATTGAAATTTCTTTATCTTTCTCCATATCTAATACAATAAAGTTCAAAGGAAAGATAAATTTATCCACTTTAACAAACACGTCTTCTATAACTCCTTTTGGATAAATGATAGATCGATCAGCTAACAGAAGGGTTACAGTAGTGGGAGAAATATTGACTAAATCTAACCTTCTAAATATAGATAGAGGCATCACATTAATGCTCACTCCTAAATCACATAAAGCTTTTCCACATAATCGTTCTCCAATTGCACAAGGAATTGTAAAGCTACAAGGATCTTTAAGTTTTCGAGAAAATTTTTTCTGAAGTATAGCGCTGCACTCCTTACTTATTGCAACTGTCTCGTAATCCCTAAATTTTCTTTTCTTGTTTAATATATCCTTTATAAACTTTGCATAACTTGGCATCTGTTCCAAAGCTTCAGTGAAAGGAATATTTATCATTAACTTCTTAAGTACTTTCATGAACTTTGAAAATTTTTTATCCAACTCATGCTGTCTAAGTCTTTGAGGAAATGGAGGTGGTGGTCTTTCCAAACTGATTTTAGTTGGAGATATTAATTTTTCCAGATCCTTAGAAACATGTTCTTCAGGTCTTTTAGTTTCCATTGTTTCTCTCACAACATCTTTCTCTTTGCTAACCACATCCTCCATCTCTCTTCCACTTTTTAATTGGACAGCTTCTACTTGTTCATTAGTGTTCTCTTTAGGGTTGATCTCAATGTTTCTAGGAAGTGTTCCTTGGGATCTATTGCTAAGTGAATTAGCAATTTGTCCGAGTTGATTCTCGATGTTTCTAATCACAGTATTTTGACTTTGCAACTGATTTCTCATTTGCAATACCACTTCTTCCATAGACATCTTCTTATCCTCAAATTGTTTATCATTGTTAGAGTCCGGTGGATATGAAGTTCTATAGTTTGTGTTCCCCTGATTATTCCAACTTCCATTATGATTTGCATGATTATTTTCTCATTTTTGGTTTCCACCATCAGTAGTATGATTCTAGTTAAATTTAGGATGGTTCTCCCAACAGGGTTGTAAAAGTTAGAATTTAGGTTGTTAATGGTATTTAAAGTCTTATATGATAAGTTAGAATCAATTATATGCCCTAATGATATTTCCTCACTTACAAAAGTAAATTGAGATTGGTTCATTCCAAATTGGTCCAACTTCTTTGATATTGCAGCAACCTGAGATACAAGAATTACAATCGCATCCGTATCATGAACACTAGCTACATTTTTATGATTTACCCTTGCAGAGGGACATTGAAATTCATTTGTAGCTATTTTTTCCATTAATTCATACGCTTCATCAAATGATTTTGACATTAATGATCCACCAGCGACAGCATCAATTATAGATCTAAGGGATTCTACTAACCCTTTATAAAAAGTTTGAATGAATAACCAATCGTGCAGATCATGGTGTGGACACTTTCTTAGGAGTTCCTTAAATCTTTCCCAGGCTTCGTATATTGATTCCCTTTCATATTGAAAAAATGAGATTATATCGTTTCTAAGTTTAGTAGTCCTTGAAGGTGGAAAATACTTAGCTAGGAATTTCTGACTTAACTCCTCCTAATTTTTAATAGAGCCAGGTGCTAATGAATATTACCACATTTTAGCTTTATCCCTTAGTTAGAAAGGAAAAAGCCTTAACCTAACAGCATCGTCTGAGATGCATTATAACGAAATGTAGCACAAAGTTCTAGAAAATTTGATAAGTGTAAATAGGGATCCTCCAAAGAAGTTCCCCCAAAATGATTGTTCTGCACAAGTTGGATAATCTCAGGATTTATTTCAAACGAGTCAGCTTCTATGACAGGGTTTTGTATACTTATGTGAATTTCATCTGTTGTAGGATTTACGAAATCCCTCAATGATTTATGATGATTTTCCAAGTTATTATCTTGAAAATTTTCCATTTCCATTTCTAATTTTTCGAGTCTTTTCTGTACTTTTATTTTTTTATTTTTTTCAAACTCGGGATCATAAGGCACAACTCCTGCAGATCCTTTGTTTTGCATACATAACACAACAAACAATACATTAACAATTAAAAAAATAATAGATGAAATATATTCAACACAACCAAACATTTTAACGAACACCATATTTTTCACACAAACATTTTTTTTTCTTTTTTAACAACACCTTTTTCAAATAAAAAAACTTTTCACACAAAAATAGTTTTTATGACACTACAGTTTTCCAAGTCTGAGATTAATTACTTCAACTAAAATTCTCTTAAAGTTCTTACCGAAGCTTCCCCGGCAACGACGCCAAAAACTTGACCTGACCTACAATTACGTAGTAAATTAACTTCCAAAGATGGCCAAAAACTTGACCCGATTTATAAATAGTGGCTAGTGTGCAAAATCTTAAATGATATAAAAATTATAAAATATTTTATACACTAGGGGTACTATGCAAGTAAACGTATCGTTTCAAGTAATATAGAGTTTTCTTTAAAAACCCCAGTATCGATCCCACGAGGAAGTGATGTAAGTGGTCTTTAGTCAAATTCTAGTGTACTACAATTACTCCTTAGGTTGGAATGTCGATTAAAAATGTGTTTCATCTAGCAACTACTCCTAAATACAAGTGTTAAATGTAATAGTAATTATAACTAAGTGCAAATAATAATTCTTAAGATAACCCTTTTTGGATGAATTGGTTTGTAGAATTTTGAGATATTAAAAACTACTATTCTTATGTAATGAAATAGATAATGTATAGGATTGAGATGCATTAAATATTGTATGTGCCAAATAGGAGCAATCCTATTCTTTACCCTTTGGTCCAGGCATAAAGAACATTGACTAATCCTATGATCGGTTACTTAATCTGTGGCTAGGCTAGGAGGATACTGGCTATCACTTCGGAGTTCCCACGTTCCCCTCGTTTGAGGGCTAACATCTCCACTTCAGCACTCAAACGATAAGACCGAATTGAGGATTTTAGTCTGTCACTCTAAAATCTCCAATTCTAAGCTATATTAATTTTATTTCCTTATTTATTTGCATTCAATTCCCATGAACTTCACCATTCATGGAATTTGAATGTGGTTCCACTTTGTTGAGAATTACATATGCCCCTTCGGGGCTTAACGCGATTACAACAAATTTTAACACTACAATGGGCCCTTAATGCAATGTAAATGAAGTGCAAGTAAAAACCATCACATTTATAAATAAAACATCTTTTAGCAACCATCCCAATATCCTAATCTTGAATCCTACTCATTGTAAAAGAAAAGTAAAATGAAAAGAATGGCATAATCTTCTCATGCCACTATTTCCAAAGAAGAAGAAAGAGTAAGAGAGATACGTCACAAAGCACGAAGAAAACACAAAGGACTTCATTAAACAATAGCAAATCCACTACGCAAGTGTTTACAAATCATAAGATAATGAAGAACAATACTTAGCTTTTTTCATTTGAAAGAAGAATGAAGATCTCTCCAACAAAGTCTCCCGTCGATCCATGCAATGCTAGCGAAATCCCTTACAAATTCTCTCAAAATCTCCTCTCCATTCTCTCCAAAAGGGTAGCAATCCACATTTCTACTACTATTTTAAAATACCTAAACATTCTCCAAGTTTTGCTCCACCTTTCTCCTCTATTTCAATACTCATTTCTAACATAAATTCGCCATTTAGAAGAGTATGGACGAATTTCTAAGAGTTCCCTCAAGCACCCCTTTGAAAATCCTCCAAATACGTCGAATTTAGGCCGACCCAAAACCACCAAAAGTCGGTCAAGAACCTTCCGGGAGCCGTCGTCGGGTTCGAACTCGCTGTCGGCGAGGTTTTTGGCCACTTTTCGGTGTTTTCTGGAAAATCTCGCCGTCGGCAAGTAGGCTCTACGCAGCTCCACCGTTTCGCTCCGTTTTGCTCCATTTTGCTCCGTTGTAGCTCCGATTTGCCTCGTTTCAGTTGCATTGCATTCGTAACAGATAGCCCTACAAAATAAGCATAAAAACAACCTTTCTTTAAAGTTTAATCTCATTCAAAAATATGCATGAAGTGTAAAAGAGATTAAGCATCAAAAGACTTATCGAAAGGTGTTAGGGCAGAATTTCATTTTTTGCTCCATTTTGCTCCAAATTGCACCGTTTTTATTTCCTTTTGCTCACCATTTGTTGTACCTAAAACCAAAAAACATACAAAATACTTTCCTTTAAAGTGTAATATCATAAAAAATGAGTAAAATGATATAGCAAAAAACATATATATTTTAGGCGTGTCATTGGGTCAATAGGTTGTTCATTGGGTCAAGGATTGATTATTTTGACCATTGTTGACTTTTTTATCAGAGATTGCCTTATTGGGTCAAAAATTGGTCATAGGTCAAAAATTGAGTATTTGACAAAAATTAAATTTTCGGTCAAAAGTTGACCCATTTGGTCATTGGGGTGGTAATTGGGTCAGAAATTGACCATTTTGACCAAAGTTAACTTTTTGGTCAAAAGTTGACTTATTGGGTCAATGGGGTGGTCATTAGGTCAAAAATTGACTATCTTGACCAAAATTGATATTTTGGTTAAAAGTTGACCTATTGGACCAACGGGTTAGTCATTGGGTCATGGTTTGACCATTTTGACCAAAGTTAACTTTTTGTTCAAAGATTGACTTATTGTGTCAATAATTGATCATTAGGTTAAAAATTAACTATTATGACTAAAATTAAATTTTTGGTCAAAAGTTGACCATTGGGTAAATGGGGTGGTCATTGGGAAAGAAATTGACCATGTTGACCAAAGTTGACTTTTCGGATAAAAGTTAACATATTGGGTCAATGGGGTGATCAATAGGTCAAAAATTGACTATATTGACCAAAATTGACTTTTTTCTCAAAAGTTGACCTATTGTGCCATTAGGTTGGTCATTGTGTCAAGCATTGACTATTTTGATTAAAATTCACTTGTTAGTCAAAATTTGACCTATTTAGTCAATGGGTTTGTCATTGGGTCAGAAATTAACCATTTTGTCCAAACTTGACTTTTTGGTCAAAAGTTGACCTATTGGGTTAATGGGGTGGTCATTAGGTCAATAATTGACAATTTTAACCAAAATTAACTTTTTGGTCAAAAGTGGACCTATTGGGTCAATGGGTTGGTCATTGGGTCAAGGATTGAGCATTTTAACCAGAGTTGACATTTTGATCAGAAGTTGACCTATTGAGTCAATGATTTGGTCATTGGATCAAAGATTGACCATTTTGACCAAAGTTGATCTTTTGGTCATTATGTCAAAAATTTACTTTTTGGTCATTATGTCAATAATTGGTCATTATGCCAAAAATTTACTATTTTAGTCAAAATTTGACCTATTGGGTCTACTGGCTGCTCATTGGGTGAAGGATTGACAATTTTGACCAATAAATGGTCATAATGTCAATAATTAGTCATTATGTCAAAATGTGATTATTTTGGTCAAAAGTTGACCTATTGGGTTTACTGGTTGGTTATTGAGTCAAGGATTGAAATTTTTAACTAATAATTAGTTATTATGTCAAAAATTGACTTTTTGGTCATTATGTCAAAAATTTACTTTTTTGTCATTATGTCAATAATTGATCGTTATGTCAAAAATTGACTTTTTTGTTCAAACGTTGACTTACTTGGTCTACTGGTTGGTCATTGGGTGAAGGATTGATAATTTTGACCAAAGTTTGCTTTTGGTCAAAGGTTGACCTATTGAGTCAATGGATTGGTCATTAGATCAGAAATTGACCATTTTGACCAAACTTGACTTTTTGGTCAAAAGTTGACCTATGGGTTAATGGGGTGGTCATTAGGTCAAAAATTGACAATTTTGACCAAAATAAACTTTTATGTCAAAATTTGACCAATTAGGTCAATGGGTTGGTCATTAGGTCGAGGATTGGCCATTTTGACCAAAGTTGACTTTTTGGTCAGAAGTTAATTTATTGAGTAAATGGGTTGGTCATTGGGTCAAAGATTGACCATTTCGACCAAAATTGACTTTTTGGTCAGAGATTGACTTTATTGGGTCAATAATTGGTCATTTGGTAAAAAATTTATTATTTTGACAAAATTGAATTTTTGGTTATAAGTTGACCCGTTTGGTCAAAAATTGAATTATTTGTCAAAATTTGACCCATTTGGTCGAAAAATGACTATTTTGGTCAAAATTTTTCTTTTTGGTCATTATGTCAAAAATTGACTTTTTTGTCATTATGTCAATAATTGGTCATTATGTCAAAAATTGACTATTTTGGTCAAAAGTTGACCTATTGGGTCTAATAGTTGGTCATTGGGTGAAGGATTGATCATTTTGACCAAAGTTGACTTTTTGGTCAAAGGTTAACCTATTCGGTTAATGGTTTGGTCATTGGGTCAGAAATTTACCATTTTGACCAAATTTGACTTTTTGGTCAAAAGGTGACCAATTGGGTTAATGGGGTGGTCATTAGGTAAAAAATGATAATTTTGACCAAAATTGACTTTTTGGTCAAAAGTTGACATATTGGGTCAATGGGTTGGTCATTAGGTCAAGGATTGACCATTTTGACCAAAGTTGCCTTTTTGGTCAGAAGTTGACCTATTAAATTAATGGGTTGGTCATTGGGTCAATGATTGAACATTTTGACCAAAGTTGACTTTTTGGACAGAGATTGACTTATTGGCTCAATAATTGGTCATTCAGTCAAAAATTGATTATTTTGACAAAATTCAATTTTTGGTCAAAATTTGACCCATTATGTCAATTGGATGATTATTGTGTCATAAATTGACAATTTTTACCAAAGTTGACTTTTTGTCAAAAGTTGACATATTGGGTCAATGATTTGGTCATTGGGTCAGAAATTGACCATTTTGATCAAACTTTACTTTTTTTGTTAATAGTTGACCAACTGGATCAATTGGGTGGTTATTAAGTAAAAATTGACTATTTTACCCAAAATTGACTTTTTGGTCAAAGGTTGACCTACTTGGTCAATGGGTTGGTCATTGGGTCAAGAATTAACCATTTTGACTAAACTTGACTTTTTGGTCAGAAGTTGACCTATTGGGTCAATGGGTTGGTCATTGGGAAAAGGATTGACCATTTTGACCAAAGTTGACTTTTTGGTCATTAGGTCAAAAATTGACTATTTTGACAAAAATTGACTTTTTGGTCAAAAGTTGAGCTATTTGGTCAATGGGTTGATCATTTGGTCAATGATTGACCATTTTAACCAAAATTATCTTTGTGGTCAAAAGTTGACCTATTGGGTTAACGAGTCTGCGGTTGGGTCAGAAATTGACCATTTTGATCAAACTTGACTTTTGTCAAAAGTTGACCTATTTGATCAATGGAGTGGTCATTAGGTAAAACATGGTCAATTTTGACCAAAATTGACTTTTTGGTTAAAATTTGACCTATTGGATCAATAGGTTGGTCATTAGGTCAAGAATTGATCATTTTGACCAAAGTTGACTTTTTGGTAAAAAATTGACCTACTGTGTCAATGAGTTGGCCATTGGGTCAAGGATTGACCATCTTGACCAAAGTTGACCAATTGTATCAATGGAGTGGTGATTAGGTCAAAAATTGACTGGTTTGACCAAAATTGACTTTTTTGTCAAAAGTTGACCTATTGGGTCAATAGGTCATTAGGTCAAGTATTGACCATTTTGATCAAAGTTGACTTTATGGTCAAAAGTGGACCTATTGGGCCAATGGATTAAGCATTTGGTCAAGGATTAACCATTTTGACCACAGTTGACATTTTGGTCAGAGATTGACTTATTGGGTCAGTAATTGGTCATTAGGTAAAAAATTAACTATTTTGACCAAACTTTACTTTTTGGCCAAAGTTGACGGATTGACAATTTTGACTAAAGTTGACTTTTTGGTACACAGTTGACTTATTGGGTCAATGGGTGGTTGTTAGGCTAAATAGTGACTGTTTTGACCAAAATTTGCATTTTTGACAAAAGTTGACCATTTAGGTCAATGGGTATGTCATTATATCAGGGATAGACCATTTTGACCAAAATTTGCATTTTCGTCAAAAGTTGAGCCATTGGGTCAATGTGGTGGTCATTAAGTCAAAAATTTATTATTTTGACCAAAATTGGCTTTTTGGTCAAAAGTTGACCTGTTGGATCAATGGCTTAGTCATTGGGTTAAGGATTGACCATTTTGACCAAAGTTTACTTTTTGGTCAAAAGTTGACTTATTGGGTCAATGGGGTGGTCATTTGGTCAAGGATTGACAATTTTGACCAAAGTTGACTTTTTCGTCAGAGATTGACTTATTGGGTCAATAATTGGTCGTTATATCAGAATTTGACTTTTTTTGACCTAAATTGACTTTTTGGTCAAAAGTTAACACATTGGGTCAATGGGTTGGTCATTTTGTTAAGGATTGATCATTTTCACCAAAGTTAACTTTTTGGTTAAAAGTTAACCTATTGGGTCGATGGGTTGGTCATTGGGTAAAGGATTGACCATTTTAACCAAAGTTGACTTTTTAGCCAGAGATTGACTTTTTGGGTCAATGGGATGCTCATTAGGTCAAAAATTGGCAATTTTGACCAAAATTGACTTTTTGGTTAAAAGTAAACCTACTGGATCATTGAGTCAAGGATTGACCATTTTGACCAAGTTGACTTTTTGGTCAATGGGTTTGTAATTAGGTTAAGAATCTACCATTTGGACCAAATCTGACTCTTTTGTCAGAGATTGACTTATTAGGTCAATAATTGGTCATTAGGTCAAAAAATTGACTGTTTTTACTCAAATTAACTTTTTGGTCCAAAGTTCACCTATTGGGTTAATGGGTTGGTCATTCTGTCAATGATTGACTATTTTGACCAATGTTGACTTTTTTGTCAAAAGTTGACCTATTATGTTAATGCGTTGGTCAATGGGTCAAGGTTTGACCATTTTGACCAAAGTTGACTTTTAGCAAGAGATTGACTTATTGGGTCAATGGGGTGGTCATTTGGTCAAAAATTGATGATTTTGACCAAAATTGACTTTTTGGTCAAAAGTTAACCTATTGGGTCCTTAGGTCAAGGATTAATTATTTTGACCAAAGTTAATTTTTTTGTGAAAATTAACCTATTTGGTCAATGGGTTGGTCATTGGGTCAAGGACGAACATTTTCACCAAAGTTGACTTTTTGGTAAGAGATTGACTTATTGGGTTAATAATTGGTCATTAGGTCAAAAATTGACTATTTTGACCAAAATTAATTTTTTGGTCAAAAGTTGATCCATTGGGTAAATGGGAAGGTCATTAGGTCAGAAATTGACCATTTTCACCAAAGTTTACTTTTTGGTCAAAAGTTGACCTATTGGGTCAATGGGGTGGTCATTAGATTAAAAAGTGACTATTTTTTACCAAAATTGACTTTTTGGTCAAAAGGTGACCTATTAAGCTAATGGGTTGGTCATTGGGTCAAGGATTGACCATTTTGACCAAAGTTGACTTTTTGTTTAAAAATTGACCTATTAGGTCAATGGAGTTGGTCGTTGGGTCAAGGATTGACCATTTTGGCCAAAGTTGACTTTTTGGTCAGAGATTAACTTATTAGGTCAATAATTTGTCATTAAGCTATTTTGACAAAAATTAACTTTTTGGTTAAAAGTTGACCTATTATGTCAATGTGTTAGTCATTGGGTCAATGATTAACCATTTTGACCAAAGTTGACTTTTTAGTCAAAAGTTGATTTATTGGGTCAATGAGTTGGTCATTGGGTCAGAAATTGACCATTTTGACCAAAGTTGACTTTTTGGTCAAAAGTTGATCTATTGGATCAATGGGGTGGTCATTATGTCAAAAATTGACTATTGGATCAATGGGGTGGTAATTATGTCAAAAATTGACTATTTTGAGCAAAATTGACTTTTTGGTTAAAAGTTGACCTATTGGGTCAAGGATTGACCTTTTTGACCAAAGTTGACTTTTTGGTAAAATGTTGACCTATTGGGTCAATGGGTTGGTCATTGGGTCAAGGATTGACCATTTTGACCATAGTTAACTTTTTGGTTAGAGATTGACTTATTGGGTCAATAATTGGTCATTAGGCCAAAATGGATTATTTTGACAAAAATTGAATTTTCAGTCAAAAGTTGACCCATTGGGTCAATGGGGCGTTCATTAGGTCAAAAATTGACTATATTGAGCAAAATTAACTTTTTGGTCAAAGTATGACCTATTGGGTCAATGAGTTGGTCATTAGGTCAAGGATGGTCGATTTTGACCAAAGTTGACTTTTTAGTCAAAAGTTCACCAATTGGATCAATGGATTGGTCAATGGGTCAAGGATAGACCATTTTGGCCGAAGATCACTTTTTGGTCAGATATTGTCTTATTGGGTCAATAATTGGTGATTATATCAAAAATTGACTTTTTTGACCAAAATTGAGTTTTTGGTCAAAAGTTGACACATTAGGTCAATAGGTTGGTCATGTGGTCAAGGATTGATCATTTTGACCAATGTTGATTTTTGGGTCAAAAGTTGACCGATTGAGTGAATGGCTTGGTCGTTGGGTCAGAAATTGACCATTTTAACCAAAGTTGACTTTTTGGGTCACTAGGGCGGCAATTAGGTAAAAAATTGACTATTTTGACCAAAATTGTTTTTTTGGTCAAATGTTGAGCTTTTTGGTCAATGGGTTGGTCATTGGGTTAAGAATTGACAATTTTGACCAAAGTTGTCTTTTTGGTCAAAAGTTGACTTATATTGGGCTAATGGGTTGGCATTGGGTCAGAAATTGACCATTTTGACCTTGAGTCTTTTATCAAAAGCTTACCTATTGGATCAATGGGGTGGTCATTAGGTAAAAAATTGACTATTTTGACCAAAATTGACTTTTTGGTCAAAAGTTGACATATCGGATCAATATGTTAGTTATTGGGTCAAGAATTGAGCATTTTGACCAAAGTTGACTATTTGGTAAAAAGTTGACCTATTGGGTCAATGAGTTGGTCATTGGGTCAAGGATTGACTATTTTAACAAAAGTTAACTTTTTGGTGAGAGATTGACTTATTGGGTCAATAATTGGTCATTAGGACTAAAATTGACTATTTTGACCAAAATTGACTTTTTGGTCAAAAGTTGACCTATTCGGTCAATGGGATGGTCATTGGGTTAAGGATTGACCATCTTGAGAAAAGTTCAAAAGTTGGCCTATTGGGCCAATGGGTTTTTCATTGGGTTAAGGATTGAGTATTTTGACCAAAATTGAATTTTTTGTCAAAAGTTGATCCATTGGGTCAACGAGGTGGTCATTGGGTCAGAAATTGACCATTTTGACAAAAGTTGACTTTTAGGTCAAATGTTCACTTATTGGGTCAATGAGTTGGTCATTTGACAAAAGTTGACTTTTTGGTCAAAAGTTGGTCTATTGGGTTAATGGGTTGGTCATTGTGTCAGAAATTCAACATTTTTGCCAAAGTTGAATTTTTGGTCAAAAGTTGACATATTGGGTAAATGGGTGATATTAGGTCAAAAATTGACTATTTGGTCAAAAGTTGACATATTGGGGCAATGGGTGGTTATAACGTCAAAAATTGACTATTTTGATCAAAATTGACTTTTTGGTCAAAAGTTGACCTAATGGGTAAGTGGGTTGGTCTTTCGGTCAAGGATTGACTATTTTGACCAAAGTTGACTTTTTGCTCAAAAGTTAACCTATTGGGTCAATGGGTTGGTCATTGGGTCAAGGATTGACCATTTTGACCAAAGTTAACGTTTTGGTCAGAGATTGGCTTATTGGGTCAATAATTGGTCATTATGTAAAAAATTGATTATTTTGACAAAAATTGACTTTTTGTTCTAAAGTTAACTAATTAGGTTAATTGGTTGGTCATTCGGTCAATGATTGATCATTTTGACTAAAGTTTAATTTTTGGTCAAAATTTGATCTACTGGGTCAATGGGTTGGTCGTTGGGTTAAAAATTGACCATTTTAACTAAAGTTAACCTATTGGGTTAATGGGGGTGGTCACTAGGTCAAAAATTGACTATTTTGACCAAAATTGACATTTGGTCAAAAGTTGACCTATTTGGTCAATCTATTAGTCATTGGGTCAAGGTTTGAACATTTTTACCAAAGTTTACTTTTTGATCAGAAGTTGACCAATTGGGTCAATGGGTGGTCATTGAGTAAAGGATTGAACATTTTGACCAAAATGGACTTTTTGGCAAAGATTGACTTTTTGGGTCAATACTTGGTCATAGGTCAAAATTTCATTATTCTAACAAAAACTGGCTTTTTGGTCAAAAGTTTACCTATTCGGTCAATGAGTTGGTCATTGGTTCAAGGATTGACCATTTTGATCAAAGTTGACCTTTTGTCAAAAGTTGACCTATTGTGTCAATAATTCGTCATTAGGTCTAAAATTGACTATTTTGACCAAAATTGACTTTTTGGTCAAAAGTCGATATATTTGGTCAATGGGTTGGTCATTGGGTTAAAGATTTATCATTTTGACCAAAGTTGACTTTTTGGTCAAAAGTTGACCAATTGGGTCAATGGGTTGGTCATTGGGTCAAGGATTGACCATTATGACCAAAGTTAACTTTTTGGTCAGAGATTGACTTATTGGGTAAATAATTGGTCAATATGTCAAAAATTGATTATTTTGACGAAAATTGACTTTTTATTCAAAAGTTGACATATTGGGTCAATGAGTTGATCATTGGGTCAGGAATTGACCATTTTGACCAAAGTTGACTTTTTGGTCAAAAGTTGACCCCAAATGTACCCATATCCCCCAAAATTAGCAATATCACAAAAATTAGCCAAAATCCCATGTGGCTAAAAAAATTCTCATTTGCTCACCAAAATCATCTTTAATCACTCCAAATTTCACAATTGATCTAAAAGACTTCACATTCAAAACTAGCATAATCATCAGAAAACTTTTTAGACATTAATGATCCACCAACAGTAGCATCGATAATTAATTTAAGAGATCCAACTAATCCATTGTAAAATGTTTGAATTATTAACCAATCTAGTATCAAATGATATGGACATTTCCTGAGGAGATCTTTAAATTTTTTCCATGCTTCATATATTGATTCACCTTCAAACTGACAAAAAGATGTAATATCATTTCTCAACTTTGCAGTCTTCGATGGTGAAAAATATTTATCAAGGAATTTTTGTGCTAAATCACCCCAAGTTCTGATAGATCTAGGTGCTAACAAATTTAACCATATATTAGTTTTATCCCTTAGTGAGAAAGGAAAAAGTATGAGTCTAATTGCATCATCTGAAACACCATCATATTTAAATGTGGCACACAACTCTAGAAAATTGGCAAGATGCAAATTAGGATCTTCAGTTGTTGCTCCCCCAAACTGATTATTAGACACCATTTGGATAATAGAAGGTTTAAGCTCAAAAGAATTAGCAGCTACAACAGGGTGTTGAATACTACCATGAAGTTCATCCACTGTAGGGTTAGCATAATCTCTTAAAGGTATGAATTCTTGATGGATGTCAACATTTTAATTTGATGATTTGCCATTTCTTAAAAATTTTTATCTTTTTCAGAATTTTTAACTTTTTTGATTTTTCTGATAGTTCTTTCTAATTCAGAATCGCAAGACACAAATCCCTCAGAACCTGAACTACGCATGCAACAATAAAATAAAACAAAACACACTAAAAAAAACAAAGAAAAGTAAAAAATTTAAATTTTTCTTAATTTTCTTTAAAAATACAGTTTTAATTAATTTTCCCCGGCAACGACGCCAAAAACTTGATCCCCGATTAATATACGTGCAAATGATTTAGATATGAAAATTATGATTTTATAATATGGGATACTACGCAAGTATACGTATCGTCTATCAAGTAATATAGGACTTTTTGACTAAGCCCCGAGATATCGAACCCACAGGGAAATGTAAAAACCTTTTAAAGAATAAGAAAATTATATTCTTAATTTTTAAATGACGTTTGAAAGTATGTTTTGGTTTGTAAAGTTTGAAAATTGTTTTTTGTAATTTTGATATAAAGCTAAGCAGGAAATGAAAATTATTAGAACTTTAAAATGCGGTATAAAACACTAAAAAATAAAATATCTTTTTCTTTATCTTATAAAGCAGTAATAATCATGAAAGTATTGTTGTGGAAGTATTTAAATTTGTTTTGACAAATAGGAGAAATTGTATTCTTGACCCTTACTTGGTTCTATAAAGAACATTGGTTAATTTAAAATTTTAATATTTTGAACATGGTTAGGCAGAGAGGATACTAGCTTTCACTCTAAGGTTCCCTCGATTCCCTCCACATGTGGACTAACTTCTCATAACAAAATTTAAAATATAAAACAAAATTAGGGGGCTTTAGCCTGCCACTCTAAAGTCTTCTAATTTTACTCCCCATTAAAAATATATCTCCTAATATATTTGCATTCAAATATAAAGACTACAATTCTCACCCCTATAATTGCATGTGATTTTTACCAATTGTTGTTTGAGACAATACCACATTGGATCTTACAGGATCTCACAAAAATTTTTTAACATCTTAACTGGCCAAATTAAGAAGTAAATTAAGTTCATGGAATCAAATCTGCACAGCTTATTCCAACTTTAAACACTTATACATTCTACAACAATCCTACATAATTTAATTACTTCTTCATTTAAGAAAGAAAAAGATAAAGAAAACTACTCATAATTCATGGAGAAAACACAAGCACACATTAATTTGAAAATAGAAATCATAAAGAAAAAACAACAAGAAAAACTAAATATAAAAATAGAAGTAAACACTTATCTGAAAATCCTCTCCACAAGACTCCGGAAGTTCTTTTATAACTTGACTTTCCACAGGACAACACTATAGAGGTTGGCACCCAACTCTATTGACTCCAACTCAGAATTTAGACTTCAATAACAACTAGATAAATGGATGAAAGTAAATTGGTGGAAATAAGGTTTCACAACAAGAAAAACTAAATATAAAAACATAAGTAAACACTTATCTGAAAATCCTCTCCACAAGACTCCGGAAGTTCTTTTATAACTTGACTTTCCACAGGACAACACTATAGAGGTTGGCACCCAACTCTGTTGACTCCAACTCAGAATTTAGACTTCAATAAAAACTAAATAAATGGATGAAAGTAAATTGGTGGAAATAAGGTTTCACACCAAACTAACTAACTCTAAACAATAAAAGACTGAAAGTAAAACTCTTTTAAACTAGAAGATGAAACTGAAATCTAGAAGAGACTCTTGAAAACTAGACTCTAAAGACTAACTCTCACACACACGTAATACACACGTACAAAACTATTTCCAACTCTTCATGATATAATTTTTTAAAAGGTGCCTTGGTGTATCTTTAAATTATGTCCAAATTCAACGTATCCACCAAAAGATGCATCCCTTCATTCATATTTGCCGCCCATGGGAAGTTAAGGAAGTCACCACCAAAAGTTGCTTCTAACACCCCTTGCAATTGGCGGCAAAAATGATGAAATTCAATTTTTAACTGTGGCGGCTAAGCACTGACCCGGCGGTGCTTAGCCGCCAAAGTCCAATTTTTAATTTTTTTCATTTTTTCTGCTCCAAATTTGATCCAATTTTGTTCCTTTCATTATATTTACTCATTTTCATTATACGTGCAAGAAAAATACAAAATACCTTCTACTAAACTACAATATCATCAAAAATAGGTATAAAAATGTGCATAAAAGCACTATATATTTTAGGTGTATCAACGACGCATCAGAAAGTTGGAAACACCCAGCGACCCTCAGTTACCTTCTCTTCCCTTGCCACGCTGATCCACTTAAAAAATACCCATTTTTATGCCTTATTTATGACTTAATTCTTAAGGATATTATGCTTTAATGAAAGGTATTTTCATCTTTTTGGATATAGAAGATTAAAAAGAGCCCAAGAAGGAAAAAAATAGCAAAAAAGGAGCAAAAATGGAGCTTATGGAGCAATTTTTGGAACTATTGGTCTGGCGCCTAGGCGCCAGAGTCCGGCGCCTAAGCGCCAGTTCGATACAAATACTGTTAAGTTTTTCTGATGACTTTGGGTAGTTATTTTGATGGTGTTAAGCGGTTATTGGAGCTTCTAGAAGACTAGAAGTTACTCCTAATATATAGGACATGTGATAAAATGTATTTGGACACAAGGAAACGTTTTGGATGGCGAAGAGGTGCGACCCAACGTGAAGAGGTACGAATGACCTGGTCACGGAGTCCGGCGCCTAGGCGCCAGATCCCAGCGCCTAAGAGCGACGATTACCTTCTAGAAGATACATTGAATTTGGATGAATTTTGAAGAGGTGCCTTAACCAACCCCTGATCAAATTCAGAGCTCTTTAAATAGGAGCCCATTCTATAGTGAAAATTGCACCAAACCCCCCCTTAGTACACATACCCATTTTAGTCTATTCTAGTTTAATTTAGTCTCTTCCATACTTATGGTGCCACTTTATTTTGTATTTAATGAGTTTATTTTGAGTGTTTATTGTGCGTAATTGTTGTTGGAGTCTTTCATCATTGCGTTGGAGTCAGTAGAAGTCAGCGGAGCTCTTGAAGGAAAACTTCAGATAAGTATTTGTACTTTAGTTCAAAATTTTATAAATATGTTTTGTTGTGTTATTTTAATGAGTTATGAGTAGTTAGTTATCCTTCTCCTTTCAACTACGAAAATATTATAAATTAATTAAATTTCGTAAGAGAATTAAATATAAAATATTTTAAAATATTGTGATGATATTAATACCTGATCTTAGTTTACTTTTTAAATTGGCCATTTAATATATTAAAACCTGTTGAAGAATTTTGAGACCTATTTGGAGATAAATTCTTAACTAGTAGATATCACATTAATCCTTAAGGTAATCGAAGGTTTTACGCGGATTATTTAAGGTGAAGTGCAAATAAATAGGAAGATATTATTTATTGGGCGTAGAATTGATTCGTTTTTAGAGCGAGAGACTAAATTCTAATAATTTGGTTTATAGAAAGGTAACGGGTCACTGATAGGGCCTACCATAGCCACCTTTGGACATCTAGTAGTGTGAGCCTAGATTAACCCATTCTACTAATAACACATACTGAGCCTAACTATAGATTAGTCAATGTTCTTTGCACCTAGTCCAAAGGGTAAAGAATATGAATGCTTCTATTTGGCATAATATTATAATCTTAATTCCCTACAAAAGATAATTAATCTATAATTCTGTCGGCATATATTTAGGTTTGGTGGGTTCGGGGCCCCGGGGGTCAAAAATAGAAATTTTGGAGAAATGAAGATTGATCAAATTTGAGTAAAATGGAATCACTTTGGTTGAGCCATGAAGCCATGTTAAGCTCATATGAGCCATGAGAGGACTCATTTGAGGCATTCATTATGTTATTCCTAACCCTCTTAGCCAGGGGCTTAGGGGTTAAGGACCATCCATATGAATTACCTACATGAGTCAGGAGGTCAAGTTGGGTGAGAGTGTGGTTTTAGGAGTTGGAATGTGTGTGATAGTGTAGTGTATGTACAAGTCAACCCTCACCAGACCAGGCCACCTAGGGTATTCCTAAGACCAAAAAGTCCTATAGGGAATTCATCCTTTAAACCTCCACATTTGATTTCGACCCTCTAGGTGATTAGGGGTCTACAATCAAGCTTGTGGGGTTTGCAGCGAGTCAAGAGGTGTTTGAGTTTCTAAAGGGTGGGTTCCACTTCTAGTCCTCTAAGATTAGTCAAAGGAAAAGCCTAAGGCTAGATCCTACGTACTAAAGAGAGAAGCAAAAGACCTCATCAAAAATGAGGTCAACAAATGGACCCACAATAGGTGTGGTGTGTTGACGGAGCACACCGCGCGTATTGGCGTTGACCGAAGAGATCAACAAAACCAACACAGATGTCTAAGTGACAAACATAGGACGAAGCAGAAGAATTTCCGCTGGGGAGTATCAGGTATATTTCCAAGATTGGAGATTCCTGAACTCTCGCTGAGGAATGGAAAAAGAAGTGAATTTCAAATCACAAGATTTGGAGAGGGATAAATTGGATTTAGATCCGTTTCATTTTTATTTCAAGTTTCAATTTCAAGTTTCAATTTTAGTTAAAGTTCCGTTTAAGATTGATTTTAAGGTGGATTTCATTAAAATTTAGAATTTGGAATGAGAGTCAGAACCTAGGTTCTAACCTCAGAATTTGAAAGAGAACTAGAATTTGGGCTCTAGTCTCGACGAAGAGAGTTGGAATTTAGGCTCCAATCCTCAGAAAGAAGATCAGAATTTAGGTATTGATCGAAAGGAATGAGGACCATAATTTAAGTACCAGCCTTGGAGAGAGAATCAGAATTTAGGTACCGACCTCACAAAGGATGAGAATCAGAATTTAGGTTCTGATCTCGAGAGAGTGAGATTTGAAATTTAAGTATCAAACCTGAAAGAGAATCGAAATATAGGTATCGACCTCGGATGAGAGTCGGAATTTGGGTACCGACCTCGAAGGAAGAAAACTAGAATTTAGGTACCAGTCTAAGAATCTGAGAATTGAAATTTAGGTATCAATTCCAAAGAGAATCGAAATTTAGGTATTGATCTCGAATGAGAATGTGAATTTAGGTACTGACCTCGAAATAAGAACTGGAATTTAGGTACCAGTCTCGAAAGTTGAGAATTGAAATTTAGGTATCAATTTGAAAGAGAATCGAAATTTAGGTATCGATCTCGAATGAGAATCAAAATTTAGGTACCGACCTCGAAGGAAGAGAACTGGAATTTAGGTACCAGTCTCGGAAATTAGAATTGAAATTTAGGTATCAGTTCGAAAGAGAATCAAAATTTAGGTATCGATCTCGAATGAGAATCGGAATTTAGGTACCGACCTCGAAGGAAGGGAACTGGAATTTAGGTACCAATCTCGGAAATTGAGAATTGAAATTTAGGTATCAATTCGAAAGAGAATCGAAATTTAGGTATCGATCTCGAATGAGAATCGAAATTTAGGTACCAACCTCGAAGGAAGAGAACTGGAATTTAGGTACCAGTCTCGAAAATTAGAATTGAAATTTACGTATCAATTCGAAAGAGAATAAAAATTTAGGTATCGATCTCGAATGAGAGTCGGAATTTAGGTACCGACCTCGAAATGAGAACTGGAATTTAGGTACCAGTCTCAAAAGTTTGAAAGAGGACTAGAAGTTAGGCTTTAGCCTCGAGGATTTATCTGTATGAAGAGGGACCCAGTCTCATGCCATCAGAACCAAATCGAACAAAGTTCGTGGCTCCGTGTCAATAGAACTAGTCGATCCTCTAAGGCACAAAAGAAAGAGAACTGAAAGGAATTGGTATGTGTACCAAGCTGAAAAGACTTGACTTAGCAATAAGTCGAAGGAAAATTTCAAATTTTAAAAGAGTTTCAAACACTTTTGATTGAGAGAAGAACTGAAAAGTTCAAATTAGAGGATTCAGATCGGAATTCAATTTGAGATTTAGATTCATTTTGTTCGTCCTTTAACGAACCCATTTTTATATTATTTTTTTTGTTTATTTAGTGTTCATGTGAATTTGAAGTTCATTTTAATATTTAGATTTTTAGGAAAAATTCTCATTTATTTTCTTTTCTTTTCTGTTCTTCGTTCAAAGTTCATTTAACTCTAATGACATTTCCCAGTCAATTTGCACAAAAAGAGGTGAAGGCAAAATATGACGTAGTCGTTTTCATTCCAATTTGCTGAAAGTACATCATACAAATTGATCTAGCCATGATGACATTTTCCTCAGAAATTTAATGTCTCATACAATCCCTGTAAATCCAAAACGAACTGTGTAAGTTTCTTGTTGATCCATCCAAAAGCGTTTGTCAAAAATCCATGTCTGAATTAGTAAGAAACATGGGTAATAACATCACCTTCCAAGCCATCCTTGGCAGGAATGCTTCATGGATGTGCATTGGAGGTGTGCTATCTCCCATGTAACTCACAGCTCGTAGGGCCGGAGACTCTCCAATTTTGGATCTGGCTGAAAGTGGTAAGGCATTTTTCTATCATCCATTCTTCTAAAAGTAACTGAGATCCGCTCCAGAGGCACTCCTGGAATGCAATGCTTCACAATGTCTGCTCCGTTTCCTTTTAACACCAGGACGGAACCTACCGGTAGTGGTATCTCCATCGGCCCTCGGAACTCACCGGGGCCTGCAATCCGGAGGTCAGATCCGAACATTATGTTGTACTGGCTGAGGAATGACACTGTGCAGAAGGGTCTAACAAAGTCATGATGGTCTATATGCGGCGGTATGCTGTCGCCTTCCTTGTAGATGTTGATAATGCAGCTGTTGGGTATGCAATCTGTAGGCAGTACCCTCCATGTTATCATCCTTTTCACCATTCTCTTGATGACTCTTGGAATTGGATCCACCTCACCGCGATGGAGTATCCCTGGAGAGTTTCCTTTTCTATCTATGGCAAAGTTGTAGCAACATCCGCATTGGATTGTAACTCTTCCCTTTCCCGGCATCCATCTTCGGGGTTCTGAATATGTCTTTTCTCTCAGGCGGCCAGCTCCGCCTATTTTCTGCAATTCAAGGATGCAGTCTACAATTTGTTGTTGCTCATAGTCTGAGAAAACATCCTTATGCAGCTCGAGGCCTTCCAAGATGTTGACCCTCTTGTTTTCAATTCTTTCAAAGTACTCAAAGGTTTTCTTCTCGACTAGCTGCATTTTCTCCAGCTCGTATTCCGGGATTATCTGAAGTCCTTAGTGTCTAGTAACATATTGCGGGATGTATGGCTCAACCCCAACATGTTCTTCTGCATGTCTCGGCTCCTCGGGGATAGTCTCCGTAGGGACATCCTCCGGGGTTGCTTTCGCAACAAGACTCTTCGAATCCGGTACATATACTCGGTGTCGAGGTACCGACTCTGTTTTTGCTTTTCTTGGTATCTCTTTTATTTGTTCCGACCTTCTTGGAATTGACTTTCTTCTTTCTGGTTCCTGACGAACCGGTCTCCTTGGAGCATTTGCACTAACAGTATCCATCGTTTGTTCATGTTGATCTTCTGCTAACTTGGTCAACATTTTGCGAATGCGACGATTTTTATTTCTTCACTGGGTAGCAGTGAGAGTAGCTCTCCTTACCCCTTGAATTTCTGCGGGTGCAGCGCTGACGAGCCCACCCTCTGCTGTGGTAACCATGGACTTAACTTTCTTATCTTCTCCGGCTGCATGAGCGGCGTTTGCTTTTCTTTTCTTGTTGCTGGATTGGTGGCTCGGGCCACCCATTTTCATCACTGTTTGGCTGTGAAGTTCTTCTCAATCAACTGGGATCCAATCATTTTCCTTGTATTGTAAGCCGGCTGGTATGAAGTCTGAGTCAATCTCTATCACTACTCCATCCCTCACCCTCTTTTCATTAAGGGCTAGACTCACGTCATTTCTAAAGTTTAGAACGAACCGCCCGTTCAACATTTCCCTGCGAAAAAACAAGGAAAGGATCGGGGGCTGTACTAAGAACAAGAAAAATAAGAAAAACACTTAAAAATTCTTATTCACTTCTTTTAAATTTAAATGAAGAAGGAAGAGATGAGAAAATATCAGGATTGAATGGACTTAAGAGGAAAGATTGACATTTTATGATTATGATTTCCCATGTTTTCTTTTTAACATTTTCGTTGATGAGAGAGGTTTGGGCCCAGTCACAAAGTGATTACTTCACCCGTGTTTCTAGGGATAAGATATTATTTTAGAGGCCACCCTTTGAAACATCAGGTTGCGTAATACTTCTTTAAATACCGTCCATTGATTGGAAGCATGGGTCGCTCTCCACGGCAATTCACTAGTTGTTAGGAACCTCCTGAGTAGACTGTCTCGACCGCGAATGTTCCTTCCCATGTTGGTTCAAATTTACCTCCTACCTTGCGATGTACAAGAATAGATCTTCTGAGAACAAGAACTAAGTCACCGACTTTGAAAGTTCTTGGGCGGACCAGTTTATCATGGGACTGGATCATCTTGGCTTGATAAAATTCCAAATTCTGCTGTGCGGAAAGTCTTTTCCCTTCCAAGCTTTCCAATTCCTCCAGTCGTAGTCTGGCATTTTCTTCTGTAGTGACCTTTTCTGCAACTGCAATTCGGAGTGACGTAAGCTGAACTTCCAGGGGCAAGACGCCTCGGACCTGTACACTAAAGCGTAAGGTGTAAACTGAGTAGGAGTCCTAAAAGTCGTCCTGTAGGCCCATAAGGCTTCTAACAACTTCTCGTGCCAATTTCTCTTGTTGTCGTCCAAAGTTTTCTTTAAAATTTTAATGAGAGTTTTATTAAAAGCCTCGGCCAAGCCGTTTGCTCTTGGGTAGTAGATCGTTGAGTATCGCCAATCGATCCCGTGTCTTCTGACAAAATTGTTGATCTTTGTACTTTTGAATGCAGACCCATTATCTGAAATGATCCTGCGCGACACTCCAAAACGGTAAACGACTTAGTTCTTGAAAAACTGTAGCACGTGGAGTGCCTTTACTTTTTTGAGTGGTATAACTTCTGCCCATTTAAAAAAGTAGTCTGTAGCTGCAAGAATGAAGCGATGTCCTCTTGAAGAAGGCGGTTCAATCAGACCCACTATATCTGTGCCCCAACACTCAAATGGCCACGATGCGATTGTCGGATGTAGCACATTTGGAGTTTGGTGTAGAACCACTCCGTGCACTTGGCACTGGTGACAACTCTTGGCGACTTTCATACAGTCGGTCATCATTGAGGGCCACTAGTACCCTAGTCTTTTAATCTTCATTTTCATTTTTGGACCCGACTGATGAGCACCACAAAGTCCTGAATACACTTCTTAGACAATTTCACGAGCCTCGGACCCGCTCAGGCATCTTAGCCACATCTGGTCAAAAACCTCCTATATAACGTATTGTTTATTAATGCGTAAGACAGAGTTCTTTTCTTGATTTGATGGGCTATCGACTTATCATCCGGTAGGTTTCCTATCTGCAAGTAGTCTATTAATGGCTGCAGCCAATCTTCTATATTTTCTATCACTACTGCAATTGTTTCTTCTACTTTTCTTTCTGATTTGTGTATTGTATCCATGTCGAGCTGTGATAGGACCTGTCGTCCTTGAACTGACACTTCAACTGTCTCATCCTGCAAGCAAGAAAATTCATTTGCATGGCGGGCTAACGCATCGGCGAGAGCATTTTCTTTTCTGGGAATCTTGTAGATTGTTACATTCGGAATTTGTTCCAACAACTGCATGGCATACTGAAAGTTCTGCTCGAGTCTTGGCTTTAAATTTCTGTACTATCCGGCAACCTGTTGAATGATCAACTGAGAATCTCCGTAGATGTTGATGTCCGTTATTCCCATCTGAATGGTTAATTCTAATCTGGTTATTCTGCCTTCTTGTTTGTACACAGTTCTGTTAAGTGGTAGGAGTATCTTAACATCCCCCACTCCGGTGTTATAAAAATTAGTCTGATTCCTACCTTACCGGGCACTATCGTTTGCAATTCTTTATTCTTCTGTGCTGAGGACACACCGTCGAAGTATAGTTCCCAACGTCGATCATCGGGGTTTTCTAGGCTCATTATCTGCTCGTCAGGAAAATCGTCGTCGAGAGGCAAATCTGCCGGTAAAGGGTGTGCTGCAAGGAAGTTTGCTAGGACTTGTCCCTTTACGGCATGAAGATGAACGAAAGTTATGTCAAATTGCAATAGTATCATCGACCACACGGCAAGTACGCGCGAAAGCGTCGGTCGGGTCATCAAGTATTGCAACGGATTAACTCTCGAAATAAGGTTGACCTTATGAGAAAGCATGTAATGCCTGAGCTTTTGAGCGGCGAAGATCAGGGCCAAGCAGTGTTTCTCAATAGGAGGATACCTTACTTCCGTCGGAATTAGACGACGGCTTAAGTAGTAGAGAGCATTTTCTTTTCCCTCATCATTGACCTAGGCTAGCAGGGCTCCAAGGGAGTCGTCTAAAGCAGCGGTATAAAGTATCAACGATCTACCTGAGATTGGGGCTGCTAAGACAGGAGGTATCATTAAGTATTGTTTGATGTTATCGAAGGCATGTTGGCACTTGGAGTCCCAAGTAAACTTGGCATCCTTCTTAACCAAAGCAGAAAAAGGCTGACACCTTCCTGACAAATTCAATATAAAGCGTCGATGATATGCCAACTTTCCTTGAATGGATCGTAGCTGTTTCAAGGTTTTATGAGGTGGCATTTCTAAGATAGCTTTAATCTTCTCCGGATCGATTTCAATCCCGCTGTGTCGGACAACAAATCCTAAGAATTTCCCGAAGGTGACGCCGAAGGCGCATTTTAAGGGATTAATCTTAAGGTTATATTGTCTTAGTCGCTCGATAACAATTCTCAAATCATACAGGTGATCTTCTTTCAGTTTGCTTTTGATGACCACATCATCCACGTAGCACTCAACTTGGTTGTGAATGAGATCATAAAAAATCTTCGTCATCGCTCTTTGGTATGTTGCTCCTGCATTCTTTAGTCCGAATGGCATTACTGTGTAGCAATACACTCCGATCGGCATCCTGAATGTCGTGAGCTTCTCGTCTTCCGGTGCCATCTTTATCTGGTTGTATCCCGACGATCCATCCATGAAAGAGAAGATTTCATGTGTTGAAGCGATGTCGATCATCAGTTCTGGGATTGGTAGTGGAAATTCATCCTTTGGACACGCTTTATTTAAATCTTTGAAATCTACGCATATTCTGATCTGACAATTCTTCTTTCTAACTGGTACCACGTTGGCTAACCAAGTAGGGTATTGTTCTTCACGGACAAATTTAGCGTCTATTAGCTTCTTAACTTCAGCTATTACTTGTTGCTCAATTTCTAAACGCATTCTTACGGGAGCTTGTCGATCTGGAACGAAGTAGGATCCACTCCTAGCCTGTGAACTGTGACTTCTGGTGCTATTCCTGGCATTTCGTCGTAACTCCAAGCAAAACAGTCCTTGAATTCCATTAATAGCTTGATTATGTTTTCAGAGTCTTCTTTATTGAGTAAGGAGTTAACAAAGGTTGGCCTAGGCTCTTCGCTAGTACCTAAGTTAACTTCCATTAACTCGTCTATTGTAGACTTGATTTCTTCCTCGAATTCTGGTGGAGCGTCTCTGATTGGTAGATCTTCGAGATCTTCTGAAGCTTCCAAGCTGTCTTTATTAGGTTCGTAAGTGACAACCAAACAAAATTCCGTATCATCAACTGATCCTACTGTGCCGAATCCGAGACCATGTTTTGAATTGGGAGGCCGACCGACATTATTCGATAATTTTTCAAAGTGTTGTGATCGGCCTTTTGTCCATTGTCGAGGTAAGACACCACGTTGAATTAAATTTTGAACACAGGGAGAGTACCACTCAAAAGGTAGTTCCATTAACTCGGAAGAAGTAACATCTTCAAATTGTACATTTTTTTCAGTATTGGAAGAAGAAGCACCATGGTAAAACTTGATTGGTTTAGTACCACCACCATGTACCTCCTTGACCACCATACCCTCGATCTTATTAGAATGGATCGGGGTCAGGGTCATAGTATGTACATGATGGTTAATCTTCTCGTACATTGATTTATATTCTTCATTCTTTTCATCTTCGAGAGTGATCTTGTACTGGGGTTTCTTTTGACTTATTGTCGCTGCTTCTTTCTTGATTTCTTCTTCTTCTTCGGAAGTGTTCTCCCAATCAACATCGATGACTAGTTTCTTCTGTCCAACTGTTCCAACATTTCTTCCATGTCCTCGTCCCCGGCCTCGACCTCGGGTGCAAGTCCTGGAGAAATCTTCACCATCTCGCCGTAAGGAAGTGGTGAGTAACTATTGGACTAGAACTTCAGGTTCTTCATCGTCTCAAATTTCTTTTGCTTCATTTTGTATGGTATTTCTGGAAAGATTGTTTTCTTCGGAGGCGCGTAGTAGGCCGCATCTTCATGAATTCCAATTTCATGCACAGAGAACGGTTGCAAATCACCATTGATACACTGTTCCCCTCCATCGTAATACTTTATGCACTGGTGCAGAGATGACAGTACCATCCGGTTTTCATGGATCCATGGCCGACCCAGTAGAGCGTTGAATGATGTCTCAGAATCAATTATGTGGAATTTTGTGGTTGTCTTTGCTAAATCACCGGTCTTCATTAGTAGTGTTATCGATCCGAGAGCTCTTTCTCCTTTTTGATTGAAGCCTCTTAATAGCATCTTGTACGCTTCAAGCTTGCGAGCATCAATTTCCAAATATGCTAGCGTCAGAAGATTCATTATGTTGACTGATGCTCCTGGATCAACCAACACTCTGGAGAGCGTAAACTTTCCAATAGTGACTGAAATGTATAACGGTCGGTTGTGATCAACTGTTCCCAGTAATAGATCATTGTCCGTGAAGGTAACACCTCATTGTTCACTTAATGAGCAAACCTCGTCGAAGGAATCAATGGCCATTTGAGCTTAACAAATCTCTGGATCAAGTAGAGCTTTGATCAGAGCTTCTCTCATCTCCTTTGACAGGATCAGAGCATCGTATATGCTTAGTTTGGCTGGTAGCTTCCTAAGATGGGCTAGCACGTTGTAGTCCACTTTATTACCATGTTCCTCGGTTTCTTCCCGAATGGGCTGTTCCTCTACTGGGGTTAGCTCTTCCTGAGAAACCACCTGCTTTCCTTTATCCTTTGGACCCATTCTCGGAGCTAAAACTTTTTCACTTCTTAAATTTACTTCAGTTATCTCTTCCAAATTCGGTGTTGAATCTGCCGGTGTATCCTCTTAAATTGGAACAACTGGCTCTTCTGAAGTTGCTTCAGTGTCTGATGGTTCTAATTCTATCGTGATCGGAGCTCCTCGGAATTCACAAATGGACTCGTTGCTTGTCAAGCTTTCGTAGCCTCCTTTGTGAGCATCTTCTTCATCGTGGTCGTCGAGGTTGTGTATGATTTGAGAATCGTTATTTATGTTGAAATCGAGATCCGGATTAAGCCGGTTGTCATTAGTTACGTAATCGTTAGAAACAGTCAAAACGTAGCCAATGCTATAACCCTTATCATTATAAGATCCCGCCGGAGAGAGCAGATAATCATACAGAGTTTGGAGTTTGAGGGATTTCTCCCCCGAATCGGAAACAACCATCCTAGGATAAGCAGCCCCTAGTCTACCCTTTGGAGCCTCAGTCTTCTTTTCTTCCACGATCTTCACTTCCTTTTGGGGCGGTTCTTCAATCGCAAGTGATAGTGCCGGCTCGACAGTTTTCAAACTCTGAGTTGAAGCGCGTACCAAAGCGGCCTGGATGTAATCCAATATTTTCTTTGATGATCTTGTCTAGACAGTATTCCATCCATCATCAGTAGTGTATGGAACAATGGGATCCGTTGAAATAACATTGACGAAAACTCTTTTCTGGGGTTCCTTCATGTATTCCTTTGGGATCGTTATGTTCCCTTTCTGGAGATTGTCATCGAAGCCGACTCTTGAAAGTGATGCAATCCTCATCTTGTGTCCGAGCATGTGCTGGTAAGGGCAATAGTTCGGATGATCTTTCTTATTGACTTCCTCCGGCTTTTTGGGCTCTGGCAGCTGAAAATCTGGTGTTTTCATTAGGCTGCGGAACATCTTCGCTACTACTTCAGTTTTGAATAGATATTCTCTATTTAGAAGTTCTCTTAAAGTACGCGATGAACGAGGCGGTTGTTCATAATGCTGAGGCGGCGATAGCTCGGACGAGGTTGCTGATAACCTGTCGAGGCCGTGATGGCCCTGCGAGGTTGTTGGTATGTTCGTTGCGGTGGTTGGTAACTAGGCTGCGATCGCTCTGGCGGTATCTGCATTGGCTGCTTGCCTTTATCTACTGCCACGATGATTCTAGATTTCTTCTCGAATGTTTTCACAGGCTTCTGCTTATCGTTCTTGTCTGCGAAACTTAACTGTTTTGCCTCTTCTTGCAAGCTCCCGGCATTGCTAAGCAACTTCTCAAAAGTCTTGATTGTAAATCCTTCAAGGAGAAGTGCTATCGGGCCATGGATACTTTTAAGTAGGATATCGACTGCATGTTGTTCTTGAAGTTGTGGTTCACACTTCAAGCTTAAGTTTCTCCATCGAAGTATGTTATCCACTAAAGTCTCGTTCGGCTTTTGTTGCTCCACCACTAGATCACCGATGGTGATGTGGTGTTGAGCCTCAGAAAATCGTTTAACGAAGAGATTCTCCAGTTCTGAAAAGGTCTTTACTGAACGGTTCGGCAATTTTGCGTACCAGTCGAAGGCAATCCACGACAAGCTGGCCGACGAGCCGCGGAAGAGTAAAGTATCGCTCCCACCGGCATTGCAGCAACTAGCACGAAAATGTGTGACATGCTGCCGAGGGTTTCCTGTTCCATCCAAAGTCTTAAACAGAGGTGGTACGAATCCTTTCGGGTGTTGGACTGCGTCGAACCCTTTGGGGTAAGGTCTACCCGTCTGAATAGATGCTCCACTCTTGGATTGTGCTAAAGCTTCTCGCACCTGCTGTTCTACCATGTTTTTAATGTCCTTTTCTGGAATAATGCTTTGTGTAGAATCCTTCATTGGTGGTTCGTCTCCGTTGACGAATGTGATCTTCTTTCCTCCATCCGCAATATGGATAATTTCTGGGGGTGTCTCTTTCTAAGGTTGGGCCGACTGCGGAAGTGGCTAAGGCAGCAGCCATCTCTTCCATCCTCTTTGCCATCTAGGAAATTGTATCATCTCTTTCCCGAAGTTGTGCTCTCAACACTTCCGGTTCATCTTTTTCCGCAGCTGTCGGAGCACCTTGTGAAGCTGACGATGCTCATGTCTCAACCATGTTGATCTCGGCATACTCGTCATTCATAAATTCTGATGAGTCAATTTCATCTTCTAATTCTTCTTCTCTTTCTTTTGCTAACCGTCGGATGTCGGTCCTTAACTTGTCCATGGCATCCTCTAGTGGCCCTTTTCGCATGGTCTCGTAGTTATCTCGTGACGGTTGTTGAACTTCCTTCCTGGGAGTCCCCTTTATTGTACTAGCACTTTCTTCTGATTCAAGTTTCCTGACGAGGCTTTTCTTCTCAGTACATTGTTTTGGTCTCAGCTCACCGGTAGTAGGTCGCCATACCATCCTTCTCGCAGCCGGAAGCCTAGGACCGGATGATCACGTCGGCTATATGCTTGGAAGGTGGTATCCTCCCCAATTTGCGGACCCGATACAACAACGGGGGAGCGGCTTTTATGTTCTTCTTTGGTTTCTCTGTGGCAGCAATAGGCTCTATTCGCGGTCCGAGACGGGATTTAGCTGGCACTCGTCCTATCCTTCTTAAGATTTCTGACATAGGGCATCTTTTTTCTTTGCCAATCTTTCTATCACAGCTTGCAGTTGGGCAAATGGTGTAGTCTCATCCCTTTTTCTTTTGTAATTGTTGTAGTACGCGGGTCGGGGTAATGCAGTGTCGATCCTACGGACATCTTCTTCATCTGATGTGGCAGAGAGGGGGTGAAACCTGCTCCCTTCCAATAGAGGTATATACTCAGGCAGTTCTTCTCTTTCTTCAGGAATTTCTTCTAGAAAAGCAACTTAAGCAGCTCTAGCTTTCTTAGCGATCTTCCAGCTTCTATTTCTCCTTTGAGTCCGAGTTAGAGGTGCAACTCTTGAACTGGACCCAATCTAAAAAAAGATGGTATTGTAGCGAAATATGTACCCTCCACGGTGACAGGCTCATCACAAACTTGGATCTCCTTCCCCTTCAGTTTGACAGAAGCCGGGGTAGGTGCAGAGATGACTAGACCGGTGGGGGTAGAGACAATAGTCCTCCTACGAACAGTAGTACTCTTTTCAGCTGGAACCCTTTGTAGGGGAGGGAATTCTTGAGTTGATTTCAAGTTGAACTCAATCACGGGCTCTTCAGTTTCTGACACTTTGTCCATTAGTGTGAAGAGAGTGACGTCAGCGAACTTGATATCTGTGTTGCCAAATCCTTGTCCAAAATGGATGATTCCATTGTCGGGTAGCTCATCCTTGTAAATGGCAAAGTCCATTCCATTGGTGAAGGAAAAGATTAACTTTGGGGAAGTCATTTTCTGCAGGGCAGATTCTGAATGTCAGTCCCGAATTATTCTTCTTTTCATCATAAAGTTTAGCACGAAAAAGAAAGAGTCTGAACACATTTTCATTTATCCTAGTGTATCTGTGATTCTTATAAAAAAAGATTGTTTATTAGAAGGTTCGTTTGTTAGAAACAAAACGTGAAATGAAAAAGGTTATAGAAAAGGTAAAGGGCCCGATTTAGAATTGAAAAGGAAGAGAAAGTCTTATGCAAGACTTCTCGACTTGAAGGACCGCTCCTAAACTCTCACCTATTGGGGGTCCACCCCACCTCAGAAAAGAGGTGAAAGGATCTCAGAACCTTTCTGTTTAGAGGTGTCTAAACAGTGGCTCCTAAATTCGAGAGGAGTTGGTTATACTCGTCCAAGACAGAAATGAACGAGGTATCCCAACAGAAGAATGGTAGTTTTGGTCCCCTAGGGATATGGACTCACCACCGATTTATGAAAGCAAAACCATCTAATCAAAAATAGAGAGAGGAACTATTCCCCAGTGGAGTCGCTAGAAAATATCGGCATATATTTAGGTTTGGTGGGTCTGGGGCCCTGGGGGTCAAAAATTGAAATTTTGGAAAAATGAAGATTGATCAAAGTTGAGTAAAATGGAATCACTTTGGTTGAGCCATGAAGCCATGTTAAGCTCATATGAGCCATAAGAGGACTCATTTGAGGCATTCACTATGTTGTTTCTAACCCTCTTAGCCAGGGGCTTAGGGGTTAAGGACCATCCATATGAATTACCTACATGAGTCAGGAGGTCAAGTTGGGTGAGAGTGTGGTTTTAGGACTTGGAATGTGTGTGATAGTGTAGTGTATGTACAAGTCATCCCTCACTGAGACCGAGGCCACCCGGGGTATTCCTAAGGCCGAAAAGTCCCATGGGGAACTCATCCTTTAAACCTCCACATTTGATTTCGACCCTCTAGGTGATTAGGTGTCTACTGATCAAGCTTGTGGGGTTTGCAGGGAGTCAAGAGGTGTTTGAGTTTCTAAAGGGTGGGTTCCACTTCTAGTCCTCTAAGATTAGTCAAAGGAAAAGCCTAAGGCTAGATCCTAAGTACTAAAGAGAGAAGCAAAAGACCTCATAAAAAATGAGGTCAACAAATTCTTGGATTAGTTGAAAAAGGAGAAAGTCATTTTTATAATTGCATTAAATTACTGCTTACTTTACTTTCCTGCTTATTGCTTACTTTCTTTTAGTAAAAGTTATTAGTTAATTAATTTTGAATATATATATATATATTATAAATAATTTGCTTAAGAAAATTTCAAAATATTGTTTTTTATATATTTTTACTTTTTATTTTTATTATCCCTGTAGGATCGATAACCAGGACTCCACTAGAGCCCTATATTACTTGAACGATACGCATACTTGCGTTTAAAATTGTGACTTTTACAATAATTAAATCTAATAAAATTATAAAAGTAAACCTCACACATCAAGTTTTTGAAGCCATTTGCCAGGAATTAAATCTTCTAAAAATTGGTATCAAAATCTTGTATTTTAAAGCTTAATTAAAGTCGCATCGCATCAAGTTTTTGGCATCGTTGCCGGGGATAAGATAAAGTAAAAAGTAAAAGTAAAAATAATAATAATAAAAACAAAGATAACAAAAACATAAAAATAAAACAAAATTATTATATTTAAACTTTTATGCGTAGTTATTGATTTGAAGGATTATTACCTTTTGATCCTGAATTAGAAAGAACAATTAAAAGAATTAGAAAAGAAAACAAATTTCAAAACATAAAAAAATGGCTAACTTACATAACAATAATCAAAATCCAATCAAAATTATTGAACAAAATATTTACAAACGATTAAGGGAATATGCAAACCCTACATCTGATGAACTTCATGTTAGTATTCAAATTCCAGCTGTAGATGCTAATTCTTCTGTGCTTAAACCTTATAGTATTCAAATGGTTCAAAACAATCAATTTGGAGGAACACATAATGAGGATCCAAATTTACACCTTGCTAGTTTTTTAGAACTTTGTGTTACCTTTAAATATAATAATGTTTCTGATGATGCAATTAGGCTTAGACTCTTTCCCTTTTCCTTAAAAGATAAAGCAAAGATGTGGCTTAATTCATTAGCAACTTGTTCTATTAAAACATGGGCAGATATGGCACAAAAATTCCTTGCTAAATATTTTCCTCCTTCTAAAACTGCTAAATTGAGAAATGATATTACTTCATTTACACAATTTGGATGAGAAACAATTTATGAAGCTTGCGAAAGATTTAAAGAACTATTAAGAAAATGTCCTCATCATGTTTTACCAGATTTGTTAATTATTAAAACATTTTATAATGGACTTATTGGATCACTTAGATCAATTATTGATGCTGCTACTGGTGGTTCTTTAATGGCTAAGACATTTGAAGAAGCCTACACCTTAATTGAAGAAATGGCTAACAACAATTTTCAATGGCCTTCTGAAAGGGTTAATCCTAAAAGAATGGCCAGTATTCATGATAATGAAGCCTTTTCTATCTTAGCTTCACAAGTGGCTGCGATATCTAAGAAATTAGATTATTTTTCTATTAATATATCGCATGTGAATAATGAAAATGCTTCGAATTCTGATGATTCTCAAACAATGGAAACTTTGCAAGCAATTGCTAGTAAAACTAATAATCCTTACTCTATTTGTTATATTCCTGGTTGGAAAAACCATCCTAATTTTAATTGGAGTAATGGAAATCAAACCAATCCAAATTGGAACAATCAAGGAAATTCAGATAATAGACCAACTTATCCTCCTGGTTATAACAATCAGCATAAAAAGTTCTTTGTAGAAGAATTGATCTTGCAACTTAGCAATCAGATACAAAGTCAAAACACTACTATTTGTAATATTGAGAATCAGATGGGTCAAATTGCTAATTTCAATAATTACAGACCTCAAGGAACACTGCCTAGCAATGTCGAAATTAATCCTAAAGGATCTGGAAAAGAACATGAACAAGAAAAAGCTGTACAACTTAGAAGTGGAAAAGAATGAATAGAGAAAACACGGAATGAGATTGAAAAAGAGAAAGAAGTTGAAGAGATTAAAAAACCTAAAGATACCCTTTCTCCAAGTAAAGATCATACTGTTGTACCTACTGAAGTGAAAGTTGAAAGACCACCACCACCTTTTCCTCAAAGACTTAAGCAACAGAAGCTTGACTATCAATTTTCTAAGTTCTTTGAAATTTTAAGAAACTTACCATCAACATTCCTTTCGCTGAAGCTTTGGAGCAAATGTCAAGCTATGCAAAATTTATGAAGGTTATTTTAAGTAAGAAGAGAAAATTTGAAGCATATGAAACTGTTGCATTAAGTGAAGAATGTAGTGCAATTATCCAGAAGAAATTACCTCAAAAACTTAAAGATCCTGGAAGTTTTCACTATACCATGTGCTATGGGAGAAAAATTCTGTGGAAAAGCCTTATGTGATTTAGGAGCTAGTATTAATCTCATGCCATTTTCAATCTTTTGAAGGTTAGATTTAGGAGAGATCTCTCCTACCACTGTAACTCTTCAGTTAGCTGATCGATTCATAACTTATCCTAAAAGGGTTATAGAGGATGTACTTGTTAAGGTAGATAAGTTTATCTTCCCTGTAGATTTCATTGTTCTAGATATTGAAGAAGATAAAGAAATACCTATCATTTTAGGAAGACCTTTTCTAGCTACCATCCGAGCAGTGATTGATGTGCAAAAAGGAGAATTAACAATGAGAGTTAATGATCAAGTGATAACATTCAATGTTCTGAAATCAATGAATTATCTTGAAAAATAAAAATGTTCTCGGATGGATATTTTTTATTATATGATTGAAAAGCATTACCAAGAAAGTTGTAAGGTCATTTTTGATAATAAAAATAAATAATCTATGTTATATGATGAGTTATTAAATGAAGAGAATTCATCTTAAGAAGCTCATTATATTCATGAAAAATGGGAAATTTTAGACACAACAACAAATGAGATATTATTACCCTCAATTGAAAAAGCCCCTGAACTGGAATTAAAAATGTTACTTGTGCATTTAAAATATGCATTTCTCAGAGATTCATTAACTTTACCTGTAATTATATCTTCAGAACTAAGCAAAGACCAAGAAGAAAAATTAATTAGAGTTACGACAAATTATAAGAAAACTTTTGGTTGGACTATTGCACATATAAAAGGAATAAGCCCTTCAATCTTATGCATAGGATTTTAATGGAAGAAATTTTGAAATGGTTAGATTCTTGAATTATTTATCCTATTTTGGATAGCTAATGGGTAAGTCCTATTCATTGTGTTCCGAAGAAAGGAGGAGTAACTGTCATTGTTAATGAAAAAAATGAATTAATCCCAACAAGACAAGTTACTGGATGGCGAATTTGCATTGATTATCGAAAATTAAACAACGCCACTAGAAATGATCATATTCATTTACCTTTCTTGGATCAAATGTTGAATAAACTTGCTGGACATTCATATTTCTTTTTTCTAGATGGATATTCTAGTTATCATCAATTACCTGTTGCTCTTGAGGATCAAGAAAAGACAACATTTACTAGTCCTTATGAAACATTTGCCTTTAGCAAAATGCCTTTCGGTTTATGTAATATACCTGCAACTTCTCAAAGATGTATGATGTCAATATTCTGTGATTTGATTAATAAAGGAATTGAAGTATTCATAGACGATTTTTGAATTTTTGGAACTTCTTTTGAATCTTGCTTGGAAAATATAACAATACTTTTGAAGAGATGTGAAGAAACAAATTTTGTTCTAAAATGTGAAAAATGTCAATTTATGGTTACAGAAGGCATTGTACTTGGACATAAAGTTTTACAAATAGGGATGGAAGTTGATCAAGCAAAAGTGAAAATGCTGCTACTGGTGGTTCTTTAAAGGCTAAGACATTTGAAGAAGCCTACACCTTAATTGAAGAAATGGCTAACAACAATTTTCAATGGCTTTCTGAAAGAGTTAATCCTAAAAGAATGGCCAGTATTCATGATAATGAAGCCTTTTCTATTTTAGCTTCACAAGTGGCTGCGATATCTAAGAAATTAGATTATTTTTATATTAATATATCGCATGTGAATAATGAAAATGCTTCGAATTCTGATGATTATCAAACAATGGAAACTTTGCAAGCAATTGCTAGTAAAACTAATAATCCTTATTCTATTTGTTATATTCCTGGTTGGAAAAATCATCCTAATTTTAATTGGAGTAATGGAAATCAAACCAATCCAAATTGGAACAATCAAGGAAATTTAAATAATAGACCAACTTATCCTCCTGGTTATAACAATCAGCATAAAAAGTTCTTTGTAGAAGAATTGATCTTGCAACTTAGCAATCAGATACAAAGTCAAAACACTACTATTCGTAATATTGAGAATCAGATGGGTCAAATTGCTAATTTCAATAATTACGGACCTCAAGGAACACCTGCCTAGCAATGTCGAAATTAATCCAAAGGATCTGGAAAAGAACATGAACAAGAAAAAGCTGTACAACTTAGAAGTGGAAAAGAATGAATAGAGAAAACACGGAATGAGATTGAAAAAGAGAAAGAAGTTGAAGAGATTAAAAAACCTAAAGATACCCTTTCTCCAAGTAAAGATCATACTGTTGTACCTACTGAAGTGAAAGTTGAAAGACCACCACCACCTTTTCCTCAAAGACTTAAACAACAGAAGCTTGACCATCAATTTTCTAAGTTCTTTGAAATTTTAAGAAACTTACCATCAACATTCCTTTCGCTGAAGCTTTGGAGCAAATGCCAAGCTATGCAAAATTTATGAAGGTTATTTTATGTAAGAAGAAAAAATTTGAAGCATATGAAACTGTTACATTAAGTGAAGAATGTAGTGCAATTATCCAGAAGAAATTACCTCAAAAACTTAAAGATCCTGGAAGTTTCACTATACCATGTGCTATTGGAGAAAAATTCTGTGGAAAAGCCTTATGTGATTTAGGAGCTAGTATTCATCTTATGCCATTTTCAATCTTTTGAAGGTTAGATTTAGGAGAGATCTCTCCTACCACTGTAACTCTTCAGTTAGCTGATCGATTCATAACTTATCCTAAAGGGGTTATAGAGGATGTACTTGTTAAGGTAGATAAGTTTATCTTCCCTGTAGATTTCATTGTTCTAGATTTTGAAGAAAATAAATAAATACCTATCATTTTAGGAAGACCTTTTCTAGCTACCATCCAAGTAGTGATTGATGTGCAAAAAGGAGAATTAACAATGAGAGTTAATGATCAAGAGATAACATTCAATGTTCTGAAATCAATGAGGTATCTTGAAAAATAAAAATGTTATCGGATGGATATTTTTGATTATATGATTGAAAAGCATTACCAAGAAAGTTGTAAGGTCATTTTTTATAATAAAAACAAATAATCTATGTTATATGATGAGTTATTAAATGAAGAGAATTCATCTGAAGAAGCTCATTATATTCATGAAAATTGGAAAATTTTTGACACAACAACAAATGAGATATTATTACCCTCAATTGAAAAAGCCCCTGAACTGGAATTAAAAATTTTACTTGTGCATTTAAAATATGCATTTCTCAGAGATTCATTAACTTTACCTGTAATTATATCTTCAGAACTAAGCAAAGAACAAGAAGAAAAATTAATTAGAGTTCTGACAAATTATAAGAAAACTTTTGGTTGGACTATTGCACATATAAAAGGAATAAGCCCTTCAATCTTATGCATAGGATTTTAATGGAAGAAATTTTGAAATGGTTAGATTCTTGAATTATTTATCCTATTTTGGATAGCTAATGGGTAAGTCCTATTCATTGTGTTCCGAAGAAAGGAGGAGTAACTGTCATTGTTAATGAAAAAAATGAATTAATCCCAACAAGACAAGTTACTGGATGGCGAATTTGCATTGATTATAGAAAATTAAACAACACCACTAGAAATGATCATTTTCCTTTACCTTTCTTGGATCAAATGTTGGATAAACTTGCTGGACATTCATATTTCTGTTTTCTGGATGGATATTCTGGTTATCATCAATTACCTGTTGCTCTTGAGGATCAAGAAAAGACAACATTTACTAGTCCTTATGAAACATTTGCCTTTAGAAGAATGCCTTTCGGTTTATGCAATGCACCTGAAACTTCTCAAAGATGTATGATGTCAATATTCTGTGATTTGATTGATAAAGGAATTGAAGTATTCATGGATGATTTTTGAATTTTTGGAACTTCTTTTGAATCTTGCTTGGAAAATATAACAAAACTTTTGAAGAGATGTGAAGAAACAAATTTTGTTCTAAACTGGGAAAAATGTCAATTTATGGTTATAGAAGACATTGTACTTGGACATAAAGTTTCACAAATAGGGATGGAAGTTGATCAAGCAAAAGTGAAAATTATTGCTGAATTGCAACCACCTACTACCGTTACTGATGTGAGATGTTTTCTGGGTCATGTTGGATTTTATTGGAAATATATAAAGGATTTTTCTAAAATTGCTAAACCTCTTTGCCATTTATTAAAAAAAGAAACTAAATTTGAATTCAATGAAGATTGTCTGAATGCGTTCAATATTTTGAAAGAAAAGTCAATCATCGCTTTGTCATTGTTGCACTCGATTGGAATAAACCTTTTAAATTAATGTGTGATGCAAGTGATTATGCAATCGGAGCTGTATTAGGACAAAAATATGAGAAGATTTTCGAAGTTATATACTATGCTAACAAAACTCAAATAAATTACACAACTACTGAAAAAAGAGCTGTTATCAATAGTATATGCCTTTGATAAATTTAGACCATATCTTCTTGGAACAAAATGTATCGTACACACTGATCATTCTGCTATTAAGTATTTAATATCTAAAAAGGAGGCTAAACCTAGATTGATCAGATGGGTTTTACTTTTACAAGAATTTGATTTTGAAATAGTAAACAAAAGAGGGACTGACAACCAAATTGCTGATCATTTATCAAGAATCAAAAACAATAATGAGAAGATTTATGAAGAAGTTAAAAATGAAAAATTCCCGGATGAGCAATTATATGTCATTCAAGGATTACAAATACTGTGGTATGCAGATACAGTTAACTGCTTGGTTAGCAATATTTTACCATATGGGATGAATAGTAAATATATTAAGAAATTCAAGAATGATTGTAAATCATATATTTGGGAAGATCCTTATTTATTTAAAATAGGAAGAGATTATGTGATTTGAAGATGTGTACCTTATGAAGAAACTTTCGCTATTATTCAAAAATGTCACGATTCTGAATTTAGAGGACACTTTGGAGTGGATAAAACTGCATTTAAAATTTTAAATTCTGGATTTTATTGGCCTACTTTATTTAAAGATGTTGACATTATGTGAAAACTTGTGATCGATGTCAAAGAATGGGAAATGTATCCAGAAAAGATGAAATGCCTCTAAATTTTATACTAGAAATTGAAATTTTTGATGTATAGGGTTTATACATTATGAGACCTTTCGTACCATCATATGGAAAGAGTTATATTTTATTAGCAGTTGATTATGTTTCAAAGTGGATCGAAGTTGTAGTTTTACCAAACTATAATTCCAAAAGTGTTTCAAAATTTTTAAAGAAAATGATTTTTACAAGATTTGGAATGTTGAGGATAATTATCACAGATGGGGGAAGTCAATTCAGAAATATAAGAATTCAATCATTGCTGGAAAAATTTGGAATAAAGCATAGAATTGCAACTGCTTATAATCCTCAAACAAGTGGAATGCTTGAAGTATCAAACAGAGAAATTAAAAGAATATTGGAAAAGACTGTTAATCCTATAAGAACTAACTGGGGTGATAGACTTGATTCTGCATTATGAACTTATACAACAGCTTATAAGACACATATCAGAATGTCACCTTATCGGTTAATTTATGGTAAACATTGTCACTTACCTGTTAAACTGGAGCATAAAGCTTATTGGGCGATAAAAGAGTTCAATTATAATTTGAATACTGTAGGAGAAAAATGATTATTGCAACTAAATGAAATGGAAGAGTCAAGAAATGAATCTTATGAAAATGCAAAAATTTATAAGGATAGAATGAAGAAATTACATGACAAAATGATTTCAAGGAAAATATTCGAGCCTGGACAAGAAGTATTATTATTTAATGCTCGTTTAAAACTTTTCCCTAGAAAATTAAAATCTAAATGGATGAGACCATTTATAATTGAGAAAGTATACCCTTATGAAGTTGTGGATATTAAAGATCCCAAAACTGGAAAAGTATTCAAAGTTAACGGGTTAAGGCTATGGGAAAAATGAAATTAAATTACAAAAAGGCTTATTAACTGAGTCTACCCGATTAATTCAATTAATTAGGTCGGGCTGACGACGTTAAACCAAGCACTTTGTGGGAGGCAACCCATATTTATTAGTTTGAGTTTAATTATCGATGTAAGGTTATTCCTTTGTTTTGACAAAAATTGTATATAACTTCTGGAAAAAGAAGGCTAACAAGTCTGTATTGACTTAAGCCAAACATTTTCTTGAAGTATATAGAAATTGGACTTGGACCACTGATCTATGAAAAATATACCTATTTTTATGCGTTGATTTTTATCAATTTCTAAGGATATTATGCTTTAATGAAAGGTATTTTTGTGTTTTTGGATGTTGGTGATGTAAAAAGGTCTAAAAAAGGAAGAAGGGCAAAAAAGAAGCAAAAAGGAGCAAAAATGGAGCAAAATACAAGAATTATAAAAAATTATGGCCTGGCGCCTAGGCGCCAGAAGTTAGCGCCTACGCACCAGACTCAATATAGAAACTGTCAAGTTTTTTACAACGTTTGTACGGTTATTTTGACGGAGTGAGCTATTATTGGACATTCTAGAAGACCGCAGTTGTTCCTTGATAATAGGACATGTGATACATTGCATTTGGAAGCTCCAAAACGGTTTTAATCGCGAAGAGGTGCGAGCCAAAGTGAAGAGGTGTGAAGAACTAGACGCGGTGTCCGGCGCCTAGGCGCCAGACAGACCTTCTAGAAGATTCATTGAATGTGGACATGTTTTGAAGAGGTGCCTCAAGGCAACCCTTGAAGCCTATAAAAAGGAGTCAATTTCTTCAGAAAAACGTGCCCCCCATTGTAACCCCTATCTCTTAGCCACTTTAGGATCTCTCATCCTTAGAGAGAGAAATAGAGAGAGAAATTTAGGGCCACTTTTATTTAGTTTAGTAAATTTATTTTCAAGTTGTTGCATCTGGAGTTCATTACACTGTGGAGTTAGTAGGAATCAGAAGATCTGTAGAAGGAATATTTGAGATAAGTATTTTATTTTTGATTCAAAGTTTATTTATTATGTTTTGCTGTTTATATTCATTGTGTTCTGATTATTTAGTTTACTTTCTTCCTTCAATTATGAAAAGATAAATAAGATAATATAAAAATTGATGGAGAATTGAAAATCAAAATATTTTCAAAACATTGTGATGATATTAATACCGATCTTACTTTACTTTTTAAATTGGCCATTTAAATTGTTAAAACACTGTTGAAGAGTTTTGAGACCTAGAAGGAGAAGAACTCTTAACTTGTAGATGTCACATGAATCCTTGGGTAGTCGAAGGCCATGTGCGGGCTATTCAAGGTGAAGTGCAAATAAATAGGAAGATAAGATTTAAAGAGCGTAGAATTGATAAGTTTTTAGAGTTACAGACTAAATTCTTATAATTTGATTTATATATAAGGAAAGGGTCACTAGTAGGGCCGACCATAGCCACCCTTGGACATCTAGTAGTGTGAGCCTAGATTAACCCATTCTACTAACAATACATCCGGACATGATCTGTAGATTAGCCAATGTTCTTTGTGCCTGGATCAATGGGTAAAGAATAGGAATGCTTCTATTTGGCACAATAAGATAAAATAGATTCTCCAACGAATATTAAATTATCTTAAAAATCTTGGATTAATTGAAAGAAAGAAAGTTGTTTGTTTTATATAGTTTTCACAAAATCATTTTCTTTTTATTATTTTCTTTACCTGCATCTAGTAAATTAAAAGTAATTTATAGTTAGATTAAAATACAAAAAGATTTTGAAATACAATATTTAAAAATTTATTACCATATTTTTTCCAAGTGGGATCGATACTGGGGTCTTTGTTTCAAAGCCCTTTATTACTTGAAACGATACGTATACTTGCGTAGTACCCAAAAAGTATATAAAATATTTTCCTTTAAAATTATATTTTGCTATATAAACATATATTTAAAAAGTATTAATCATTAACGGCCTAGCATTCAGTAGCAATCAAGTTCTATTTAATGCTATTGCCGTAATTAAAATCTGGTACACATCTATATAGCAAGTTATTCCGGGTTAAGTGTTTCGCGTCTTTGCCAGAAATTAAATTTTCTAGCAGTGGTAACAAATTCTTGTATTTGGAAATACAAAAATTGGGTCAACCACTCCATGACAAATGTGAGTAAAAAGGAGATCAAGTTAACCTTCGTTTGTGATTGTTTGTGATTTGAATTTTTTGTAGTTGTGTTTGTGTGTTGATAATTTTCATTTATTAGACCTATTTTTACGACCAAAACTTTAAAAAATTTGATGAAAGGGTAATTGGAGTCAATCGAGGTTCCGGCACCTAGGCACCAAAAGTTGGTGCATAAGCGTGTTGACCTCATTTTTGATGAGGTCTTCTCTTCCTTTTTTAGTACATAGGATCTAGCCTTAGGCTTTTCCTTTGACTATCCTAGAGGATTAGAATTGGGACCCACCACTTATAAATTCAAACAACTTCTTAACTCCCTGCAAGCTCCACAAACTTGATTGTAGACCCCTAATCACCTAGAGGGTTTAAATCAAATGTGGAAGTTTAAAGGATGGGTTCCTATAGGACTCTTTGGCCTTAGGAGCCCATACAGGTGGCACAGTGCTAGTGAGGGCTGACTTACACACACACTACACTTATACACTACACTTTCACACACCTCCTAAAACCACACCCATACCCAACTTGACCTCCTGACTCATGAAGGTGATTCACATGGATGGTCCTTAACCCCTAAGCCCTTGGCTAAGAGGGTTCGGAACAACATAGTGAAAGCCTCAAATGAGTCCCTTCATGGCTCATGTGGGCTTGATATGGCTTCATGGCTCAACCAAAATGATTTCATTCCACTTACATTTACCCAATCTTCAATTTTCTAAATTTTCAATTTTTGACCCTCGGGAACCCAGACCCGCCTAGCCTACCCAAAACCCTTGAAATTACCCAAATTTTCCAAAATTCTCTAAAATCACCAAAATTCCTCAAAATCAATCCTAAACATTCTCCCACCACTCAAATTGACCATTTTTACCCAAAATACCCAAAATTCCAAAAAATACCCCCAATACCCTCCAAATTACCAAAATGCCCCTCTTGACCCAAAAATCCAAAAAATTCTAAAAATTCCCAGAAAATTCCAAAACATCCCAAATATTCCTAATTTCATTTGGTTCAACTACACCATGGGCCAATTTGGTCAATTTACACCACTTTTGTCAAAATCCCCAATTTGACCCATTTTAACCCAAAGTGAACCCAATGTCAAACCAAACCTACCCAATTGACCCAAATTCTGGTCCAATTCAATTCTAAACTTCAATTCAACATCCCCAACACCAATCTAGACCAAATCCAAGCCCAATTTGATTGGCATTTGAATCCAATTTCACTTTTGACCTTAAAGCCCAATTTGGACCCATGACCCAAACTTAGCCCAAACTAACCCAATTCAACTCCAATTAACCCCAAATCTTTTCTAAACCTTCCCTAACATCCCTACAAACAAAAAACTAACATGATTTGCCCAAAATTTGAACCCAAACCCAACTCAAATTCAACTCAAAGCCAAAACTCCTTACATGGGCCTACACCTAAACCTAACCCAAATAGGCCCAAACCCCAAAATCCAAACCCAACCAAAGTTGAAACCTCTTTGAAACAGCCCTACAAATATTTCTCAACATTAATTTTACACCAATTTCAACATTAGCCCAACATTAGCCCAAGTTAACCCAGTTTGGCCTACCATTGGCCACTTTACCAAAAAGCCCAAAACATATTCCAAAGGGCCACATGAAATTTCTCTCATCATACCTATGATTTAAAACACTTCCTAAGTTTAAAAATCAATAACCAAATAGTTCCAAATCAAGCTTCATGAAATTTGTCCACTAAAATACCAAAATTCCTTAAACCCACTTTCATGAAACCAAGCCAAACTTTCCCAAGGCATATATGAGCCATGAAGCCACTCTTAAGCCCCATGCAAGCCATGTGAGTTGCTCACATGTGACCTTACCACATTGGGCAAAAGGAGGAGATCCTTTCCACACTCCCTTAAGGTGATTAACCATTTCCATGTCTCCCCTAAACCATGTTTAATCCTAATTGTACTTGGATTGTGACTTGACCCCACTAATCAAGCTGATCCAAATCACTTTCTCTTCAGCCTAAACCAAGCCTTGGGTGGTGCACCTAGCCTAAAAGGATGGGTTGACCCATTTAGAGCCAAAATAGCCAGCCGCCTGGGTCACCGGAAAACACCATGGCCGAAACCATGGAAGGAGCTAAACATTGAAATTCTCCCTTGCTGAGTTGCCCCATGCCCAGTGGCCATTGCAGCTGTTCTTCCCTTGCCAAGAGCAGTCGATCCCAGTCCCTAACTCCCCCTGGGAGGCACTCCAGCCTCTCCTATTTAAACCTCACCCCTCTCGGCCATGAAGAGGTGCTGAACCAACCTTAAGGAAACTCTGCCAAAATCACTCCATACTCTCCCCCACACCTAGAGCATTTGATCCCCACTGTTCCCTTGCCCTAATCCCCACTAATTGAGCTCAATTTTGGAGCTCAATTCTCAGGCCAGAACAGGACACTCCCAAATCCTCTACCAAAGTCAAATCAAACTCACCCACACCTGCACAAGACCAAGAGAAGGAGTTCCCAGGTGAAAGCCCCTCTCCGGGCCACCCATCCGTTCCGGACTCCAAAGGTTGAAATCGGGCTTGGTCAAAATCATACCTGGACAATTCACCAGGCCAAGGGACTTCATCTAGAGCTTGCTTGGACCCAATCGAAGGTGACACAACCCTCAGATTGAAGCCACACTTCTCTGAGCTAAGGTATGAGCTAACTCATTATCCCGAGCCTCTGGATATTGTCTATTTCAAATGCTTTAATTTCAATCCATGATCACCATATAGATGTGTTCGTCTCTTCAAGACGAATCCATAGAGCACAAGAACACCAAAATCTGTTGAGAAATGAGTGAGTTCTTAGGGTTTTAGTGTGGACGGCTCTCGGGTGAGAACGGCTGGGGATGATGAGCGGATGTCGTCCATTCAATACACGCGCGAACGGACGGCTCAGATCGGGTCGGATCGGCAGATGATACGCGGAAGGCGGGACCCGGGCTGCTGACTCAAGTGGCGGCGTCGAACGGCAGCTCGACACGCGGCGTTTCGGAGATGCCTAGGATGAGTCAGCGCCGCCGTTTTAAATAGAAAATTAGGGTATTTTTTTGATTTATTTAATTCCCTAAACTTCAAAAATGCATTACTTTGTATAGAAAAATCATAAAAATAAAATAAAAATACTCTCTTGCTCAGTGAACAGAGGAGAATAATGTGGAAAAGAAATCGTTTAATTTCATTGAACATTTGATTTTTAATGATTTATTTACTCTCTGCATATTTTCAATTCTCCATGCATGTAGACAATTCACCAAGGCATGAGACCATAGAGCTTTTGAAGCCTCTGAATTTGGGGACATTCCCTGAATTTTCCAAAGTCAGAGGCCATCCCTATGAAGAGTATTGATTTTTCAATTCTAGGTCACTATTCTGAGTATTTTAATCCCAATAATTATCATGTTGTGAAATAAATTCTAGGAAAATTTGGTGATATTTCTTATGACCAGAGGACCCTAGGAAAAATAGGTTTTGAGTTAGCTCACTTGGAATAATCCTAATTGGCTTAAACACCCAAAATGGAGCTTTAATTAATTAGAGCTAATCATACATCAAATTGACTTGAAATCAATTCTCCATTGACCTTTAGGATCAGAGGAACCCACCAAAAAAGTTTGAAGTCAATTGGACTTGGTTAGCCCTATCAAATGGGTTGATTAAGCCATTTAGCCAAACTTAAACTTTAAAAATTCATAACTTTCAAAATACTTTTCAAAAATTCACCAAATTGGTTTTGGAGCCTCTCTGATATTAGGAGAATTTAAGAAAATTAAAATTACAATTTTCTAAAAAAGTTGATTTTTTGCATTATTTTAATATTTTTAATAATTAAAAAATAATAAAAATCACAAAAGTAATAAAATTCACCAAAATGTCACATTTTGAATTTTAATCACTTAGGAACAAACCCCATATTTTTCTTAAGTATCTATGATGAGATATTAAATTTTAAAGCCCTAAGGTAATTTTAAAATTAAAAAAATGTATTTTCTAGCATTTCCAGTAAAATAATTCTAATAAATTAAATAAAAATCAGAAAATTATAAAAATTGGTTCTCTGGTTTCCTTGATATCAGAGAGATTTTTGAAAATATAAAATTCATTTTTCATCCTTTATTTTATTTTTAAATTAATTAATACTCCAAAACTCAAAATAATCATAATAAAAAAAATATAATTCAAAAAATCACCAAAATTGGTCCAAGTGGTCCTCTAGTCATTGAGAATGTCCCGTAATTTTATTAAGGACAGAAACCTTCCCTTGGTCATGCTATTGAATTTTGCTTGAAAATACCTATTTTCCACCAAAAATAATTACATAAATAAATTAAATACAGAAAAATCACATTTTCTCCTCTAATGTCTTGATTGATATGTGAGTGAAGTCACATGAAAATTTCAAATTCATTTGACCTCAATTTAGTGAGTTATGGAATTAGTAAGTTTAAAGGGCAAAATGGTAATTAAAATTTTAACCTATAATTAAAAAGTTTAGGTTTAATTAAAAGGGTGGGTAAAATATTTGATACTAAGTTGATTTGGGATGTTTGAAACTTAGGTAATTAAAGGGTGGAAACCTACCAAACAATTTGAAAATAATTAAAATAAACCTTAATTAAATAATTAATTAAATTTGGAAGAATAATGAAAAATTGGAATTATTAAAATAGGGATATTATTAGGAAAAGATTTGTTCTTTAATTTAAGAATCCCTAAATTAATCACCTTAATAATATTTAATTCCTAATTGAAATGATAATCCAAACTCAAGATTTAAAATGCTAAAAGACTTAATCATTAAATTAAATTAAAGTTAAAACATTTAAATTAAATCCTTCCAAAATTTCAATTAAATTAATACTTTAACAATTAAATTAAATCATCTTTAAAACATAAAAAATAAAATATTTAATTAAAATTAAAATTAAATTAAATTTAAATTAAATTAAATTAAATTAAAAAAAATAAAATTAAAATTAAAACTAAATTAAATTAAATTAAAATTAAATTAAATCATATTAAATTATATTAAATTAAATTAAATTAAAACATATTGAAATAAAATTAAATTAAATAAAAATAAAATCAAGTTAAAATAAAATTAAAATTAAATTAAAAATAAAATTAAATTAAAATTAAAACTAAACCAAATTAAATTAAATTAAAATTAAATTAAATTAAATTAAATTAAATATAACATCACCTAAGATATAAAGAATTCAAAATAAATCTAAAACAACTTGAACACTATTCCAAAACTTAAACCCATTACTTAAAATTAAATCAAATCACAAATCACTTAAACATTAATTTGCCCTCAAAAGCTCTTGTTGTCATAACTCCTAAACGGAGTATTAAGTGAAGTGTTACTTCACTTATAGGATATTCAAATGTCCTAATTCACTGAGCAAGATAACAAAACATAAACTCTTGGATGATTAATTCACTTGTATAATTAAATTCTCTTGGACTTAAAACAATCCTAGAGGTATTGAAAAGATGTTTAAGACTCGTCTTAAGCACTTCCTCAATATGATAGGGTATTTATAAGAACAATTGAACTTAATTGTTCTTTGATGAAGAAAATCATCCTTAAACCAAAACACAAGAACCTACACGTCATAGGAGGTGATTAGCTATTGGATTAGGAACTTGGTAGAAAACCATAACCCTTCCCTTAGCTTTACCTAGCTTTACTTAGGAACTTGCTTTCAATGCTTAAATATTCTAAATTGTGTTTTAAGTGCAGCTTGGGATGACGGGAAGACCCTCCAGGTACGCTTTTATTTTATTGCAATTTACTTTATTGCAATTTACTTAATCGCATCGCACTTACTTTTCTTGCATGATAAACAACTGTTGCATGAAAACCCACACCTTTAGGATAATCCCTAAAGCTGAAATCAAAACTAAATTAAAAGTCATTGCAAGATAAAATTCACTGCCACAACATTTCAAAATATAAAACAACTCAAAATTTAATCACAAACGAACAACGAAAACTACAACTACAACTAAATTAAAACTTCTTGTTGGATGATCGGGAATACCTCGGATGATGTAACCTACGTGTTGCTAACGGGATTTCCACGGTCTAAATGAAAGTGTGGAACTCATTTAGTTGAGTTTAGCAAATTCATACGGACTAAGTGAATCCGATAAAAATAACGATGTCGGAAGGATGGAACCGTGGGATCTTAACCGGTGTTGTTATAATCAACTTCAAGATTTGTTTTAATTAAAACATAAAAAGCACTTGGAAATTAAGACCTTCTCTAAACCAGAACACTTCTCTCATTTCTTGATTTATGATTTCTAAAACTAAACCTCTGTAACAACAAGGAGCTCGGAGCATGGTGGGCAGCATGGCCATCGTCATCAGTAAAACCTGAGTCTACTTCAGCAAAACATTTCTTAGAATTAAATAACCAATCCATAGGATTTCGAGGTAGTTTGCCTACTGCAACATAAATCCTCAACTTTTCGTTAGGCATTTGCATAATCATGTTATGTAAATTAAGCCCTAACCGGTCTTAGGACTCCGAGGTAGTCGTTTGGTACGACATAAACCCTCGCATCTTCGAGGCTATTTGCATGACTGCGTCATACAAATATAAGTCCTAATTAATTAAAATTGGCAGGATCAAAACATTAAATAAACTACCAAATTGAAGCCAAACAATAGGACAGTTTGAGAAGTTGCCAAGATTCTTCTTGGATTCTCAGCTTCTCCTACTTCTCTTCCTTTGAATTCCCAAAATAAAATGTTCCAAATTTGATCCATTCCCTAAGAAATTCCAAAATACAATCCCTTGAAAACTTAAAATTTGAAATTCTTGAGAGCAAAACTACTGATTATTATCGAGAGTTTTCTTAGGTGATTCCCGTCACTTAAGATGTAATTAACTATAGGGGCTTGCCCTTATAGGGAATTTTAAGAACCCAGGTAATATAAACCCTGTTTAATGCTTTCATATTAAGCAGGGGAACTTGTCGGCAAATAAAATGGTTTCGCGGACAAACGGATGTCACAAACCTTCTAGTTTATTTAATCGAGCCCCACCATCAAACAGTGTGCCTATTCTTCGGAATAGACACGCGGTTTGTGGTGCGGTGCTCGTTTATATAAACTATTTGAGATGTGAGATCAGTTTGATTTCATATCTTAAAATTTTTAAAATTATTTTCAAAATCAAAATACTACTTTCCAAATTATATATATATGTAAATTAAATTTAAAATTCGCCGACAATTTCTGTAGGCGACCCCTTTTGAAAAGTACAATATTCAACCTAAAAATAGCCAACAAAGCGTCAGAATAACTGACATATCGATGAATCCGACGCCTAGGCACCAGATTCCAGCGCCTAAGCGCCGCAGTTACAGATCGTGGAAAAACTGAATTTCTTCAAATTTTCACACGAAATCTCTTTATTTATAGCTTATTTTTCTTCCCCAATCCATAGACACACTAATTTCGACCAGAGCAATTCATTTTGAAGGAGTTAGGAAGGATTTGGAGGCCATGGATAGAGGAAATCATTGAAATGAGGTAAGAGCAAATCTCCTAAAGATCCTCAGCCTTACTTTAATGGTTTTATTGCTGTTAGTTTGGAGAAATTGTTTAGTCGAATGGATAAGATTGAAGCGGAACTTCAAAGTATTGGTAATCGTCTCCATGAGATGTACCACCAAGAACACTTGGAATGGCAAAACTAAACTTCAATCTGATCACATTGCTGCCTATCAAGACGCTCAAGTAGAAATGTACGCGAAGAATAAATGGATTGATGAAAAGACGGCTTTGGAATTTCCAAGGGCGTTGGTGTTCTATCCCTTTGGTCCTAGCGAACTTCATTGTGAAAGAGATGGAAATTAAAGATCGGTGTTAAATAGATTCTATGTGTGTTTTAGGTGCGATTGACTCTTGTTTTAGTGTGTTGAATATCTAATGTGTGTATTTGCTTAAATTGTTCAATGTGTGTTGTTGGATTTCAATGTTTGCTTCTAATATGTTGTTGATTGTGTTATTTATAAAACGATGAACCTTGATACAAGTCTTGTACTGGAAATTGTTGAATTTGGAATGGATATTAGGATTTTGAATTGAAGAATTTGGATACATTTATGTGGATCTATGCTTTTATTTTAACTTGATTGTGAAAATATTTGAAGGGTATAAAATGGATTACTTCTCTCATAAGAGTAATTAGGAGTCGAATTTGATAAGATTTGGTTGAAAATATTTAATTTAAATCGAATTTTTTGAAAAAGACGAGTCTGGCGCCTAGGCGCCAGTTCGGCCTGAACCCGAAAACTCATCTTCTTAATCCCCCAGACTATTTTTGACTCCTAAGCTTCCTTCTCCATAGTATTTTGGCAAAAATACCACCTAGAGATCCCATTTAGAGCCGTATTTGTAAGTTTTTGGGCTTGTAATTACCCGATTTCTTCATCTCGAGGTCAGATCTACATACTAAACTCATTATTTTTTATTTTTACCATGGATTTTGCTCTCATTAAGAAAAATAAAAATTTTGAGAAAAATTTTGATTTTTTTATGATCAAATTCATGGGTGTTTAAGCTATTTCAAGTTTAAAAAGCTTAAATTAGTTTGTTTTTCTAGATCCGTTGAATTTATTTCGCGTTTTTCTTTCACGTTTAGATGGCACCCAAATCTAAGTGAGGAAAGGAATGAGAAAAATTTGATCGTAGCAAGTTTGTCACTGCTGCTGCACACTTCCGATATAATGATTTTGCTACGACTCGGAAGTTCATCTCAGAACGAAGTTTCTATAATCCTGAAGGAAGAATTGAGGAGACAATCGTTGCATTCAACTGGCAACGATTTTGCTATTTCACTGCAGTTGTCGTTATCCCGGTGGTTAGAGAGTTTTATGCTAATTTCATGGATGCGGAGGAATACGAGATTTTCATTTGAGGAGTTGGACTAGGATTCACTCCTGAACGTATCAACATTTTCTATGGCTCGCCGCGAACATTGAGTGTTATTACACGGGTTTATCTCCATCCGAGGAAGATTTGGAAATGATCATTGCCTACACGATTGATAAGTCTTGGAGCACGGAAGACTCGGAATGGAAAAAGGGTGAATTTTTTATCTTCTAAGCTTAATGGTGTTTCTAAGGCATGACACTACTTTATTTCTACTCGTCTCCTTTCATCTAATCATCTGAGTGAAGTTACGAGAGATAAAGCTATTCTAAACTACTGCATTCAAGAGAAGAAGTCTATTGATGTAGTGAGCATTATATATGATTCTGCGGAGGCTACTACTCGTTCAAGCACATCTATTGGACTTGGTTTTCCATCACTAATCTATTCTCTTTGTCAAAGTGTTGGAGTAATTTATGAGCTTTCTGAAGAAAAGCTTAAGTCGACGAAGCCTATAGGAAGAGAGAGTGTCAGCATTTATGACCGACTACGAGGTAAGAGTTCCACTGCACCTGCTGGTGCATTACCTACTTCAGGTAGAGCTTCTACTTCTACACCATCTACTTCTGCTGAGCCATCATCTACATTTTGGGAAACCATGCATGATCAGTTCATAGAGCAACAACATGAGTTATTCTTAACTCACTACAGAATAGATACCATAGACAAGAAGATTGATAATCTTTCTGAGTATACACAAAGAAAGAGTGATTATGATGCTGAATATTCAAAGTCTTTAGTGAGATTTCTGAAGGGTGAGCATGATGTTCAGTTCCCTACTTATCCCAAATTTTCACCCTATGTTGATCCTAAGGATATGGAGTTCTCTTTTGGTGATGATGATGATTAAGCTACACACAGTGATTAGTAGCTTGATTTATCTCTAGAGATTATTGATTTTGTTTTTAGAGTGTTATCTTGTTTCTTTGTGATGTTATTTATTGATGTTATCTGTGAACTTTTTATGTTAAAACTGTTTTTAGATTATCTGATGTGTGTTTAAGACTGAGATGTGAATGAATTTTTATAAAAGTTTATTTCTGTTTCAGCCTATTGTTTAGTGTTCATGAATAGTTAGTAAATTTGCATGTTCTAAAATAAATTTTTTTTAGAAATTAACTCTTTCTCTGCAAAATTTTTATATATATGCTTAATCATTTTACGTTATATTCATATTGAAGCATGTGTAGAAGTAGAGTATAGTTTTTCCTTACTACATCATTGTTATACTTAGATTAATTTATGTTTATTTCTTTCTCTCATGCTTTAGTAAATTTCGTAATTCATATTTATACTAAAACTAAAGTTTGGGGGAGGGAATATATTTATCAAATTTAAATATATTTGTCCTTAAAGAACTAATATTTTCTTTAAAAATATATTAACATAACATAAGGAATGAAAAATCTATTTAAGAATACCTAAATTTTTGAATTTATAAATAATTTAGTAAACTTAACTAAAATTTCAAAATTTTTGGATGATTTTAAGAATAGAATTATTTAGCTTAAAGAATAATAAGATAAATTTTTTTCTATTTATAGTAAAGAGAATTGTATTTTTGAAATACTAAGGAATCAAGATTATTGCTTGAAAAAGAAAAGATTGAAATAAGTTTGGAAAAAATATTAAGGTCATATTATTAAGCAAAAATGTATAAGTTTTTGAAAATAAGATAAGAATAGTGAAGTTCAAAATTATTAACAGGCTATCCAAAAAAAGTAACCTCACTTAAAAAAAAAAGAAGAAAATAAAGGGTGAGGAGAAACTTGAGGAAATGCATAATAAAAAATTGGCTTCACTTGAATTATCTTATAGTAAGAAAACTGATTACATTTTTAACTTAATTTCTATGTACATATATTTTTACTAGAAAAATATTTCATGAAAATTTTTTTTCTTGTAAAATGGAGCTTATCGAGCAATTTTTGGAATAATTGGCCTGGCGCCTAGGCGCCAGAGTCCGGAGCCTAGGCGCCAGTTCGATACAGACGCTGTTAAGTTTATTTGATGACTTTGGGCAGTTATTTTGACGGTGTTAAGCGGTTATTGGAGCTTCTAGAAGACTGGAAGTTACTCCTAATATATAAGACATGTGATACAATGTATTTGGACACAAGGAAACGGTCTGGATCGCGAAGAGGTGTGACCCAAAGTGAAGAGGTGCGAACGACCTGGTCACGGAGTCCGGCGCCTAGGCGCCAGATCCCGGCACCTAGGTGCGACGGTTAGCTTCTAGAAGATACATTGAATTTGGAAGAATTTTGAAGAGGTGCCTTAAGCAACCCCTGATCAAATTCAGAGCTCTATAAATAGGAGCCCATTCTACAGAGAAAATTACATCAAAACCCCCACTCTTAGTACAAATACCCATTTTAGCCTATTCTAGTTTAATTTAGTCTCTTCCATACTTAGGGTGCCACTTTATTTTGTATCTAGTGAGTTTATTTTGAGTGTTTATTGTTTATAATTGTTGTTGGAGTCTTTCATCATTGCGTTAGAGTTAGTAGAAGTCAGCGGAGCTCTTGAAGGAACACTTCAGATAAGTATTTATACTTTGGTTCAAAGTTTTATAAATATGTTTTATTGTGTTATTTTAATGAGTTCTGAGTAGTTAGTTATCTTTCTCCTTTCAACTATGAAATGATTATAAATTAATTAAATTTCGTAGGAGAATTAGATATAAAATATTTTAAAATATTGTGATGATATTAATATCTGATCTTAGATTACTTTTTAAATTGGCAATTTAATTTGTTAAAACCTGTTGAAGAATTTTGAGGCCTATCCGGAGATAAATTAATAACCAGTAGATATCACATGAATCCTTAAGGTAATCAAAGGCTTTACGCGGATTATTTAAGGTGAAGTGCAAGTAAATAGGAAGATATTTTTTATTGGGCGTAGAATTAATTAGTTTTTAGAGTGAGAGACTAAATTCTAATAATTTGGTTTATAGAAAGGTAACGGGTCACTGGTAGGGCCGACCATAGCCACCCTTGGACATGTAGTAGTGTGATTCTAGATTAGCCCATTCTACTAATAACACATCCTGAACCTAATTATAGATTAGTCAATGTTCTTTGCACCTGGACCAAAGGGTAAAGAATAGAAATGTTTCTATTTGGCACAATACTATATTCTTAATTCCCTACAAAAGATAATTAATTTATAATTCTTGAATTAGTTGAAAAAGGAGAAAGTCGTTTTTATAATTGCATTAAACTACTGCTTACTTTACTTTCCTACTTATTGCTTACTTACTTTTAGTAAAAGTTATTAGTTAATTAAATTTGAATATATATATAAAAAAGTATAAATAATTTGCTTAAGAAAATTTCAAAATATTGTTTTTATATATTTTTACTTTTTATTTTATTATCCCTGTGGGATCGATAACCAAGACTCTACTAGAGCCCTGTATTACTTGAACGATACGTATACTTGCGTTTAAAATTGTCACTTTTACAATATTTAAATCTAATAAAATTATAAAAGTAAACCTCGTACATCAAGTTTTTGAAGCCATTTGTCATAAATTAAATCTTCTAAAAGGTAGTATCAAATTCTTGTATTTTAAAGCTTAATTAAAGTCGCATCGCATCACACGGCGGGAGAGATGTATCAACCCACACTCTTGGCTCCACTGAGAGAAAAGTTCTCATCAATCCTACACTCCAGAACACCCTCTTATGGAACACCTGTTCTGTAGTGTCCACTCCCTCTGCAACAATTTGCTCAACAACTGCTGTAGCATCCTCATGGTTGACATCAGTATCTGAAGAGACAGAATCAACTGCACCGAAGAAAGAAATTCAAAGGACATAATTCAAGCTACATAACCAAGAGCTGGATCCAATTAGATGCAATGTAAGAAATAACACCCTCACAAGTCTTCACTAGCCCTCGACCGACAGAGAAAAAACCACACTTTGGCGGCTGAAGCCATATTTTCGATCGTCGCCTCTTAGAACCCAACTTGAGGAGTCATGGCCCCCACAACAATCTGAAAGAAAATTTCTTTCCCTTTGACAGAAGCGCCCTTCCGAGGAATGACCAATACCAATCGTCAGGATAACCCCTGGTCTGCTCCAGAACTCTTCCCTACAACGAGCTTTTCAGAGAACCAGATGATCCAATTTGATCCTCATGATTGACAATCTTGGATCTCTGCACAACCCTTTTCTGCTCACTTCCTCTGTAGAGGTTTCTCTCGTAGGTTTTCACTTTGCCTTTGATTTTCAGACGTGGGTCTGCATGTTACCTAGAGCTTTAAGGAGAGCATCTGTATAAACGGAAGATACCCCCTTACCAGACATTATGACAGATAGAAATGGAAGCAAAGAGAAGATTCAAATGTCCAGAAGAAAGGAAGATTGTGCGAACTTCTTCCACTCCATGGCTTATTTATAGTGGCCTAGGTGAGAAAATCCAGAGAAGTCCACTATTAAGCAATAACGATGTTTAATTTGTATTTTTTATGTATTTTTTGCACCACCAAGAAGGATTCCCTTGTTCTTACGCGCTGCACAGTTTTTAGGAAGCAAAGGAATTGAAGAACTAGATATGTAAACATAAAAAAGGATTGACACAAATCTCAATATAATCAGCCGAGTCAGAGGGAAGGGAACGATCAATTGTCTAATCGGCCGTCTACAACAATAAAAAACTGACGATTACCAAATGACCGACATATCAGATGATGATGAGAAAAATGTAAGATGCCAACCAGCGTACCAAAGGACCTCTCCGTTCAGAAGGACGATTGACCTTCTTCATACCTTTCATCGGATAAACCAAACCCAGATCAAGTATCGATGGAGTCAAGACGGGATGAACGATCGACGAGCTTGTCATCGTTCGGATAAATCAATGAGCTTTATTATATTCAAATGTTCTTATAATTTACTAAAGGATCTCATCAAAAGTTAATGACGAAGGGGTAGATCTGTAATTTTGTAAGACTAATGCCCATTTATATAAAAAGGTGTTCATATCATCAATAAAGTTTATGCACACTTTACTTTCATTACTGTTTCTCCTTATTCTCTCTTATTTTTCAGGACACTTTCGGATTCAACAAGGGTAGAGGGTCATTATTAGACATTTTGGATGCAATAGCCTCTTAAAGAAAAATTTAAGCTGGTGTGAATTTGTTCAGTGTTGTGGGTAATGTAGAAGAGAAGGGTATTTGTGTGGTTGTAGCTAGCCATATGCTGGGATCCGCATCACAGCGGAGAGTGTCAATGCTATCAGCAGCGAGGAGTTTGTTGGCGATGTGATAACTCAGTTGAGCGGGAGGGAGGGGTTAATAGAGTACATTATTTGAAAAAAATTAGCTTTAAAATACGCTGTATTTATAATTTTCATTTTAAAATATAAGGACAGTGATTTATACTTACGATTCAAATTGTTTGTAAGCTCCGGACCGTTGTAAAACTTTTCCTACACGATGCAAGAGGTTTGCAGATGCGTTAAATTCTGCTTTTGTTGGAAGCAAGAAGCTTAGATTTTTTTTTTTTTCAAGGCTTTTGTATTCTCAAATTACCAAGTGTATACTTGGCGTCAATGGAAAAGTGGAATGCACGCAGCGCTGCATGCGTAGGCCCAATAATCCTGTCATACTCTTATTATAATCTATCACTAACATTGAAATGGAACACCCGAAGATTATCAGGAGGTTATTTGGGTTATTAAAATTAATACCCAATAACCCTTCAATAACCTTGAAATAGAGGTTATTGAGGGATTACTACGCATGCAACGTTGCGTGCGTTTTTTGTATGTAAATATTTCTCCCCAAAAAGAGGGAAGTTCCTCAACCTGGCGACATCCATCTTCATCGAGAAGAGCGACTGATGGGTGAGCCTGGACCCTTTGCCAACCACATTATATATGATTTTGAACAGACGTTCAGACTTGAGCTTGCGCTGTTCCTTAATTAACAAGTATGGGTTGGTTCCAGCATAGCTGATGCGGAACAGTAATGGCATCTATCAGACAATAAACTATATATTCTTCCAGTACAATCTCAACTTATCAACGAAATGGTTCCTCTCCCTAGTCAGGTTGACAACTTGTTCTTTACTTGCCATCACCACTATAGGATCAAAACTAGTTAGGAAGAAAGCATTACATCAAGATTTGGTATATTCATGTGACATAAATCTAAACATGCGATTATATATAGGGTGGCACAATCCACGTCATCTTCAGAGCAACCGACTCCCATATGGTGAGAAAGAATGAGTAATTCTTCACCACTAATTATGGGGTCTTGACCGGAGTTGAAGGCACTAACAAGCCCTTTAATGGCCACCACGAAAATTTCCAATTGTGACTCAGATGCCAAGTACTTAGTGGAAAAAGTGCGGATTTCGTTGGCCTTTTCTCAACCTCAAGTTGGTCAGATCTTAGGTTAGCATATCGTCATCTGGTGCTGATGCTGACCTGTTCAGAAAAATAATAGCTTAGATACCTCTTAAACTAATAAAAAATTTTTGTATTTATTCTTTTTCTTTGCGACACTCAAGAAATAGAGCATGAAAAAGAAGACAGTTTGTGCGTTTGAGTGTGTTCCAGTTATGATTGGGATGAACAGGGTTCCCATAATTTAGATATTCGATGAAAAAATCTGGAATTCATTTTACATTTAATCCTCCCCGTTTATAGGAGTTGACTTCTATGTAAAGTAAATGTATGTCATAATGATAACTAGACCCTTACGGACATCGACATGTCTTTCTAATCATAATGTAATTAAATATAAATTCTTCTCGACGATTTCCTCCGCAAAAACAGTCTGTTATCTTGGAAGTGTCTCACATTTAATGCCCTTATTTAGGTATTTCTTTGATCATTCATATATCTTGACCAAATGTACGCGACCGTTCATAATCAACCATTTGTACTCGATTTAACCTCATTTGAATGTCTAATTTGCTTATAGGATTTCCTTGTTATCCTCATATGTGCTTGTTTCCTTGGCTAGCATAGACTGGGACAGAAGCCAATTTAAGTGAGTTTTGATTCCTGATGCTTGCATAATTTATTTTACTTTATATAGTTAGTTTTTTTATTCTCTCATCTACTAGAAAATTATGCTGCAACAAGATTGAGAGGATTAAATGCATTTAATAACTATATGATTTAGGTGGCACTAATGACACATACACTCCCTCCTCAAATTTTGAGATCTAACTCTTATAAATAGTGCATTAAGACATCAATTGAGCCCATTTGCATTTCAACCATCACATTTGCTTCTTATTTTCAGTCACTCATTGCTTGACATACTGTTGACCTCTTTTTTATGAGAGATCATTTACGATTCTTTTTGATAAAGTAAGTATATCAATATTGACCTCCTAAATCTTACCAAGGGTCACTAAACCCTAAAATCTTGGGTAAACCCCTAATGAAGCCCTTTTAGCCCAAATCTCTTATGACATCCTTAAATGATCATATGAATGACATTAAACCCTAATTTGAGACTATTGACCAACATGTCAACCCAATGACCTAAGAGGTCAACCAGTGACCTAACTGGTTAATCATTGGTCAAAATGGACCCCTTGACCACCCCATTGACCAACAGGTCAAACCTTGACCTAACTGGTCAAACTTTAGTCAAAATGGACCTATTGACCACCCCATTGACCAACATGTCAACCCAATGACCTAAATGGTCAAACTTAGTCAAAATTGTCTGTTCTTGACCCAATAATCACCACATTGACCCAAAGGTCAACCATTGACTTGACTGGTCAAACTTTGGTAAAAATGAACCCATCGACCACCCCATTGATCAACAGGTCAACCATTGAATTAACTGGTCAAACTTTGGTCAAAATGGACCCATTGGCCACCTCATTGACCAACAGGTTAACCCAATGACCTACATGGTCAAACTTGGTCAAAATGGTCTGTTCTTTGACCCAATAACTACCACATTGACCCAAAGGTCAAATCGATGACTTAAATGGTCAAACTTTGTCACAGCGGTTAATCCATGACCCAATGAACACCACATTAACCACACTGGTCAACTCTGGTCAACATTAGTGAACTTTGATCAAAATAATTAATTTTGAACCAAATTAATAAAATAGGTCAAATGGTCAACACTCAAAATCAGTTTGACTAATTTATGGGCTAATATTATAACTTGATACATTTTTACTTAATTATATAATTATTTTAAAATGAAATTATAATTACATAACCTTAAACTAAATTTAAATTTATGAAATAATTTGCAAAATTAAATTGAACCCATGTAAGGTTATCAATAGGTTAACCATGACCCATAAAATGTATTATGACTCATGACACATCATCCTAAACAAAAGGCAAAAATCATTATGGAATCGTCATGAAGGGAAGAACTTATGTGTCATTCCTTCATGAGTTATGAAATGAAGATGTGATGAGATCATCACTCACCACCATCTTCTTCCAATGAGAAAATGACTCACTTAAACCCTTATCCAACACCTAAGTAAGGGTCATCATGACCAAGCTATAAGAGTAAGTGGAATGGAGTGTATGTGGCATTATTTTATAAAATCACTGATGACATGTTAAATTAGGTGGATGAAGACTAACTAGCTCACATTGAAGTCACCATTCACCTCATCTCCCACCCAATAGGAGATAGACATAAACCAAACCACTCTCAGCACCATGGTTAGGTTCACCATAACTAAGCCATGAAATTAAGGGAAAGAGAAGCTTATGTTTCATTCTATTCCAAACTCATTGAATGACTTTATAAGCTTATGTTTGGAAGGCTAATCCAACCCAACCTCAAAGTTATAGCCGTCTCATGAACCATTGAATGAAGAAGAGTCAAAGCTATGATCTAACGTCCATCTCAATGAAGATATCACTTGTAAGATAACCAATGGATATCTCTAGCTAGCATGCTTATCCACTTGCCATTATGAGTTGATTTCCTTATTCCCAAAGTAATCAAAGCTTAGACATGGCATTTCCATGGCTATATATAACCTAATCTGAGAGCTCTCACAAAAAAAAGGAGACCCATCCACAATCCTTATTTCCGAAAACCCTCAAAATCAAGCTTCTTCTCCATCATATAGGTAATTGATTCCCCATAAAATCAAACCTCAAAGCTCACTGTCGTCTCCCAATTTGTCATCGAAAAAATAGCACAAGCTTTTGAGTAGACAAAAAGTCTTTCAAAACTCCAAATTAACTATTCTAAATCCATCTTGAGCCCTACGAAGACATTTCCAATCAAAATTTGCCTTCTCCACATGCTCTAACCCACCACAAGCCCAAACCGTGAGCCCATTTCATCAAAGTCATACCTCCACCCAATTTCCTTTTAAATTGAGCATAACATGAGCTTCACAACGACTCGGCGATCGTTCAAGACCAGTTTGATTGAGTCACAACTCAACAAGACCAGGTATGGCATATTCGACCTAGTTTAGGCTCTCGTTTGGTCCTTTCTGAAGTGAATTATTTCACGACCTACAAGTCACCGAATGGATGTGTTTGCCCTCTCCAGATGAAGCTCTAGAAACACAAATTGCTCGAATCCATGAAGAATCGAGCGAGATATTGTGCCTAGATCATGGATAATTTGCGTGTTTGGACCAAATGAAGGAGATGAACAGATGCCTTCCATTTCCATGTTTTGGAAATGGAAAGCTCTGATTAAAAGAAGATGAATCCCGTGTTATAACCTCCACAGCGGTTCAAGTGCGTTTCGACGTATTATACAAGGATACACGTCGTCCTAATGATTATTCTGTTTGGTTATGAGTTAATTAAATACAGAATAACCTTAAAAACTTCAAAAATACATATATCACTACCTAAAAATCACAAAAAAAAAATTAAAAATACCATTGAACTCAGGACAATGAGGAGAATAATGTGGAAATAAAATTTTAAATTAACAAGTTATATTTAATTTTTAATTAATATATTACTTCTTGAAGTAATTTAATTATTAAAAATTATTTATAAATCAAAAAAATTTGAAAATTTTAGGGATTAATCTTTAAGCACATAGGAACACTCCCTGATTTTTCCAAGGCTAGGAAAATTCTCTAATATCTAGCTTCCAAACTTCAATCAAATTTTGTAATTATTTACAAAAATAATTATAATAATTTAAGAAATTGGAAATTAAATCTAAAAAAGGCTTGAAAATTTAGAGTGACATTTTTAAACTCTAAAATGACAATTTTTAGCCATTTAAAGATTTAAAATGACATCTTCATCACTTATGGTCAAAATTGTAAAATTCAATTTTACATTTAGACCTTAGAATTTTTTAAGCTTGAAATTTAGCCTTAAATGACTGCAAGAATGACCAAATTCTGAACCTTAGGTATGATTCATAAACTAGATCTTGGTTGAACCTAACCTATAGCTGACTTGGGGTTTAGTCATTTCCCCAAGACCATTGGATCTAACCCTTGTACATCCAATGTCAAAATCCCATAAGTCTAACTAACACAGACTTCAATCTTAACCTGAAACCAATCCCAAATGGATTCAAGCCAAACTTGGACATTTGGATTCAACTCATGTGAACCCAAACTTCATCAAAACCCTAATTAGGTCTAACCCCTCATTAGACCTAATTAATTACCTTAAACCTTAATAACATTATGTTTAAGTCAAATAAACCCTAAGTAGGTATAACCCCTCGTTAGAATAAATTAACCACCTTAAACCTTAAAAACATCACGATTAAGTCAAAATAAACCCTAGTTAGGTCTAACCACTCATAAGACCTAATTAATTATTTTAAACCTTAATTACATTAGGTTTAATACAAATCAAACCCTAATCAGACCTTACCTAAATAAGGCTTAATTAAACCAAAACCCTAATTATGTCTAACCCCTTATTATACCTAATTAATCCTATTAAACATTAATTACACTATGTTTAATACAAATCGAACCCTAATTAGGTCGAACCCCTCATTAGACCTAATTATTTCTATTAAACATTAATTACATTATGTTTAATACAAATCAAATCCTAATTAGACCTAAAAATAATTAGTCTGATTAATCTAATTAAACCTTACATGGATAAGGTTTAATTAAACCAAAACCCTAATTAGGTCTAACCCCTCATTAGACCTAATTAATCATATTAAATCTTCATTACACTACGTTTAATAAAATTAAACCTTAATTAGGTCTAACCCCTCATTAGACCTAATCAATTCTATTAAACCTTAATTACATTAGGTTTAATACAAATCAAACCCTAATTAGACCTGAACATAATTAGGTCTAATTAATCTAATTAATCCTTACCTAAATAAGGTTTAATTAAACCAAAACCTTAATTAAGTCTAACCTTAATTAGAATTAATTAACCCATAAGCCTTACTTAAATTAGACTTAAATAAACCTAAATCAAAATTAAGACTATCCCTAATGAGACTTAATTGACTCTTAAGCCTTACTTACATTAGGCTTAAGTAACCCTAAATCGTAATTAATTCTAACGCTAATTAGACTTAAGCCTTACTTACATTAGGCTTAAGTAACCCCAAATCATAATTTAGTTTAACCCTAGTTAGACTTAATTAACCCTTAAGCCTTACTTGCATTGGGCTTAAGTAACCCTAAACCCTAATTAAGTTTAACCCTAATTAAACTGAATTAACCCTTAAGCATTAGTTACATTGGGCTTAAGTAACCATAAATCATAATTAAGTCCAATCCTAATTAGACTTAATTATTAATTAAGCTTTACTTGCGCTCGATTTAAGTACCCTAAACCCTAATTAAGTCTAACCCTAATTAGACTTAATGAACATTGAAGCCTTACTTACATTAGGCTTAAGTAACCCTAAACCCTAATTAAGTATAGCCGTAATGAGACTTAATAAACCCTTGAGTCTTACTTACATTAGGCGTAAGTAACCCTAAATCATAATTAATTTTAACCCTAATTAGACTTAATTAACCCTTCAGCCTTACTTTCATTAGGCTTAAGTGACCCTAAAACCTAATTAAACTAACTCTAATGAGACTTAATTAAACCATGAGCCTTACTTACATTAGGCTTAAGTAATTCTGAACCCTAATTAACTCAAACCTTAATTAGACTTAATTGACCTATAAGTCATACATACATTAGGCTTAAGTTAACCTAAATCATGAGTAAGGCTAACCTTAATTAGAATTAATTTAACCCTTAAGCCCTACTTACATTAGGCCTAAGTGAATTTAAACTCTAATTAAGTCTATCTCTAATTAGACTTAAATCAAACTCAAACTTAGGTTCAATCCAACCTGAACCCAAGTAAACTTAAACACTAAGTTCAACCCATGTTGAACCTAAATTAAAATCAAACTTAAGTTCAACCCAACTTGAACCTAAATTTACTTAAACACTAGGTTCAACCCATATTGAACCTTAATCAAACTCAAACTTAGATTTAACCCAACATGAACCCAGGTTAACTTAAACACTAGGTTCAACTCATATTGAACATAATTCAAACTCAAACTTAGGTTCAATATAACTTGAACCCAAGTTAACTCAAACTTTAGGTTCAACCTAAATTGAACCTAATCCAACCAAACTTTAGGCTCAACCCAAGTTGAACCTAACTCAACCAAACTTTAAGTTTAACCTATATTAAACCTAACTCAACCTAGTTTTAGGTTCAACTTGAACCTAAGTAAAATTAAACTCTTAGATTTTATTGAATTTGAACTTAAATCAAATCAAACCATTAGAATCTAAATTAAGCTTAAGTCCTCCTTAAATTGGACTTAGAATAATTTCAAACCTTATATTCAATTCATATTAAACCTAAACCAATTTTAGCTCCTACTTACATTGGATCTAAATTAACTTTTAAGTCCTACCTACATTTGACTTAGAACCATTTTATATCCTTCAATTCAATTCATATTGAAGCTAAATAAACTTTAGGTCCTACCGAAAGTTGACTTAAGATAATCCTTAACCTTAGGTTCTACTTACATTGAACCCGAAACTTTAGGTTCTATCAACATAGAACTTAAATCACCTCAAATTTTGAGTCCAACCTAAATTGGACTTAAAATAATTTTAAATATTAAGTCCTATCCAAATTACCACTGACATTTCTTTGTTCTATTTTTTTTTATTTCATTAGCCTTCTTCAAGATTCTTAATATCTAAGGATCCTTTACATGATCCAAAATAATCAGATTACTTGAAGATTAGGGAAATCAAACATTTTGGCAATCACCACGATGAGAGAATTGATGGTGGCGATGGCGGTGATGAGCCGGTGGACCCACCAGATATTTATATTTCCAAATATGATATGAAAATTGGCAACGACACCAAAAACTTGATCCCGCCAGATATATATATGCTGATGATTTTGATTTATAATGTGGATACTACGCAAGTATACATATCGTTTATCAAGTAATATAGGACTTTCTGATTATGTCCTGAGATATCGAACCCACAGGGAAAATTTGAAAATCTTTAAAGGAATCAGAAAAATTATCTTTTTGCTTTTTTTATGGCCTTTGAAAGTATGTCTTGATTTTCAAAAGTTTTGAAAGTTGATATGTCTTTTGAAATTTCCTTAATAAAATGTTAAGTAAGAAATTAAAATTATAATAACTAATAACACGTATGTAAATCACTATTAACTAGAATATCTTTTTCTTTCCTTTTATGAAGTAGAAATAATTATTAAAGTATTGTTGTGGAAGTATTTAAATTTGTTGTGACAGATAGAAGCAAATGTGTTCTTTACCCTTACTTGGTTCTATAAAGAACATAGGTTAATTTGAAATTTTTATCATTTTGAACATGGTTAGGCAGGGAAGATACCACTCTCTCACTCTAGAGATCCCTCGATTCCCACCAACTGGGGGCTAACGTCTCATAACAAAACACAAAACTTCAAACCAAATTAGGGGGTTTTAGTCTGTCACTCTAAAATCCTCTAATTTTACTCCCTTCCATAAAAATATCTTCTAATATTACATTAAATTATATGGACTACAACTCACACCTTTTTAATTGCATGGATTCTTACTAACTTTTATGAGACAATACCACATTGGATCTTACATAATCTCAAGAAATTCTACAACTTAACAGGCCAAATTAAGAAGTAAACAAAGTTTTCAGAATCAATCTACACAACTTCTTCCAACTTTAAACACTTATACTTTCCACAACAATTCTCTATAAATTAATTACTTCTACATTTAAGAAAGAAAAAAATAAAGTAAACTACTAAGAATGCATTGAGAAAATACAAAAACACATTGATTTGAAATTAAAAACCATATGAATAACAACAAAAAAAACAAGTATTAATTAAGAAACTAAATGTAAGAATAAAAGCAAACACTTACCTGAAAATTCTTTCCACAAAACTCAGGAAGTTCCTTTGAAACTTTAACTTTTCACTATACTACTCCTCAAAGCTGATGTCCCAACTCTGATGACTCAGAATAACTTCGGACTTCAATAGAAACTAAACTAAAAAGAAAGAAAAGAAGTGGGAAGAATAAAACTTTACTCCGACCCTTTTCTCCTTTCTACTCTCTACTCATACTCTTAATAAAAACTCTCGCAAAATAAAAATAAAATAATATAAAAACTTGCAAGTGAAAGAACCCTTCAAAAGGTAAAGGAAGAGCTCCTTTTCTACTCTCTACTCCTACTCGTAATGAAAACTCTCTTCAAAATGCAAGTGGAAGAAAGAAAGAAAGAAAGAAAGAAAGAACCCTTTAAAATGCAAAGGAAGAGTTCCTTAATTTTTTCTAAGACTCTCTTTATATAGTAAACCAAAAGGTGCCTTGGTGCCTCTTCAAAATGTGTCCAAATTCAATGTATCCACCAAAGAATGTACCCCTTCAATCAAACTTGCCGCCCAAAGGAAGTTATGGAAGTTACCACCAAGAGTTGCATCCCATTCCCTTTGAAATTGGCGCCAAATTCATTTGAATTTCAATTTTTAACTCTGGCAGCTAAGCGCCGGCCCAGTGGTGCTTAGCCGCCAGTGCCCAAATTTTCATTTTTCATCTTTTTTTGCTCTAAATTTGATCCAATTTTGCTCCTTTCATCATGACCATCCATTTTCATCATATCTGCAAGAAAAACACAAAATATCTTCCATTAAAGTGCAATATCATTAAAATAGGTATTAAAATGTGCATAAAAATACTATATATTTTAGGTGTATCAAAATCCCCCAAACTTAAAATGTTACTTGTTCTCAAGTGACTGTTAATCTCATAGAACATTATAGCATGCAAATTATGTAATGAGTTTTTTAGGAAGATAATGAAATTTTGTTAAAGAAATGGAATAGTCCAATTTAGAAAAAATTTCAGTAATTAAAACCAACTTAAAGTTTAGAAAGTTCTTAAGTAAAGGAAAATGACAAATATAAGTTTCTATCTAATTCAGAAGTATTTGTAGATTCTTCAAAATATATGACTCAAACACTTATTTTTCTCACTTAAAAATCTTTATTTGAAAATAATTTTACTTACTATATTATAACTGTAAGCTTTAGAATTTCTCTGAACTTAAATCTTAAACTTTAGGTATGAAACCAATTTTTGATTACGCGCTTAAATCCTTAAACTTCTCCTCCCTTTACATATACTATTTTTCACTTTTCCTTTTCTTTTTCTTTTTTTTCTTTTTTTTCTTTTTTTTTATAAGGCAAGGATTACTATATCTGGATAGGCCTTTAATGATTTTGAACTCCTACCTTCCATTTAAAATAAAGGTCAAATATACATATTTCACTTAAAAATCATAATAATAATATTTGAAAATTACTCTTCAATAAAAGAAATTTAAGCTTTGAAGAATAAAAGTCAAATCTTCTATGTATCCAAAAATACAAAACTTCTTACTAAAGATAGTTTAACTTTATTTAACACCTCTTCATTATAAAAATTTTAACTTTAAGTTTTTCATGATTACTATAAATTTTAACTAAATTCTTTTATTCATTTCTATATTCAAAATTTTTGTTCCCCTAATATAACTTCATGTACATAATTGTTCTCAATAAAAAATAAGATTTATTTTTAAGTATTCTTGAGAATCAAATAAAATTTTAGGTTTTTTAAAATCATTGTTTTTAAAATCCTCCCCCAAAACTTTAATTTTTAGTTAAGATAAATAGTTTAAGCATAAGAAATGATACATGGGTGAGAAATCAAAAACTGACATATCATGCTTGCAGAAATTTTTAATATCCTAATATGCAAGTATAACAATTTAAATAACAGGAGTAAAATGAAATCAAATTTAGTTTTTCAAAACAATTTTTTTATACATAGAGAATTAAAAATTTGAAAAATACTTCTACAGTAGTGGAGGTTTTCAAAGCAAATACACATCAACTAAAATAACACACTGATACAGATAACAGATGATAGTGGAATTTGAAAAATTTTAAACATGTAGTTTCCTAAGTAGAAGTTCCCAATAATGGTTTATAATCTCCTAACAGTTTTTGAATTAAAGTACACACTACTAAAAACTCTGACATAACATACACATTAAAACATTTACTATTACATATCACTACCACAAAGCAAGATATAAAACATCAATACAACAACAACAATACATCTGAATATGCATAACAGAAATATAATACAAAATACAGTCTTACATACTATCAAGGTTCATATCACAACACAATGATCAAATTAAATACTAAACAAAACACACATACATCAACAATAACACCACAACGAAAACAAATAACACTAACCTACTCATCATCCTCATCATCATCATCATCCTTCTCGTTCCAATCCCTAGATGACACATAAGGTATGTAGAATGGATGAGGGGGCATCTCAGCACTCTGATCACCTCCAATCAATCTATCAAAATATTGCTAATAACTCTCCTCATAATCATCATGTTTCATAATATATTTTTCTACATTATCCATCTTGCCATCCATATCTTTCAGATGCTCTCGAGTAAGACTCACTTTTTTCAAAATTTTTCTTAACAAACTAGTCTGTGAATCAATAGATGATGAAGCATGTGAAGTAGAATCACGAGAAGTAGATGCAACAGAAGCAGAAGCAGTAGAAGCCCTACCAAATCCTCCTCTCCAACCAAACTCTGAATGTACAGTGTAAGCACCACCGTTTACACTGGTAATTGGTCTTAATAGCTGAAGTACCTCTTCCCAGAATTCAAACTTCACTCCAGATCGTTCACATAATGAATGAATCAAGGAAGGAAATCCCATATCTGCAGTCGTGGTTGATCTAGCACAGTTCAAAACATAATAATAAATTATACCTCCAATGTCAATAGGCTTCCCTTGCTGAATACATTTGTTCAACACAGCTCTTTCTCTCGTTAGTTCACTAGTATGACTCGAATGTAACAACTTGGATGAGATAAAATAATGCCACGCCTTAGAAATGACATTCAATTTGGAAGCAGGAAAGTTCACTCTTCTATCATTAGTTATTTTTCATAATCCTCTTCCATCAGTAAAAAATTCCATGATCTCATCTAATTCTCCTTCCGTAGGATGATAGTTAGAATAAAAACAAAACATGTCTGGAGGTAGTCCATAAAAAGTATTGATTACACCAAAAGAAAAGTTAACCTCATGCCTCCTAACCATCACTTGATTCTCTTATGCAACAGGCAAATTTGCATAAAATTCTCTAACCACAGAAACAACAGCAATAGCGGAGAAGCAACAGTAATTCTCCCAGTTCCTTCTAGCAATCATATTTTCAATCACCTCTCCTGGTTTACTAAACATACGCTCAGGAATCAACTTACGTGACTTCAATGCATCGACGTATCGTTCCTCAGCCCTCATACTAACAAATTTGTCAGAATCAAATCTTGTCTTTTCTCGTGCACGCTTTGACTTTGGAGCCATCTCTAAAAATTCATGAAAAAATTCACCATAATTCTAAAATCAAACTAAATTTGCTAAAATATCTTCCAAAAGATATTTTCACTAAATCCAAGCAATTTCTCAAGTTTTTCCTCAAATTTTCACCATGAATAGTGATTTTAAGATTTTCCAAAATGTACAAAAAATACGTGGTGAAAATAAAAAATTTTTACTTAGGAATAGTGCTCTTACCTCAAGGAATCCAAATCTAACCATTTTTGTTGAGATCGGCTATTAAATGATCCAAAATATGATGCCCTAGGCTCCTATTTCGTGATAAACTGAAGGTTGAAGACGATGGGGTGGTTTAAAAATGGTACTTTTTCGGGGTTTTTAACTATTGGGATCAAATTTTCGCGAACTGGCACTTGTGCGCTTAGCCGCCAATACCTAGATTTTCACAATTAAGGTATATGCACTAAATCACTTGGTTAATCACCCTTAATTACTCCAGAATAATTATTTCTCCCCACATAAATCTTCCAATATTCCAAAACAAAATTTAATATCCATTGATTTCACACAAATTTCACAAAAACACAAACTTATATTAAAACAAACATAACACTTAATACAATTCTAGAATTTCTATCCACACATAAAGGGTGAAATTCTCTAAATACAAGAGACTTAAATCTCAAACTAATAAGTATACATCTCTAGGATGTAACCATCACATCATCAGGCTTAGTTAATACTTAAATATAAACACTAAACACACTAAACATAACATACATAAACACTAAACAAAACACATAAGAACACTAAACAAACAAGAACAAAGCACACTTAATTTCATTCTCCATTAGGCGGATTATATCCAAAACCACTATTATTCTTATTTGACCCTTATGGAATATAAATTTGATAGAAGAGGCCATAATTGTTCATTCTTACATCTTCTTCTTCATCCATTTGTTCTTTACAAACATCGCCTTATCCGCTTCTTCCACGTACCTTGAATGTCTGAATTGCATCTTGAGTTGCAATCCCATGTGCTCCAACTGTAAGTTAGTTTCTATGATCTTTGCTTCCATTGAAGTCACTCGGGCTTCACTATTTACAATCATTTCTGCAATACCTTGAATTTTAACAGCGAGATATCCATTGCACTTTAGCATTATCAATAATGAACTTACTTTTGTCAGAATCTTGCTTCTTATTCATCTCATTCTCATAGGAAGACATGATGCACTCAAAACTCTCTTCTTAAGATTCAGAAATGAAAATAGGACTTGGGGCAAGTGTTTGCCTTAAATCAGGTCCTTTTTATAGACTTGGGAAGTGCTAAATCTACCCCAAGACGTTTTAAAACTCCAAAATAACTTCCAAAACCACTCCCCCATGATCTAGGCTTCTAGAACCTCATTTTTCACATTTTTTATAACTGCGGTGCCTAAGCGCCAACTAGTCGGCGCTTAACCACCATTGCTCAATTTAGCACAGGTCTGCTAAGTGTCCAAATTTTCATTCTGACTTCTCTAAATCATCAATTAAGGTCAAATAAACTCTACTATAGTTTAAAAACTCCAAATTACTACCACTAATAACATAAAAATAAACCAAACAAAGCACACAAAACAAACATAAAGCAAAACACACCGATAATTATGAGTTGCCTCCCACAAAGCGCTTGTTTTAAGGTCTTCAGCCTGACATACCCAGAACTCATTCTGAGTGACCCAGCATCAAATTATTATCAAATTTAAATTTATTGACTGAAAAATATGGTTTAAGTCTATGTCTGTTAACTTTAAAACATTTTTCCAGTCTTAGGATCTTGAATATCTACAGCTCCATAAGAATAATATTTTATCACAATAAATTGACCCATCCACGTGGACTTAAGTTTTCCAGAAAATATTCTCAATCAAGCATTATACAATAAAACTTTTTGTCCTGGTACAAGATTTTTAGTAAAAATATTCCTATCATGCCATAACTTCATCTTTTCCTTATAAATCTTAGCATTTTCATAAGATTCATTCCTTATTTCTTCAAGCTCATTCAATTGTAATAATCTCTTTTCAGCAGCATCTTTCAAATTATAAATGAACCCTTTAACAACCCAATATGCTTTATGCTCAAGTTCAAAAGGTAAATGACAAGCTTTTCTAAAAAATAGCCTATAAGGGGACATTCCTATAGGTGTTCTGTAAGCAGTCCTATAGGCCCACAAAGCATAATCTAGTTTGATGGACCAATCCTTTCTATTTGGATTAACAGTTTTTTCCAATATTCTTTTAATTTCATGATTGGATAATTCAACCAAACAACTTGTCTGTGGATGATAAGCAGTAGCAATGCAATGATTGATATGATATTTCTTTGCTAACTTCCCAATAATCGCATTTCTAAAATGACTTCCTCCATCAGTTATGATTACTCTTGCTATTCCAAATCTGTAAAATATATTCTTTTCTAAAAACTTTGCAACACTTTGAGCATCACATAGAGGTAAAGAAATAGCTTCAATTCATTTGGAAACATAGTCTACTGCTGTCAAAATATAAACATTTCCGAAAGATGGCGTGTATGGTCCCATAAAATCTAGTCCCCAATCATCAAATATTTCAATTTCCAATATAATTATGGGGCATCTCACTTCTTTTTGAAATATTGCCTACACGCTGACATCTATCACAATTTTTAATATAAACATTCACATCCTTAAAAATTGTAGGCCAATAAAATCCTGATTGTAATATTTATTTGCAGTTATATCACTTCCAAAATGTCCCCCATAATCAAAATCACGAAATTTTTGAATAATTTCATTAGTCTCTTCCAAAGGTACACATCTTCGAATTATTAGATCCTTTCCTTGTTTATATAAAAATGGGTCATCCCAAAAATAAGTCTTAGCATCAGACATAAATTTCTTCTTTTCCTGGTATGTCAAACCATATGGTATAATATTACTAACAATAAATTTTACTATGTCTGCATACCACGGAACACACAATTCTTTAACAGTGAACAGTTTTTCATCAGGAAAATGTTCATTAATTTCTTCAATATCACAGAGAGATTTTTCAATTTTAAGCCTGGCCAAATGATCAACAATTTGATTATCATAAACCTTACTATCTACTATCTCAAAATCAAATTCTTGCAAAAGAAGAATCCTTCTTATCAGTCTCAGTTTTGCATCATTTTGCTTCATTAAGTATTTAATAGTAGAATGATCAATATGCACCACACATTTAGTTCCAATTAAATATGATCAAAATTTATCAAAGGCAAATACTATAGCTAATAACTCTTTCTCAGTAGTATTATAATTAATTTGAGCTTCATTAAGACTTTTACTGGCATAATAAATTACTTTGAAAATTTTATCATATTTTTGACCTAAAACAGCACCAATAGCATAATCACTAGCATCACACATTAATTCCAGAAGGATATTTGCATAAAAAGGAAGAAGTATGTTTTTCTAGGTTTTTCCCAATTTGGTGAAATTATTACAGGTGCGATGATTAATTTTTCTTTTAATGTTTCAAAGGCTTTACGGTAGTCATCATCAAAATTAAAAATTGCATCCTTTTCCAGTAAACGACATAAAGGTTTTGTAATCTTTGAAAAGTTTTTGATGTAACGCCTGTAGAATCCAGCATGTCCTAAAAAACTTCTAATTCCCCTTACATTGGTTGGGCAAGGTAAATTAGATATAACTTGAATTTTTGCAGGATCTACCTCCAAACCTTTTTCTGAAATTTGATGTCCTAAAAAAATTCCTCCTGCTACCATAATTTGGCATTTTTACCAATTAACGACCAAATTAGTTTCTTCACAGCATTTTAGAACTTTAGATAGATGTTCAAAACATGATTCAAACAAAATTCCAAACACTGAATAGTCATCCATAAAAACTTCAGTCCCTTTTTCAATTAAATCACAAAAAATAGTCGTCATACATCTCTGAAATGTAGCAGGGGCTTGACATAAACCAAAGGGCATTCTTCTAAAAGCAAACGTACCATAAGGACTGGTAAACGTAGTTTTCTCTTGATCCTCAGAAGCAATTTGAATTTGGTGGTAACCAGTATATCTATCCTGAAAACAAAAGTATTTATGCCCAGCCAGTCTATCCAACATTTGATCTATAAAAGGGAGTGGAAAATGATCTTTCCTTGTGGTAAGGTTTAATTTTCTATAATCAATGCATATTTGCCACCCTGTAAACTGTATTGTTAGTATCATTTAATTTTTCTCATTAACATTTACAGTTACTCATCCTTCCTTAGGAACACAGTGAATAGGACTAACCCATGCACTATATGAAATAGGTTAGATAATTCCAGCATCCAACCATTTTAAAATTTCTTTCTTAAAAACGTCTTTCATGATAGGATTTAATCTCCTTTGGGGATCAGCCTGCGGTTTACAATTATCTTCCATAAGAATTCTTTGCATACAAATTGAAGGACTGATTTTTTTAATATCAGCAATTTTCCATCCAAAGACTTTCTTATGCTTCTTCAAAATTTCAAGCAAAATCTCTTCTTCTTTTTCAGTTAATTGAAAATAAATTATAACAGAAAAGGTTGAGGATTGACCTAGGAAAACATACTTCAAATGATCAGGAAGCATTTTTAGCTTAAGTTCAGGAGGTTTTTCAATTGATGGACCATAGGATTCATTTTTCTCAGTCATATCCAACAATTCAAAACTTTCATGAACATACCTTAAATCTTCCTCTTGAAAATCTTCAGAATCAAATAACTCATCTTCTTGCTTATATTTCAATTCTTCTCTTTCAGCTTTCTCTTCATAAGTTGATTTGAAATGACATTCACTTAAATATTCAATAACGTCCATCCTGTAGCACTCATCTTCTTTACCTCTAGCACGATATTTCATCGATTTTGAAATATTAAATGTAACAGTCTGATCATTAACCCTCATTGTTAATTCACCTTTTTGCACATCTATCATGGCTCTGCCTGTAGCTAGAAAAGGTCTCCCCAAAATTATGGGTATCTCTTTATCTTCCTCCATATCTAATACAATGAAATCCTCAAGAAAAAAAAATTGATCCACTTTTACCAAAACATCTTCTATAACTCCTTTAGGATATTTGATCGATTGATCTGCTAACTGCAGAGTTACAGTAGTTGGGGTTATTTCTCCTAGTCCTAGTCTTTTGAATATTGATAGAGACATAAGGTTAAGGCTTGGACCCAAACCACATAAAGCTTTTCCACAGAATCTTTCGCCGATTGCACATGAAATTGTGAAAGTACCAGGATCTTTCAGTTTTTCAGGAAGCTTTTTCTGAATTATTGTACTGTACTCCTCACTAAGTGCAAAAGTCTCATTTTCTTCAAACTTCCTCTTTTTATTAAGAATATCCTTCATAAATTTCGCATAGCTTGACATTTGTTCTAGGGCTTTAGCAAATGGAATATTAATGGTAAGCTTCTGTAATATCTCCAAGAATTTTGAAAATTGCTTATCTAACTTTTGTTGACGAAGTCTCTGAGGAAATGAAGGTGGTGGTTTTTCTAAATCAACCTTAAATGGAGAAATAGGTCTTTCAAAACCTTTTGGAGCATCCTCTTTAAGTCTTTCAATCTCTTCTTTCTCTAATTCAGTTTCTTTTTGAACTCTACCTTCCAATTCTTTTCCACTTCTTATTTGAATTGCTTTTACTTGTTCTTTATTCTTTTCTCTTGGATTCACTTCAGTATTACTTGGTTCCTTGGGATCTATTACTTAAGGCATTTGCAATTTGTCCCAATTGATTTTCAATATTTCTGATGGTTTATCCTTGAATTTGTAATTGATTTCCCATATTTGATACTACTTCTTCCATAGACAACTTCTTCTCTTTATTTTGTAAAGCATTATTATAACCTGAAGGATAAGTTAATCTATTATTATTATTACCTTCGTTGTTCCAATTCCCCAATGGGTTTATTTGATGGTTCCGCCATTGTTGATTAACACCACCCTGATTATTGTTATTCTAGTTAAAATTTAGATGATTCGTCCAACTTGGGTTATAATAATTGGAATATGGGAATTTAGGTTTACTTATGACATTCACAGTTTCTGGTGAAGAATAAGAATCAACCATTTAGCCTAATGAATTTTCTTTAATATTGAGATTTGGCTGAGAAAAATTCATCCCAAATTGGTCTTTCTTCCATGATACAACAGCAACTTGATTTGCTAACATTGTGAAAGCATCATTTTCATAAACACTAGCTACCTTTTTAGGATTTAACCTTTAAGAAGGCTATTGAAAATTAATAGTAGCCATTTCTTTAATTAAAGCATAAGCATCAGAAAATGTTTTAGACATTAATGATCCACCAGCAACAGCAACGATGATTGATCTAAGAGATCCAACTAATCCATTATAAAAAGTTTGAATTATTAACCAATCTGGTATCACATGATGTGGACATTTCCTGAGGAGATCTTTAAATTGTTCCCATGCTTCATATATTGATTCCCCTTCAAACTAACAAAAAGATGTTATATCATTTCTTAACATAGCAGTCTTAGATGGTGGAAAATAATTAGCAAGTAATTTTTGTAACAGTTCACCCCAAGTTCTTATTGATCCAGGTGGTAATGAATGTAACTATATTTTACCTTTATCCCTTAGTGAGAAAGGAAAAAGTCTAAGTCTAATAGCATCATCCGAAACACCATCATATTTAAAAGTAGCACACAACTCTAGAAAATTAGCAAGATGAAAAATTAGGCACCATTTGAATAATAACAGGTTTAAGCTCAAAAGACTTAGCAGCTACAACAGGGTTTTGAATACTACCACGAAATTCATCTACTGTAGGGTTAACATAATCTCTTAAAGGTCTTAATTCTTGATGGCTGCTAACATTTTGATCTTGATGATTTTCCATTTCTTAAAAATTTTTATCTTTTTCTGTATTTTTAATTTTTTTGATTTTTCTGATAGTTCATTCTAATTCAGAATCATAAGGCACAAGTTCCTCAGAGCCTGAACTACACATACAACAATAAAACAAAACAAAACACAATACACTAACAAAAATAAAGAAAAGTAAAAATTTAGAATTTCTTAATTCTCTTTAAAATGCAATTTAATTATTTTCCTTGGCAATGACGCCAAAAACTTGACTCCGCACCGAGATTTATACCTACAAATATGATATGAAAATTAGCAATGGCACCAAAAACATGATCCCGCCAGATATATATATATGCTGATGATTTTGGTTTATAATGTGGATACTACGCAAGTATACGTATCATTTATCAAGTAATATAGGACTCCCTTATTAAGCCCCGAGATATCGAACCCATAGGGAAAATTTAAAAATCTTTAAAGAAATCAGAAAAATTATCTTTTTACTTCTTTTATGGCTTTTAAAAGTATGTCTTGATTTTGAAAAGTTTTGAAAGTTGACATGTCTTTTGAAATTTCCTTAATAAAATGTTAAGTAAGAAATTAAAATTATAATAACTAATAACACGTATGTAAATCTTTATTAACTAGAATATCTTTTTCTTTCCTTTTATGAAGTAGTAATAATTATTAAAGTATTGTTGTGGAAGTATTTAAATTTGTTGTGACAGATAGAAGCAAATGTGTTATTTACCCTTACTTGGTTCTATAAAGAACATAGGTTAATTTGAAATTTTTATCATTTTGAACATGGTTAGGCAGGGAAGATACCAGCCTCTCACTCTAGAGTTCCCTCGATTCCCACCAACTGGGGGCTAACTTCTCATAACAAAACTCAAAACTTCAAACCAAATTAGGGGTTTTAGCCTGTCACTCTAAAATCCTCTAATTTTACTCCCTTACATAAAATTATCTTCTAATATTACATTACATTATATGGACTACAATTCTCACCCATATAATTGCATGTGATTCTTACTAACTTTTATGAGACAATACCACATTGGATCTTACATAATCTCAAGAAATTCTACAACTTAACAAGCCAAATTAAGAAGTAAACAAAGTTTTCAGAATCAATCTTCACAACTTCTTCCAACTTTAAACACTTATACTTTCCAGAACAATTTTTTATAAATTAATTAATTCTCCATTTAAGAAAGAAAAAGATAAAGTAAACAACTCAGAATGCATTGAGAAAATACAAAAACACATTGATTTGAAATTAAAAACCATAAGAAAAACAACAAACAAAAACAAGTATTAATTAAAAAACTAAATGTAAGAATAAAAGCAAACACTTATCGGAAAATTCTTTCCACAAGACTCAGGAAGTTCCTCTGAAACTTTAACTCGTCACTAAACTACTCCTCAGAGCGGATCTCCGAACTCCGATGACTCAGAATAACTTCAGACTTCAATAGAAACTAAACTAAAAAGAAAGAAAGAAGTGGGAAAAAGAAGACTTCATTGCGACCCTTTTCTCCTTTCTACTCTCTACTCCTACTCTTAATAAAAACTTTCGCAAAATAAAAATAAAATAATGTAACAGCTTGCAAGTGAAAGAACCCTTCAAAAGGCAAAGGAGAGCTCCTCTTATACTCTCTACTCCTACTCTAATGAAAACTCTCTTCAAAATGCAAGTGGAAGAAAGAAAGAAAGAAAGAAAGAAAGAAAGAAAGAAAGAACCCTTCAAAATGCAAAGGAAGAGTTCCTTAATTTTTCCTAAGACCCTCTTTAAATAGTAAATCAAACGGTGCCTTGGTGTCTCTTCAAAATGTGTCCAGATTCAATGTATCCACCAAAGAATGCACCCCTTCATTCAAACTTGCTGCCAAAAGGAAGTTATGAAAGTTACCACCAAGAGTTGCATCCCATTCCCATTGAAAATGGCGCCAAATTCATTTGAATTTTGATTTTTAACTGTGGCGGCTAAGCGCCGACCCAACGGCGCTTAGCTGCCAGTGCCCAAATTTTCATTTTTCATCTTTTTTGCTTCAAATTTGATCCAATTTTGCTCCTTTCATCATGACCATCCGTTTTCATCATATCTGTAATAAAAACACAAAATACCTTCCATTAAAGTGCAATATCATTAAAAATAGGTATAAAAATGTGCATAAAAATACTATATATTTTAGGTGTATCACCGGTCCTGGATGCCATCAAGAGTGTTTGGCGACTCCGTTAGGGAATATTCTTTCTCCTCGTCTCTCATTAAACAACTTGTTCTCTAAAGATGTTCCATTATTTGACAGATAGGATCATCTCCTTCAAATCTAACACAATAAAGAGTTCAAGATAAAATAATATAAAATAATAAATTACCATGTTTATAAAATGAGTCTATGACATTTTATTTCTTTTGCGTTTTCAAGAACTTACAATGGAATCTCCAAACTCAGTCTTCTTCTATATGCAAGAACTTAACTCACTGATTAATGAAGCTGCTTACTTCTACCAGAATGACTTTGGATTATTTGATGAAACTGAATTTGCATTGAGTAATCCATACCAAACTAATATACAACCCTTCGGGGAACTTAATTTTGACTTCTACAAAGACATTTTCCATGATTTTGCTCGATTCACTTTTAAGGAAATGGAAGAAGGATTTGACCAAAAAAGAAAAAAAATTTGTGTTGAGCAATAAATAGACATCACCATCTGTGTATCAGGTTAGATATTGTTCCAAAAATTTGCTACCAACACGTACCCAACGGAGAAATATAACTCGTTCTCTTAAAATAACAAAGAAATGAAACACAGACAATGATTTTGGAACATCTGAATTTGAAGAGAAGGTTTTGAGAACTTTTCCTTCTTAAATGAAAACCAGTTTTATCCAGTACCTGTGGAATATGAGGATAATACATTCCAATCATTTCAAGAAGAATTTTCTCTGTCAATCCAAGCTATATATTATGTGTTGAAAAGATTAGCATGAAAAGACTAGTGTTCAATCTCTCGACTTTTAGATAAAATGGGATGCACAATCTCAAAAAAAATGAAAAGAAAGCTTCTGGCACATGAAGATCCTACTTATCATGAAATTGATCAATAATTGCCTTTGGAAAACAAAGATACTTGGGTACTAGTTAAACTCCATGGCCAAGAGTGAAAATATAACTATCTCAAAAGATAGCACAAGACAAGATAAATTGATATAAGAAGCAGAAGTGAAATCTGCTAAAATGAAAGCTCTTGTCCAACTATTACAAGATGTAGATCATTCTTACTCATAGAATGATGATATACTTCCTAGAATATCTCTTCCTATTCTAAAAAAATAATGTATTGAAACGTGAGTCATCGAGAGGAATCTCTGATGTTGTAAGTACTCCTGCATACAATTCTCAGAAAAAGACATTTGAAAGACATCCTATCAAATCATTTGAAGAAAGATTAATAAAGTTAAAAGTTGATGTTAAATAATTCTCCATACGAAGACTAAAAGATTCTTCAAGTAGTCTAAATGAAAAATTTGCTGAAATAAGTGTGTTAGAGACACGAGCCACTTCCTCAGCACAAAAATTATCTTTATCAAATGAAGAAAATGAGACAGAAGAATTACAAACAGTTATCTCACAATGAGATGACTAGATTAATCGTCTCGAACAAAAAAATGAAGAAATAATGGCAGCTTTACAAAATCTGCCACAAATTCCATTGTCGCAGTTGAAATTATTAGGGTAGAGGCAATACACATTCTTGAAGATAAAAGAGAACCAAAAGAAATTGAAGAGAGAACTTAAAAGAAAAAGGATTACTCTAAGAGTAAAAATTCTAGAAAAGGTATATACACTGCTTGTAGAACAGAGAATAAAAGAGACAATAACTTAGGTGAAGGCTGGAACATTAATTCCAAAGGGAAGACCATATCCAGAGGAGTTTGATTCTGTCCAATACCCCAAAGGCATTGTTTCACCTCTCTTCAAAATGTTTTATGGGACCGATAACCCTCATCAGCATCTTGCACACTTCAGACCAAGTTGTTACAATGCGGGAGGATGTGATGCTCTTCTATTCCTCCAATTCCTTAACAGACTCACAAGGGTTGCCTTCGATTGGTATGCACAACTTCTTAATGGGTTCGTTAAAAATTTTACAGAACTTGAGAATCTAACCATTCAATGATTTTCTGGGGCACAACATCATATGACAGTTGGAGACTAGTGGTGGATAAAAAAAGCCAGGAGAAACTCTTGTGGATTACATTTTGCTCTGGAGAAATCTCAGAATGAAATGTGAGCCACAACTCCAAGAAAAACATGTACATGAAATTCTGCTTAAAAATATTCATGGTACTATAACATTCATGATTAAGGGATTTACGATAAAGACATTTTAAAAGTTGCTCAGTAAAGCTGCCAATCTTTAGGAAGATGCTATGCAAATGAGTGTAACAAAAAGGCAGAAAGAACAAAGCTGGTTAAGACATTTGAAAAAAAATTAGGAAATTTTGCATAAAAGGTTAAACAAGTGATCAAATCCAACCTGATCAGAGGAAGCAACGAAAAATATTAGTTAACCATTACAACAGTCACCTTACTAACTACAATTTCAATAACGAACTCCATTATCGACAGACAAGAAATTAGCTTGTTAAAAGTACCGAAATTCAAATTACCTAAAGGTAAACAACTAGGAGAGGTTGACATGAAGGACAATCCTAACTATTGTCCTTATCATAGGATGCTCAGTTATAAATTTGAAGAATTTTTTTGTCTTCAAGGACTGGTTGGAATGCAATTTCAAAGAAGGGAATATAGTAATCCCAAAACAATATCTGAAAGAACCTGAGAAAGGTTCAATCAATATGATTTCGGTCAATAAACTTATTCCTAACAATTATCCTCACAACAAAGACAAAGGCAACACTACTCAAGATAAATCTTTTGAGGAGACCATTACATGCTTACAAATTACAAAATCATTAAAGAAAAAAAAGAAAAAGAAAAATAAAGAACCAAAAAAGGTTAAAGGTCTTCTAGATATTGGGACTGCTGTTCCTTTTGTATCTCCCAGTTCTCGTACTTCTTTATATTCTACTAGGTTAGTTGTCTCAGACGAAGAGAAGAAATCCCTCGAGCCATTGAATTTTTATGACTTCATTTTTACTCCTGTAAATAATAATACTTCCAGCTCTGCTTACATTTTGTCTATTTTTGATGCCACTTCAAAAAACAATCAATCTAATTTTGATCTTTTAGACAATACTCGAATCGTACACAATCTCAATAAAACCAATGAAAACCAAAAAGATAATGATAAAAATGATAATTTTGTTAATGAAAAATAAGTTGACACCGCTACACTTCAACTATTAGGAGCACTGATTTCCATAGAATTGGATTCTTCCGACTAAGAGAAAAAAGAGACAGACAATAAATCAGAAGAAATAACTAAAGCCAGATTACGAAGTGGAAGAGTTATGCATCCGAGAATGGCTTCTAAAAAAATTAAAAACAAATAGTTGCACCAAAAAACATCATTCCTCCAATACATAAAAAATTATCTAAAATAAAATGAATAAAATCTCCATAACAAAGTGGACTACAATGTACTAGCCTATTTGAGAAAATTACCAGCAAAATTTTATATATTTCAAAGAGATGAGGGAATCATTGATAAAAGCTCTTTTAGATCCACAAATCTATTTAACTTAACTCGCTAGTATCACCTTAAATGAAGTTTATTCATCACAGGAACAAACTAAGATAACTCTATCTGACAATAACTTGTTGCTTCATACAAGTGAATACAATCGACCATTGTACATCACAGAAAATATAAATGACCCGACACTTCCCTGGTGCCTTGACTAACATTATGAATTTAAGAACTCTTGCACATTTGGACATTAATGCTTACAAACTAGCAAGGGATAAAATGATGTTATGAGGATTTAATCAACAAGGAGAACAAGCTTTAGGGTCAGTTACATTGCTCTTAAAGATGAATGATTTAGTAACAAAGACAAAATTCCATATCATTGATTCTGAAACTTCTTTCAATGCTATTGGATGATAAGTTGGTCCCCTCCTCTTTACATCAATGCATCAAATATTTACAATTTGGACAAGAATGTTGTATCACAAGAGATTTGCAACCATTTTCAGTCCACAAAATTGGAGTGCATGAAGATGCTGCATATTATGCTCCAATGAAGAAAACACTATTCTCTAGAGAGGCTGTGGTGAATACAAAAGAAAAGAATATAGAAAATAAAATAAATGAAAATTAATGTGAAAAAGAAAAAAAAATTAATATAAATTCTTCTTCGACACAGAAAAATGATGACCATTCTCATCAAACTCGCACTCGGGGTCGAGGCCGGGGACGAAGACTAGAGAAAGAAAACCCAATTGTCAAAATGAAGAAACCATTAAAGTTCAAGATTCACCTGGACTCTGGAGAAGATAGAAAATAAGAAAAAACAACATTAATGATTCTCAAAGAACCTCAATTCAAAATACCTCTTGAAGAAGAATACAAAGAAAAATAATTTGAATCTATGTATGAACGAACTAATAACTATATACACGGTATGCCCCTGACTCCAATCTATACCTCTAAGATTGAGAATCTTATGGTCAAAGAATTACTTAGTGATGATAAAAAGCAAATTAAGTTTAGACATGATTCTACTTCTTCTAGTTCTGAAACTGATGTAAATTAGAAGATAAAAATCTTATGAAATAAATGAAAATCCCTTTAAAGCTGTACTCTCCGTCGATACAAAAAAAATTATTTAAAATAATTTAATGCTCAAATAATGGTCATCAAAACAACCTTATTTTCTTGAACAAATGTGGGATAATAATAAACAAAATCCTGACTCTAAGGAAGGTATATGATTTGATACCTTAGAACCTTTAGATGATATGAAATTTTGCCTAATCATCACCGAAAAATTTGATTCTGAACAAATATCTGGTCTTCCAATTGAAGATGCACAACCAGAACTTAAAGAAGAAATCAAATCGACAGTAGATGAAGTAAATGAAATAAATTTGGGAACTGAGGAAAATCTGAAACCTACTTTTATCAGTTCTTTCCTTAATGACTTTACAAAAGAAATAGTTCAATTGTTAAAGGAATATAGAGACTGCTTTGCTTGGAGTTATAACAAAATGCCTTGGCATGCTCTAGAAGTCACAATCCACAAACTTGGGATAAACCAAAATGCAATCCTAGTTAAACAAGCTCTGAGAATGATGCGTGTTGAAATTGAATAACAAGTCATTGCTGAAATTAAGAAATTGATTGAGGCTGGTTTTATCCAAGAAGAAAACTACCCGACATGGCTGGCTAATGTGCTGCCGGTAATGAAGAAAAATGGCCAAATCAGAGTCTTTGTAGACTTTAGAGACTTAAACAAGGCCTGTCTAAAGGATGAATTTACTTTACCGATTCTAGAATTGATGGTCCACATAACATCCGCACATGCAATATTTTCCTTTATGGATGGATCATCAGGATACAATCAAATCAAAATATCTCCAGAAGACAAACTAAACACAGCTTTCAAAACACTAGTCGCGGCGACTGCGAACTGCCTCAAAAATCAATATTCAAAAGATAGTTTCAGTTTAGTTTTGCAAATAAATTAATTTAATAATTAAGCAGTCACACGCAAGTATACGTATCATTCAAATAATATAGGGCTCTAGTGGAGTCCTGGTTATCAATCCCACGAGGAAGGCAGGAACACTTCAAAATATAGCAAAGATGTTGAAATCCAACACTCAATTTACAATGCAAGTTCAAGTACTATTTAATATGCTAATGCAATGATAACAACAACTAGATTTATTACAAGTTAATTCTAAATTTTCCAAGCTGGATTAACTAACACTCACACACTATATTTTGTAATTGAAAGGTTTATATATGGAAAAGTGTCTTTCCTCTTACAAAGATTCTATGGTGAGTGATTGATATAGATTAATAATAGAAATGTATTGTGCCAAATAGGAGCATTCATATCCTTTATCCTCATCAGATTACCCCCTCTTCCAAGTATGAAAAGAACATTGGCAAATCCTAGGCTTAGTCACTAAATCTGTGGTTAAGCTGGGAGGATACTTTAGAACTTAAAGGATGACCCTAGCATTAGTTACCAAACTTTAGAACCAAATTTAGGATTTTAGCCTGTCACTCTAAAACCTCTAATTCGATGCCCGTTGATCCACCTGATATTTATACTTACAAATATGATATGAAATTTGGCAACGACACCAACAACTTGATCCCGCCGGACATATATATGCTGATGATTTTGATTTATAATGTGGATACTATGCAAGTATATGTATCGTTTATCAAGTAATATAAGACTTTCTGATTAAGCCCTGAGATATCGAACCAACAAGGAAAATATGAAAATCTTTAAAGGAATCAAAAAATTATTTTTTTACTTTTTTTTAATGGCTTTTGAAAGTATGTCTTGATTTTGAAAAGTTTTGAAAGTTCATTTTTCTTTTGAAATTACCTTAATAAAATGTTAAGCAAGAAATTAAAATTATAATAACTAATAACACTGTATGTAAAACACTATTAACTAGAATATCTTTTTCTTTCCTTTTATGAAGTAGTAATAATTATTAAAGTATTGTTGTGGAAGTATTTAAATTTGTTGTGACAGATAGAAGCAAATGTGTTCTTTACCCTTACTTGGTTCTATAAAGAACATAGATTAATTTGAAATTTTTATCATTTTGAACATGGTTAGGCAGGGAAGATACCGGTTTCTCTCTCTAGAGTTATCTTAATTCCCACCAACTGGGGGCTAACTTCTCATAACAAAACTCAAAACTTCAAACCAAATTAGGGGGTTTTAGTCTGTCACTCTAAAATCCTCTAATTTTACTCCCTTCCATAAAAATATCTTCTAATATTACATTCAATTATATGGACTACAATTCTCACCTATATAATTGCATGTGATTCTTACTAACTTTTATGAGGCAATACCGCATTGGATCTTACATAATCTCAAGAAATTCTACAACTTAACAGGCAAAATTAAGAAGTAAACAAAGTTTTCAGAATCAATCTTCATAATTTCTTCCAACTTTAAACACTTATACTTTCCACAATAATTCTACATAAATTAATTACTTCTCCATTTAAGAAAGAAAAAGATAAAGTAAACTACTCAAAATGCATTGAGAAAACACAAAAACACATTGATTTGAAATTACAAACCATATGAAAAATAACAAACAAAAACAAGTATTAATTAAAAAAAACTAAATGTAAGAACAAAAGTAAACATTTATCTTAAAATTCTCTCCACAAGACTCAGGAAGTTCCTCTGAAACTTTAACACTTCACTAATCTACTCCTCAGAGTGGATCTCCCAACTCCGATGACTCAAAATAACTTTAGAATTCAATAAAAACTAAACTTAAAAGAAAGAAAGAAGTAGGAAGAAGAAGACTTCACTCCGACCCTTTTCTCCTTTCTACTCTCTACTCCTACTCTTAAAAAAAAATCTCACAAAATAAAAATAAAATAATGTAAAAACATGCAAGTGAAAGAACCCTTCAAAAGCTAAAGGAAGAGCTCTTCAAAAGGCAAAGGAAGAGCTCCCTAATCTTTCTCAAGACTCTCTTTAAATAGTAAACCAAAAGTTGCGTTGGTGTCTCCTCAAAATGTGTCCAGATTCAATGTATCCACCAAAGAATGCACCCCTTCATTCAAACTTGCCACCCAAAGGAAGTTATGGAAGTTACCACCAAGATTTGCATCCCATTACCTTTAAAATTGGCACCAAATTCATTTGAATTTCAATTTTTAATTGTGGCGGCTAAGCGCCGGCCCAGCGACGCTTAGCCGCCAGTGCCCAATTTTTCATTTTTCATCTTTTTTTTTGCTCCAAATTTGATCCAGTTTTGCTCCTTTCATCATGACCATCCATTTTCAACATACCTGCAAGAAAAACACAAAATACCTTCCATTAAAGTGCAATATCATTAAAAATAGGTATAAAAATGTGCATAAAAATACTATATATTTTAAGTGTATCAAAATCCCCCAAACTTAAAATGTTACTTGTCCTCAAATGACAGTTAATCTCATAGAACATTTTAGCATGCAAATTATGTAATGAGTTTCTTAGGAAGATAACAAAATTTTGTTCTAGAAATGGAATAGTCCAATTTAGAAAAAATTTCAGTGATTAAAACCAACTTAAAATTTAGAAAGTTCTTAAGTAAAGGAAAATGACAAATATAAGTTTCTATCTAATTCATAAATATTTGTAGATTCTTCAAAATATAGGACTCAAACACTTATTTTTCTCACTTAATAATCTTTATTTGAAAATAATTTTACTTACTATATTATAACCTTAAGCTTTAGATTTTCTCTGAACTTATATCTTAAACTTTAGTTATGAAACCAATTGTTGATTAGGCCCTTAAATCCTCAATCTTCTCCTTCCTTTTCATATACTAATTTTCACATTTTCTTTTCTTTTTTTTTATTTTTATTTTTAATAAGGCAAGGGTTATTATATCTGGATAGACCTTTAATGATTTTGAATTCCACTAATCCATTAAAAATAAAGTTCATATATATCTTTCACTTAAAAATCATAATAATAATATTTGAAAATTACTCTTCAATAAAAGAAATTTAAGCTTTGAAGAATAAAAGTCAAATCTTTTATTTATCCAAAAATACAAAACTTCTTACTAAAGATAGTTTAACTTTATTTAACACCTCTTCATCAAGAAAATTTTAACTTTATGTTTTTCATGATACTATAAATTTTAACTAAATTCTTTTATTCATTTCTATATTCAAAATTTTTGTTCGCCTAATATAACTTCATGTACATAATTGTTCTCAATAAAAAATAAGATTTATTTTAAGTATTCTTGAGAATCAAATAAAATTTTTGGTTTTTGAAAATCTTTGTTTTAAAATCTCCCCCAAAAATTTAATTTTTAGTTAAGATAAAACATTTAAGCATAAGAAATGATACATGGTTGAGAAATAAAAATTGACATATCATGCTTGCAAGAATTTTTAATATCTTAATATGCAAGTATAACAATTTAAATAACATGAGTAAAATGAAATCAAATTTAGATTACAGAACAATTTTTTTATACATAAAAAGTAAAAATTTCAAAAAGACTTCTACAGTAGTGGAGGTTTGCAAAGCAAATACACACAAACTAAAATAACACACTGATACAGATAACAGATGATAGTGGAGTTTGAAAAATTTTAAACATGTAGTTTCCTATGTAGAATTTCCCAATAGTGGTTTATAATCTCCTAACAGTTTTTGAATTAAAGTACAAACTACTAAAAACTCTGACATAACATACACTTTAAAACATTTACTATTACACATCATTACCACAAAGCAACATATAAAACATCAGTACATCAACAACAATACATCTGAATATGCATAACAGAAAAAATAATACAAACTACAGTCTTACATACTATCAAGGTTCATATCACAACACAATGATCAAACTAAATACTAAACAAAACACACATACATCAAAAACAACACCACAATGAAAACAAATAACCCTAACTTACTCATCATCATCTTCCTCGTTCCAATCCCTAGATGGCACATAAGGTATGTAGAATGGATGAGGGGGCATCTCAGCACTCTGATCATCTCTAATCAGTCTATCCAAATATTGTTGATATCTCTACTCATACTCATCATGTTTCACAATATATCTTTCTACATTATCCATCTTACCATCCATATCTTTCAGATGCTCTCGAGTAAGACTCACTTTTTTCAAAATCTTTATTAACAAACTAGTCGTTGAATCTGTAGATGATGAAGTACGTGAAGTAGAAGAACGAGAAGTAGATGCAGCAGAAGCAGCAGCAGAAGCAGTAGAAGCCCTACCATATCCTCTTCTCCAACCAAACTCTGAATGTACAGTGTAAGCACCATCGTTTACATTGGTAATTGGTCTCAATGGCTGAAGTACCTCTTCTTAGGTTTAAAACTTCACTCCAGATCATTCACATAATGAATGAATTAAAGAAGGAAATCTCATACCTGCAGTCATGGTTGATCTAGCACAGTTCAAAACATAATCATAAATTATACCTCCAATGTCAATAGGCTTCCCTTACTGAATACAATGGTTCAACACAGCTCTTTCTCTCGTTACATCACTAGTATGACTCGAAGGTAACAACTTAGATGAGATAAAATAATGCCATGCCTTAGAAATGGCATTCAATTTGGAGACGGGAAAGTTCACTCTTCTATCATTAGTTATTTTCCATAATCCTCTTTCATCAGTCAGAAATTCCATGATCTCATCTAATTCTCCTTCCGTAGGATGATAGTTAGAATAAAAACATAACATGTTAGGAGGTAGTCCATAAAAAGTTTTGATTGTCGCAGAAGAAAAGTTGACCTCATGCCACCTATCCATTACATGATTCTCTTCTGCAGCAGGCAAATTTGCATAAAATTTTCTAACCACAGAAACAAAAACAACAGCAGAGAAGCAACATTAATTCTCCCAGTTCCTTCTAGCATTCATATCTTCAATCATCTCTCCTAGTTTACTAAACAAATGCTCAGGAATCAACTTACGTGACTGCAATGCATCGACGTATCGTTCCTCAGCCCTCATACTAACAAATTTGTCAGAATCAAATCTTGTCTTTTCTCGTGCACGCTTTGATTTTGGAGCCATCTCTAAAAATTCACGAAAAAATTCACCTTAAATTCCAAAATCAAACTAAATTTGCTAAAATATCTTCCAAAAGATATTTTCACTAAATCCAAGCAATTTCTCAAGTTTTTCCTCAAATTTTCACCATCAATAGTGATTTTAAGATTTTCCAAAATGTACTCCAAATACATGGTGAAAATAAAAAAATTTTACTTTGGAATAGTGCTCTTACCTCAAGGAATCCAAATCTAACAATTTTTGTTGAGATCGACTCTTAATTGATCCAGAATATGATGCCATAGGCTCCTCTTTCGTGATAAACCGAAGGTTGAAGACGATGGGGCGGTTTAAAAAAAAAGGTAATTTTCAGGTTTTTAACTGTTGGGAACTAATTTTCACGAACTGGAGCCTAAGCACAAACTTTTGGCTCTTAGCCGCGAAATCTAGCGCTTAAGCGTCGGCACTTTGGCGCTTAGCCGCCAATACCTAGATTTTCACAATTAAGGTATATGCACTAAATCACTTGGTTAATCACCCTTAATTACTCCAGAATAATTATTTCTCCCCACATAAATCTACCAATATTCCAATTCAAAATTTAATATCCATTGATTCCACACAAATTTCACAAAAACACAAACTTATATTAAAACAAACATAACATTGAATACAATTCTAGAATTTCTATCCACACATAATGAATTAAATTCTCTAAATACAAGAGACTTTAATCTCTAACTGATAAGTATACATCTCTGGGATGTAACCATCACATCATCAGGCTTAGTTAATACTTAAATATAAACACTAAACACACTAAACATAACACATAAGAACACTAAATAAATAAGAACAAAGCACTCTTAATTCCATTCTCCATTAGGCGGATTATATCCCAAACCATTATGATTCTCATTTGACCCTTCTGGAATATAAATCTGATAAAACGGGCGATAATTGTTCATCCTTAAATCATTGTCTTCAATCCATTTGTTCTTCAAAAATATTGCCTTATCCGCTTCTTCCACGTACCTTGAATGACTGAATTGCATCTTGAGTTTCCATCCCATGCGCTCCAAATGTAGGTTACTTTCATTGATCTTTGCTTCCATTGAAGTCACTCGGGCTTCAATATTTGCAATCATTTCTGCAATACCTTGAATACTAACAGCGAGATATCCATTGAATAATTTTTTAGCACTATCACTAATGAACTTACTTTTGTTAGAATCTTGCTTCTTCTTCATCTCATTCTCCCAGGAAGACATGATGCACTAAAAACTCTCTTCTTAAGACTCAGAAATGAAAATAGGACTTGCGGCAAGTGTTTCTCTTAAATCAGGTCCTTTTTATAGACTTGGGAAGTTCTAAATTTGCCCCAAGACGTTTTAAAACTCCAAAATAACATCCAAAACTACCCCCCACAATCTAGGATTCTAGAACCTCATTTTTCACATTTTTTATATCTACGGCGCCTAAGCGCCATCTAGTCGGCGCTTAACCGCCAGTGCTCAATTTAGCACAGGTCTGCTAAGTGTCCAAATTTTTATTCTGACTTCTCTAAATCATCAATTAAGGTCAAATAAACTCTACTATAGTTTAAAAACTCCAAATTACTACCACTAAAAATATAAAAACAAACCAAACAAAGCAAACAAAGCACACAAAATAAACATAAAGGAAAGCACACCGATAATTATGGGTTGCCTCCCACAAAGCACTTGTTTTAACGTCTTCAGCCTGACATACCCAGAACTCATTCTGAGTGACCCAGCATCAAATTATTATTAGATTTAGATTTGTTAACTGAAAAATATGGTTTAAGTCTATGTTCGTTAACTTTAAATAATTTTTCAGTCTTAGGATCTTGAATATCTACTGCTCCATAAGAATAAACTTTTATCACAATAAATGGACCCATCCACCTGGACTTAAGTTTTCCAGAAAATATTCTCAATCTAGCATTATACAGTAAAACTTTTTATCCTAGTACAAGATTTTTAGTAAGAATCTTCCGATCATGCCATAACTTCATCTTTTCCTTATAAATCTTAGCATTTTCATAAGATTTATTCCTTATTTATTCAAGCTCATTCAATTGCAATAATTTCTTTTTAGCAACATCTTTCAAATTACAATTGAAATCTTTAATAGCCCAATATGCTTTATGCTCAAGTTCAAAAGGTAAATGACAAGTTTTTCCAAAAATCAGCCTATATGGGATATTCCTATAGGTGTTCTGTAAGCAGTCCTATAGGCCAACAAAGCATAATCTGTTTGATTGACCAATCCTTTCTATTTGGATTAACAGTTTTTTCCAATATTCATTTAATTTCATGATTGGATAATTCAACCAAACCCCTTGTCTATGATGATAAGCAGTAGCAATGTGGTGATTAATATGATATTTCTTTGCTAACTTCCCAATAATCGCATTTCTAAAATGACTTCCCCCATCAGTTATGATTACTCTTGGTATTCCAAATCTGCAAAATATATTCTTTTCTAAAAACTTTACAACACTTTGAGCATCACATCGAGATAAAGCAGTAGCTTCAATCCATTTGGAAACATAGTCTACTGCTATCAAAATATAAACATTTTCGAAAGATGGTGTAAATGGTCCCATAAAATCTAGTCCCCAAACATCAAATATTTCAACTTCCAACATATAATTGAGGGGCATCTCATTTCTTCTAGAAATATTGCGTACACGCTGACATCTATCACAATTTTTAATACAAACATTCAAATCCTTAAAAATTGTAGGCCAATAAAATCCTGATTGTAATATTTTATATGCAGTTTTATCACATCCAAAATGTCCCCATAATCACAATCATGTCATTTTTGAATAATTTCATAAGTCTCTTCCAAAGGTACACATCTTCGAATAATAAAATCCTTTCCTTGTTTATATAAAAATGAGTCATCCCAAAAATAAGTCTTAACATCAGACTTAAATTTCTTCTTTTCTTGGTATGTCAAACAATAGGGTATAATATTACTAACAATAAAGTTTACTATGTCTGCATACCACTGAACACGCCATTCTTTAACAGTGAACAATTTTTCATCAGAAAAATGTTCGTTAATTTCTTCAATATCACAGAGAGATTTTTGAATTTCAAGCCTAGACAAATGATCAACATTTTGATTATCAGAACCCTTCCTATCTACTATCTCAAAATCAAATTCTTGCAAAAGAAGAATTCATCTTATCAGTCTCGGTTTTTCATCATTTTTCTTCATTAAGTATTTAATAACAGAATGATCAGTATGCACCACACATTTAGTTCCAATTAAATATGATCGAAATTTATCAAAGGCAAATACTATAGCTAATAACTCTTTCTCAGTAGTAAGATAATTAATTTGAGCTTCATTAAGAGTTTTACTAGCATAATAAATTACTTTGAAAATTTTATCATATTTCTGACCTAAAACAGCACCAATTGCATAATAACTAGCATTATACATTAATTCAAAAGGTTTTTCCCAATTTGGTGAAATTATTACAGGTGCGGTGATTAGTTTTTCTTTTAATATTTCAAAGGCTTTGAGGCAATCATCATCAAAATTAAAAATTGCATCCTTTTCCAGTAAACGGCATAAAAGTTTTGTAATCTTTGAAAAGTCTTTGATGTAACGCCTGTAGAATCCAGCATGTCCGAAAAAACTTATAATTCCCCTTACATTGGTTGGACAAGATAAATTAGATATAAGTTGAATTTTTGCAGGATCTACTTCCAAACCTTTTTCTGAAATCTGATGTCCCAAGCACTGAAATGTCATCCATAAAAACTTCAATCCCTTTTTTAATTAAATCACAAAAAATAGCCATCATACATCTCTGAAATGTAGTAATGGCATTACATAAACCAAAGGGCATTCTTCTAAAAGCAAACGTACTATAAGGACTGGTAAACGTAGTGTTCTCTTGATCCTCACAAGCAATTTGAATTTAGTGGTAACCAGTATATCCATCCAAAAGATAGAAGTATTTATGCTCAGCCAGTCTATCCAACATTTGATCTAGAAAATGGAGTGGAAAATGATCTTTCCTTGGGGCAAGGTTTAATTTTCTATAATCAATGCATATTCGCCACCCTGTAAATTGTCTTGTTGTTATCATTTCATTTTTCTCATTAACAGTTATAGTTACTCCTCCTTTCTTAGGAACACAGTGAATAGGACTAACCCATGCACTATCTGAAATAGGGTAGATAATTCCAGCATCCAACCATTTTAAAATTTCTTTCTAAACAACATCTTTCATGATAGGATTTAATCTCCTTTGGGGATCAACCCGCAGTTTGCAATAATCTTTCATAAGAATTTTGTCCATACGAATTGAAGGACTGATTCCTTTAATATCAGCAAGTATCCATCCAAAGGCTTTCTTGTGCTTCTTCAAAATTTCAAGCAAACTCTCTTCTTCTTTTTCAGTTAATTGAGTAGAAATTATAACAGGCAAGGTTGAGGATTCACCTAGAAAAACATAATTCAAATGATCAGGAAACATTTTTAGCTCAAGTTTAGGAGGTTTTTCAATTGATGGACCATAAGATTCATCTTTCATAGTCATATCCAACAATTCAAAACTTTCATGAACATACTTTAAATCTTCTTCTTGAAAATCTTCAGAATCAAATAACTCATCTTCTTGCTTATATTCCAATTATTCCCTTTCAGCTTTCTCTTCATAAGTTGGTTTAAAATGACATTCAGTTAAAAATTCAATAACATCGATCCTATAACACTCATCTTCTTTACCTCTAGAAGGATATTTAATCGATTTTGAAATATTAAATGTAATAGTATGATCATTAACCCTCGTCGTTAATTCCCCTTTTTCCACATCTATCATGGCTCTGCCTGTAGCTAGAAAAGGTCTCCCCAAAATTATGGGCATCTTTTTATCTTCCTTTATATCTAATACAATGAAATCCACAGGAAAAATAATTGATCCACTTTTACTAAAACATCTTTTATAACTCCTTTATGATATGTGATCGAACGATATGCTAATTTTAGAGTTATAGTAGTTGGGGTTATTTTTCCTAGTCCTAGTCTTTTGAATATTGATAGAGGCATAAGGTTAATGCTCGCACCCAAATTACATAAAGCTTTTCAACAGAATCTTTCTCCGATTGCACATGGAATTGTGAAACTACCAGGATCTTTAAGTTTTTCAGGAAGCTTTTTCTGAATTATCACACTGCACTCCTCACTAAGTGCAACAGTCTCATTTTCTTCAAACTTCCTCTTTTTATTAAGAATATCCTTCATAAATTTCTCATAGCATGGCATTTGTTCTAGGGCTTCAGCAAATGGAATGTTATTGGTAAGCTTCTTTAATATCTCCATGAGTTTTGAAAATTGCTTATCCAACTTTTATTGATGATGTCTCTGAGGAAATGGAGGTGGTGGTTTTTCTAAATTAACCTTAGGTGGAGAAATAGGTCTTCCAAAACCTTTTGCAGTGTCCTCTTTAACTCTTTCAATCTCTTCTTTCTCTGCTTCAGTTTCTTTTTGAACTCTACCTTTCAATTCTTTTCCACTTCTCAATTGAATTGGTTTTACTTGTTCTTTATTCTTTTCTCTTAGATTCACTTCAATATTACTTGGAAGCATTCCTTGGGATCTATTACTTAAGGCATTTGCAATTTGTTTCAATTGATTTTCAATATTTATGATGGTTGGTCCTTGAATTTGTAATTGATTTCCCATATGTGATACTACATCTTCCATAGACAACTTCTTCTCTTTATTTTGTAAAGCATTTTATAATCCGAAGGATAAGTTAATCTATTATTATTATTACCTTGGTTGTTCCAATTCCCCAATGGGTTTACTTAATGGTTTCCCCATTGTTGATTAACACCACCCTGATTATTGTTATTCCAGTTAAAATTTGGATGATTCTTCCAACCTGGGTTATAATAATTGGAATATGGGTTGTTAGAATTACTTATGGCATTCACTGTTTCTGGTGAAGAATATGAATCAACCATTTGGCCTAATGAATTTTCTTCAATCATGAGATTTGGCTGAGAAAAATTCATCTCAAATTGGTCTATCTTCCTTGATACAACAGCAACTTGATTTGCTAACATTGTAAAAACATCATTTTCATAAACACTGGCTACCTTTCTAGGATTTAACCTTTCAGAAGGCCAGTGAAAATTATTAGTAGCCATTTCTTCAATTAAAGCATAAGCATCAGAAAATGGTTTAGACATTAATGATCCACTAGCAGCAGCATCGATGATTGATCTAAAAGATCCAACTAATCCATTATAAAAAGTTTGAACTATTAACCAATCTGGTATCGCATGATGTGGACATTTCCTGAAGAGATATTTAAGTTTTTCCCATGCTTCATATATTGTTTCCCCGTCAAACTGACAAAAAGAAGTTATATCATTTCTCAACTTAGCAGTCCTAGATGGTGGAAAATATTTAGCAAGGAATTTTTGTGACAATTCACCCCAAGTTCTTATTGATCTAGGTGGTAATAAATGTAACCATATTTTAGCTTTATCCCTTAGTGAGAAAGAAAAAAGTCTAAGTCTAATAGCATCATCCGAAACACCATCATATTTAAAAGTAGCACACAACTCTAGAAAATTAGCAAGATGCAAATTAGGATCTTCAGTTGTTGCTCCCCCAAACTGATTATTAGACACCATTTGGATAATAACAGGTTTAAGCTCAAATGAATTAGCAGCTACAACAGGGTTTTGAATACTACCAGGAAATTCATCTACTGTAGGGTTAACATAATCTCTTAAAGGTCTTAATTCTTGATGGATGCCTACATTTTGATTTTGATGATTTGCCATTTCTTGAATATTTTTATCTTTTTCTGTATTTTTTAATATTTTTTATTTTTCTGATAGTTCTTTCTAATTTAGAATCGTAAAGCACGAGTCCCTCAGAACCTGAACTACTTATACAAAAATATAACAAAACAAAACACAACACACTAACAAAAACAAAGAAAAGTAAAAAATTTAAAATTTCTTAATTCTCTTTAAAATGCAATTTAATTATTTTCCCCGGCAACGATGCCAAAAACTTGATCCACCTGATAATTATACTTACAAATATGATAAGAAAATTGGCAACAAAACTAAAAACTTGATCTCGTCGGATATATATATATATATGCTGATGATTTTGATTTATAATATGGATACTACACAAGTATACGTATATTTTATCAAGTAATATAGAACTTTCTGATTAAGCCCTGACATATCGAACCCACAGGGAAAATATGAAAATCATTAAAGGAATCAGAAAATTTTCTTTTTAATTTTTTTAATGGCTTTTGAAAGTATGTCTTGATTTTGAAAAGTTTTGAAAGTTGATTTGTCTTTTAAACTTTCCTTAATAAAATGTTAAGCAAGAAATTAAAATTATAATAAGTAATAACACTGTATGTAAAACACTATTAACTAGAATATCTTTTTCTTTCCTTTTATGAAGTAGTAATAATTATTAAAGTATTCTTATGGAAGTATTTCAATTTTCTATGACAGATAGAAGCAAATGTGTTCTTTACCCTTACTTGGTTCTATAAAGAACATAGGTTAATTTGAAATTTTAACATTTTGAACATGGTTAGGCAAGGAAGATACCAGTCTCTCTCTCTAGAGTTCCCTCGATTCCCACCAACTGGGGGCTAACTTCTCATAACAAAACTCAAAACTTCAAACCAAATGTGGGGGTTTTAGCCTGCCACTCTAAAATCCTCCAATTTTACTCCCTTCCATAAAAATATCTTCTAATATTACATTCAATTATATGGACTACAATTCTCACCCATATAATTGCATGTGATTCTTAGTAACTTTTATGAGACAATACCGCATTGGATCTTACATAATCTTAGAAATTCTACAACTTAACAGACCAAATTAAGAAGTAAACAAAGTTTTTCAGAATCAATCTTCACAACTTCTTCCAACTTTAAACACTTATACTTTCCACAACAATTCTCCATAAATTAATTACTTCTCCATTTAAGAAAGAAAAAGATAAAGTAAACTACTCAGAATGCATTGAGGAAATACAAAAATACATTAATTTGAAATTAAAAACCATAAGAAAAACAACAAATAAAACAAGTATTAATAAAAAAAAACTAAATGTAAGAACAAAAGTAAACACTTATCTGAAAATTCTCTCCACAAGACTCAGGAAGTTCCTTTGAAACTTTAACTCTTCACTAAACTACTCCATAGAGCGGATCTCCCATCTCCGATGACTCAGTATAACTTCAGACTTCAATAAAAACTAAACTTAAAAGAAAGAAAATAAGTGGGAAGAAGAAGACTTCACTCCGACCCTTTTCTCCTTTCTACTCGCTACTCCTACTCTTAATAAAAACTCTCGCAAAATAAAAATAAAATAATGTAAAAACTTGCAATTGAAAGAACCACTCAAAAGGCAAAGGAAGAACTCTTCAAAAGGCAAGGGAATAGCTCCTTAATCTTTCCTAAGACTCTCTTTAAATAGTAAACTAAAAGGTGCCTTGGTGTCTCTTCAAAATGTGTCCAGATTCTATGTATCCACCAAAGAATGCACCCCTTTATTCAAACTTGCCGCCCAAAGGAAGTTATGGAAGTTACCACCAAGAGTTGCATCCCATTCCCTTTGAAATTGGCGCCAAATTCATTTGAATTTCGATTTTTAACTAAGGCGGCTAAGCGTCGCTGTGCCAAAATTATCATTTTTCATCTTTTTTTTTTGCTCCAAATTTAATCCAATTTTGTTCCTTTCATCATGACCATTCATTTTCATCATACCTGCAAGAAAAACACAAAATACCTTCCATTAAAGTGCAATATCATTAAAAAATAGGTAAAAAAATGTGCATAAAAATACTATATATTTTAGGTGTATCACCCGTTAAACCATATTTTCATATTTTTTTACACTCAGTTCTCATGAACTACGTAACTCATTCATGGACATTGAATGGATTCTCCAGTATTGTTGTAGAACACTTAGTCCTTTTGGATTTGATGTTTCACAACATTTAACGATTCAATAGGCCAGATCAAAAAGTAAATGAATTTTAAAATGGAAAACTATAACAATTTATTTAACATTTTTATGGCACATCAAATCTACATCAGCACTTCACCACATCTCATTGCAAGAAGAAAGATAAAGAAGTCTACTCAACACTCATGAGGAAGATATAAGAAAACATGGATTTTATATATAAAATAAAAGTCATACAAACACAAAAGTAAATACAATTTATCTCTTTATCTTCCCTAAGATAATCTCTTATAGTTTCTTTGAATCCTTTTCTCTCTTCTCGTTATCACTCAATTCCCTCTTTAGAATGGTAAGGAAGAAGAAATCTCCCACTTTACTCCTTCTCCTACACTCCTTAGAGAAGGATCCCTCACAATACAAGACTTCTACACACATTCCTCACACTCACTATAAACCCTAACACACTCTCTTCACTCCTCTCTAACACACACTACTCTCTCTAACACCCACACCACTTCTTTTGGCATACAAATTGGTCTAAAATAAGTTAGAAATGAATTCCCTAAGAGTTTCTTCAAGCACCCCTTTTAAAAGTCATCCAAATACATTGAATTTGAGTTCCACCGACTTTGGGCACCGGCGGCGCAGAGCAGCCAATTAATTGTTTGAACTCTCTGGAATTGGGCACCGGTGGCGACCATTCTGGCACCGACGGCGCCAGCGGCGTTAGAAGCCAATTTTCTTCATTTCGCTCCTTTTTTCTTCAAATTCATTCCTTTTCACTTTCTTTTGCTCCAATCACCTAAACTCATCATACCCGCAGTAAAACGTGAAAATACCTTCATTTAAAGTGCAATATTACAGAAAATTAGTTAAATTATATAACAAAAATCTAATATATTTTGGTGCATCAAAATCCCCCAAACTTAACAATTACTTGTCCTCAGATAATCCTTTTACTACATAAAAATATAACTAAAAGTAGTGAACTTCTCACTTATAGAATACTATCATTTTTTATTTAAATGAATATAATGGCAAGAATCGTAGAAAGAAGTTCAGTAACTAAGGTTAAAATTACAGGTATAAGAATATTCAGTAGTTAAGTTTAAGAGTTTTAGTCTCCTATTCATTTCAAGATAAACCATAATTTGTCACGTTAAGGATGCCTTAAAAGAAACTCATGCAAACTCCACTAGAAAGTAGGCTAATAATTTAAATATAAATTCAAAAATGCAACTAAGTTCATCCTTTAGGTTGTTTCAAGTGAAGCCAATTTTTTATTAGACATCTCCTCAAGCTTCTCCTCACATGTATCTTTTTTTTTTCTTTTTCGTTTCTTTTGAGATTATTTTTCAATCCTTCTTTTCTTTCTTTTTTATTCTTTTTTATGTTAGAATTACTATATCTGGATAGCCTGTAATGGTTTTGAACTTCACTCTCTTTTTTCTAAAGTTCTAACCTGAAACACCTCCTTACATTATAAATATATATCAGCTTTATAATTCATCATAAAGTCACAATCCTTTCTTCACGCATAGTTCTTCAAATATCTTAACAATTCATAAATACAGTTTTCTTTACTTAAATATTCACCTATAATCAAATCCTTACTTACTAAATATCTCACCCTATAAAATTAACCTTTATTACTAAAAACTTTCATCAAAATCTACCATAATATTTAAATGAAATAAAAAATTTATTTATCTAAAGTTAGGTTCAACTACCAAAAGTTATGCTAATAATTTTTGAAATTATATTAATTGAGAATAAATATGAGTTAATATTTTACCCTCCCCCAAACTTAAGTTTTTCAATAAATTTGAAATGGTAAAGATTAAAAGAAAACAAAAATTTTTGTACTGAGATTTTGAAATCTTTTGAAGCTATGCTGGTATTAATCAAAACTAAACTAAAAAGCATGAAACAGTTAGAAGCAGTGATAAATTGATTCAAATAATTTGGAAGGTAAAGAAATATTAAACACAAACATTAAACATCCAACTTAACATCACAAATCACATCACTAAAAAAACTATCACAGAGTTCATACAATTTCATTTGTTAACACAAATACATCAACAAATTACTTAAAACACATAAAAGAAAATAACTAATACAAACAGTACTATAACACACAACAGAAAACATAAATCATAGTACTACCAACCATCATCACCAACTTCATCAGCAGGATCAGGTCAGTATAGAACATAGCGCAGGTAGGAAATATCACTCCAGTGCGTCCCCTCATAAATCTCACCCTAGCATCATGATAGGCAATATCTTACTCGATTATCCTCCTCATGTAATCTTCATTTACAACACTTCTAGACTCAAATACATCCATTTTGCTATGAAGTTTATCTATACTAGCACTCTCGATCCTCAACTACTCCATAACATCAGAAAGTGTAGGTGGCTCAGAAGTAGATGGAATGTCCTGACTGGTAGTAGGAATATCACCTACTCTCTTCTCTTCCTACCACATGAGACTCATAAGTGTTGTTGACCTCATTTTTGATGAGGTCTTTTCTCTTCTCTCTCCTTAGTACTTAGGATCTAGCCTTAGGCTTTCCCTTTGACTATCTTAAAGGACTAGAAATAGAACCCACCACTTAGAAATTCAAACACTTCTTAACTCCCCGCAAACCCCATAAGTTTGATTATAAACCCCTAAGTCACTTGGAGGGTTAAGGACAAATGTGGAGGTTTAAAGGATGAGTTCCCTATAGGACTCTTTGGACTTAGGACTACCCTAGGTGGCCTGGTCTTGGTGAGGGCAAGCCTGCACACATTACAATTTCACACACATTCCAAATCCTAAAACTATTCATACCTAGCTTGACTTCCTGACTCATGTAGGTAATTCATATGGATGGACCTTAACCCCTAGGCCCCTGGCTAAGAGGGTTAGGAACAACATAGTGAATGCCTCAAATAAGTCCTCTCATGGCTCTTATGGGCTTGATATGGATTAATGGATAGACCAAAATGATTTCATTTCACTCACACTTGATTAACCTTTACTTTTCCAAAATATCAATTTTTGATCTCCGGGACCCTAAACCTACCAAACCTACCAAATACCCTTGAAATTGCCCAAAATTTGCAAAATTGCCTAAATTACCCAAAATTCCTCAAAACAAATCCTAAACATTTCCCACCATTCAAATTGATCAACCTTAGCCAATAATACCAAAATTTCCAAAAATACCCCCAATACCCTCGAAATACCCAAAATGCCCTTCTAACCAAAAAAATCCAAAAATTCCAAAAATTCTCAACAAATTTCAAAAAATCCCAAATATTCCCAATTTCATTTTGTTCAACTACACCATGAGACAATTATGTGAATTTAGCCAACTTTTACCAAAATCCCCAATTTGACCCATTTTTAACCCAAATGGAGTCAATGTCAAACCAAATCAACCCAATTGATCCTAATTTTGATCCAATTCAGTCATAAACTTCAATTCAATATCCCCAATACCAATCTAGATCAAATTCAAGTCCAATTTGATTGACATATGGATTCAATTTCAATTTGAAGCTTAAAACCCAATTTTGGCCCATAACCTAAACTTAACCCAAACTACCCAACTCAACCCCAACTAGCCCCAAATTTTTTCTAAAACCTTCCTAACATCCCCACAAACAAATCACTAACTTTTGATCTAGATTTTCCTAAACCCAAACCTAACCCAAAATCCCCTAAATTTTCCTAAACCTAAACCTAACCCAAATAGACCCAAATCCTAAAATCAAAGCCCAACAAAATTGAAAACTCTTTGTAACACTCCCCTAAACATTTCTCAACATTAATTTTACATCAAATCTAACATTAGCCCAACCTTAGTTCAAGTTAGCGAAATTTGATCCACTTTGGCCCCTTTACCAAAAAGTCCCAAATCAAACCCAATTCAACTCCAAGTCACCTCAAATTTGTTTGAAATCACTCATGACAGATCCCTAAACTAAACTCAACATTTGTTTGGGCCAATCCTTCAAAAATTTCCATCCACCAATTTGTTTTCAAACCTAAAGGCCCACTTTCTTAAACCATTCTAAAAGCCCATGTTCACCAAATCCAAAAGGCCCAAAGTCAATCCAAAGCCTACATGACACTTTCACCTCATCATGCCTTTGATTTAAATCACTCCCTAAGTTTCAAATTCATCATTAAACTTTTCCAAACTAAGACACATGCCAATTTCCCTTCAATTCACCAAAATGCCAAAACCCTTTTTCATGAAACAAGCCAACCTTTTCCAAGCCAAATGTAAGCCAAATGTGATCCATTTACAAGCCATATAAAGCCATGAGAGTTTTGACACCTCACCTAGTCATTTTTGGCAAGAAGAGGGGAGCCTTTCCTAAGCCTTCATTAAGCCCTTTTAACCCCATTTATGCTACACTCTAAACCAAGCATAGCCAATGGTGACTTCACCACCCCTTCCTAGCTGACCCAAATGATTTTCCCTCAGCCCAAAGTCAAGCCTTGGGGAGGTGCACCTAGCCTAAACCATGCCTTGGACCAAATCAAACCAAAATGAGCCTTCCACCCTTTCCACATAAATCAAATCCTTTACACATGTCCAAAGGCAAATGACTGCACCAAACCCCAGCCCTGACTCCCCTGAGTCAGATGGTGACCTGACTCTGGCCGGCCAGCCACCAGGCCGCCGGAAAACACCATGGCCGAGGAGCTTGGAATGAGCCAAATTTCAAATTCTCACCTGCTGAGCTGCCCCACTCCAACTGGCCACCACAGCTCTTCATCTCCTCCCCTAGGCAGCTGATCTCAGCCATCAATTGCCCCTAGGAAGCCCTGGCCATGGTTGTTTAAACCAGCCACCTCCTCTCGGCCAAAAGGTTGGCTGAAATCAACCTTCATAGAATCCCTCCAAAATCCTCACAGAGCTTCCCCTAGCCAAAAGCAATCCATCCCCACTGTTCTCCTGCCCTAAATCCCATTGATTGAGCTCGATTTTGGAGCTCGATTCTCGAGCCAGAATAGGACATCTCTCAAACCTCCACCAAAATCAAATTAAACTCATCTACACCGCACGGGACCAAGAGAAGGAGTTCCCTAGTGAAAGCCCCCTCTCCAGGCCACCCAATTGCTCTAGCCTCCAAAGTCTGAAATCGGGCCTGGTCACTTTCATACTTAGACCTTTCACCAGGGCCAAAAGCTTTATTCCTAGGCTCTTCCAGCTGCAACGAATGTGCTGAGCACATTCAGTTGAGGCCTCACCTTTTGAACCAAGGTATGGAGACTTCTCTTTAACCCGAGCTTCCAGCGATTCTACATTCCGTTTACGTTAATTTCATAGCATGTAAACCATATGGATGTGTTCCTCTCTTCAAGACGAATCCATAGAGTATAAGAACAGGAAAATCCATTGAGAAACGAGGGAGATATTAGGGATTGAGTGTGGACGATCATGGGTGCACACCAGTCGGAGACGATGACCAACCACCGTTGGATAGACCGTGTATCGACTGGATGGCTCAGATTGCGTCGGACCAGGGAACGATATATGAACCGCAAGTCGCGTGGCGCTGAGTCTAATTGCGGTGGTGAATGGGAGCTCACCACATGGAGTTTCGAAGACGCTAAGGTTGCCGTGGCGCTGAGTCGGATAAGTAGGAAAATATGGAATTTTTTATTTAATTAAATGCATGAAACTTTGAAAATCCATATCTTTGTGTAGAAAAATCACAAAAATAAAATAAAAACACCCTCTTGCTCAGTGAATAGAGGAGAATAATGTCAAAAAAGAATTGAGTTAATTTGATGAGTATTTTATTTTTAATTAATTATTTACTCATTTAAGTATTTTAATTCTCCATTTGCATAGACAATTCACCATGGCATGAGACCATAGGGCTTTTGAAGCCTCTGATCTTGGGAACATTCCCAGAATTTTTCAAGGTCAGAAGCTATCTCTATGCCAAGTTATGTATTTTTCAAGTTTATGTCACTATTTTTGGTATTTTAATTCCATTAATTAGCATATTGCTTAGAAAATTCTAAGAAAATTTGTGGATGTTTCTTAGGACCAGAGGACTTTAGGATAATTATGTTTTAAGTTAATTTTTTAAGAATAACCCTAATTGGCCTAATTACTCAAAACTGAGCTTTAATTAATTAGGGTTAACCACACATCAAAAGAACTTGAAAATAGTTCTCCACTGATCTTTAGGACCAGAGGGACTTCACATAAAGATTTGAAATCAATTGGGAATGTTTAACCCCACTAAATGGATTAATTAAGTTACATGAGTAAAATTATACTTTGAAAATTCATAACTCCAAAAATACATTTTAAAAATTCACTAAATTGGTTTTGGGACTTCTGTGGTAATAGAGGAGTCTAAGAAAATTAAAATTAGAATTTTCTAAAAATATTCATTTTTCATCATATTTTAATATTTTAATAATTAAAAAATCATAAAAATCACAAAAAAATTAAAAATCATAAAATTGTCATATTTCACCTCCTAATCACTTAGGAATAAACTAAATATTTTTCCTAAGCCTCAAAGTAAAGATATTGAATTTTAAAGCCCTACAACAATTTTTGAATTAAAAAAATGAATTTTTCAATATTTTCACTAAATTAATTCTAATAAATCAAACAAAAATCAGAATTTATAAAATTTATTTCTCTGGAGTCCATAAGGTCAGGGAGATTTAAGAAAAATATAAAATCCATTTTTCAACTTTAATTTTATTTTATAATTGATTAATACTCCAAAACTAAAAATAATTATAATAAATAAAATATAATTCAAAAAATCACCAAAATTGGTCTAAATGGTCCTACGGTCATTAGGAACATTCCATAATTTTCTAAAGGACAGAAACCTTAGCTTGGTCATGTTGTTGAATTTCCATTTAAAATCCTTATTTTTCATTAATATATATATATAAATTAAATTAAAATAAAAAAATCACATTTTCTCCACTAATGTCTTAATTGACATGTGAGTGAAGTGACATAAAATTTTCAAGCTCATTTCAGCTCAATTTTGATGAGTTATGAAATAATTAAGCTTAAAAGGCCATATTAATAATTAAAAATTTTAACCCCTAATTAAAACTTTAGGTTTAATCAAAATGGGGGGGGGGGGTAAAATATTTGATCTTAATTCTTTCTTAGATGATTGAAACTTTGGAAAATAAAAGGGTAGGAACTCATTGATCACTTTTAATAAACAAAAAAAAATGAAACCTTAATTAATTAAATAATTTGAATTTTGGAAGAATAATTAAAATTTTGGATTATTAAAATGGGGATATAATTTAAAGAGACTATAATCACTTAAACTAAAATCCCCAAATGAATCATTTTAACTATATTTAACTCTTAATTAAACTTAAGATGATAATTGAAATTAATAAATAATAAAGAAAAGGTAACCCTTAATTAAATCAAAACTTAAAATATTAAATAACTTGATAATTAAATTGAAATAAATTTAAAACATTAAAAAAATATTAATTTCAAAAATCACTTGAAAGCAAATTTAAAACAAACTTGAAACATCAAATTCAATTTCACAAAAATAATTCTTAATTAAAAAAATCAAACCAATTAAAAGTTAATCTAGAATATTGCAATTAAATTAAAATTAAATCATTAAAATCTAAATTAAATAATTTAAACTCCTCTTTCAATTAAAATAAGTTTAAAACACTTATGAATAAAATAACTTGAACACTATTCCAAACTTAAATTTATTAAAATTTTATAACTAAATTAAATCACCTTAAAACATTAATTTTAATTTTAAAATTGTTGAAATTCTAAATGAATTGATTTGCCCCTAAAGGCTTTTATCATTATAACTCTTAAATGGAGTATTAAGTGAATTGTCACTTCATTCATTAGATAATCAAATGTCCTAAGTTCACTGAGCAAGAGTTAAAACTTAACTAAAAATTTCTGGATGATTGATTAATCTTTACAATAAAAATTCATTTGGACTCGAAAGATTCCCAGAAGCATTGAAAAGATATTTAGGACTCGTCCTAAGCACTTTCTCAATATAATGAGATATTTTAGAAGAACAATTGAACTTAATTGTTCTTTGGTAAAGAAAATCATCATTAACAAAACACAAAAACCTAGACGTCATAGGAATTGACTAGCAATAGGATTAGGATTTCTGTAGACAACCAGAACCTTCCCTTAGCTTTACCTAGGTATTTCTTGCAGATATATAAATTCTTTAACATGTGTTTTAAGTGTAGCCTGGAATGACGGAAAGACCCTCCAGGTACACTTTTATTTTATTGCAATTTATTTACCTACGCTGTATTTTACTTCTCTTGCATGTTAAACAAGAATGTCACCCTGCATGAAAATTGAAAACTTTAGGATAACCACAAAACTGAAACCTAAAAACTGAATTAAAAGTCACAACAAGATAAAATTCACTGCCACAACATTCAAAATATAAAACAACTCAAAATTTAATCACAAACAGAACAACAAAACTAATTATAACTTAATTAAAATGTCTCGTTGGATGATCGGGAATCCCTCGGATGATGTAACCCACGTGTTGCTAACGAGATTTCCCAAGGTCTAAATGAAAGTGTGGAACCCATTTAGTTTAGTTTAGCAAATTCATTTGGACTAAGTGAATCCGATGAAAATAACGGTGCCAGGATGACAAAACCGTGGGATCTTAATCGGTTCTGTTTAATCAACTTTAAGATTTGTTTTAATTAAAACATTAATACATCTGAACATTAAGACTCTTTTAAACCAGAACACTTCACTCATCTCCTGATTTTCACATTCTAAAACTAAACCTCTGCAACAACACGGAGCTCGGAGCACGGTAGGCAGCACGTACATCTTCGTCAGCAAAACTTGTGTCTACTTCAGCAAAACCTTTTCCTAGTTTTAAATAACCAAGCCATAGGATTTCGAGGTAGTTTGCATAGTGCAACATAAATCATCAACTTTTTGTTAGGCATTTGCATAATCATATTTTGTAAATTAAGCCCTAACCGATCTTAGGATTCCGAAGTAGTCGTTTGGTATGACATAAACCCTCACATCTTCGAGGCTATTTGTATGATTATGTCATACTAATATAAGTCCTAATTAAATAAATTTGGCAGGATTACAACATTATATAAACTCTCAAATTGAAGCCAAACAATAGGATAGTTGGGAAGTCACCGAAGTTCACTTCAGGTCCGAGACATCCCCTACTTCTCCACCATTGGATTCCTAAAATAACTGTTCCAAATTTGATCCATTCCCAATTGAAATTTCCAAAATCCAATTGTTTAAAAACCTTAAACTTTGAAATTCTTGAGAGAAAAACCACTGATCATTATCAAGAGTTTTCTTAAATGATTTTCGTCATTTAAGATGTAATTAACTATAGGGGCTTGCCCTTATAGGGAACTTTAAGAACCTAGGTAATATAAACCCTGTTTAAATCTTTTATATTAAGCAGGGGAATTTGTCGGCTTATAAAATTGGTTCGTAGACCAAACGGACGTCACAAATCTTTTAGTTTATTTTATCGAGCCCCATCATCAAATAGTGTGTCTATTCTTCAGGATATATACACGGTTTATGGTGTGGTGCTCGTTTATATAAACTATTAAGGATGTGAGATCGGTTTGATTTCATATCTTAAAATTTTCAAACTTAAAGATTATTTTTAAAATTAAATGCTATTTTCTAATATATATATATATATATATATATATATATATATATATATATATATATATATATATTTAAATTAAATTTAAAATCTAAAATTCGCCGATAATTTCTGTAGGCGACCCATTTTTCTAAAATACAACACAACCTAAAAATATGCCGACATATTTCTGGCGACTCCGCTGGGGAAAGGTTCCTCTCTCTATTTTGATCAGATGGTTTTGCTTTCATAAATCGGTAGTGTATCCATGTCCCTAGTTGAGCATACTACCATTCTTTCTGTTGGCATACCACGTTCATTTCTATCTTGTACGGGTATAGCCAACTTTTCTCGAATTTAGGAGCACTATTTAGACACCCCTAAACAAAGAGGTTCTGAAATCCTTTTACCTCTTTTCTGAGGTGAGGTGGACCCCCAATAGGTGTTAGCTTAGGAGCGGTCCCTTGGGTTGAGAAGTTTTGCTAGACTTTCTCTTCCTTTCCAATTATGAATCGGGTCCTTTATCTTTTCTATAACCTTCCTCCTTTAATTGTTTTGTTCCTAACAAACAAATCCCCTAACAAACGACTCTTTTAATAAATGAATTCTCTTAGAAATCATAAATACACTAAGATAAACGAAAATGTGTTCGAACTCTTTCTTTTTCATCCTAAGTTTTGCGACAAAGGGAAGCATAATTCGGGACAGAAGTTCGAAATCTGTCCTGCAGAAAATGACTGCCCCAAAGTTAATCTTCTCCTTCACCAACGGACTGGACTTGGCTGTCTACAAGGATGAGCTGCCTGACAATGGGATCATCCATTTCAGACAAGGATTCGGTAATACAGATATCAAGTTCGCTAACGTCACTCTCTTCGCACTAATGGACAAAGTGCCAGAAACTGAGAAACCCCTGATTGAGTTCAACCTGAAGTCGACTTAAGAATTCCCTCCCCTGCAAAGGTTTCCAGCTGAAAGAAGTACTGCTATTCGTAGGAGGACTATTGTCTCTACCCCCACCGGTCTAGTCATCTCTGCACCTACCCCGGCTTCTGCCAAACAGAAGGGAAAGGAAATCCAAGTCTGTGATGAGCCTGTCACCGTGGAGGGTATAGATTTTGCTACAATACCATCTGTTTTCGAGATTGAGTCCAGTTCAAGAGTTGCACCCCTAACTCGGACTCAAAGGAGAAATAGAAGCAGAAAGATAGCCAGGATTGAGAAAGCCAAGGCCGCCGAAGTTGCTTTCCTGGAAGAGATCCCTGAACTCCCTGGGTTCATACCTCTGTTGGAAGGGAGTAGGTTTCACCCCCTCTCTACTGCATTGGATGAATAAGACGTCCGAAGAATTTCCGCTACATTACCCCGACCTGCATACTATAGTAACTACAAAAGAAAAAAGGTTAAAACTACGCCATTTGCTCGGCTAAAAGCTGTGATAAAAAAATTGGCAAAGAAAGAAAGATGCCCCGTGTCAGAAATCCTAGGAAGAATGGGACGAGTGCCAGTTAGATCCCGCCTCGGACCACAAGTAGAGCTTGTCACTACCGTAGAGGAACCAAGGAAAAAAATGAGAGCTAGTTCACCTGTTGTTGTATCGGGCCATCATATTAGGGAGGACACCACCTACCAACATATAGCCGACGGACCGTCCGGCCTAGGCCTTCTGCTGCAAGAAGGATGGTGTGGCGACCTATTATTATCGAGCCGAGAACAACACAAGGTCCTTAGAAGAAAAGCCTCGTCAAAGAGCCTAAATCAGAAGAAAGTGCTACTGCAATAAAAGAAACTCCCGAAAAAAAAAAGTTTAACAGCCATCACAAAACAACCGCGAGATTGTCTGGAAGAGACCCCTCGAGGATGCTATAGGAAAGCTAAGGACGGATATCCGATGGTTGGTAAAAGAAAGAGGAGAAAAGTTAGAAAATTTAGTTGATTCATCAGAGTTCATGGATGAGGAGTATAACGAGATCAATATGGTTGAGACACGAGAATCATCAGCCTCGCAAGGTGCTCCGACAGCTGTAGAAAGAGATGAACCAGAAGTGATGAGAGCACAGCTTCGGGAAAAAGATGACACAATTTCCCATATGGGAAAGAGGATGGAAGAGATGGCTCGTCGCTTTAGCCACTCTCCGAGTCGAGTACAACCTCGTAAAGAAACACCCCCAGAGATCATCCATATTGCAGACGGAGGAAAAGAGATCACATTCGTCAACGGAGATGAGCCACCAAAGAAGGATTCTACACAGAATATGATTCCCGAGAAGGACATTAAGAACATGGTAGAACAGCAGGTGCGAGAAGCCTTAGCACAATCTAAGAACGGAGCATGTATTCATATGGGTAGACCTTACCCTGAAGAGTTTGATGCAGTTCAATAGCCGAAAGGCTTCGTACCACCTCTGTTTAAGACTTTTGATGGAACGGGAAACCCCCGGCAGCATGTCGCACATTTTCGTGCTAGTTACTGCAATGCCGGTGGGAGTGATGCTTTACTCTTCTGTCAGTTCGTCAGCAGTTTGTCAGGGATCGCCTTCGACTGGTACGCATAATTGCCAAATGGATCAGTTAAGACCTTTGCAGAATTGGAAAACCTCTACGTTAAGCAGTTTACCGGGGCTCGCCACCACATCATCATTGGTGATATAGTGGTGGAGCACCAGAAACTGAACGAGACTTTAGTGGATTACATACTTCGATGGAGGAACTTAAGCATGAAGTGTGAACCGCAGCTTCAAGAACAGCATACAGTCGGCATCTTGCTTAAGAGTATCCATGGTCCGATAGCACTTCTCCTTAAAGGATTTACAATCAAGACTTTCGAGAAGGTTCTTAGCAAGGCTGGGAGCTTGCAAGAAGAGGAAAAGCAGTTAAGTTTCACGGACAAGAATGATAAGCAGAATCCCAAAAAAGCATTTGAAAAGAAATCCGGAATCGTCGTGGCAGTAGATAAGGGAAAGCAGCCGGTTCAGATACAGGTAGAGCGGCCACAACCTAGTTATCAACCACAGCAACAGACATACCAATAACCGCAACAGATCTACCAGCAACCTCAGCAGGGTTATCAATAGCCTCGACCGAGCTATCAGTTGCCTCAGCATTATGAACAACAGCCTCCTCCACAACGTACGCTAAAAGATTTTCTGAATATGGAATATCCATTCATAACTGAAGCAGTAGCAAAAATGTTCCACAGTTTATTGAAGACACCAGATTTTCAGCTACCGGAGCCCAAGAGGCATGAAGAAGTCAACAAGAAAGATCATCCGAACTATTGCCCTTACCACCGAATGCTCCGACATAAGATAGATGATAGCATCACTTTCAAGAGTTGGCTTGATGACAATCTCTGGAAAGGGAACATAACGATCCTGAAGGAATACATGAATGAACCCCAAAAAGGAGGTTCTGTCAATGTTATCTCGACAGAACTTATTATTCCGATAAACCCGTATACGACCGATGATGGATGGAGTACCGTCTGGACAAAGTCTTCAAAGAAAATTTTGGATCACATCTAGACCGCTTCGGTACGCGCTTCAACTCAGAGTTTGAAACCTGCCGAGCCGGTGCTATCGCTTGCAATTGAAGAACCGCCTCAGAAGGAGGAGAAGATCGTAGAAGAGAAGAAAATCGAGGCTCCGAAGGGTAGACTAGGGGCTGCTTATCCTAGGGTGGTTGTTTCCGATTCGGGGGAGAAATCCCTTGAACTTCTGACTCTGTATGATTATTGCTTGCCCCGGCGGGATCTTATAATGATAAGAGTTATGGCGTTGGCTACGTTTTGACTGTTTATAACGATTACGTAACTAGTGACAACCGACTTAATCTGGATCTCGATTCCAATACAAATAACGATTCTCAAATCATACTTAACCTCGATGACCACGATGAAGAAGATGTTCACAAAGGAGGCTACGAAAGCTCAACAAGCAACGAGTCCATTTGTGAATTTTGTGGAGCTCCAATCGCAATAGAATTAGAGTTATCAGATTCTAAAGCAACTCCAGAAGAGCCAGTCATTCCAATTCAAGGGGAAACATCAGTAGATCCAGCAGTAGACTAAGAACAAGTAACTGAAATCAACCTAAGAAGCAAAAAAGTTTTACCCCCGAGAATGGGTACAAAGGATAAAGAAAAGCAGGTGGTTGTTCAGGAGGAGCCAACCCCAACAGAGGAATTGCCCATTTGGGAAGAAACCGAGGAACATGGTAATAAAGTGGACTATAATGTGCTAGCCCATCTTAGGAAGCTACCAACCAAACTAAGAATATACGACGCTCTGATCCTGTCAAAAGAGATGAGGAAAGCTTTGATCAAGGCTCTACGTGATCCCGAGATTTGTTTAGCTCAAATGGCCGGTAATTCCTTCGACGTGGTTTGTTCCTTAAAAGAACAGCGAGGTGTTACCTTTACGGACAATCATCTATTACTGGGAATAGCTGATCACAACCGCCTGTTTTACATTTCAGTCACCATTGGAAAGTTTACGCTCTCCAGAGTGTTGGTTGATCTGGGAGCATCAATCAACATAATGATTTGGAAATTGATGCTCGTGAGCTTGAAGCAGACAAGATGTTATTGAGAGGCTTCAATTAGAAAGAAGAGAGAGCTCTCGGATTGATTACACTGTTAATGAAATTCGGTGACTTAGCAAAGACAACCACAAAATTCCATATAATTGATTCTGAGACATCGTTCAACGCTCTACTGGGTCGGCCATGGATCCATGAAAATTGGATGGTACCATCGTCTCTGCACCAGTGCATAAAATATTATGAAGGAGGAGAACAATGTATTAAAGGTGACATGCAATCTATTACGTGCCTCCGAAGAAAACAATCTTCTCCAGAAATGTTATACCAAATAAAGCAAAAGAAGTTTGAGACGATGAAGAACCTGAAATTCTAGTCCAACAGTTACTCACCACTCCCTTATGGAGAGATGGTGAAGGTTTCTCCAGAACTCGCACCCAAGATCGAGGCCGAGGATGAGGTCGTGGAAGACATGTTGGAACAATTGGACTGAAGAAACCATTCATCGACGTTGATTGGGATAATAGTTCCGAAGAAGAAGAAATCAAGAAAGAAGCAATGGCGATAAGTCAGAAGAAACCCCAGTTCAAGATCTCTCTCGAAGATGAAAAGAATGAAGAATATAAATCAATGTACGTGAAGATTAACCATCATGTATATACTATGACCCTAACCCTGATCCATTCTAATAAGGTCGAGGGTATGGTGGTCAAGGAAGTACATGGTGGCGGTACTAAACTGATCAAATTCTACCGTGGTGCTTCTTCTTCCAGAATTGAAAATGATGTACAATTTGAAGATGTTGCTTCATCTGAACTAATGGAACTGCCTTTTGAGAGGTACTCTCCCTGTGTTCATAATTTAATTCAACGTGGTGTCTTACCTCGACGATGGACAAAAGGTCAATCACAACTTTTTGAAAAATTATGGATTAATGCCAGCCGGCCTCCCAAATCAAAACATGGTCTCGGATTCAACATGGTAAGATCTGTTGACGATATGGGATTTTTCTTGGTTGTCACTTGCGAGCCTAATGAATACTGCTTGGAAGCTTCACAAGATCTTGAAGATCTACCAATCGGAGATGCTCCGCTGGAATTCGAAGTGGAAATTAAATCTCAATAGACGAGTTAATGGAAGTTAATATAGGTACTAGCGAAGAACCTAGGCTAACCTTTGTAGGCTCCTTACTCAATAAAGAAGACTCCAAAAACATAATCAAGCTATTAATGGAGTTCAAATACTGTTTTGCTTGGAGTTACGATGAAATGCCAGGATTAGCTCCAGAGATTGCAGTTCACAGGCTAGGAGTGGATCACACCGCTCGTTCCGATCAGACAAGCTCCGAGAAAAATGCGTCTAGAGATTGAACAACAAGTAATAGCTGAAGTTAAGAAGCTAATAGACGCTAAATTTGTCCGTGAAGAACAATATCCAACTTGGTTAGCCAATGTGGTACCGATCAGAAAGAAGAATGGTCAGATCAGAATTTGCGTGGATTTCAGAGATTTGAATAAAGCATGTCCAAAGGATGAATTTCCGCTACCAATTCCAGAATTGATGATCTACATCGCTTCAACACATGAAATCTTTTCATTCATGGATGGATCTTCAAGATACAACCAGATAAAGATGGCACCAGAAGATGAAAAGCTCACAGCCTTCAGAACGCCAATTGGAGTGTACTGCTACACAGTGATGCCATTTGGATTGAAGAACACAGGACCAACCTACCAAAGAGCAAAGATGCGGATATCTCATTCAACCAAGTCGAGTGTTACGTGGATGATGTGGTCATCAAGAGCAAATTAAAGGAAAATCACTTGTATGATTTGAGAATTGTTTTCGAGCGATTAAGACAATTTAACCTTAAGATGAATCCCTTGAAATGCGCCTTCGGCGTCACCTCTGGGAAATTCTTAGGATTTGTCGTCCAACATCGTGGAATTGAAATCGATCCGGAGAAGATTAAAGCTATCTTAAAAATGCCACCTCCTAAAACCTTGAAAAAACTACGGTCCTATCAAGGGAAATTGGCATATCTTTGACAATTTATCTCGAATTTGTCCGGAAGGTGTCAGCCGTTTTCTGCTTTAGTTAAGAAGGATGTCAAGTTTACTTGGGACTCCAAATGTTAACATGCCTTCAATGACATAAAACAATACCTAATGACACCTCCTGTCTTAGCAGCCCCAGTCTCGGGACGACCTTTGATACTTTATACCGCGGCTTTAGATGACTCTTTTGGAGCCCTGTTAGCCCAGGTCAATGATGAGGGAAAAGAAAACACGCTCTATTACCTAAGTCGTCGTCTAATTCTGACTGAAGTAAAGTATCCTTCTATTGGGAAGCATTGTTTGGTCCTGATCTTCGCCGCACAGAAGCTCAGGCACTACATGCTTTCTCATAAGGTCAACCTTATTTCGAAGTTTAATCCGTTGTAATATTTGATGACTCGTCCGACACTTTCCGGCAGACTTGCTAGGTGGTCAATGATACTATTACAATTCGATATAACTTTGGTCCCTCTTCGTGCCGTAAAGGGACAAGTCCTGACAGACTTCCATGCAGCACACCTTTTACCGGCAGAATCGCCTCTCAACGACGACTTTCCAGATGAGCAGATAATGAGCCTAGAAGACCCCGATGAGCAGCGTTTGTAACTGTACTTCGATGGAGCATCTTCAGCACATAAAGACAAAGATTTGCAAACGAGGTGCCCGGTAAGGCAGGAATCAGACTAATCTTTGTAACACCAGAGCGGGGGATGTTGAGGTATTCCTATCACTTAACAGAACCGTGTACGAACAATGAGGCAGAATACGAAGCCCTCATAACAGGATTGAAATTAACCATTCAGATGGGAATAACAGATATCAATATCTACGGAGATTCACAGTTGATCATTCAGCAAGTTGCGGGACAATACAGAATTTTAAAGCCAAGACTCGAACAGTACTTTCAGTACGCCATGAAACTGTTGGAGCAAATTCCAAATGTAACAATCTACAAGATTCCCAGAAGAGAAAATGCTCTCGCAGATGCGTTAGCCCTCCTTGCAAAAGAATTTGCCTGCTTACAGGATGAGTCAGTTGAAATGTCAGTTCAGGGATTGCAGGTTCTCTCACAGCTCGACATGGATACAATACACAAATCAGAAAAAGCAGAAAAAATAATTGCAGCAGTGACCAAAAATATAGAAGATTGGCGACAGCCACTAATAGACTACTTACAAACAGGAAACTTACCAGACGATAAGTCGATAGCCCATCAAATCAAGAAAAGAACTTTGTCTTACGCATTAATAAACAACACGTTTTACAGAAGGTCTTTTGATCAGATGTGGCTAAGAAGCCTGAGCGGGTCCGAGGCTCGTGAAATTGTCAATGAAGTACACTCAGGACTTTGTGGTGGTCATCAATCGGGTCCGAAGATGAAAATAAAGATTAAAAGACTAGGGTATTATTGGCCCTCGATGATAACTGACTGCATGAAGGTTACCAAAAGTTGTCACCAATGCCAAGTACATGGAGTGGTTCTACGTCAGCCTCCAAATGTGTTACATCCGATAGTTGCATCGTGGTCATTTGAATGTTGGGACACAGATATTGTGGGTCTGATAGAACCGCCTTCTTCAAGGGGACATCGCTTTATCCTTGTGGCTACAGATTTCTTTTCAAAATGGGCAAAAGCTATACCACTCAGAGAAGTGAAAGCACACCAAGTGTTGCAGTTTTTCATGAATCAGGTCGTCTACCGTTTCGGGGTACCGCGCAGAATCAATTCGGATAATGGGTCTACGTTCAAGAGTACGAAGATCAACAATTTTGTCAGAAGACACGGGATTGATTGGCGTTATTCGACGATCTATTACCCGAGAGCGAACGGCTTGGCCGAGGCTTTTAATAAAACTCTCATCCAAATCCTAAAGAAAACTTTGGACGACAACAAAAGAAATTGGCACGAGAAGTTGTTAGAAGCCTTATTGGCCTTCAAGACGACTTTCAGGACTCCTACCCAGTCTACACCTTACGCTCTAGTGTGCGGGTCTGAAGCTGTCTTACCCGTGGAAGTTCAGCTTCCATCACTCAGAATTGCAGTTGCAGAAAATATCACTACAGAAGAAAATGCCAAATCACGACTAGAAGAATTGGAAAGCTTGGAAGGAAAAAAACTTTCAACACAACAGAATTTGGAACTGTATCAAGCCAAGATGATCCAGGCCCACGATAAACTAGTCCGTCCAAGGACATTTAAAGTCGGTGACTTGGTTCTAGTTCTCAGAAGACCTATTCTTGCACACCACAAGATAGGAGGTAAATTTGAATCAACATGGGAAGGGCCATTCGTGGTCGAGATAGTCTACTCAGGCGGTTCCTACGAATAGGTTAATTACCGTGGAGAACGACTTATGCTTCCAATCAATGGACGATATTTGAAGAAGTATTACGCAACCTGATGTTTCGAAGGATGAACTTTAAAAATGAGGTCTCATTCCTAGAAGCACGGGTAAAGTAATCATTTGCGACTGGGTCTAAACCCAAAACAAAAAATTGATGATAAAAAAAAAGAAAATCATTAACAAAAAATGTGTTAAAAAAACATGTGAAATCATAATAATGAAATTTTAATTCTTTCCTTTTAAATCAATTCATTCCTGATCTTTCCCTCATCTCTTCCTACATTCTTTAATAATTAAAAGAGATAAATAAGAATTTTTTCATTAATAAATGTTTTTTCTTATTGTTCCTGTTCTTAGTACAGCCCCTGATCCTTTCCTTATTTTTTCACAGGGAAATGTCGAATGGGCGGTCAGTTCTGAACTTTAGAAATGACGTGAGTCTAGCACTTGATGAAAAGAGGGTGAGGGATGGAGCCATGATCGAGATTGAATCTGACTTCACACCAGCCAGGCTACAATATGAAGAAAATGATTGGACCCCGGTTGATCGGGAAGAGTTCCATAGACCGACAGTAATGAAAGTGGGTGGCCCAAGTTAGTAATCCGCCAGCAAGAAGAGGAAATCAAACGCCGCTCATGCAACAGAAGAAGATAAGAAAGTTAAGTCCGTTGTTGCTACAGTAGAGGGCAGGCTTGTCAGCCCCATGCCCGTAGAAGTCCAAGGTGTAAGGAGAGCTACTCTCACTGCCACCCAGCGGAGGAACAAGAATCGTCGCATTCGCAAGATGTTAACCAAGTTAGTAGCAGATCAACATGAAGAGACAGTTGCTACCGTCAAAACTAATACTCTAAAGAAGTTGGTTCGTCAGGAACCGAAAAGGAAGAGACCAACTCCAAGGAAAGCAGAACAGATAAAGGAAATTCAAAGAACATCAGAAATAGAATCAGCGCCTTGATGCCAAGCAGATGCACCAGTTCTGAAGAGTCTTGTTGCGAAAGCAACCCCGGAGGATGTCTCGATAGAGACTATCTCCGAGGAGCCAAGACATGCAGGATAGCATGCCGGGGTTGAACCATACATTCCCAGTACGTTACTAGACCTCGCCGATTACAGATAATTCCATAATATGAGTTGGAAAGAATACAAAATGTTAAAAAGAAAACTTTTGAATAATTTGAGAGAATTAGAGGCAAGATGATCAATATCTTAGAAGGCCTCAAGCTGCATACAGATGTATTCTCAGATTATGAGCAGCAACAAATTGTAGATTGCGTCGTTGAACTTCAGAAAATGGGCCGAGCCGGCCGCCTGAGGGAAAAGACCTATTCAGAACCCCGAAGATGGATGCCAGAAAAAGGAAGAATTACAATCCAATGCGGATGTTGCTACAACTTTGCGGTAGACAGAAAAGGGAACCCACCATGAATACTCCGTCGCAGTGAGGTGGATCCGATGTTGAATATTATTAAAAGAATGTTAAAGAGGATGATAACATAGAGGGTATTGCCTGCAGATTGTATACCCAACAGCTGCATCATTAACATTTACAAGGAGGGCGGCTGCATACCTCCACACATAGACCATCATGACTTCGTCAGACCTTTCTGCACAGTGTCTTTTGTCAACGAATGTAACATCATGTTCGGATTTGACCTCCGGATTGCAGGCCCCGGTGAGTTCCGAGGGCCGGTGGAGATACCACTACCGGTAGGTTCTGTCCAGGTTTTGAAAGGAAACGGAGCAGACATCGCAAAACATTGCATTCCAGGAGTGTCTGTGGAACAAATCTACGTCATTTTCTGGAGAATGGATGACAGAAAAATGCCTTTCGACTTTCAGCCAGATTCAGAGTTAGAGAGTCTCTGGCTCTACGAGCTGTGATTTACATGGAAAATATCACACCTCCAATGCACATCCATACGACATTCCTGCCAAGGATGACTTGGAAGGTGATGTTATTGTCCATGTATCTCACTATTCAGACATGGATTTTGACAGCTGCTTTTAAAAGAAACTTGAAGAATCTTACACAATCCATGTTGGATTTATATGGATTGTATGAGATATTAAATTCTTAAAGAAAATATCATCATGTTTTGGTTCAAGATGTATAATGTATTTTCAACGATATTGGAATGAAAACGACCATGTCATGTTTTGCCTTCATCTCTTTTTGTACAAATTGACTGGGAAACACCATTAAGTTAAATGAACTTCGAACAAAGAACAAATAAAAAATAAAAATAAATGAGAACTCTTTTGAAAAAAATCTGAATGTCAAAACGAACCCCAAATAAATGTGAACCCTAAATTGAAAATCAGGCTAAAATCAAATCATAACAAGCGATTAAGACAAATTCTTGAATATGAAATCCCCAGCCTTTGGCTACTCTCAAATCTCTTTTTGACTCTCCATATTCCTTCTCTCTTTTGAGAAGGTCGACTGAATCTACTGACACAGAACCACAAAAATTTTCGATTTGGTTCTGATGGCGTGGATTCTTATCCTTCGCCAAATAATAAGACTTTGATCGATCCTCGTGGGACGTGAAACACTTTCACATCTCATTCCAAATCTTACGCTAAACTCAAATCTCCACAGCAATTTTCAACCCTTTAAACCTTCGAGACTGGAACCAGATTCTAGTTCTCTTTAAACCTTCGAGACTGGAACCAGACTCCAGTTCTCTTTAAACCTTCGAGACTGGAACCGGATTCCAGTTTTCTTTAAACCTTCGAGACTGGAACTAGATTCCAGTTCTCTGTAAACCTTCGAGACTGGAACCACATTCCAGTTCTCTTTAAACCTTCAAGACTGGAACCAAATTCCAGTTCTCTTTAAACCTTCGAGACTGGTACCAAATTCCAGTTCTCTCCTTTCGAGGTTGGTACCAAATTCGGACTCTCTTCCAGAGATTGATACCAAATTTGAACTCTCTCCTTCCGAGACTGGTACTAAATTCCAGATCTTATTTCGAGATCAGTACCTAAATTTTGATTCTCATCCTTTTCAATCGATACTTAAACTCCGATTCTCACTCCAAGGCTGGTACCTAAATTCCAGTTCTCTTCGCAATCCCGAGGTTGGAACCTAGGTTCCAATTCTCATATCAAATCCAGATTTCCTTGAATTGATTTTAAATTAAACCTCAATCGAAATTGAAACTAAGAACAAATCGAAATCTAAACTCACAAAATAAAAAACTTGAAATAGAAGATGAAACCAAATCTAAATCAAATTTCTCCAAATCTTGTGATATGGAATTCACTTCCTTTTCTTTTCCCCAGCGAGAGTTCAGGGATCTCCAGACTTGGAGATATACTCGATACTCCACAGCGAAAATGTGTTTCTACTCTGTTCTAAGTGTGTCACTTAGACGTCTATGTTGGTTTTTTTGATCTCTTCGGTCAACTCCAATACGCGTGGTATGCTTGGTTAGCACACCACACCTATTGGGGGTCCATTTGTTGACCTCATTTTTGATGAGATATTTTCTCTTCTCTCTCCTTAGTACTTAGGATCTAGCCTTAGGCTTTCCCTTTGACTATCTTAGAGGACTAGAAATGGAACCCACCACTTAGAAATTTAAACACCTCTTAACTCCTCGCAAACCCCATAAGTTTGATTATAAACCCCTAAGTCACTTGGAGGGTTAAGATCAAATGTGGAGGTTTAAAGGATGAGTTCCCTATAGGACTCTTTGGCCTTAGGACTACCCTGGGTGGCCTGGTCTTGGTGAGGGAAAGCCTGCACACATTACACTTTCACACACATTCCAAATCCTAAGACTATTCATACCTAGCTTGACTTCCTGACTCATGTAGGTAATTCATATGGATGGATCTTAACCCCTAGGCCCTTGGCTAAGAGGGTTAGGACAACATAGTGAATGCCTCAAATGAGTCCTCTCATGGCTCTTATGGGCTTGATATGGATTCATGGCTCAACCAAAATGATTTCATTTCACTCACACTTAATCAACCTTCATTTTTCCAAAATTTCAATTTTTGACCTCCGGGACCCTAAACCTACCAAACCTACCAAATACCCTTGAAATTGCCCAAAATTTGTAAAATTTCCTAAATTACCCAAAATTACTCAAAACTAATCCTAAAAATTTCCCACCATTCAAATTGATCATCCTTAGCCAAATATACTAAAATTTTCAAAAATACCCCCCAATACCCTCCAAATAACCAAAATGCCCTTCTAACAAAAAAATCCAAAAATTCCCAAAAAATTCCTGAAAAATCCCAAATATTCCCAATATTATTTTTTTCTACTACACCATAAGCAAATTTTGTCAATTTAGCCAACGTTAACCAAAATCCCCAATTTGACCCATTTTTAACCTAAATGGACCCAATGTCAAACCAAATCAACCCAATTGATCCTAATTTTGATCCAATTCAGTCTTAAACTTCAATTAAATATCCCCAATATCAATCTAGACCAAATCCAAGTCCAATTTGATTGACATATGGATCTAATTTCAATTTGAAGCTTAAAACTCAATTTTGGCCCACAACCTAAACTTAACCCAAACTACCTAACTCAACCCCAACTAGCCCCAAATCTTTTCTAAAACCTTCCTAGCATCCTCACAACAAAACACTAACTTTATTTGCCTCAAATTTGAACCTAAACTCGACCCAAACCTAACCCAAAACCAAAATCCCCTAAATTGGCCTAAACCCAAACCTAACCCAAATAAGCCAAAATCCCAACATCAAAGCCCAACCAAAATAGAAAAATCTTTGTAACACTCTCATAAACATTTCTCAACATTATTTTTACATTAAATCTAACATTAGCTCAACCTTAGACCAAGTTATCCCAGTTAGACCCACTTTGGTCCCTTTAACAAAAAAGTCTTAAATCAAACCCAATTCAACTCTAAATCACCTCAAATTTGTTTCAAATCACTCATGGCACATCCCTAAACTAAAACCAAATTTTTTTTGGCCCAATCCTTCACAAAATTTCCATCCACCAATTTGTTTTCAAACCTAAAGGCCCACTTTCTTAAACAATTCTAAAAGCCCATGTTCACCAAATCCAAAAGGCCCAAAGTCAATCCAAAGCCTACATGACGCTTTCACCTCATCATCCCTTTGATTTAAATCACTCCCTAAGTTTCAAATTCATCATTAAACTTTCATTAAACTTTTCTAAACTAAGCCACATGCCAATTTCCCTTAAATTCACCAAAAATGCCAAAACCCTTTTTCATGAAACAAGCCAACCTTTTCCAAGCCAAATGTAAGCCAAATGTGAGCCATTTACAAGCCATATGAAGCCATGAGAGTTTGGACACCTCACCTAGTCATTTATGGTAAGAAAAGGGGAGCCTTTCCTAAGCCTTCATGAAGCCCTTTTAATCCCATTTATGCTACACTCTAAACCAAGCTTAGCCACATTACCTTGGATGGGGACTTCACCACCCCTTCCTAGCTGACCCAAATGATTCTCCCTCAGCCCAAAGTCAAGCCTTGGGGAGGTGCACCAAGCCTAAACCTTGCCTTGGACCAAATCAAGCCAAAATGAGCCTTCCCCCCTTTCCACTTAAATCAAATCCTTTACACATGTCCAAAGGCAATTGACTGCACCAAATCCCAGCCCTGACTCCTCTGAGTCAGATGGTGACCTGACTCTGGCCGGCAAGCCACCAGGCCGCCGTAAAAAACCATGGCCGAGGAGCTTGGAATGAGCCAAATTTCAAATTCTCACCTGTTGAGCTGCCCCACTCCAACTGGCCACCACAGCTCTTCATCTCCTCCCCTAGGCAGCTGATCCCAACCATCAATTGCCCATGGGAAGCCCTGGCCATGGATATTTAAACTAGCCACCCCCTCTCGGCCAAAAGGTTGGCTAAAATCAACCCTCATAGAATCCCTCTAAACTCCTCACAGAGCTTCCTCTAGCCATGAGCAATCCATCCTCACTGTTCTCCTGCCTTAAATCCCATTGATTGAGCACAATTTTGGAGCTCAATTCTTAGGCCAGAACAAGATATCTCTCAAACCTCCACCAAAATAAAGTTAAACTCAGCCACACCTGCACAGGACCAAGAGAAGGAGTTCCCCAGTGAAAGCCCCCTCTCTAGGCCACCCAATTGCTCTATCCTCCAAAGTCTGAAATCGGGCCTGGTCACTTTCATACTTAGACCTTTCACCAGGGCCAGAGGCTTCATCCCTAGGCTCTTCCAACTCCAACAAACGTGCCGAGCACATTCAGTTGAGGCCTCACCTCCTGAACCAAGGTATGGATACTTCTCTTTAACCCGTGCTTCCAGCGATTCTCCATTCCATTTGCATTAATTTCATAGCATGTAAACCATATGGTTGTGTTCATCTCTTCAATACGAATCCATAGAGTATAAGAACACAAAAATCCATTGAGAAACGAGGGAGATATTAGGGTTTGAGTGTGGACGGTCACGGGTGCACACCAATCGGAGACGACGACCAGCCACCATTCAATCGAGCGTGTATCGACTGGATGACTCAGATTGCGTCGGACCAGGGAACCGTACGTGAACTGCGAGCTGCGTGGCGCTGAGTCGGATGGTGGCGGCGAATGGGAGCGCGCCACGTGGAGCTTCGGAGACGCTAAGGTTGTCGTGGCACTGAGTCGGATAAGTAGGAAAATATGATATTTTTGATTTAATTAAATGCCTGAAACTTAAAAAATCCATATCTTTGTGTAGAAAAATCACAAAAATAGAATAAAAATACTTACTTGCTCTGTGAACATAGGAGAATAATGTGGAAAAAGAATTGAGTTAATTTAATAAGTATTTTATTTTTAATTAATTATTTACTCATTTCAGTATTTTAATTCTCCATTTACATAGACAATTCACCATGGCATGAGACCATAGAGCTTTTGAAGCCTCTGACCTTGGGAACATTCCCTAAAATTTTCAAGGTCAGAGGCTATCTCTATGGGAAGTTATGTATTTTTCAAGTTTATGTCACTGTTTTAGGTATTTGAATTCCATTAATTAGCATATTCCTTAGAAAATTCTAGTAAAATTTGGGGAAGTTTCTTAGGACCAGAGGACCTTAGGATAATTATGTTTTGAGTTAATTCATTAAGAATAACCCTAATTGGCCTAATTACTTAAAACTGAACTTTAATTAATTAGGGTTAACCACACATCAAAAGAACTTTAAAACAATTCTCTACTGATCTTTAGGACTAGAGGGACCTCAAATAAAAATTTGGAATCAATTAGAAATGTTTAACCCCACTAAATGGATTAATTAAGTCACATGAGTAAAATTAAACTTTGAAAATTCATAACTCGAAAAATACATTTTAAAAATTCACCAAATTGGTTTTGGGAGTTCTCTGGTAATGAGAAGTCTAAGAAAATTAAAATTGGAATTTTCTAAAAATCTTCTTTTTTCACCATATTTTAATATTTTCATAAATAAAAAATCATAAAAATCATAAAAATGTCATATTTCACCTCCTAATCACTTAAGAACAAACCAAATATTTTTCCTAAGCCTCAAAGTAAAGTTATTGAATTTTAAAGCCCTAAAATAGATTTTTAATTAAAAAATGAATTTTTCGACATTTCACTAAATTAATTCTAAGAAAATAAAGAAAAATAAAAAATTATAACATTTGTTTCTTTGGACTCCTTGAGGTTAGAGAGATTTAAGAAAAATAAAAAAAATCCATTTTTCAACTTTAATTTTACTTTATAATTGATTAATACTCCAAAACTCAAAATAATTATAATAAAAAAAATATAATTTAAAAAATCACCAAAATTACTCCAAGTGGTCCTCTGGTCATTAGGAATATCCCGTAATTTTCTTAAGGACAGAAACCTTACCTTGGTAATGTTGTTCAATTTCCATTGAAAATCCCTATTTTTCATTAAAATAATTATATAAATTAAATTAAACTCAGAAAAATCACATTTTCTCCTCTAATGTCTTAATTGACATGTGATTGAAGTGACATAAAAGTTCAAGCTCATGTGAGCTCAATTTGATGAGTTATGAAATAATTAAGCTTAAAAGGGCATATTAATAATTAAGAATTTTAACCTCTAATTAAAACTTTAGGTTTAATCAAAATGGGGGGGTAAAATATTTGAACTTAATTCTTTCTTAGATGATTGAAACTTTGGAAAATAAAAGGGTAGGAACTCATTGATCACTTTTAGTAAACCAAAAAAAATGAAACCTTAATTAATTAAATAATTTGAATTTTGGAAGAATAATTAAAATTTTGGATTATTAAAATGGGGATATAATTTAAAGAGACTATAATCACTTAAACTAAAATCCCCAAATGAATCACTTTAATTATATTTAACTCTTAATTAAACATAAGAAGATAATTGAAATTAATAAATAAGAAAGAAAAGGTAACCCTTAATTAAATCAAAACTTAAAATATTAAATAACTTGATAATTAAATTGGAATAAATTTAAAACATTAAAAAAATATTAATTTCAAAAATCACTTGAAAGAAAATTTAAAACAAACTTGAAACATCAAAATCAATTTCACAAAAATAATTCTTAATTAAAAAAAATCAAACAATTTAAAAGTTAATCTAGAATATTGCAATTAAATTAAAATTAAATCATTAAAGTCTAATTTAAATAATTTAAACTCCTCTTTCAATTAAAATAAGTTTATAAAACTTACAAATAAAACAACTTGAACATTTTTCCAAACTTAAATTTATTAAAATTTTATAACTAAATTAAATCACCTTAAAACATTAATTCTAATTTTAAAATCGTTGAAATTCTTAATGAATAGATTTGCCCCTAAAGACTTTTATCATTACAACTCTTAAATGGAGTATTAAGTGAAATGTTACTTCATTCATGAGATAATCAAATGTCCTAAGTTCACTGAGCAAGAGTTAAAACTTAACTAAAAATTTCTGGATGATTGATTCATCTCTACAATAAAAATTCATTTGGACTGAAAATATTCGCAGAAGCATTGAAAAGATGTTTAGGACATGTCGTGAGCACTTTCTCAATATAATGGTATGTTTTAGAAGAACAATTGAACTTAATTGTTCTTTGGTGAAGAAAATCATCCTTAACAAAACACAAGAACCTAGACGTCATAGGAATTGACTAGCAATAGGATTAGGATTTTGGTAGACAACCAGAACCTTCCCTTAGCTTTACCTATGTATTTCTTACAAATATATAAATGCTTTAACTTGTGTTTTAAGTGTAGCTTGGAATGACGGGAAGACCCTCCAGGTACGCTTTTATTTTATTGCAATTTATTTACCTGCGCTGTATTTTACTTCTCTTGCATGTTAAACAAGAATGCACCCTGCATGAAAATTGAAACCTTTAGGATAGCCACAAAACTGAAATCTAAAACTAAATTAAGTCACAACAAGATTAAATTCTCCGCCACAACATTCAAAATATAAAACAACTCAAAATTTAATCACAAAAAGAACAACAAAACTGCAATTATAACTAAATTAAAAAGTCTCGTTGAATGATCGGGAATCCATCGGATGATGTAACCCACGTGTTGCTAACGAGATTTCCCATCGTCTAAATGAAAGTGTGGAACTCATTCAGTTGAGTTTAGCAAATTCATTTGGACTAAGTGAATCCGATGAAAATAACGGTGTCGGGATGACGGAACTGTGGGATCTTAATCAGTTCTATTTAATCAACTTTAAGATTTGTTTTAATTAAAACATTAATACATCTGAACATTAAAACTCATCTAAAACAGAACACTTCTCTCATCTCTTGACTTTCACCTTCTAAAACTAAACCTCTACAACAACACGGAGCTCGGAGCACGGTGGGCAACATGGCCATCTTCGTCAGTAAAACTTGTGTCTACTTCAGTAAAACCTTTTCCTAGTTTTAAATAACCATGCCATAGGATTTCGAGGTAGTTTGCCTAGTGAAACATAAATCCTCAACTTTTTGTTAGGCATTTGCATAATCATATTATGTAAATTAAGCCCTAACCAGTCTTAGGATTCCGAGGTGGCCGTTTGGTACGACATAAACCCTCACATCTTCGAGGCTATTTTTATGATAATGTCATACTAATATAAGTCCTAATTAATTAAAATTGACAGGATTACAACATAAAATAACTCTCAAATTGAAGCCAAACAATAGGATAGTTGGGAAGTCACCTAAGTTCACTTCAGGTCCGTGACATCCCCTACTTCTCCACCATTGGATTCCTAAAATAACTGTTCCAAATTTGATCCATTCCCAATTGAAATTTCCAAAATCCAACTGTTTGAAAACCTTAAACTTTGAAATTCTTGAGAGAAAAACCATTGATCATTATTGAGAGTTTTCTTAAATGATTCCCGTCATTTAAGATGTAATTAACTATAGGGGCTTGCCCTTATAGGGAACTTTAAGAACCCAAGTAATATAAACCCTTCTTAATTATTTTATATTAAGGAGGGAAATTTGTCGGCTTATAAAATTGGTTCGCAAACCAAACGGATGTCACAAATCTTTTAGTTTATTTTATTGAGCCCCATCATCAAACAGTGTGACTATTCTTCGGGATAGATACACAGTTTGTGGTGTGGTGCTCGTTTATATAAACTATTCGGGATGTGAGATCGGTTTGATTTCATATCTTAAAATTTTCAAACTTAAAGATTATTTTTAAAATCAAATGCTATTTTCTAATATATATATGTATATATATATATATATATATATATATATATATATATATATATATATATATATATATATATATTTAAATTAAATTTAAAATCTAAAATTCAACGACAATTTCTGTAGGCGATCCCTTTTTCTAAAATACAACACAACCTAAAAATATGTCGACAAGTACTAATAATAGTCTTGGTAATAGGTCTCAGTGGTATGGTGACCTTTTCAAAATTAACATTCAACTCCAGAGAGTACGCACAGTGAATGAATCAGGGCAGGATGTTCTAATCCACTAGTGGTTTCTCGTCTAGCAATAGTCTGAATCATCTTGTAGATGATAGATCCAATATCAATCTTCTTCATGGTCTGAATACAATAATTTAGAATTTCTCTATCCTTTGTAACTTCATTGTGGTGATATGAAGGTAGTTATCTCACAGAGATGAAATAATTCCCAGGTTTAGAAGATACATTTAACTTAGAAGCAGGGAAATTAATCATATTTTTGTGTTTTGCTTTCCATTCCCCTTTTCTGTCTGTCAGAAAAGTAATCACTTCTTTCGTATAAAGTTCTCTCATATGAAAGTTCTCATATTCACAAAACCTCACCTCCTGTAACTGATAAAAATCATTAATACACTGAGGGGTGAATTCTATCATTTTTCCTCGAACTAGCACATATTTCGTTTCGGTCCAGAGCAGATTTGCATAAAATTCTCACACAGTACCCATAATAGCATTAACAGTGAAACAACTAAATCTTTCCCAATTTTTATCAGAAATTAACTACTCAATAGATCTGCCAGGACTTTCAAAAGCCCAATCTTGTATAAACTTTTTATTATGCAGGATAGATTTGAAATGAAAATGTGCTTTAACATTAATAAATCTAACTTCTTCTTTCCTTTCCTTGTTCTAGAAGCCATTTGAAATTCTAAAAATTTGCAATAAAATATGATAATTTCCAAAATCACAATGTAGGAAACTCCTAAAACAAATCTAAGTATATAAGAGCTTAAATCATCATAGAAAATCACAAAATATCTTCAAAAATTCAAAATTTCAGTTCCATGCAATGTGAGAAATTCCCATGGTGAAAATAAAAAATAATTAGATTAAAGTGAAGCTCTTACTAAGAGAAGTTTAGATCCACTCTCAAAAATCTTTGAAAATGCTCCACATCCTTGATCTAACAAGCCTTAGATCCAATTTTTGCAAAAGCTAGAGGAAAAAGAGGAAGGAAACGACTAGATTTGTGAGGCCCAGGGAAAAAAATCACGATTTTAGAGGGTTTTGTCCTTCTTCTGTACTTAGGCGTTGACGGCGCTGGTTTGGGCGCCGACGACGCTCTAATTAAATTAAAAGGTCCGAACTCTCAGTATTTGGGCGCCAGCGGCGCTGGTTTAATTTTGGGTCCTAAAATTTTTTAGAATTTTGATCATTTCAACGTTCCGGGATCGCATCGATAGCCTCTTTAAGAAACTCTTTCATTAAGTAAGCAACTAACTAACATCAAACTTACACAAACAACACAAATATCACTTTAATATATAAAATCCATGTTACAAACATACACACTTAAGTATTAACCAAATAAGTTATCCAGCCACAGATAGTCAGTGTTACAAACACACTACGATACTCTAACGCTGAAAACTAAGCACCAACATAGAATTCAAGCATAACAGGTCCAAATACATAATACAAAGTAAAGCAAGTCAACATTAAATAGACCAAAGCATAGAAATACAAAATACTAAATACTAAGCTGAGTCACTACTCCTCATCGCTCTCCGAATTATCATCTCCTCTGATATCTCCCAGCGATTGACGATGCACAAACATATTGTAGAATGGACAATACGGGAAATCATTAGATGAATCCTCAACAATTACAGTATTCCTCTTCAATAGATTTATCAAATTAATTTCAATTTTCTTAGTATGATCAAACAGTTCTTTCATCCTCCAATCCAAGTGATCAATTAAATCAGAGATATTGTTAATATCATTCATAAGATTTTATACCTCTTTCTCCAACTTCTTGATCTTTGTTAGAATCACAATGGAACTTTCATGAAACTAAGGCTAAAGAAGTCGTGAACTCTGAGATGGTTGATCAGCAATGAGGCTCATATCGCTCTCATCTCCTATTTCTTAACAGTCATAAAGATTGGTTGGATCAATAGGCCTCCAGGGAAGAAGCACTTTTCCCAACTCTCATATGGAACTCGTGACTGGCTGCAAAGAAGAAATATGGTGGAAGGATGTCCATGCCCATATTTAGATCCATGAACAATCAATCCCAATACAGATTTCACGATGATTGTACCAATATCGATCGACCTTCCAGTTTGAATACAGTAATTTAAAATAACACTCTCCCTTATCACTTTATTTATTTTTAAAAGTTGGAAGCAACTTTGCAGAAATGTAGTAATGCCAATACTTTGACACCAGATTTAAAGATGCAAAAAAAAACATACATATCTGTGGTCTTTAATCTCCTATTCTTCACATTTGTCCGTCAAATAGCGATAAAATTTATTCATATTTTCTCTCGTCGCATCGAAATTTGAATAATTGCAGATAGGCACATTCTCAATCATAAATAAGTCATTTATCTTCAAAGGAGTGAATGACACAAGATTATCTCGGACATAAACGAACCCTTGATTGATCCCATGAAGATTTGCAACTGGAATGACAACGGCGGTGGTAGTATAGCGTACCACTTCTCAATGCCACTGCATAATTATCTCTTCAACTCTTGTACTAGGATTATCCATACCTCGATTTAAAAAACCACTTTCCTTGATAATCCTCCTCTTCATCATCACCTTTTTGAATAAATGCTGCGCCTCAAAACTCATGAACTTTCGTCAATTGAAAACTTTAAATCTTAGGGTTTATAGGGAGTTGGAATCCAATGGACGAGAATTAGGAATGAAAGTTTTCATTTTTCTGGAGTTTGGGAAGTTAAAAACAAGTTTTGGGGAGTTAGTAGAATGAAATCTCACCTAAAACTGCCAAAAATTGCATTTTTAATCTCTAGGAACTGTCAACTAGTTCTCGGCACCGGCAGCGCCTGATAGCGCTACGGCAGTGCTCTATCGAAATAAATTATGCATCTTCTCTATAATTTGGCCCTGGCTGCGCCCATTTTGGTCCCGGCGGTGCCCGTGTTAAAAAATGCACCAAACTTTGTTTTGGTCTGAAATATTCCACTTCTTCAATATGATCTAATAATTTCCATTCATTCATGATATTTAAGAGTAAGTAGGACTCCAATATGACTATCTACAAGCACAATTACTAAAAACAAGCACACAAACATAACAAAAATACTCTTTGACATTGATCACATTTTTTTATTTATTTGTATACATCTATAAAAAGAGTAGGCTAATAAAATCCAAATTGCAATATCTTATAAGCAGTTTTGTCAACACCAAAATATCTTCCAAATTTAGAATCGACATCTCTAAATAATATGCTCAATTTCTTCATGCGTCACATATCTTCTAATAATAAGATCCTGACACTATTTATATAGGTAGGGCTCATCCCAAAAATAAAATTTAGCCTCATAACTAAATTTCTTTTTTTGTTGCTTATTAAATCAGGTGGTGCAATATCACGTAAAATATAATTCACAATATCAGCATACCAAGGCAAATTCCTTTCCATAATAGTATAAATTTGCTCATCAGGGAAAGTTTCCTTAATTTCCTTCTCAAATTCAGATAATTTATAATACTCCAATATTAACAGATGGTCAGCAATTTGGTTATCAGATCCCTTCATATCAACTATCATAAAGTCAAATTCTTGCATTAGAAGTATCCATCTGATCAGTCTTGGATTGGTTTCCTTCTCTTACATTAAATATTTGATAGTTGAATTTTCAGTATGCACTTTGCATTTTGTTCCAATCAAATACAAGAGTTTTACTAGCATAGTAAATAACCTTGAACATTTTATCGTACCTTTGTCCTAAAGCAATTCCAATCGCAAAATCACTGGCATCACACATAAGTTTAAATGGTTTCTCCCAATCAAGTGAAACAATTATAGAGGCGGTGATTAGTTTTTCTTTTAATAGTTCAAAGGTTATCAAACAATCTTCATTAATATCAAATTTCTTATCTTTTTCTAAAAGTTGGCACAAAGGTTTAGTACTTTTTGAAAAATCTTTAATATAACGCTTGTAAAATCCAACATGTCCTATGAAACCACTTACCCCTTTGACAGTAGAAGGAGGTGGTAATTTCTCAATAACCTAAATTTTTGTAGGGTCTACATCCATACCAAGTTCAAAAATTTTATACCTAAGCACAATTGCTCCGAAAACCATGAATTGACATTTTTCCAAATTCAGAACTAAATTTGTTTCTCACGAAGCTCCAAAACTTTTTCTAAATGAATTAGAGATATGTCAAATGAAGTTCCGAATACAGAAAAATCATCCATGAATACTTCTTTTCCATTATCAATCAGATTACTAGAAGTAGACATCATGCATCTTTGAAACGTTGCAGGTCCATTAAATAATCCGAGGGGCATTCTTCGAAAAGTAAATGTTGCATAAAGGCTAATAAATATAGTGTTCTCTTGATCCTCAGGAGCAGTAGGTATTTGATGAGAACCAGTATATCCATCCAAAAATTAATATTACTTTTGTCCGACGAGTCTATCCAACATTTGATCTAGAAAGGAAGAGGAAAGTGATCTTTCCTGGTGGCGGCATTTAATTTTATATAGTCAATACAAATTTGCCAACCATTAATTTGTCTTGTTGTTATAATTTTATTACGTTCATTCACATCAACAGTCACTCCTCCCTTCTTAGGAACACAATGAATTGGACTTACCCAAGGACTATCTAAAATTGGGTAAATATTTCCAGCATCAAGCCATTTTAAAATTTCCTTCTTAACTACATCTTTCATCATTGGATTCAGTCTCCTTTGCGGATCAGCTTTAGGATTATGTTATTCATCCAACAAAATTATGTGCATACAAATCGAAGGACTGATTCCTTTAATAACTACTAAGGTCCATCCAAAAGCCTTTTTGTATCTTTTTAAAGCCTCTAATAATTTATGTTCTTGATATTCATTCAAGTTCGAAGATACAATGACTAGTACGGTAGATGATTCTCATAAAATCATATACTTCAAATGATTAAAAATAATTTTCATCTCAAGTTTGGGAGGTTTTCTGATAGATGTAATTAAAATTTTATCACCACTTTCCATTGTATCTAACATTTCAAATCTTTCTTGAACGAAACCTAAGTCTTCATTCTCCATATCATCAAGATCATTTTCTAGTTCACGTTCATCCTAACACTCCACATTTTCATATTCTATTTTATCTTCTAACACTTCTTTAAAATGATTATATCTCAAATAATCATAGATTTCCATTCGAAAGCATTCATCATCTTTTTCTATTGAGTGATATTTCATAGATTTCATAATATTAAAGGTCACCTCTGATACACCTAAAATATATAGTATTTTTATGCACATTTTATGCCTATTTTTAATGATATTGCATTTAAGGGATGGTATTTTGTGTTTTTCTTGCAGGTATGATGAAAATGGATGATCATGATGAAAGGAGCAAAATTGGATCAAATTTGGAGCAAAAATAATGAAAAATCAAAATTTTGGCACTGGCCGCTAAGCGCCGCTGGGCCGGCACTTAGCCCCCACAGTTAAAAATCGAAATCTTCATGTATTTGGTGCCAATTTCAAAAGGGATGGGATGCAAGTCTTGGTGGTAACTATCATAACTTCCTTTGGGCGGCAAGTTTGAATGAAGGGGTGAGTTCCTTGGTAGATACATCGATTCTTGACACATTTTGAAGAGACACCAATGCACCTTTTGGTTTACTATTTAAAGAGAGTCTTAGAAATGACTAAGTGCTCTTCCATTGCATTTTGAAGGGTCTTTTTACTGTTCTTACACTGCTCTTCCACTGGCATTTTGAATAGAGTTTTACAATATTTTACTTTTATTTTGTGAGAGTTTTTATTAAGAGTAGGAGTAGAGACTAGAAAGGAGAAAAGGGTCGGAGTGAAGTCTTCTTCTTCCCACTTCTTTTATTTCACATAGTTTAGTCTTTATTGAAATCTCAAGTCTGTATTCTGAGTCATCAGAGTTGGGAGACTTGCTTTGAGGAGTAGTTTAGCGAAGAGTAAAAGTTTCAGAGGAACTTCCTTAGTCTTGTGTAGAGGATTTTCAGATAAGTGTTTACTTTTAATCTTTTTATTAGTACTTCCTTTCGTTTGTTATTTTTCTTATTTTTTTAACTTCAAATCAATGTGTTTTTGTATTTTCTCAATGCATTCTGAGTAGTTTATTTTATCTTTTTCTTTCTTAAATGGAGAAGTTATTAATTTATAATGAATTGTTGTGGAAAGTATAAGAGTTTAAAAGTTGGAAGAAGTTGTGAAGATTGATTCTAAAAACTTTGTTTATTTATTAATTTGGCCTGTTAAGTTGTAAAATTTCTTGAGATTATGTAAGATCCAATGCGGTATTGTCTCATAAAAGTTAGTAAGAATCACATGCAATTATATGGGTAAGAATTGTAGTCCATATAATTGAATGTAATATTAGAAGATATTTTTATGGAAGGGAGTAAAATTAGAGGATTATAGAGTGACAGGCTAAAACCCCTTAATTTGGTTTGAATTTTTAAGTTTTGTTACGAGAAGTTATCCCTCAGGTGGTGGGAATCGAGGGAACTCTAGAGTGAGAGACTGGTATCTTCCCTGCCTAACCATGTTCAAAATAATAAAAATTTCAAATTAACTAATGTTCTTAATAGAACCAAGTAAGGGTAAAGAACACATTTGCTTCTATCTGTCACAACAAATTTAAATACATCCACAATAATAGTTTAAGAATTAGTACTACTTCATAAAAGGAAAGAAAAAGATATTCTAGTTAATAGTATTTTACATATAGTTTTTTTTTAGTTATTATAATTTTAATATATTGTTTAACATGTTATTAGGGAAATTTCAAAAGACAAATCAACTTTCAAAACCTTTCAAAATCAACACATAATTTTGAAAGCCATAACGAAAAGTAAAAAGATAATTTTTCTGATTTCATTAAAGATTTTACATTTTACCTGTGGGTTCGATATCTCGGGGCTTAATCAGAAAGTCCTATATTACTTGATAAACGATATGTATACTTGCATAGTATCTCATATTATAAAATCATAATTTTCATATCTAAGATCATCAGTGCATTTATCCAGCGGAGTCAAGTTTTTGGCGCCATTGCAATTACCGGACGGTACCAAGTTTTTGGCGCCGTTGTCGGGGAAAACATTTAAATTGCATTTTAAAGAGAATTAAGAAATTTTAAATTTTTACTTTTCTTTGTTTTTGTTAGTGTGTTGTGTTTTGTTTTGTTTTATTGTTGTATGCATAGTTCAGGTTCTGAAGGACTTATGCCTTACGATTCTGAATTAGAAAGAACTATCAGAAAAATCAAAAAAATTAAAAATATAGAAAAGATAGAAATATTCATGAAATTAAAAACCATCAAAATCAAAATGTTGGCATCCATCAAGAATTAAGACCTTTAAGAGATTATGTTAACCCTACACTAGATGACTTTCGTGGTAGTATTCAAAACCCTACTGTAGCTGCTAATTCTTTTGAGCTTAAACCTGCTATTATCCAAATGGTGTCTAATAATTAGTTTGGGGGAGCAACAACTGAAGATCCTAATTTGCATCTTGCTAATTTTTTGGAGTTGTGTGTTACTTTTAAATATGATGGTGTTTTGGATGATGCTATTAGACTTATAATTTTTCCTTTCTCACTATGGGATAAAGCTAAAATATGGTTACACTCATTACAACCTGGATCAATTAGCACTTAGGGTGAACTGTCACAAAAGTTCCTTGTAAATATTTTCCACCATCTAAGACTGCTAAGTTGAGAAATGATATAACATATTTTTGTTAGTTTGAAGGGGATTCATTATATGAAGCATGGGAAAGATTTAAAGATCTCCTCAGGAAATGTCCACATTGTGCGATACCAGGTTGGTTAATAATTCAAACTTTTATAATGGATTAGTTGGATTTCTTAGATCAATCATTGATGCTGCTGCTGGTGGATCATTAATGTCTAAACCATTTTTTGATGCTTATGCTTTAATTGAAGAAATGTCTACTAATAATTTTCAATGGCCTTTTGAAAGGTTAAATCCTAAAAAGGTAGCCAGTGTTTATGAGAATGATGCTTTTACAATGTTAGCAAATCAAGTTGCTGCTGTATCAGGGAAGATAGACCAATTTAGGATGAATTTTTCTCAGCCAAATCTCATGATTGAAGAAAATTGATTAGGCCAAATGTTTGATTCTTATTCTTCACCAGAAACGTTGAATGCTATAATCAAACCTAACAACCCATAGTCCAATTATTATAACCATGGTTGGAAGAATCATCCAAATTTAAACTGGACCAACAATAATCAGGGTGGTGTTAATCAACAATGGGGGAACCACCAGGTAAACCCATTGGGGAATTGGAACAACCAAAGTAATAATAATAATAGATTAACTTATCCTTCAGGTTATAACAATGCTTTACAAAATAAGGAGAAGAAGTTATCTATGGAAGAAGTAGTATCACATATGGGAAATCAAATAAAAATTCAAGGAGCAACCATCAGAAATATTGAAAATCAGTTAGGACAAATTGCAAATGCCTTAAGTAATAGATTCCAAAGAATGCTTCCATGTAATACTGAAGTGAATCCAAGAGAAGAGAGTAAAGAACAAGTAAAAGCAATTTAATTGAGAAGTGGAAAAGAATTGGAAGGCAGAGTTCAAAAAGAAACTGAAGTAGAGAACGAAGAGATTGGATAACCTAAAGAGGATGCTCCAAAAGGTTTGGAAAGACCTATTTCTCCACCTAAGGTTGATTTAGAAAAACCACCACCTCCATTTCCTCAGAGACTTCATTAACAAAATTTGAATAAGCAATTTTCAAAATTTTTAGAGATATTAAGAACCTTACCATTAATATTCCATTTGCTGAAGCCCTAGAACAAATGCCAAGCTATGCGAAATTTATGAAGGATATTCTTAATAAAAAGAGGAAGTTTGAAGAAAATGAGACTGTTGCACTTAGTGAGGAGTACAGTGCTATAATTCAAAAAAAGCTTCATGAAAAACTTAAAGATCCTGATAGTTTCACAATTCCATGTGCAATCAGAGAAAGATTTTGTGGAAAAGCTTTATATGATTTGGGTGCAAGCATTAACCTTATGCCTCTATAAATATTTAAAAGACTGGGACTAGGAGAAATAACCCCAACTACTGTAACTGCAATTAGCAGATCTTTCGATCACATATCCTAAAGGAGTTATAGAAGATGTTTTGGTAAAAGTGGATTAATTTATTTTTCCTGTGGATTTCATTGTATTAGATATGGAGGATGATAAAGAGATACCCATAATTTTGGGGAGACATTTCTTGCTACGAGCAGAGCCATGATAGATGTACAAAAAAAGGGAATTAACGACGAGGGTTAATGATCAGACTGTTACATTTATTATTTCAAAATCGATGAAATATCCTGCTAGAGGTAAAGAAGATGAGTGTTATAGGATGGATGTTATTGAATATTTAAGTGAATGTCATTTCAAATCAATTTATGAAGAAAAAGCAGAAAGACACGAATTGGAATATAAGCAAGAAGAGGAGTTAATTGATTCTCAAGATTTTCAAGAGGAAGATTTAATGTTTATTCGTGAAAGTTTTGAATTGTTGGATATGACTGAGAAAGATAAATCTTATGGTCCATCAATTGAAAAACCTCCTGAACTTGAGTTAAAAATGCTTCTTCATCATTTGAACTATGTTTTTCTAGGTGAATCCTCAAACTTGCCTGTTATAATTTCCTCTCAATTAACTGAAAAAGAAGAATAGAGTTTACTTGAAATTTTGAAGAAGCGCAAGAAAGCCTTTGGATGGACAACTGCTGATATTAAAGGAATCAGTCATTCAATTTGAATGCACAGAATTCTTATGGAAGATAATTGCAAATCGTGGGCTGACCCCATAGGAGATGATATCCTATCATGAAAGATGTTGTTAAGAAAAAAAGTTTAATATGGTTGGATGCTGGAATTATCTACCCTATTTCAGATAGTGCATGGGTTAGTCCTATTCACTGTGTTCCTAAGAAAGGAGGAGTCATTGTGGCTGTTAATGAGAAAAATGAAATGATACCAATAAGATAAGTTACAGGGTGACGAATATGCATTGATTATAGAAAATTAAACCTTGCCACAAGAAAAGATCATTTTCCACTCCCTTTTCTTGATCAAATGTTAGATAGACTGGCAGAGCATAAATACTTTTATTTTCTGGATGGATATACTGGTTACCACCAAATTTAAATTGCTCCTGAGGATCAAGAGAAAACTACGTTTACCAGTCCTTATGGTATGTTTGCTTTTAGAAAAATGTCCTTTGGTTTATTTAATGCCCCTGCTACATTTCAGAGATGTATGATGGCTATTTTTTGTGATTTGATTGAAAAAGGGATTGAAGTTTTCATGGATGACTTTTCATTTTTTGGAATTTCGTTTGAATCATGTTTATAACATATATCTAAAGTTCTAAAACGCTGTGAAGAAACTAATTTAGTACTTAATTAGGTGAAATGCCAATTTATGGTAGTAGGAGGAATTATTTTGGGACATCGGATTTCAATAAAAGGTTTGGAGGTAGATCCTGCAAAAATTCAACTTATATCTAATTTACCTTGCCCAACCAATATAAGGGAAATTAGAAGTTTCTTAGGATATGCTGGATTCTACAGGCGTTACATCAAAGACTTTTCAAAGATTACAAAAGCTTTATGCCGTTTACTGGAAAAGGTTGCAATTTTTAATTTTGATGACGATTGCCTCAAAGCCTTTGAAACATTAAAAGAAAAATTAATCACTGCACCTGTAATAATTTCACCAAATTGGGAAAAACCTTTTGAATTAATGTGTGATGCTAGTGATTATGCTATTTCTGCTGTTTTAGGTCCGAAATATGACAAAATTTTTAAAGTAATTTATTATGCAAGTAAAACTCTTAATGAAACTCAAATTAATTATACTACTACTGAGAAAGAGTTATTAGCTATAGTATTTGCCTTTGAAAAATTTTGATCATATTTAATTGAAACTAAATGTGTGGTGCATACTGATCATTTTGCTATAAAATACTTAATGAAGAAAAATGATGCAAAAACGAGACTAATAAGATGGATTCTTCTTTTGCAAGAATTTGATTTTGAGATAGTAGATAGGAAGGGTTCTGATAATCAAATTGCTAATCATTTGTCCAGGCTTGAAATTGAAAAAATCTCACTGTGATATTGAAGAAATTAATGAACATTTTCCTGATGAAAAACTGTTCACTGTTAAAGAATTACGTGTTCTGTGGTATGCAGACATAGTAAACTTTATTGTTACTAATATTATACCCTATGGTTTGACATATCATGAAAAGAAGAAATTTTTGTCTGATGCTAAGACTTATTTTTGGGATGACCCATTTTTATATAAACAAGGAAATGATCTTATAATTCAAAGATGTGTACCTTTGGAAGAGACTTATGAAACTATTCAAAAATGTCATGATTCTGAATTTGGGGGACATTTTGGAAGTGATAAAACTGCATATAAAATATTACAATCAGGATTTTATTGGCCTAAAATTTTTAAGGATGTGAATGTTTATATTAAAAATTGTGATAGATGTCAACGTGTACGCAAAATTTCTAGAAGAAATGAGATGCCCCTCAATTATATGTTGGAAGTTGAAATATTTGTTGTTTGGGGACTAGATTTATGGGACCATTTACACCATCTTTCAGAAATGTTTATATTTTGATAGCAGTAGACTATGTTTCCAAATGGATTGAAGCTATTGCTTTACCTCGATGTGATGCTCAAAGTGTTGCAAAGTTTTTAGAAAAGAATATGTTTTGCAGATTTGGAATACCAAGAGTAATCATAACTGATGGAGGAAGTCATTTTAGAAATGTGATTATTGGGAAGTTAGCAAATAAATATCATATTAATCATCGCATTGCTACTGCTTATCATCCGCAGACAAGTGGTTTGGTTGAATTATCCAATCGTGAAATAAAAAGAATATTGGAAAAAGCTGTTAATCCAAATAGAAAGGATTGGTCAATCAAACTGGATTATGCTTTGTGGGCCTATAGGACTGCTTACAGAACACCTATAGGAATGTCCCCATATAGGCTGATTTTTGGAAAAGCTTGTCATTTACCTTTTGAACTTGAGCATAAAGCATATTGGGCTATTAAAGAGTTCAATTATAGTTTGAAAGATGTGCTGAAAAGAGATTATTGCAATTGAATGAGCTTGAAGAAATAAGGAATGAATCTTATGAAAATGCTAAGATTTATAAGGAAAAGATGAAGTTATGGCATGATCGGAAGATTCTTACCAAAAATCTTGTACTAGGACAACAAGTTTTACTGTATAATGCTAGATTGAGAATATTTTCTGGAAAACTTAAATCCAGGTGGATGGGTCCATTTATTGTGATAAAAGTTTATTCTTATGGAGCTGTAGATATTTAAGATCCTAAGACTGGAAAAATATTTAAAGTTAATGGACTTAGACTTAAACCATATTTTTCAGTCAATAAATCTAAATCTTATGATAATTTGATATTGGGACACTCAGAATGAGTTTGGGTATGTGAGGCTGAAGACATTAAAACAAGCTCTATGTGGGAGGCAACCCATATTTATCAGTGTGCTTTGCTTTATGTTTGTTTAGTGTGTTTTGCTTGCTTTGTTTTGTTTATTTTTATGTTTTTAGTGATAGTAATTTGGAGTTTTTAAACTTAGGTAGAGTTTATTTGACCTTAATTGATGATTTACAGAAGTCAGAATGAAAATTTTGACACTTAGCAAACCTGTGCTAAATTGTGCACTGGTGGCTAAGCACCGACTAGTTGGCCTTAGGCGCCGGAGTTATTAAAAACGTGAAAAATGTGGATCTAGAAGCCTAGATCATGGGGGAGAAGTTTTGAGAGTTATTTTGGAGTTTCTAAACATCTTGTATAGATTTTAACTCTTCGCAAGTCTATAAAAAGGACCTGACATAAGAGAAACACTTGCCCCAAGTCCTATTTTCATTTCTGAGTCTTAAGAAGAGAATTTTGACTGCATCATGTTTTCCTGAGAGAAAGAGATGAAGAAGAAGCAAGATTCTGACAAAAGTAAGTTCATTAGTGATAGTTCTACAAAGTTATTTAATGGTTATCTTGGTTTTAGTATTCAGGGTATTGCAGAAATGATTGCAAAAATTGAAGCCCAAGTGACTTCAATTGAAGCAAACATCAATGATACTAACTTACATTTGGAACACATGAGATGGCAACTCAAGATGCAATTCAATCATTCAAGGTACGTGGAAGAAATAGATAAGACGGTGTTTGTGAAGAACAAATGGATTGAAGAAGATGATATAAGAATGAACAATTATCGCCCGTTCCATCAAATTTATATTCCAGAAGGGTCAAATGAGAATAATAGTGCTCCTGGATATATTCCACCTAATGGAGAATGGAATTAAGAATGTTTTATTTATTTTTTGTTTAGTTTTCTTGTGTTTTATGTTTAGTGTGTTTAGTGCTTACATATTAACTAAGCCTGATGATGTGATGGTTACATCCTATAGATGTATACTTATCAATTTGAGATTAAAGTCTCTTGTATTTAGAGAATTTCATCCTTTATGTCTGGATAGAAATTCTAGTATTATATTAAGTGTTATGTTTGTTTTAATATAAGTTTGTGTTTTTGTGAAATTTGTGTGGAATCAATGGTTATTAAATTTTGATTTGGAATATTGAAGATCTATGTGGAGAGAAATAATTATTTTGGAGTATTTAAGGGTGATTAACTAAGTGATTTAGTGCATATACCATTATTATGAAAATTTGGGTATTGGCGGCTAAGCGCAAAAGTGTCGGCGCTTATGCGCCATATTTCATGGCTAAGCGCCGATAGTTCGCGCTTAGGCGCCAGTTTGCGAAAATTGGTTCCCAACAGTTAAAAATTCTGAAAATGTCATTTTTAAACCGCCCCATTATCTTCAACCTTCAGTTTACCATGAGAGAGGAGCCTAGGGCATCATATTATGGATCATTTAAGAGCCGATCTCAACAAAAATTGTTAGATTTGGATTCCTTGAGGTAAGAGCACTACTCCTAAGTAAAATTTTTTTGATTTTCACCATGTATTTTGAATACATTATGGAAAATTTTAAAATCACTATTCATGGTGAAAATTTGAAGAAAAACTTGATAAATTACTTGGATTTAGTGAAAATATCTTTTGGAAGATAATTTAGCAAGTTTAGTTTGATTTTGGAATTTATGGTGATTTGTTTTCGTGAATTTTTAGAGATGGCTCCAAAGTCAAAGCGTTCACGAGAAGTAACGAAGTTTGATTCTGACAAATTTGTTAGTTTGAGGGCTGAGGAACGATACATCAATTCATTGTAGACACGTAAGTAGATTCCTGAGCGTGTGTTTGTAAGCCAGGAGAGGTGATTGAAGAAATGATTGCTAGAAGGAACTGGGAGAATTACTGTTGCTTCTTCGATGTTGCTGTTGTTTCTGTGGTTCGAGAATTTTATGTAAATTTGCCTGCTGCAGAAGAAAATCAAGTGATGGTTAGGAGGCATGAGGTCAACTTTTCTTCTGGGGCAATAAATACTTTTTATGGACTACCTTCTAACATGTTTTGTTTTTATTCTAACTATCATCCTACGGAAGGAGAGTTAGATGAGATAATGGAATTTTCAACTGATGGAAGAGGTTTATGGAAAATAACAAATGATAGAAGAGTGAATTTTCCTGCTTCCAAATTGAATTCCATTTCTAAGGCATGACATTATTTTATCTCATCTAAGTTGTTACCTTCAAGTCATACTAGTGAAATAGCGAGAGAAAGAGCTGTGTTGAACCATTGTATTCAGCAAGGGAAGCCTATTGACATTGGAGCTATAATTTTTTATTATGTTTTGAACAGTGCTAGATCCACCACTACTCCAGGTATGGGATTTCCTTCCTTGATTAAATCACAATGTGAATGATCTGGAGTGAAGTTTGGTACCTGGGAAGAGGTACTTCAGCCATTGAGACCAATTACCAGTGTAAACATTGATTCTTACACTGTACATTCAGAGTTTGGTTGGAGAGGAGGATTTGGTAGGGCTTCTACTGCTTCTGCTTCTTCTGCTTCTACTTCTCGTGCTTCTACTTCACGTAATTCATCATCTACTAATTCACAGACTGTTTTACTAAGAAAAATTTTTAAAAAAGTGAGTCTTACTCGTGAGCATGTTAGAGATATTGATGGTAAGATGGACAATGTAGAAAGATATATTGTGAAACACGATGAGTATGAGGAGAGTTATCAGCAATATTTGGATAGGCTGATTAGAGGTGATCAGAGTTCTGAGAAGCCACCTCATCCATTCTACATACCTTATGTGTCATCCAGGGATTAGAACGAGCATTTTGTCGGCATATTTTTAGGTTTGTGTTTTGAAAAGGGGGTCGCCTACAGAAGTTGTCGGCAAATTTTAGATTTTAAATTAAATTTAAATATATATATAATTTGAAAAAGTAGCATTTGATTTTGAAAATAATTTTAAGTTTGAAAAATTTTAAGATATGAAATCAAACTAATCTGACATCCCGAATAGTTTATATAAACGAGCACCGCATCACAAACCGTGTATCTATCCCGAGGAATAGACACACTGCTTGGTGATGGGGCTCATTTAAATAAACTAGAAGATTTGTGACATCCGTTTGGTATGCGAACCAATTTTATAAGCCGACAAGTTCCCCTGTTTAATATAAAGAAATTAAACAGGATTTATATTACCTAGGTTCTTAAAGTTCCCTATAAGGGCAAGCCCCTATAGTAATTACATCTTAAATGTCCGAAGACACTCAAGAAAACTCTCGATAATGATCAGTGGTTTTGCTTTTAAGAATTTCAAAGTTTAAGGTTTTCGAAGGATTGGATTTTGGGAATTTCAAAAGGGATTAGCGCAAATTTGGAACAGTTTATTTTAAGATTCCTATCGAAGAGAGGTAGGAGAAGCTGAGGATCCAAGAAGAATCTTGGCAACTTCCCAAACTATCCTATTGTTTGGCTTTAATTTGGGAGTTTATTTAATGTTATAATCCTGCCAATTTCAATTAATTAGGACTTATATTCGCACGACATGATCATACAAATAGCCTGGAAGATGTGAGGGTTTGTGTCGTACCAAACGACTACCTCGGAGTCCTAAGACCGGTTAGGACTTAATTTGCATAAAATCATTATGCAAGTGCCTAACAAAAAGGTTGAGGATTTATGTTGAACTAGGCAAACTACCTTGAAATCCTATGGCTTGGTTATTTAATTCTAATAAAGGTTTTGTTGATGTAGATTCCAGTTTTGCTAACGACGATGGTTGTGCTGCCCACTATGCTCCAAGCTCCTTATTGTTGCAGAGGTTTAGTTTTAGAAGGTGAAAATCAGAAGATGAGAGAAGTGTTTTGGTTTAGAAAAGTCTTAAAGTCCAAATTTCTTTAATTTTTTGTTAGGGGAATCTTAAAGTTGATTATAACAACACCGGTTAAGATCCCACGGATCCATCATTCCGGCACCATTATTTTTATCGGATTCACTTAGTCCAAATGAATTTGCTAAACTCAACTGAATGAGTTCCACACTTTCATTTAGACCGTGGGAAATCCCGTTAGCAACACGTCGGTTACATCATCCGAGATATTCCCGATCATCCAAGGAGACGTTTTAATTTAGTTATAATTGCAGTTTTGTTGTTCTGTTTGTGATTAAGTTTTGAGTTGTTTTATATTTTGAATGTTGTGGTGGTGAATTTTATCTTGTTGTGACTTTTAATTTTAGTTTGGTTTCAATTTTGTGGCTATCCTAAAGGTTTCGGTTTTCATGCAACAATTTTGTTTAACATGCAAGAAAAGTAAAGCGCAGTACATGTAGGTAACTTGCAATAAAATAAAAGCGTACCTGAAGAGTCTTCTCGTCATTCCAAGCTACACTTAAAACACATATTAAAGCATTTATGTATTTGCAAGAAAACACCTAGGTAAAGCTAAGGGAAGGTTTTGGTTGTCTACCAAAGTCCTAATCCTATAGCTAGTCAATTCCTATGACGTCTAGGTTCTTGTGTTTTGTTGAGAATGATTTTCTTCATCAAAGAATATTTAAGTTTAATTGTTCTTCTAAAACATCTCATCATATTGAGGAAGTTCTTAGGACGAGTCCTAAACATCTTTTCAATACTTCAGAGATTATTTTGGTTTCAAATGAATTTTATTGTACTCGTGAATTGATCATCCATAAATTTAGTTTAGTTTGTTTCTTGCTCAGTGAATTAGGATGTTTGATTATCTTATAAGTGAAGTGACATTTCATTTGATGCTTTACTTAAGAGTTATGATAATGAAAGACTTTAAGGGCAAATTAATTTATTAAAGATCTTAATGATTTAAAATTGGAATTGATGATTTAAAGTGGTTAATTTAGTTATGAAATTTTAATAATTTTAAGTTTGGAATAGTTTTCAAGTTGTTTTAATTTAATTAAATCTTTACATTTTAAATGATCTTAATATATTAGATTAATTTGGGTTGAAGGAGGTGTTTAGATCATTCAATTTAGATTTTAATGATTTGAATTTTAATTTAATTGAATATCTTAGATTAATTTTTTAATTGGTTCGATTTTGATGTTTCTAGTTTGTTTTAGGTTTTCTTTCAAGTGATCTTATGTTGATTTTAATGATTTAGATTTGATTTAATTTGACTATTAAATTACTTAATGTTTTAAACTTTAATTGAATTGAGGGTTATTTTCCTTTTAATTTTTTAATTATTAATTCCAATTATCATCTTACATTTAATTCAAAGTTAAATATTAATAAAATGTTTCATTTAGGGATTTTAAATTAAAGAATTGATATCTTCTTAGGTCATATCCTTAACCTCAATAATCAAATTTTTTAATCTATTCTTCCAAAATTTTAATTATTTAATTAATTAAAGTTCACTTCAAATATTTTCATGATAATTAGTGGGTTTCTACCCCTTAATTCCCTAGGATTCAATCATCTATGAGAAAAGTTAAGATCATATATTTTACCCTCCCTTCGATTAGACCTAAATATTAATTAGGGTTAAAATCCTTTAATTACATTTATACCCCTTTAGGCTTAATTATTTCATAACTCATCAAATTAAGCTCAAATGAACTTAAAATTTTTATGTCACTTCACTCATATGTCAATAATACATTAGAGGGGAAAATGTGATTTTTCTAAATTTAATTTAATTTATTTAATTATTTTGGTGAAAAATAAGGGTTTTCAATGAAAATTCAACAACATGACCAAGGTAAGGTTTCTGTCTTTAGGAAAATTATGGGATGTTCCTGCTGACCAGAGGACCACTTGGACCAATTTTAGTGATTTTTTAAATTATATTTGATTTATTATAATTAATTTGAATTTTGGAGTTTTAATTAATTATAAAATAAAATTAAAGTTGAAAAATGAATTTTATATTTTTCTTAAGTCTGTCTGACCTCAAGGAGTTCAGAGAAATAAATTTTATATTTTTATGATTTTTTTTTATTTATTAGAATTAATTTAGTGAAAAGGTTGGAAAACCTTTTTTTTTTAAATTAGAAATTGTCTTAAGGTTTTAAAATTTAATATCTTGACTTAGAGACTTGGGAAAAAAATTTGGTTTGTTCCTAAGTGATTAAGAGTCAAAATGTGACATATTTGTGATTTTTAATATTTTTATGATTTTCATAATTTTTTTAATTATTAAAATATTAAAGTAAGGTGGAAAATAAAGATTTTTGAAAAATTACAATTTTAATTTTCTTAGACTCCTCTGATATCAGAGAAGTCCCAAAACCAATTTGGTGAATTTTAAAAATGTATTTTTGGAGTTATGAATTTTTAAAGTTTAATTTTGGTCATGTGACTTAATTAATCCATTTAGTGGGGCTAATCATTTCCAATTAATCCCAAATTTTTATGTGAGGTTCCCCTGATCCTAAAGACCAGTGGAGAATGATTTTCAAGTTATTTTGATGTGTGGTTAACCCTAATTAATTAAAATTTATTTTTGAGTATTTAGGCCAATCAGGGTTGTTCTTAATGAATTTACTTAAAATATATTTTTCCTAGGTTTCTCTGGTCCTAAGATACTTTCCTAAATTTTCCTAGAATTTATTGAACAATATGCTAATTATTGGAATTAAAATTCCTTAACAGAGACATAAACTTGAAAAATACATAACTTTCCATAGAGATGGCCTCTGACCTTGGAAAATTCAGAGAATGTCCCCAAGAACAGAGGCTACAAAAGCCCGATGGTCTCATGCCATGGTGATTTGTCTATGTAAATGGAGAACTAAAATACTGAAATCAGTAAATAATTAATTAAAAATAAAATAATCATCAAAATAACTTGATTTCTTTTCCACATTATTCTCCTCTGTTCATAGAGCAAGGAGGCATTTTTATTTTATCTTTATTATTTTTCTATGCAAAGATATGATTTTTTAAAGTTTCAGGTATTTAAATAAATAGAAAAAATCCTATTTATCTACTTATCCACGCGGCGCCGACTCATCCTCGGCACAACACCGACTCATCCTCGGCAGCTCCGAAAGACCACGCGTCGCCTCCCTATTCGACACCGCCATCTGACTCAGCGCTCCGGGGGCCCGCGGTTCATGTCCCGTTCACTCGTCTGACGTGATCTGCACCGTTCATTTGATACACGCTTGATCCAACGGCAGCCGATCATCGTCTTCGATTGGTGTGTTCCGAGAGCTGTCTACACTCAAACCCTAAGATCTCTCTCATTTCTCAACGAATTTTTGTGTTCTTATGCTCTATGGATTCTTCTTGAGGAGACGAACACATCCATACAGTTTACATGCTATGAAATTAAGCCAATCAAAATAGAGAATCACTGGAAGCTCGGGAGAAAGGAGAGGTCTATACCTTGGCTATGAGAAGTGAAGCTTCAATCAGAGAGTTGTGGTACCTTCGATTATTTCCAAGGATGCTCCAGATGATGTCTCTGGCTCTCGGGAATAGCCTAGGTATGAAAGTGACCAGGGCCGATTTCAGACTTTGGAGGCTAGAGCAATTGGGTGGCCTGGAATGGGGGCTTTCACTGGGGAACTCCTTCTCTTGGTCTTGTGCAGGTGTGGGTGAGTTTAATTTGATTTTTGTGGAGGTTCAAGAGATTTCATGGTTTTTTAGTGGATTTTTGACTGAGAAATTGAGCTCTGTCAATGGGGATTAAGGCAACGGGACACTAGGGATCAATTGCTCTAGGTTAGGAGAAGGTCCTGGAGTAATTTTGGCAGAGTTTTGTTAAGCTCTGGTTCATCACCTTGTTTTGCCGAGAAGGTGGTGGGTTTAAATAGGCATGGTTGGAGGGCTTCCCAGGGGGAGTTAAGGCTTGGGATCAGCTGCCTTGGTCAAGGGAAGAACAACCACACTCGCCATTGGGCATGGGGTAGCTCAGCCAGGGAGAATTTTGGAGTTTGGCTCACATGGAGCTTTCAGCCATGGCGTTTTCCGGCAACCCAGGCGGCTGGCCGGTAGGGTCAGGTCACGATATTGACTCAGTGAGTACAGGGATTGAGTTTTGTGTAAACATTGAGGGTTAGCCATTTGCAAAGAGCTTGATTCAAAATGGAATGGGGAAGGGGGCTCTTTTGGACTTGGTTTGTTCAACCAATGGAAATGGGCTTGGTGCACCCACCAAGGTCTGTTTTGGGCTAAGGGGAATCAGGTAAGTCAGCTAGCTTAGTGGGGAGAAGTCACCATCTAGGCATATTTAAGCTTAAGCATGGTTTAGGGGAAGCATGAAAAGTTTTAATCACTCTTAAGGGAATCATTAAAGGTCCCCCTCCTTTTTCCCAATATGGTATGGTCACATGAACACCACTCACATGGCTTGCATGGCGCTTAAGGATGGCTTCATGGCTAGCCTATGGCTTGCCCATGGCTTGGCTCAATTTCATGAAAACTGATTTTGGGATTTTTGATGGATTTAGGGGGAAATTGGCATGAGGCTTGATTTGGAATTATTTGATTATTGATTTAGGACTTAGGGATGATTTCAATGATGGGAATTTCACATTGGATTTAGAATAAGTTTTGGGCCTTTTAAATTTGATGAAAATGGGCATTTAAAGTCTTTAGGAAAGTAGGCTTTTAGATTTTAAAAAATGGGCTTTTAGATGAAAGTTTTGTGAAGTACCATGCCAAATAAATGTTGGTTTTAGTTTAGGGATATATCGTGAGTGATTTGGAAAGGTTTGGTGTCATTTGGAGTTGAAATGGATTCAATTTGGGCTTCCTAAGTGATTGGGTCAAAGTAGGGCAAATTGGGCTAACATGGGCTAATGTTGGGCTAATGTGGGATTTGATGTAAAATTCATGTTGAAAAATGTTTATGGGGGTGTGACAAAGAGTTTTCAACTTTGGATGGGCTTTCGTTTAGGGATTTGGGCCTATTTGGATTCATGGTGGGCTTTAGGCCAAATTGGGGATTTTTGATTTTGGGTTAGGTTTGGGTGGAGTTTAGGTTTAGGTCTTGGACCAAAATTGGTTCTTAGGCTAGAAATTGAAATTGGATCCATATGTTAATCAAATTGGGCTAGGATTTGGTCTAAATTGATATTGGGGATATGGAATTGAGGTTTAGAATTGAATTGGATCAAAATTGAGGTCACTTGGGTTGGTTTAGTTGGACATTGGGTTCACTTTGGGTTAAAAATGGGTCAAATTGGGGCTTTTGGCAAAAGTGGACCAAATTGGCAAAATTGGCTTATGGTGTAGTTGAACAAAATGAAATTACGAATATTTGAGACTTTTTGGAATTTTTTTGGGAATTTTCAGAATTTTTGGAATTTTTGGAATTTTTGGAATTTTGGGTTAAAAGGGTATTATGGGTATTTGGAGGGTATTGGGAGATATTTTTGGAATTTTTGGTGTATTTGGCTATGGATGATCAATTTGAGTGGAGATAAATGTTTAGGACTAATTTTGAGGAATTTTGGGTAATTTAAGCAATTTTGCAAATTTTGGGCAATTTCAAGGGCATTTGGTAGGCTAGGTGGATTTAGGTTCCCGGGGGTCAAAAGTTGAAATTTTGGAAAAAATGAAGATTGATCAGGTTTGAATGAAGTGTTTCATTTTGGTTAAGCCATGAAGCCATATTAAGCCCATAAGAGCCATGAGAGGAGTCACTTGAGGCACTCAATATGTTGTTCTTAACCCTCTTAGCTAAAGGCCTACGGGTTAAGGTCCATCCATATGAGTTACCTACATGAGTCAGGGAGTCAAATTGGTTAAACGTAGTTTTAGGATTTGGAATGTGTGTGTGTGGTGTGTGAAAGCTTACCCTTACCAGACCAGGCCACCCAGGGTAATCCTAAGGCCAAAGAGTCTTATAGGAAACTCATCCTTTAAACCTCCACATTTGATTTTAACCCTCCAAGTAGCTTAGGGGTTTACAATCAAACTTGTGGGGTTTGAAGGGAGAGAAGAAGTGTTTGAAGTTCTAAGTGATGGGTCCCATTTCTAGTCCTCTAAGATAGTCAAGGAGAAGCCTTATGGCTAGATCCTATGTACTAAGGAGAGGGAAGAGAAAAGACCTCATCAAAAATGAGGTCAACACAGGATGATGATGATGATGAGGATGATGAGTAGATTTGTATTATTTGTTTTTATTATGATGTTGTTGTTAATGATGTTTGTTTTGTCTAGTGTTTTGTTTGATGATTGTGTTATGATGTGAACCATGATAATATGCAGATTGTAGTTATATTATTTATCTGTTATGCATATTCAGGTATTGTTGTTGTTTTATTGTGGATTTATATGTTTCTTTGTGATAGTGTGTAATAGTAAATGTTTTTATGTGTATGTTATGTCAGAGTTTTTAATAGTGTGTACCTTAATTCAAAATTGTTCGAAGATTATAAACCACTATTAGGAACTTCTACTTAGGAAACTATATGTTTAAAATTTTTTCAAATTCCACTATCATCTGTTATCTGTATCAGTGTGTTATTTTAGTTGGTGTGTATTTACCTTGAAAACCTCCACTACTATAGAAGTCTTCTAAAATTTTTACTTTTCTTATAATATATATATATATATATATATATATATTGTTTTGAAAAAAAAACTTAATTTGATTTCATTTTACTCCTGTTATTTAAATTGTTATACTTGCATATTAGGATATTAAAAATTCGTGCAAACATGATATGTTAGTTTTTATTTCTCACCCATATATCATTTCTTATGCTTAAATGTTTTATCTTAATTAAAAAAAATTAAAGTTTGGGGGGGGGATTTAAAAAAAAAAGAACAAAGATTTTCAACAACCTAAAATTTTATTTGATCCTCAAGAATACTTAAAAATAAATCTTATTTTTGATTGAGAACAATTATGTACATGAAGTTATATTAGGGGAACAAAATTTTGAATATAGAAATGAATAAAAGAATTTAGTTAAAATTTATAGTAATCATGAAAAACTTAAAGTTAAAATTTTCTTAATGAAGAAGTGTTAAATAAAGTTAAACTATCTTTAGTAAGAAGTTTTGTATTTTTGGATAAATAGAAGATTTGACTTTTATTCTTCAAAGCATAAATTTATTTTATTGAAGAATAATTTTCAAATATTATTATTATGATTTTTAAGTGAAAGATGTATATTAGACCTTTATTTTAAATGGAAGGGTGAAATTCAAAATCATTAAAGGTCTATCCAGATATAGTAATCCTTGTCCTTATAAAAAAAAGAGTGAAAAATAGTATATGAAAAGGGAGGAGAAGCTTGAGGATTTAAGGGCCTAATCAAATATTGGTTTCATACCTAAATTTTAAGATATAAGTTCAGAGAAAATCTAATGCATAAGGTTATAATATAGTAAGTAAAATTAATTTTCAACTAAAGATTTTTAAGTGAGAAAAATAAGTGTTTGAGTCCTATATTTTGAAGAATCTACAATTATTTCTGAATTAGATAAAAACTTATTTTTGTCATTTTCCTTAACTAAAGAACTTTCTAAACTTTAAGTTGGTTTTAATTACTGAAATTTTTTCTAAATTGGTCTATTCCATTTCTAGAACAAAATTTTGTTATCTTCCTAAGAAACTCGTTACATAATTTGCATGCTAAATGTTCTATGAGATTAATTGTCACTTGAGGACAAGTAACATTTTAAGTTTGGGGGATTTTGATACACTTAAAATATATAGTATTTTTATGCACATTTTTATACCTATTTTTAATGATATTGCACTTTAAGAGAATATATTTTGTGTTTTTCTTGCAGGTATGATGAAAATGGATGGTCATGATGAAAGGAGCAAAATTGGGTCAAATTTGGAGCAAAAATAATGAAAAATCAAAATTTTGGCACTGGCGGCTAAGCGCCGCTGGGCCGGCGCTTAGCCGCCACAATTAAAAATTGAAATCTTCATGTATTTGGTGCCAATTTCAAAAGGGATGGGATGCAACTCTTGGTGGTAACTACCATAACTTTTTTTTGGCGGCAAGTTTGAATGAAGGGGTGAGTTCCTTTGTAGATACATCGAATCTGAACACATTTTGAAGAGACACCAAGGCACCTTTTGGTTTAATTTAAGGAGAGTCTTAGAAATGACTAAGTGCTCTTCCATTGCATTTTGAAGGGTCTTTTTACTGTTCTTCCACTGCTCTTCCACTTGCATTTTGAAGAGAGTTTTATAGTATTTTACTTTTATTTTGTGAGAGTTTTTATTAAGAGTAGGAGTAGAGAGTAGAAAGGAGAAAAGGGTCGGAGTGAGGTCTTCTTCTTCCCACTTATTTTCTTTCTCTTAGTTTAGTTTTTATTGAAGTCTAAAGTCTGTATTCTGAGTCATCGGAGTTGGGAGACTTGCTCTGAGGACTACTTTAGAGAAGAGTCAAAGTTTCAGAGGAACTTCTATAGTCTTGTGGAGAGGATTTTCAGATAAGTGTTTACTTTTAATCTTTTTATTAATACTTGCTTTTGTTTGATATTTTTCTTATTATTTTTAATTTCAAATCAATGAGTTTTTGTATTTTCTCAATACATTCTGAGTAGTTTACTTTATCTTTTGCTTTCTTAACTGGAGAAGTAATTAGTTTATAAAGAATTGTTGTGGAAAGTATAAGTGTTTAAAAGTTGGAAGAAGTTGTGAAGATTGATTCTAAAAACATTGTTTACTTCTTAATTTGGCCTATTAAGTTGTAAAATTTATTGAGATTATGTAAGATCCAATGCAGTATTGTCTCATAAAAGTTAGTAAGAATCACATGCAATTGTATGGGTGAGAATTGTAGTCCACATAATTGAATGTAATATTAGAAGATATTTTTATGGATGGGAGTAAAATTAGAGGATTTTAGAGTGACAGGCTAAAACCCCCTAATTTGGTTTTAAGTTTTGAGTTTTGTTGTGAGAAGTTAGCCCCCAGGTGGTGGGAATCGAGGGAACTCTTGAGTGAGAGACGAGTATCTTTCCTCCCTAACCAAGTTCAAAATAATAAAAAATTCAAATTAACCTATGTTCTTTATAGAACCAAGTAAGGGTAAAGAACACATTTGCTTCTATCTGTCACAACAAATTTAAATACTTCCATAACAATACTTTAAGAATTATTACTACTTCATAAAAGGAAAGAAAAAAATATTCTAGTTAATAGTATTTTACATACAGTTTTTTTTTAGTTTTTATAATTTTAATTTCTTGCTTAACATTTTATTAACGAAATTTCAAAAGATAAATCAACATTCAAAACCTTTCAAAATCAACACATACTTTCAAAAGCCATAACAAAAAGTAAAAAGATAATTTTTTTGATTTCTTTAAAGATTTTACATTTTCCCCGTGGGTTCGATATCTGGTAGCTTAATCAGAAAGTCATATATTACTTGATAAACGATACGTTTACTTGCGTAGTATCCCATATTATAAAATCATAATTTTCATATCTAAAATCATCAGCGCATTTATCCAGCGGAGTCATGTTTTTTGTGCCGTTGCAATTACCGGATGGTACCAAGTTTTTCGCACCGTTCATTTATCGAGGATCTACCTCTTGATCATTAACCCTCACAGTTAATTCTCCTTTTTTAACATCATTCATAGCTCTCTTAGTAGCAAGGAATGGTCTTCCCGAAATAATTGGAATTTCTTTATCTTCCTCCATATCTAATACAATAAAATCCATAGGAAGGATTAATTTATCCACTTTCACTAACACATCTTCCCGCACTCCTTTAGGATAAGTAATGGAAAGATCAGCCAACTGAAGAGTCACAGATGTAGGTGAAATTTCTCCTATTTCCAATCTTTTGAAAGTTGATAAAGGCATAAGATTAATACTAGCTCCTAAATCGCATAAAGCTCTTTCAAAAAATTTCTCACCTATAACACACGGGATAGTGAAACTACCAGGGACTTTAAGTTTTTCGGGAAGCTTCTTCTGAATAATTGCACCACACTCTCTGCTAAGTGCAACAGACTTGTGATCCATGAACTTTTTTTTTTCTTTTTACGAATATCCATCATAAACTTCGTATAATCAGGCATATGCTCTAATGCTTCAACAAAGTGAATATTTACTGTTAATTTCTTAAGAATTTTCAAAAATTTTGTAAATTTGTTATCCCTATTATGTTTTTTCAATCTTTGAGGAAATGGAGGAGGTGGTTTTTCATCAGTAATCTTCATTGGTTCAAGCAGATATTCTAAGTCTGGATATATCTTATTTGAACCTTATTTAATATCCACCTTCTCTCTCTCAACTTCAACTTCTTTTTGCACTCTTGTTTCTAATTCCTTTCTACTCCTTAATTGAGTAGCCTTAATTTGCTCATTTTTATGACTCTTTTGATTGATCTCAACATTGCTCGGAAGAGCTTCAGAAGGTCTATTATTATGCACAATGAAAATATGTCCTAATTGATTCTTAATGTTCTTAATCGCAACACCTTGAGCTTGTAATTGATTACCAATGTTCAACATTAATACTTCAGTAGAAAACTTATTTTCCTTAAACTGTGGGTTACTATTAAAGCCAGGAGGATAAGAAGGTCTATAATTGGTGTTTCCTTGGTTGTTCAAATTTCCAACTGGGTTAATAGAATTTTTTTCCCATTGCGAGTTAATAGTAGCATTGTTGTTATTGTTTTAGTTGAAATTCAGGTAATTCTTCCAACCAGGATTATAATAGTTCGAATATGGGGTCTATTATTTATAACATTCAAGGTCTCTAATATGTCTGAGATTCTATTATTTGTCCTACTGAATGTTCTTCTAACACTGGGGGTGTTTGAGAATAATTCATTCTGTATTGATTTATTTTCTTTGAAAAGCTAGAAATTTGAAAGACTATCATATTTACAACATCAGAATCATGAATACAAGCTACTCTATTAGGATTTACCCTTTGAGAGGGCTATTGAAAATTTTTAGTAGCCATCTCTTCTATTAACGAATACGCTTCATCGAAAGGTTTTGACATTAATGATCCACCACCACCAGCATCTATAATCGATCTCAAAGAGCCCACTAATCCATTACAAAATGTTTGAATTATTAATCAATATGGTAATGCATGATATGTACATTTCCTAAGGAGATCTTTAAATATTTCCCAAGCTTCATATTTTTATTCCCCTTCAAACTGACCAAAAGATGTGATATCATTTCTTAGCTTAGCAATTTTTTATGGAGGGAAATATTTTGATAGAAACATTTATGAATGTTCTCCTTAAAGCTTTGATAGATCCAGGTGCTAACGAATTTAACCACGCCTTCGCTTTATCCCTTAATGAAAAAGGAAAAGTCTAAGTCTATCAACATCATTCGACACTCCATCATAATTAAAAGTAGCACACAGTTCTAGAAAACTTGTGAGATATAAATTAGGATCTTCATTAGGTGTTCCTCTGAATTGATAATTTTTTACCATTGGATAATAGTAGGTTTAAGCTCAAATTAATTAGCAGCAAAATTAGGGTTTTGAATGGTTGTATGAATTTCATCTGCTGTTGGGTTAGAATAATTTCTTAAAGGTCTTGGTAAATTTTCATTTCTTCGATTTTCTTGGTTGTTCGCCATTTTGTGAGGACTTTTAGATTTTTTTGTTGATTTCAAATTTTTCTAATAGTACACTCTAACTCTGAATAATAAGGCACAAAACCTATAGATCCACTTCCACACATATAAAATCACACAAAACACACTAAAAAGTAAACAAGCACACACAATTGCAAAACACAAAGTAAAGGTTTCAATTACTACAATTTTGATTAGTTAACATTTATACCTTCCCTAGAAACGACGCCAAAAACTTAGTCGCCGCGACTGTAAACTTCCTCAAAAGTCAGTATTCAAAAATAGTTTCAGTTTAGTTTTGCAAATAGATTAATTTAATAATTAAGTAGTCACCCATGTACGTAAGTATACGTATCGTTCAAGTAATACAGGGCTCTAGTGGAGTCCTGGTTATCAATCCCACAAGGAAGCAAGAATACTTCAAAACATAGCAAAATGTTGAAATCGAACACTCAATTTACAATGCAAGTTCAAGTACTATTTAATATGCTAATGCAAAGATAACAACAACTAGATTTACTACATGTTACTTCTAAATTTTCCAAGCAGGATTAACTAACACACACACACACACAAAGTTTTGTAGTTGAAAGGTTTATATATGGAAAAGTGTCTTTCCTCTTATAATGATTGTATGGTGAGTGATTAATATAGATTGATAATAGAATTGTATTGTGCCAAATAGGAGCATTCATATTCTTTACCTTGATTAGAGTACCCTCTCTTTCAAGTATGAAAAGAACATTAGCAAATCCTAGGCTTAGTCACTAAATCTATGGTTTCACTGGGACGAAACTGGCTATCACTTCAGAGATCTGACTTCCCTTTAGCTGATGGCTAACCAAAGCTTTAGCTACCAAACTTTAGGACCAAATTAGGGATTTCAGCTTGTCACTCTAAAACCTCCAATTCGACACCCGTTAAACCAGATTTCCCTATTTAATTGCACTTAATTCCCATGAAATATGCAACTCGTTCATGAACATTAAATGGATTCTCCACTATTGTTGTGTAGAACAGTTAGTTCTTTTAGATTTGATGTTTCACAAAATTTAATAACTCAATTAGCCATATCAAAAAGTAAATGAACTTTGAAATGGAAACCATCACAATTTCTTTAACATTTTTATTGCACATGAAATCTACATCAGTACTTCACAACATCTCATTGCAAGAATAAAGACAAAGAAATCTACTCATAACTCACGAGGAAGATACAAAAAAACATGGATTATATATATAAAAACAAAGTCATACAAACACAAAAGTAAATACAACTTATCACTTTCTCTTCCCCAAGCAAATCTCTTGTAATTCCTTTGAATCCTTTTCTCTCTTCTCTTAGCACTCAATTCCCTCTTTAGAATGGTAAGGAAGAAGCAATCTCTCACTTTACTCTTTCTCCTACACTTCTTAGAGAAGAATCCCTCACAATACAAGACTTCTACACTCTTTCCTCACACTTACTGCAAACCCTATCACACTCTCTTCACACCTCTCTAACACACACGACTCTCTCTCACACCCACACCACTTTTTTTGGCATCTAAAAAGGTCTAAAATAAGTTAGAAGTGAATTCCCCAAGTGTTTCTTCAAGCAACCCTTCAAAAAGTCATCCAAATAAATTTATTTTGAGTTCCACTGACTTTGGGCGCCTGAGGCGCAGGATAGGGCACTGGCAACCCTGGGCAACCAAAGAATTGTTTGAACTCAATAGATTTGGGCTCAGGCGACGCCCATTCTGGCGCAGGCGGCGCCAGAAGCCAATTTTCTTCATTTTGCTCCTTTTTGCTCCAAATTCATTCCTTTTTGCTACCTTTTGCTCTAATCACCAAAAATCATCATACCTGCAGTAAACATCAAAAATATCTTCCTTTAATGTGCAATATCACCAAAAGTGAGTTAAGTTATATAGTAAAAACCTAATATATTTTTGGCGCATCAAACATCCATTGGGATATGCTGTTACAAAGTCATACCATTTGGATTAAAGAATGCTGGTGCTGCTTATCAGATAACTCTGACACTTATTTTTGACAAACTCATTCATAATCAGGTTGAATGTTATGTGGATGATTTGGTTTTTAACAGTAAACAAAAAAATGATCATGTGTACGATTTCAGAATTTTCATCGAACGATTACGAGAATTCAATCTTAAGATGAATCCCTTAAAGTGCGCCTTTGTTATCACCTCAGAGAAGTTTTTAGGATTTGTTGTTTGACATCGTGGGATCAAAATTGATCATCTTAAAATCAAAGCCATTCTAAACATGCCTTCTCCTAAAAACCTAACTCAATTATGATCTATTCAATGGAAATTAGCATACATAGGATGCTTTATTTCCAATCTATCAGGTAGGTGTCAACCTCTTGCTGCCTTAACCAGAAAAGATACCAATTTTATGTGGAATGAAAAATGCCAACACGCCTTTGAAAACGTCAAACAATATTTGATAAGTCCTCATGTTCTAGCAAACCCTATGTTAGGAAGACCACTATACCTTTACACTGTGGAATTGGATAATTCCCTTGGAGCATTACTAGTTCAAGTAAATGATGAGAGAAAAGAAAATGCTTTATATTATTTAAGCCATTGTTTGGTCCCAACTGAAACAAAATATCCTGCAATTGAGAAGCATTTCTTAGCTTTAATCTTTGCAGTTCAAAAGTTAGGATACTATATGCTTTCTCATAAGGTAACTCTTATCTCAAGAGTAAACTCATTACGATATCTGATGAATCGACTGACACTTTCTAGAAGATTAGCAAGATGGGCAATGATGATATAACATTTGTACCGCCACATGCTGTTAAAGGACAAATTTTGGCAAATTTCTTAGCAGCACATCCAATATCGACTGGGTCCCCTCTCAATGATGATTTAACCAATGTGCAAGTGTTAGAAATAAAAAATTTTGACATACTGACAGGGTGGATGCGTAACTTTATAAGTGTTAACAAGTGTAAAAATAAATATTCAATAATAGCAAAGTTACCCCTTATCAACGCAAGTATACGTATCGTTCAAGTATTATAAGGCTCTAACGGAGTACTGGATATCAATCCCACAGGGAAGTTTAAAGATTATGAACTAATTATAACAGTTAAGTAATCTTGAAAGAGAAGTTGCAATATAGAAAAAGTATATTTCCCTTTGTTAAGAGAATTGAGTGAACGAATAAATAAATTAGTTAGAATTATATTGTGCCAAATAGGAGAATTCCTATTCTTTACCCTTTGGTCCAGGCATAAAGAACAAAAGCTAATTCTATGCTTGGTTACTGAATCTGTGGCTAGCCTGGGAGGATACCGGCTCTCACTTCGGAGCTCCCACATTCCCCTCACCTGAGAGCTAACATCTACACTTCAGCACCCAAAAGATAGGATTGAATTGAGGATTTTATTCTGTCACTCTAAAATCTCCAATTCTACGCCTGAAAAATATTATTTCCCTATTTATTTGCACTCTCTTTTCAAGGACTTTGACCTCCCAAAATCTCATATGTAATCTTTACTTTAGTTGTGAAATCAACATATTTTAACAGATCAATTGGCCAAATTAAAAGTAAATTAAGATTTAAGTAAAAAGATTATCACAATTTTTATTGACTATTTATGCCACAACTAATTCAATTTTCTATTTCACAAAATCTCAAAACAAGGAGAAAGACAGAGAAGACTACTCATAATGCATAGGAAGAATAACCCAAAACATGGATTTCATATAAAATCAAAGTTACAAAATAGTAAACATAACTTATCTCAAATTTTTCTCCCCAAGTAGACTCCTTGAAGTTCCTCCGACACTTCCTTATTGTACAACGCAGTCAACTAAATTCACTTACTCACTATTAAACTCTCTAGGACACACTGGACACACCTACACACACACTAACGACACTCTAAAGACATACTTTTCAGCCTATATTCATCCCTTTCTGAAGACGTAGAACTAATTCCAAAGGTTTCTTAAGCATCTCTTTAAAAGGCATTCATATTCGATGAATCTGTGCTTGAACCGACCATCTCGCCGTTGGCGGGCTCATTGGAGCCGTCGGCGGGCTTCTAGAACATGGGCTAACTGCTCCAATGTGCTTGAACCGACCATCTCGTTGTCGGCGGGCTTGATCTTGCTGTCGGTTGGCTCCTTTATAATTTATTTGTATGCTCTCGGGAAAATACGTCGTCGGTGGCCTATTCTTCGCCATTGGCGGCCAATATCAACTTTTACCTCTTTTGGTCTTTTTTGTTCCAGATTCACTCATTTTGTGATCTTTTTGCTCGATTATCTATAAATCATCATACCTACAACAAAACACAGAAAATAACTTTCTTTAAAGTGAAATATTATCAAAATTAATGTAAAGTCGGTATGAATTTATCAATATATTTTTCTTTGGTCAAAATCCCTCAAACATAACTATTACTTGTCCTCAAGTAATTTTGATACTACATAAAAGTAATGATTATTTGTAGTAAAGCTTTAATTCAGAAATACTATGAATTTGATTTAATTAAATATTATAGTAAAGTTTATTAGAAATATTTTCTGATAATTAAATTTACTCTTATAGATGTAAGGGTATCTAGTCATCAAGTTTAAGAGTTCTAGTCTTCTATTCATTTCAAGAATGACTATATGTTGCAATATTGAATTACTTCGATTATTCAGATGATAGGAAATTCATGAAAACACTACTTAGTAAAAATACTAATCCATATATATAAGTTTAAAAATGTAACTGAGTCTACCCTTTATGTTGATTCAAATGAAGCCAATTTTTGATAAGGCATCTCCTCAAGCTTCTTCTAACTTACTTTTTCTTTTTATTTGGATTGCATTTCAATCATATATATATATATATATATATATATATATATATTTCTTTTCTTTTCAGGCATTGTTTTTCAATCCTTCTTTTTCTTTTTCAAGTGACGATTGTTGTATCTGGATAGCCCGTTAATGATTTTGAACTTCACTTTCCTCTTCCTAAATTTGAAACTTGAAACATTTTCCTTACCTTATATGTATTTCATAGTTTTTACATCATTAAGTTCCAATCTTTTCTTTCTCAACTAAATCCTTAAGAATTTAATATTTTAAAATATAGTTTTCCTTACTTTAAATAGTTAACTATATTCTTATCCTCTTATTCCAAATATTTTAATCGACAAAATTAATTTAATCACTAAAAATATTTCCTTTAACTTCTATAATAGTTAAATAAATTAATTCTAGTTTACTGAATTAAACTCACTACAGAAAATAATTTTTATAATAATTTTTGAAAATATTTAATTGAGAACATTTAATAGTTAATCTTTTTTTCCCTCCTCCAAACTTAAATTTTTCTATCTAATCATATAGGTGGAAAGAAAAGATACTGTAAATTTAAATCATACCTTCGTACTTTAGGTATTTCTTTTGAAGGTTCTTTTCACATCTCATCACTTAATTAATTTGTACTGTTAAGAACTTTCTACACACATATAACATTAGACAATTTTCTGGGGAAGAAAATTTTGAAATAAGTACACAATACATATCACAATTTCCTACTACATTTAATTACTTTATCTATTAAAGTACTAAGCACAATTAACACAACATCCACATACATTTTACTTATTCAATTTTAGAGTTACAATAATAGTCTGAAGTATAAAAACTTAACATCTACACTGATGTAAATAACTTACACAACATAGTTTAAATGACTCACATAACATAATAATCAAAATACAAAAACTTAAAAAAAAGAAAAAAAAAATACTGAATTGAAGAAAACAATCATACACATAACACAAGTATCTAATTACATAATCAAATCTCAAACATCAAAATACCATACTATATCCTCATCTCCCTAGTCAGCAAGTGGAGTAGACTGGTAATGAGTATAACGAGGGCACTCCGGAAATGTCTCATCAAGCTCTCCTCTCCTATAGCGATTCTCAACATCATAGCAAGATATTTCAAACTCAGAATGCCTCTGGAGATATTCACTATCATAATTGTGCCTACAATCTAATCCTTCAATCCTCTGATTAATATGCTCCAACCTTTCATCAATCTTCTAAAAATTTTTTTGCTGCTGAGTCAATTCATTCATCAAGTCATGGAGTGTAGGAGACCTACAGGCAGAAGGGTCATAACTAGTAGAGGGAATATCCCTCTAGTCGAAGGTACAGAGCTCCTTGTCCCAGATCTCCATCCTTCATGGGATTCATTTATCTTTATGTTAGCCTTTATAATGGGTTTTATAGGTTCAACCCATTCCTCAACATCTCCAGCCTCTACTCCAGACAACTAGCAGAGTGCATATATTAGATCAGGATGTCTCAGTCCTCCTCCTGTTTCACTTTTTGCAATATCTAATATGTTTCTATAAATAATATTTCCCAAACTTATACTTCTGTTGTTCTAAATACAAAAATTCAGAACTGCTCTATCCCTCGAAACTTCACTATGATGATAAGTAGGTAAAAAAGTAGAGCAAATAAAATAATGTCAAGCCTTAGAGGTGGCATTCATCATAGAAAGAGGGAAGTTTACCCGTTCACTCTGCTTCATTTTCCAAGTTCCTTTCCCATCAGTGAGAAAGTTGATCACATCCTCCAACGGACCTTCTATTGTTCCAAACATATCATAATCGCTGGTATAAGGATCTTGCACTTCGTAAAAAGAATTTATCCGAACAACATTAAAATCATCTAAAAATCCTCTAACTTTTATAGGCTCATCCTCTATCTGGGTCAGGTTGGCGTAAAATTCCTTTACAACTTCAACTGCAACTCTGTTCGTCAACTAACAAAAATTTTCCCACTTTTGCTCCTTAATAGTCTGTTCCACTTCTCCTCCCGGGTTCTGAAAAACTTTGTCCTGAATGCATTTTTTTGCTTTGATGATAGAGTTGTACCTTGACTGAGCCTTAGCATTTACAAATCGAGTTTCGTCAAAGTCGAGTCGCCTCTTTTGTCATGGAGCCATTTCTTGATATATCAAATTTACAAAAATCACAACCAAATTCCAAAACAACACTAGAATGGCTTCCAAAGGTGACTTAAAGTAATCTAAAATGAATTCCATGAATTTATTCCAACTATTTTCTCCACATTTTCAATTTTTCCAAAATTCCTAAATGTGGAAGAAATAAACGGTGAAAATAAAAAATTTTTGCATGGGAGTGAAGCTCTTACCAAGGGAAGATAAAATCTAGTGTCAAAATGGGTTGAAAATGCTCTAAATCCAAGATCTCTCAAGCCCTAGGTCGGTTTTTTCAGAGTTTAGAGGTAGGGGATGATGAATAGTGGTGGTTGACCGGTCAAATAAAGGTATTTTTCGGGTCCTCGCCGTCAGCGGGAAAAATCTCGCCGTCGGTGGGCTAATTAATTTAAATATGCTTAAGTTTCTTAAAAAAGCTACCGTTGGTGGCATCGAGGGCACTGTCGGTAGGCCTTTTTAAAATTTTAAAGTTTATATTTTTGTAATTTTTATTCATTTTAAGCCTTGTTAACGTCCGATCAATTGATTTAAACATATTTTACTGTGCTTAGATATTTTTTTAACTCAAATAAATGTACACAACATAAACATCACAATTTATATATAAAATCTAAGTGTTTACAATATTCGTACACAACATACTATAACAAGGTATTTTCTCAACCTTAATACATCAAATTCAGTGTCGCAATCCAAACCACAATACTCAACGCTGAAAACAAACAAACTATGCATAATCTCATCTATATTGAGATTAAATATCAAAATCTAAAATAACACAAGTGCAAATTACACAAAGTTAAATCAAAACTAATTCAACACATAAGCACTTACAAACGTCTTCTACTCGTCAGAATCAGTGCTAAACTCATCTCTGATATCACCCATTGAACATAAATGAACGAAAAGATTGTAGAAGGGTCTGTAAAGAAACTCTTCAATAGAATCTTCTTCTATCCATCCTTTCTTTCTCATAAGCCGTATGAAACTAGCTTCAAGATGTCTAGAATGATCGAAGTGTTCATTCATCCTCCAGTCAATATGATCAAATAAGTCAGAGATGTTATTAATTGAAGTCATCACATTTGTACCTCTTTTTCCAGTCTGTTTGTTCTTCATAAGATCATATCAGTTTTATCTGTCAAAGGCCTAATTGAAAAAGAATTCTGAGATGTTTGATCCACAATAATAGCTGTCTCGTTATCATTGTCAAGTGTAGGAAACATATCAGTTGGATCTAAAGGTTTCCATGGTATAATTACCTTCTCCCAGGCTTCATATGAAACTTGGTACTGATTGCAGAGTGCAAAAATTTTAGAAGGATATCCAAGCCCATAAATTGATCCATGAACAATCAGGCCTAAAGCAACCTTCAGAATAATCGAACCAACATCAATAGGTAGTCCCACTTGGATATAATAGTTCTGAATCACACACTCCTTAGAAAATTTATTGACTCTCATAGTAGGTAACAGTTTTGAAGAAATAAAGAAGTGACAGTGTTTAGAAATGGGGTTTAGAAGTGATGCAAAAAAAATAACATACCCGTTATCTCTCGTTTCCTAATCTTCTGCTTCATCAGTCAAGTAAAGATAGATTTCATTCATATTATTCCTTGTAGGGACAAAGTTGGAGTAGTGGCAAATGGGTGTATTCTCTATTGAATATAACTCGTTAATTCTAGAAGGAGAAAAAGTTACCCATCTGCCTCGCACATAAACGACTCCGTTGTTGATTCCATGTAAATTGGCATAGAATTCTTATACCACAGGGATGACTACTGCAGAGGTGGTATAGCACAACACTTCCCAACGTCGTCGCAGAATAATTTCTTTAATAGGCATCTTTGAATTTTCCAATCCTCGATTCACAAATCCTAGTTCCCTGATCAATCTCTTTTTCATCATTACCTTATTGAGGATTCGCTGCGCCTCACAACTGATAAATTTTCTTCTATTGAACACTCGAGATCTAGGGATTTCAGGGTGATTGGATGCCATAGGGATGAGTTTTGGTGGAGTTTCAATTCATTTTTAGGAGATAGATAGTTTAGAAATCGAATTCTAGGAGTTTTAAAGGAGTTAAAACCACTTAGAAATGCCAGAAACCGTCAAAATAACTCCTTGAACCGTCCACTCGTTGAACTCGCTGTCAGCGGCGCCAAACTCACTGTCGGCGGGATTCTTTAATAACAAAAAATGAAATTGGCGGGAAAACACGCCGTCGGTGGGCTCGATCTTGCCGTTGGCGGCCAAGGCAAAAATTTCTCAGTTTCGCTCTGGTCCAAATGCATTCCAAATTTTTCTATGGATCCAATTATCGTGATGATCATAAGGGTAAATACGAGTAGTAGAATTCATTCATACCACAAACTAACAATAAATCAAACAAATATACAATCATCGCATATAAATAAAGATAAATATGGGTTGCCTCCCATAAAGCATTTGGTTTAACGTCGTCAGCCCGAACTATTCAGGGTGTTAATTAGGTTGACTAAGCATTAAAACCTCTTTAAAATTTTGTCTGGTTTCTTCAAAATATTATTCTAATCTGTGTCCATTTACTTTGAATCTGTTTCCAGTCATTGGATCTTCAATTTCAACAGCTCTGTATGTAAACACTTGAGTTATAGTGAAAGGTCCTAACCATTGAGATTTCAATTTCCCAGGAAATAATTTTATCCTTGTAATATTTAACAATACTTCTTGTCCTGGTTCAAAATTCTTTTGTTTAATCTTCCGATCATGCCATATCTTCATTTTCTCTTTATAGATTCTATCGTTATTATAAGATTCATTTCTTAATGCTTCTAATTCATTCATCTGCAACAATCTCTTTTCCCCATCATCTTTTAAATTATAATTAAATTCTTTAATCTCCCAATATACTTTATGCTCTAATTCAATTGGTAAGTGGCAAGTCTTTCCATAAATAAGTCTGTAAGGAGTCATTATAATCAGAGTTTTATAAGCAGTCCTGTATGCCCATAATGCAGTGTCTAGTCTTATGGACCAATCTAATCTACTAGGGTTTACAGTCTTTTCTAAAATTCGTTTAATTTCTCGATTAGAAACCATAGCTAATACACTGGTCTGTAGATGATAAGAAGTAGATATTTTATGAATAATATTAAATTTTTCTGCCAATCTTTAGATATATTTATTCCTAAAAAGAGATCCTCCAACAGTGATGTTCACTCTCGGCATTTCGTATCTTGCAAAAATTTTTTCATTAAAAATTTTGAAACACTCTTAGCATTGCAACGAGGTAAAGCCCGTGCTTCAAACCACTTAGAAACAAAATCAACAACAACTAATATATAAGAGTTTCCAAATGAAGGAATAAATGGTCCCATAAAATCTAATCCCCAAATATCAAAAATTTCAATTTCTAATATCAAATTTAGTGGCATTACCTACTCGTTGACATTTATCACAAGTTTTGATAAATCTATAAACATCCCTAAAGAGAGTAGGTCAATAAAATCCAGCTTGTAAAATTTTATGTGTAGTTTTGTCAGTCCCAAAATGTCCTCCAAATTTAGAATTGTGATATTTTTGAATAATCTGTTCATTTTCTTCATAAGGCACACATTTTCTAATAATAAGATTCTTACACTACTTATATAAATATGGTTCATCCCAAAAATACGCTTTAGCATCATGAATGAATTTTTTCTGTTGTTGTAGAGTTAACATGGGTGGTAAAATATCACTTACAATATAGTTAACTATATCAGCATACCAAGGTATTTTCCACTCATTTATATAAAGTTGTTCATCAGAGAAACTGTCTGTAATTTCATTATCAGTGTCAGATAATTCGCAATATTCTAATCTTGACAAATGATATGCAATTTGATTATCATTTCATTTTCTATCTATTACTACAAAATCAAAGTCTTGCATCATAAATATCCATCTAATAAATCTTGGTTTTGTATCCTTCTTTTGCATTAAATATTTAATATCAAAATAATCAATATGCACAAAAAATTTAGTTCTAATTAAATAAGATCTAAATTTATCGAATGCATATACAATTGCTAATAATTCTTTTTCTGTAACTGTATATTTAATTTCAGCATTATTAAGAGTTTTACTAGCATAGTATATAACTTTAAAAATTTTATCATATCTTTGTCCAAGAATAGCTCCTATAGCATAATCACTAGCATCGCATATAAGTTCAAATGATTTCTCCCAATAAGGTGAAACTATTATAGGTGTTGTGATTAATTTATCCTTTAATAATTCAAAAGCATTTAAGCATTCTTTAGTAAATTCAAATTTTTGTCCTTTTCTAAAAGTTGGCATAGAGGTTTGATAATTTTGAAAAAACTTCTATGTAGCGTCTATAAAAACCAGCATGTCCAAGAAAACTTCTTACCCCTCTCACTATAGTAGGTGGTGGTAATTTAGCGATAACATGAATTTATGCAGGGTCTACTTCCATGCCATTTTCTGAAATTTTATGCCCTAATATATTTCTAAGTTTATATCATTTCTAAGTTTAGCAGTTTTTGAAGGAGGAAAGTATTTAGACAGAAATTTTTGTGATAATTCTCCCCAAGTTCTAATAGGTCCAGGTGCTAACGAATGTAACCACATCTTAGCCTTGTCTCATAAAGAAAAAGGAAAAAAGCATAAGTCCAACAACATCATTAGATACTCCGTCAAATTTAAAAGTAGCACAAAGTTCTAAAAGACTAGCGAGATCTATATTAGGATCTTCGTTTGGTGAACCACAAAATTGATTATTCTGTATCATTTGGATAATTGTAGGTTAAAGCTCAAATGAATTTGCCACTACATCAGGGTTTTGGATAGTTAAGAGAATTTCATCTAATGTAGGGTTAGCGTAATCTCTTAAAGGTCTCTGTTGATTTTCATTTTCAATTGCTGGATTATTTTCCATTTGATTTAAATTTATAATTTCTCTTTTCTTTTTTCTATTTTTTTTAATAGTGCGTTCTAATTCTGAATCGTAAGGTATTAAATTTTCTGTTCCAAATTTGTTCATACACAATATAAATAAAACTTATGTAATTTTAAAATAGTCTGTTACTCTAGTAATTACCTTAACAATTATCTTACTAATTAATTACTTTACTTCCCCAGCAACGGCGCCAAAAACTTGACAGGATGGTTGCGTAACTTTATAAGTGTTAACAAGGGTAAAAATAAATATTCAATAATAGCAAAGTTACCTCTTATCAACGCAAGTATACGTATCATTCAAGTAATACAGGGCTCTAATGGAGTCTTAGATATCGATCCCACAGGGAAGTTTAAAGATTATGAACTAATTATAACAGTTGAAATTACAATCTAGTAAACGTTAATTAAGAAAAATTGTATAAAATTCTACTATTAAATCTTGAATAGGAAGTTACAATATAGAAAAAGTATCTTTCCCTTTGTTAAGAGAATTAAGTGAACGGATAATTAAATTAGTTAGAATTATATTGTGCCAAATAGAAGCATTCATATTCTTACCCTTTGGTCCAGGCATAAAGAACATTGGCTAATCCTATGCTTGGTTACTGAATCTGTGGCTAGGCTGGGAGGATACCGGCTCTCACTTCAGAGCTCCCACGTTTCCCTTGCTTGAAGGCTAACATCTACACATCAGCACCCAAATGATAGGACTGAATTGAGAATATTTGTATGCCACTCTAAAATCTCCAATTCTACGCCCGATAAATAATTTTTTTCTATTTATTTGCACCCTCCTTTCAAGGACTTTGACCTCCCCAAATCTCGGATGTAATCTTTACTTTAGTTGTGAAATCAACATATTTTAACAGATCAATTGGCCAAATTGAAAGTAAATTAAGAATTAAGTAAAAAGATTATCACAATTTTTAATGACTATTTATCCACAACTAATTCAATTTTCCATTTCACAAAATCTCAAACTAAGGAGAATGACACAGAAGACTACTCAGAATGCATAGGAAGAATAACACAAAACTTGGATTTCATATAAAATCAAAGTTACAAAATAGTAAACACAACTTATCTCAAAATTTTCTCCCCAAGCAGACTCCTTGAAGTTCCTCTAACTCTTCCTTCTTGTACAACGCACTCAACTAAATTCACTTACTCACTATTAAACTCTTTAGGACACACTGGATACACCTACACACACACTAATGACACTTTGAAGACACACTTTTCAGCCAAAATTTGTCCTTTTTAAAGAGGTAAAAATATTTCCAAAGGTTTCTTAAGCACCTCTTCAAAAGGCGTCCATATTCGATGAATCTGTGCTTGAACCTACCATCTCGCCGTCGGCGGGCTCGTTGGCACTGTCGGTGGGCTTCTAGAACATGGGCCAACTGCTAAGGCTCTCTGTCGGCGGGCTCGATCTCGCCGTCGGTGGGCTCCTTTATAATTTATTTGTATGTTCTCGGGAAAAATACACCGTCAGTGGCCTATTCCTTACCGTTGGCGGCCAATATCAACTTTTGTCTCATTTGGTCCCTTTTGTCCAGATTTGCTCATTTTCTCATCTTTTTGCTCCATTATCTATAAATCTTCATACCTGTAAGAAAACATAAAAAATACCTTTCTTTAAAGTGTAATATTATCAAAATTAATGTAAAATTTGTATGAATTTCTCAATATATTTTTCTTTGGTCACATACAAAGATGTGAATTATATTTTGATAGTGCGTCATCTACTCAAAAACAAAGACAAATAGATAATCATACCTAACAAAGCAGGAGTACGATTAATCTTCATTACTCTAGACAAAGCAATGATGTTGTTTTCCTATCATTTTACCGAGTCATGCGCAAACAACAAAGATGAATATGAAGCACTCATAATTGGCATAAAATTGGCAAAATTGATGGAAATAAAAATATCGACATCTACAAAGAGTTGTTGACCTCATTTTCGATGAGGTCTTCTCTTCTCTCTTTAGTGTTTAGGATCTAGCCTTAGGCTTTTCTTTTGACTATCTTAGAGGACTAGAATTGGGACCCATCCCTTAGAAATTTGTACCACTTCTTGCCTCCCTGCAAACCCCACAAGCTTGGTTGTAGACCCTTAATCACCTAGAGGGTTGAAATCAAATGTGAAGGTTTAAAGGATGAGTTCCCTATAGGACTCTTTGGCCTTAGGACCACCCTGGGTGGCTTGGTCTGGTAACGGTTGACTTACACACTCACTACACTCACACTCTACACTCTCACACACACAATCTAAATCCTAAAACCACACCCATACCCAACTTGGCTCCTTGACTCATGTAGGTAATTCATATGGATGGACCTTAACCCCTAAGCCCCTAGCTAAGAGGGTTAGGAACAACATAGTGAATGCCTCAAATGAGTCATCTCATGGCTCATATAGGCTTAACATGGCTTCATGGCTCAACCAAAGTGCTTCCATTTCACTCATATTTGATCAATCTTCTTTTTTAAAAAAAAAATTTCAATTTTTGACCCCGGGGACCGTACACCCATCAAACCTACTAAAAGCCCTTAAAATTGCCCAAATCCTCCAAAATTTCCAAATCACCCAAAATTCCCCAATATTAACCTTGAACACTTCCTCACCAATCAAATTGATCATCCATAGCCAGAAATACCAAAAATTCCAAAAATACCCCCTAATACCCTCCAAATACCCAAAATGCCCCTCTTAGCCAAAAAATCCAAAAATTCAGAAAATTCCCAGCAAATTCCATAAAATCCCAAATATTCCCAATTTCATTTTGTCCAACTACACCATGGGCCAATTTTGTCAATTTACCCCACTTTTACCAAAACCCCTAATTTAGCCCATTCTTAACCCAAGTGAACCCAATGTCAAACCAAACCTACCCAATTGACCCCAATTTTTGTCCAATTCAATTCTAAACTCCAATTCAATATCCACAATATCAATCTAGACCAAATCCAAGTCCAATTTGATTGACATTTGTGTCCAATTTCACTTTTGACCTAAAAGCCCAATTTGGACCCATGACCCAAACTTAGCCCAAACCAAACCAATTCAACTTCAATTGACCCCAAACCTTTTCTAAACCTTCCCTAACATCCCCATAAACAAAACACTAACATAATTTGCCCAAAATTTGGACCCAAACCCCACTCAAATTCAACCCAAAACCAAAAAGCCCAATTTTGACCTAAACCCAAACCTAACCCAAATAAGCCCAAATCCCAAAACCAAAACCCAACCAAAGTTAAAAAATCTTTGAAACACTCCCATAAACATTTCCCAACATTAATTTTACATCAATTTCAACCCTAGCCCAACATTGGCCCAAGTTAGCCCAATTTGACCTACATTGGCCCATTTATCAAAGAAACCCAAATTCAACCCAATTCAAGCCCAAACCACCTCAAACTTATCTCAAATCACTCATGACACATCCTTAAACTAAACCCAACATTTATTTGGCATGGCCCCTTTGCAAAATCTTCATCTAAAAGCCCACTTCTAAAGGAAATTTAAAAGCCCATTCCTAACCCAACTCAAAAGCCCAAAATCCATCTTGAAGCCCACATGACAATCCTCTATCATCATCCATTTGATAAAACCATCTCCTAAGTTCTAAATCCAAGATGAAATATTTCCAAATCAATCCATATGCCAAATCCCATCAAATCACCCCTAAATTACCAAAATTTCTAAAACCCTTTTTCATGTAAACGACCAAGCTTTGTCCCAAGCCACATGGAGCCATGAGCAAGCCATTTACAAGCCATATGAAGCCGTGGAAGGTTTGACATGTGACTAAGCCATTAATGGCAAAAGGAGGGCCCCCTTTCCTAATCCTCCATTAAGGCTTTTTAACCATAACTATGTCACACACTAAACCAAGTTTGGCCACCTCACCATGGATGAAGACTTCACCACTCCATGGCAGCTGACCCAACTGATTCACCCAGCCCAAAACAAGGTCATGGGGAGGTGAACCAAGCCCAAAATCATGGGTTAACCAATTTGAGGCCAAAATGAGCCCTTACCCCTTTCCATTTTAAGCCATCCTCTTTACACAAGGCAAAGCTTAGTTTCCTGCACAAACCTCCAGCCCTGACCCACCTGGACCTGAGGGTGACCTATGCCTGCCGGCCAGCCACCTGGATCGCCGGAAAACACCATGGCCGAGACCTTGGGAGGAGCTAAACTATTCAATTCTGCCTTGCTGAAGTGTCCCAGCCCAATTAAACACCATGGCTGTTCTTCTCTTGCATGGAGCAGCTGATCCCAAGCCTTAAACCCCCTTGGGAGGCCCTCCACCCTCTCCTATTTAAACACCACCTCCTTTCGGCCAAGAGAGGTGCTGAACCAGAACCTAATGAAACCCTGCCAAAATCATCCAGACCACTCTCTACACATAGAGAACTTGATCCCCACTGAAATCCCCCTGCCATTTCCTCTCTGTGAGCTCAATTTCATTGTTGAAATCCAAGCTCAAAACCAGGACACTTCACCACAGTGAGCCAATCTCCAAATTGATTGGTCCTACACCTTCACCAGACCAAGAGGAGAAGTTTCCCAGCAAAAGCGCCCTCACCAGGCCAGCCATTGCTCCCGGCCTCCAAGCTTTGTGATCGAGCTGTGGTCGAAATCATACCTAGACAATTCACCGGGCCAAGGGACTTCATCCGGAGCTTGCTTGGACCCAATCGAAGGTGACACGACTCCCGGATCGAAGCTTCACTTCTCCGAGCAAAGGTATGGACTCACTCTTCTTCCCGAGCTTACAGAGATTCTCCATTTAATTTGAATCAATTTCAATGCATGTTTACCGTATGGATGTGTTCGTCTCTTCAAGACAAATCCATAGAGCATAAGAACACAAAAATCCGTTGAAAATTGAGTGAGAAATTAGGGTTAGAAGGTTGACGGTCACGGGTGCCCACCAGTCGTAGACGATGACTGCGAACTGTCGGATCGAGCGTGTATCGAGCGGACGGTCGGGATCGAGCCGGACAGCGCGATGGTATATGAACCGCGGGCCCCTAGAGCGCTGAGTCGGATGGCAGCGCCGAATCAGAGCGCGCCGCGTGGCCCTTCGGAGCTGCCGAGGATGGCATGGCGCAGCGTGGATAAGTAGGAAAATAGGGATTTTTCTTATTTATTTAATTACCAGAACTTAGAAAATTCATAACTTTTTGTAGAAAAATCCTAAAAATAAAATAAAAATACCCTCTTGCTCAGTGATTAGAGAAGAATAATGTGGAAAAGAAATCAAGTAATTTCATTAAGTATTTTATTTTTAATGATTTATTTACTCTCTGCATTGTTTTAATTCTCCATGCATATAGGAAATTCACCATGGCATGAAACCATAGGGCTTTTGAAGCCTCTGAACTTGGGAACATTCCCTGAATTTTCCAAGGTCAGAGGCCATCCCTATGAGAAGTTATTGATTTTTCAAGTTCATGTTACTGTTTTGAGTATTTTAATTCCAATAATTAGCATGTTGAGAAATAAATTCTAGGAAAATTTGGTGATGTTGCTTGTGACCAGAGGAACCTAGGAAAAATAATTTTTGAGCTAATTCACTTTGAACAACCCTAATTGGCCTAAATACCCAAAATTGAACTTTAATTAATTAGGGTTAACCACTCATCAAATTAACTTAAAAATAATTCTCCACTGTCCTTTAGGGATAGGATAACACCACATAAAAATTTGAAACCAATTGGACTTGATTAACCCCACCAAATGGGTTGATTAAGCCTCTTAAGTAATAATGGGCAAAATTAAACTTTAAAAATTTATAACTCACAAAATACTTTTCAAAAATTCACAAAAATGGTTTTAGAGTCTCTCTGATATCAGAGGAACTTAGAAAAATTAAAATTGTAAATTTCTAAAAAAGTTGATTTTTATCATTATTTTAATATTTTTAATAATTAAAAAAATAATAAAAATTATAAAAATATTAAAAATCACCAAAATGTCATATTTTGATCTCTAATCACTTAGGAACAAACCAAATATTTTTCTTAAATTCCTAGGATAAGATATTGAATTTTAAAGGCTTAATGTATTTTTTTAATATTAAAAAATGTATTTTCCAACATTTTCACTAAAATAATTCTAATAAAACAAATAAAAATCAGAAAATTATGAAAATCGGTTCACTGGTTTCCCTGATATCAGAGAGATTTTTGAAAAATATAAAACTCATTTTTCAACCTTTATTTTATTTTTAAATTAATTAATAGTCCAAAACTCAAAATAATTCTAGTAAATAAAATATAATTCAAAAAATCACCAAATTTAGTACAAATGGTCCTCTAGTCATTAGGAACATCTCATAATTTTCTTAAGAACAGAAAAATTTCCTTGGTCATCTTATTGAATTTTCCTTGGAAATCTCTATTTTCTACAAGAAATAATTATATAAATAAATTAAATATAGAAAAGTCACATTTTCTCCTCTAATGTCTTAGTTGACATGTGAGTGAAGCCACATAAAAATTTCAAATTCATTTAAGCTCAATTTAGTGAGTTATGGAATTATTAAGCTTGAAGGGCAAAATGGTAATTAAAATTTTAACCCTTAATTAAAACTTTAGGCTTAATAAAATGAGAGAGTAAAATATTTGATCCTAATCTGATTTGGATGATTGAAATTTAAATAATTAAAGAATAGAAACCCATCAATCATTTTTAAGATTAATTAGAGTAAACCTTAACCAATTAATTAATTAAATTTGGAAGATTAATAAAAATTGAAATTATTAAAATAGGGATATTATTAGGAAGACATTTATTCTTTAATTTAAGAATCCCTAAATTAATCACCTCAATAATATTTAATTCCCAATTAAAATGATAATCCAAACTCAAGATTTAAAATACTAAAAGACTTAATCATTAAATTAAATTAAGATTAAAACATTTAAATTAAATCCTTCCAAAATTTCAGTTAAATTAATACTTTAACAATTAAATTAAATCATCTTTAAAACATAAAAAAATAAAATATTAAATTAAAATTAAAAATAAAATAAAATCAAAATTAATATTAAATTAAATTAAATTAAATTAAATTGAATTAAATTGAATTAAATTAAATTAAATTAAAAATTATTAAATTAAATAAAATAAAATAAAATAAATAAAACCAAATTAAATTAAAATTTAAATTAAAATAAAATTAAAAATAAAATAAAATTAATATTAATATTAAATTAAATTAAATTAAATTAAATTGAATTAAATATAACATCACCTAGGACATAAAGAATTTAAAAATAAATCTAAAACAACTTGAACACTATTCCAACCTTAAACCCATTAATTAAAATTAAATTAAATCACAAATCACTTAAACATCAATTTGCCCTCAAAAGCTCTTGTTGTCATAAATCCTAAACGGAGTATTAAGTGAAGCGTTACTTCACTTATAGGATATTCAAATGTCCTAGTTCACTGAGCAAAAGAATAAAACTTAACTAAACTCCTGGATGATTAATTCATTTGTATAATTAAATTCCCTTGGACTTAAAACAATTCTAGAGGTATTGAAAAGATGTTTAAGACTCGTCTTAAGCACTTCCTCAATATGATAGGATATTTATAAGAATAATTGAATTTAATTGTTCTTTGATGAAGAAAATCGTCCATAAAACAAAATTGAAAACCTAGACGTCATAGGAATGACTAGCTATATGACTAGGTGCTTGGTAGAAAACCAGAAACCTTGCCCTTAGCTTCACCTAGGTAATTGCTATAAATACTTAAATACTCTAACATGCATTTTAAGTGCAGCTTGGGATGACGGGAAGACCCTCCAAGTACGCTTTTATTTTATTGCAATTTACTTTATTGCAAAAATGCACTTTACTTTTCTTGCATGATAAACAACTGTTGCATGAAAACCAAAACCTTTAGGGTAGTCCCTAAAACTGAAACCAAAACTAAATTAAAAATCACTTCGAGATAAAATTCACCGCCACAACATTTCAAATTATAAAACAACTCAAAATTTAATCACAAACAAAACACAAAACTACAATTGCAACTAAATTAAAACGTCTCGTTGAATGATCGGGAATACCTCGGATGATGTAACCCACGTGTTGCTAACGGGATTTCCCACTGTCTAAATGAAAGTGTGGAACTCATTCAGTTGAGTTTAGCAAATTCATCTGAACTAAGTGAATTCGATGAAAATAACGGTGCCGGGATGACGGATCTGTGGGATCTTAATCGGTTCTGTTTAATCAAACTTTAAGATTTGTTTTAATTAAAATATTAAAAACACCTGGATTTTAAGATTTTCTCTAAACCAAAACACTTCTCTCATCTCCTGATTTATGACTTCTAAAAACTGAACCTCTGCAACAACAAGGAGCTCGGAGCATGGTGGGCAGCACGACCATCGTCATCAGTAAAACCTAAGTCTACTTCAGCAAAGCTTTCTTAGAATAAAATAACCAAGCCATAGGATTTCGAGGTAGTTTGCCTAGTGCAACATAAATGCTCAACTTTTCGTTAGGCATTTGCATAATCATGTTATGCAAATTAAGCCCTAACCGGTCTTAGGACTCCGAGGTAGTCGTTCGGTACGACATAAGCCCTCACATCTTCGAGGCTATTTGCATGACTGTGTCAAACGAATATAAGTCCTAATTAACTAAAATTGACAAGATTGAAATATAAGATAATATTAGGATTTTCTCAAATCTAAGCTAAACAATAGGATAGTCGGGAAGTTGCCAAGATTCCTCTTGGATCCTTAGCTTCTCCTACTTCTCTTCCTTCGGACTCCTAAAACAAACTTGTTCCAAGTTTGATCCATTCCCAATTGAAAATTCCAAAATCCAATACTTTGAAAACCTTAAACTTTGAAATTCTTGAGAGCAAAACCACTGATCATTATCGAGAGTTTTCTTAAATGATTCACTTCATTTAAGATGTAATTAATTATAGGGGCTTGCCCTCATAGGGAACTTTAAGAACCCAGGTAATATAAACCCTGCTTAATTCCTTTATATTAAGTAGGGGAACTTGTCGGCTTATAAAATTGGTTCGCAGACCAAACGGATGTCACAAATCTTTTAGTTTATTTAATCGAGCCCCATTATCAAGCAGTGTGTCTATTCTTCGGGATAGATACACGGTTTGTGATGCGGTGCTCATTTATATAAACTATTTGGGATGTGAGATCGGTTTGATTTCATATCTTAAAATTTTCAAATTTAAAATTATTTTCAAAATCAAATACTACTTTCTAAATTATATATATATATTTAAATTAAATTTAAAATTTAAATTTCGCCGACAACTTCTGTAGGAGACCCCTTTTTCCAAAATAAAACACCTAACCTAAATTATGCCGACAACTTCTGGCGACTCCGCTGGGGAAAAGTTCCTCTCTCCATTTTAATCAGATGGTTTAGCTTTCATAAATCGGTAGTGAGTCCATGCCCCTTGTGGACCAAATTACCATTCTTCCGTTGGAATATCCCGTTCATTTCTGTCTTGAACGAGTATAGCCAACTTCTCTTGGATTTGGGAGCCACTATTTAGACACCCCTAAATGGAGAGGTTCTGAGATCCTTTTACCTCTTTTTTGAGGTGGGGTGGACCCCCAATAGGTGTTAGTTTAGGAGCGGTCCTTCGAGTCGAGAAGTCCTGCATAAGAATTTCTCTTCCTTTCCAATTCTGAATCGGATTCCTTACCTTCTCTACGCCTTTGAAAATTTCGTTCCTAATAAACAAACACTCTAATGAATAACTCTTTTAACAAATAATTCCTTTTTATAAATACATGAACAAAAATGTGTTCGGACTCTTTTCGATTCCTTTCTTTTCGTCCTAATGAGAAGAAGCATAACTTGGGACTGACAATCAGAATCTACCTTGAAGAAAATGTCTGCCCCAAAGCTGATTTTCTCCTTCACCAATAGACTGGACTTCGCTGTTTACAAGGATGAGCTGCCCGACAATGGGATCATCCGGTTTGGACAAGGATTCGAGAACACAAATGTCAGGATCGCTGACGTTACCCTTTCACACTTACAGACAAAGTATATGAAACTGAAAGACCTTTGATCGAATTCAATCTCAAGTCAACTCAAGAGTTCCCTCCCTTGCAAAGGGTCCCAGCTGAGAGGAATACTACTGTCCATAGGAGGACTGTTATCTCTACCCCCACTGGTCTAGTCGTCTCTTCACCTACCCCGGCTTCCGCCAAACTGAAGGGGAAGGAAGTTCAAATTTGTAACGAGCATGTTACCGTGGAGGGTACAGATTTTCGTGCAAGACCTTCTGTTTTTGAAATTGGGTCCAGCTCAAGGGTCCCACCCTTAACAAGGACTCAGAGAAGAAACAGAGGTAGGAAGATTGCCAGAAAAGCCAGAGCTGCTAAAGTCGTTTTCTTAGAAGAAATCCCTGAGTACACACCACTACCAGAGTACATACCATTGCCTGAGTATACACTGCTTTTGGAAGGAAGTAGATTCCATCCCCTTTCCGCCGCAGCTCGACGAGGAAAATGTCCGCAAGATTGCTTCTACATTACCTCGACCCGCATACTATAGCGACAACTCGAAAGAAAAGGGCTAGGATTACACCATTTGCCCTACTACAGACTGTGATAGAGAAGTTAGCAAAAAAGAGAAATGTCCTGTATCAGAGATTTTAAGAAGAATAGGGCGGATACCACCTTCCAGCATTCAGTCGACAGACCATCCGGTCCTAGGCCCTCTGCTGCTAGAAGGATGGTATGGCGTCCTACTACTGGCCAATTGAGACCGAAACAACGACCTGAAAAAGAAAGTCTCGTCAGGAGACTCGAGTCCGAAGAAAGAGCCACTGCAATGAAGGGAACTCCCAAGAAGGAAATCCAACAGCCATCGCATGATAACTACGAAACCGTACGAAAAAGACCATTAGAGGACGCTATGGAAAAGCTAAGAACCGACATTCAACGATTAGTAAGAGAAAGAGAAGAAAAGTTTGGAGATGAAGTTGACTCGTCGGAGTTCATGGATGATGAATATGTGGAGATCAACATGGTTGAAACACGAGCATCGTCAGCTTCGCAAGTTGCCCTGGCAGCTGCGGAGAGAGATGAACTGAAAGCATTAAGAGTACAAATTCGAGAAAAAGATGAAGCAATCTCTCAAATGGCAAAAAGGATGGAAGAGATGGCTGCAGCCCTAGCCACTCTTCAGAGTCAGGTTCAACCCCTAAGAGAAACACCTCCAGAAGTCATTCATATTACAGACGGAGGAAAGGAGATCACATCCTTTAACGGAGACGATCGACCGAAGAAAGATTCTACCCGTAATATGATTCCAAAGAAGGACATCAAGAACATGGTGGAACAGCAGGTGCGAGAAGCCTTAGTACAGTCTAAGAGCGGAGCATCTATTCAGACGGGTAGACCTTACCCCGAAGAATTCGATGCAGTACAATACCTAAAAGGCTTCGTACCACCTCTGTTCAAGACTTTTGATGGTACCGGAAACCCTCGATAGCATGTTGCACATTTTCGCGCTAGTTGTTGCAACGCCGGTGGAAGCGACGCCTTACTCTTCCGGCAATTCGTCAGCAGCTCGTCGTGGATCGCCTTCGATTGGTATGCAGAGTTACCGAACAGTTCGGTAAAGACATTTTTAGAATTGGAAAACCTCTTCGTGAAACGGTTTGCCGGAGCTCAGCACCATATCACCATCGGTGACTTAGTCGTGGAGAAACAGAAACTGAATGAAACTTTAGTGGACTACATACTTCGATGGAGAAATCTAAGCATGAAGTGTGAGCCACAACTACAAGAGCAGACATGCGATCGGTATCTTGCTTAAAAGCATTCACGGCTCGATAGCACTTCTCCTTAAGGGATTTACAATTAAGACTTTCGAGAAGTTGTTAAGCAAGGCCGGAAGCTTGCAAGAGGAAGCGAAGCAACTAAGTTTCGTCAACAAAACAGACAAACAGAAGCCTGTGAAGACATTTGAAAAGAAATCCGGGATCGTCGCTGCAGTCGATAAGGGCAAACAGCCAATGCAAATACAGATGAGAGCAACACGACACAGCCTATCAACAACCTCAACAAAACTACCAACAACCTCAACCCGGTTATCAGCCCAACTCAACAATATGAGCAACCGCCTCGCCCACGACGCACGTTAAAGGAGCTTATAAACAGAGAGTATCCATTCAAGAATGAGGCAAAGGCTAAAGATGTTCGCTAGTTTGATGAAGACTTCGATTTTCGACTACCGGAACCGGGAAGCCGAAGAAGTCAACAAGAAAGACCTCCCAACTACCGGCCTTACCACCGGATGCTTGGACATAAGATAGAGGATTGCATCACCTTCAAAAGTCGGCTCGACAACAATCTCCGAAAAGGGAACAGAACGATCCCAAAGGAATACATGAAAGAACCCCATAAAGGAGGTTCTGTCAATGTTATTTCAACGGATCCCATTGTTCCGATAGACCCTTACACGACCAATGATGGATGGAGTACCGCTTGGACGAAGTCATCGAAGAAGATTTTGGATTGCATCCAAACCGCTTCGGCGCATGCTTCAACTCAGTGTTTGAAACTTGTCAAGCAGGCACTATCGCTTGCAATTGAAGAACCGCCCCAGGAAGAAAAGATCATAGAAAAGAAGGAGATCGTAGAAGAAGAAAGGACTGAGGCTCCTAAGGCTAGACTAGGGGCTGCTCATCCTAGGATGGTTGTTTCCGATTCGGGGAAAAATTCCTCGAACCTCCGACTCTGTATGATTATTTGCTCGCTCCGGAGGGATCTTATAATGATAAGAGTTATGGCGTTAGCTACGTTTTGACTGTTTCTAACAATTACGTAACTAACGACAACCAATCTAATCCGGATCCCAATTCCGATACCAATAACAATTCTCAAATCATATACGACCTCGACAATCATGATGACAAAGAAGACATTCACCAAGAAGGCTACGAAAGTTCAACAAGCAATGAATCTATTTGTGAATTCCAAGGAACTCCAATCACAATAGAGTTAGAGCTTTCAGATTCCGAAGCGACTCCAGAAGAACCTGTCATGTCAATTCAAAAGGAGACACCTGTAAACTTAGTACCAGATTCAGAAGAAATCACAGAAGTCAACTTAAGGAGCGGAAAGGTTCTACCTCCGAGAATGGGTCCAAAAGACAAAGGAAAGCAGGTGGTTGTTCAGGAAGAATCAACCCCAACAGAAGAATTGTCCATTCGGGAAGAAACTGAGACACATGGTAACAAAGTGGACTATAACGTGCTAGCCCATCTTAGGAAACTACTGGCCAAACCGAGCATCTACGACGCTCTCATCTTATCAAAAGAGATGAGGAAGCTCGATCAAGGCCTTACTTGATCCGGAGATTTGTTTAGCTCGTATGGCCGGAGATTCCTTAGACGAGGTTTGCTCGTTAAAGGAACAGCGAGGTGTTACCTTCACGGACAGTGATCTACTACTTGGGACAGTCGATTACAACCGACCGTTGTACATTTCAATTACAATCGGAAAGTTTACGCTCTCCAGAGTGTTGGTGGATCATGGAGCGTCAATCAACATAATGAACCTTCGGACGCTAGTATACTTGGAAATTGATGGATCGTCAGGATATAACCAGATAAAGATGACACCAGAAGACGAAAAACTCACGGAATTCAGAACACCAATCAGAGTATATTGCTACACAGTATTGCCATTCGGACTAAAGAACGCAGGAGCAACATACCAAAGAGCAATGACAAAGATTTTGATGATCTCATTTACAACCAAGTCAAATGCTACGTGGATGATGTGGTCATCAAAAGCAAACTGAAGGAAGACCACGTGTATGATTTGAGAATTGTCTTCGAGCGACTAAGGCAATACAACCTTAAGATAAATCCCTTAAAATGCGCCTTCGGCGTTACCTCCGGGAAATTCTTAGGATTTGTTGTCCGACATAGAGGAATTGAAATTGATCCGAAAAGATTAAAGCTATCTTAGAAATGTCGCCTCCCAAAACCTTAAAACAGCTACGATCCTTTCAAGGGAAGCTGGCATATCTTCGACGCTTTATTTCAAACTTGTCAGGTAGGTGTCAGCCCTTCTCGGCATTAGTTAAAAAGGACGCCAAATTCGTTTGGGAAGAGAAATGCCAACGGGCCTTCGAGGACATTAAGCAATACTTAATGACACCTCCTGTCTTAGCGACCCTGGGCCTCGGGTATACCGTTGATACTTTATACCACGGCTCTAGATGACTCCCTTGGAGCCCTGCTAGCCCAGGTCGATGATGAGGGAAAAGAAAATGCTCTCTAATACTTAAGCCGTCGTTTGATTCCGATGGAAGTAAAGTATCCTCCAATTGAGAAGCATTGTTTAGCCCTGATCTTCGCCGCACAGAAACTCAGGCATTACATGCTCTCTCATAAGGTCAACCTCATCTCGAAAGTTAATCCGTTTCAATATTTGATGACGAGCCCAACACTTTCTGGCAGACTTGCCAGGTGGTCGATGATACTATTGCAATTCGACATAACTTTCATTCCTCTTCGTGCCGTAAAGGGACAAGTTCTAGCTGATTTCCTTGCAGCACACCCTTTACCGGCAGATTCGCCTCTCGACGACGATTTGCCTGACGAGCAGATAATGAGCCTAGAAGACATTGATGATCGACGTTGGGAATTATACTTCGATGGAGCGTCCTCAGCACAAAAAGACAAAGAATTGCAAACGATAGTGCCCGGTAAGGCAGGAATCAGACTAATCTTTATAACACCGGAGCGGGGGATGTTAAGATACTCCTACCACTTAACAGAGTCATGCACAAACAACGAGGCTGAATACGAAGCCCTCATAACAGGACTAGAACTGACCATTCAATTGGGAATAACAGATATCAATATCTACGGAGATTCTCAGTTGATCATTCAACAGGTCGCCGGACAATACAAAATTTTAAAGCCAAGACCCGAGCAATACTTTCAATATGCCATGAAACAGTGGGAACAAATTCCAAATGTAACAATCTACAAGATCCCTAGAAGAGAAAATGCTCTCGCGGATGCGCTAGCTCGCCTTGCAAAAGAATTTGCCTGCTCACAAGATGAGTCAGTTGAAGTGTTAGTTCAAGGACGACAGGTCCTATCACAGCTCGACATGGATATGATACAGAAATCAGAAAAAATAGAGGAATCAGTTGCAGCAGTGACGGAAAACACAGAAGATTGGCGTCAATCGCTAATAGACTACCTGCAAACAGGGAAATTACCAGACGATAAGTCATTAGCGCATCAAATCAAGAAAAGAGCTCTGTCTTACGCATTAATAAACAGTACATTATACAGAAGGTCTTTTGATCAAATGTGGTTAAGATGCCTGAACGGGTCAGAGGCTCGTGAAATTGTGAAAGAAGTGCATTCAGGACTTTGTGGCGCTCATCAGTCGGGTCCGAAAATGAAGATGAAAATTAAAAGACTAGGGTATTACTGGCCCTCAATGATGACTGATTGCATGAAGATTGCCAAAAGTTGTAACCAGTGCCAAGTGCACGGAGTGGTTCTACACCAACCTCCAAACGTGCTACATCTGACAATTGCATCATGGCCATTTGAGTGTTGGGGCACATATATAGTGGGTCTGATAGAACCACCTTCTTCAAGAGGACATCGCTACATCCTTGCAGCTACAGACTACTTTTCTAAATGGGCAGAAGCAGTCCCACTCAGAGAAGTAAAGGCACACCACGTGCTACAGTTTTTCAAAAATCAATTTGTTTACCATTTCGGAGTACCGCGCAGAATCATTTCAGATAATGGATCCGCATTCAGAAGTACAAAGATCAACAATTTTGTCAGAAGACATGGAATTGATTGGCGATACTCAACAATCTACTACCCAAGAGTAAACGACTTGGCCGAGGATTTTAATAAAATTCTCGTTCAAATTTTAAAGAAAACTTTGGATGACAACAAGAGAAATTGGCACGAGAAGTTGTTAGAAGCCATATGGGCCTACAGGACGACTTTCAGGACTCCTACTCAGTCTACACCTTACACTTTAGTGTACGGGTCCGAGGCCGTTTTACCCTTGGAGGTCCAGCTTCCATCACTTGGGATTGCAGTTGGGAATAAAATTACTACAGAAGAAAATGCCAGATTACGATTGGAAGAACTGGAAAACTTGAAAGGAAAAAGACTTGCAACGCAACAAAATTTGGAACTGTACCAAGCTAAGATGATCCAGGCCTATGATAAACTGGTCCGCCCGAGAACTTTCAAGGTTGGTGACTTAGTTCTTGTTCTCAGAAGACCTATTCTTGTACATCGCAAGATAGGAGGCAAATTTGAACCGACTTGGGAAGGGCTGTTTGTGGTCGAGGCAGTCTACTCAGGAGGCTCCTACCAACTTGTGAATTACCAAGGAGAACGACAAATGCTTCCAATCAATGGACGATATTTGAAGAAGTATTACGCAACCTGATGTTTCAAAGGGTGGCCTCTAAAATAGAGTCTTATCCCTAGAAACACGGGTAAAGCGTTCACTTTGTGACTGGGTCCGAACCCAAAAAACATAAAAATGGATAAAATAAAAAAATATATGTGCTAAAAATAAAATATGTCAAATCATAATAATAAAGTTTTACCCTCCCTTTCAAATCAAATCTTTTTCCTGATCTTTCTTTATCTTTTCCTATTCTCCTTAAAAATTAAAATTGGAATAAGTGAATAAGAATCTTCAGTGATAAATACTTTCTTAATGTTCTTGTTCTTAGTACGACCCCCGATCCTTTCCTTATTTTCTTCGCGAGGAAATGTCGAACGGGCGGTTGGTCCTAAACTTTAAAAATGACGTGAGTCTTGCACTCGATGAGAAGAGGGTGAAGTATGGAGCAGTGATAGAAATTGATTCTGACTTCACACCAGCCAGCCTACAGTATGAAGAAAATGACTGGGTCCCAGTGGACCGAGAGGAACTTCATAGCCGGACAAGTAATGAAGATGGGTGGCCCAAGCCACCAATCCAAAGAACAAGAAAAGAAAGGCAAACACCGAAGAAAGCAAGAAAATCAAGTCAGTAGTTGCCACGACAGAGGGCAGGCTCGTCAGCGCCGCGCCCGCAGAAATTCAAGAAGTGAGGAGAGCTACGCTCACTGCTACTCAAAGAAGAAATAAGAATCGCCGTATCCGCAAGATGTTGACTAAACTTGCAGCAGATCAACACGAGGAAACAGCCACCTTCGCAGACACACACATTTCAAAGATACCGGTTCGGCAGGAACCAGAAAGAAGAAAGTCAACGCCGAGAGAATCAGAACAGATCGAAGAAGTGCCAAGAAGGACAGAGATAGAATCAGTGCCTCGACGCCAGGCAGAGATACCATATCTGATGAACCTTGTTGCGGAAGCAACCCCGGAGGATGTCCCGACAGAGACAATCCCCGAGGAGCCAAGGTATGCAGGAGAACGTGACGGGATTGAGCCATACATCCCGCAATACGTTACTAGGCCTCGTCACTTGCAGATCATCCCAGAATATGAACTAGAAAGAATGCAAAATGTTGAGAAGAAGTCTTTCGAATACTTTGAAAGGATTAGAGGAAGAAGAATCAACATTTTGGAAGGCCTCGAGTTACACACTAGTGTATTCTCAGAGTACGAGCAACAACAGATTGTGGATTGCATTCTAGAACTTCGGAAGATGGGGTGAGGAGGCCGTATGAGAGAAAAGACTTATTCGGAACCCCGGAAATGGATGCCAGGGAAAGGAAGAGTCACAATACAATGCAGATGTTGCTATAACTTCGCAGAAGACAGAAAAGGAAATCCACCAGGGATACTCCGTCACGGTGAGGTGGATCCAATGCCAAGAATAATTAAAAGAATGGTGAAAAGAATGATAACGTGGAGGGTACTGCCAAAAGACTGCATACCTAACAGTTGCATCATCAACATTTATCAGAAGGGCGACTGCATACCTCCACACATAGACCACTACGACTTCGTCAGACCTTTCTGCACAGTTTCGTTCGTCAACCAATGCAATATCATGTTCGGATCTGACCTCTGGATAGCAGGCTCGGGTAAGTTCCGAGGGCCGGTGGAGATACCACTTCCGGTAGGTTCCGTCATGATATTACAAGGATATGGAGCAGACATCGCAAAACATTGCATACCGGGAGTACGAGTGAAACGGATCTCCATCACTTTTAGAAGGATGGACGACAGAAAGGCACCATACCACTTCCAGCCAGATCCAGAATTGGAGAATCTCCGGCCCTACGAGCTGTGAGTTGCACGGGAAATAGCACACCTCCAATGCACATCCATGCGGCATTCCTGCCAAGGATGGCTTGGAAGGTGATGTTATTGACTGTGTATCTCATTATTCAGACATGGATTTGACAGACACTTTTTGGATGGATCAAAATGAATCATACATAGTCCGTTTTGAGTCATGGATTGTATGAGAGATATTTCAGATCGAGTTGTATGATGTATCTTCAACAAGATTGGAATGAAAGTGACCATGTCACATTTTGCCTTCACCTCTTTTTGTGCAAATTGACTGGGAAACGCCATTAAAGTTAAATGAACTTCGAACAAAGAACATAAAAGAAAAAGAAAATAAATAAGAACTCTCTTCCATAAAAATCCAAACATTAAAAAGAATTTCAAATCCACATGAACACCAAATAAACAAAAAAAGGGATAGTTAAAGAACAAATAAAACAAACCCAAAGCTCAAATTGAATTTCAGTTTATGTCCATCTTTTCAAATCCTCCAATCCTTCTTCAAATCAAGATCTATTCCGGACCTCCTCTGAAACCCTCTCTCGGGATGATTTCAAAATAACGAAGAATTTTCAATTTGATTCGGATGGCATGGGTTTGTACCCTTTGCCAAGTAATCAGACTTTGATTGATTCCCATGGGATATGGAACACTTTCATATCTCATTTCGATCTCCAGCTAAATCCAAATCTCAGTAAAATTCTTCATAGTCACAGCACAAATCAAAGATTGACAAAATTTTTCACAACCACTGCATAAACTAAATCTCAGCAATCGGGATAGGCTTCCGCCGTACTCCCATCTCAGCAATCGGGATAGGCTTCCGCCCTACTCCCATCTCAGCAATCGGGATAACCTTCCGTCCTACTCCCATCTCAGCAATCGGGATAACCTTCCGCCTTACTCCCATCTCAGCAATCGGGATAGGCTTCCGCCCTACTCCCATCTCAGTAATCGGGATAGGCTTCCGCCGTACTCCCATCTCAGCAATCGGGATAGGCTTCCGCCCTACTCCCATCTCAGCAATCGGGATAGGCTTCCGCCGTACTCCCATCTCAGCAATCGGGATAGGCCTCCGCCCTACTCCCATCTCAGCAATCTCAGCATTTGGGATAGGCCTCCGCCCTACTCCCATCTCAGCAAATCTCAGCATTTGGGATAGGCCTTCGCCCTACTCCCATCTCAGCAATTCTCAGCACTCGGGATAGGCACAGTCCTACTCCTTTATCAGCAATCTCAAAATTTGATTCTCCCAGCAAGAAATTGAAATTAAAGCACTCTGCATTCCGGATAAGCTTTGTCCTATTCTTCCTCAGCATTTGGAATAGGTTCAGTCCTGCTTCCTTCTCAGTATACAAGTGCATTCGGGTGGGCCTCAGCCCTACTCTTTTCTCCACATAAAATCAAAATTGAAACTCGAATCGAAATTCAAACTCAATATTAAAACTTGAAATAAAAAAATGAAACGAATCTAAGATCCAATCTCTTGAAATCTTGTGATCTAAAATTCACCTCCTACTTCCCCAGCGAGAGCTCTAGAATCTTCAGTCTTGGAGATTTACCTGATACTCCCCAGCTAAAATTCTTCTACTTCGTCCTAAGTTTGTCACTTGGACATCTGTGTTGGTTTTGTTGATCTCTTCGGTCAACACCAATACGCGCGGTGCGCTTGGTTAGCACACCACACCTATTGGGGGTCCATTTGTTGACCTCATTTTTGATGAGGTCTTCTCTTCTCTCTTTAGTGTTTAGGATCTAGTCTTAGGCTTTTCCTTTGACTATCTTAGAGGACTAGAATTTGGACCCATCCCTTAGAACTTTGAACCACTTCTTTCCTCCCTGCAAACCCCACAAGCTTGGTTGTAGACCCTTAATCACCTAGAGGGTTGAAATCAAATGTGAAGGTTTAAAGGATGAGTTCCCTAGAGGACTCTTTGGCCTTAGGACCACCCTGGGTGGCTTGGTCTGGTGAGGGTTGACTTACACACTCACTACACTCACACTCTACACTCTCACACACACAATCCAAATCCTAAAACCACACCCATACCCAACTTGGCTCCTTGACTCATGTAGGTAATTCATATGGATGGACCTTAACCCCTAAGCCCCTGGCTAAGAGGGTTAGGAACAACATAGTGAATGCCTCAAATGAGCCCTCTCATGGCTCATATAGGCTTAACATGGCTTCATGGCTCAACCAAAGTGCTTCCATTTCACTCATATTTGATTAATCTTCTTTTTTTAAAAAAATATCAATTTTTGACCCCAGGAACCCTACACCCACCAATCAAGTTGATTATCCATAGCCAGAAATTCCAAAAATTCCAAAAATACCCCCCAATACCCTCCAAAAACCCAAAATGCCCCTCTTAGCCAAAAAATCCAAAAATTCAGAAAATTCCCAGAAAATTCCAGAAAATCTCAAATATTCCTAATTTCATTTTGTCCAACTACACCATGGGCCAATTTTGTCAATTTACCCCACTTTTACTAAAACCCCCAATTTAGCCCATTCTTAACCCAAGTGAACCCATTGTCAAACCAAACCTACCCAATTGACCCCAATTTTGGTCCAATTTAATTCTAAACTCCAATTCAATATCCACAATATCAATCTAGACCAAATCTAAGTCCAATTTGATTGACATTTGGGTCCAATTTCACTTTTGACCTTAAAGCCCAATTTGGACCCATGACCCAAACTTAGCCCAAACCAAACCAATTCAACTTCAATTGACCCCAAACCTTTTATAAACCTTCCCTAACATCCCCATAAACAAAAAACTAACATAATTTGCCCAAATTTTGGGCCCAAACCCCACTCAAATTCAACCCAAAACCAAAAAGCTCAATTTTGACCTAAACCCAAACCTAACCCAAATAAGCCCAAATCTCAAAACCAAAACCCAACCAAAGTTAAAAGCTCTTTGAAACACTCCCATAAAAATTTCCCAACATTAATTTTACATCAATTTCAACCCTAGCCCAACATTGGCCCAAGTTAGCCCAAATTAACCTACATTGGCCCATTTATCAAAGAAACCCAAATTCAACCCAATTCAAGCCCAAACCACCTCAAACTTGTCTCAAATCACTCATGACACATCCTTAAACTAAACCCAACATTTATTTAGCATGGACCCTTTGCAAAAACTTCATCTAAAAGCCCACTACTAAAAGGACATTTAAAAGCCCATTCCTAACCAAACTCAAAAGCCCAAAATCCATCTTGAAGCTCACATGACAATCCACTATCATCATCCATTTGATAAAACCATCTCCTAAGTTCTAAATCCGTGATGGAATAATTCCAAATCAAGCCATATGCCAAATCCCATCAAATCACCCCTAAATTACCAAAATTTCTAAAACCCTTTTTCATGTAAATGACCAAGCTTTGTCCCAAGCCACATGGAGCCATGAGCAAGCCATTTACAAGCCATATGAAGCCATGGAAGGTTTGACATGTGACCAAGCCATTAATGGCAAAAGGAGGGCCCCCTTTCCTAATCCTACATTAAGCCTTTTTAACCATAACCATGTCACACACTAAACCAAGTTTAGCAACCTCACCATGGATGGAAACTTCACCACTCCATGGCAGCTGACCTAACTGATTCACCCAGCCCAAAATTATGTTATGGGGAGGTGAACCAAGCCCAAAATCATGGGTTGACCAATTTGAGCCCAAAATGAGCTCTTACCCCTTTCCATTTCAAGCCATCCTCTTTACACATGGCAAAGCTCAATTGCCTAAACAAACCTCCAGCCCTGACCCACCTGAACCTGAGGGTGACCCATGCCTGCTGGCCAGCCGCCTGGATCGCCGGAAAACACCATGGCCGAGACCTTGGAAGGAGCTAAACTTTTCAATTCTGCCCTGCTGAAGTGTCCCAGCCCAATTGAACACCATGGCTGTTCTTCTCTTGCATGGAGCAGCTGATCCCAAGCCTTAAACCCCCCTGGGAGGCCCTCCACCCTCTCCTATTTAAACACCACCTCCCCTCGGCCAAGAGAGGTGCTGAACCAAAACCTACTGAAACCCTGCCAAAATCATCCCAGACCACTCTCTACACATAGAGAACTTGATCCCCACTGAAATCCCCCTGCCATTTCCTCTCTGTGAGCTCAATTTCATATTTGAAATCCAAGCTCAAAACCAGGACACTTCACCATAGTGAGCCAATCTCCAAATTGATTGGTCCTACACCTTCACCAGACCAAGAGGAGAAGTTTCCCAGCAAAAGCCCCCTCACCGAGCCAGCAATTGCTCCCGACCTCCAAGCTTTGTAATCGGCCGTGGTCGAAATCATACCTAGACAATTCACCAGACCAAGGGACTTCATCTGGAGCTTGCTTGGACCCAATCGAAGGTGACACAACTCTCGGATCGAAGCTTCACTTCTCTGAGCAAAGGTATGGACTCACTCTTCTTCCCGAGCTTACAGAGATTCTCCATTTAATTTGAATCAATTTCAATGCATGTTTACCATATGGATGTGTTCGTCTCTTCAAGACGAATTCATAGAGCATAAGAACACAAAAATCCGTTGAGAATCGAGTGAGAAATTAGGGTTAGAAGGTTGACGGTCACGGGTGCACACCAGTCGTAGACGATGACTGGGAACCGTCTGATCGAGCGTGTATCGAGTGGACGGTCGGGATCGAGCCGAACAGTGCGATGGTACATGAACCACGGGCCCCTGCAGCACTGAATCGGATGGCAGCGCCGAATCAGAGCGTGCCGCGTGGCCCTTCGGAGCTGCCGAGGATGGCGTGGCGCCGCGTGGATAAGTAGGAAAATAAGGATTTTTCTTATTTATTTAATTACGAGAAGAAAATTCATAACTTTGTGTAGAAAAATCCTAAAAATAAAATAAAAATACCCTCTTGCTCAGTGAACAGAGAAGAATAATGTGGAAAAGAAATCAAGTAATTTCATTAAGTATTTTATTTTTAATGATTTATTTACTCTCTGCATTGTTTTAATTCTCCATGCATATAGGAAATTCACCATAGCATGAAACCATAGGGCTTTTGAAGCCTCTGAACTTGGGAACATTCTGTGAATTTTCTAAGGTCAGAGGCCATCCCTATGAGAAGTTATTGATTTTTCAGGTTCATGTTACTGTTTTGAGTATTTTAATTCCAATAATTAGCATGTTGAGAAATAAATTCTAGGAAAATTTGGTATTTTGCTTGTGACCAGAGGAATCTAGGAAAAATAATTTTTGAGCTAATTCACTTTGAACAACCCTAATTGGCCTAAATACCCAAAATTGAACTTTAATTAATTAGGGTTAACCACTCATCAAATTAACTTAAAAAAATTCTCCACTGTCCTTTAGGGATAGGAGAACATCACATAAAAATTTGAAATCAATTGGACTTGATTAACCCCACCAAATGGGTTGATTAAGTCTCTTAAGTAATAATGGGCAAAATTAAACTTTAAAAATTTATAACTCACAAAATACTTTTCAAAAATTCACAAAAATGGTTTTGGAGCCTCTCTGGTATCAGAGGAACATAGGAAAATTAAAAATTTAATTTTCTAAAAAAGTTGATTTTTATCATTATTTTAATATTTTTAATAATTAAAAAAATAATTAAAATTATAAAAATATTAAAAATCACCAAAATGTCATACTTTGAATTCTAAACACTTAGGAACAAACCAAATATTTTTCTTAAATTCCTAGGATAAGATATTGAATTTTAAAGGCTTAATGTATTTTTTTTAATATTAAAAAATGTATTTTCCAACTTTTTCACTAAAATAATTCTAATAAAACAAAGAAAAATAAAAAAAATTATGAAAATTGATTTTCTGGTTTCCCTGATATCAGCGAGATTTTTGAAAAATATAAAACTTATTTTTCAACCTTTATTTTATTTTTAAATTAATTAATAATCCAAAACTCAAAATAATTCTAGTAAATAAAATATAGTTCAGAAAAATCACAAAATTTAGTCCAAATGGTCCTCTGGTCATTAGGAACATCCCAAAATTTTCTTAAGAACAGAAAAATTCCCTTGGTCATCTTATTGAATTTTCCTTGGAAATCCCTATTTTCTACAAAAAATAATTATATAAATAAAGTAAATATAGAAAAGTCACATTTTCTCCTCTAATGTCTTAGTTGACATGTGAGTGAAGCCACATAAAAATTTCAAATTCATTTAAGCTCAATTTAGTGAGTTATGGAATTATTAAGCTCGAAGGGCAAAATGGTAATTAAAATTTTAACCCTTAATTAAAACTTTAGGCTTAATAAAATGAGAGAGTAAAATATTTGATCCTAATCTGATTTGTATGATTGAAATTTAAATAATTAAAGAACAGAAACCCATCAATAATTTTTAAGATTAATTAGAGTAAACCTTAACCAATTAATTAATTAAATTTGGAAGATTAATAAAAATTGAAATTATTAAAATAGGGATATTATTAGGAAGACATTTATTCTTTAATTTAAGAATCCCTAAATTAACCACCTCAATAATATTTAATTCCCAATTAAAATGATAATCCAAACTCAAGATTTAAAATACTAAAAGACTTAATCATTAAATTAAATTAAGATTAAAATATTTAAATTAAATCCTTCCAAAATTTCAATTAAATTAATACTTTAACAATTAAATTAAATCATCTTTAAAACATAAAAAAATAAAATATTAAATTAAAATTAAAAATAAAATTAAATTAAAATTAAAATTAAATTAAATTAAATTAAATTGAATTAAATTAAATTAAATTCAAACATATTAAATTAAATTAAATTAAATAAAAAATAAAATCAAATTAAAATAATATTTAAATTAAATTAAAATTAAAAATAAAATAAAATTAAAATTAATATTAAATTAAATTAAATTAAATTGAATTGAATTAAATATAACATCACCTAGGACATAAAGAATTCAAAAATAAATCTAAAACAACTTGAACACTATTCCAAACTTAAACCCATTAATTAAAATTAAATTAAATCACAAATCACTTAAACATCAATTTGCCCTCAAAAGCTCTTGTTGTCATAACTCCTAAACGGAGTATTAAGTGAAGTGTTACTTCACTTATAGGATATTCAAATGTCCTAGTTCACTGAGCAAAAGAACAAAACTTAACTAAACTCCTGGATGATTAATTCATTTGTATAATTAAATTCCCTTAGACTTAAAACAATCCTATAGGTATTAAAAAGATGTTTAAGACTCGTCTTAAGCACTTCCTCAATATGATAGGATATTTATAAGAACAATTAAATTTAATTGTTCTTTGATGAAGAAAATCGTCCTTAAAACAAAACTGAAAACCTAGACGTCATAGGAATGACTAGTTATAGGACTAAGAGCTTGGTAGAAAACCAAAAACCTTGCCCTTAGCTTCACCTAGGTAACTGCTATAAATACTTAAATACTCTAACATGCATTTTAAGTGCAGCTTGGGATGACGGGAAGACCCTCCAGGTACGCTTTTATTTTATTGCAATTTACTTTATTGCAAAAATGCACTTTACTTTTCTTGCATGATAAACAACTGTTGCATGAAAACCAAAACCTTTAGGGTAGTCCCTAAAACTGAAACCAAAACTAAATTAAAAATCACTGCAAGATAAAATTCACCACCACAACATTTCAAAATATAAAACAACTCAAAATTTAATCAAAAATAGAACACAAAACTACAATTGCAACTAAATTAAAATGTCTCGTTGAATGATCGGGAATACCTCGGATGATGTAACCCACATGTTGCTAACGGGATTTCCCTCGGTCTAAATGAAAGTGTGGAACTCATTCAGTTGAGTTTAGCAAATTCATCTGGACTAAGTGAATTCGATGAAAATAACGGTGCCGGGATGACGGAAGCGTGGGATCTTAATCGGTTCTGTTTAATCAAACTTTAAGATTTATTTTAATTAAAATATTAAAAACACCTGGATTTTAAGATTTTCTCTAAACCAAAACACTTCTCTCATCTCCTGATTTATGACTTCTAAAAACTGAACCTCTGCAACAACAAGGAGCTCGGAGCATGGTGGGCAGCACGGCCATCGTCATCAGCAAAACCTGAGTCTACTTCAGCAAAACTTTCTTAGAATAAAATAACCAAGCCATAGGATTTCGAGGTAGTTTGCCTAGTGCAACATAAATCCTCAACTTTTCATTAGGAATTTGCATAATCATGTTATGCAAATTAAGCCCTAACCGGTCTTAGGACTCCGAGGTAGTCGTTCGGTACGACATAAGCCCTCACATCTTCGAGGCTATTTGCATGACTATGTCATACAAATATAAGTCCTAATTAACTAAAATTAACAAGATTGAAATATAAGATAATATTAGGATTTTCTCAAATCTAAGCTAAACAATAGGATAGTCGGGAAGTTGCCAAGATTCCTCTTGGATCCTCAGCTTCTCCTACTTCTCTTCCTTCGGACTCCTAAAATAAACTTGTTCCAAATTTGATCCATTCCCAAATGAAAATTCCAAAATCTGATAATTTGAAAACCTTAAACTTTGAAATTCTTGAGAGAAAAACCACTGATCATTATCGAGAGTTTTCTTAAATGATTAACTGCATTTAAGATGTAATTAATTATAGGGGCTTGCCCTTATAGGGAACTTTAAGAACCCAGGTAATATAAACCCTGCTTAATTCCTTTATATTAAGTAGGGGAACTTGTCGGCTTATAAAATTGGTTCGCAGACCAAACGGATGTCACAAATCTTCTAGTTTATTTAATCGAGCCCCATCATCAAGCAGTGTGTCTATTCTTCGGGATAGATACACGGTTTGTGATGCGGTGCTTGTTTATATAAACTATTTGGGATGTGAGATCGGTTTGATTTCATATCTTAAAATTTTCAAATTTAAAATTATTTTCAAAATCAAATACTACTTTCTAATGTATATATATATTTAAATTAAATTTAAAATTTAAATTTCGCCGAAAACTTCTGTAGGCGACCCCTTTTTCCAAATAAAACACCTAACCTAAAATATGCCGACAAGAGTCTCAACTAATAATTAATCAAATTGCAGGCGAATACAAGACTCTAAAGTCTTGACTTGAATAATATTTATGTTACACTCAGAAATTGCTTCAGCAGATTCTGAATGCAACATTCTTCTTAGTTATTATACGAGATAATTCTCTAGCAGATGCTTTGGAAAAACTCACAAAGGAATTCGCTTGCCTTGAAGAAGACAACATTTTAATTTTTGTAAATGGATGACAGGTTCTTTTCAAATTGACATTGACAATCTACAAAAAATTGGTGAAAACACGAGTGTGACAGTAATCGACAAAGAAGAGAATGGTTGGTCACAACCAATTATTCAATATTTACAAACTAGGTAGTTACCCAAAAACAGTTTTATTACAAATCAAATTAAACAAAGAGCATTATCTTATGCCTCTAGTAAATAATGTTCTTTTTTGACCAAATGTGGTTAAGATGTTTAAACCAATATGAGGCCCAATAGAGTGTTAAAGAAGTTCAGTCAAGTTGATTCGGTGCCCTGCCTCTGATATAAATATTCAAAATATAGTTTCAGTTCAGTTTCACAATAAGATTAATTTAATAATTAGGCAGTCACTCGTATACGCAAGTATACATATCGTTCAAGAAATACAGGGCTCTAGGGGAGTCCTGGTTATCGATCCCACAAGGAAGGTTGAAACTTTTCAAAATATAGTAAAGATTTGAAATCCAATACTCAATTCACAATACAAGTTCAACTACTATTTAAGTTGCTAGTGCAAAGATAACTAAAGCGAAATTAACTAAAATTACTTTCTAAACATCTTTGTATTGTAAGGTTTGAATATGGAAAAATAACTTTTCTCTTGCAAGAATTCTATGATGAGTGATTGATAAAGATTGATATTAAATTGTGTTGTGACAAATAGGAGCATTCATATTTTTTATCCTTGTCAGAGTACTCCCTCTTCCAAGTTAAGTAAAGAACGTTGATAAATCCTAGGCTTATTCACTAAATCCATGGTAAGGTAGGGAGGATACTTGCTCTCACTTTAGTGCTCCCACTTCCCTTCACCTGAAGGCTAACCCTAGCTTTAGTTACCAAAATTTAGGACCAAATTGGGGATTTCAGTCTGTCACTCTAAAATCTCAAATTCGATGTCCATCAAACCACATTTCACTATTGATTTACACTCAAATCCCATGAACCGCGTAACACATTCATGGAACTTGAATTAATTATCCACTATTGTTGTAGAACACTTAGTCCTTTCGGATTGAATGTTTCACATAAAATTTTTACAATTCACGTTGTCAAATTGAAAAGTAAATGAAGTTAAAAGTGAAAAATTATTATAATTTCTTAGCATTTTTATGGCACATCAAATTTACATCAACTCTACACCACATCTCATTGCAAGAAGAAAGAAAAAGAAATCTACTCGTAATTCATGAGGAAGATACAATAATATATGGATTTTATATGTAAAAGAAAAGTCATACAAACCATAAAAGTAAATACAACTTATCTTAAGTTCTTCCTCAAGCAATTCCCTTGAAGTTTCTTTGAATCCTTTTCTGTCTTCACTACAGCACTCAATTCTCTCTTTAGAATAATAAGGATGAAGAAATCTCTCACTTTCCTCCTTCTACTACACTCTTTAGAGAAGAATCCCTTACAAAACAAGACTTCTACAAACTTAAACACACTTACCTCGCACTCTCTACAAACCCTAACACACTTTCCTCACTCCAAAAGACTTCTCTCCCTCTCCTTTCTCTCCTTCTTAGCGTCCAAATCTATTTGAAATAGTTTTGAAATAAATATATATCAGCTTTATAATTCATCATAAAGACACGATCCTTTCTTCCCATATAATTCTTTAAGTCTCTTAACATATCAAAAATACAATTTTCTTTACTTTAAATAGTCAACTAAAGTCCAATCCTCTCATACTAAATATCTTAACCCTATAAAATTAGCCTTTATTTACTAAAAAATTTCATCCAAATCTACCATAATATTTAAATGAAATCAAAATTTTAGTTATCTAAAGTTAGGTTCAACTACTAAAAGTCATGCTAATAATTTTTGAAATTATATTACTTGAGAACAAATAAGAGTTAATATTTTACCCCCCCCCAAACTTAAGTTTTTCATTTCATATAAATTTGAAAAGGTAGAGAGTAAAAGAATGCTAACATTTCTGTGTTGGGATTTTGAACTCTTCAGAAGCTATGCTAGTATTAATAAAAAAAATTAAGCTAGGAAGCATGAAACAGTTAGAAGCAGTGATATATATAATATTAATGATTTACAGAGTGAAGAAATATTAAACACTTAAACGTTAAACATCAAACATCAAACATAACATCAAAATTTCAATATTAATCACTAAACAATCACAGAGTTCATTATATTTTCATTTTTTTAACATAGATACATTTATCAGCATCACAGAAAAACAAATAACTAACACATAAAAGTACTATAACAAACATTGAAAACAAAATTCATAAAACTACCAGTCATCATCACTAGCATCCTCAGCTTCATCTGTATGATCAGATCGGTAAGGAATATAGCTGAGGCAGGTAGGAAATGTCACTCCAGTGTCTCCCCTTATATATCTGACCCGAGCATCATAATAAGGAATTTCATACTCAACTCTCCTCCTCATATAATCTTCATTAACATCGCTTCGAGCCTCAACTCCATCTATCATTTAATGGATTATATCAATACTAGCACTCTGAATCCTTAATTTCTCCAAAACATCAGATAAAGTAGGTGCCTTAGAAGTAGATGGTATGTCCTAGCTAGTAGTAAGAATATCAATACTCCTACTTTTCCCTCTCCCTACTACATGAGACTCATAAGTACGAATAATGATCTTGGTAACAGGCCTCAGTAGATCCATTAACTCCTCAGTACTATCAAACATAACCCCGGACTGTGAACATAATGAATGAATCAGGGCAGGATGTCCTAATCCACCAGTGGTTTCTCCTCTAGCAATAGTCTGATCATTCTTAAAGATAATCGATTCAATATCAATCTGTTTCATAGTCTGAATACAATAATTGAGAATCACTCCATTTCTAGTGACTTCGCTGTGATTATAAGAAGGTAGTATTCTAGTAGAGATCAAATAATGCCAAGCTTTAAATGCTATATTTAACTTGGAAGCAGGGAAATTAATCATTTGTCTTTGTTTTACTTTTCATTCCCATTTTTTATCAGTAAGAAATGTAATAACTTCATTTATTTCAGCTTCCGTAGTACCAAAGTTTTCATATTTACAATATGAAGTTCCCCTTAACTGATAAAAAGTATTAATACGCCGAGGGGTAAATTCTACCATTTTTCACGAAAGTACATATTCAGTTTCAGTCTAAGACAGATTTGCATAAAATTCTCTAACAGTACCCACAACTGCATTAGCAATAAAAAAACAAAAAAATTCCCAATTTCGATAAGAAATGGACTGCTCTACAGATTCGCCCAGACTTTTAAAAGCCCAGTCTGGAATACACTTTTTGTTATACAGGGATGAATTGAAATGAAATTGTTCTTTCACTTTAACAAATCTATCAAAATCCAAATCCATCTTTCTCTTGCCTCTATTTATTTTAGGTGCCATGTGAAATTGTCTAAAAATTTGAAAGAAAATCCAATAAATTTCAAAATCACAATGTAGGAGACTCCTAAAGCAACTCTAAGTAAGTAAGAGCTTAAATCACTATGGAAAATATCAAAACTTCATCAAGAATATCAATTTTCAAATCCAAATAATGTGATAAATTTCCATGGTGAAAATAAAAAATAATTATTTTAAGGTGAAGCTCTTACCAAGAGAAGTCAAGATCCACACTTTTTAATCCTTGAAATTGCTTGAAATTCTTGATCTAGTAAACCCTAGATTCCAAATATGCATTGGTTGGAGGTAGACGACGATGAAAATGGCTAAATAGGTGGGTCCTGATACTACTAAAATATATAGTATTTTTATGCACATTTTTATACCTATTTTTGATGATATTACACTGTAATGGAAGGTATTTTTTTGTTTTTCTTTCATGTATGATTAAAATAACTGATTATGATGAAAGGAGCAATAAAATGATCTAATTTGGACAAAAAATATGAGGTGTACAAAATTTGGCCTCAGGCGCCTAAGCGTCGATGGCTGGTGCATAGGCGCCATAGTTAAAAAATACGAATTAACTCAAATTTGGCCCCATTTTCAAGGGGTGTTTGAAGCAACTTCTGGTTTAAACTTCCTTAACTTCTTTCAGGCAGCAAACTCTAATGAAGAGGTGCATCCTTTGGTAGATACAATGAATATGGACATAGTTTGAAGAGACACCAAAGTACCTTTTGAAGAATTAGTAATATGAAGACTTAAGAACAGAAAAAGAGAAGAGTTTTGAAGAGAAGTATTGGCAGGAGAAGTTGGAGAAAAGCATGAAGTGGTTGAAGGGAAAAAGGAAGAAAAAGAGACTTCTTCTTACCATACTTTCTTTACTTTTCCACTATACTTTATCATAGTTTGTATAAGAATTTAGGAGAGTCAATCCTTAGGGTTGGGCGCCAAACTCTAAGGAGTTATCTAGTGGAAAGCTAAAATTTCAAAGGAACTTCAAGAGTTTTGTGGAGAGGATTTTTAGATAAGTTTTTATCTTTGTTTTTACATTTAGTTTTTAAGTAAGACTTGTTGTGTTTTCACTATGATTTCTACTTTCAAATCAAATTGTGCTTGTATTTTTTTCGTGAGTTTTGAGTAGTTTTCTTTATCTTTTTCTTTTAAATGATGAAGTAATTAAATTATGGAAGGAAGATGTGTGAAGTATAGGTAATTAAGGTTGGAAGAAGTTGTGATGATTCACTACCTTGCACTTCATATACTTCTTGATTTGGCCAATTGAAATGTTAAAATTTATTGTGAGAACATGTATAAACCAACGTGGTATTGTTTCAATCAACAATTAGAGAGAATCACATAAAATCATATGGGTGAGAATTGTAATCCATATGGTTGAGTGCAAATAAATTACGAGATATGCTTTTTAATTGGGTGTAAAATTACAAGACTTTATAAAATTACAAGACTTTAGAGTGACAGCAAAAGCCTCTAATTCTGTTTGATGTTTTGAATTTTGTTATGAGATGTTAGCCTCCAGGTGGAGAGAGAAGAGGGAACTCTAGAGTGAGAGCTAGTATATTTCCTGCCTAACCCATCTACAAAATTTCAAAACTTCAAAATAACCAATTTTCTTTATAGAACCAAGTAAGGGTAAAGAATACAATTGCTCCTATTTGACACAAAACATTTAGAAACTTCCACAATGAAATTCCATAATTACTACTAATTCATTGAAAGAGGAAAAAAATATTTTATTCTCATTTTCTTTCATATACAATATTATAGTTTTGTTAATTTAAGTTGCTTCCTTTACTTTTTCTTAAAATAAAATATCAAAAACAAATTAAAATATTTTTTCATAAAACATACTTTACAAAATTATTTCAAAAAGTAAAAAGTTGTTTTTTTTTGTTTTCTTTAAAATTTTAGACATTTCCCTGTGGGTTTGAAATCTCGGAGCTTAATAAGAAAGTTTTATATTACTTGATAAACGACATGTACACTTGTGTAGAATCCCATATTATAAAATTATTAAAGTTGATTTTATATTTGCTTCAGAACCACGTTTTTGGCATTTGTTGCAAAGAAAGAGATATTGTCATTGAGAAAAAATATAAAGTGAAAAACGTAAGCATAAATATTCAAGGATCAATTTTTTGGCATCGTTGCTGGGGAGATTAATTAAAATATCATTTAAAGAAAGTTTAAGAAAAATCAAAATTTTTACTATTCCCTATTTTATTAGTGTGTTTTATTTTATTTTATTTTTGTATATGCGTAGTTCAGGTTCTGAAGGACTTGTGCCTTACGATTCTGAATTAGAGAGAACTATCAGAAAATTCAAAAAATTAAAAATATAGAAAAAGATAAAAATATTCAAGAAATGGCGAATCAAAATAATCATAATGTTGAAATCCATCAAGAACTTAGACTTTTAAGAGATTATGCTAACCCTACAGTGGATGAACTTCATGGTAGTATTCAACACCCTATTGTGGTGGCTAATTCATTTGAGATTAAATCTACTATTATGCAAATGATACCTAATAATCAGTTTGGGGGAGCACTAACTGAAGATCCTAACTTACATCTTGCCAATTTTATAGAGTTGTGTGCTACTTTTAAATATGATCGTGTTTTAGGCGATGCTATTAGACTTAGACATTTTCTTTTATCATTAAGGGATAAGGCTAAGATATGGTTAAATTCGTTAGCACTTAGATCTATCAAAACTTGGGGTGCTTTAGCACAAAAATTCCTTGCTAAATATTTTCCACCATTGATGCACCAAAAATATATACGGTTTTTGCTATATAATTTTACCTATTTTTGGTGATATTGCACTTTAAAGAATGGTATTTTTCATGATTTGCTGCAAGTATGATGATTTTAGGTGATTGGAGCAAAAAGAAGCAAAAAGGAATGAATTCAGAGCAAGAAGGAGTAAAAAGGAGCAAAAAAGGAGGAAAACAGGTTATGGGACCGCCGACATCAGAATGGGCACCACCGACGCCATTTTTCAGAGACTAGGATAATATTTTGATAATAGAGTACCGTCGGCGCCCTATCAGGTGCCGCCGGCTCCCGAAGTCGGTGAATTCAAATTTGAAGAGTTTTAGTAACTTTTTGTAAGGATGCATGCCTATGAAAACTCTTGGGATTTCATTCCTAACTTATAAGTAATTGTTTTTGAAGGAAAAGTAGAGAGTTTAGGGGGGCTCCCTTGGTTTCTCTTGCTCTCTTTTAGTGGTCTTGGTTTTTGTTATGTGTTAAGTTTTAGGAGAAGATTGTAGAAGTGAGGATTTGAGAGGAATTCATCTCTAAGGAGCGAAGGAGAAGAAGTAAAGTGAGAGATTGCTTCTTCCTTTTCATTCTAAAGAGGGAATTATGTGTTGTAAAGAAGAGAGAAAAGGATTCAAAGGAACTTCAAGGGAATTTTATTGGGGAAGAGAAAGAGATAAGTTATATTTTCTTTTGTGCTTTGTATGACTTTTCTTTTATATATAAAATCCATATTTTATTGTATCTTCTTCATGAATTCTGAGTAGTCTCCCTTATCTTTCTTCTTGCATAGAGATGTGATGATGGACTGATGTAGATTTGATGTGCTTTTAGTGTATTGAAGAAATTATGATGGTTTTTCATTTTGAACTTAATTTAATTTTCTTTTCGGCCAATTAAAATGTTAAAATATGTTGTTGAACATTAATTATGAATAGATTTAATGTCCTACAACAATAATGAAGAATTCATTCAATTTTCATAGATGAATTGCATAGTTCATGGGAATTGAGTGCAAATAAATAGGGAAATGTGTTTTGATGAACTTTAATTTAGAGATTTTGAGGTGACAGGCAGAAATCCCTAAATTGTTTCTAAGATTAGTGACTAAACTCAAATGTTAGCTTTCAGGTGAAGGGTGAGTGAGAGCTCAATAGTGAGAACCGGTATCCTCCCAGCCTAGCCTTAGATTTAGTGACTAAACATAGGATATGTCATTGTTCTTTTCATGCTTAGAAGAGGGGGTACTCTTTTAAGGGTAAAGAAACATTTATGCTCCTATTTGGCACAATAACATATATATTGTTCCATATCATCCACACATCACATTCTCATTGCAAGAGGAAGATACTTTTCTCATATATCAAAAACCATTCAATAAATAGTTTAGTGTGTCTGTTAGTTAATTATGTTTTCAATGTTGTTAGAAGTAATTGTAGTTTAATTAATTGTTACTATTTTCTGCATAGTGGTAGTAGAAGTAAGTATTAAACTTTAAGTCCAATTTAAATATCAGATTTCAGTGCTATATTATATATATTGTGAAACACTTTCTTATACTTCATATTTCCTTGTGGGATCGATAACCAGGACTCCATTAGAGCCCTGTATTACTTGATATGATACTTATACTTGCGTTGATTGCTTCAACTTTAAAAAATCATTTTAAATATATAAAATTGAGTTCATAAATTCTTGCAAAAATATAAGTCCCACATCAAGTTTTGGCGCCGTTGTCGGGGAAGGTAACAAAGTAATTAAATAAGTAATTAAGAAAATATAAATGGTATTTATTGATAATATAGTAACAGATAACCTTTATTTTGTAGTGTGTAATTGTGTGTTTGTTTACTTTTTAAAAGTATTTGTGTGATTGTATATGCGTCGTAGTGGATCTATAGGTTTAGTGCCTTACGATTCGGAGTTAGAGCGTACTGTCAGAAAAAATAGAAAACATTAAAAACAAATTGAAAATCCTTTTGAAATGGCAAATAATCTATATAATCAAAGAAATGATCTTGAAATTTTTCCAAGACCTTTAAGAGATTATGCTAACCCAACAACAGATGAAATTCATATAACAATTCAAAATCCTGATGGTGCTGCTAATTCATTTGAACTTAAACCTGCTATTATCCAAATGGTACAAAATAATCAATTCGGAGGAACACCTAATGAGGATCTAAATTTACATCTCACTAGTTTTTTAGAACTGTGTGCTACTTTTATAAATGATGGAGTGTCTAGTGACACTGTCAGGCTTAGAATTTTTCCTTTTTCATTAAGGGATAAAGCTAAGGTGTGGTTAAACTCGTTAGCACCTGGATCTATTAGAACATGGGGAGAATTGTCTCAAAAGTTTCTATCAAAACATTTCCCGCCATCAAAGACTGCTAAACTAAGAAATGATATTACATCCTTTTGTTAGTTTGAAGGAGAGTCAATATATGAAGCTTGGGAGAGATTAAAAGATCTTTTTAGGAAGTGCCCACATCATGCTTTACCAGATTAGTTAATAATTCAAACATTTTATAATGGATTATTGGGATCATTGAGATCTATTATAGATGCTGCTGCTGGTGGATTGTTAATGTCAAAACCTTTTGATGAAGCATACGCATTAATTGAAGAAATGGCTACTAATAATTTTTAATGGCCCTCTAAACGGGTAAATCCTAAGAGAGTAGCTAGTTTTTTTGATTTAGATATATTGACTATGGTAGTTTCTCAAATTGCAGCCCTTTCTAAAAAAATAAATCAATATGGAATGAATTATTCTCAACCACATTAAGTGTTGGAGGAAAATTTATTTGGACAGATATTAGAATCTCAAACACCTTATGAGACTTTAAATGCTATTAATAGACCTAACAGTCTTTATTCGAATTATTATAATCCTGGTTGGAAGAATCACCCAAATTTCAATTGGAATAATAGCAATGCCAATGTTAGTACACATTGGGCTAACAGTTCTATAAATTTAATTGGAAATTCGAACAATCAAGGAAATACCAATTTTAGACAATCTTATCCTCCTGGATTCAATAGTAACCCGCAATTTAAGAATACGAAGTTGTCTACTGATGAAATGATTTTGAATATGAGAAATCAATTACATACTCAAGGTGTTGCTATGAACAATATTAAAAATCAATTGGGTCATATTTTCACTACACTTAATAATAGACCTTCTGGAACACTTCCAAGTAATGTTGAGATCAATCCAAAAGATCAAAAAAAGGAACAACTTAAGGCTATTCAATTAAGGAGTGGAAAAGAATTGCTAACTAGATTGCAAAAAGAAGTTGAAACAGAAAAAGAGAAGGTGGAAATTGAAAAAGGTTCAAACAAGATTTATCCATAATTGGATTATCCTCTTGACCCAATGAAGATAACTGCTTAAAAACAACCACCTCCATTTCCTCAAAGATTGAAGAAACAAAACAGGAATAACAGATTTTGAAAATTTTTGGAGATCCTTAAGAAATTAACAATAAATATTCCTTTTGTTGAAGCATTAGAATAGATGTCTGACTATACCAAGATTATGAAGGATATTCTAAGAAAGAAAATAAAGTTTACAGATCATGAAACTATTGCACATAGCAGAGAGTGTAGTGCAGTTATTTAGAAGAGGCTTCCAGAAAAACATAAAGATCTTGGTAGTTTCACTATTCCGTGTGCTATAGGTGAAAGTTTTTTCAGAAAAGATTTATGTGATCTGGGAGCTGGTATTAATCTTATGCCTTTGTCAACTTTCAAAAGGTTGGGAATTGGAGAAATTTCTCCTACATCTGTGACTCTTCAGTTGGCTGATCATTCCATTATTTAACTTAAAGGAGTGGTGGAAGATGTGTTAGTGAAAGTGGATAAATTTATCTTTCCTGTGGATTTTATTGTACTTGATGTGGAGGAAGATAAATAAATTCCAATCATTTTGGGAAGACCATTTCTTGCTACTGGAAGAGCCGTGATTGATGTTCAAAAGGGAGAATTAACTATGAGAGTTAATGATCAAGAGGTGACATTTAATATTTTAAAATCTATGAAGTATCCCTCAATGGAAAAAGATAATGAATGTTTTAGGATGGAGGTCTGTGAATATTTGAGAAATGATTATTTTGAGAATATATTTGAAAAAGAAGCAGAGTATGAAAATATGTTTGAAGAAGAAACTGAAGTTGATGAAAATTTAGATAGTAAGAAGAATGAAGATTTGGAGTATGTTCAGGAAAGATTCGAAGTATTAGACACCATGGAAGGTGAAAATAAAAGCTTAAATCCATCTATAATAAAACCTCCTAAACTTGAGATGAAAATTCTCCCTAATCATTTAACGTATATGATTTTAGGAGAATCATCTACCTTGCAAGTTATTGTATCTTTGGAGTTAAACGATTACCAAGAACAGAAGTTGTTGGAAATTATAAAAAGATACAAGAAAACTTTTGGATGCACTTTGGCAGATATTAAAGGAGTTAGTCCTTCGATTTGTGTGCACATAATATTATTAGATGAAGAACATCAACCGAGAGTTGATCCGCAAAGGAGATTGAATCCTATAATGAAAGAAGTTGTTAAAGAAGAGATTTTAAAATGGCTGGATGCTGGAATTATTTATCAGATTTTAGATAGTGCTTAGGTGAGTCCAATACATTATGTACCGAAAAAGGGAGGAGTGACTGTTGAAGTGAATGAATGTAATGAAATTATACCCACAAGCTAAATTAATGGATGAAGAATTTGTATTGACTATAGGGAATTAAATGCCGCCACCAGAAAAGATCACTTTAATCTTCTTTTTCTCGATCAAATGCAAGATAGACTTGCTGGATGGATATACTAGTTACCATCAAATACTTATTGGTCCTGAGGATCAAGAAAAGACAACATTTACTAGGCCTCAAGGAACCTTTGCTTTTTGAAGAATGCCTTTTGGACTGTGTAACACACCTGCAACATTTCAGTTATGTATGATGTCTATCTTCAGTAGTATGATAGATAATGGAATAGAAGTTTTTATGGATGATTTCTCTGTATTCGGGACTTCATTTGAAATTTTCCTGGAAAACTTAGCAAAAGTTTTGGAGCTCTGTGAGAAAACAAATTTAGTTCTGAATTGGGAGAAATGTCAATTTATGGTTGTAGGAGGAATTGTGCTTGGCCATAAAATTTCTGAACATGGTATGGAGGTTGATCCTGCTAAAATTAGAGTGATTGAGAGATTGCTGTCACCCACTACTGTGAGAGAGGTGAGGATTTTGTTAGGACACGCTGGATTTTACAGGTGATATATTAAAGATTTTTCTAAAATTATCAAACATTTGTGCCGACTTTTAGAAAATGATTGAAATTTTGATTTTAATGATGAATGCTTGAGAACTTTCAAATTATTGAAAGAAAAATTAATCACTGCACCTATAATTTTTTCACCTAATTGGGAGAAACCATTTGAACTTATGTGTGATGCTAGTGATTATGCGATCGGAGTAGCATTGGGGCAAATGCATGATAAAGTTTTCGAAGTCATTTACTATGCTAGTAAAATTCTTAGTGAGGCTCAAATTAATTATACCACAACTGAAAGAGAGTTATTAGCTATAGTATGTGCTTTTAAAAAATTTAGACCTTGTTTAATTGAAGCTAAAAGTATTGTGCATACAAAACATTCGGCTATCAAATATTTAATGCAAATGAAGGATGCAAAATCTAGACTCATTAGATGGATACTTCTTCTGCAAGAATTTGATTTTATGATAGTTGATAGGAAGGGAGCCGATAATCAAATATCTGATCATCTATCAAGACTAGAATATGATAAATTATCTGAATTTGAAAAGGAAATTACCGAAATTTTCCCTCATGAGCAAATTTATACTATTATGGGAAGCAATTTGCCTTGGTATGCCGATATTGTGAATTATATTGTAAGTGATATTGTACCAGCTGATTTAACAAGGCAATAGCAAAAGAAGTTTAAATATGATGCAAGATTTAATTTTTGGGATGAGTCCTATCTATATAAATAGTGTAAAGATCTGATTATTAGGAAATGTGTGCCATAAGAAGAAACAAATTTGATTATTCAACGATGTCATGATTCTGAATTTGGAGGTCATTTTGGAGCTGATAAAACTGCTTTTGAGATTCTACAATCTGGAATTTATTGGCCTACCCTTTTTAGAGATGTTTATAGATATATTTAATCATGTGATCGCTGTCAGAGAGTAGGTAATATCTCTAGAAGAAATGAAATTCCTCTAAATTATAATTTGGAAGTTGAAATTTTTGATGTATGGGGATTAGATTTTATGGGACCATTTACTCCTTCATTTGAAAATTTATATATATTGGTTATCGTTGATTATGTCTCAAAATAGATTGAAGCTATTGCAATACCTAGATGTAATGCTCGGAGTGCTTCAAAAGTTTTAAAGAAAAATATATTTACAAGATATGGAATGCCGAGAGTGATCATAACTGATGGTGGATCCCATTTCAGGATTAATCAAATTAAGAGATTAATTGTGAAATATAATATTATTCATAGAATCTCTACTACTTATTATCCTTAGACTAGTGGTTTAGGAGAAGTGTCTAATCATGAAATTAAAAGAATTTTGTAGAAAACTGTGGATAATCATAAATTAGATTGGTCCGCTCGATTAGATACTGCTTTATGGGCTTTTAGGACTGCATTTAAATCCTCTATTGGAAGGTCTCCTTATACTTGTGTTTGGTAAGATTTTCCATTTACCAGTTCAATTAGAGCATAAAGCATACTGGGGGATAAAAGAGTTGAATTTTAATTTGAAAAATGTTGGAGAAAAATGATTTATGGAATTAAATGAATTAGAAGGGATTAGAAATGCATCTTATCACAATGATAGGATCTATAAAGAGAAAATGAAATTGTGGCATGATCGGAAGGTATTGATAAAGAACATGGAATTTAGATAAAATGTTTTGTTATACAACACAAGATTTAAGTTATTTCCTGGAAAGCGCAAGTCTAGATGGTTAGGACCTTTTACAGTTGTAAAAAGTTCATTCTTTTGGAGCTGTTGATATTAAAGATCCTGATATTGGAAAGATTTTCAAGGTTAATGGGCATCGATTAAAGCCTTACTTTGACAAGTTTCAAACTGAATTCAAAGAGGTCTTAATTTTGAATCATCTCGATAAACTGAATGGTTTGTCGGGATGACGTCGTTAAACCAAGCGCTTTATGAGAGGAAACCCATATGTATCTTTGTGCTGTGTTTGCTTGTTCGATGTGGTTGTGCTTTTCAGATAGTTGTTTTTGAATTCTAATTACTCCTAAATACTTTAAAAATTGATAAATGGTGGTTCGAATCGAGATATTGGAATATTTTGAGCTAACAAAGTTCGGTGAGAATTTTGGACCACTGGCATCACCGGCGCCAGAATGGGTGCCTTCGTCGTCCTATCACAGATTTAAAACTGAACATACAGGTTTGAGCGCCGCTGGCACCCAAAACCTGTTGACAGTTTTTGAAGTTTCAAAATGCTAGTTTTGACAGTTTTGGGGGGGATCCTTGTCATTATAACTCCCTAAACTCCATTTTAGACTTCCTAACTCCAGAAAAATGAAAACTACCATTCCTAATTCGTATCCCATGGACTCCTACTCCATTGAAACCCCTCAATCTCGCATTTTCAACTGAAGGAAGTTCATAAGTTTTGAGGAACAGTGTTTGTTCAACAAAGTGATGATGAAGAGGAGGATTATCAAGGAAAGAGGCTTCATAAATCGAGGTATGGATAATCGTACTACTAGAATTGAAGAGATAATTAAGGAGAGACGTTAGGAAGTCCTCTACACTGCCACTGATGCTCGACTTTATATATACATAAAATTTTAAGAATTTGATACCACTGCTAGATGACAGAATCCCCAGCAACGACACAAAAACTTGATGCGGCGGACTAATATTTTGCAAGAATTTAAGAACTCAGATTTATAGATTTATAATAATTTTGTTAAGTCCAAGCATTCAACGCAAGTATATGTATCGTATCAAGTAATACAGAGCTTTAATGGAGTCCTAGATATCGATCCACAGGGAATTTGGAAGTTTAAGAAAGCGTTACACAATATGTAATATGCACTAAAATTAATGTTTACTACTTACTACTACTATGCAGGTGACTTGATCCGAGATTTTAAATATACTTAAAAATATAAGAATTTGACACCACTGCTAGAAGATATAAATCCTCAGCAACAAAGCCAAAAACTTGATTTGGAGCATGAAAATCTTAACCTTTTTTCTTTGGGTCAGCAGGAAACAGTAAGAACAACTAAACTGTAACTATTAACTAACTACAATTACTTCTAACAACTTTAAGAACAAAATTAACTAACAAACACACTAAACTAAGTATTTGAAAGGTTTTCGATATATGAGAAAAGTATGATTCCCCTTGCAATGAGAATATGATGTGTGGGTTGATATCGAACAATTATTTATATTATTGTGCCAAATAGGAGCATGGATGGTTCTTTACCCTTAAAAGAGTACCCCCTCTTCTAAGCAAGAAAAGAAAATTAAAATATTCTAAGTTTAGTCACTAACTCTAAGGCTAGGCTGGGTGGATACCGGCTCTCACTTCGGAGCTCCCACTCACCCTTCACCCGAAGGTTAACCTTTGATATTAGTTACTAATCTTAGAACCAATTTGCGGATATCAGCCTGTCACCCTGAAATCTCCACATCGAAGTCCATCAAAACATATTTCTCTATTTATTTGCACTCAATTCTCATGAACTACACAATTCATCCATAGAAATTGAATGTATCTTTCATAATTGTTGTAGGACATTAAATCCTTTCAAACTTAATGTTTAACAACCTATTTTAACATTTTAATTAGCCAAATCGAAAGTAAATTAAAGCTCTAAATGAAAAACCATCACAATTTCTTCATTACATTACAAGCACATCAAATCCACATCAATCCATCATCACATCTCTATGCAAGAAGGAAGACATGGGAGACTACTCAGAATTCATGGAGAATATATAATAAAACATGGATTTTATATATAAAAGAAAATTCATACAAACCACAAAAGAAAATACAACTTATCTCTTTCTCTTCCCCAACGCAATTCCCTTGAAGTTCCTTTAAATCCTTTTCTCTCTTCTTTACAACACTTGATTCTCTCTTTAGAATGGAAAGGAAGAAGCAATCTCTCACTTTACCTCTTCTCCTTCCCTCCTTAGAGAAGAATTTCCCTCAAATGCTCATTCTACACTCACTTCTCCTAAACCCTAACACACTAAGACACTAAGAGAAACAAAAAGAAAATAAGAGACACCAACAAAACTCTCTTCTTTTCGTCCAAAAACAGTTACTTATAAGATAGGAACGAAATACCAAGAGTTTCCATAGGAATCCTTTCAAAAATTCGCGAAAACTCTTCAAATTGAACTCCACTGACTTCGGGCGCCGGTGGCGTCAGATAGGGTGTCGGCGGCGCTCTATCATGCAATTAATTCTGGACTCTCTGGATTTGGGTGCTTTTTGCTCCTTTTTGTTCCGGATTCGTTCCTCTTTGCTTCTTTTCACTCCAATCACCTAAAATCATCATACCTACAACAAATCATGAAAAATACCTTTCTATAAAGTGCAGTATCACCAAAAATGGGTAAAATTATATAGCAAAAACCGTATATATTTTTAGTACATTAGAATCCTCTAAACTTTAATAATTACTTGTCCTTAAGTAATCTTTTTACTACATAAAATATAACTCTAGGCAACGTACTTTTCAACTGTAAGACACTAAAATTTTTCATGCAAAAGAATATATTTGTTAGATTTTCAGAAAGAAATTTTGGTAACTCAGATCAACACTACAGGTATAAGAATATTCAACAATCAAGTCTAAGAGTTCTAGTCTTCTATTTATTTCAAGATGAACCATAATTTGTCACATTAAGAGTGCCTCAAAAGATTATTTGTGAAAGGGGTTCATGTAAACTTCATTAGAATGTAGGCTAGTACTTAAAACATAAATTCAAAAATGAAATCAAGTTCTCCCTTTAAGGTGATTCAAGTGAAGCCAATTTTTGATTAGGCATCTCCTCAAGCTTCTCCTCATAAACATTTTCTTTCTTTTTCTTTTCTTTTCTTGTTCTCTTTTCTTTTTTTCTTTTCTTTTAGGGATTGTTTTCTAATCATTCTTTTCTTTATTTTATCTTCTATTTTTTTTAATGAGGTTTACTATATCTAGATAGCCTTTAATGATTTTGAACTTAACTCTCCTCTTTCTAAAGTTCAAACTTGAAACATCTCCTTACTTTATAGTTAAGTATAAGCTTTATTATTCATCATAAAGTTACAATCTCTTCTTAACACACAATACTTTAAGTACCTTAGCATATCAAAAATACAGCTTTCATTACTTTAAATAGTTGACTATAATCAATCCTTTCATACTAAATATCTCACTTCTATAAAATCAACCTTTATCACTAAAAATTTTCATCCAATCCTTCCATAATATTCAATTGAAATGAAAAGTTTTAGTTATCTTATAATGAGGTTCAACTACCAGAAGTTATGCTAATAATTTTTGAAAATATAATAATTGAGAATTAAATAAATTAGTATTTTTCTACTCTCCCCCAAACTTAAATTTTTCACTAAATTTGAAACAGTTCAGAGTTGAAGAAAACTAACCTCTCTGTGCTGGGATCTTGAAATCTTCAATAGCTATCTGGTATTAGTCAAAATTTACAACTAGCAGGCATGAAACAATTAATAGCAGTGATATAACAACATTTTAAATATTTGCATAGGTAAAGAGAAATTAACATTAAACATCTAATCATCAACAGAACACTACAACATGAAACAAACTATCACAGTACTACACAATCCAACTAACAATTTAAATGTTTCAGTACATCATAACAATACACCAACAAAGTTACACACAACATGAAAAACAAATAACTACATCACAACAATACAACAACAGGGTTACACATCACATGAAAAGTAAATATCCACTACATCACATCAGTACAACACAACAGAATAAGAACAACAGAAATAAAAACAAACAATCTACCAGTCTCCATCACCAAGATCATCAGCAAGGTCATCAGCAGGGTCAAGTCTATATGGTGTATAGCTAGGGCAAGATGGAAATATCACATTGGACTCCCCCCTCATAAATCTGACTTGAGCATCATAATAAGCAATATAAAACTCAACTCTCCTCTGTAGATAATCATCATTCACATCACTCCTCACCTCACATACATCTATCTGACCATGGAGTCTATCCACACTAGCACTCTGTAGTCTCAGTTGCTCCATAATATCATATACAGTAGGCGGCTCAGAATTAGATGGAACATCATAACTCGTAGTAGGTATATAGGTACTCCTACGCTCATCTTTGGCTCCTAAATGAGTCTCATACGTACGAATAATAATCTTTGTATTTGGTCTCAAAGGTATAACCACATCTTCAGAACTACTGACTCCACTCCAGACTAAACACAGATGGCATGAACTAAAGCAGGATGTCCTAATCCGCTAGTGGTCTCGCCTCTAGCAGTCGTCTAAATATTCTTGTAAATAATAGTTCCAATGTCAATCTTTTTCATCTTCTGTATACAATAGTTCAAAATTGCTCTATCTCTTGTAACTTCACTGTGGCGATAAGATGGTAATAATATCGCAGAAATGAAATAATGCTAAACTTTTGAAGCAACATTCAATGTGGAGGCGGGAAATTTAATCAGCTGTTTTTAACTTACGTTCCATTCTCCTCGCCTGCAGTCAGAAAAATAATAACTTCTCTCATTTTCTCCCCCCGAGTGTCAATGTTTTTGTATTCATAAATGAAGGGTTCCCGAGTCTGATAAAAAGCATTGGTACACTAAGGAGTAAACTCAACCATCTTTCCTCTAACAAGCACATACTCAGTCTCAGTCCAAGGTATATTCGAATAGAATTCTCTAACAACTCCCATAACAGCATTCACAGTGAAATACAAAATCACTCCCAGTTTTGCTCTGCAATTAATTGTTCTACAGATCTGCCAGGACTATAAAAAGCTCGATCCTGGATACACTTCTTGTTGTGAAGGTAAGAGTTATAACGAAATTGGGCTTTGATGTTGACGAACCTCTCCTCATTAAAATCTAATTTCCTCTTCCCTTTACTCATCCTTGGAGCCATGTGAATTTCTAAAATTTGTAAGAATATTCCAATAAATCCCAAATTCACTATGGAACAACTCCAAAATCTATTCTAAATAAGTCAGAGCAAATTTCATCATGGAAATCTCAAAATCTCTTTAAAACTTCAAAAATTCCACCATAAGTAATGTGAGAGATTTCCATGGTAAAAATCCAAAAATTTTAACTTAAAGTGAAGTTCTTACCAAGAGAAGTGTAAATTTGGCATCGAAAAGCCTTGAAATCTCCTTAAATCTGAGATCTAGCAAGCCGTAAATCTTCAAAATTGCGAAAATTGAGGAGGAAGATGAAGGAAATGGAAGAATTTGCGGGTCACAGGGAAAAAATCATGAAATCGAGGGTTTTAGGCATTTTTCTGGGTTCGGGCGCCGGAGGCGCTCTATTTAAAAAAATTGGCCAAACTCTTTAGATTTGGGTGCCGGCGGCGCCATTCCAAAATATTTTCTGGGTCTAAAAGATTTTTCATAATTTCGATTGTTTCGACGTCCACAATGATGTTTAACACGTCAATAGGCACTTACATCATCCCATAAGTATTAATTAACACAATTCTTCACTCAAACAATACCCAACAATCTTATATATATATATATAATCTAAGTTACATCATAGACGCCAAATATGTTCATTCAAACCAACTATTCGTAGATGTGTAGTGCGGCAAGTACTCTACGATAGACAAGCACTAAGATCTAAGCACAGAATGAAAGTAAACACATCCAAATCCAAGTTCAAATCTCAAAGAAAATACTACACAAACCAAACATAACTAAGCAAAGCAAACTAAACACACAACAAACATAGGTAGAATCCATCAATTACTCTACATCAATTTCAGAACTATCCTCTCCTCTAATGTGTCCAATTGATTGTTGATGCACAAACAAGTTATAGAATGGAGGAAATGGAACTTCATCAGGTGATTCTTCGGCAATCACCACATTCTTCTTCATCATATTGATCAAGCCCATCTCTATTCGTTCAGTGTGATCGAATTTCTTTTTCATTCTCCCAATCTATATGATCTAATAAATCAGAAATGTTATTGATTGCGTTCATAACATTCCGTACCTCTTTCTTCAATTGTTTAATCCTCTTCAATATCATTCCGGAACCTTCAGAAAAATAAGGTTAAATCAGCTGTGAAGTCTGCGTTGGTTGATCAGCGAGCAAGTTCATGTCATCTTCATCTCCAACTGTCTGGTAGTCATAGGGATTAGTTGGATTAATAGGCCTCCATGGAAGAACAACCTTTTCCCAACTTTCATAAGGAACCTGTGACTGACTACATAACAGAAATATGGTGGACGGGTGTCCAAGCCCATATTTAGATCCATGCACAATTAATCCAAGTATTGATTTCACAATAATATTACCAATGTCAACCGACCTTCCTGTTTGAATACAAAAATTCAAATGGTGCTTTCCTAGGGTACCTTGCTAATCTTCAATGTCGGAAATAAATTTTCCAAAATAAAGTAGTGCCACTGCTTCGATACTGGATTGAGAGATGAAGATGGGAAACTAATTTATTCATTCTCTCTAACTTCCCATTCTTCATTCTCATGCTTCAGATATCGTTACACATCTTTCATATTATCCCTCATGGAATTGAAATTAGAATAATGACAAAGAGTTATGTTCTCGATCATAAAGAGATCTTTGATTCGTGCAGAAGTGAATTGAATAAATCTACCATGCATAAATACGAACCCTTGGTTGATCCCGTGAAGATTTGCAAAAAATTCTTTCACAACAGAAACAACAACGATAGTGGTAGTGTAGCAAAACACTTCCCAACGTATCTCTTTAATAATTTCTTCAATTCTAGTAGTAGGATTATCAAGACCTCGATTTATGAAGCCTCTTTCTTTGATAATCCTTCTTTTCATCATCACTTTGTTGAACAAACGCTGTGCTTCAAAACTTATGAACCTCCTTCGGTTGAAAACACAAATGGGATAGGAATCCATAGGATACGAATTGGGATTGGTGGTTTTCGTTTTTCTAGAGCTAAGAAGTCAAAAATGGAGTTTAGGGAGTTATAAGGACGAAGAACCCGCCAAAAACTACCAATACTCGCATTTTGAAACTTGAAAACTGTCAAATAGATTTTGGGTGTCGGCGACACTCAATTGGGCGCCGGTGGCGCTCAAACAGGCAAGTTCAGTGCATGGTTTGTGATAGGGCACCCGCGGTGCCCGTGGTAAAAAATTCTCACTGAACTTCGTTTGGTCTAAAATTTTCCAATATCTCGATTCAATCCATCATTTATTAATTTTTAAAGTATTTAGGAGTAATTAGGATTAAAAACAACTATCTAAAAAGCACAACTACAACAAACAAGCAAACACACCACAAACATACATATGGGTTGCCTCCCGTAAAGCACTTGGTTTAACGTCGTCAGCTCGACAAACCATTCAGTTAATCGAGATTACTCAGAATTAAAACCTCTTTGAAATCCGGTTGAAACCCATCAAAGTAAGGCTTTAATCGATGCCCATTAACCTTTAAAATCTTTCCAGTATCAGGATCTTTAATATCAACAACTCCAAAAGAATAAACTTTTACAACTATAAAAGGTCATAACCATCTAGACTTGTGCATTCCAGGAAATAACTTCAATCTTGTGTTGTATAATAAAACTTTTAGTCCATATTCCAAATTCTTTTTCAATATCTTTCGATCATGCCATAATTTCCTTTTCTCTATATATATCCTATCATTGTGATAAGATTCATTTCTAATCTCTTTCAATTCATTCAACTGCATAAATCTATTCTCTCCAGTATTTTTCAAATTAAAATTTAACTCTCTTACCACCCAATATGCTTTATGCTCCAATTGAACTGGTAAATGGCAAGTCTTACAAAACACAATTTTATAAGGAGACAATCCAATAGGGGTTTTAGAAGCAGTTCTATATACCCATAAAGCAGTATCTAATCGAGTAGACCAATCTAATTTATGATTATCCATAGTTTTCTCCATAATTCTTTTAATTTCACGATTAGACACTTCTGCTAAACCACTACTCAGGGGATGATAAGTAGTAGAGATTTTATGAATAATATTATATTTCTCAATTAATCTCTTAATTCGATTATTCCTGAAATGGGATCCATTATCAGTTATGATCACTCTCGGCATTCCATATCTTGTAAATATAATTTTCTTTAAAAATTTTGAAACACTCCGAGCATCACATCAAGATAAAGCAACAACTTCAATCCATTTCGTGACATAATCAATGGCAACCAATATATATAGATTTCCAAATGAAGGAGTAAATGGTACCATAAAATCTAATCCCCATACATCAAAAATTTTAACTTTCAAATTATAATTTAGAGGCATTTCATTTATTCTAAAGGTATTACATACTCTCTGACATCAATCACATAATTTAATATATCTATAAACATCTATAAAAAGAGTAAACCAATAAAATATAGATTGTAGAATCTTAAAAGTAGTTTTATCAAAACCAAAATGACCTCCAAATTCAGAATCATGACATCGTTGAATAATCAAAATTTGTTTCTTCTTGTGGCACACATTTCCTAATAATCAAATCGTTACACTGTTTATATAGATGGGGCTCATCCCAAAAAAAGAATTTTGCATCATATTTAAACTTCTTTTGTTGTTGCCTCGTTAAATTAGGTGGTACTATATCACTTACAATATAATTCACAATATCAGCATACCAAGGCAAACTACTTCCCATTATAGTATAGAGTAGCTCATCAAGGAAAATTTCTGTAATTTCTTTTTCAAATTCAGATAATTTATCATATTCTATTCTGGATAGATGATCAGCTATTTGATTATCAGCTCCCTTCCGATCAACTTTCATAAAATCAACTTCTTGCAGAATGTGTATCCATCTAATCAGTCTAGGTTCCACATCCTTCTTTTGTATTAAATATTTGATAGCTGAATGGTCTAAATGCATAATACTTTTAGTTCCAATTAAATAAGGTCTAAATTTTATAAAGCAAACACTATAACTAATAATTCTCTTTCAGTTGTGGTATATTTAATTTGAGTCTCATTAAGAGTTTTACTAGCATAGTACATGACTTTGAAAACTTTATCATGCCTTTGCCCAAATGCTACTCCGATTGCATAATCACTAGCATCACACATAAGTTCAAATGGTTTCTCCCAATCTGGTGAAACAATTATATTTTCAGTGATTTATTTTTCTTTTAATAATTTGAAAGCTCTTAAGCATTCGTCATTAAAATAAAACATTCTATCATTTTCTAAAAGTCGACACAAAGGTTTTGTAATTTTAGAAAAATCTTTAACAAATCGCCTGTAATATCCAGCCTGTTCTAAGAAACTCCTCACCTCTCTCACAGCAGTGGATGGCGGCATTCTCTCAATCGCTTTAGTTTTAGCAGGGTCGACCTCCGTGCCATGCTCAGAAATTTTATCCCCAAGCACAATTCCTCCTACAACCATAAATTGACATTTCTCCCAATTCATAACAAGATTTGTTTTCTCACAAAGCTCCAAAACTTTTGCTAAGTTTTCCAGGAAAATTTCAAATGAAGTCCTGAATAGAGAGAAATCATCAATAAAAACTTCTATTCCATTATCTATCAAACTACTGAAGATAGAAATCATACATCTCTGAAATGTTGTAAGTTCATTACATAGTCCAAAAGGCATTCTTCGAAAAGCAATGGATCCATAAGGGCTAGTAAATGTTGTCTTTTCTTGATCCTCATGAGCAATAGGTATTTGATGGTAACCAGTCTAGCCATCCAGAAGACAATAGTAGTTGTTTCCAGCAAGTCTGTCTAACATTTGATCGAGAAAAGGAAGAGGAAAGTGATTTTTTCTGGTGGCAGCATTTAATTTCCTATAGTCCATACAAATTCGCCATCCATTAATTTATCTCGTGGGTATAATTTCATTACATTCATTCACTTCAACAGTCACTCTTCCCTTTTTTGGTACACAATGTATTGGACTCACCCAAGCACTTTACAAAATAGTATAAATAATTCCAGCATCCAACCATTTTAAAATCTCTTTCTTAACTACTTCTTTCATTATAGGATTCAGTCTCCTTTGCGGATCAAATCTTGGTTTATGTTCTTCATCTAATAAAATTATGTGCATACAAATCGAAGGACTAACTCCTTTAATATCTGCTAAAGTCCATCCAAAGGCTTTCTTGTATCTTTTTAAAGTTCCCAACAACTTATATTCTTGAAAATTGTTTAACTCCAAAGATACAATAACTGACAAGGTAGATGACTCTCCTAAAAATATGTACTTTAAATGATTAGGGAGAATTTTCATCTCAAGTTCAGGAGGTTTTATGATATATGGAATTAAGCTTTTATTTCCACCTTCCATAGTGTCTAATATTTTGAATCTCTCCTGAACATACTCCATATCTTCATTCTTCTTATTATCTAAATTTTCTTCATCTTCACTTTCTTCTTCAAACATATTTCCATATTCTTCTTCTTTTTTAAATATACTTTCAAAATGACCGTTTCTCAAGTAATCACAGACCTCCGTTCTAAAACATTCATTATCTTTTTCCATTGAGGGATACTTCATAGATTTTAAAATATTAAAGGTCACCTCTTGATCATTAACTCTCATAGTTAATTCTCCTTTTTGAAGATCAATTACCATTCTTCCAATAGAAAGGAATGGTCTTCCTAAAATGATTGGAATTTCTTTATCTTCCTCCATATAATGTACAATGAAATCCACAAGAAAGATAAATTTTTACACTTTCACTAACACATCTTCCACCACTCCTTTAGGATAAGTAACGGAACGATCGGCCAACTGAAGAGTAACAGATGTAGGAGAAATTTCTTCTATTCCCAACCTTTTGAAAGTTGATAAAGGCATAAGAATACTCGCTCCAAGATCACATAAAGCATTTCCAAAAAATTTCTCACCTATAGCACACGGAATAGTGAAACTACCAGGATCTTTAAGTTTATTCGTAAGCTTCTTCTGAATAATTGCACTACATTATCCGCTAAGTGCAACAGTTTCATGATCTGTAATCTTTCTTTTCTTTCTCAGGATATCCTTCATAAACATGGCATAATCGGACATCTATTCTCATGCTTCAACAAAATGAATATTTATCGTTAATTTCTTAAGGATCTCCAAAAATTTTCCAAATATGTTATCCCTGTTTTGTTTCTTCAATCTTTGAGGAAATGGAGGTGGTGGCTTTTCAACAGTTATCTTCATTGGCTCAAGAGGATAATCCAAGTCTGGATAAATCTTATTTAAACTTTTTCAATTTCCACCTTCTCCTTCTCTATTTCATGTTCTTTTTGCACTCTAGTTTCCAATTCTTTTCCACTCCTTAATTGAATAGCCTTAAGTTGTTCCTTGTTTTGATCTTTTGGATTGATCTCCACATTACTTGGAAGTGTTCCAGAAGGTCTATTATTAAGTGCAGTGAAAATATGTCCTAATTGATTTTCAATATTCTTCATAGCAACACCTTGAGCTTGTAATTGATTTCCTATATTCAGAATCATTTCTTCAGTAGACAACTTCTTATCCTTAAATTGTGGGTTACTATAAAATCCAGGAGGATAAGATGGTCTAAAATTAGTATTTCCTTGATTGTTCGAATTTCCAATTGGATTTATATAATTTTTAGCCTAATGTAGGTTAACATTGACATTACTATTATTCCAATTGAAGTTTGGCTGATTCTTCCAACCAGGATTATAATAATTCTAATAATGATTGTTAGATCTATTAATAACATTTAAATTCTCATAAGGTGTTTGAGATTCTGTTATCTGTCCAAATGAACTTTCCTCTAACACTTGAGGTGGTTGAGAATAATTCATTCCATATTGATCTATTTTGTTTGAAAGGGCTGAAATTTGAGAAACTACCATAGTCATCATATCTGAATCATGAACACTAGCTACTCTCTTAGGATTTACCCATTTAGAGGGCCATTGAAAATTATTAGTAGCCATTTTTTCAATTAATGTGTATGCTTCATCAAAAGGATTCGACATTAATGATCCACCAGCAGCAACATCTATAATAGATCTCAATGATCCCACTAATCCATTATAAAATGTTTGAATTATTAACCAATCTGGTAAAGCATGATGTGGGCACTTCCTAGGAGGATCTATAAATCTCTCACAAGCTTCATATATTGACACTCCTTCAAACTGAAAAAAGGATGTAAGATCATTTCTTAGTTTAGCAGTCTTTGATGGAGGGAAATATTTTGATAGAAACTTCTAAGATAATTCTCCCCAAGTTCTAATAGATTCTGGTGCTAACAAGTTTAACCACCCCTTAGCTTTATCCTTTAATGAAAAAGGAAAATGTCTAAGTCTAACAGCGTCACTAGACACTCCATCATATTTAAAAGTAGCACACAGTTCTAAAAAACTAGTGAGATGTAAATTTGGATACTCATTAGGTGTTCCTCCAAACTGATTGTTTTGTACCATTTAGATAATTGCAGGTTTATGTTCAAATGAATTAGCAGCAACATCAGGATTTTGAATAGTTATGTGAATTTCATCTATTGTTGGGTTAGCATAGTTTCTTAAAGGTCTTGGCAAATTTCTAATTTCATTTCTTTGATTATCTTGAATATTCGCTATTTTGCAAGGATATTCAAATTGTTTTTGTTGTTTTCTAATTTTTCTGACAGTGTGCTCTAACTCCGAATTGTAAGGCACTAAACCTATAGATCCGCTACTATGCATATACAAACACAAATACTATAATAAAGGTAAACAAACACACAAATACACACTACAAAATAAAGGTTTTCTATGTGTCCTTTTCTTTTTGTTTTATATTTTTTTACTATATTATTAATGAATACCGTTTATACTTTCTTACTTCATTACTTAACTTTTGCTTTCTTAACTTCGTTACTTCCCCAGGCAATGGCGCCAAAAACTTGATGCTCGACTTTATATGTACTAAAAAATGTAAGAATTTGATACCACTGTTAGAAGATTGAATTTTCAACAAAGGCACAAATACTTGATGCGGCAGACTTATATTTTGCAAGAATTTATGAACTCAGATTTATTGATTTATAATAATTTTGTTAAGTCCAAGCATTCAATGCAAGTATACTTATCGTATCAAGTAATACAGGGCTCTAATGGAGTCCTGGATATCGATCCACAGGGAAATTTTGAAGTATAAGAAAGCGTTATACAATATGTAATAAGCACTAAAATTAAAGTTTACTAACTACTACTACGCAGGTGACTTGATCCGCGATTTTAAATATACTTAAAAATATAAGAATTTGACACCACTACTAGAAGATATAAATCCTCAGCAGCAGAGCAAAAAACTTTATTTGGAGCGTAATTTTAATTTTAGTAACAATTAAATAATAGAATCTTTTAATCACAGAGTTACCTTTAAACACAAGTATACGTATCGCTCATGTAATATAGGGCTCTAGTTGAGTCCTGGATATTTATCCCACAGGGAAATATATTAAAGCCTACGGACTAGGATTATATAAATAAATTCAGAATCACAACTAAATCAAAATTTCCTATCTGTCACTAATACGCAATCGATAATAATATGAAAGTTTTTTATCTAAACTAGTTAAACTTACAATTTACTAATATTACTAATGTTATGTTGAAATATATAATAGAAAGAATCTTTCTCCTTTGTTAAGATATTAAAGTGAAGCAATAATAATTAGAATTAGTTTTATGTGTTGTGCCAAATAGAAGCATACCTATTCTTTACCCTTTAGTCCAGGCATAAAGAACATTGACTAATCCTATGCTTGGTTACTTAATCTACGGCTAGGCTGGGAGGATACCGGCTGTCACTTCAGAACTCCCACGTTCCCCTCATCTGAGGGCTAACAATCTACACTTTAGCACCCAAACGATAGGACTGAATTGAGGATTTTAGCCTGTCACTTTAAAATCTCTAATTCTACATCCGATTAATATTATTTCGCTATTTATTTGTACTTCCCCTTTCAAGGATTTACCTATTTACCTTTCAAAGAGAAATGTGATACATACTAGTTAAGAATCCTTAGCCCACGGTCAGATCTTAAGAATTCTTCACAGATTTTAACAATACAAATGGCCAATTTGTTTAGTAAAGTAAGTTTAGTTATAGTATCATCACAACTTCTTTATAATAGGTTTGATACACTAATTCATATAATCATTTCACAAAAACATCAAAATAAGGAGAAAAATAGAACAACTACTCAAAATTCATGAAGAGGATGAAATAAAACATGGATTTCATATAATAAAGTAAAGTTGTACAAACAATATTAAATAAACACAACTTATCTTAAATTCCACCCCAAGCAAACTCCTTGAAGTTCTCTGAATCTCTTCCTTTCTTTACAGTATGGGGACTTTTCCTTCGAAACGGCAATGCAGAAGAGATCTCTCACTTCCCTTCCACTCTTACAATCCTTCAAAGATTTCCTCACAAAATGTATATTTGAACTCACTACTCACTAAATGACAACGCTAAAATAACTATCTACTCACTAATAGACACACTTATAACACTAATGGACTCTTTTGGGCACTTTTTGTTGACTTTGGACTCTCTAGTAAACACGTAGGAGACCACATTTTTTGGCCTAAAAGGGTTCTTTTTAAAGTTTTAGAAGAGTCTCTAAGGGTTTTTCAAGCACCCCTTCGAAAATCATCCACATTCGATGTATTTCTGGAAAGAACCGTTGATCCCGCCATCAGCGGCCTTCTAGAAACAGTACTTTAAATAGGCCCCGCCGTCGGCGGCTTCGACCTCCACCGTTGGCAGTCTCCCTTGCAATTTATTCTGAACGCTCGGGAAAAGCACACCATCGGCGCTATCGACCTCGTCGTCGGAGCCCTATGTCCAATTTGCATAATTTGATCCATTTTGCTCCAAATTTGCTCCTTTTTGCATATTTTCACTCCTTTGTCCTTAAATCTTCATACTTACATAAAAACACCAAAAATACCCTTCTTTAAAGTGCAATATCATCAAAATCATTATAAAATAAGCATGAAAATCTAAACCTTTTTTCCTTGGGTCATAATCCCCCAAACTTAACTATTACTTGTCCTCAAGTAATCTTTAGTACTACATAAAAGCTATGATTCATTTTGGTATAGTTTTAATTCAGAAATACTATAATTTTGATTTAAATAAATATCATAGCAAGAATTCTTAGAAATATTTTCATGTAATTAGATTAACTCTGCAGATGTAAGGCTATTTAGTCATTAAGTCTAAGAGTTCTAGTTTTCTATTCATTTCAAGAATAACTATATGTTGCAATATCAATTCACTTAGAATATTCTAAAGATAGGAACTTCATGAGGAAACTACGTGTAAGAAACTAGTTATAAATATAAGTTCAGAAATGCTTTTAGTTTTCCTTTTAGGTTAATCCAAGTGAAGCCAATTTTTGATAAGGCATTTCTTCAAGCTTTTACTCACTTATTTTCTTTTCTTTTCATTTCATTTCAGGGATTGTTTTTCAATCCTTTTTCTTTTTCTTTGTTTTTCTTTTTTAAGTGAGGATTACTATATCTGGATAGCCTGTTAATAATTTTGAACTTCACTCCTCTTTTCCTAAATTTGAAACTTTCAACATTCTTTACCTTATATGTACTTCATAGTTTTTACTTTATTGAATCCCAATCTTTTTTCTGTCTCAACTGAATTTCTATGATTCTTAATATTTCAAAATATAGTTTTCTTTACTTTAAAAAGTTAACTATAATCTTATCCCCTTATATGAAATATCTTAATCTACAAGATTAATTTTCATTATCAAAAATATTTCTTTGAATCTTCTACAATATTTAGATAAAATCTAAACATAAGTATCAGAATTAAATTTTATCACAAAAATCATATTAATAATTTTTGAAAATATGTTATTTGAGAACATATAATAGTTAAGACTTTTCTTCTCTCCCCCAAACTTAAAGTTTTCTATAAATAGAAATAGTACATGGTGGAAAGAAAAATTCTAAATATTAAATTCGTACCTTTGCGCGTTAGGCATTTTTGTCTTTTTGAAATTTGTAGGTTCTTCTCAAAATTTCTAAATTTAACTGACCTGTAATATTGAAAATCCTTTCTACACACATAACAGTTTAGAAAATATTTGCTGGGGTATTGAAATTTTAAAACAAGTATATAAAACTAAACATTAAACAAAAACAACTAACTACACTACATAAGACATATGCATTTCACAACACAAAACAAACAGTTTACTATTTTAAACTCAACAAGTTACAATTACAATTACAATCACAGATATCACAAACATCTAGAAATGATAATAAATATCCACTTGTCTCACTCTTCGTAGTGGCCATAATATTCTTATAGATTATTCTCCCAACATTAATGCTTCTATTGTTCGGAATATAGAAATTCAGAACAACTCTCTCTCTAGAGACTTCACTATGATGGTAGGTGGGTAGCAGATTCGAACAGATGAAATAATTCCATGCTTTAGTAGTGGCATTCATCATGGACAATGGAAAGTTAACCCGTTCACGATTTTTAATTTTCCAAACTTTTTTCCAATCAGTGAGAAAGTCGATAACATCGTTCAACGGACCTTCTATTGTTCCAAATGTTTCATACTTGCTAGAAAAATAGTCTTGAAGCTTGTAAAAAATGTTAATGCGATTAACATTAAAGTCGACAGAGAATCCTCTTACTTGGACTGTTCAACCTCAAGTTGAGTAAAATTGGAGTAGAACTCTCTAACAACTTCTATAGCAGCCTTGTTTGTTGTATAGCTGAAGTTTTCCTATCCTTTCTCTTTGATAACTCTTTCTACCTTTCCTCCAATATTCTTGAAAACTCTATCTTGTATACACTTTTTACTTTGATAGACTGAATTGTACCTCAACTGTGCTTTCACATTTATGAATCGAGTTTCGTCAAATTCGAGTCTTCACTTTTATCGTGGAGCCATTATTTAATTTATCAAATCACAAATATTCCAAACTAATCTCCAAAATAATAATACAATGTCTTCTAAAGTGGGTTTAAAATAATCTAAATCAATTTCTTTCTTCCAAATCTTTTCTTCACATTTTAATTTTCCAAAATTTCATAATGTGGATGAAATTCATGGTGAAAATAAAAAAATTTTTACATAGGAGTGAAGCTCTTACCAAGGGAAGATGAAATACGGTGTTAGAATTTGTTGAAATCGCTCCAAATCCAAGATCTATCAAGCCCTAGGTCTACTTTTCTGGTAAAAAGGGGAAGAAGATGACGAATACTGGCATTTGACCGGTCAAAATCACGGTAAATAGGTAATTTTTGTGATCGCATCATCGGTAGGGTCGTTCGCACTATCAGCGGGCTCTAGTGATTAAGTTCCTATTCATCTCGGGAAAATCACGCCGTCGGTGGCCTCTAGCGCGCCATTGGCGAGATTCTAAAAAATTAATCATTTTTCAAATTTTTGCAATTTTAATCAAATTTAAGACTCATCATCATCCATTTGATCCTTTTTATCATATATTTAAGTGATTAAGTGATGTATTAACATAAATAAACATACTCACAACAAACTTCACATTTATATATTGAATCCAAGTGTTTGCAACACACAATACATAAAACACATAAGTAGGTATTCTTTCAACCTGAATTTATCTAATCAGCGTCGCGATCAAAACCACAACACTCAAAATGCTGAAAACAAACATTTCAAACATAATCTCATCTATATTGAGATTAAAAAGAAAACTAAAGAAATCAAACACACGAACATACAAACATAGTTCAAATCAAACACAACATAATAAAATAAATTAATCAAGTCTACTACTCTTCAGAACTAGTGCTGGTCTCTCCTCTGATATCTCCCATTATTTGAACATGGACAAACAGGTTGTAAAAAGGTCGGAATGGGAATTCTTCAGTTGAATCTTTACCGATCAATCCCATCCTTCTCATTAATCACACCAAACTGCTTCGAATTGTCCAATATGATCAAAATGTCTTTTCATTCTCCAATCGATGTGATCGAAGAAATCAGACATGTTGTTAACTGTACTCATTAAGTTTTGTACCTGATTCTCCATATTCTTTATCTATGCAAGAGTATCGATGTCTTGTCTGCTACTTAAGGTTATATAGGAACAGAATTCTGCGATGCTTGATCCATAATCAAGCCTACATCACTCTCTCCATCTTTGGCTGGGAACATCTGAGTTGGATCTAAGGGTTTCTAGGGTAACAGTATCTTCTCCCAAACCTCGTATGATACTAGAAACAAACTGCAAATCGAGAAAATTGTGGAAGGATGTCCAAGCCCTTGGGATGATCCTTGAATAATCAGACCATAAACAGACTTCACAATAATCGATCCAATATCGATGGGACATCCCATTTGAATGCAGTAGTTCAAAATTGTACATACTTTCATAACTTTACCGATTTTCATTGTCGGCAATAACTTCATAGAGATGAAAAAGAGTCAATGTTTCGAAACGGGATACCCAATCTCTATAACTTCACAGTCATCAGTTTTTTCCGTAAAAAATTAGTATATTTCATTTGTCTTTTCTCTCGTCGGCACGAAATTTGAATAGTAACAGACTGGAACATTCTCTAGCATGTATAACTCATTAATTCTTCCAGAATTGAATGTAATACACCTACCTCGCACATAGACGCTTCCTTGGTTGATTCCATGTAAATTGGAGTAGAATTCTTTAACCACTGGAACGACTACTGCGATAGTAGTGTAGCAAAATATTTCCCATCTTCTCCGCACGATCATTTCTTCAATTGGTGACGAAGAATTGATTTGTCCTCTATTGTTAAATCCTCTTCCTTTAATCAATCTTTTTCTTCGAGATTACCTTGTTGAAAAGTCGCTGCACCTCTGCACTGTCGAACTTTCTTTGGTTGTATACTCAAAATCTTGGGTTATCAATTGAATTGGAAACCATTTGAGAAGAATTCAAGAGACTATCCATTCGTTTTTGGGAGTTTGGAGTGTTTAGGAACCGTCCATAGGAGTTTATAGAAGATGAATTTGCTAAAAACCGCCAAAAACCATCGTTTTGAACACGAAAAACTGCCCACTTACCGATCCCGCTGTCGACGGCCTTGAAGGCACCGTCGGTGAGCCTTGTGGAATAAAATTCTAGAGCTCTATGGAAAAACCCGCCGTCAGCGGCATCGAGCGCGCCGTCGGCGCTGTCGGCATATGTTTAGGTTATGTGTTTTATTTTGAAAAGGGGGTCGCCTACAGAAATTGTCGGTGAATTTTAATTTAATTTAAATAAATAATTCGAAAAGTAGTATTTGATTTTGAAAATAATTTTAAATTTGAAAATTTTAAGATATGAAATCAAAGTGATCTCACATCCCGAATAGTTTATATAAACGAGCGCCGCACCACAAACCGTGTATCTATCCCGAAGAATAGACACATCGCTCGATAATGGGGCTCGATTAAATAAACTAGAAAGGTTTGTGACATCCGTTTGGTCCGCGAACCAATTTTATAAGCCGACAAGTTCCCCTGCTTAATATAAATGAATTAAGCAGGGTTTATATTACCTGGGTTCTTAAAGTTCCCTATAAGGGCAAGCCCCTATAGTTAATTACATCTTAAGTGACAGAAATCACCTAAGAAAACTCTCGATAATAATCAGTAGTTCTGCTCTCAAGAATTTCAAAGTTTAAGTTTTCAAGGAATTGAATTTTGGAATTTCAATAGGGAATGGATCCAATTTGGAACATTTTATTTTGGGGACTCAAAGGAAGAAAAGTAAGGGAAATTACAGATTCGAAGTGAACTTCAGTAATTTCCCGACTATCCTATTGTTTGGCTTGAATTTAGTAAAGTCCTAATGTTTATTTAATGTTTTGATCTTGCCAATTTTAATTAATTAGGCCTTATAATTGTATGATAAAATTATACAAATAGCCTCGAAAATGTGAGGGCTTATGTCGTACCGAACGACTACCTCGGAACCCTAAGGTCGATTAGGACTTAATTTGCAAAGCAAATGCCTAACAAGAAGGTTGAGGTTTTATGTTGCACCAGGCAAACTACCTCGAAGTCCTATGAGTTGATTGTTTAAACTAAAGAAAAGTTTCTGTCGAAGCGATTCATGTTTTCTCGATGACGATGGCCGTGCTGCCCACCATGCTCCGAGCTCCTTGTTGTTGCGGAGGTTTAGTTGTAGAAGGTGAAAAATCAAGAGATGAGGGAAGTGTTTGGTTTTAGAGAAAGTCTTAATTTCCGTGTGTCTTTAATATTTTAATTAAAACGGATCTTAAAGTCGATTAAACAGAACCGATTAAGATCCCACGGTTCCGTCATCCCGGCACCGTTATTTTCATCGAATTCACTTAGTCCAGATGAATTGCTAAACTCAACTAAATGAGTTCCGCACTTTCATTTAGACCGTGGGAAATCTTGTTAACAACACGTGGGTTACATCATCCGAGGTATTCCCGATCATTCAATGAGACGTTTTAATTTAGTTGTAGTTGTAGTTATGTTGTTTTGTTTGTGATTAAATTTTGAGTTATTTTATATTTTGAATGTTGTGGCGGTGAATTTTATCTTGTAGTGTCTTTTAATTTATTTATGGGTTTAAGCTTTGGTTTCTGTCCTAAAGGTGTAGGTTTTCATGCAACTGTTGTTTATCATGCAAGAAAGGTAAGTGCAATGCGATTAAATAAATTGTAGTAAAGTAAATTGCAATAAAATAAAAGCGTACCTGGAGGGTCTTCCCGTCATCCCAAGCTGCACTTAAAACACGCTTAGAATATTTAAGCATTTAAAGTAATTTCCTAGGTAAAACTACAGGAAGGGTTATGGTTTTCTACCAAAATCCTAATCCTATAGCTAGTCATTCCTATGACGTCTAGGTCTTCAATTTTGGTTTTAAGGATGATTTTCTTCACCAAAAAACAACTAAGCTCAATTTGTTCTTAAGGACATTCCATCATATTGAGGAAGTGTTTAAGACGAATCTTAAACATCTTTTCAATATTTCGGGAATTGTCCTAAGTCCAAATGAATTCTATTGTGCAAGTGAATTAATCATCCAGGGTGTTTGAGTTAAGTTTTATTTCTTGCTCAGTGAATTAGGATGTTTGAATATCCTTATGAGTGAAGTGTCATTTCACTCGATACTCCATTTAGGAGTTATAATAGTAAAAGCTCCTAAGGGCAAAATGATATTTAATGATTTGTGATTCAAATTTAAGTTCAAATTAATGATTTAAGTTTGGAATGGTGTTCAAGTTATTTTAGATTTATTTTTGAATTCTTCATGTCTTAGGTGATGTCATTTAATTCAATTTAATTTAACTTTGATTTAATTTAATTTAATTTAATTTAGTTTAGTTTTAATTTTAATTTAATTTCGATTTAATCCAATTTAGTTTAACTCGATGTGAGTTAATTTAATTTAATTTAACTTCGATTTAATTTAATTTGATTTAATTTAATTTAATTTAATTTAATTTGATTTAATTTAATTTAATTTGTTTTAATTTAATTTAATTTAATTTAATTTAACATTTTTTTTAATTTAGATTAATTTAATTTAATTTAATTTAATTTATTTATTTGACTTAATTTAATTTAATTTAATTATTTAATTTAATTTAATTTATTTATTCAATTTAATTTAATTTAGTTTTATTATATTTTTTTTGATTTAATTTTGATTTTATTTAATTTTTAATTTAATTTTATTTTTGATTTTAATTTTAATTGAAAATTTAAAAAGAGTTTAATAATTTAACTTTAATTCAATTTAAATGATTGAGTCTTTTAACATTTTTAAACTTAAATTTGAATTACCATTTTAATTAAGAATTAAATATTATTGAGATGATTAATTTAGGGATCTTTAGATTAAAGAATAAATCTCTTCCTAATAATATCCCTATTTTAATAATTCCAATTTTATTATTCTTCCAAATTTAATTAATTATTTTAATTAAAATTCATTTCAATTATTGTTGAATTGTTTAATAGGTTTCTACCCTTTACTTATTTAAATTTCAATCATCCAAATCAGGTTAAGATCAAATATTTTACTCTTTAATTTTATTAAGCCTAAAGTTTTAATTAAGGGTTAAAATTTTAATTACCATTTTGCCCATCAAGCTTAATAATTTCATAACTCACAAAATTAAGCTCAAATGAATTTGAAATTTTTATATCACCTCACTCATATGTCAATAAAGACATTAGAGGAGAAAATGTGATTTTTCTGTATATAATTTATTTATGTAATTATTTTTGGTGGAAAATAAGGATTTCCAAAGAAAATTTAATAATATGACCAAGAGAAAGTTTTTGTTTTTAAGAAAATTATGGGACATTCCTAATGACCAGAGGACCACTTGGACCAATTTTTGTGATTTTTTGAATTATATTTTATTTATTAAAATTATTTTAAGTTCTGGAGTATTAATTAATTTAAAAATAGAATATAATTTGAAAAATGAATTTTATAATTTTTAAAATTTTCTCTGATATCAAGGATTCCAGAGAACCAAATTTTATAATTTTCTGATTTTTCTTTGATTTATTATAATTATTTTAGTGAAAATGCTAGAAAATACATTTTTTAATTTTAAAATTACCCTAGGGCTTTAAAATTTAATATCTCATTAAATAGACCTAAGAAAAATATGTGGTTTGTTCCTAAGTGATTAAATTTCAAAATATGACATTTTGGTGAATTTTATTATTTTTGTGATTTTTATTATTTTTTAATTATTAAAATATTAAAATAATACTAAAAAATTAACTTTTTTAGAAAATTGAAATTTTAATTTTCTTAAATTCCCCTGATATCAGAGAGGCTCCAAAACCAATTTGGTGAATTTTTGAAAGGTATTTTGAAATTTATGAATTTTTTAAGTTGAAAATGACTAAATGGTTTAATCAACCCATTTAGTAGGGCTAACCAAGTCCAATTGACTTCAAACTTTTATGGTGGGTTCCTCTGATCCTAAAGGTCGGTGGAGAATTGATTTCAAGTCAATTTGATGTATGGTTAGCTCTAATTAATTAGGGGTCTATTTTGGGTGTTTAAGCCAATTAGGGTTATTTTGAGTGAATTAACTCAAGTCCTATTTTTCCTAGGGTTCTCCTGGTCATAAGGAACATCACCAAATTTTCCTAGAATTTATTTCACAACATGCTAATTTTTGGAATTAAAATACTCAAAACAGCCACATGCATTTGAAAAATCAATAACTTTTCACAGAGATGGCCTCTAACCTTGGAAAATTCAAGGAATGTTCCCAAGTTTAGAGGCTTCAAAAGCCCTATGGTCTCATGCCATGGTGAATTGTATGAATGCATGGAGAATTAAAATAATGCATGGAGTAAATAATTAATTAAAAATAAAGTACTGGGCAAAATAAATTAATTTCTTTTCCACATTATTCTCCTCTGTTCACTGAGCAAGAGGGTATTTTTATTTTATTTTTGTGATTTTTCTACACAAAGATATGGATTTTTGAAGTTCTGGTATTTAAATAAATCAGAAAATACCCTATTTATCTACTTATCCACATCGGCGCCGCGTCAACCTCAGCGTCTCCGAACAGCCACGCGGCGCACTCCCATTCGATGCCGCCTTCCGAGTCAGCGCTACGCGGCCCGCGGTTCACGTACCGTTTGCCGATCCGACGCCATCTGAGCCGTCCGTCCGCGCGTGTATTGAATGAACGGCATCCGTTCATCGTCCCCGAGCGTCCTAACCCGAGAGCCGTCTACCTTCTAGCCCTAAGATCTCACTCGATTCTCCATGGATTTTTATGTTCTTATGCTCTATGGATTCGTCTTGAAGAGACGAACACATCTATACGGCTAATGTTCATTGAAATCGACTCATTTGAAATGGAGAATGTTCAGAAGCTCGGGCTGAAGAATTGATCCATACCTTGGCTCGAGAGGTGAAGCCTCGATCGGAGATGCTCGGCACGTTCGTTGGAGCTGCAGGAGGCTAGGGATGAAGCCCTGGGATGTGGTGAATTGCCTAGGTGTGATTTCCACCAAGGCCGATCACAACCTTTGGAGTCCGGAACAACTCGGGTGGCCCGGAGAGGGGCTTTCACTGGAAAACTTCTTCTCTTGGCCCGGTGAAGGTGTAGGTGAGTTTAATTTGATTTTGGTGAAGGATTCAGGAGTGTCCTGTTCTGGCCTGAGAATTGAGCTCCAAAATTGAGCTCAATCAATGGGGATTAGAGCAGGAAAACAGTGGGGATCAATTGCTCTAAGTCTGGAGGGGAGTGAGGAGTGATTTTGGCAGAGTTTTGGTATGGTCTGGTTCAGCACCTCCTTTGGCCGAGAGGGTGAGGGGTTTAAATAGGCATGGCTGGAGGCTCTCCCAGGGGGTGTTGAGGGCTGGGATCAGCTGCTCTTGGCATGTGAAGAACAGCCACAATGGCCACTGGGGATGGGGCAGCTCAGCAGGTGAGAATTTCAAGCTTGGGCTCACATGTGAGCTCTCGGCCATGGAGTTTTCCGGCGACCCAGGCGGCTGGCCGGCAGGCATGGGTCACCCTCAGGTCCAGGTGGGTCAGGGCTGGGGTTTAGTGCAGTCAATCGGGCCTTGCCATGTGTAAAGGAGATGGCTTGGAATGGAATGGGGAAGAGGCCATTTTGGCTAGGTTTGGGTCAACCCATCCTTTTGGGCTAAGTGCACCACCCAAGGCCTGGTTTTGGGCCGAAAAGAGTCACTGGGTCACTGCCATGGAGTGGTGAAGTCTCCATCCATGGTGAGGTGGCTAAGCATGGTTTAGTGTGTGACATGCTTAAGGTAAAAAAGGGTTTAAGAAGGATTAGGAAAGGGGGTCCTCCTTTTGCCATTAATGGCTTGATCACATGTCAAACCTTCCATGGCTCCATGTGGCTTGTCCATGGCTTGCATGGCTTGTCTTTGGCTTGGGAAAAGTTGAGTCAATTTCATGGAAATAGATTTAAGAAAAATTTTGGTATTTTAGGGGTGATTTGGTATGAGGCTTGATTTGGAATTATTTGATGATGTTATTAGAACTTAGGGAATGGCTTTGATTAAGTGGATGGCAAATGGAAATGTCATGTGGGCTTTAGGGTAGATTTTGGGCTCTTTGAAATGGTTTTAGATGGGCTTTTAAAATGGTTTAGGAAAGTGGGCTTTTGAATTTTAAAATGGATTTTGGGATGAAATTTTGGTAAAGGCTTGGGCCAAATAATTGTTGGGTTTAGCTCATAGATGTGTCATGAGTGATTTGGAGCAAATTGGGAGTGATTTGGGTTTGAATTGAGTTGAATTTGGGCTCCTTTGGTGAATGGGCCAATATAGGTCAAATTGGGCTAACTTGGGCCAATGTTGGGCTAGGGTTGAAATTGATGTAAAATTAATGTTGGGAAATGTTTATGGGAGTGTTTCAAAGAGGTTTTGGCTTTGGTTAGGTTTTGATTTTGGGATTTGGGCTCATTTGGGTTAAGTTTGAGTTTAGGTCAAAATTGGGCCTTTTAGCTTTGGGTTGAATTTGAGTGGGGTTTGGGTCTAAATTTTGGGCAAATCATGTTAGTGTTTTGCTTGTGGGAATGTTAAGGAAGATTTAGAAAAGATTTGGGGCTAATTGGAGTTGAATTGGGTGAGTTTGGGTTAGGTTTGGGTCATGGGTCCAAATTGGGCTTTAAGGCCAAAAGTGAAATTGGATCCAAATTTCAATCAAATTGGACTTGGATTTGGTCTAAATTGGTGTTGAGAATGTTGAGTTGAAGTTTAGATTTGAATTGGACCAGAATTTGGGTCAATTGAGTAGGTTTGGTTTGACATTGGGTTCACTTAGGGTTAAAATGGGTCAAATTGGGGGTTTTGACAAAAGTAGGATAAATTGACAAAATTGGCCCATGATGTAGTTGAACAAAATGAAATTGGGAATATTTGGGATTTTCTGGAATTTTCTGGGAATTTTCTGAATTTTTTTTTTGATTTTTGGGTCAAGAGGGGTATTTTGGGTATTTAGAGGGTATTGGGAGGTATCTTTGGAATTTTTGGTATTTTTGGGTATGGATGATCAATTTGAGTAATGTGGAAATGTTTGGGATTGATTTTGGGGAGTTTTGGGTAATTTAGGTGATTTTGGAAATTTTGGGTAGTTTCAAGGGCATTTGGTAGGTTAAGCGGGTGTAGGGTCCCGGGGTCAAAAATTGAAAATTTGGAAAATTGAAGATCGGGTGAATATAAGTGGAATAAAATCATTTTGGTTGAGCCATGAAGCCACATCAAGCCCATATGAGCCATGAAGGGACTCATTTGAGGCATTCACTATGTTGTTCCTAACCCTCTTAGCCAAGGGCTTAGGGGTTAAGGACCATCCATGTGAATCACCTACATGAGTCAAGAGGTCGAGTTAGGTATGGGTGTGGTTTTAGGAGGTGTATGAAAGTGTAGTGTATGAGTGTAGTGTGTGTGTAAGTCAGCCCCTTCACCGCACCAGTGCCACTCGGTGGCAGTCCTAAGGCCAAAGAGTCCTCTAGGAACTCATCCTTTAAACTTCCACATTTGATTTCAACCCCCTAGGTGATTAGGGGTCTACAATCAAGTTTGTGGAGTTTGCAGGGAGTTAAGAAGTGGTTTGAACTTCTAGATGGTGGATCCCAATTCTAGTCCTCTAAGATAGTCAAAGGAAAAGCCTAAGGCTAGATCCTAAGTACTAAAGAGAAGAAGAGAAGACCTCATCAAAAATGAGGTCAACAGGCGCCCTATGCAAATGTTTACACAAAAATGTCGTGGTCCAATACGTTCCAAATTTTCCTTATGGATTCATATTCTATGATACTCAGAGGGTAAATATAAGTTGTTGAACTTAATATTACTACAAATTAACAATAATTTCAAAAAGACACACAACTATTAAAGATAAATAAGGTTTGCCTCCTATAAAACGCTTGGTTTAACATCATCATTCTGATCTATTCAAGTGTTATTCAGGTTAACTGAGCACTAAAACCTCTTTAAAATTTGGTCTTTTACCCTCAAAATATGGTTTTAATCTATGTCCATTTACTTTAAATCTATTCCCAATCTTCGGAACTTCAATTTTAATAGCTCCATAAGTATAAACCTGAGTCACAATAAAGGGTCCTAACCAACGAAACTTCAATTTCCCAGGAAATGATTTTAGCCTTGTATTGTAAAGCAAAACATCTTGCCCCAGCTCGAAGTTCTTTCGGTTAATCTTCCGATCATGTCTTAACTTCAGTTTTTCCTTATAAATTTTGTTGTTATTGTAAGATTCATTTCTTAATTCATCTAATTCATTTAATTGCAACAATCTCTTCTCACCAGCATTTTTCAAATTATAGTTGAATTCTTTAATTGTCCAATATGCTTCATGCTCCAATTCTACTGGTAAGTGACAGGTTTTCCATTTATAAGCCTGTAAGGAGTCATACCAATAGGAGTTTTATAAGCAGTCCTGTACGCCCATAATGCAGTATCCAGTCTTGTAGACCAATCTACTCTATTAGGATTTACAGTCTTTTCTAGGAATCGTTTTACCTCACGATTAGAAACTTCAGCTAAACCACTAGTTTGAGGATGATAGGCAATAGAGAATTTAGGAACAATATTAAATTTTTCTACCAATCTTTGAATGTATTTATTCCTAAAATGGGATCCTCAGTCAGTGATAATCCCTCTTGGCATTCCGTATCTTGTGAAAATGTTTTTCTTTAAGAAATTTAAAACACTTTTAGCATCACAGCGAGGTAAAGCTTGTGCTTCAATCCACTTTGATACATAATCAACCGTAATCAAAATATATAAGTACCCAAATGAAGGAATAAATGGTCCCATAAAATCTAATCCCCAATCATCAAAAATCTCAACTTCTAATATGAAATTTAGAGGCATTTTGTTTCTTCTAGATATATTACCTACTCGTTGACATCTATCACACGTTTTCATATATCTGTAAATATCTCTAAAAAGAGTAGGCCAATAAAATCCAGCCTGTAAAATTTTATATGCAATTTTGTCAACACTAAAAGTCCTCGAAAATCAGAATCATGACATTTTTGAATGATCAGTTCAGTTTCTTCAAAAAGCACATATCTCCTAATAATAAGGTCAATACATTGTTTATATAAATATGGTTCATCCCAAAAATATGATTTTGAATTATGAATAAATTTTTTCTTTTGCTGCAATGTTAGCATAGGTGGCAAAATATTGCTTACTAAATAATTTACTATATCAGCATAACAAGGTATTTACCACTCATTTATATTATAAAGATGTTCATCAGGGAAACTGTCTATTATTTTATTGTCAGTGTAAGATAATTCATGATATTCTAGTCTCGAAAAATGACCAACAATTTGATTTTTAGTTCCCATTTTATCAATCACCACAAAATCAAATTCTTGTGTTAAAAGTACCCATCTAATTAATCTTGATTTAGTATCCTTCTTTTGCATCAGATATTTAATAGCATAATGATCAGTATGCACAATACATTTAGTTCCAATTAAATATGATCGAAATTTATCGAAAGCATACACAATAGCCACTAACTCTTTTTTCGTAACAATATAGTTAATTTAAGCATCATTAAGAGTTCTACTAGCATAGTATGTAACCTTAAAAATTTTGTCATATCTTTGACCAAGAACAGCTCCAATAACATAATCACTAGCATTACACATTAATTCAAATGGTTTCTCCCAGTCAGGTGAAACTATTACAGGTGCTGTGATTATTTTTTCCTTTAATAACACAAAGGCATTTGAGCAGTCTTTAGTAAATTCAAATTTCTTATCTTTTTTTAAAAATTGGCATAGCGGGTTTTGTAATTTTTGAAAAATCTTTAATATAGCGCCTGTAGAAAACATTATGTCCAAGAAAACTTCTTACCCCTCTCACTGTAATAGGAGGTGGTAATTTAGCTATTACTTAAATTTTTGCAGGGTCTATTTCCATGCAATTTTTTGAAATTTTATGCCCTAATACAATTCCTCCAGCAACCATAAATTGACATTTCTCTATATTTAGAACTAAATTAGTTTTTTCGCATAGCTCCAAAAGTTTTTCAAGATGATTTAAGCATGCGTCAAATGTTGTTCCAAACTCAGAGAAATCATCCATAAAAACTTCTATTACATTGTCTATTAATTTGCTAAAAATAGACATCATACATTTGCAGGTGCATTACATAGTCCGAAAGGCATTCTTCTATAAGCAAAAATTCCATAAGGACTAGTAAAAGTTCTTTCTCTTGATCCTCAGGAGTAATAAGTATTTGATGGAAACCAGTATATCCATCCAGAAAATAGTAGTACTTATGTCCAGCTAGTCTATCCAACATTTGGTCTAGGAAAGGAAGAGGAATGTGATCTTTTCGGGTGGCAGCATTTAATTTTCTATAATCAATACAAATTCGCCAACCAAAAACTTGTTTAATAGGTATTAATTCATTATTTTCATTTTCATCAATAGTTACTCCTCCTTTCTTGGGAACACAATGAATTGGACTTACCCAAGTAATATCCAAAATAGGATATATAATTCTAGCATCTAACCATTTTAAAATCTCTTTTTTAACTACTTCTTTCATAATCGGGTTTAGTCTCATTTGTGGATCAATTCTCAGTTTATGTTCTTCATTTAATAGAATTCTGTGCATACAAATCGAAGGACTAATTCCTTTAATATCAGCTAAAGTCCAACCAAAAGCTCTTTTTGTATTTTTTTAATGTAGCCATTACTTTTTGTTCTTGAATTTCATTTAAGTTTGAGGATACATTACTGGTAATGTTAAAAACTCTTCTAAAAATACATACTTTTAATGAATTGGAAGATTCTTTAATTCAAGTTCATGGGGTTTTACAATTGATGGAATTAATATTTCATTTTCTGGTGTTTTTGAATTGAGCGTTTCAAATTTTTCCTGAAAATAATCAGCTTCTTCGCTATCAATTTTCAATATCTTCTTTTTCTTTATAATTTTCTTTGAAATATTATTTTCTTAGATAATCATATATCCATTCTAAAACATTCATCATCTTTTTGCTATTGATGGATATTTCATTAACATTAAGATGTTAAAGGTTACTTCTTGATCATTTACTCTCATAGTCAATTGTCCTTTTTGAAAGTCTATCATGGCTCCTCCTGTAGCTAGCAGTGGTCTTCCTAAAATGATTTGAATTTCTTTATCTTCCTCCATATCTTGAATGATAAATTCCACAAGAAAAATAAACTTATCAACCTTGACCAAAACATCTTCTACTACTCCCTTAAGATGTGTCATAGATTGATCAGCTATTTGTATAGTTACAAAAGTTGGTGCAATCTCTCCAATTTCTAACCATTTAAAAGTTGATAGAGGCATCAAATTTATGCTAGCTCCCAAATCACCTAATGCTCGTCCAAAAAATTTTTCACCAATAGCACACGGGATAGTGAAAGTATCAGGATCTTTAAGTTTTCAAGGAAGTTTTCTTTGAATTATAGCACTACACTCTTAAATGAGTGCAACAGTTTCATAATCTAGTAACTTCCTCTTTTTGTTGAGTATATCCTTCACAAACTTAACATAATTAGGCATTTGTCCTAAAGCTTCAACAAAAGGAATATTTATTGACAATTTTTTCAAAATGTTTAAGAATTTATCAAATCTTTTTCCTTTATCTTGTTACTTAATCTTTGAGGAAATGGTGGAGGTGGTTTTTCAATAGTAATTTTCATTGGTTTCATAAAAAAATCAGGATATACACTTTCGTTTTATCCTTCTATTTCTTATTTTTCCTTTTCAACTACAGTTTCTTTCTGAACTCTTATTTCCAACTCTTTTCCATTTCTTAATTGAATAGTTTTGATTTGTTCTCTTCCTTGATCTTTAGGATTTACTTCAACATTGCTAGGTAAAGTTCCAACAGGTCTATTGCTTAATGCAGAAGCAATTTGCCCTAATTGGTTTTCTATGTTTTTTATAGCATTTCCTTGATTTTGTAATTGATTACCCATATTCAAAACTAATTCTTCCATAGACAACTTCTTCTCCTTGAATTGTGAATTATTATAAAAACCTAGTGGATTAGAAGGTCTATAATTGGAATTAATTTTGATTATTTATATTTCCTAATGGGTTTACTGGATTGTTCCCCCACTGAGGATTAACATTATTATTTTGGTTATTCCAATTAAAATTTGGATGATTCTTCCAAACTGGATTATAATAGTTTGAATAAGGGTTTTTTTGTCTATTATTTATTACATTTATAGTTTCATATGAAGATTGAGCATCTATAATTTGTCCTAATGAATTTTGTTCTAACGCTGGACATGTTTAAGGACGATTCATTCTGTATTGATCTATTTTCTTTGAAAGAGGAGTAATTTGAGAAAATATCATAGTTAAAGCATCAGAATAATAAATAATGGCTACGCTCTTAGGATTTACCCTTTCAGCAAGCCATTGAAAATTTTTGGTAGCCATTTCTTATATTAATGCATAGGCTTCTTTAAAAGGCTTAGACATTAGTGATCCACCAGCAGCAGTGTCAATTATAGATTTATGAGATCCTACTAATCCATTATAAAAAGTTTGAATATTTAACCAATCTGGTAAAGCATGATGTGGACATTTCCTAATAAATTCTTTAAATCTTTCTCAAGATTCATATATCGATTCTCCCTCACACTAACTGAAAGATGTGATATCGTTTTTAAGCTTATTAGTCTTAGAAGGTGGAAAATATTTTGATATGAATTTTTGTAAAAGTTCTCCCCAAGTTCTAAGAGATCCAGGTGCTAACGAATTTAACCAAGCCTTAGCCTTATCCCTTAGCTAAAATTGAAAGAGTCTAAGTCTGACAGCATCATCAGACACTCTGTCGTACTTAAAAGTACCCCAAAGTTCTAATAAACTTGCAAGATGTAAATTAGGATCTTCATTTAAAGTTCCACCAAATTGATTGTTTTGTACCATTTGGATAAGTGTAGGTTTAAGCTCGAATGAATTAGCAGCTACATCAGGATTTTGGATAATTAAGTTAATTTCATCTAATGTAGGGTTAGCGTAATCTTTTTGTGGTCTAGATTGATGTTCATTTTCTATTCTTTGGTTATTTACCTTGATTTCAATTGTTTCAAAATTTATAGATTTTTATTTTAGTTTTCTAATACTCCTAATGGTGCGTTCTAATTCTGAATTGTAGGGTATAAGATTTTTAGAACCAAATTTATGCATACAATCGAAATCAGTACTATCGGCATATTTTTAGGTTTGTGTTGTACTTTAGAAAAAGGGGTCGCCTAACAGAAATTGTCGGCAAAGTTTAAATTTTAAATTTAATTTAAATATATATATAAGTTGGAAAGTAGCATTTAATTTTAAAAATGGCTTTAAGTTTGAAAATTTTAAGATATGAAATCAAACCGATCTCACATCCCAAATAGTTAATATAAAAGAGCACCGCATCACAAACCGTGTATCTATCCCGAAGAATAGACACATTGCTTGATGATGGGGCTCGGTTAAATAAACTAGAAGATTTGTGACATCTGTTTGGTTTGTGAACCAATTTTATAAGCTGACAAATTCCCCTGCTTAATATAAGGGAATTAAGCAGGGTTTATATTACCTGGGTTCTTTAAGTTCCCTATAAGGGCAAGCCCCTATAGTTAATTACATCTTAAATGATGAGAATCATTTAAGAAAACTCTCGATAATGATCAGTGGTTTTGCTCTCAAGAATTTCAAAGTTTAAGGTTTCCAAAGGATTGAATTTTGGAGATTTCAATAAGGAATGGATCAAATTTGGAACAATTTTTTTCAGGAGTCCAAAGGAAGAGAAGTAGGAGAATTTGAAAATCCAAGAAAAATCATGGCAACTTCCCAAACTATCCTATTGTTTGGTTTAGATTTGGGAGTTTATTTAAGTTGAAATCCTGCCAATTTTATTTGCTTAGGTCTTATATTTGTATGATATAATCACATAAATAGCCTCGAAGATGTGAGGGTTTATGTCGTACCAAACGACTACCTCGGAGTCCTAAGACCGGTTAGAGCTTAATTTGCATAACATGATTATGCAAATGCCTAACAAAAAGTTGAGGATTTATGTTGCACTAGGCAAACTACCTCGAAGTCCTATGGCTTGGTTATTTAATTCTACGAAAGGTTTAGTTAGTGTAGATCCAAGTTTTGCTGATGACGATGGCCGTGCTGCTCACCATGCTCCGAGCTCCTTGTTGTTGCAGAGGTTTAGTTGTAGAAGGTGAAAATCAAGAGATGAGAAAAGTGTATTGGTTTAGAAATCTTAAAGTCCAAATATCTTTTAGTGTTTTAATTAAAACAAATCTTAAAGTTGTTTAAATAAAACCGATTAAGATCCCACGGTTCCGTCATCCCGGCACCGTTATTTTCATTGAATTCACTTAGTCCAGATGAATGTGCTAAACTCAACTGAATGAGTTCCACACTTTAATTTAGACCGTGGGAAATCTCGTTAGCAACATGTGGGTTACATCATCCGAGGTATTACCGATCATTCAACGAGACGTTTTAATTTAGTTGCAATTGTAGTTTTGTTGTTCTGTTTGTGATTAAATTTTGAGTTGTTTTATATTTTGGAATGTTGTGGTGGTGAATTTTATCTTGTAATGACTTTTAATTTAGTTTTGGTTTCAGTTCAGGGAATATCCTAAAGGTTTTGGTTTTCATGCAACAGTCTTATTTAACATGCAAGAAAAGTAAAGTACAGTGCATGTAAGTAAATTGCAATAAAATAAAAGCATACATGTAGGGTCTTCCCATCATACTAAGATGCACTTAAAACACATGTTAGAACATTTAAACATATTTTGCAAGAAATACCAAGGTAAAGCTAAGGGAAAGGGTTTTGGCTGTCTACCAAATTCCTAATCCTATAATTAGTCATCTCCTATGACATCTAGGTTCTTGGTTTGGTTTAAGGATGATTTTCTCCATCAAAGAACAATTAGATTCAATTTTTCTTCTAAAACATCCCGTCATATTGAGGAAGTGCTTAGGACGAGTCCTAAACATCTTTTCAATAGTTCTGGGATTATTTTGAGTCCAAGTAAATTTAATTGCACAGGTGAATTAATCATCCAAGAGTTTAGTTAAACTTTGTCTCTTGCTTAGTGAACTTAGATATTTGATTACCTAATGAATGAAATGACTTCTCACTTAATACTCTATTTAAGAGTTATAATAATTAAAGCCTTTAAGGGCAAGTTGGTTTATCGAGAATTTTAATAATTCTTAATTTAAGGTTCGAGTTAATGGTTTAAAGTGTTTTAATTTAATTATGAGGTTTTAATTAATAAATTTAAGTTTGGAATAGTGTTCAAATTATTTTAGATTTAATTCTTAATGATTTCATTTTGGTTTGTTGTTAAATGATTTTAATTTAATTTGATTCAATTTGATTTTAATTTAATTTAATTTAATTTTAATTTAATTTTATTTAGTTTTATTTAATTTTAATTTATTTTAATTTAATTTTAGTTTTAATTTAATTTAATTTAATTTTTGTTTTAATTTTGACTTTAATTTAATTTTAATTTAACTTTAATTTTTAATTTAATTTTAATTTTTTTAATTTATTTTTAATTTAATTTTAGTTTTAATTCTAGTTTTAATTGTTAATTTAATTGTTAATTTGGATTATTATTTTAATCAAGAACTAAATATTGTTAAAGTGAATTATTTAGGGATTTTTAAATTAAAGAATAAACATCCTCTTAATAATATCCCTATTTTAATAATTCAAATTTTAAATGTACTCTTTCTAAAATTTAAATTATTTTATTAATTAAAGTTTCATTTTGATATTTTTAAATTGTTTAATGGGTTTCTACCCCTTAATTTTCCTAAGTTTCAATCATCCAAGAGAAAATTAAAATCAAATATTTTACCCTCCATTTTGATTAAACCTAAAGTCTTAATTAAGGGTTAAAATTTTAATCACCTTTATGCCCTTTTAAGCTTATTTATTTCATAACACACTAAATTGAGCTCAAATAAATTTGAAATTTTTATGTCACCTCACTCACAAGTCAATTAAGACATTAGAGGAGAAAATGTGATTTTTCTGGGTTTAATTTATTTATACAATTATTTTTAGTAGAAAATAGGGGTTTTCCACGAAAATTCAACAACATGACCAAGGAAAGGTTTCTATCCTAAGAAAATTATGGGATGTTCTTAATGACCAGAGGACCACTTAAACCAACTTTTGTGATTTTTTGAATTATATTTTATTTATTATAATTATTTTGAGTTTTAGAGTATTAATTAATTATAAAATAAAATAAAAGTTGAAAAATGGATTTTATATTTTTCCTAAATTGCTCTAACCTCAAGGAGTCCAGAGAAACAAAGTTTATAATTTTCTGATTTTTCTTTGATTTATTAGAATTATATTAGTGAAAAAAGGTTGAAAATTCATTTTTTTAATATTAATAATTACATTAAGCCTTTAAAATTCAATATCTTACCCTAGGGACTTAGGAAAAATATTTGGTTTGTTCCTAAATGATTAGGAGTCAAAATGTGACATTTTTATGATTTTTAATATTTTTGAGATTTTTATTATTTTTTAATTATTAAAATATTAAAATATTATGAAAAATTAAATTTTTTAGAAAATTCCAATTTTAATTTTTTTAAACTCCCCTGATACCAGAGAAGCTCCAAAACCAATTTTGTGAATTTTTAAAAAGTATTTTTAGAGTTATGAATTTTTAAACTTTAATTTTAATTATGAGACTTAATTAATCCATTTAGTGGGGTTAAACATTTCTAATTGATTTCAAAATTTTATATAAGGTTCCTCTGATCCTAAAGATCAGTGGAGAATTATTTTCAAGTTAATTTAATGTGTGGTTAACCCTAATTAGTTCAAATTCAATTTTAGGATTTTAGGTCAATTAAGGTTATTATGTATGAATTAACTCAAAATATATTTTTCATAGGGTCCTCCGGTCCTAAGGAACATCACCAAATTTTTTTAGAATTTATTTTACAATATGCTAATTATTGGAATTATAATTCCCAAAACAATGAAATAAACTTGAAAATTCAATAACTTTTCACAGAGATGGCCTCTAACCTTGAAAAATTCAGGGAATGTTCCCAAGATCAGAGGCTTCAAAAACCCTATGGTCTCATGCCATGGTGAATTGTCTATGCATGTGAAGAATTAAAATACTGAAAAAGTAAATAAATTATTAAAAATAAAATACTCATCTAATTAATTTTATTTCTTTTCCACATTATTCTCCTCTGTTCACTGAGCAAGAGGGTATTTTTATTTTATTTTTGTAATTTTTCTATGCAAAGATATGGATTTTTAAAGTTCAGGACATTTAAATAATTCAAAAATACCCTATTTATCTACTTATCCGACTTGGCGCCAGCGCAACATCGGCAGCTCTAATAGCCCACGCGGCGCATTCCCATTAGATTCCTCCATCGAAGTATGTAGTCCACTAAAGTTTCGTTCGGTTTCTGTTTCTCCACTACTAGATCACCGATGGTGATATGGTGTTGAGCTCCGGCACACCATTTCACGAAGAGGTTCTCTAATTCTGAAAATGTCTTTACCGAACCGTTTGGTAACTTTGTGTACCAATCGAAGGCGATCCCTCACAGGCTACTAGCGAACTGTCGGAAGAGTAAGGCGTCACTTCGACCGGCGTTGCAACAACTAGCGCGAAAATGTGCAACATGCTGTCGAGGGTTTCCGGTACCATCAAAAGTCTTGAACGAGAGGTGGTACGAAGCCTTTTGGGTATTATACTCGCATCAAATTCTTCGGGGTAAGGTCTACCCATCCGAATAGATGCTCCACTCTTAGATCGTGCTAAGGCTTCTCCCACTCGTTGTTCTACCATGCTCTTGATGTCTTTCTCCGGAATCATATTCCGGGTAGAATCTTTCTTCGGCGATCATCTCCGTTAACGGATGTAATCTCTTTCCTTCGTTTGTAATATGAATAACTTCGGAGGCGTTTCTCTTGGGGGTTGAACTCGACTCCGAAGAGTGGCTAGGGCTGCAGCCATCTCTTCCATCCTTTTCACCATTTGAGAGATTGTATCATCTTTTTCTCAAAGTTGTGCTCTTAACATTTCTGGTTCATCTCTTTCTGCAGTTGCCGGAGCACCTTGCAAAGCTGACGATGCTCGTGTCTCAACCATGTTGATCTCCACATATTCGTCATCCATGAATTCTGACGAATCAACTTCATCTCCAAACTTCTCTTCTCTTTCTCTTGATAATCATTGAATGTCGGTTCTTAGCTTTTCCATAGCGTCTTCCAATGGTCTTTTTCGTACGGTTTCACAGTTATCATGCGATGGCTGTTGGATTTCTTTCTCGGGAGTCCCCTTCATTGCAGTGGCGCTCTCCTCGGACTCGAGTCTCCTGACGAGACTTTCCTTTTCAGGTCGTTGTTTCGGTCTTAATTGGCCAGTAGTAGGACACCATACCATCCTTCTAGCAGCAGAAGGCATAGGATTGGATGGTCTGTGGGCTGAATGCTGGAAGGTGGTATCCTCCCTAATCTGTAAACCTGAAACAACAACAGGTGGACTAGCTTTCACCTTCTTATTCGTCTTTTCTGTGGCGCTAACGGGTTCTACTCGTGGCCCAAGATGGGATTTGGCTGGCACCCGCCCTATTCTTCTTAAAATCTCTGATACAAGACATTTCTCTTTCTTTGCTAACTTCTCTATCACAGTCTGCAGTCGAGCAAATGGTGTAATCCTAGTCCTTTTCTTTCGGCTATTGCTATAGTATGCGGGTTGAGGTAATGTAGAAGCAATCTTGCGGACATTTTCCTCGTCAGGTGCAGTGGAGTGGGGATGGAATCTACTTCCTTCCAAAAGCGGTGTATACTCAGGCAATGGTATGTACTCATGCAATGGTGTGTACTCAGGGATCTCTTCTAAGAAAGCGACTTCAGCAGCTCTGGCCTTTCTGGCAATCTTTCTACTTTTGTTTCTCCTCTGAGTCCGTGTTAGGGGTGAAACCCTTGAGCTGGACCCAATTTCGAAAACAGAAGGTCTCGCAGGGAGATCTGTACCCTCCACGGTAACAGGCTCATTACAAACTTGGACTTCCTTCCCCTTTTAGTTTAGCGGGAGCCGGGGTAGGTGCAGAGACGACTAGACCGGTGGGGATAGAGACAACAGGTCCTCCTACGAACGAGTAGTATTCCTCTCGACTGGAACCCTTTGCAGGGGAGGGAACTCTTGAGCCGACTTCGGGTTGAATTCTATCACGGGCTCTTCGGTTTCGACATTTTGTCCATTAGTGTGAAGAGAGTGACGTCGCCGATCTTGACATCCGTGTTGCCAAATCCTTGTCCAAAACGGATGCTCCCATTGTCGGGCGACTCATCCTTGTAAACGGCGAAGTCCGAGTCCATTGGTGAAGGAGAAGATTAACTTTGGGGCATCCATTTTCTGCAGGACAGATTCCGAATGTCAGTCTCGAATTATACTTCCTTTCGTCGTAAAGTTTAGGACGAAAAAGAAAGAGTCCGAACACATTTTCGTTTATGTTAGTGCATTTGTGATTTATAAAAGAGGTTGTTTATTAAGTAGTTCGTTTGTTAGAAACAAAACGATTAAAGGAAAAAAGAAAAGGTTATAGAAAAGGTAAAGGGCCCAATTTAGAATTGAGAAGGAGGAGAAAGTCTTATGCAAGACTTCCCGACTCGAAGGACCGCTCCTAAACTAACACCTACTGGGGGTCCACCCCACCTCAGAAAAGAGGTAAAAGGATCTCGGAACCTCTCTGTTTAGTGGTGTCTAGACAGTGGCTCCTAAATCCAAGAGAAATTGACTATACCTGTTCAAGATAGAAATGAACGTAGTATGTCAACGGGAGAATGATAGTTTTGGTCCACTAGGGATATGGACCCACTATCGACTTATGAAAGCAAAACCATCCAATTAAAATGGAGAGAGGAACTAGTCCCCAGCGGAGTCGCCAGAAGTTGTCGGCATATTTTTAGGTTATGTGTTGTGTTTTTAAAGGAAAGGGTCGCCTACAGAAGTTGTCGGCGAATTTTTAAATTTTAAAATTAATTTAAATATACATATAATTTAGAATGTAGTATTTGATTTTAAAAATAATTTTAGATTTGAAAATTTTAAGATATGAAATCAAACTGATCTCGCATCCCAAATAGTTTATTTCAACGAGCATCGCATCACAAACCGTGTATCTATCCCGAAGAATAGACACACTGCTTGATGATAAGGCTTGATTAAATAAACTAGAAGATTTGCGACATCCGTTTGGTCTGCGAACCAACTTTAGAAGCCGACAAGTTCCCCTGCTTAATATAAAGGAATTATGCAGGGTTTATAATACCTAGGTTCTTAAAGTTCCCTATAAGGGCAAGCCCCTATAGTTAATTACATCCTAAGTGACGGGAATTACTTAAGAAAACTCTTGACAATGATCAGTGGTTTTGCTCTCAAGAATTTCAAAGCTTAAGGTTTTCAAAGGATTGGATTTTGGAAATTTCAAAAGGGAATAGATCAAATTTGGAACAGTTTATTTCAGAAGTCCAAAGGAAGAAAAGTAGGAGAAGCTGAGGATCCAAGAAGAAATCTTGGCGACTTCCCAAACTATCCTATTGTTTGGCTCGGATTTAAGAAAATCCTAATATTATTTGATATTTTAATCTTGCCAATTTTAATTAATTTGGACTTATATTTGTATGATAAAATCATACAAATAGCCTCGAAGATGTGAGGGTTTATGTCGTACCAAATGACTACCTCGGAGTCCTAAGACCGGTTAGGACTTAATTTACATAACATGATTATGCAAATGCCTAACGAAGAGTTGAGGATTTATGTTGCACTAAGAAAACTACCTCGAAGTCCTATAGCTTGGTTATTTAATTCTAGGAATGTTTAGCTGATGTAGAGTTGTTTTGCTGACGAAGATGGCCGTGCTGCCCATCGTGCTCCAAGCTCCTTATTGTTGCAGAGGTTTAGTTTTAGAAGTCATAAATCAGGAGATGAGAGAAGTGTTTTGGTTTAGAGAAAATCTTAAAATCCAAGTGTTTTTTAATGTTTTAATTAAAATAAATCTTAAAGTTGTTTAAACAGAACCGATTAAGATCCCACGGTTCCGTCATCCCGGCACCGTTATTTTCATCAAATTCACTTAGTCTAGATGAATTTGCTAAACTCAACTGAATGAGATCTACACTTTCATTTAGATTGTGGGAAATCCCGTTAGCAACACGTGGGTTACATCATCCGAGGTATCCCCGATCATTCAACGAGACGTTTTAATTTAGTTGCAATTGTAGTTTTGTTGTTCTGTTTGTGATTAAATTTTGAGTTGTTTTATATTTTGAAATGTTGTGGCGTTGAATTTTATCTTGCAGTGACTTTTAATTTAGTTTTGGTTTCAGTTCAGGGACTACCCTAAAGGTTTTGGTTTTCATGCAACAGTTGTTTATCATGCAAGGAAAGTAAAGTACAGTTCATGTAAGTAATATTGCAATAAGTAAATTGCAACAAAGTAAAAGCGTACCTGGAGGGTCTTCCCGTCATCCCAAGTTGCACTTAAAACACATGTTAAGGTATTTAAATATTTCAACAATTATCTAAGTAAAGCTAAGGGAGAGGTTTTGGTTGTCTACCAAAGTCCTAATCCTATAGCTAGTCATCTCCTATGACGTCTAGGTTTTTGTGTTTTGGTTTAAGGATGATTTTATTCATCAAAGAAACAATTAAATTCAATTTTTCTTATAAACATCCCATCATATTGAGGAAGTGCTTAAGACGAGTCTTAAACATCTTTTCAATACCTCTAGGATTGTTTTAAGTCCAAGAGAATTTAATTATACAAGTGGATTAATCATCCAGGGGTTTAAGTTTTGTTCTCTTGCGCAGTGAACTAGGACATTTGAATATCCTATAAGTGAAGTAACACTTCAATTGATACCTCATTTAAGAGTTATAATAATAAGAGCTTTAAAAGGGCAAATCAACTTATTAAATATTTTAATGATTTAATTTTAATTTTGACTTAATAAAAAAAATTAGTTTAAGTTTGGAATAGTGTTCAAATTATTTTAGATTTAATTCGAATGATTTAATTTAGGTTTGTTGATAAATGATTTTGATTTAATTTAATTCAATTTAATTTAATTTTAATTTAATTTGATTTAATTTAATTTGATTTGATTTTAATTTAATTTAATTTTAAATTTTAATTTAATTTAATTTAATTTAATTTAATTTAATTTTAATTTTAATTTAATTTAATTTCAATTTATTTTAATTTAATTTAATTTTAATTTAATTTAATTTCAATTTATTTTACTTTTAATTTATTTTAATTTGATTTTAATTTAATTGAGATTATTCTTTTAATTTTTTAATTAAGACTTAAGTATTATTGAAGTGATTTATTTAGGGATTTTTTTTTTAAATTAAACAATAAATATCCTCTTAATAATATCCCTACTTTTAATAATTCCAATTTCTATTATTCTTCCAAAATTTCAATTAATTAATTAATTAAAGTTTTATTTTAATTATAGTTGAAATGGTTAGTAGGTTTTTACCCTTAAGTATTTAAGTTTCAATCATCCAAAATCAGTTTAAAATCAAATATTTTACCCTCCCCTTTTGATTAATCTTAAAATTTTAATTAAAGGTTGAAATTTTTTAATTACCCTTTTGCCCTTCAAGCTTAAAAATTCTATAACTCACTAAATTAAGCTCAAATGAACTTGAAATTTTTATGTAATCTCACTCACATGTCAATTAAGATATTAGAGGAGAAAATGTGATTTTTCTGTATTTAATTTATTTATGTAATTATTTTTTATGGAAAATAGGGGTTTTCAAGAAAAATTCAATAACATGACCAAGCAAATGCTTCTCTCTTTGAGAAAATTATGGGATATTCCTAATGACCAGATGACCATTTGGAACAATTTTGGTGATTTTTAGAACTATATTTTATTTATTAGAATTATTTTGAGTTTTGGAGTATTAATTTATTTTAAAATAAAATTAAAGTTGAAAAAATGATTTTATATTTTTATTAAATCTCTCTGACCTCAAGGAGTCTAGAGAAATAAATTTTATATTTTTTTTATTTTCCTTTGATTTATTGGAATAATTTTAGTGAAAAAGGTTGAAAATTCATTTTTTTAATATTAAAAATTACATTAAGCCTTTAAAATTGAATATCTCACCCTCGTGACTTAGGAAAAATATTTGGTTTGTTCTTAAATGATTAAGAGTTGAAATGTGACATTTTGGTGATTTTTAATATTTTTATGATTTTATTATTTTTTAATTATTAAAAATATTAAAATAATGATAAAAATCAATTTTTTTAGAAGATTACAATTTTAATTTTCTTAAATTCCCCAGAGATCAGAGAAGCTTCAAAACCATTTTTGTGAATTTTTGAAAAGTATTTTGTGAGTTTTACTTATGGGGCTTAATCAACCCATTCGGTGGATCAAATGAAGTCCAATTAGTTTCAAATTTTTATGTGAGACTCTTCTGACCCTAAAGGACAGTGGAGAATTGTTTCCAAGTCAAATTGATGTATAGTTAACCCTAATTAATTATAGTTCAATTTTGGGTGTTTAGGCCAATTAGTTTTGGTCCATGTGAGTTAACTCAAAACCTATTTTTCTTGGGTTCCTCTGGTCATGAGAAACATCACCAAATTTTCCTAGAATTTATTTCTCTACATGCTAATTATTGGAATTAAAATACTCAAAACAATAACCTGAACTTGGAAAATCAATAACTTCTCATAGGGACGGCCTCTGACCTTGGAAAATTCAGGGAATATTCCCAAGTTCAGAGGCTTCAAAAGCCCTATCTCATGCTATGGTGAATTTCCTATATGCATGGAGAATTGAAATAGTGCAGAGAGTAAATAAATTATTAAAAATAAAATACTTAATGAAATGACTTGATTTCTTTTCCACATTATTCTCCTCTGTTCACTGAGCAAGAGGGTATTTTTATTTTATTTTTAGGATTTTTCTACACAAAGTTATAAATTTTTGAAGTTCTGGATATTTAATAAATAAGAAAATACCCTAATTTCGTACTTAACCATGCGGCGCCGCGTCAACCTTAGCGGATCCGAAAGGCCACGCGGAGTCTCCTGGTTCAGCGCCGCCATCTGAGTCAGCTGCCACGGCGCCCGTGGTTCACGTACCGTCTCCTGGTCCGACACCATCTGAGCCGTCCGCTCAATACACGCGCAATCTAACGGCTCCCAGTCATCGTCTACGACTGGTGTGAACCCGTGACCGTCCACACTAAAACCCTAAGATCTCACTCAATACTTAACGGATTTTTGTGTTCTTGTGCTTTATGGATTCTTCTTGAAGAGACGAATACATCTTTACGGTGATCATGCATTGAAATTGATTCATATCAAATGGAGAATCTCCAGAAGCTCAGGAGGAAGAGAGAGTTTATACCTTTGCTCAGAGAAGTGAAGCTTCGATCTGAGAGTTGTGTCACGTTCAATTGGGTTCAAGCAAGCTCCAGATGAAGTCCCTTGGCCTAGTGAATTGCCTAGGTACAAAAGTGACCACAGCCAATCACAAAGCCTGGAGGCTGGAGCAACTGGGTGGCCTGGAGAGGGGCTTTCACCTGGGAACTTCTCCTCTTGGTCTGGTGAAGGTGTAGGACCAATCAATTTGGAGATTGGCTCACTGTAGTGAAGTGTCCTGTTTTTAGGTGGAATTTGGACTCTGAAATTGGGCTCTGTTAATGGGGATTAGGGCAAATTCACTGGAGATCAATTGCTCTAAGCGTGGAGAGTGGTCTGGGACAATTATGGCAGAGTTTCAGTAGGTTTGTTTCAGCACCACCTCATGGCCGAGAGAGGTGGGGTTTAAATAGGAGTGGCTGGAGGGCCTCCCAAGGGGAGTTAGGGGTTAGGATCAGCTGGTCTGGTGAGGAGAAGAACAACCATGGTGGCCATTGGGCATGGGGCAATTCAGCAAGGGAGAATTTCAATGTTGGCTCAAATGGGGGCTCTCGAGTGTGGTGTTTTCCGGCAGTCCAGGCGACTGGCCGGCAGGCATGGGTCACCCTCAGGTTCAGGTGAGTCAGGGTTGGGGTTTTGAGTATTCAATTGGTAGTTGCCAAGTGTAAAGTGGTTGAATCAAAATGGAATGGGGGCATGGCTAATTTTGGCTCAATTTTTTCAACTCATGTATTTGGGTTGGGTTCACCCTCCCATGACTTGGTTTTAGGCTGGTGGAATGAGTTAGGTTAACAGGTCAAAGGTGGTGATGTCCCTTTCTAAGAATATTTAAATTAGATTTGGGTTTAAGAGAGACATGATTAAGGCTAATGACCTTTAGGAATCATGGAAAGAGCCTCCCTCCTTTCCTATCTTGGGTATGGTGAGGTGCCCAAAGCCCCCATGGCTCCCTGTGGCTCATGCATGGCTTCATGGCTTACCTTTGGCTTAGAAGAAGCTAAGTCAACTTTCATGAAAGAGGTTTTTAGGAATTTTGGTAATTTAGGGGTGATTTGATAGGATTTGGCATATGGCTTAATTTAGAAAATTTTGATGGCTCAATTAGAACTTAGGGATGGTTTCAATTAAGGGTATGATGAGAAGAATTTTTCATATGGGCTTTAGCATGATGTTTGGGCTTTTGGAATCATTTTGGAGTGGGCTTTTTAGGAAGGCCTAGGGAAGTGGGCTTTAGGTTTTAAAATAAATTTATGGATGGGAATTTTGTAAAAGGTTGGGCCAAATAATTGTTGAGTTTGGTTTAGATATGTTTCATGAGATATTTGAAGCAAGTTTGAGGTGATTTGGAATTGGATTGGGTCTAATTTGGGTCTCTTTGGTAATAGAGTCCAAATGGGTCAAAATGAGCTATCTTGGGCTAAAGTTGAGCTAATGTTGAAATTGATGTAAAATTAATGTTGGGAAATGTTTATGGGGGTGTTACAAATAGGTTTCAACTTTGGTTGGGTTTTGATTTTGGGATTTGGGCCCATTTGGGTTAGGTTTGGGTGTAGGCCCATTTAAGGAATTTTGGGTTTGGGTTGAAATTGAGTAAGGTTTGGGTCCAAATTTTGGGCAAATCATGTTAGTGTTTTGTTTGTGGGGATGCTAGAAAGGTTTTAGAAAAGATTTGGGTCAAATTGGGATTGAATTGGGTTGGTTTGAGCTAGGTTTAGGTCATGGGTCAAAATTGGGCCTTAAGCTTTTAAAATGAAATTGGATTCAAATGCCAATCAAATTGGGCTTGAATTTGGTCTAGATTGATATTGGGGATCTTGAATTGAAGTTTAGAATTTAATTGGACCAAAATTGAGATCAATTGGGGTGATTTGGTTTGACATTGGGTTCATTTGGGTTTAAAATGGGCTAAATTGGGGTTTTGGTAAAAGTGGAGTAAATTGACAAAATTGGCCCATGGTGTAGTTGGACAAAATGAAATTGGGAATATTTGGGATTTTCTGAAATTTTCTAGGAATTTTCTGAATTTTTGTATTTTTGGGTCAAGAGGGGCATTTTGGTAATTTGGAGAGTATTGGGGGTATTTTTAGAAATTTTGGTATTTTTGGCTAGAGATGGTCAATTTGAGTGGGGGAAAATGTTTAGGATTGATTCTGAGGAGTTTTGGGCAATTTAGGTCATTTTACAAATTTTGGGTAATTTTGAGGGCATTTGGTAGGTTTGATGGGTTTAGGGGTCCCGGGGGTCAAAAATTGAAATTTTGAAAAAAATTAAGATTGATCAAATTTGAGTAAAGTGGAATCACTTTGGTTGAGGCATGAAGCCATATTAAGCCCATATGAGCCATGAGAGGACTCATTGGAGACATTCACTATGTTGTTCCTAACCCTCTTAGCTAGGGGCTTAGGAGTTAAGGTCCATGCATATGAATTACCTATATGAGTCAGGTAATCAAGTTGGGTATAGGTGTGGTTTTAGGATTTGGATTATGTGTGTGAGAGTGTAGAGTATGAGTGTAGTGAGTGTGTAAGTCAACTCTCACCAGACCAGGCCACCCAGGATAGTCCTAAGGTCAAAGAGTCCTATAAGGAACTCATCCTTTAAACCTTCACATTTGATTTCAACCCTCTAGGTGATTAGGGGTATATAATCAAGCTTGTGGGGTTTGCAGGGAGTCAAGAGGTGTTTGAACTTCTGAAGGGTGGGTTCCACTTCTAGTCCTCTATGATAGTCAAAGGAAAAGCCTAAGGCTAGATCCTAAGTACTAAAGAGAGAAGAGAAGACCTCATCAAAAATAAGGTCAACAAGAATATTTTTGCACATATTTAGCAGAACACATTTAGGTACTTCCACAACAAAATTCTATAATTATTATTGATTCATTGAAAGAGGAAAAATATATTTTATTCTCATTTGCTTTCATATAAAGTTTTATAGTCTTGTTAATTTACGTTGCTTGCTTTACTTTTTCTTAAAAGAAAATTTCAGAAACAAATTTAAAATTCTCTATCTTAAAACATACATTACAAAATTATTTCAAAAAGTAAAAAGTTATTTTTCTTATTTCTTTAAAATTTTAGACATTTCCCTGTGGGTTCGATATCTTGGGGCTTAATCAGAAAGTCCTATATTACTTGATAAACGATGCGTATACTCGCGTAGAATCCCATATTATAAAATAATTAATGTTGATTTCTTATATACTTCGGAACCAAGTTTTCTGCATCTGTTGCAAAGAAAGGGATATAAACATTGAGAAGAAATATAAAGTGTAAAACGTAAGCATAAATACTTAGGGATCAGGTCCCATGCGAAAAATCGAGTATTTAAAATGTTTTGGGTCATTTCGATATTCGGGCACCGGCGGCGCTGGTTAAGCCTCCGGCGATGCTCTATTTAATTTTAATTGCGCAACTCTCTGTATTTTGGGCGCCGGCAGTACCTATTCTGGCGCGTTGGTGACAGTTCAATTTTTGGGTCTGTAAATTTTTTGCAATTTCAATTGTTTCAACGTTACGCCATCACATAATTAGCCTCTTTAAGCATCTATTTCATCAATTAAGTAACTAACTAAGCTAAAATTTACACAAAAAACACTAAAGATCTTTTTAATATATAAAATTCACATTACAAACATACACACTTAAGCATTAACCATATGAATTCATCAAGCCATAGAAATTCAGCGTCGCAAACACACTACGATACTCTAATGCTAAAAACTAAACACAAATACATAATCCAAGCATAATAAGTCCAAAAAAATACTACAAAGTCAATCAAGCCAACACTAAGCACACTAAAGCATAATAAAATACCAAAATACTAAATATAAAGCAGAGTCACTACTCATAATCAGTCTCAGTACTATCTTCTCCTCTGATATCTCCCATAGATTGACTATGCACAAATAGATTGTAGAAGGGATGATATGGTAATTCATCGGTCTAATCCTCAGTAATCACAACATTCCTTTTTCATCAGATTTATCAAACTTTCTTCGATTCTACCAGTGTGATTAAATTGTTCTTTCATCCTCCAATCCAAATGATCAAATAAATCAAAGATATTATTAATAACATTCATAAGTTTATGTACCTCTATCTCCAACTTCTTGATATTCTTCAAAATTACTTAGGAACTTTCAGGAAAGTAAGTTTGAATAGGTTGTGAACTCTAAGATGGTTGATCTACAATGAGGCTCATATCATTCTCATCTCCTATTGCCTGACAGTCATAAAGATTAATTGGGTCTATAGGCCTCCAGGGAAGAAGCAGTTTTTCCCAACTTTCATATGGAACCTGTGACTGGCTGCAAAGAAGAAAGATGGTGGAATGATGTCCAAGCCCATATTTCGATCCATGAATAATCAATCCCAATACAGATTTCACAATTATAGTACCAATATCGACCGACGTTCCAGTTTAATTATAATAATTTAAAACTGCACATTCCTTTGTCACTTTAATAATTTTCATAGTTGGAAGTAACTTTGTAGAAATGGAGTAATCCCATTTCTTTGACACCATATTTAAAAATGCATTAGAGAAACTTACAAATCCTTATATCTTATCTCTCAGTCTTCACCTTCATCCATCAAATAGCGATAAATTTCATTCATGTTGTCTCTTGTCGCATCAAAATTTGTATAATGGAAGATAGGCACATTCTAAATCATAAATAAATCATTAATCTTCGAAGGAGTGTATGGGGTAAACCTACCTCGTACATAACCAAGTCCTTGGTTGATTCCATGAAGATTTGCATAAAACTCTTTCACAACAAGAACAACTGCAGCGACATTAGTGTAACATAATACCTTCCAATGCCTCTACACAATAATCTCTTCTACTCGAGTACTTGGAGTATCCAAACATCGATTCACAAATCCTCTTTCTTTAATAATCCTCCTCTTCATCAACACTTTGTTGAATAATCCCTGCACCTCAAAACTGATGAATTTTCGTTAGTTGAAAACTCTAAATCTCGGGGATTCTTCAGAGTTGGAATTCATTGCATGCAAATTTGGAATGAAACTTTTTGTTTTATTCTGGATTTTAGGAGTTTGAAATCAAGTTTGAGAAGTTAAAAGGAAGAAAATTCCGCCAGAAAGTGCCAAAAACAACAATTTGAAACTCTAAAAACCGTCACCAGACCATTGATGCCAGCGGCGCCGGATAAGGTTCCGGAGGCGCCCAAATTCCAAAATAAGGTGCTGCTGATTCCTGATAAATATATGTGCTTACAAATATGATATGAGAATTGGCAACGACACCAAAAACTTGATCCCCAATACAAGAAACGGCGTCAAAAACTTGATCCCCGATAGATATACGTGCTTACAAATATGATATGAAAATTGGCAACGACACCAAAAACTTGACTCCGCTGGATAAATGCGCTGATGATTTTAGATATGAAAATAATGATTTTATAATATGAGATACTACGCAAGTATACGTATCATTTATCAAGTAATATTGGACTTTCTGATTAAGCCCCAAGATATCGAACCCATAGGGAAAATGTAAAATCTTTGAAGAAATCAGAAAAATTATCTTTTTACTTTTTGTTATGGCTTTTGGAAGTATGTGTTAATTTTGAAAGGTTTTGAAAGTTGATTTGTCTTTTGAAATTTCCTTAATAAAATGTTAAGCAAGAAATTAAAATTATAATAACTTAAAAAAAACTGTATGTAAAATACTATTAACTAGAATATCTTTTTCTTTCCTTTTATGAAGTAGTAATAATTCTTAAAGTATTGTTGTGGAAGTATTTAAATTTTTTGTGATAGATAGAAGCAAAGGTGTTCTTTACCCTTACTTGGTTCTATAAAGAACATAGGTTAATTTGAAATTTTTATTATTTTGAACATGTTTAGGCAGGGAAGATACTAGTCTCTCACTCTAGAGTTCCCTCGATTCCCACCATCTGGGGGCTACCTTCTCATAACAAAACTCAAAACTTCAAACCAAATTAGGGGGTTTTCGGTTGTCACTCTAAAATCCTCTAATTTTAATCCCTTTCATAAAAATATCCTCTAATATTACATTCAATTATATGGACTACAATTCTCACCCATATAATTGCATGTGATTCTTACTAACTTTTATGAGACAATACTGCATTGGATCTTACATAAGCTCAAGAAATTTTACAACTAAACAAGCCAAATTAAAAAGTAAACAATGTTTTTAGAAACAATCTTCACAACTTCTTCCAACTTTTAAACACTTATACTTTCCACAACAATTAATTATAAATTAATTACTGCTCCATTTAAGAAAGAAAAAGTTAAAGTAAACTACTCAGAATGCATTGAGAAAATACAAAAAACAAATTGATTTGAAATTAAAAACAAAAAGAAAAATAACAAAAGAAAGCAAGTATTAATAAAAAGATTAAAAGTAAACACTTATCTGAAAATCCTCTCCACAAGACTAAGGATGTTCCTCTGAAACTTTTACTCTTTGCTAAACTACTCCTCAGAGCAAGTCTCCCAACTCTAATGACTCAGAATACAAACATCAGACTTCAATAAAAACTAAACTAATAGAAAGAAAAGAAGTGGGAAGAAGAAGACTTCACTCCGAACCTTTTCTCCTTTCTACTCTCTACTCCTACTCTTAATAAAAACTCTTACAAAATAAAAGTAAAATACTATAAAAACTCTCATCAAAATGCAAGTGGAAGAGCAGTGGAAGAACAAGAAAAGACCCTTCAAAATGCAGTGGAAGAGCAGTAAAAAAACCCTTCAAAATGCAGTGGAAGAGTAGTAAAAAACCCTTCAAAATACAGTCGAAGAGCACTTAGTCATTCCTAAGACTCTCTTTAAATAGTAAACCAAAAGGTGTCTTGCTGTCTCTTCAAAATGTGTCCAGATTCGATGTATCTACCATGGAACGCACCCCTTCATTCAAACTTGCCGCCCAAAGGAAGTTATGGTAGTTAACACCATGAGTTGCATCCCATCCCCTTTGATATTGGCTCCAAATACATGAAGATTTCGATTTTTAACTGTGGCGGCTAAGCGCTGTCCCAGCGGCGCTTAGCCGCCAGTGCCAAATTTATAATTTTTCATTATTTTTTCTCCAAATTTGATCCAATTTTGCTCCTTTCATCATGACCATCCATTTTCATCATGCATGCAAGAGAAACACAAAGTATCTTCCCTTAAAGTGCAATATCATTAAAAATAGGTATACAAATGTGCATAAAAATACTATATATTTTAGGTGTATCAGCTGCTCTCTGAAATAGGGTGCCGGCGACACCCAATCAGGCACCGGCGGTGCAGTGTTTAAAAATGCCTCGAACTTCATTTTGGTATGAAGTATTCTAATTCTACGATACGATCCAATAATTTCCAATCTTTTATGATATTTATCAGTGAGTAGGACTCAAAATGACTAACTACAAGTACAACTACTAAAGACAAGAAAGAAAACATAATGAAGATAAATATGGGTTGCCTCCTATAAAGTGCTTGGTTTAACGTCGTCAGGCCAACAAATCATTCAGTTATTCAGGATGACTTAGAATTAAAACCTCTTTAAAATCTGGTCGATACGCTTCAAAATATGCTTTTAATCTATGCCCATTATTTTTATATATCTTTCTAGTTTTAGGATCCTCAACATCAATAGCCGCAAAAGAAGAAACTTTTATAACAGTAAGAGGTCCTATCCACCTAGACTTTAGTTATCCAAGAAATAATTTTAATCTTGTATTATATAGCAAAACCTTTTGTCCATGTTCAAATTTCTTTTTTTATATCTTCTGATCTTGCCATAATTTAATTTTCTCCTTATAAATTTTGTCATTATGATAAGATTCATCTTTAATTTCTTCCAATTCATTCAATTGCACAAATCTCTTCTCACCTGCATTCTTTAAGTTAAAATTTAGCTCTTTTATCGCCTAATATATTTTATGCTCCAATTCTACACGTAAATGGCAAATCTTTCCAAATACAAGTCTATAAGGAGACATTCCGATAGGGGTCTTAAAAGCAGTCATATATGCCCATAATGCATTATTTAATCTCACAGACCAATCTAATTTGTGAAAATCCACAGTTTTCTCCAAATATTTTTTAATTTCATCATTAGACATTTCTACTAAACCACTAGTCTAGGGATGATAGTCAGTAGAGATACCATGAATAATATTATATTTCCAACAAATCTCTGAATCAGATTATTCCTAAAATGAGATCCACCATCCCCTTACACTATTTATATTAGTAGGGCTCATCCCAAAAGTAAAATTTAGCATCATATCTAACTTTCTTTTGTTGTTGCCTTGTTAAATCAGGTAGAAAAATATCACTTACTATATAATTCACAATATCAGCATACCAAGGAAAATTCATTTCCTTAATGATATAAAGTTGTTCATTAGAGAAAGTTTCTGTAATTTCCTTCTCAAATTCAGATAGTTTATATTACTCTAGTCTAAATAAATGATCAGCAATTTGATCATCAATTCCTTTTCAATCAACAATCCTAAAGTTAAATTCTTGCATTAGAAGTATCCAACTGACTAATCTTCCTTTGCCATCCTTCTTTTGCATTAAATATTGGATAGTTGAATGGTCTGTATGCACTATACATTTAGTTCCAATCAGATAAGGACTAATTTTTTCAAAAGCATACACGATAGCTAATAATTCTCATTCTGTAGTGGTGTAATTAATCTAAGCTTCATTAAGAGTTTTACTAGCATAGTAAATAACCTTGAACATTTTACAATACTTTTGCCCAATAGCAATTCTAATCACAAAATTACTGGCATCACAAATAAGTTCAAATGATTTCTCTCAATCAAATGAAACAATTATAGGGGTAGTGATTAGTTTCTCTTTTAATAGCTGAAAGGCCTTCAAACATTCTTCATTAAAATCAAGTTTCTTATCTTTTTCTAAAAGTTGGGACAAACTTTTAGTAATTTTTGAAAAATTTTTAATATAATGCCTGTAAAACCCTACATGTCCTAAGAAACTGCTTAACCCTCTCACTGTAGTAGGAGGTGATAACTTCTCATCAATCTGAATTTTTACAGGGTCAACCTCCAAACCAAGTTTAGAAATTTTATGTTCAAGTACAAATCCTCCTGCAACCATAAATTGACATATTCCTCAATTTAGAACTAAATTTTTCTCTCTCAGAGCTCCAAAGAATTTTATAAATTATTCAAACATATTTCAAATGAAGTTCAAAATACAGAAAAATCAACCAAAAATACTTCTATTCCATTATCGATCAAATTATTTAAAATAGACATCAGACATCTTTGAAACGTTGCAGGTGAATTACAAAATCCAAATTGGAATTTTCTAAATGCAAAAGTTTCATAAGGACTAGTAGATGTAGTTTTTTCTTGATCCTTAGGAGCAATATATATTCCATGGTAACCAGTATATCCATCCAAAAAGCAATACTACTTGTGTCCGACAAATCTATCCAACCTTTCATCTAGAAAAGGAAGAGGAAAGTGATCTTTCCTAGTGACAGCATTTAATTTTCCATAATCAATACAAATTCGATATCCATTAATTTGTCTTGTTGGTATAATTTCATTCTATTCATTCACATCAATAATCACTCCTTTTTTAGGTACACAATGAATTGTACTCACCCAAACATTGTCTGAAATTGGATAAATAATTCCAGCATCAAGTCATTTTAAAATTTCCTTCTTAACTACTTCTTTCATCAATGAAAAAAATATCCATTGAGGACCGGTTGACCTCATTTTTGATGAGGTTCTTTGCTTCTCTCTTTAGTACTTAGGATCTAGCCATAGGCTTTTCCTTTAACTAATCTTAGAGGACTAGAAATGGAACCCACCCTTTAGAAATTCAAACACTTCTTAACTCCCTGCAAACCCCACAAGCTTAATCACCTAGAGGGTTGAAATCAAATGTGAAGGTTTAAAGGATGAGTTCCCTACAAGACTCTTTGGCCTTAGGACTACCCCTGGGTGGCCTGGTCTGGTGATGGTTGACTTGCACATACACTACACTCTCAGACACATTCCATGTCCTAAAACCACACTCTCACTCAACTTGACTTCCTGACTCATGTAGGTAATTCATATGGATGGTCCTTAACCCTTAAGCCCCTGGCTAAGAGGGTTAGGAACAGCATGGTGAATGCCTCAAATGAGTCCTCTCATGGCTCATATGGGCTTAACATGGCTTCATGGCCTAACCAAAGTGATTCCATTTTACTCAAATTTGATTAATCTTCATTTTTTTAAAATTTTCAATTTTTGACCCCCGGGACCCCGGACCTACAAACCTACCAAATGCCCTTGGAGCTACCCAAAATTTGCAAAATTACTTAAAATTACCCAAAATTCCTCAAAATCAGTCCTAAACATTTCCCCCCACTCAAATTGATCATCCACAACCAAAAAATACCAAAAATTCCAAAAGTACCACCTATACCCTCCAAATACCCAAAATGCCCTTTTACCCCAAAAAATCCAAAAATTCAGAAAATTCTCAAAAAAATTCCAGAAAATCCCAAATATTACCACTTTCATTTTGTTCAACTACACCATGGGCCAATTTTGCCAATATACCCCACTTTTACCAAAACTCCGAATTTGACCCATTTTAAACCCAAGTGAACCCAATGTCAAACCAAACCACCCCAATTGATGTCAATTCTGGTCCAATTCAATTCTAAGCTTCAATTAAATATCACCAACATCAATTTAGACCAAATCTAAGTCCAATTTTATTGACATTTGAGCCCAATTTCAATTTGATGCCTTAGGCCCAATTTTGGCCCATGACCTAAACCTAGCTCAAACCAACCCAATTCAACCCCAATTGGTCCCAAATCTTTTCTAAAACCTTCCTAACACCCCCATAAACAAAACACTAACTTGATTTGCCCAAAATTTGAACCTAAACTCAACCCAAACCTAACCCAAAACCAAAATCCCTTAAATTAACCTAAGCCCAAACCTAACCCAAATGGGCCCAAATCCCAAAATAAGAACCCAGTCAAAGTTGGAAACTCTTTGTAACACTCTCATGAACATTTCTTAACATTAATTTTACATCAAATCCAACTTTAGCCCAACCTTAACCCAAGTTAGCCCAATTTGGCCTACTTTGGCCCCTTTAACTAAAAAGCCCAAATTCAACCCAATTCCACTCCAAATCACACCAAATTGATTCCAAACCATTCATGAAACATCCCTAAACCAATTGCAACAATTATTTGACATGGTCCTTCACAAAATTTTAATCCAAAAACCTATCCTAAAATCCAAATGTCCACTTCCCTAAATCACTTTAAAAGCCCATCTAAAACCATTTCAAAAAGCTCAAAATCTATCCTAAAGGCCATATGACATTTTCATTTGCCATCCATTTAATCAAAATCATTCCCTAAGTTCCAATTCTATCATCAAATGATTCCAAATCAAGCCTCATGCCAAATCACCCCAAAATTCCAAAAATCCCAAAATCCCTTTCTCATGCAAGTAAGCCAAGCCATTCCCAAGCCATGAGCAAGCTTTGAAGCCATGCACAAGCCACATGAAGCCATGGGAATCACTTTACACATCACCATACCATTAATTGCAAAAGGTGGAGCCTCTTTTAAACCCCCTTAAAAAAGTTTTAACCCTTTTAATGCTTCACCTTAATCCATGATTAATCCAAATATTCATGGATGGAGACTTCACTACCCTTTCCTAGCTGATCCAACTGACTTCTCTCAGCTCAAAGTCAAGCCTTGGGGAGGTGCACCTAGCCTAAACCATGCCTTGGACCAAATCAACCCAAAATGAGCCCCTTCCCCATTCCATTTTGAATCAAGCACTTTGCACATGGCATTAGCCAATTGAGTTCACTAAACCCAAGCACTGACCTCCCTGAGCCTGAGAGTGACCCATGCCTGGCCGGCCAGCCACCATAGTCACTGGAAAACGCCATGGCCGACAGCTCCATGTGAGCCAAACTTTCTAATTCTCTCTTGCTGACTTGTCTCAACCCAAATGGACAACATAGCTGTTCTTCTCCTCCCCTGAGCAGCTGATCCCAGCCTCCAATTACCCCTGGGAAGCCCTCCAGCCATGCCTATTTAAACACCACCACCTCTCAGCCAAATAAGGAGATGAACCAGACCTTAAGGAAACTCTGCCAAAATTACTCCCGGACCTTCTCCTAACCCAGAGCAGTTGATCCCCAGTGTTCCTTTACCCTAATCCCCATTAACAGAGCTCAATTTCTGAGTTGAAAATCCACCCAAAAACAGGACACTTCACCACGGTGAGCCAATCTCCAAATTGATTGGTCCTACACCTTCACCGGACCAAGAGGAGAAGTTCCTCGGCAAAAGCCCCCTCACCGAGCCGGCCATTGCTTCTAGCCTCCAAGCTTTCGATCGGGCTTGGTCACTTTCACACCTAGACAATTCCCGCAGCTGGAGACTTCATCTGGAGCTTTCCTGGACTCAATCGAAGGTGACACAACTCTCAGATCGAAGCTTCACTTCTCTGAGCAAAGGTATGAACTCACTCTTCCTCCTGAGCTTCCAGTGATTCTCCATTTTGTTTAAGTTAATTTCATAGCTGATAAACCATATGGATGTGTTCGTCTCTTCAAGATGAATCCATAGAGCATAAGAACACAAAATTCCATTGAGAATCGAGCGAGATCTTAGGGTTTCAGTGTGGACGGTCACGGGTGCACACCAGTCGTAGACGATGACCAGGAGCCGTTGGATCGCGAGTGTATCAAGCGGACGGTCGAGATCAAGTCAGACGGTGCGATGGTATATGAACCGCGGGACGCGTGGCTGCTGACTCAAGTGGCGCCGTCGAATAGGAATGCGCCGCGTGGGCTTTCGGAGCTACCGATGTTGCGCTGGCGCCTAGTCGAATAAGAAGATAAATAGGGTATTTTTTAATTTTTTAAATGTCCTAAACTTTAAAAATTCATATCTTTGCATAGAAAAATCACAAAAATAAAATAAAAATATCCTCTTGCTCAGTGAACAGAGGAGAATAAAGTCGAAAAGAAATCAAATTAAATGGATAAGTATTTTATTTTTAATCATTTATTTACTGTTTTCAGTATTTTAATTCTTCATTTGCATAGATAATTCACCATGGCATGAGGGCTTTTGAAGCCTCTGATCTTGGCAACATTCCCTTAATTTTTCAAGGTCAGAGGCCATCTCTGTGAAAAGTTATTGAATTTTCAAGTTTATGTCACTGTTTTGGGTATTTTAATTCCAATAATTATCATATTGTAAAATAAATTCTAGGAAAATTTGGTGATGTTTCTTAGTACTAGAGGACCCTATGAAAAATATATTTTGAGTTAATTCATTCATATTAACCTTAATTGGTCCAAACCCCTAAAAATGAACTTTAATTAATTAGGGTTAACCACACATCAAAAGAACTTGAAAAAAAATCTCCACTGATCTTTAGGATCAGAGGAACCTTATATAAAATTATGAAATCAATTGGAAATGTTTAACCCCACTACATAGATTAATTAAGTCACATAACTAAAATTAAACTTTAAAAATTCATAACTCTAAAAATACTTTTAAAAAATTCACAAAGTTGGTTTTGGAGCTTCTCTGGTATCAGGGGAGTTCAGGAAAATTTAAATTGGAATTTTTTAAAAAAGTTGATTTTTCACAATATTTTAATATTTTAATAATTAAAAAATAATAAAAATCACAAAAATATTAAAAATCATAAAAATGTCACATTTTGACTCCTAATCACTTAGGAACAAACCAAATATTTTTCCTAAGTCCCTAGGATAAGATATTGAATTTTAAAGGCTTAATTTTATTTTTAATATTAAAAAACGTATTTTCTAGCCTCTCCACTAAAATAATTCTAATAAATCAAAGAAAAATCAGAAAATTATTAAATTTTTTTTTTCGGAACTCTTTGAGGTAAGAGAGTTTTAAGAAAAATATATAATACATTTTTCAACTTTTATTTTATTTTATAATTAATTAATACTCTCAAAATAAAAATAATTATAATAAATAAAATGTAATTCAAAAAATCACAAAAAGTGGTCCAAGTGGTCCATTGGTCATTAGAAACATCTCATAATTTTCTTAAGGACAGAAACCATTCCTTCGTCATGTTGTTGAATTTTCTTGGAAAACCCCGATTTTCTACTAAAAATAATTGTACAAATAAATTAAACCCAGAAAAAACACATTTTTTCCTCTAATGTCTTAATTGACATGTGAGTGAGGTGACATAAAAATTTCAAATTCATTTGAGCTCAATTTAGTGAGTTATGAAGTAAATAAGCTTAAAAGGGCATAAAGGTGATTAAAAATTTAACCCTAATTAAGACTTTAGGTTTAATCAAAATGAAGGGTAAAATATTTGATTTTAATTTTCTCTTGGATGATTGAAAATTAGAGAAATTAAGGGGTAGAAACCCATTAAACACTTTGAAAATATCAAAATGAAACTTTATTTAATTAAATAATTTAAATTTTTGAAAGAGTACATTTAAAATTTGGATTATTAAAATACAGATATTATTAAGAGGATGTTTATTCTTTAATTTAAAAATCTCTAAATAAGTCACTTTAATAATATTTAATTCTTAATTAAAATAATAATCCAAATTAACAATTAAAATTAATAATTAAAACTAAAATTAAAATTAAAATTAAATTAAAATTAAATTAAAAATTAAAATTAAATTAAAAATTAAAGTTAAATTAAAATTAAAATTAAAGTCAAAATTAAAACTAAAATTAAATTAAATTAAATTAAAACTAAAATTAAATTAAATTAAAACTAAAATTAAATTAAATTAAATTAAAATTAAATAAAATTAAATTAAAATTAAATTAAAATTAAATTAAATTAAATTAAAATCAAATTGAATTAAGTTAGATTAAAATTATTTAACAACAAACCTAAATGAAATCATTAAGAATTAAATCTAAAATAATTTGAACACTATTCCAAACTTAAAATTATTAATTAAAACCTCATAATTAAATTAAAACACTTTAAACCATTAACTCGAACCTTAAATTAAGAATGATTAAAATTCTCGATAAATCAACTTGCCCTTAAAGGCTTTAATTATTATAACTCTTAAATAGAGTATTAAGTGAGATGTCACTTCATTCATCAGGTAATCAAATACCTAAGTTCACTGAGCAAGAAACAAAGTTTAACTAAACTCATGGATGATTAATTCACCTATGCAACTAAACTTACTTGGACTCAAAACTATCCTAGAAATTTTGAAAAGATGTTTAGGACTCGTCCTAAGCACTTCCTCAATATGACGGGATGTTTTAGAAGAACAGCTGAATTTAATTGTTCTTTGATGAAGAAGATCATCCTTAAACCAAACCAAAAACCTAGACGTCATAGGAAATGACTAGTTATAGGATTAGGAATTTGGTAGACAACCAAGATCCTTTCCCTTAGCTTTACCTAGGTATTTCTCGCAAAATATTTAAATGCCTTAACATGTGTTTCAAGTGCAGTCTGGGATGATGAGAAGACCCTCCAGGTGCACTTTTACTTTATTGCAATTTACATACATGCACTGTACTTTACTTTTTCTTGTATGATAAACAAGACTGTTGCATGAAAACCAAAACCTTTAGGATAGACCCTAAACTGAAACCAAAACTAAATTAAAAGTCATTGCAAGATAAAATTCACCGCCACAACGTTCAAAATATAAAACAACTCAAAATTTAATCACAAACAGAACAAGAAAACTACAATTATTACTAAATTAAAATGTCTCGTTGAATGATCGGGAATACCTCGGATGATGTAACCCACGCGTTGCTAACGGGATTTCCCACGGTCTAAATGAAAGTGTGGAACTCATTCAGTTGAGTTTAGCAAATTCATCTGGACTAAGTGAATTCAATAAAAATAACGGTGTCGGATTGACGGAACCGTGGGATCTTAATCGGTTCTGTTTAACCAATTTTAAGATTTGTTTAATTAAAATATTAAAAACACTTGGATTTTAAGATTCTCTCTAAACCAAAAAACTTCTCTCATCTCCTGATCTATGACTTCTAAAACTAAACCTCTACAACAACAAGAAACTCGGAGCATGGTGGGCAGCTCGGCCATCGTCATCAGCAAAACTCGGATCTACTTCAGCAAAACATTCTTAGAATTAAACAACAAAGCCATAGGATTTCGAGGTAGTTTTCCTAGTGCAACATAAGTCCTCAACTCTTCATTAGGCTTTTGCATGATCATGTCATGTAAATTAAGCCCTAACCGAACTTAGGACTCTGAGGTAGTTGTTCGGTACGACATAAACCCTTACATCTTCAAGGCTATTTGTATGATCATGTCATACAAAAATAAGTCCTAATTAATTAAAATTGGAAGGATTGCAACATTAAATAAATTCCCAAATCTAAGCCAAACAATAGGATAGTTTGAGAAGTTGCCAAGATTCTTCTTGGATCCTCAGCTTCTCCTACTTCTCTTCCTTTGGACTCTTAAAATAAACTTGTTCCAAATTTGAGTTGATCCCTTTTGAAATTTCCAAAACTCAATCTTTTGAAAACCCTAAATTTTGAAATTATTGAGAGCAAAACCACTGATCATTATCAAGAGTTTTCTTAAGTGATTCCCGTCACTTAGGATGTAATTAAGTGTAGGGGCTTGCCCTTATAGGGATCTTTAAGAACCCAGGTAATATAAACCCTGCTTAATTCCTTTATATTGAGCATGGGAACTTGTCGGCTTATAAAATTGGTTCGCAAACCAAACGGATGTCACAAATCTTCTAGTTTATTTAATCGAGCCCCATCATCAAGCAGTGTGTCTAATCTTCGGGATAGATACACGGTTTATGGTGCGGTGCTCATTTATATAAACTATTTGGGATGTGAGATGGGTTTGATTTCATATCTTAAAACTTTCAAATTTAAAATTATTTTCAAAATCAAATACTACTTTCTAAATTATATGTATATTTAAATTAAATATGAAATTTAAAATTCACCGACAACTTCTGTAGGTGACCCCTTTTTAAAAATACAACACTCAACCTAAAAATAAGCCGTACAGGACCAGCTTTAGGTTAATGTTGTTCATCCAACAAAATTCTATGCATACAGATTGAAGGGCTAATTCCTTTAATATCAGCAAAGATCCAACTAAAAGCCTTTTTGTATCTTTTTAAAGTATCCAATAATTTTTGTTCTTGATATTCATTCATATCCGAAAATACAATAATTGATAAGGTAGATGATTCTCTTAAAAACATATATTTCAAAAGATTTGGAAGAATTTTCATTTCAAGTTTAGGAGGTTTTATGATAGATGAAATTAAACTTTTATCATCACTTTTCATAGTGTCCAACATTTCAATTATTTTTTGAACATAATCTAAATCATCATTCTTCATATCATTAAAATCATCTTCAATTTCATTATCATCCTCACATATCAAATTTTTACATTCTATTTTCACTTCCAACATTTCTTAAAAATGACCATCTCTCAAATAATCAAAGATTTCCATTCAAAAGCATTCATCATCTTTTTCTGTTAAGGGGTATTTTATAGATTTTAGAATATTAAAAGTCACCTCATGATCATTAACTCTCAAAGTTAATTCTCCTCTTTGAACTTCAATCATAGCTCTTCCAGTAGCATGGAATGATCTTCTCAAAATAATTGGAATTTCTTTATCTTCCTCCATATCTACTATAATAAAATCCAAAGGAAAGATAAATTTATCCACCTTAACCAATACATCTTCTACAACTCCTTTAGAATAAGTAATGGGACGATCAGCTAACTAAAGAGTTACAGATGTAGGTGAAATTTCTTCTATTCTAAATCTTTTGAAAGTTGATAAAGGTATAAGATTAATACTAGCTCCAAAATCACAGAAAGCTCTTTTGAAAAAGTTTTTGCTTATAGCACAAGGGATAGTGAAACTACCAGGGTCTTTATGTTTTTCAGGAATATTTTTCTGAATAATTTCACTACACTCTCCGCTAAGTACAACAATCTCATGATCTATGAACTTTCTTCCTTTTAAGAATATCCTTCATAAACTTTGCATAATCAGGCATCTGTTATAATGCTTCAACAAAGGGAGTATTTACCGTTAATTTCTTAAGGATTTATAAAAATTTTGTAAAGTGGTTATCCTTATTTATTTGTTTCAATCTTTGAGGAAACGGAGGTGGTGGGTTTTCTACAATAATTTTCACTGGTTCAAGCGGATATTCTAAGTGTAGATATATTTTATTAGTACCTTTTTCAATTTCCACCTTCTCTTTCTCAGTTTCAAATTATTTTTACTAATTCTTTTCCACTCCTTAGTTGAATAGCCTTAATTTACTCTTTATTTTGATCTTTTGGATTGATCTTAACATTACTGGGAAGTGTTGCTGAAGGTCTTTTATTAAGCGTAGTGAAAATTTGTCCTAATTGATTCTCAATGTTCTTAATCGTGACACCCTGAATTTGTAAATGATTACCCTTATTTAAAATTAATTATTCAATAGAGAACTTCTTTTCCTTAAATTGTGAGTTACTATTAAAACCTGAAGGATAAGAAGGTCAATATTTTGTGTTTCCTTGGTTGTTCAAATTTCCTATTGGGTTCACAAGATTGTTTCCCCATTACGGGTTAACAGTAGCATTGTTATCATTACTCCAGTTAAAATTCAGGTGATTCTTCTAACCAGGATTGTAATAATTTGAATAAGAATTTTTGGGTCTATTATTTATAGAATTTAAGGTCTCATAGGGTGTTTGAGATTCTATTATGTTTTTAAATGAATTTTCCTTTATCACTGGGGGTGTTTGAAAATTATTCATTCTGTACTGAACTAATTTCTTTGAAAGGCCAGCAATTTGAGAGAGAATCATAGTTATAGCATCAGAATCATGAATACTAGCTACTCTCTTAGGATTTACTCGTTGAGAGGGCCATTAAAAATTTTTAGTAGCCATCTCTTCTATTAACGAATATTCTTCATCAAAAGGTTTTGACATTAATCATTCACCAGCAGTAGTAGCATCTACAATCAATCTAAGAGATCCCACAAATCCATCATAAAATGTTTGAATTATTAACCAATCTGGTAAAGCATGATGTGGACACTTCCTAAGGAGATCTTTAAGTCTTTCCCAAGCTTCATATATTTATTTCCCTTCAAACTAACCAAAAGATGTAATATCATTTCTTAGCTTAGCAGTTTTTGATTGAGGGAAATATTTTGACATAAATTTTTGTGAAAGTTCTCCTTATGTTTTGATAGTTCCAGGTGCTAACGAATTTAACCACAGCTTGGCTTTATCCATTAATGAAAAAGGAAAAAGTCTAATTTTGACAACATCATTTGATTCTCTAACATATTTAAAAGTAGCACACAAGTCTAGAAAACTAGCGAGATGTATATTAGGATCGTCTTTATGTGTTTCTCTAAAGTGATTATTTTATACCATTTAGATAATAACAGGTTTAAGTTCAAATGAATTAGCAGCAACATCAGGATTTTAGATAGTTAAGTTAATATCATCTGCTTTTGGGTTAGCATAATATATTAAATTTCTTGGCAAAATTTTCATTTTCATTTCTTTGATTATTTTAGTTGTTCTCCATTTTGTGAGGATCTTCATATTGTTTTGGTTATTTTCGAGTTTTTCTAATAGTACACTCTAATTCTGAATCGTAAGGCACTAAACCTATGGATCCAATCCTACATATATAAAATCACACAAAACACACTAAAAAATTAAGCAAGCACACACAATTGCAAACTATAAAGTAAAGGTTTTCAAATACTGCAATTTTAACAGCTACTGTTTTATACCTTCCCTGACAATGAAGCCAAAAACTTGATCTGGTGTGCTGCCTCTAACGTAAATACTCAAAAGATAGTTTTAGTTCAGTTTCATAATAAGATTAAATTAATAATTAGGCAGTCACTTGTATACGCAAGTATACGTATCGTTCAAGTAATACAGGGCTCTAGTGGAGTCCTGGTTATCGATCCCACAAGGAAGGTTGGAAATTTTCAAAGTATAGTAAAGATTTGAAATCAAACACTCAATTCAAAATGCATGTTTAAGTACTATTTAAGTTGCTAACGCAAAGATAACTAAAGCTAAATTAACTAAAATTACTTTATAAATTTCTAAACGGGATTAACTAACACACACTAAGTTTTGTATTGTAAGGTTTGAATATGGAAAAGTATCTTTCCTCTTGCAATGATTCTATGATGTGTGATTGATATAGATTGATAATAAATTTGTATTGTACCAAATAGGAGCATTCATATTCTTTACCCTTGTCAGAGTACTCCCACTTCTAAGTTATGTAAAGAACATTGATAAATCCTAGGCTTAGTCACAAAATCCATGGTTAGGCTGGGGTAATACTGGCTCTCACTTTAGAGCTCCCACTGCCCTTCACCTGAAGGCTAACCCTAACTTTAGTTACCAAACATTAGGACCAAATTAGAAAATTCAGCATGTTACTCTAAAATCTCCAATTTGATGCCCATCAAACTACTTTTCTCTCTTTATTTGCACTCAATTCCCATGAACTACGCAACTCATTCATGGTCATTAAATGAATTTTCCACTATTATTGTAGAACACTTAGTCCTTTTGAATTGAATGTTTCACAACAAATTTTAATAATTAAATTGGCCAGATCAAAAAGTAAATGAAGTTCAAAGTGAAAAATCAACACATTTTCTTAACATTTTTATGGCACATCAAATTTACATCAACACTTCACCACATCTCATTGCAAGAAGAAAGACAAATAAATCTACTCAAAGTTCATGAGGAAAATACAAAAGTATATTGATTATTTATATAAAAGCAATGTCATACAAACCACAAAAGTAAATACAACTTATCACAATTTCTTCCCCACGCAAATTCCTTGAACTTCCTTTGAATCCTGTTCTCACATCACTACAACACTCAGTTCTATTTTTAGAATAGTAAGGAAGAAGCAATCTGTCATTTTCCTCCTTCTCCTACACTCTTAGAGAAGAATCTCTAACAAAACAAGACTTTTACACACTTAAACACACTTACCAAACACTCTCCATAAACCCTAACATATTTTTGGTGCATCACAGGTCTATGCGGTGCACACCAATTTGGACCTAAAATGAAGATGAAAATAAAATGGATGGGATATTACTGTCCAACAATCATGATTGACTATCTTGAAACTGTAAAGAAATGTCATCAATGTCAAGTATATGGAGTGGTCATACATCAACCGCTAAATGTGTTGCATACAACAATTGCATCTTGGTTATTTGAATGTTGGGGCACATATATAGTGGGCCCCATAAACCTTCCATCATCTAAAGGCCATCGATTCATTTTAACAGCCACAAATTACTTCTCTAAATGGGCAGAAGCAATACCACTCACAAAAGTCAAGACAGAACAAGTCATTCATTTCTTCAAAACACACAATGTCTACAGATTCAAAGCTCCTCAAAGAGTCATATCAGACAAGGGACTGGCCTTCAAAAATACAAAAATTAACAACTTTATCTTGAGACACATAATAGATTGGAGATATTCAACAATCTACTAACCTAAGGCCAATGGTTTGGCTGAAGCTTTTAACAAAGAAATTGGTACAAATTTTGAAAAGGACATTAATTAACAGTCCAAGATAATGACATGAGCGATTAATTGAAGCTTTCTGGGCCTATAAAACTAAGTACTAAACTCTAATACGGTCAACATCGTTTGCTCTGGTATATGGTTCTGTGGCTGTGCTACCACTTTAAGTGCAGATTACTTCTCTCAGAGTTGTAGTTGCAAACAATATAACTAAAGAATGCAAAATTACGACTTGAAGAACTTGAAAACTAAGAAGGCAAATGTAGATAAGCCGAACAAGATCTTGAATTATACAAAAAAAAATGATACGGGCTTATGACAAATTAGTTCGCCTCGAGATATTTCAAATCGGTGAATTAGTTTTAGTTCTCCGAAGACCTATCCTTGCTCACTGAAAAATAGATGGAAAATTTGAACCTATGTGAAAGGGCCCATTTTTTGTTGAAAATACATATTTGGGAAGATCTTACTAGTTGGTAGATTATCAAGGAAAAAGAATCTTACCCCTAATAAATGGACGGGGCTTGAAAAAATATTATGCAACATGAAAAATGATGGCTCGTTTGTAAACTGGGAAAACAATAATAAATAAAAAAATTATTTTCAGACAATCAATGCCCTTTCTGAGACTTTTACTTTTGTTCATATAACATGTGTTTGTGAAAATCATTTCTCGACAATAAATTAAAAAAAATTCACATTGATAAAATCAAATAAAAACTTGGTCTGACATGTTTCCATTAATGTGTTGCTTATAGAGAAATGCTGAACAACAGACTCTTATTCACTTTTTGAAGTGTTGTGTGTTTGGCACTGGACTATTGGAAAAGGATCAGGAATTCATGTTGTCTTAGATCTGAAATAGGTGAAACTACTTAATAATGGGCCATTGTTGTCCATTTCCGATGAAAGAAAAGGCTGAAAGGAAAATTCCAATATTGGAATTTAAAACCTAAAAGAAAGATATTATTAAAGAAAAAGAAAAACCAATGGATCATAAACAAAAACTTAACTCTGGAAGGTTGAAATTAGTAGTAGTCAATGTGACTCATGGAATCATAAAAGCATCTAATGTTGTGGTAAATAAATTAACACCTGGAGTGACTAGGACTCAAAGACAAAACCAGAATAAATGATTGAAACGACTTAAAGAAAAAGAACGACACAACACAAAACATATGGAGGAAGATACTTATGGATTTAAATTTCCAATCCTCAAATATACACCTAACTGGTCAAACTTTGGTCATAATGGACCCATTGACTAACAGGTCACCCCATGACCTAACCGGTTAAACATTGGTCAAAATGGACCCATTGACCACCCCATTGACCAACAAGTCTAATCAATGAACTAAACGGTCAAACTTGGTCAAATGGTCAGTTCTTGACCCAATGACTGCCACATTAATCCAAACGTCAATGCTTGACCTAACTAGTCAAACATTGGTCAAAATGAACCATTGATCAACAGGTCAACCCTTGACCTAACTGCTTAAACATTGGTCAAAATGGACCCATCGACCAAATGACATAAATGGTCAAATTTGATCAAAATGGGCAGTTCTTAACCCAATGACCACTACATTTTCCCAAAAGTCTACCTGATGACCTAAATAGTCAAACTTGATCAAAATGGTTAATATGTGACTCAATGACCACCACATTGACCACATTGGTAAACTTTGGTTAACTCTGGTCAACTCTGGCCAACATTAGTCAACTTTGGTTAAAATAATCAATTTCGAACCGAATTAATAAAATTGGTCAAATGGTCAACACCCAAAATCTTTTTGACAAATTTATAAGCTAATATTATAATTTCATACATTTTTAATTAATTATAGAATTAATTTAAAATGAAATTACAATTAAATAACCTTAAACTAAATTTAAATTCATGACATCACATATGACATCGAATATCCATAAATAAATTTCAAAATTAAATTGAACACATGTAGGGTTTATATCTTATGACCATGACACATCATCCTTATGGACTCATCATGAAGGGAAGAACTTATGTGTCATTTCTTCATGAATTATAAAATGAAGATGTGATGAGATCATCTCTCACCGCCATCTCTTCAAATGAAAAAACGAATCACTTAAGCCCTTATCCAACTCCTAAGTAATCATGATAAAGCTATGGGAGTAAGTCGAAGGGAGTGTATGTGGCATTATTTTATAAAATCATTGGTGACATGTTAACATAGGTGGATGAAGACTAACTAGCTCACTTTGAAGTCACCATTCACCTCATCTCCCGCCCAATAAGAGATAGACATTACACAAACCACTCGCTTCACCATGGTTGAGTTCACCATAACCAAGCCATGGAATTAAGGGAAAAAGAAGCCTATCTGTCATTCTATTCGAAAATCAGTTAAATACTTTATAAGCTTATGTGGGGAAGGCTAATCCAACTCAAGCTCAAAGATCTAGCCACCTCATGAACCATCCAATGAAGAAGAGCCAAAGCAATGATCTAACTTCAATCTCAATGAAGATATCACTTGGAGGTCTCACCAATGGATATCTCTATCCAGCAAGCTTATCCTCATGCCATAATGAACTGATAACCTTCTTCCCTAAGTAATCAAAGCTTAGCCATGACATTTCCATGGCTATATATAGCCTAATCCGAGAGCCCTCACAAAAAAAGAGACCCTTCCACAATCCTTAATTCCAAAAACCCTCAACATCAAACTTTTTATGCATCCTATAGGCAATTGATTCCCTGTAGAATCAAACTCCGAAGCTCACTATCCTATCCTAATTTGTCACCCATAAAACCGGACAAGTATTCTGGTTGAGAAAAAGTCTTTCAAAACTCTAAATTAACTATTCTAAATCCATCCTGAGCTTAAAGAAGGCATTTCCAATCAACATTGGCCTTCCCCATAGGCCTTAACCCACCTCAAGCCCTAACAGTGAGCACCTATCATCGAAGTCATACCTACACCCAATTTCCTTTTAAATTGAGCATACCAAAAGCTTCGCATGGACTTGACTATCATTTCAGATAAGTTTAATTGAAGTTACACCTCACTAAGACTAAGTATGACCTATCTAACCTACTTTAGGCTCGGTTCTAGTACTCTGTGAAGTGAACCATTTCACGACCTACAAGTCACCATATGGATGGGTTCGCCCTCTCCAGCTGAAGCTCTAGGAACAAATTTTCCTCAAATCCATGAAGAATCGAGGGAGATATTGTGCATAGATCATGGATGGCTTGTTGGTTCATGCCAGATAAAGGAGATGAACAAATGTCTTCCGTTTCTGTGTTTTTGGAAATGAACGACTCTGATTAAAAAATACAGATCCTGTGTTATAACCCTCACAGTGGATCAAGCGCGTTTCGATGTATACGAGGATACGCGTCGTCCTAAGGGTATAATGATTTAATTAAATACAAAATAACCTTAAAAATTTCAAAAAAAAACATATCTTAGTACTTATAAATTGCAAAAAAAAATTAAAAATACCCTCGAACTCAGGACAATGAGGAGAATAATGCGAAAAAGAAATTTTAAATTAACAAGTTATATTTAATTTATAATTAATTAATTAATTTTTAAAGTAATTTAATTATTAAAAATGATTTATAAATTAGAAAATTTTGAAATTTTTAGGGATTAACCTTTAACCCCTCAAGAACACTCCTTATTTTTTCCAAGGCTAGGAAAATTCTCTAGGATCTAATTTCCTAATTTCAATCAATTTTTGTAATTATTTCGAAAAATAATTATAAAATAAATTTAAATTGGAAATTAAATTTAAAAATGCTTAGAAATTTTATAGTGACACTTTTATACTCTAAAATGAGAATTTTTAGCCATTTGAAGATTTAAAATGACATCTTCATCAATTAGGGTCAAAATTGTAAATTTCAAATTTACATTTGAAACCCTAAAACTTCTTAGGCTTAACTTTTAGCCTTAAATGACATGTACTATTGACCAAATCCTGAACCTTAGGTATAATTCATAAACTAGATCTAGGTTGAACTTAAACCCTAGCTGCCATATAGTTTAATCATCTCCCCAAGACCAATGGATCTATCCCTTATAGATCCAGAGTCAAAATCCCTTAAGTCTAACTAACACAGACTTGAATAACCTGAATCCAATCCCTAGTGAATTCAAGCCAAACTTGGACAATTCTATTCAACTCATGTGAACCCAAACTTTATCAAAACCCTAATTAGGTATAATCCCTCATTAAAACCAATTAACTTTCGTAAACATTAATTACATTAGGTTTAAATCAAATAGACCCTAATTAGGTCTAAACCCTCATTAGATCCTAATTAACCACCTTAAACCTTAATAACATTAGATTTAAGTCAAAATAAATCCTAATTAAGTCTAAAACCTCATTAGACCTAATTGATTATATTAGAACTTAATTGCATTGGGTTTAATACAAATTAAAACCTAATTAGACCTAAGCCTAATTAGGTCAAACTAATTTAATTAAGCCTTACCTAAATAAATTTTAATTAAACTAAAACTCTAATTAAGTCTAACCTTAATTAGACTTAATTAACCTATAAGTCTTACTTGCATTAGGCTTAAATAACCTTAAATCATAAATAAGGCTAACCCTAATTAGACTTAATTGACCCTTAAGCCTTACTTACATTAGGCTTAAGTAACCTTAAATCATAATTAAGTCTAACCCTAATTATACTTAATTACTCTTAATTCTTACATACATTAGGCTTAAGTAACTCTAAACCTTAATTAAGTCTAATCATAATAAAATTTAATTAATCCTTAAGCATTACTTACTTTAGGCTTAAGTAACCCAAAAATCATATTTATGTCTAACCATTGTTAGACCTAATTAACCCTTAAGTCTTACTTACATTAGGCTGTCTTACTTACATTAGGCTTAACCCTAAAACCTAATTAGATCTAACCCTAATTAGACTTAATTAACCCATAAGCCTTACTTACATTAGGCTTAAGTGCCCTTTAAATCTAATTAAGTATAACCCTAATTAGATTTAATTAAACCATAAGTCTTACATACATTAGGCTTTAGTAACCCAAAATCATAATTAAGTTTAACATTAATTTGACTTAATTAACTCATAAGCCTTACTTACATCAGGCTCAAGTGAACATATATCATGATTATGCCTAACCCTAATTAGACTTAATTTAACCCTTAAGCCTTACTTACATTAGGCCTAAGTGACTTTAAACTCTTATTAAGTCTATCTCTAATTAGACTTAAATCAAACTCAAACTTAGGTTCAACCCAACTTGAACCCAAGCTAACTTTACCACTATGTTCAACCCATATTGAACCTAAATCAAACTCAAAATTAGGTTCAACCCAACTTGAACCCAAGTTAACTTTAACACTAGGTTCAACCCATATTGAACCTAAATTAAACTCAAACTTGGGTTATAACTCAACGTGAACCAAAGTTAACTTAAACACTAGGCTCAACCCTTATTGAACTTAAATCAAACACAAAATTTAGGTTCATTCCAAAATGAACCCAAGATAACTCAAATATTAAGTTCAACCTAAACTGAACCTAATTAACCCAAACATTAGGTTCAACCCAAGTTGAACCTAACTCAACTAAACGTTAGGTTCAACCTATAACTCAACCCAATTTTAGGTTCTACTTGAAACAATATCAAATTAAACTCTTAACTTCAACCTAACTTGATCTTAAATCAAATAAAACATTTAGAATCTAAATTAATCTTAAGTCCCTACTTACATTGGACTTAGAAAAATTTCAAGGCATAGTTTCAATTCCTATTAAACCTAAACTAATTTTAGATCCTGTTTACATTGGATCTAAATTAAATTTAAGTCCTACATACATTAGACTTAGAGCCATTTTAAGCCCTTCAGTTCAATCCATATTGAACCTAAATCAACTTTAGGTCCTACCTAAATTGGACATAAACATATCCTTAACCTTAGGTTCTACTCACATTGAACCTGAAACTTTAGTTTCTATCAACATAGAACTTAAATCACCTCAAATTTTGAGTCCTACCAAAATTGGACTTAAAAAATTTTCAATATTAAGTCTTATCCAAATTGGACTTAAAAAGACATAAATCTTGGGTGTTATCTAAATTGAATCTAAATGACATTAAGCATTAGCTTCTAGTTAAGTTGAACCTAAATAAAAATCAATTCTTAGGTTTTACAAACATTAAACCCTAATGAAACATCAAACCCAAAGCGAATGACATCATGAGCAAAAAAACCAACTTAATAAATCATCGACAAAAACATAAAATTCACTATAAATGACATTAAAACTTAAAGTTGAACCTAACATGTAACTAAGTTTAAGAAGATATAATTGCTAATAAAATATCTTCCAATCAAACCGCAAATGGTCTGAAATGATGAACAACAAAAAACTGAATGATAAAATAAAATCAATTAATAATTCTTAAACAACCTAAAATATTTCAGTCCCTTAAAAATCTGACAGGATATTAAAACATAAACAAAACCTTAATGAACAAAGATCACCGGATGTAACCTGAACCTTAGCGTTCTTGATCAATGAAGGATTCTTGGACGATGCAATCCTAGTTGTTGACTGGAGTCTTCCGGTCCAGGTTTAAACACTTTTTGGACTACGTAGATCAAGACATCCAACGACCCCGAGACGACGGAGCCATGTACATCTTGACCGGGTTGTCTAAAAATTAAAAACTAACTAATAATTTAAGAAATAAAACTGACATTATTTCTTTTATAAATCTGACATTGTTTTCTTTACAGGTTGAAGACAAGGTCCATTTTAGATTTACTTTGCTTGTTAATAGGGTGGCTAACTCTGTTTTACTGGGAGACATTTTAAAGACTGGACAAAAAAATAAAATCAAAACGATAATAAAAAAAAACTAAAATGACATCAAAATAATGACATTCAAAATAAAACCAAACAAAAAATGACATTAAAATATTGGCATTCAAAACATAACAAAACCAAAATGATATCAAAACAACAACAACAAAAATGGGATAAAATAAAATTGAGAAAAACAAAAAAAAAAGTAAATAAATCATTGGGGTAGTACTTGACACTTAGAAACTTATTACCCTAGAATTGAACATTGATTTTTCTTTCCTCGATCTTGACATTTTCTTAGAGAGCGAGTTTTAACGTTAATTAGGGGTTTACTTAGACAATCTCATTTGTCTAAGATGTAATATATAATAGAAGCTTGCTCCTATAAGAGAATTAAAGATCATAGAATAAGTATCACACCTAAAATCTCTAGTTATTAGATTTTCCATGTGGTCGTCTTTATACGAAAATATATCAGGATAAGGCTTTCTGGAATTTTCTCCATAAGGATCACCACTGACATTTCCTTGTTCTACTATTTTCTATTTTATTAGCCTTCTTCAAGATTCTTAATATCTAAGGATCCTTTACATGATCCAAAAGAATACAATTAATTAAAGAATAGGGTAGTATAATAGATAAACAGAGCAGCAACTCCAAAACAACGATACTGGCAGACATTCCAACATTCACCACGACAAGAGAAAATTGGCGGCGGTGCTGGCGGTGACGAACCGGTCCTAGACACAACCAAGAGAGTTTGACAACTCTGATGAGGAATATTCTTTCTCCTCATCTCTCATTAAATCACTTGTTCTCTATAGATATTCCATCTTTAGACATATAGGATCCTCTTTTTCAATTCTAAAACTTAAAGAGTTATTTCTGACATTTCATAACAGCAAGACAAAATAATATAAAATAATAAATTCTCATATTTATAAAACGAGTCTATGACATTTTTTCCCCTTAACTTTTCAGAAAATAACAATGGAATCTCCTGACTCAGTTTTCTCCTATATGCAAGAACTTACTCATCAATTAATGACGCTGCTTATTCTACCAGAATGACTTTGGATTATTTGATGAAACTGAATTTTCTTTGAGTAGTTCATACCAAATTGATATACAACCCTTCAAGGAACATAATTTGGAATCCTACAACTACCCTTTCCAAGATTTACCTTAATTCTCTTATTAGGAATGGAAGAAGAATTTGACCGAAATGGAAAGAAAATTTGTATTGTGCAAGAAATAGACATTTTGTCACCATCTATGTATGGGGTCGGATATTGTCCTAAAAAGGTTCCACCAACACGTACCCAAAAAAGAAATAGAACTTGTTCTCATAAAAGAAAAAGAAATGGAACAAAGACAATGATTTTATAACATCTAAATTTGAGGAGAATTTTTTGGAGAACCCTTCCTTCTTAAATGAAAACCAGTTTTATCCAATACCTGTTGAACATAAGGATAATATGTTCCAATCATTTCAAGAAGAAAATTCTCCGTCAATCCAAAGTATATATTCTATGTTCAAAAGATTAGCATGAAAAGACTGGTATTCAATCTTTGGACTTTTAGACAGAATGGGATGCGCGGTCTAAAAAACAATGAAAAGAAAACTTCTTGTACATGAAGGTCTTTCCTATGACGAAATGGATCAACAATTATCATTGGAAATCCAATGTACTTGGCTACCAGTTAAGCTCTGTCTGGGGCCAAAAGCGAAAGATATAATTGTCTCAAAAGATTAGGACAAGACATGACAAATTGATATTAGAAGAAGAAGATACATCTGCTAAAATAAAAGCTCTTATCCAATAATTACAAATAGAGATCGTTCTTACTCACATCATGATGATATATTTCCTAGAATATCTCATTCTATACTCAAATTAATGTATGGACATGTGAGTCATCAAAAAGAATCTCCAATGTTATGAGTACTCCAACAGACAGTTCTCAGGAAATGATTTATGAAATACATCCTGTCAAATAACTTGAAGAAGTATTGAAAAAATTAAAAGCTAATATCAAACAATTCTTAATACGAAGGAAGAAAAATTCTTCAAGTAGTACAAATGAGGAATTTACTGAAATAAATGTGGTAGAGACACGAGCCACTTTCTTAGCACATGACCTATCTTCATCAAATGAAGAAAATAATACAGAAGAATTACGAACGACTATCCAACAATGAGATGAACATTTTAATTGTCTCGAATAAAAATTGAAGAAATGATGACCTCTTTAACAAATCCTCCACAAATCCCATTGCCCGCCATTGAAATTATTAGACCAGAGGCAGTAAACATTCTTGAAGATAAAAGTGAACCAATAAAAATTGAAGAGAACACTCAAAATAAAAAGGACTCCTTCTAGAGTGGTCATCCTTATACGAAAACATACCAGAATAAGGCATTCTGGAATCCTCTCAGTGAGCTTTACCACTGACATTTCCTTCGTTATAATGTTTTCCATTTTATTAGCCTTCTTCAAGATTCTTAATATCTAAGGATCCTTTACGTGATCCAAAAGAGTAAAATTACTTGAAGATTAGGGCAATATAATAGATAAACAGAGTGGAGATTCTAAAATAATGTCACTGACAGACATTTCGACATTCACCACGACACGAGAGAATTAACGATGGCGCCAGTGTCAATGAACTGGTCCCAAATGCAATCATATACCATGGTGAAATTCAATCGGTTGAACACCAAAAATTTTGATGAGGCTATGTTATAAGGCATGTTCACTAATTGAATGTGGGTGAGTGGTAAGGGTGATAGATTATAAGATAATGATAAAATGTAGAATGAGAGATTTATCCTTCAGTGGAGACACTCAACCTTGGAGATGCAGCCAAAAGAGATTAGTAGGCTACAATTTTAGAAATCAAGGATCAGTGAAAATTAATCAATATGTAAAGAGTCTTTTTTTGCTTTATGCATGTTGGGAATAGAAATGATTTACTTTCACTTCCTTTTCTTAATTGTAGAGTAATTTGAGTTTGGTAAACTTTGTGACTCCAACTATCACAAGATATTGATGCTTGATTGAACAAAGATGTTCTATTAAACATTTCAACAAAAAAGGATGATCAAGTGAAGGCAACAAAATTGTTGTGAAGTGGGTCGCCACTTCACACAAATAAATGTTTCAATGTAATAAGCATTTTTCAAGAGTACCATGTAATGTTCTTACAGTGAATTGTGCTAGGAAATGGTTCTAAAAAGGTGAAGCTACAGTTTATTATCTATCTTAATTTAGTTTAGCATGAGTTAGAAAACATAAGACAAAAAAGTTTTCTTTATCAAAATTTGGCAAAAAATAAGAACGAAGGAAAACATGAGTAAAAATTCTTTGGTGTTTCTCCAAGACAGTAGAGTGTCATGCCTCTGTGTTTCAGGTGTTGTACTTTACTTAACTTTTCCTGCAAATTTCTCCTATGTAGTTGTTGCGAACCAGGGATGATATTTCTTATTAAGCGTATGCCTAGGTCAGAAGATGAATTGGAACTTTATAAAGAAAAGTTTCACTTATCTTTATCACAACCTCAATATTTCTCAAATCTCATTTTCTTGGTTGCAAGATCTGTATTAAAATGTCTAACATGAAAAATAGGTTTAGCTACTCATGTTGTGAAAGAATGACACATGAAGGCTCATGGAAATCAAACATGCAAGAAAAATTGTTATCAAAATAAAAATAACTCACTGATATGTAAATATTGTCCTGCAAAAGTAAACAAGGAATTTAGTCATATCACCACTTAAAGAAAACAACAAAAGAAGAGTAGAAGAGAAGAAAACTATCTCTAAACCCTAGCCTACTGTTGACCTCATTTTTGATGAGGTCTTCTCTTCCTTTTTTTAGTACTTAGGATCTAGCCTTAGGCTTTTCCTTTGACTATCCTAGAGGATTAGAATTGGGACCCACCACTTAGAAATTCAAACCACTTCTTAACTCCCTGCAAACTCCACAAACTTGATTGTATACCCCTAATCACCTAGAGGGTTGAGATCAAATGTGGAAGTTTAAAGGATGAGTTCCATAGGACTCTTCGGCCTTAGGACCGCCTCAGGTGGCCTGGTCTGGTGAGGGCTGACTCACACACACACTATACTTATACACTACACTTTCACACACCTCCTAAAACCACACCCATACCCAACTTGACCTCCTGACTCATGAAGGTGATTCACATGGATGGTCCTTAACCCCTAAGCCCTTGAGCAAGAGGGTTAGGAACAACATGATGAATGCCTCAAATGAGTCCCTTCATGGCTCATGTGGGCTTGATATGGCTTCATGGCTCAACCAAAATAATTTCATTCCAATTACATTTACCCAATCTTCAATTTTCTAAATTTTCAATTTTGACCCCGGGACCTCAGACCGCCTAGCTCTACCAAAACCCTTGAAATTACCCAAATTTTTCAAAATTCTCCAAAATCACCCAAATTCCTCAAAATCAATCTCAAACATTCTCCCACCACTCAAATTGAACATTTTTACCCAAAATACTCAAAATTCCAAAAAATACCCCCAATACCCTCCTAATTACCAAAATGCCCCTCTTGACCCAAAAATCCAAAAATTCAGAAAATTCCCAGAAAATTCCAAAAAAATCCCAATTACTCCTAATTTCATTTTGTCCAACTACACCATGAGCCAATTTTGTCAATGTACCCCAGATTTGTCAAAATCCCCAATTTGACCCATTTTAACCCAAAGTAAACCCAATGTCAAACCAAACCTACCCAATTGACCCAAATTCTGGTCCAATTCAATTATAAACTTCAATTCAACATCCCCAACACTGATCTAGACCAAATCCAAGCCCAATTTGAATGGCATTTGAATCCAATTTCACTTTTGACTTTAAAGCCCAATTTGGACCCATGACCCAAACTTAGCCCAAACTAAACCAATTCAACTCCAATTGACCCCAAACCGTTTCTAAACCTTCCCTAAAATCCCCACAAACAAAAAACTAACATAATTTGCTCAAAATTTGGACCCAAACCCCACTCAAATTCAACCCAAAACCAAAAAGCCCATTTTTGACCTAAACCCAAACTTAACCTAAATAGAAACAAACCCCAAAATCCAACCCAACAAAAGTTGAAACCTCTTTGAAACACTCCCATAAACATTTCCTAACATTAATTTTACATCAATTTCAACCCTAGCCCAACATTGGCCCAAATTAGCCCAATTCGACCTACATTGGCCCATGTACCAAATGAACCCAAATCCAACCCAATTCAAGCCCAAACCACCTCAAATTTTGTTTCAAATTACTCATGACACATCCCTAAAGCAAACCCAATAATTATTTGGCCCAACCTTTTACAAAAATTACCATCCATAAAGCCTAAGGCCCACTTTCTTAAACCTTTCTAAAAAGCCCATCCAAGATAAATTTAAAAGCCCAAAGTCCATGACAAAGCCCACATGACACTTTCCCTCATCACACATTCAATTTAAATTCATTCCTAAAGTCCTAATTTATCTATTAAACAATTCCAAATCAAGCCTCATAACAATTCCCATCAAAATGCCAAAATTCACAAAACCTTTTTTCATGAAGTTGACTTAACTTTTCCCAAGCCAAAGAAGAGCCATGAAGCCATGCATGAGCCACATGTGAGCCATGAAAGCCTTGGAAGCCTCACCAAACCCAAAATGGCAAGAGGAGGGGACCCTTTAATGATCCTCTTAAGAGTGATTAATCACTCCCATGTCTACCCTAAACCTTGCTTAAACTTAATTGTACTTGGATGGTGACCTTTCCCCACTAATCAAGCTGACCTAAACCACTTTCTCCAAACTAGCCATGGGGAGGTGCACCTAGCCCAATCCATGCATTTGACCAATTTGAGCCAAAATACACCCTTACCCCATTCCACTTTGATTCAAACCCTTCACACATGGCGACCACCGATTGACTTCACAAACATCAAGCCCCGACCCACCCGAACTCGAGGGTGACCCATGCCCGCCGGCCGACCACACGGATCACCGGAAAACACCACACCCGAGAGCTCCCATGTGAGCCAACATTGAAATTCCCCTTGCCGAGCCGCCCCAAGTCCATCGGCCACCATGGTCGTTCTTCTCTTGCATGGAGCAGCTGATCCCCAGCCTTAAACCCCCCTGGGAGGCCCTCCACCCTCTCCTATTTAAACACCACCTCCTCTCGGCCATGAAGAGGTGCTGAACTAACCTTAAGGAAACTCTGCCAAAATCACTCCAGACTCTCCCCCACACTTAGAGCATTTGATCCCCACTGTTCTCTTGCCCTAATCCCCACTAATTGAGCTCAATTTTGGATCTCAATTCTCAGGCCAAAACAGGACATTTCCAAATCCTCCACCAAAGTCAAATTAAACTCACCCACACCTGCACAAGACCAAGAGAAGGAGTTCCCCAGTGAAAGCCCCCTCTCCAGGCCACCCACCTGTTCCAGACTCCAAAGGTTGAAATTGGCTGTGGTTGAAATCATACTTAAACAATTCACCAGGCCAAGGGACTTCATCTGGAGCTTGCTTGGACCCAATCGAAGGTGACACAACTCTCAGATCGAAGCTTCACTTCTCTGAGCAAAGGTATGGACTCACTCTTCTTCCCGAGCTTATAGAGATTCTCCATTTAATTTGAATCAATTTCAATGCATGTTTACCGTATGGATGTGTTCGTCTCTTCAAGACGAATCCATAGAGAATAAGAACACAAAAATTCGTTGAGAATCGAGTGAGAAATTAGGGTTAGAAGGTTGACGGTCACGGGTGCACACCAGTCGTAGACGATGACTGGGAGCCATCGGATCGAGCGTGTATCGAGCGGACGGTCGGGATCGAGCCGGACAGTGCGATGGTACATGAACCGCGGGCCCCTGGAGCGCTGAGTAGGATGGCGGCGCCGAATCAGAGCGCATCGCGTGGCCCTTCGGACCTGCCGAGGATGGCGTGGCGCCGCGTGGATAAGTAGGAAAATAGGGATTTTTCTTATTTTTTTAATTACCAGAACTTTGAAAATTCATAACTTTGTGTAGCAAAATCCTAAAAATTAAATAAAAATACCCTCTTGCTCAGAGAATAGAGGAGAATAATGTGGAAAAGAAATCATTTAATTTCATTAAGTATTTTATTTTTAATGATTTATTTACTTTCTGCATTGTTTTAATTCTCCATGCAAGTATACAATTCACCATGGCATGAGACCATAGGGCTTTTGAAGCCCCTGAGTTTGGAGACATTCCCTGAATTTTCCAAAGTCAGAGGCCATCCCTATGAAGAGTTATTGATTTTTCAATTCTAGGTCACTATTCTGAGTATTTTAATTCCAATAATTAGCACGTTGTGAAATAAATTCTAAGAAAATTTATTGATGTTTCTTATGACCAGAGGGACTAGGAAAAATAAATTTTGAGATAATTCACTTGGCATAACCCTAATTGGCTTAAACACCCAAAATGAAGCATTAATTGATTAGAGCTAATCATACATCAAATTGACTTGAAATCAATTCTCCACTGACCTTTACGATCAGAGGAACCAACCATAAAAGTTTGAAGTCAATTGGACTTGGTTAGCCCTATTAAATGGGTTGATTAAGCCATTTAGCCAAACTTAAACTTCAAAAATTCATAAATTTCAAAATAATTCTCAAAAATTCACCAAATTGGTTTTGGAGTCTCTCTGATACCAGGGGAATTGAAGAAAATTAAAATTGCAATTTTCCAAAAAAGTTGATTTTTTGCATTATTTTAATATTTTTAATAATTAAAAAATAATAAAAATCACAAAAATAATAAAATTCACCAAAATGTCACATTTTAAATTTTAATCACTTAGGAACAAACCCCATATTTTTCTTAAGTCTCTATGATGAGATATTAAATTTTAAAGCCCTAAGGTAATTTTAAAATTAAAAAAAATGTATTTTCTAGCATTTCCACTAAAATAATTCTAATAAATCAAAGAAAAATCAGAAAATTGTAAAAATTGGTTCTCTGGTTTCCTTGATGTCAGAGAGATTTTTGAAAAATATAAAATTCATTTTTTAACCTTTATTTTATTTTTAAATTAATTAATACTCCAAAACTCAAAATAATTATAATAAAGAAAATATAATTCAAAAAATCACTAAAATAGGTCTAAGTGGTCCCTTGGTTATTATGAATGTTCTATAATTTTTTTAAGGATAGAAACTTTCCCTTGGTCATGTTACTGAATTTTCCTTGAATATCCCTATTTTCCACCAAAAATAATTACATAAATAAATTAAATACAGAAAAATCAAATTTTCTCCTCTAATGTCTTGATTGATATATGAGTGAAGTCACATAAAAATTTCAAATTCATTTAAGCTCAATTTAGTGAGTTATGAAATTAGTAAGTTTAAAGGGAAAAATGATAATTAAAATTTTAACCTATAATTAAAAATTTTAGGTTTAATTAAAAGGGTGGGTAAAATATTTGATACTAAGTTGATTTTGGATGTTTTAAACTTAGGTAATTAAAGGGTAGAAACCTACCAAACAATTTGAAAATAATTAAAAAAAACCATAATTAAATAATTAATTAAATTTGGAAGAATAATGAAAAATTGGAATTATTAAAATAGGGATATTATTAGGAAGAGATTTGTTCTTTAATTTAAGAATCCCTAAATTAATCACCTCAATAATATTTAATTCCTAATTAAAATGATAATCCAAGTTCAAGATTTAAAATGCTAAAAGACTTAATCATTAAATTAAATTAAAGTTAAAACATTTAAATTAAATCCTTCTAAAATTTCAATTAAATTAATACTTTAATAATTAAAGTAAATCATCCTTAAAGTATAAAAAATAAAATATTAAATTAAAATTAAAATAAAATTAAATTAAAATTTAAATTAAATTAAAATCAAAAATAAAATTAAATTAAAATTTCAGTTAAATTAAATTAAATTAAATTAAAACATATTAAACTAAATTAAATTAAATTAAATTAAAACATATTAAAGTAAATTAAATTAAATAAAAAATAAAAATCAAGTTAAAATAAAATTAAAATTAAATTAAAAAATAAAATTAAATTAAAATTAAAATTAAACCATATTAAATTAAATTAAATTAAAATTAAATTAAATTGAATTAAATACAACATCACCAAAGACATAAAGAATTCAAAATAAATCTAAAACAACTTGAACACTATTCCAAACTTAAACCCATTAATTAAAATTAAATTAAATCACAAATCACTTGAACATCAATTTGCCCTCAAAAGCTCTTGTTGTCATAACTCCTAAACAAAGTATTAAGTGAAGTGTTACTTCATTTATTGGATATTCAAATGTCCTAATTCACTAAGCAAGATGACAAAACTTAAACTCCTGGATGATTAATTCCCTTGTGTGATTAAATTCTCTTTGACTTAAAACAATCCTAGAGGTATTGAAAAGATGTTTAAGACTCATCTTAAGCACTTCCTCAATATGATAGGATATTTATAAGAACAATTGAACTTAATTGTTCTGTGATGAAGAAAATCGTCCTTAAACCAAAACATAAGAACCTAGACGTCAGAGGTGGTGACGAGCTATAGGATTAGGAACTTGGTAGAAAACCATAACCCTTCCCTTAGCTTTACCTAGCTTTACCTAGGAACTTACTTTAAATGCTTAAATATTCTAAATTTTGTTTTAAGTGCAGCTTGGGATGACGGGAAGACCCTCGAGGTACGCTTTTATTTTATTGCAATTTACTTAATCGCATCGTACTTACTTTTCTTGCATGATAAACAACTGTTGCATGAAAACCAAAACATTTAGGATAGTCCCTAAACTGAAACCAAAACTAAATTAAAAGTCATAACAAGATAAAATTCACTGCCACAACATTTCAAAATATAAAACAACTCAAAATTTAATCACAAACAGAACAACAAAACTACAACTACAACTAAATTAAAACGTCTTGTTGGATGATCGGGAATACCTCGGATGATGTAAACTATGAGTTGCTAAAGGGATTTCCCACTGTCTAAATGAAAGTGTGGAACTCATTTAGTTGAGTTTAGCAAATTCATCTGGACTAAGTGAATCCGATAAAAATAACGATGCCGGAAGGATGGAACCGTGGGATCTTAACCGGTGTTGTTATAATCAACTTTAATATTTGTTTTAAATAAAACATAAAAAAAAACACTTGGAAATTAAGACCTTCTCTAAACCAGAACACTTTTCTCATCTCTTGATTTTCACCTTCTAAAACTAAACCTCTGCAACAACAAGGAGCTCGGAGCATGGTGGGCAGCACGGCCATCGTCATCAGCAAAACCTGAGTCTACTTCAGCAAAACTTTCTTAGAATTAAATAACCAAGCCATAGGACCTCGAGGTAGTTTGCCTAGTGCAACATAAATCCTCAACCTTTTGTTAGGCATTTTCATTGCAAATTAAGCCCTAACCGGTCTTAGGATTCCGAGGTAGTCGTCTGATACGACATAAACCCTCACATCTTCGAGGCTATTTGTGTGACCACATCATACGAATATAAGTCCTAATTAATTAAAATTGGCAAGATCAAAACATTAAATAAACGTTAGGACTTTCCTAAATTCAAGCCAAACAATAGGATAGCCGGGAAATTACCGAAGTTCGCTTTGAATCTGTGATTTCTCCTACTTTTCTTCCTTTGAATTCCCAAAATAAAATATTCCAAATTCGATCCATTTCCTATTGAAATTCCAAAATTCAATCCCTTGAAAACTTAAACTTTGAAATTCTTGAGAGTAGAACTACTGATTATTATCGAGAGTTTTCTTAGGTGATTCCCGTCACTTAAGATGTAATTAACTATAGGGGCTTGCCCTTATAGGGAATTTTAACAACCCAAGTAATATAAACCCTGCTTAATTCATTTATATTAAGTATGGGAACTTGTCGGCTTATAAAATTTTTTCGCAGACCAAATGGATGTCACAAATCTTTTAGTTTATTTAATCGAGCCCAATCATCAAGCAGTGTGTCTATTCCTCGGGATAAATACACGGTTTGTGGTGCGGTGCTCATTTATATAAACTATTTGGGATGTGAGATCGGTTTGATTTTTCATATCTTAAAATTTTCAAATTTAAAATTATTTTCAAAATCAAATACTACTTTTCAAATTATTTATGTAAATTAAATTTAAAATTCGCCGACAATTTCTGTAGGCGAACCCCTTTTCAAAATAAAACACATAACCTAAAAATATGCCGACAATTTCTGGCGACTCCGCTAGGGACTAATTCCTCTCTCCATTTTTAATCAGATAGTTCTGCTTTCAAAAAAATCGGTAGTGTATCCATGTCCCTAGTGGATCAAACTACCCTTCTTTCCGTTGGAATACTATGTTCATTTCTACCTTGAACAAGTATAGCCAACATTCTCTCGGATTTAGGAACCACTGTTTAGACACCCCTAAACAGAGAGGTTCCGATATCCTTTTACCTCATTTCTGAGGTGGGGTGGACCCCTAATAGGTATTAGTTTAGGAGCGGTCTTGCAGGTCGAGAAGTTTCTACAAGACTTTCTCTTCCTTTTCCAGTTCCTAATCAATTCCTTTAGCCTTCCTACAAATCTCCTTCTTTTAATAATTCTCCGTCCTAACGAACAAATCTTTTCAAAAAAACAATTATCTAAATAAATTTTCTTTTAATACCACAAATACATTAAGATAAATGGAAATGTGTTCGGACTCTTTCTTTTTCGTCATAAGTTTTAAGACAATAAGAAGCACGATTCGGGGACTAACACTTGGAATCTGCCCTGCAGAAATGGAAGCCCCAAAACTGATCTTCTCCTTCGTCAACGATCTGGACTCGGTCGTTTTCAAGGACGAACTGCCTAATAATGGAATCATTCGATTCGGACATGGATTCGGGGACACCGACATCAAAATCCCCGATGTCACTCTCTTTTCACTCACAAGCAAAGTACTGGAAATTGAGAAGCCGTTGATTGAGTTTAACCTCAAGTCAACTCATGAATTCCCTCCTCTGCAAAAGATTCCGACTGAGAGGAGTACTGTTGTTCGTAGAAGGACTGTTGTTGCTACTCCCACCGGTCTAGTTGTCTCTGCACCTACCCCGGCTTCTGCCAGACTAAAGGGGAAGGAAATTCAGAACTGTGATGAACCTATGGAGGGTACAGATCTTCCTATGAGACCTTCCGTTTTCGAGATCGGGTCCAGCTCGAGAATTCCACCACTGACACGGACTCAGAGGAGGAACAGAAGTAGAAGGATTGCTAGAGAAGCCAGAGCTGCTGAAGTTGCTTTCCTGGAGGAAATCCCAGAACTGCCCGAGTATACACTGCTGCCTGAATACATACCACTTTTGGGAGGAAGTAGGTTCCATCCCCTCTCCGCCGCAGAGGACGAGGAAAATGTCCGCAAGATTGCTTCTGCATTGCCTCAGCCCGCATATTACAACGACGACCGTAAGAAAAGGGCTAGAATTAGTGCCATTTGCTCGACCTGCGGACCCTGATAGAGAAGTTAGCAAAGAAAGAAAAATGCCCTGTATCAGAGATTTTAAGAAGGATAGGGCGGGTGCCGGCCAAATCCCGTCTTGGGCCACGAGTAGAACCTGTTATCGCTGCAGAAAAGCCGAATAAGAGAATGAAAGCTAGTCCACTCGTCGTTGTTTCAGGACTACAAATTAGGGAGGATACCACCTTCCAGACATTTGGTCGACGGACCATCCGGTCCTAGACCTTCTGTTGCTAGAAGGATGGTATGGCGTCCCACTACCGGACAATTAAGATTAAAACAATAACCTGAGAAGGAAAGTCTCGTCGAGAGACTTGAGTCCGAAGAAAGTGCTACCGCAATGATGGGGACTCATGAGAAGGAAACCCGACAGCTACCGCATGACAACTGCAAGGATGTACTTAAAAGACCATTAGAAGATGCTATGGAAAAGCTAAGAACTGATATTCAGCGATTAGCAAGAGAAAGAGAAGAAAAATTCGGAGATGAAGTCGACTCGTCGTAGTTCATGGATGATGAATATGCAGAAATTAACATGGTTGAAACACGAGCTTCGTCAGCTTCACAAGGTGTTCCTGCAGACCGCGAAAGAGAGGAGCCGGAAGTGATGAGGATACAGCTTCAAGAGAAAGATGATACGATCTCCCAAATGGCAAAGAGGATAGAAGAGATGGCTGCAGCCCTAGCCACTCTCCAGAGTCAGGTTCAACCCCAAAGAGAAACACCCCCAGAAGTTATTCACATTGAAGACGGAGGAAAGGAGATTACATCCGTCAACGGGGATGATTAGTTAAAAAAGGATGAAATACAAAGCATGATTCCGAAAAAAGATATCAAGAGCATGGTGGAACAACAGGTGCGAGAAGCCTTGGCACAATCAAAGAGCATGACATCCATTCGGACGGTTAGACCTTACCCCGAAGAATTCGACGTTGTCCAATATCCGAAAGACTTCGTACCACCTCTATTCAAGACCTTTGATGGAACCGGAAACCCACGGCAGCATGTTGCACGTTTTCGTGCCAGTTGTTGCAATGCCGGCGGAAGTGATGCTTTACTCTTCCGACAATTTGTCAGCAACCTGTCAGGGATCGCCTTTGATTGGTATGCGGAATTACCAAACGGTTCGGTGAAGACATTTTCAGAATTAGAGAACCTCTTCATCAAGCGATTTGTCGGAGCTCAGCACCACATCACTATAGGTGATTTAGTGGTAGAGAAGCAGAAGCCGAACGAAACTTTGGTGGACTACATAATTTGATGGAGGAATCTAATTATGAAGTGTGAGCCACAGCTACAAGAACAGCATGCAGTCGGCATTTTACTTAAGAGAATTCATGGCCCGATAGCACTTCTCCTCAAGGGATTTACTATTAAGACTTTTGAGAAGTTGTTAAGCAAGGCCGAAGCTTGCAAGAGGAGGCGAAGCAATTAAGTTTCACCGACAAAACGGACAAACGAAGCCCATGAAAACTTTTGAAAAGAAGTTCGGGATCATCGCGAGCGATCGATAAAGGCAAGCGACCAATACAAATACCGCGTGAACGGCGCAGAAGAATTCAACAGAATTACCAGCAACCCCGACCCAGCTATCAGTCATCTCAACAGTATAAACAACCGCCTCGTCCACAACGTACGTTAAGGGAGCTTCTGAGCAGGGAGTATCCATTCAAGAACGAAGCAATGCCGAAAATGTTCCGCAGTCTGATGAAGACTCCAGATTTCCAACTGCCAGAGCCTAAGAAACCAGAAGAAGTCGACAAGAAAGGTGATCCCAACTTTTGCCCTTACCATCGGATGCTTGGGCACAAGATAGAAGATTGTATTACCTTCAAAAGTTGGCTCAACGACAATCTTCGAAAAGGGAACATAACGATCCCGAAGGAATACTTGAAGGAACCCCAGAAAGGAGGTTCCGTCAATGTTATCTCGACGGATCTCATTGTTCCGATAGATCCCTATGCGACTGATGATGGATGGACTACCGCTTGGATAAAGTGTTCGAAGAAGATTTTAGATCGCATCCAAACCACTTCGGTGCGAGCCTCAATTCAGAGTTCGAAACCTGTCGAGTCGGCACTATCACTTGCGATAGAAGAATCACCTCAACAAGAGATGATTGAAGAAAAGAAGAAAATTGATGAAGAAGAAAAGACCGAGGCTTTTAAGGCTAGACTAGGGGTTGTTTATCCTAGGATGGTTGTTTCCGATTCAGGGGAGAAATCCCTCGAACATCTGACTCTGTATGATTATTTGCTCACTCCGGTGGGATCTTATAATGATAAGGGTTATGGCGTTGGCTACGTTTTGACTATTTCTAACGATTACGTAACTAGCGACAACCAACCTAATCCGGATGTCGATTCCGATACAAATAATAATTCTCAAATCATACACAATCTCGACGATCACAATGACAAAGAAGACATCCACCAAGGAGGCTACGAGAGTTCAACAAGCAACGAATCTATTTGCGAGTTTCGAGGAGCTCCAGTCACGATAGAGTAGAGCCTTCAGACTCCGAAGCTAATCCAGAAGAAACTGTCATTCCGATTCAGAAGGAGACACCAGCAAACTCAATACTAGATTCAGAAGAAATCACAGAAGTCAACTTAAGAAGTGTAAGAGTTCTACCTCCGAGAATGGGTCCAAAGGACAAAGGAAAGCAGGTGGTTGTTCAGGAAGAACCAACCCCGACAGAGGAAATACCCATTCGGGAAGAATTCGAGACACATGAAAATAAAGTGGACTACAACGTGCTAGCCCATCTTAGGAAACTACCGACTAAGCCGAGCATCTACGACGCTCTCATCTTATCAAAGGAGATGAGAGAAGCTCGATCAAGGCCTTACTTGATCCAGAAATTTTCTTAGCTCAAATGACCGGAGATTCCATAGATGAGGTTTGCTTGTTAAAGGAACAGTGAGGTGTTACCTTCACGGACAATGACCTACTACTTGGGACAGCATACCACAACCGACCGTTGTACATTTCAATTACAATTAGGAAGTTTACACTCTCCAGAGTATTGGTGGATCCAGGAGCATCAATCAATATAATGAATCTTCGGACGCTAGCATACTTGGAAATTGATGCTCGCGAGCTCGAAGCGGACAAAATGTGATTAAGAGGATTCAACTAGAAAGGAGAAAGAGCCTTCGGATCAATAACACTGCTAATGAAGACCGGTAACTTAGCAAAGACAACCGCAAAATTTCACATAATTGATTCAGAAACGTCATTCAACGCTCTACTGGGCCGACCATGGATACATGAAAACCGGATGGTACCATCATCTCTACATCGGTGCATCAAATACTACGATGGAGGGGAATAAGTGCATCAAAGGTGACTTACAACCATTCTCCGTACATGAAATTGGAATCCATGAAGATGCGGCTTATTACGCACCTCCGAAGAAAACAATCTTCTCCGGAGATACCATAACGAATGAAGCAAAGGAAGTTCGGGACGACGAAGAACCCGAAGTTCTAGTCCAACGATCACTCACCACTCCCTTACGGCGAGATGGTGAAGGTTTCTCCACAACTCGCATCCGAGGTCGAGGCCGGGGACGAGGTCATGGCGAGACGTTAGGACGAGTTGGACGAGGAAACCAGCCATCAATGTTGATTGGGAAGACAGTTCTGAAGAAGAAAAGAAATCAAGCAGGAAGCAGCGACAATAAGTCGGAAGAAGCCGCAACTCAGGATCTCTCTCGAAGATGAAAAGAACGAGGAATATAAATCGATGTATGAGAAGATTAACCACTATGTACATACTATGACCCTGACCCCGATCCATTCTAATAAGATCGAGGGTATGGTGGTCAAAGAGGTACGTAGCGGTGGTGCAAAGCCCATCAAATTCTACCGTGGTGCTCCTTCCTCCAAAACTGAAAATAATGTACACTTTGAAGATGCTACTTCATCAGAATTAATGGAATTACCTGTTGAGTGGTACTCTCCCTGTGTTCAAAATTTAATTCAGCGTGGTTTCGTACCTCAACAATGGACAAAAGGTCAATCACAACATTTTGAAAAATTATGGAATAACTCCGGTCGTACACCCAATTCAAGGCATGGTCTCGGATTCGGCACAGTAGGATCAGTTGACGATACTGAATTTTGCTTGGTTGTCACTTGCGAGTCTAATGAAAACTGCATGGAAGCTACAGAAGAACTTGATGATTTACAAATTGAAAACGCTCCACCAGAGTTCGAAGAAGAGATCAAATCTACAATAGATGAGTTAACGGAAGTTAACTTAGGTACTAGCGAAGAGCCTAGACCTAACTTTGTTAGCTCCTTACTCAATAAAGAAGACTCCGAAGAAATAATCAAGTTATTAATGGAATTTAAAGACTGTTTTTCTTGGAGCTACGATGAGATACCGGGATTAGCTCCGCAGGTCGCAGTCCATAAGCTAGGAGTGGATCCTACTTCTATTCCAGTCAGACAAGGTTCCAGAAGAATGCGTCTAGAAATCGAACAACAAGTCATAGCTGAAGTTAAAAAGCTAATAGACGCTAAATTTGTCCGTGAAGAACAATACCCGACTTGGTTAGCCAATGTGGTACCAGTCAGGAAGAAGAATGGTCAGATCAGAATTTGTGTGGATTTCAGAGATTTAAACAAGGCATGTCCAAAAGATGAATTCTCTCTATCGATCCCAGAATTAATGATCAACATTGCTTCAACACATGAAATATTCTCATTCATGGATGGATCTTCGAGATACAACCGGATAAAAATGGCTCCGGAAGATGAAAAACTTACGAGCATTCGTAACGCCGATCGGAGTATATTGCTACACGGTGATGCCATTCGGATCGAAGAACGTAGGAGCAACCTACCGAGAGCGATGACAAGAATTTTTATGATCTCATCCACAATCAAGTCGAATGCTACGTGGATGATGTGGTCATCAAAAGCAAAGTAAAGGAAAACCACCTGTATGACTTGAGAATTGTTTTCGAACGATTAAGACAATTTAACCTTAAGATGAATCTCTTAAAATGCGCCTTCGGCGTCACCTCCTGGAAGTTCTTAGGATTCGTTGTCCGACATCATGGAATTGAAATCGACCCGGAAAAGATTAAAGCTATCTTAGAAAAGCCACCTCCCAGAACCTTAAAACAACTACGATCTTTTCAAGGGAAGTTGGCATATCTTCGATGCTTTATCTCGAACTTGTCGTGTAGGTGTCGACCTTTCTCGGCATTAGTTAAAAAAGATGCCAAATTTATTTGGGAAGAGAAATGCCGGAGGGCCTTCGAGGACATTAAACAATATTTAATGACACCTCCCGTCTTAGCAACCTCGGGCCTCGAGTAGACCGTTGATACTTTATATCGCGGCTTTAGACGACTCTCTCGGAGCCCCGTTAGCCTGAGTCAATGATGAGGGTAAAGAAAATGCTCTTTACTACCTAAGCCGTCGTTTACTTCCGACGGAAATAAAGTATCCCACAATTGAAAAGCACCGTTTGGCCACGATCTTCGCCGCTCAAAAGCTCAGGCACTACATGCTTTCTCATAAGGTCAACCTGATCTCGAAATTTAATCTATTGCAATACTTGATGACGCGCCCAACGCTTTCTGGCAGACTTGCCAGGTGGTCAATGATATTATTGCAATTCGATATAACTTTCGTGCCTCTTCGTGCCGTAAAGGGACAAGTCCTAGAAGACTTCCTCGCAACACACCCTTTGCCGGCATAATCTCCTCTCAATGACGACTTGCCAGATGAACAAATAATGAACTTAGAAGACCCTGATGATCGACGTTGGGAATTATATTTCGACGGAGCATCTTCAGCACACAAAGATGAAGAATCGCAAGTGATAGTGCCCTGTAAGGCAGGAATCGGACTAATCTTTATAACACCGGAGCGGGGGATGTTAAGATACTCCTACCACTTAACGAGCCGTGTACAAACAACGAAGCAGAATATGAAGCTCTCGTAACAGGACTGGAATTAACTATTCAAATGGGGATAAAAAACATCAACATCTATGGGGATTCACAATTAATCATTCAACAGATCGCCGGACAGTGCAGAATTTTAAAGGCAAGACTCGAGCAATACTTCCAGTATGCCATACAGTTGTTGGAATAGATTTTGAATGTGACGATCTACAAAATTCGCAGAAAAGAAAACGCTTTAGCAGATGCGTTAGACCGCCTCGCAAAAGAATTTTCCTGCTTGTAAGATGAATCAGTGGAAGTGTCAATTCACGGATGTCAGGTCCTATCACAGCTCGACATACACACAATACACAAATCAGAAGAAGAAGAAGAATCAGTTGCAGCAGTGACGAGAAAACACGGAAGATTGGCGACAACCATTAATAGACTACCTGCAAACAGGAAAACTACCAGACGATAGGTCGTTAGCCCATAAGATCAAGAAAAGAACTCTGTCCTATGGATTAATAAATAACACATTATACAGAAGGTCTTTCGATCAAATGTGGCTAAGGTGCCTAAGCGGGTCCGAGGCCCGTGAAATTGTTAAAGAGGTGCATTCAGGACTCTGTGGCGCTCACCAGTTGGGTCCAAAGATGAAAATGAAAATTAAAAGACTAGGGTACTACTGGCCCTCGATGATGACTGACTGTATGAAAATCGCCAAGAGCTGTCACCAATGCCAAGTGCACGGAGTGGTTCTACACCAACCTCCAAATGTGCTACATCCAAAAATTGTGTCGTGGCCATTTGAATGTTGGGGCACAGATATAGTGGGTCCTTTAGAACCACCATCTTCAAAAGGACATCGCTTCATTCTTGCGGCTACATATTACTTTTCCAAGTGGGCGAGGCGGTTCCACTCGGAGAAGTGAAAGCACACCACGTGCTACGCTTTTCAAGAACCAAGTTGTCTACCGTTTCGGAGTGCCGCGCGAGATCATCTCGTATAATGGGTCGGCATTCGAAGCATGCAAATCAATAATTTTGTCGGGAGACACGGAATCTACCGGCGGTATTCAACAATTTACTACCCAAGAGCAAACGGCTCTGCTGAGGCTTTTAATAAAACTCTCGTTCAAATTTTAAAGAAAACTTTGGACGATAATAAGAGAAATTGGCACGAGAAGTTATTAGAAGCCTTATGGGCCTACCGGACAACCTTCGGAACTCCTACTCAAGCTACACCTTACGCTCCGATGTATTGGTCCGAGGCAAGTGTTACCCTTAGAGGTACGGCTTCCTTCACTCGAATTGCAGTTGCAAACAAAATCACGAAAGAAGAGAATGCCAAATTACGACTAGAGGAATTGGAAAGCCCGGAAGGGAAAAGACTTGCAAGACAACGGAATTTAGAATTATACCAAGCTAAGATGGTTCAAGCCCATGACGGATCGGGTCCGCCCAAGAACCTTCAAAGTTGGTGACTTAGTTCTCGTTCTCAAGAGACCTATCCTTGCACACCGCAAGATAGGAGGAAAATTTGAACCCACTTGGGAAGGGCCATTTGTGGTTGAGGCAGTTTACTCAGGAGGCTCCTACCAGCTAGTGAATTTCCAAGGAGAACGACATATGCTTCCGATCAACGGACGATACTTGAAAAAGTATTACACTACCTGATGTTTCGAAGGAATGGATTTTTTCATCCCTAGAAGCACGGGTGAAGTAATTACTTATGACTGGGTCCGAACCCAAAATAATAAAAAAATGTGCTAAAATAAATAAAATCATGATAATAAGGTTTTCCTTGTTCTCTCTTCCAAATCAAAATCTTTTTCCCGATCTTTTCCCACTTCGTTCCTGTTGAATTTAAAAATATAAAGTAATAAAAAAGAAAAAAAAAAGAAAACTCTGTCTCTAATAAAAATTTTCTTAATGTTCTCGTTCTTAGTACAGCCCCTGATCCTTTTCCTTATCTTTTCGCAGGGAAATGTCGAACGGGCGGTTGGTCCTGAACTATAGAAATGGTGTAAGCCTTGCACTCGACGAAAAGAGGGTGAAAGATGGAGCGATAATAGAGATTGACTCGGACTTCGCACCGCAGGCTCCGCAATACGAGGAAGGTGACCGGGTCCCGACTGACCGAGAGGAACTGCCCAGTTAGACAGTAATGAAAGTGGGTGGCCAAAGCCACCAACCCAGCAGCAAGAAAAGGAAAAAAACACTGAGGAGGACAAGAGAATCAAGTCTGTAGTCGCTACAACAGAGGGCAGGTTTGTCAGCGCCGCACCCATAGATATTCAGGAAGTACGAAGAGCTACTCTCACAGCAACTCAGCGAAGAAATAAAAATCGCCGTATCCGCAAGATGTTAACTAAACTAGCAGCGGACCAGCGCGACGAAGCAGTCGCTACTACCAGTGCATATACTTCAAGGATACCGGTTCTCCAGGAACTTGAAGAAAGGAGGCCAGCTCCGAGGATAACAGAAGAGACCGGGGAAATCTCAAGAAGATCAGAAGAAGGAAGGCTACCACGCCACTAGATAAAGACACCAGTAATGAATGACCTTGTTACAGAAGTAACCCCGGAGGATGTCCCGATGGAGACCATCCCCGAGGAGCCGAGGTATGCAGGAGAACGAGAAGGGATTGAGCCATATATCCCACAGTACGTCACCAGGCCTCGCCATTTGCAGATTATTCCAGAATACGAGCTAGAAAGAATGCGGAATGTCGAGAAGCAAACTTTTGAATACTTCGAGAGAATCGAGGCGGGAGGATCAATATACTAGAAGGCCTCTAGCTACATACGGACGTGTTCTCGGAATACGAACAACAACAAATCATGGACCGCATCCGGGATTTGAAAAGAATGGGTCGAGCGAGCCGCCTAAGAGAAAACACTTACTCGGAACCCCGGAGGTGGATGCCGGGGAAAGGAAGAATTACAATACAATGTGGCCGTCGCTACAACTTCACGGAAGACAGGAAGGGAAACCCACCGGGGATACTCCGTCATGGCAAGGTAGATCCAATGCCATTAGTCATCAAAAGGATGGTAAAGAGAATGATAACATGGAGGGTACTAACAGCAGATTGCATACCCAACAGTTGCATCATTAACATTTACAAGAAGGGTGACTGCATACCCCCGCACATAGATCGCCACGACTTTGTCAGACCTTTCTGCACAGTTTCTTTTCTGAACGAGTGTAATATCATGTTTGGATCTGACCTCCGGATAGCAAGCCCAGGTGAGTTCCGAGGGCCAGTAAAGATACCATTACCGGTAGGTTCCGTCATGATACTAAAGGGCAACGGAGCAGATGTCGCTAAACATTGCATACCGGGAGTACCAATGAAGCGGATCTCAGTTACTTTCAGAAGGATGGATGACAGGAAAGCACCTTACCACTTCCAGCCAGACCTAGAGCTAGAGAGCCTCCGGCCTTACGAGCTGTGAGTTACATGGAAAATATCACACCTCCAACGTACATCCATACGACATCCTTACCAAGGATGGCTTGGAAGGTGATGTTATTGACCATGTACCTCACTATTCAGACATGGATTTTTGACAGATGCCTTTTTGGATGGATCGACAAAGATCATACATAGTCCGATTTGAGTCTACATGGATTGTATGAGATGTATTCCGGATCGAGTTGTATGATGTATCTTCAACATGATTGGAATGAAAGTGACCATGTCACATTTTTGGCCTTCACCTCTTTTAGTGCAAGTTGATCGGGAAACGCCATTAAAGTTAAATGAACTTCGAACAAAGAACGAAAAGAAACAAAAAGAATAAAAGAAAACTTTCCTTAAAAATCTAAAAAAATGATGAACGCCAAATTCACATGAACATTAAATGAACGATAAAGCAAATTTGAATCATTAAAGGACAAACAAAATGAACACAAATTTTAAATCAAATCTCAATCAAATTCATATTCAACCTTCCGGATCTCAAATCAAATGTCAATCAAATTCAGATTCAACCTTCTAGATCTCAAATCAAATCTCAATCAAATTCAAACTCAACCTTCCAAATCTGAAATCCAATCCGTTCTACTCTCTCCCTTGTCTGGGATGGAAGCGGTCGATTCCATTGACACGGAGCCACGAGGTTTTCAATTCGGATCTGATGGGATATGTAGCATCTACATATTCCCTCCAAATCTGTTTCTTTCCACAAAAATCTTTTACAACTTTCATGAAATTCTCGAAACACCAAAATTCCACTTTTTCAAATCAACACTACAAATCTTTGCAAAATCAATTACCATTCAAAATCAAATTCTTGGGGTTGAGGATTTTACATCCGATACTGCATTGCTTTAGGTTCTTTCCCTATCGCAATGAAATACATCAAATCAAACTTTTGGGGTTGAGGATTTTACATCCGATCATCGCATTTCTTTAGGTTCTTTCCCTATCGCAATGAAATACATCAAAATCAAATTCTTGGGGTTGAGGATTTTACATCCGATACTGCATTGCTTTAGGTTCTTTCCCTATCGCAATGAAATACATCAAAATCAAATTCTTGGGGATGAGGATTTTGCATCTGATACTGCATTGCTTTAGGTTCTTTCCCTATCGCAATGAAATACATCAAAATCAAATTCTTGGGGTTGAGGACTTTACATCCGATACTGCATTGCTTTAGGTTCTTTCCCTATCGCAATGAAATACATCAAAATCAAATTCTTGGGGTTGATGATTTTACATCCGATACTGCATTGCTTTAGGTTCTTTCCCTATCGCAATGAAATACATCAAAATCAAATTCTTGGGGTTGAGGAATTTACATCCGATACTGCAAGTCTTTAGGTTCTTTCCCTATCGCAATGAAATACATCAAAATCAAACTTTTGGGGTTGAGGATTTTACATCCGATACTGCATTGCTTTAGGTTCTTTCCCTATTGCAATGAAATACATCAAAATAAAATTCTTGGGGTTGAGGACTTTACATCCGATACTGCATTGGTTTAGGTTCTTTCCCTATCGCAATGAAATACATCAAAATCAAATTCTTGGGGTCGAGGATTTTACATTCGATACTCGCATCGCTTTAGGTTCTTTCCCTATCGCAATGAAATACATCAAAATCAAATTCTTGGGGTCGAGGATTTTACATCCGATACTCGCATTGCTTTAGGTTCTTTCCCTATCGCAATGAAATACATCAAAATCAAATTCTTGGGGTTGAGGATTTTACATCTGATACTGCATTGCTTTAGGTTCTTTCCCTATCGCAATGAAATACATCAAAATCAAAATTTTGGGGTTGAGGATTTTACATCTGATACTGCATTGCTTTAGGTTCTTTCCCTATCGCAATGAAATACATCAAAATCAAATTCTTGGGGTTGAGGATTTTACATCCGATACTGCATTTGTTTAGGTTCTTTCCCTATCGCAAAGAAATACATCAAAATCAAATTCTTGGGGTTGAGGATTTTACATCCGATACTGCATTGCTTTAGGTTCTTTCCCTGTCGCAATGAAATACATCAAAATTAAATTCTTGGGGTCGAGGATTTTACATCTGATACTGCATTGCTTTAGGTTCTTTCCCTATCGCAATACATCAAAAATCAAATTCTTGGGGTCGAGGATTTTACATCCGAAACTGCATTGCTTTAGGTTCTTTCCCTATCGCAATGAAATACATCAAAATCAAATTCTTGGGGTTGAGGATTTTACATCCGATACTGCATTGCTTTAGGTTCTTTCCCTATCGCATTGAAATACATCAAAATCAAACTTTTGAGGTTGAGGATTTTACATCCAATACCACATTGCTTTAGATTCTCTCCCTATTGCAATGAAGCACACCAAATCAAGCTGTTGAGGTTAAGGATTTTACATCCAATACCGCATTGCTCTGAGTTCTTTCCTCATTGTAATGGTTCAATCCAATCAATTCAAATTTTTTTTAGGTTGAAGATGTTACATCTAAAACCACAAAATTCCAATTTTCATTTCAAGTTCAAATCGCTTCAAATTAATCTTAACAAAACTTCAATCTAAATTGAAACTCAAACTAAAATTTGAGCTCACACATCAAAACTTAAACTGAAACAAAATGAAATCTAAATCAAAATTCCCCAGATCATGTGATTTGGGATTCACCTCCTTTTCCTCTCCTCAGCGAGAGTTCAGGAATCTCCAGTCTCAGAAATATACTTGACACTCCCCAGCGGAAACTCTTCTACTCTGTCCCAAGTTTGTCACTTGGACAACTGTGTTGGTTTTGTTGATCTTTTCGGTCAACGCCAATACGTGCGGTGTGCTTGGTTAGCACACCACACCTATTGGGGGTCCATTTGTTGACCTCATTTTTGATGAGGTCTTCTCTTCCTTTTTTTAAGTACTTAGGATCTAGCCTTAGGCTTTTCCATTGACTATCCTAGAGAATTAGAATTGGGACCCACCACTTAGAAATTCAAACCACTTCTTAACTCCCTGCAAACTCCACAAACTTGATTGTAGACCCCTAATCACCCAGAGGGTTGAAATCACATGTGGAAGTTTAAAGGATGAGTTCCTATAGGACTCATTGGCCTTAGGACTGCCCTGGGTGGCCTGGTCTGGTGAGGGCTGACTTACACACACACAATACTTATACACTACACTTTCACACACCTCCTAAAACAACACCCATACCCAACTTGACCTCCTGACTCATGAAGGTGATTCACATGGATGGTCCTTAACCCCTAAGCCCTTGGCTAAGAGGGTTAGGAACAACATAGTGAATGCCTCAAATGAGTCCCTTCATGGCTCATGTGGCTTGATATGGCTTCATGGCTCAACCAAAATGATTTCATTCCATGTACATTTACCCAACCTTCAGTTTTCTAAATTTTCAATTTTTGACCCCCGGGACCCCAGACCCGCCTAGCCTACCAAAAACCCTTGAAATTACCCAAATTTTTCAAAATTCTCCAAAATCACCAAAATTCCTCAAAATCAATCTCAAACATTCTCCCATTACTCAAATTGACCATTTTTACCCAAAATACTCAAAATTCCAAAAAATACCCCCAATACCCTCCAAATTACCAAAATGCCCCTCATGACCCAAAAATCCAAAAATTCAGAAAATTCCCAGAAAATTCCAGAAAATCTCAAATATTTCCAATTTCATTTTGTCCAACTATACCATGAGCTAATGTTGTCAATTTACCCCACTTTTGTCAAAATCCCTAATTTGACCCATTTTAACCTAAAGTGAACCCAATGTCAAACCAAACCTACCCAATTGACCCAAATTCTGGTCCAATTAAATTCTAAACTTCCATTCAACATCCCCAACACTGATCTAGACCAAATCCAAGCCCAATTTGATTGGCATTTGAATCCAATTTCACTTTTGGCCTTAAAGCCCAATTTGGACCCATGACCCAAACTTAGCCCAAACTAAACCAATTCAACTCCAATTGACCCCAAACCTTTTATAAACCTTCCCTAACATCCCCACAAACAAAACACTAATATAATTTGCCCAAAATTTGGACCCAAACCCCACTCAAATTCAACCCAAAACCAAAAAGCCCAATTTTGACCTAAACCCAAACTTAACCCAAATAGACCCAAACCCCAAAATCCAACCCCAACAAAAGTTGAAACCTCTTTGAAACACTCCCATAAACATTTCTGAACATTAATTTTACATCAATTTCAACCCTAGCCCAACATTGGCCCAAATTAGCCCAATTCGACCTACATTGGCCCATGTACCAAATGAACCCAAATCCAACCCAATTCAAGCCCAAACCACCTCAAATTTATTTCAAATTACTCATGACACATCCCTAAAGCAAACCCAATAATTATTTGGCCCAACCTTTTACAAAAATTCCCATCCATAAAGCCCAAGGCCCACTTTCTTAAACCTTTCTAAAAAGCCCATCCAAGACAAATTCAAAAGCCCAAAGTCCATGACAAAGCCCACACGACACTTTCCCTCATCACACATTCAATTTAAATTCATTCCTAAAGTCCTAATTTATCAATTAAACAATTCCAAATCAAGCCTCATAACAATTCCCATCAAAATGCCAAAATTCACAAAACCTTTTTTCATGAAGTTGACTTAACTTTTCCCAAGCCAAAGATGAGCCATGAAGCCATGCATGACCCACATGTGAGCCATGAAAGCCTTGGAAGCCTCACAATACCCAAAATGGCAAGATGAGGGGACCCTTTAATGATCCTCTTAAGAGTGATTAACCACTCCCATGTCTCCCCTAAACCTTGCTTAAACTTAATTGTACTTGGATGGTGACCTTTCCCCACTAATCAAGCTGACCTAAACCACTTTATCCAAACGAGCCATGGGGAGGTGCACCTAGCCCAATCCATGCATTTGAACAATTTGAGCCAAAATACACCCTTACCCCATTCCACTTTGATTCAAACCCTTTACACATGGCAGCCACCAATTGACTTCACAAACATTAAGCCCTGACCCACCTGAACCTGAGGGTGACCCATGCCTGCCGGCCAGCCACCTGGATCGCCGGAAAACACCACACCCGAGAGCTCCCTTGTGAGCCAAAATAGAAATTCCCCCTTGCTGAGCTGCCCCAAGTCCAGATGCCACCATGGCTGTTCTTCTCTTGCATGGAGCAGCTGATCCCCAGCCTTAAACCCCCCTGGGAGGCCCTCCACCCTCTCCTATTTAAAAACCACCTCCTCTCGGCCATGAAGAGGTGCTGAACTAACCTTAAGGAAACTCTGCCAAAATCACTCCACACTCTCCCCCACACTTAGAGCATTTGATCCCCACTGTTCTCTTCGCCTCTAATCCCCACTAATCGAGCTCAATTTTGGAGCTCGATTCTCGAGCCAGAACAGGACATTCCCAAATCCTCCACCAAAGTTAAATTAAACTCACCCACACCTGCACAAGACCAAGAGAAGGAGTTCCCCAGTGAAAGCCCCCTCTCCAGGCCACCCACCTGTTCCAGACTCCAAAGGTTGAAATCGGCTGTGGTCGAAATCATACCTAGACAATTCACCAGGCCAAGGGACTTCATCTGGGGCTTGCTTGGAATAAATCGAAGGTGACACAACTCTCAGATCGAAGCTTCACTTCTCTGAGCAAAGGTATGGACTCACTCTTCTTCCCGATCTTACAGAGATTCTCCATTTAATTTGAATCAATTTCAATGCATGTTTACTGTATGGATGTGTTCGTCTCTTCAAGACGAATCCATAGAGCATAAGAACACAAAAATTCGTTGAGAATCGAGTGAGAAATTAGGGTTAGAAGGTTGACGGTCACGGGTGCACACCAGTCGTAGACGATGATTGGGAGCCGTCGGATCGAGCGTGTATCGAGCAGACAGTCGGGATCAAGTCGGACAGCGCGATGGTACATGAACCGCGGGCCTCTGGAGCACTGAGTAGGATGGCGGTGCCGAATCAGAGCGCGCCGCGTGGCCCTTCAGAGCTGCCGAGGATGGCGTGGCGCCGCGTGGATAAGTAGGAAAATAGGGATTTTTCTTATTTATTTAATTACCAGAACTTAGAAAATTCATAACTTTGTGTAGGAAAATCTTAAAAATAAAATAAAAATACCCTCTTGCTCAGTGAACAGAGGAGAATAATGTGGAAAAGAAATCATTTAATTTCATTAAGTATTTTATTTTTAATGATTTATTTACTCTCTGCATTGTTTTAATTCTCCATGCATGTATACAATTCACCATGGCATGAGACCATAGGGCTTTTGAAGCCCCTGAGTTTGGAGACATTCCCTGAATTTTCTAAAGTCAGAGGCCATCCCTATGAAGAGTTATTGATTTTTCAATTCTAGGTCACTATTCTGAGTATTTTAATTCTAATAATTAGCATGTTGTGAAATAAATTCTAGGAAAATTTTTTGATATTTCTTATGACCAGAGGGACTTAGGAAAAATAAATTTTGAAATAATTCACTTGGAATAACCCTAATTGGCTTAAACACCCAAAATGGAGCTTTAATTGATTAGAGCTAATCATACGTCAAATTGACTTGAAATCAATTCTCCACTGACCTTTAGGATCAGAGGAACCCACCATAAAAGTTTGAAGTCAATTGAACTTGGTTAGCCCTATTAAATGAGTTGATTAAGCTATTTAGCCAAACTTAAATTTCAAAAATTCATAACTTTCAAAATACTTCTCAAAAATTCACCAAATTGGTTTTGGAGTCTCTCTAATATCAGGGGAATTTAAGAAAATTAAAATTGCAATTTTCCAAAAAAGTTTATTTTTTGCATTATTATAATATTTTTAATAATTAAAAAATAATAAAAATCAAAAAAATAATAAAATTCACCAAAATGTCACATTTTGAATTTTAATCACTTAGGAACAAACCCCATATTTTTCTTAAGTCTCTATGATGAGATATTAAATTTTAAAGCCCTAAGGTAATTTTAAAATTTAAAAAAATGTATTTTCTAGCATTTCCACTAAAATAATTCTAATAAATCAAAGAAAAATCAGAAGATTGTAAAAATTGGTTCTCTGGTTTCCTTGATGTCATAGAGATTTTTGAAAAATATAAAATTCATTTTTCAACGTTTATTTTATTTTAAATTAATTAATACTCCAATACTCAAAAAATCAAAAAATTGGTCCAAGTGGTCCTCTGGTCATTAGGAATGTCCCATAATTTTCTTAAGGACAAAAACTTTTCCTTGGTCATGTTACTGAATTTTCCTTGAAAATCCTTATTTTCCACCAAAAATAATTACATAAATAAATTAAATACGAAAAAATCACATTTTCTCCTCTAATGTCTTGATTGATATATGAGTGAAGTCACATAAAAATTTCAAATTCATTTAAGCTCAATTTAGTGAGTTATGAAATTAGTAAGTTTAAAGGGCAAAATGATAATTAAAAATTTTAGGTTTAATTAAAATGGTGGGTAAAATATTTGATACTAAGTTGATTTTGGATGTTTGAAACTTAGGTAATTAAAGGGTAGAAACCTACCAAACAATTTGAAAATAATTAAAAAAAAACCTTAATTAAATAATTAATTAAATTTGGAAGAATAATGAAAAATTGGAATTATTAAAATAGGGATATTATTAGGAAGAGATTTGTTCTTTAATTTAAGAATCCCTAAATTAATCACCTCAACAATATTTAATTCCTAATTAAAATGATAATCCAAGTTCAAGATTTAAAATGCTAAAAGACTTAATCATTAAATTAAATTAAAGTTAAAACATTTAAATTAAATCCTTCTAAAATTTTAATTAAATTAATGCTTTAACAATTAAATTAAATCATCCTTAAAGTATAAAAAATAAAATATTAAATTAAAATTAAAATTAAATTAAATTAAAATTTAAATTAAATTTAAATCAAAAATAAAATTAAATTTAAATTTCTGTTAAATTAAATTAAATTAAATTAAAACATATTAAACTAAATTAAATTAAATTAAATTAAAACATATTAAAGTAAATTAAATTAAATAAAAAATAAAAATCAAGTTAAAATAAAATTAAAATTAAATTAAAAAAATTAAATTAAATTAAAATTAAAACTAAACTAAATTAAATTAAATTAAATTAAAATTAAATTAAATTGAATTAAATACAACATCACTAAAGACATAAAGAATTCAAAATAAATCTAAAACAACTTGAACACTATTCCAAACTTAAACCCATTAATTAAAATTAAATTAAATCACAAATCACTTGAACATCAATTTGCCCTCAAAAGCTCTTGTTGTCATAACTCCTAAACAGAGTATTAAGTGAAGTGTTGCTTCACTTATAGGATATTCAAATGTCCTAATTCACTGAGCAAGATGACAAACTTAAACTCCTGGATGATTAATTCACTTGTATGATTAAATTCTCTTCAACTTAAAACAATCCTAGAGGTATTGAAAAGATGTTTAAGACTCATCTTAAGCACTTCCTCAATATGATAGGATATTTATAAGAACAATTGAACTTAATTGTTCTGTGATGAAGAAAATCGTCCTTAAACCAAAACACAAGAACCTAGACATCATAGGTGGTGACTAGCTATAGGAATAGGAACTTGGTAGAAAACCATAACCCTTCCCTTAGCTTTACCTAGCTTTACCTAGGAACTTGCTTTAAATGTTTAAATATTCTAAATTGTGTTTTAAGTGCAGCTTAGGATGACGGGAAGACCCTCCAGGTACGCTTTTATTTTATTGCAATTTACTTTATTGAAATTTACTTAATCGCATCGCACTTACTTTTCTTGCATGATAAACAACTATTGCATGAAGGCCAAAACCTTTAGGATAGTCCCTAAACTGAAACCAAAACTAACTTAAAAGTCATTACAAGATAAAATTCACCGCCACAACATTTCAAAATATAAAACAACTCAAAATTTAATCACAAACAGAACAACAAAACTACAACTACAACTAAATTAAAACGTATTGTTGGATGATCGGGAATACCTCGGATGATGTAACCTACGTGTTGCTAACGGGATTTCCCACGGTCTAAATGAAAGTGTGGAACTCATTTAGTTGAGTTTAGCAAATTCATCTGGACTAAGTAAATCCGATAAAAATAACGTTGCCGGAAGGATGGAACCGTGGGATCTTAACCGGTGTTGTTATAATAAACTTTAAGATTTGTTTTAATTAAAACATAAAAAAAAACACTTGGAAATTAAGACCTTCTCTAAACCAGAACACTTTTCTCATCTCTTGATTTTCACCTTCTATAACTAAACCTCTGCAACAACAAGGAGCTTGGAGCATGGTGGGCAGCACGGCCATCGTCATCAGCAAAACCTGAGTCTACTTCAGCAAAACTTTCTTAGAATTAAATAACCAAGCCATATGACCTCGAGGTAGTTTGCCTAGTGCAACATAAATCCTCAACCTTTTGTTAGGCATTTGCATTGCAAATTAAGCCCTAACCGGTCTTAGGATTCCGAGGTAGTCGTCCGATACGACATAAACCCTCACATCTTCGAGGCTATTTGTGTGACCACATCATACGAATATAAGTCCTAATTAAATAAAATTGGCAAGATCAAAACATTAAATAAACATTAGGACTTTCCTAAATTTAAGCCAAACAATAGGATAGTCGGGAAATTACCAAAGTTCGCTTCGAATCTGTGATTTCTCCTACTTTTCTTCCTTTGAATTCCCAAAATAAAATATTCCAAATTCGATCCATTCCCTATTGAAATTCCAAAATTCAATCCCTTGAAAACTTAAACTTTGAAATTATTGAGAGCAGAACTACTGATTATTATCGATAGTTTTCTTAGGTGATTCCCGTCACTTAAGATGTAATTAACTATAGGGGCTTGCCCTTTTAGGGAATTTTAAGAACCCAGGTAATATAAACCCTGCTTAATTCATTTATATTAAGCAGGGGAACTTGTCGGCTTATAAAATTGTTTCGCATACCAAACGGATGTCATAAATCTTTTAGTTTATTTAATCGAGCACCATCATCAAGCAGTGTGTCTATTCCTCGGGATAAATACACGGTTTGTGGTGCGGTGCTTGTTTATATAAACTATTTGGGATGTGAGATCGGTTTGATTTTTCATATCTTAAAATTTTCAAATTTAAAATTATTTTCAAAATCAAATACTACTTTTCAAATTATTTATGTAAATTAAATTTAAAATTCACCGACAATTTCTGTAGGTGAACCCCTTTTCAAAATAAAACACATAACCTAAAAATATACCGACACCTACACCTCTAAAATATCTCCAAATGATCCCCAGATCATCCCATGATGCCCTTTTCAAGGACTTTAGTTGAATTAAAAAATCATTAGAATCTCATGCATCAAATATTTTCATACAAATTAGATACAGTGTCATGACCACCCTTGAATATTGGCATAATTACACCTTTCTCTCAGGTTAGGTAGAGTGGTCACACCGCTTTTAGGCATGGCTATGCCTAAAGTGTAGGGAAGCAGAGCTTTTACAGAGGGGGCATGACTACGCCCTCAAAGCAGAGGTGGCTACACCTAGAGGAGGATAAACTCACACGATCCTTCATGACATAACATGACTATTGGCATCCATTTCTGATGTGATGTACATGGGACATCCTTGTTGAGTGCACACCACTATAATTGGGGTCTGCACCATTATAGCCAAGCCCTGAGTAGATCATGGCTAGGCTGACTTATCTTCCGGCATCCTGCACATTGATGATCTTCCTATGAAACAGTGATGTATCCCACTAATATGGACATTTCTGTGACGTAGACCGTAAACTAGATTACCCAGACAAATCGATTTCATGCTATAAATGCTCTGCTTGAAGATAACAAGATGGTTTGGCCTCTCAAACTCTTTTGAGATGCATCTCAAGCCCCTACGGAGGTACCTGTATATTCTTTTCTCTAGAGGTCCAACGAGGCTCAAGAAATCCTTTAAGAGCTTCTCTAAAAGCCCAATTTTCATCCTTAATCGGTCCTAGAAGTAGAGTTTGATAGGTGTTTATGGGTTTTAGTGCCACATGAGGCATGATTAGCATGCTACGTAGTATTTTTTGAGTCAATCGACCGCCCCTTATTAGACAGTTTGATTGATAGAACGATATTGGTTGGCTCAGCCACACCTTTTGATTGGCAAAATTTGTGATTTTGTCATGGGTTCCATAGCGTACACTAGGAAAGTTGGTCAGTCACCAGTACTCGGCACGGTCATATGCCTATTGATAGGCCATTTATTTCCTAGAGGAAGCCTCATTGATTAAATAATCTTAAGAATCCAATAGGATTCCTATGAGAAAACCTAACATTTTCATTTCTAGCACAAAATACCAATGTCTGGGGTAATTGAAACCCCGTGTTTGCTTCATTAGTTTCTTTCCCATGACAAAGGGGAGCAAAAGCAGACAATTTAGGTGTAGAGAATAGAAATTCCCATGACTTGAATGTTCCCTATGCCACAAAAACTTTCTCTAATGAAATTTCTTTATGCCAAGCAAACGAAGCCGGTCACCCATCACTCTATAGAGACGCCTATTTTATCGTGTCAAATATCGCTATGGTGACCTGTGAGATATTTAGGATGAGCCAGCTTTGTAGTCATGAATGGTCATATCTCATTTCTTTCATGTATTTGTATTGTGTGCAAGTCTTGATTTTTAAAATACATAAAACTGTCGATTTTTGCATGATTCATCGACTCGCCTAATATGCATGACTAACAATCTTTGTAAACTTTTCGTACTGATGCTATCAAATCGATCGATGTTGCTCCATCAAATCACCCTACTTGCACTATCGGCCTGATTGACATGATAAACAATCTTTTGACAACTTGTCTGATCGGCCACACCGGCCCGATCAGTTCGATTGATGTTATTTCACTGCTCGCCCAATTGGCCCCACCGATCCTATCGATACAATCAAGAATCTTTTGATGATGTGATCAATTGGCCACTTCGGTCTGATCAAATTGGTTGATGTTGTTCATTTGTCTCGTCCGATCGACCTCACTAACTCGATCAAAACGACTCACAATCTTTGACGACTCGTCCGACCGGTAGCTCTGGCCTGATCAGATCTTGAAGTGTTCCTTTAGCTCGCCTGATCAGCCACGATCGACTACCCTTTATAGACTCGTTTGATTGGCCCCACCAGCCTGATCAATTGATTGATATGCCTCACCGGTTTGTCCGGCCTACCACACCCCCCCGTTCTACTTGACTGACTATTTCTTTGAGTGTTGGAACCCTTACATGTTTATTTTAAATGGCTTGCATTAACATATTCACCAATTGCACCCTAATAGTGCTCTTATCGGCATATGCCTTCATATACCTAAATCAAGTATCATATGGGCATGTTATTCCACATGTTTACTTCGTGAAGTCTCTATGTCACAATGCCCCATGGCAGTAGTGTCTGCACTTGCACTAGTGCATTCTCACATGTCATCTTTTTATTTCATCTCACATGTATATAGTCCTGCATATTTGAATCACTCTGGTATACTTGAACACCCACCTCGGACATCCATATGTCCTTGTTGGGGATGACTGCATATAAAATATCCTCTATGTGTAATTCTCTCCAATGAGAATTACTTCACTTATTTATTTTTGCACCACATCAGACTGTCGTAAGGTTTACCCTCTGGGTCACTGCCTCAAATACACTCCCACACTTTGGGTCATTGCCTCATCAAAACATCCACCCTTTGGGTTACTGACTTCATGGTTTACCCACCCTCCGAGTCTCTGCCTCCATGATAAACCCACCTTATGGGTCACTTTCTCCATGGAACACCCATTCCTTTATGCCATTGCTTCCATGGAACAGCCACCCTTCGAGTCACTGCCTCCTCAAAACTAGTCATTTGGTTCACAACCTCCAAGGCACACCCACCCTTTTGGGTCACTACCTCCACGACACACCCATTCTCTGGGTCACTACCACTACAACACACCTACCTTTTTGGATCACTACCTCCATGACACACCCACCTTCCGGGTCACAGCATCCAAGGCTCACCACCCTCTGGGTCACTACATCAATGACATACCCACCCTTTTGGGTCACTGCCTCACGGGCACATCCACACTCGGGTTCACTGTCTCAATGACAGACCCTCCCTCTGAGCCCACCATTCTACGTCCTTGCCTCCATGACACACCCACCCTCCGGGTTACAGCCTCTATGACACTGTCGGTCGATAAAAATCATCGAGAAGAGTTTAAAAATATATATATAGTTTTATGAAATAGAGTTTTGATTTAATTTAATGTATATGGGTTTTTGAAAATAATATTTTAAATTTTGAAGAATACAAAATCAAATCGATATCATATAAGAGATAGTTTAAATAATTGAGCACTTCACAACAAGGCATGTATCTATCCCAAAGAATAGGTATATGGCTTGAGGTGAGGCTTAATCAAATAAACTAAATAACTCATGACATTTTTTTGATCTGTGAACCGTAGTTGACCAACAATTTCCTCTATCTAATATGAAGGAATTAAATAAGGTTTATATTAATCTGGATTCTTTAAGTTTCCTATAAGGGTAAGCCTCTATACTTAATTACATCTTAGGTAACTGATGTCACCTAAGAAAAATCTTGATATAGATCAAGAAATATTTATATTCGTGACTTCCAAAAAGGTAAGGTTCTTCAAGAAAACTTGATGGTAGGAAATCTAATAGGTGAGTGGCGCAAATTTTGGAATAATTTTTGTAGGAATCCAAAGGAAGGAAAGACTAAGTGAAAGACATGGATTCAATAGAGATCGTAGTGTTTTCCCGAACTATCCTATATTTTAGCTCCAACTTAGGATGTTTATTTGATGTTTCATCCAGTGAATTTTATTATTTAGGACTTATGTTAACTTGATACCGATCATGTGAAAAGCCTGGAAGATAGGAGGGTTTATGTCATACCCGGTGATGACCTCAAAATTCTAAAATTATTCAGGGCTTATGTTGCACAACATGGTTATGCAGAAGGCCTAAAGAGATAAAGTGGGGGTTTATGTTGCACTAAGCAAGCTACCTCAAAGTCCTATGCCTTAATGTTTTAATTTATAAGGAGTTTTGCTATTGAAGATGGTCGGTTTCCCACCATGCATGCTTCGAGCTCCTCGTCATAGCAGGTTAAGTTTAAAGAAGTGTCAATTGTAATAGAGAAGAGAAGTGTCATGTTTTGAGAATATTTAAATTGGGGCATCATAATTTTTTATTAGGGGACTATTAAAGTTGATTATAGTGTCACCAATTAAGATCCCACAGTTTCATCATCCTGGCACCACTATTTTCATCGAATTCACTTAGTCCAAATAAATATGCTAAACTCAACTGAAGTGAGTTCCACACTTTCATTTAGTCCGTGGGAAACCCCGTTAGACACACGTAGGTTACCTCCTCCAAGTGATTCTCGATCATCCAACGAGACGTTTTAATTTAGTTGCAATTATGAATTTTGTTTTGTTTTGGATTAAATTTTGAGTTGTTTTATATTTTGACTGTTATGGTGGTGAATTTTATCTTGTCTTGATTTTTAACTTTGATTTTGGTTTTGGTTTTGTAGGTATCCTAAAATTTTTGGTTTTCATGCATGGTTAAATTTTTGTTTAACATGGAAGCTCAAAAGCAAGATATGTAAAGTAAAAAAAGTGCGAAAAAGAAGGTACTGTAAACTTGTAATAGTGTACCTCACGAGTCTTCTCGTTCCTCCACCTGAATCTTTAGTATCTTTTGCAATAAAAATTTTTATTTTGCAAGAAAGTAAAACCCTATGAATAGGTTCGTCACAGGTCTACCAAAGCCTATGTCATAACTTGGTGGATCCTATTCATTTATTTAAGATATTTTCTTCACTTAATGAGTATGATAGGTTCAGTTGTCCTTCAAGATGTCTAGAAGAGTTGTGAAACAGGTCTAGTAGGTACCTTGAAATTTCACACTCCTTTTGAGCTTCCTTGAGTTCTTTTGAACTTATCATATTTATTTAATGATAAGTCCTTTTTTATATCCTTATGCTCATTGAGCTAATTTTTTAATCATTTTGAAAGATGAGGTGGTTATCATTTGGTATTTTACTTAGGAATTATCTAAGTGGGGCCTTTAGAGGCAAACTTAGTTTATGGAAGAATTTAATCAATTTTTGATTGGCTTGTAATGTTTAAAAAGTAGTTTTAGGTTAACTGTCTTTTCTTTTCTATTCCTCATTAGCAAATTTTCAATTAAGCCTAGCTCACTACTAAGCCCTTAAGATTTTAGTAGATATATTTATGTCTATTGACTTTTAGGGTTCTACCATTTATCAAAATATTGAATTGTCATTTAAATATCAAATAAGGGGGTTAATAAATTAGTGGAATACTAACTTCCAAAATCAACCCCTAACCTTAAGGACTTTTTAATTTAATTCTCATCTAAATTATGATGATTAATTAAATTATAAATTTTTGTCTTTTAGTATGACAAAAATAAAGTGGGATTCTACCATTTATCCCTTGATGTTTCAATCTTCTCAACATGATGATTAATATCATTCTTTGCCATTTTCCCACTTTAATTAAGCCTAAATATTGATTAAGACTAAATTCTTTAAAATTACGCGTTTACCCTTAAAGACCTTTACCACATCATAATTTATTAAGTTTAACTCAAATGACTTTGAAATTTTTATGTTACCCCACTTATGAGTCAATTAAAACATTACAGGAGAAAATGTAATTTTTTAAATTTTATTTAATTTATATAATTATTTTAATGCAAAAATAAGGATTTTTAATGAAAATTCTAAAACTTGTACAAGACAAAATATTTGACTTTGAAATTTTTATTAGAGGTAGACCAAGACCAGAGGACCACTTGGACAAAATTTCATAATTTTTTGAGCTTTAATTTAATTGTTATAATTATTTTAGTTTTTTGAAGTATTAATTAAATATGAAATATTATTTAATTTGAAAATTAAGTTCTGTATTTTTCCTAAACCTCTCTGAGGTCAAAGAACCGAGAGAACCAAATTTCACATTTTTTTTTATTTTTCTTCTAATTATTATAATTATTTTAGTGAAAATTTAAATAAATTCCATTTTAGCCTTTAAAAATTGATTTTAAACCTTTAAAAATTAATATATTTTCTTAAAAAATTAGGAAAAATGTCCCAATTGTTCCTAAATACTTATGAGACAATTTAGGACATTTCCAACCATTTTATTAATTTTATGATGTTTGTGAATTTTATTTATTTAAACATTAAAATAATGCTTAAAAATGAAAATTTTATTTTTATTACTCTTTTATCTTTTAAAGACTCCTCTGATCTAAGAGAACTCCAACAATTAATTTAGTAAATTTTTAAAGTGTATTTTAATTGTTATAACTATTAAATTACCTAAAAATGTATGAAAAATTTATTTAGGTATTTAATTTAACTTGAATTGATTTGAATTTTTTATGGGGAGTCTTTTAACCTTAAATTACAGTGGAGAATAAAAATAAAGTTTTATTTATATTTAGTTTAATTTATTTTTATTTAATATTTATGTCTTAATTACCATTAGGGTTGTATTTAATGAATTAAACCAAGTTTTTATTTTTCTTAGGGTTCACTGGTCAAAAGTAACCTACCAAAATTAGTCTTGCATTTTTTTTATTAATATTTTATTTATTATAATTATTTTACCAAAACGTACACAATAACTTGAAAAATAGAGATATCTGTTTAGAGATCTCCTCTGACTTTAATAAAATTAGGGAATATCCCCTAAGACGGAGGCTAAAACATACCAAAATCTCAAGTCATGGTGAAATGTTTAATCTAATGGAGAATCAAAAGACTCCAGACAGTATTTAATTAATTAAAAATAAAACACGAATCAAATAAACTTCAAACAATTTCCACATTATTCTCCTCTGTTCACTGAGTACTAGGGTAATTTTCTTTTATTTTTATGATTTTCGTACACCAAATTATGAATTTTTAAAGTTTGACTGATTTTAATAATTCAAATAAATCCTATTTTTTTACCTAAACACGCGACACTAACTAGATCCTCGACAGCTCCGAAAGACTACGTGGCACACTCCTATTTGATGCCACCATTTAATTGGATGTCCACGCTGCCGCACTTTATGCATCTGATCTCCGTCTGACCCCATCCTGGTTGTCCAAGCATTACACGAGCAATAGATTAGTGCTCATTCATCATCTTCGATTGGTTTATCCCGAGAGCTGTCCACCTTCTAGACCTAAGAACTCAAGCTAGAATCAACCAAATCACATGGGGTTTGTTCCTAGAGCTTCATCTGACTAAGACGAACCTATCCATATAGTTTATTTCATATGAAATACGGTCTACTCATATGGGGGATGAAGAATAGTTCGGTAGGAGGAGTGAGTTCAATACATTTGTCTCAGAGGGGAGGCCTCAATTAGATGGTTGTGGTAGCTTCGATTGGTCCTAAGGAACCTACAGATGGAGCCTTTTACCCTGGTGAATTATCTAGACCCAAACTCAACTAGACTCGATTTTAGGTGTTGATCAAAGTCTGGAGCAAAGGCTCTTTGTGATGTGGCTTTGATGGGGGATCTTCTTCTTTCTATACTGTGAAGGTGTTGGTGTAATTAATTTGAGTTTGGTGCACTGTGGAGCTGTAAAGGAGTTTGTCCTGATCCGAGTGAGATTTCAGTGGAGAAATTGATCTGAGGCCAGGGGAACTAGAGGTGGAAAATGGTTGGAAAGAGGCTTTGATTAGGTTTTGGTTGAGTTTCCTTAGGAATTTTTTTGCACCTGATTTTGACCATGAGGGGTGGTTTTTATAGCCATGGCTAATTAGCTGAGCTCAGAGCTTGGCTTTGGGTGCTATAGGCCGCTTAGGGTGAGAGCTTAATCGCTGAGGGGATGCTTCACTGACAGAGATCAATTTTGAATTTTATGGGGTACGGGGGTGCTCGGACTAAGCTGTTTCGACGGCTAGGGTGGCCGAAAAGCCTAGGAAAGGTGGCTGGCATAAGCATGGGGATGTAAGGAAGACCGAGTGCATTTCATTAAGCATATTAGGAGGAAACTTGGGCTAGCCAAAAAAGAGGAGGACCCATTGGACCCTAGTGAGGGACCTTTGGTCCATGGCTAAATGAACTTGGGTTGGGTGTGGTCAGACCAGTCCTAAGGGTCCTAAGGTGGGCTGCCATGAAGTTGATTTGGTCAATTTGTTCAATTAATGTGAAATTGGGTCATGGGTTCAATTTAGGTTACATTGGGTTTAAGTTGGGCTAGGTTTGAATTGGGCTTGGGTTAGAAACAAATGATTGTTCAAAATGATGTATATGATTGTCCTAAAGTGTTTAAAAGGGAATTGGAGTAGTTTTGAACATGTTTGGGGGTTCAATTTGGCTTAATTTGAGTTTTCATCAATTTGGGGAAAATTGGGTTAACTTGGGTTTAGGTCTGGCTAGGGTTAGGTCCAAGGCCAATTTGAGGTTGCAAATGGTCTAGGGCGATGTTATAAAGAGTTCCTAATATTAATTGGGTGGAAATTTTATGGTTAGGGTACTCAATTTTGGGGATTTTGGGCATATGTTTGATTTGGGTTAAAATTGGGGGTTTGGAACTTTAAGTGGGTTTGAGTGAGGTATAGGCTCAAATTTGGGGCAATTGAATGTTGCACTTGGTTTAAGGGAATGTCATGAGAAATTTAGAATTGAAATTGAGGGGAAATTGATTGGCACTAGATCAATTTGGGGGATTTAGGCCACTTATGCAAAATTGGGTTTTGGATTTTAAGTGAAATTGAACTCAAATGTGGGTCCAATTGTGCTTGTATTTGGTTTAGATTGAGGCTAGAGATGTTGAATTAAAGCTTGGAATTGGATTTGATTGGGTGGACGTTGGGGTTGATTTTGGTACTTTTGGGCTAAAAGGTTTAAATTGGGTCTTTTCGTTAATTTGGGCTAAATTGGTGAAATTGGGTCATGTGTTAGTTGTGAGAAATGAAATGGGGAATATTTGGGAGATTTTGGAAATTTTTTGGGATTTTTAGAATTTTTTGATTTTTTGGATAGGAAGATAATTATGGTAATTTTGAGAATTTTGAGGTATTTTTGAAATTTTGGTAAATTTGGGTAATTTTGGTCAATGTGAGTGGTGGGGAATACTTTGAAATATTTTTTGGAGAAAAATGGGTAATTTGGGTAATTTTATGAATTTTAGAGGACTTTAGGATTTCTTATAGTAACATGGTGCTGGGCACCAGCGAATCTTTTCACGAACATGTTTTCCATTCTGCAAATATTTTACTGATCCATTGGGAAGCTCGCCATACCAAACAAATGCTATCACTGACAAGCTGCTGACGAAATGTCGAAACAACAATGCTTCACTCCCTCCTGTATTGCAACAACTGGCTCTGAAGATTGCCACATGCTGACGAGGATTTTCTGTCCCATCAAATGTCTTGAAAGTCAGGTTAGGACATCAAACTCCTCTGGGTAAAGCACGACATCAAACTCCTCTGGGTAGGGTCTACTCTTTGAAACTGATGCTCCACCTTTGGACTGAGCCAAGGCCTCCCGAACTTGCTGTTCGACCATCTATTTAATGTCCTTCTCTGGCGGATTTGGAGTTACATCTTTTCTGGGTGGTTCGTCTTCTTTGAAAAAAGCAATTTCTCTGCTTTCATCTGTTATGTGTATGATTTCAGGCTAGTTGACTTCCGGAGATGCTGCGGGTCGTGACTGTGACTCTCTGTGGAGTGTAGGCATGAAGGTCATGGTGGCGGTCATCTCCTCCATTCTCCTTTCTAGATGAATAATCTACTCATCTCTTGTTAGTATGACTCTCTGAAGATCGTCTGTGGCATATTCCTCAATGGGAGCTTCACGCGGAGATGACGTGGACCGGGTTTTAACCATATTGATTTCCATTAACTCTTCGTCCATGTAATGTGATAGGAAACAATCCTTATCATTGATATCCAACCCTTGTTGTTTGGCTAATTCTGAAAGTTTTGTTCGGTGCTTTTGAATTTGAACATCAATTGTTTTATCTTCAGTAAGTTTCAAATCCATAGGCTTCTCTTGACTGTGACTTTTCTCTGCAACTGATTCAGAAGCAATGGTCGTAGTGGCAACAGGAACACCAAACTCATGATCCATGTTGTGGTTAATAGACCTTTATGAATGTACTGGTGCAACAACCTTCAGTAACCACACTATCCTCTTAAAGTCGACGCCTTGAGACGAGGTGTCTCGGCGGGGACATTGGGGTAGAGAGAGGAAGTGTGCTCCCTAGGGTGTAGACCATGTACAGAGGAAAATAATTCTATCTCGTTTCTCTTTCCAAGTTCATCGTGATCATTGGTAGATGGTACTTTCGGACCTAATCGGGACTTAACTGATCTGCGTACTGCACGTGTCAGAACGACGGTCGTAACATTTGAAGTAGTTGCATCAATATGTCTTCCCAAATGGTGTTTGATGGAAACTCAGACAAGTTTTTCCATATTTAGAATTTCATTATTTATTTCAGGAGATATTACATATCCCACCCACTTGAGGAGCTTAGCAACAGAAAATTCTTCATTTTCAGCTAGCCTCTTGAAGAGGGTGTAAGCTCGACTGATGGGTGTGGGCCTCTCCCTTACCTTATCATGGCCATGTGGTGATGGTAGTGTGACAGAAATCCTCTGGAGCCTTTCTTCTATTGTACTGTCAACTAATGGGTGAAACCTACTCCCTCAAAAATGGGGAGAGGTATCCGGGAAACCGAGTTCCTCCTGTTGAGGGATCTCATCAATCATCAGAAGACTTGTTATTTATGCCTTAGTGGCTTTGACGGCCCTGCGGTTGTGGTTCCTCCATTGAGATCTAGTTAGAGGGGGAACTCTGGAGCTAGAACCAATCTAAAAAACTGATTTCAGGGCAAGATAGGTGTTGTAGGAATCTTCTTTATGCAGAATCTTTCCCTTTTGGAAACGGGACAACAGGTGCAGTGACTGCAAAACCAGTAGTCGTAGGGGTGACGACTCTCCTGGGCATAGAGACGACTGATTTAACGGGAGCAGAAGAAACTTTCACCTTCTTAGCAGAATGGAAATCTAAGTGGGATTGAACTCAGCAGATGGCTATTGAACTTCCGGGGTGGCAACTTTCACGACCACGAATGAGGCTTTCCCAAGTACGACTTCAAACTCATTGAACCTGACACCAAATTGAATCATTGGTGCTGTAAGGCGGGCCTCACGGGAGGAGGGCAAGTTGCAGGATAAAGTCTGTGCACGGGTTGACATCTTCAGACTGTCGAAGGAAAAAAATTTTGAAATTAACGAAGGCATAAACCTTTTCATCATAGTGCAGACACTATGAAAGGAAAAGTTACTCTGTGAACTGGGCAGAATTTCATTTTATCATAATATTTTATTATTATTATTATCTTGCCTCCCCAAGAAAGAAATGAGTGAAATATATCAATGAAATAATGGTAATCTGATTCATGAGGGACGTGAGCTTTTTACTGATGTATGAATATAACATTTCCCGATCTTAATGAAGAGAGAAACTTCTCCCCAGCGGAGTCGCCAGAAAACTGTTGGTCGATAAAAGTGTCGTGAAGAGTTTAAATTATATATAGTTTTATGAAATAGTGTTTTTATTTAATTTAATATATATATGTTTTTGCAAATTATATTTTTAAAATTTGAAGAATACAAAATCAAACCAATCTTTTATAAGCGATAGCTTAAATAATCGAGCTCTTGACTACAAGGTATGTATCAATCCCAAAGAATTGGTACATGTCTTGGGGTGAGGCTTGATCAAATGAACTAAAGAATTCATGACTTCCTTGGTCTACAAAGTGTTGTTGACTGACAAATTCCTTATCTAATATGAAGGAATTAGATAGGGTTTATATTAATCTGGGGTTTTTATGTTTCTTATAAGGGCACGCCCTATAGTTAATTACATATTAGATAACCGAAGTCACCTAAGAAAACTCTTAATATAGATAAGGAAATAATTATATTCATGACTTCCAAAAGGGTATGGTTCTTCAAGAAAATGTGAAGGTAGGAAATCCAATAGGTGAGTGGCTCAAATTTTAGAACAATTTTGTAGGAATCCAAAAGAAGGATAGACTAGAGGAAAGACATGGATCCAAGAGAGACCTTGGTGTTTTCCCGAACTATCTTATTGTTTGGCTCCAATTTGGGATGTTTATTTGATGTTTCATCAAGTAAATTTTATTATTTAGACTTAAGTTCACTTTACACCGATCATGTTAATAGCTTGGAAGATAGGAGGGTATATGTCATACTCAATGACGACCTCAGAATCCTAAAATGAGTTAGGACTTATGTTGCAAAATATGGTTATGCAAAGGCATAAAGAGATAAAGTGAGGGTTTATGTTGCACTAAGCAAGCTACCTCAAAGTCCTATGGCTTATTGTTTTAATTTCTAAGGAGTTCTGCTGTTAGAGATGGTCATGCTGCCCACAATGAATGCTCCGAGCTCCTCGTCGTAGCAGGTTTAGTTTAAAAAAGTGTCAATTGTAAGAGAGAAGAGAAGTGTCATGTTTTGAGAATTTTTAAATTGAGGTATCTTAATTTTTTATTAGGGGAATATTATAGTTGATTATAGCGTCACCGGTTAGGATCTCTAGGTTCCATTATCTAGGCACCACTATTTTAATCAAATTCACATAGTAAAAATGAATTTGCTAAACTCAAATGAAGTGAGTTCCACACTTTCATTTAGACCGTAGGAAACCCTGTTAGTAACACGTAGGTTACCTCCTCCGAGGGATTCCCGATCATCCAACGAGACTTTTTAAATTAGTTGCAATTATAATTTTTGTTTTGTTTGGGATTAAATTTTGAGTTGTTTTATATTTTGACTGTTGTGGTAGTGAATTTTATCTTGTCTAGATTTTTAACTTTGATTTTGATTTTGGTTTTGTGGCTATCCTAAAAGTTTTGGTTTTCATGCAAGGTGACATTGTTGTTTGACATGCAAGCTCACAAGAAAGAAAAGTAAAGTATAGGAAGTATGGAAAAAAAGTTATTGTAAACTTGTAAAATTTTACTTGGCGAGTCTTCACATTCCTCCACCTGAAACTTTAGTATCTTTTGCCATAAACATTTATATTCTGTAGGAAAGTAAAATCCTATGGATAGGTTCATCACAGGCCTACCAAACCCTACGTCATAACTTGGTGGGTCTTATTCATTTATTTAAGAGATTTTTTTCACTTAATGAATATGATAGGTCCAGTTGTCCTACAAGATGTCCAGAAGATTTGTGAAATGGGTCTAGGAGGTACCAAAATATTTCACTCTCCCTTTGAGCTTCCTCGAATTCATTTGATCTTATCATAATTATTAAATAAGTAGTCTTTTTTTATATCTTTATGCTCAATGAGCCAATGTTTTAATCATTTCGAAAGGCCTGGTGGTTATCATTTGGTATTTTACTTAGGAATTATGTAAGTGGGGCCTTTAGATGCAAACTTAATTTATGGAAGAATTTACTCAATTTTGGATGGGTTTGTAATGTTTCAAAAGAAGTTTTAGGTTAACTGTGTTTCATTTTCTATTCCTCAATAGTCAGATTTTCAATTAAGCCTAGCTCACTACTAAGCCCTTAAGATTTTAGTAGGTATATTTATGTCTGTTGAATTTTCATGATTATGATTCTTATCAAAATATTGAATTATTATTTAAATACCAAATGAGGGGGCTATTAAATTAGTGGAATATTAACTTTCAAAATCAACCCCTAACCTTAAGGTTCTTTTAATTTAGTTCTCTTCCAAAATATGATGATTAATTAATTTATAAATTTTTGTCTTTTATTGTGACAAAAATGAGGTGGGTTTCTACAATTTATCATTTGATGATTCAATCTTCTCAATATAATGATTAAGATCATTCATTGCCCTTTTCCACTTTAATTAAGCCTAAATATTGATTAGAGATAAATTCTTCAAAATTACACTTTTGCCCCTAAAGGCCTTTATTACTTCATAATTTGTTAAGTTTAACTCAAATGACTTTGAAATGATTTTGTTACCCCACTTATGGGTCAATTAAAATATTACAGGAGAAAATGTGATTTTTTTTCAAATTTTATATTTAATTTGTGTAATTATATTAATGCAAAAATAAGGATTTTCAACGAAAATTCTACAACTTGTCAAAGACAAACTTTTGACTTTGAAATTTTTATTGGAGGTAGAGCTAGTTTAGAGGACCACTTGGACCAAATTTCATGATTTTTTGAGTTTTAATTTAATTATCATAATTATTTTAAGTTTTAGAGTATTAATTAAATATAAAATATTATTTAAATTGAAAATTAATTTTCATTTTTATTCCTAAATCTATCTAAGGTCAAGGAACCCAAAGAACTAAATTTCATATTTTTCTGTATTTTCTTTTAATTATTAGAATTATTTTAGTGACAATTTAAGGAAATTCCATTTTAGCCTTTAAAAGTTGATTTTAACCTTTTAAAAATTAATATCTTTTCTTAGAAAATTAGGAAAAATGTCCCAATTGTTCCCACATACATAGGAAACAATTTAGTACATTTCCAACCATTTTAATAAATTTATGATGTTTGTAAATTTTTAATTATTTAAACATTAAAATAATACTTAAAATGAAATTATTATTTTAATTACAATTTTATTTTTTAAAGACTCCTCTAACCTCAGAGAACTCCCAAAATTAATTTTGTGAATTTTTGAAGTGTATTTTAATTATAATTTTTTAATTACCCAAAAGTGTGATTTGAAAAAAACTCATTTAGTTATTCAAATTAACTAAAATTGATTTGAAATTTTTACGGGTAGTCTTTCTAACCTTATATTACAGTGGAGGAAAAAAATTAATTTATTTTTATGTATAATTAGTCCAATTTATTTTTAATTTAATTTTTAAATCTTAATTACCATTAAGGTTGTATTTAATGAGTTAAACCAAGTTTTTATTTTTCCTAGGGTTCTCTGGTCATAAGTAACCTACCAAAATTTATCTTGCATTTTTCTGATTAATATTTTATTTATTATAATTATTTTACCAAAACATACACAATAATTTAAAAAATAGTGATCTCTGCCTAGAGACCTCATCTGACTTTGGAAAAATCAAGGAAGATCCTTTAAGATAGAGGCAACAACATACCAAAATCTCAAGTCATGGTGAAATATTTAAGCCAATGGAGAATCAAAAGTCTCCAGATAGTATTTAATTAATTAAAAATAAAACATGTATAAAATAAACTTCAAACTATTTTCACATTATTCTTCTCTGTTCACTGAGCACTAGAGTAATTTTCTTTTATTTTTATGATTTTTCTACCCTAAGTTACATATTTTTAAATTTGGACTGATTTAAATAATTCAAATAAATCTTCTTTTTTTTTAACTTAAACACGCGGCATTGATTGGATCCTCAACAGCTTCAAAAGACCACGTAGCGCTCCTATTCGATGCCGCCATCTGTTTGGTTGTCCACGTGACCACGATTTTTGTATCTGATCTTTTTCCGACTCCATCCTGGCCGTTCAAGCATTACACATGCAATCGAATGACACTCCTTCATCGCCTTCGACTGGTTCATCCAGAGAGCCGTCCACCTTCTAGACCTAAGAACTCGAGCTCGACTCAACCAAATTACATTTGGATTGTTCCTAGAGCTTCGTCTAATCTAGACGTACCTATTCATATGGTTTATATGGTATGAAATATGGTCTACACATGTAGGGGACGAAGAAAAACTCAGGAGGAAGTGTGAGTTCAATACCTTTGTCTGAGAGGGGAGACCTCAATCAGATGGTTGTGGCAGCTTCAATTGGTCCCAACGAACCTCCAGATGGAGCCTTTTCCCCTGGTGAATTGTCTAGACCAAAACTCGACCAGACCCAATTTTAGGTGTTGATCAAAGTCTGGTGTAGAGGCTCTATGTGATGGGGCTTTTACTTTATGTATGAGTAGTAGTATATGAGAGCGGTCCTTTGTAGGGGGGCGATGGATCATATATATGCACACACACATGTACTATAAAAAGAGTGAGCAATGCAATGATTTTTTCTGCAGAGTTCGACTGCCTTTTAATTTTCTAGGATATGTTATCAACCCAACGACACCGGCCTTTTTATTTATTTTACTTGGCTTGTTCTACTACTTTTCCTACATGATTGTAATCTTGGGTTGTTTCCCCTCTTTCTTTGTGGTTATATCTAGGACGCTAAAAAACAACAATTTAGGCTCTTTAGGACCTTAAAATTTGTATATGTTTTCTACAAAAAGCCTAATAAAAATTTCAAGATAAATCAAAATTTAGGATTAAGAGTTTCAGAACTTTTGAAAACTTGCTTTTTTTACTTTGATGCATGATCATTGGGCTAGTTTTTAAAATGGGTTGCATAGCATGGACATATTTGAAGTCCTGCTAATAAAACATTTGTGCTTAGGAATTGAATAAACAAGCACATCATTTGCATGTTCCGAGTAGAAGCCTCTGTGTTTCTTCAACCCGACTGACCCAAGATATATTTCTACTCAGGTAATTGTCTAGTGTGCTGGATAACTAAAGATTTTTGGGTTTTATACCTAATACTGAAGTTTATGGATACTTCAAAACCTGAGACTCTTCCATATGTACCATTTTGCAACCAATGAAGAAAGGGTAGCAACTTCAGTTTTTTATTTTTCATTAAAAGAAGAATTAACTAGCATAATATTTTGGTTCATTTTTTTTAAACTTCTAGTCGTTAGCTTCAATAAGTGATATGATCATGAATATAAAAAATGAGCTTGCTTATCTTCACCTTAATCTCTAAGGAGAGTGTTGCATTATGCTCCATAAAGAGGACAATTAACTCCATAATGATTTTCATAGAATGACAAGAAAGTTGGGAAACACAGATTTTATATATTATTGAGCTATTGGAAATCAAACCACCGCATGTAAGCCTGTCTCATAAGCGGTGAAGTGCCTACATGTTGGAGAGTTTGTTTAGTATGGCAAATTCAACAAATTAAACACCAGCTCATTTAAAAAATTGAAAATATTTCAGGTAAGTATCAACACATGTTGGTGGGAGTTGATACCAACTCCACATGATTTTGAAACTTCATGTGATTTTTGAGGGGAATGGATACCCTGATTTTTACATCTTGAATATTAATCAATAAAAAAAATATACCTTAGCTAAAAAAACAATAACTTAGAAGATGGAAATCTGATGTTGGGTAATAACAATGCGAAAGTAAGACAAAAGTGGCCTAAAAGGGGCCTCCGACGTTGGGAAATGAAAGCCCAGGAGTAAGGTAACAACAACCAAAAAGGGATTTTGATGTTGGATAATAGCAGCAAAAATGGAAAGGCAAAATTAGCCTATGACAGGATGCGTGGGTGGGTTTTGGGGGGCCGGGGGGGGGGGGGGGTAGTGGTTGGGCCAATAGACGAGAAAAAGTGCTATTTGCCCTCTTATTGGGCTATTTATAAATAAAAAGACTGATTTTGAGTGCCAAAATTTTAAAATTCCAAACTTATAAGGAGGCAGTGTGATCGTGCATGAATGGTTCAATGAACCATTCAAAACTATGAGACTCGCTCTAGTCCAGACAGCTCATGCAGTCCCAAGTTTCGTGATCCAACTAGCTCTGACAAGACCTCACAACCACTTGGACCAACATCTCACGACCTGACCAACTAATGCCATGTTGGCCAAGTCATCGACTCGTGCTCCACTCTTATCATGTGCTAACCCACTTCGCCGATTATCACATAGCCTACTACTGGTTGTCGCACAGTTTATCGTTGGTCGCTGCACAGTCATCCACCATTCGTCATCGCAGCACAATTTCAAATTTGCTCAAATTTTAATTTTATTTTTATTAATTTTATTATATTATTATTTTTGAACGACATGAATAAAATTACCTAAAAATAGAAAGGAACTGACATGATATCATGAAATTCTATCATTTGTCATGAATCTTCATGCATTTATTAGCAAGAAATATTTTGATTCAAATTAAAAGATCATCTAGAGCCCCAATTTCAACAAGCTTATTATCAAATTGACTGTCTGAACAAGGAGAAGAAATTGATACCAAAACTAGTCTAATCTGAGTCTGATGAAGCATTGATCAAGCCATTAAATCATATTTAAATGTTTTGGGTAGTTATTTAAAGGATCAAATAAACTAAAAATTTTACGTATGTTTAGTTAGATCGAGTGTCTTTATGAGAGGTATTCAAAGAGCTTAAAAAAGCTTGATTCTAAGGTCATTAAAGGTCACAAATCACTAAAAAAAACCCTTCAATAATCATGTAAACATGGGTCAATTGATCGAGTGGTTATAAGAGTTATTTGTTGAATGGGAAAAAAGTCCTTCCCTTATGAGTTCTAAATAAACCCTATCTTTACTTGAGGGATAAGGGGAATGGGTCAACTTTCAGTGTTATTCTTGTCTAAAGGTATGAATATAACTTCCGACCTATATAGCATCCGACCACCGTCGACCACAACTTCTTAATTGTCATTGACAACCGTTGGTCGCCCTCTGTTCGTCTCTATTGTTTAACATGTATCTCATAATATTGTGGAACAAAGTATCATTAATACAATATAATGAAGTATCATGAACATGGTGGTATAGTGTATAGACTTGGCTATAACATCCTTCTACAATTACTTACAACCGTCATTCTCAAAATATGAAAAATTCTTTAGACATCTGAAATTTTCCGTATATTATGTATGGATAAGCGTTTTACTTGGTGTAGCGGTTTAATTATTCTTTCCCAAGCAGTCGAGAATATGCATTATTGTAATTGTACACTTATAGTGAATTATTTTGACTAGGCTAAAAGCTTTTGATCGTTCTCTTTTTCTAGATTTTTGACTTAAAAAATCTTGATTTCTCCTCCTAATTTCCAATTATCGGTGTGTGGGATATTCGTAAATGCAAGACTTTAAATTATAATTGTACCATTGTGAATCTTTCATCACACAATAAAAAATAATAATAATAATAATAATAATAATAATAATAATAATATAATAATAATAATAATAATAATAATAATAATAATCAAGAGTACATAAATGTAACACAAATTATTAAATTATCATAAAAAGTTGATTTTTTTAATAGCTAGATAATGCCCCAACAAAAAATTATGAGTCCACTACTGCTCTGAATAGATTAATATTATTATATTTTTATAAGATGGATTAAAAATTTTATATGATGTTACTTCAAATTTTAAAAAATAGCAAGCATTCAACAAAGTCAAAAAGATAATTATTCTTATAAATATTATACGACAGTTTTAGAAATATCAAGACCTACTTTTAAAAATATTCAAACTTGTGTTACATCCTCAGGAAATTCTTCCAAACGTTTAATATAATTTTCTTTCTTCTTTTTATTAAAGTAGAGCAAAATAATTGGCCGTTTCATTATCTATAATCTATCAAATGCCATAAAAAGTAAACTTTTGTTAAATAAATGTGGTTAAAGTTAAACGAATTATGTTGTTTTAAAGTACGGACATGATAATTGCATGAAATAATCGTATTTAATTAGTTCATCAATTTTACTAATAGCTAATATGTACTTGCATCTTTATTATTCATCAAGCGGATTAAATTGACGAACGAAGTACACACGTAGTTCTGCGTGCGTAAGAAGGTTACTCGGAGGATATTGGTGGGTTATGTCGGTGTTATTTGCATTAATACCCCCAATAACCTCACAAAACACCTGAATAATACAAAAAATTATGAAAGCAGAATCACAGAAGTTATTTATAGGTTATTGGGGGTTATTGAAAGATTATTGAGGTATTAACTCCAATAACCTCCTAATAATCTCCCAATAACAAGTTACTAGGATGTTATTTCGGGAAGTACGCACGCATAATTGTGTTTGATTCCCAAAACCCTCAACCTTAAACTTCTTCTACATTCTATAGGCAATTGAATCCCCATGGAATCAAGCCCTGAAGCTCACTGTCCTCTCCTAATTTGTCACCCATAAAACATGATATGTTTTGTGGTTGACAAAAAGTCATTCAATACTCCAAATTAACTATTCTAAATCCATCTCTGAGCTCTAAGAAGGCATTTCTAATCAACATTGGCCTTCCCCATAGGCTTCAACCCACCTCAAGCCCTAACCGTGAACCCATTTCATCAAAGTCATAACACCACCCAATTTCATTTCAAATTGAGCATACCATGAGCTTAGCAAGGATTTGGCGATCGTTCCAGATGAGTTTGATATAAGTTACACCTCACCAAGACCAGGTATGACCTATTCGACCTAGTTTAGGCTCAGTTATAGTCCTTTGTTAAGTGAACCGTTTCATAACCTACAAGTCACCGTATGGATGGGTTCGTCCTGTCCAACTGAAGCTCTAGGAGCAAATTTTCCTTATATCCATGAAGAATCGAGTGAGATATTATTCCTAGATCATGGATGGCTTGCGGGTTCATGCCAGATGAAGGAGATGAACTGATGCCATCCATTTTCATGTTTTTGGAAATGGACGACTCCAATTAAAAAAACATGGATCCCGTGTTATAATCCTTACATCAGATCAAGACCGTTTCGATGATTACGAGGATAAGCGTCGTCCTAAGGATTATTCGGTTTAGTAATGATTTAATTAAATACAGAAAAACCTTAAAAAATTCAAAAATGCATATCTCACTGCCTAAAAATCGTAAAAACAAATTAAAGATACCCTCGAACTTAGGACAACAAGGAGAATAATTTAGAAATTAAATTTTAAATGAACAAGTTATATTTAATTTTTAATTAGTTAATTACTTCCTGAAGTAATTTAATTATTAAAAAATATTTATAGATCAGAAAATTTTGAAATTTTTAGGGATTAACCTTTAAACCCTTTGGAACACTCCCTATTTTTTCCAATGCTAGGAAATTCTATAATATCCTAATTTCAATCCATATTTGTAATTATTTCAAAAAAAATTATAAAAAGATAAGAAATTGGAAATTAAATTTTAAAATGGTTAAAAAATTTAGAGTGACACTTTAAACTCTAAAATGACAATTTTTAGTCATTTGAAGATTTAAAATGACATCTTCATCACTTAGGGTCAAAACTTTAAACCCTAAAATTTCTTAGGCTTGAACTATAGCCTTAAATGACATGTAAGATTGACTTAATCCTGAATCCTAGGTTTGATTCATAAATTAGATCATGGTTGAACTTAAACCCTAGCTGACATGGAGTTTAATCATCTCCCCAAGACAAATGGATTTAACTCTTATAGATCTAGAGTCAAAATCCTTCAAGTCTAACTAACATAGATTTGAATCTTAACCTGAATCCAATCCTAAATGGATTCAAGCCAAACTTTGATATTTGGATTCAACTCATGTGAAGCCAAAGTTCATTAAAACCATAATTAGGTCTAACCCCTCATTAGACCTAATTAATTTCCTCAAACCGAAATAACATTAGGTTTAAGTAAAATAAAACCAAATTAGGTCTAACCCCTCATTAGACATAATTAACCACCTTAAACCTTAATAACATCAGGTTTAAGTCAAAATAAATCCTAATTATGTCTAATTCCTCATTAGACCTAATTAATTCTATTTAAACTTAATTAACTAGGTTTCAAATCAAACCCTAATTAGACCTATCCTTAATTAGGTTAAACTAATTTATTTTAGCCTTACCTAAATAAGTATTAATTAAACCAAAACCGTAATTAAGTCTAACTTTAATTAGACTTAATCAACCCATAAGCCTTACTTGCATTCGACTTAAATTCGGCTTAATTAACCATAAATCATAATTAAGCCTAACCCTAATTAGACTTAATTGACCTTTAAGTCTTACATTAAGATTAAGTGTCCCTAAATCATAATTAAGTCTAACACTAATTAGACTTAATTACTCTTAAGCCTTACTTATATTATGCCTAAGTAACCATAAACCTTAATTAAGTCTAACCCTAAGAAAATTTAATTAATCCTTAAGCCTTACTTACATTAGGTTTTGTTGACCTCATTTTTTATGAGGACTTTTCTCTTCTCTCTCCTTAGTACTTAGGATCTAGCCTTAGGCTTTTCCTTTGACTATTCTTAGAGGACTAGAAATGGAACCCACCCTTTAGAAATTCAAACTACTTCTTAACTCCCTGCAAACCCCACAAGCTTGATTGTAGACCCCTAATCACCTAGAGGGTTGAAATCAAATGTGGAGGTTTAAAGGATGAGTTCCCTATAAGACTTTTTGGCCTTAGGGATACCTTGGGTGGCCTGGCCTGGTGAGGGTTGACTTGCACATACACTACACTCTCACACACATTCCAAGTCCTAAAACCACACTCTCACCCAACTTGACTTCCTGACTCATGTAGGAAATTCATACGGATGGTCCTTAACCCCTAAGCCCCTAGCTAAGAGGGTTAGAAACAACATAGTGAATGCCCTCAAATGAGTCCTCTCATGGCTCATATGAGCTTAATGTGGCTTCATGACTCAACCAAAGTGATTCCATTTTACTCAAATTTGATCAATCTTCATTTTTTTAAAATTTCAATTTTTTACCCCCGGGGCCCTGGACCCAACAAACCTACCAAATGCCCTTGGAGTTACCCAAAATTTGCAAAATTACTTAAACTACCCAAAATTCCTCAAAATTAGTCCTAAACATTTCCCCCCACTCAAATTGATCATCCATAGCTAAAAATACCAAAAATTCCAAAAGTACCCCCCAATACCCTCCAAATACCCAAAATGCCCTTCTTAGCCCAAAAATCCAAAAATTTAAAAAATTCCCACAAAAATTCCAGAAAATCCCAAATATTCCCAATTTCATTTTGTTAAACTACACCATGAGCCAATTTTAACAATTTACCCCACTTTACCAGAACCCCCAATTTGACCCATTTTTAACCCAAGTGAACCCAATGTCAAACCAAACCACCCCAATTGACCTCAATTTTGGCCCAATTCAATTCTAAAATTCAATTCAATATCCCCAATATCAATTTATACCAAATACATGTCCAATTTAATTGACATTTGAGCCCAATTTCAATTTGAAGCCTAAGGCCCAATTTGACCCATGACCTAAACCTAGCCCAAACCAACCCAACTCAACCCCAATTGGCCCAAAATCTTTTCTAAAGCCTTCCTAACATCCCCATAAACAAAACACTAACTTGATTTGCCCAAAATTAGAACCTAAACTCCACCCAAACCTAACCCAAAACCAAAATCCCTTAAATTCACCTAAGCCCAAACCTAACCCAAATGGGCCCAAATCCCAAAATCAAAGCCCAACCAAAGTTGAAAACTCTTTGTAACACTCCCATAAACATTTCCCAACTTTAATTTTACATCAAATCCAACTTTAGCCCAATCTTAGCCCAAGTTAGCCCAATTTGGCCCACCTTGGCCCCTTTACCAAAAAGCCCACATTAAACCCAATTCAATTCAAAATCACTTCAAACTTGTTCCAAACCACTTATGACACATCCCTAAACTAAACCCAACATTTATTTGGCATGGTCCTTCACAAAAAGTTCATCCCAAAGCCCATTTTAAAATCTAAAAGCCCACTTCCATAAAGCCTTTAAAAGCACATTTTCACCAAAATTCAAAAAGCCCAAAATCCATTCCAAAGCCCATATGAGATTTCCTCTCATCATCCCTTTGATTTAAATCATTCCCTAAATTCCAAACTCATCATCAAATTATCCTAAATCAATCCTCAAGCCAAATCACCCTTAAATGCCAAAAATCCCTAAAACCCATTTTCGTGAAACTTGGCTAAGCCATTCCCAAGCCACATAGAGCCATGAAGCCATCCTTAAGCCCCATGTAAAGCCATGAGAAGTTTGACATGTGACCATCCCATAAATGGCAATTGGAGGAGCCCCTTTCTTAAGCCTTCCTTAAGCCTTTTTAACCCCATCCATGATACACACTAAACCAAGTTAGATACCTAATCCTTGATGGAGACTATACCATTTCCTCTTGGCTGACCTAAATGATTCTTTTCAGCCCAAAACCAAGCCTAGGGTGGTGCACCAAGCCTAAAACCATGGGTTGACCAAACCAAACCCAAAATAAGCCTCTCCCCATTTCATTTCAATTCATCCCCTTTACACTTGGCCAACTCCAATTGACTTCACCAAATTCAAGCCCTGGCCCTCATGATCAGGATGGTGACCTAACCCTGGCCGGCCAGCCACCACAGCCGCCGGAAAACACCATGGTCGAGAGCTTCATGTGAGCCAAAAAATTCGAAACTCACCTGCTGATCTATCCCAACCACAATGGCCACTGGAGCTCTTCTTCTCCTCCCCTGAGCAGCTGATCCCAGACTTCAAACCCCCTGGGAAGCCCTCTAGCCATTCCTATTTAAACACCACAAATGCTCGGCCAAAGAGAGAGTTGAACCAAACCTTAAGGAAACTCTGCCAAAAATACTCCAGACTCCTCCCCAGACATAGAGAATTTGATCCCCACTGAAATCCAGCCCTGAAACTCCCTCTGTGAGCTCAATTTCTAAGTTGAAAATCCACCCAAAAAGCAGGACACTTCACCACAGTGAGCCAATCTACAAATTGATTGGTCCTACACCTTCACCAGACCAAGAGGAGAAGTTCCCCAGCAAAAGACCCCTCACCAGGCCAGCCATTGTTTCCAGCCTCCAAGCTTTGTTATCGGCCTTGGTCACTTTCATACCTAGACAATTCCCCAGAGCCAGAGACTTCATCTGAAGCTTGCTTGGACTCAATCGAAGGTGACAAAACTCTCAGATTGAAGCTTCACTTCTCTGAGCAAAGGTATGAACTCACTCTTCCTCCTGAGCTTCCAGCGATTCTCTATTTTGTTTAAGTTAATTTCATAGCCTCTAAACCGCATGGATGTGTTCATCTCTTTAAGAAAAATCCATTGAGCATAAGAACACAAAAATCCATTAAGAATCGAGTGAGATCTTAGGGGTTTATTGTGGACGGTCACAGATGCACACCAGTCGTAGACGATGACAAGGAGCCGTTGGATCGCGCGTGTATCGAGCGGACGGTCGAGATCAAGTCTGATGGTGCACTGATACATGAACTGCGGGATGCGTGGCTGCTGACTCAAGTGGTGGCGTCGAATGGGAACTCGACACGTAGGGGCTTCGGAGCTGCCAAGGTTGACGCGGTGCCGCGTGGATAAGTAGATAAATCCCTATTTTCTAAATTAATTAAATGCCCTGAACTTCAAAAATTCATATCTTTGCATAGAAAAATCACAAAAATAAAATAAAAATATCCTCTTGCTCAGTGACAGAGGAGAATAATGTGGAAAAGAAATCAAGTTAATTGGATGGCTATTTTATTTTTAATAATTTATTTACTATTTTCAGTACTTTGATTCTTCATTTGCATAGATAATTCACCATGACATAAGACCATAGGGCTTTTGAAGCCTCTGATCTTGGGAACATTCCCTGAATTTTTCAAGGTCAGAGGCCATCTCTGTGAAAAGTTATTAAATTTTCAAGTTCATGTCACTGTTTTAGGTATTTTAATTCCAATAATTAACATGTTGTAAAATAAATTCTAGGAAAATTTGGTGATGTTTCTTAGGACAAGAGGACCATATGAAAAATATATTTTGAGTTAATTCATTCATATTAACCTTAATTGGCCTAAACCCCTAAAATTGAACTTGAATTGATTAGGGTTAACTGCACACAAAATTGACTTGAAAATAATTCTCCACTGATTTTTAGGATCAGAGAGACCTCACATAAAAAATTTGGAATCAATTGGAAATGTTTAACCCCACTAAATGGATTAATTAAGTCACATAGCTAAAATGGAACTTTAAAAATTCATAACTCCAAAAATACTTTTAAAAAATTCACAAAAATGATTTTAGAGCTTCTCTAATATTAGGGTAGTTCAGGAAAATTAAAATTGGATTTTTCTAAAAAAGTTGATTTTTTTCACAATATTTTAATATTTTAATAATTAAAAAATAATAAAAATCATAAAAATATTAAAAATCATAAAAATGTCACATTTTGACTCCTAATCACTTAGGAACAAACCAAATATTTTTCATAAGTCCCTAGGGTAAGATATTGAATTTCAAAAGCTTAATGTAATTTTTAATATTAAAAAATGAATTTTCAACCTTTTTCTCTGAACTCCTTGAGGTCAGAGAGTTTTAAGAAAAATATAAAACCCATTTTTTAACTTTTATTTTATTTTATAATTAATTAACACACTAAAACTCAAAATAATTATAATAAATAAAATATAATTAAAAAAATCACAAAAATTAGTCCAAGTGGTCCTCTGGTCATTAGGAACATCCCATAATTTTCTTAAGGACAAAAACCTTACCTTGGTCATGTTGTTGAATTTTCCTTGAAAATTCTTATTTTCTACGAAAAATAATTATATAAATAAATTAAATTCAGAAAAATCACATTTTCTCCTCTAATGTCTTAATTGACATATGAGTGAGGTGACATAAAAATTTTAAATTCATTTGAGAATTTAGGGAGTTATGAAATAAATAAGCTTAAAAGGGCATAAAGGTAATTAAAAATTTTAACCCTTAATTAAAAAAATTTAGGTTTAATCAAAATGGGGGGGCAAAATATTTGACTTTAATCTTCTCTTGGATGATTGAAACTTAGGGAAATTAAAAGGTAGAGACACATTAAATACTTTCAAAATATCAAAATGAAACGTTAATTAATTAAATGATTTAAGTTTTGGAAAGAATATATTTAAATTTGGATTATTAAAATAGGGATATTATTAAGAGGATATTTATTCTTTAATTTAAAAATCTCTAAATAAGTCACTTTAACAATAATTAATTCTTAATTAGAAATTAAAATAATAATCCAAATTAACAATTAACACTAAAATTAAAATTAAATTAAAATTAAATTAAATTAAATTAAAATTAAATAAAATTTAAATTAAACTAAATTTAAACTAAATTAAATTAAACTTATATTAAAATTAAAATTAAATTAAAGTTAAAGTAAAATTAAATTAAAATTAAATTAAAATTAAATTAAAATTAAATAAAATTTAAATTAAACTAACTTTAAAACTAAATTAAATTAAAATTAAGTTAAAATTAAAATTAAATTAAATTTAAATTAAAATTAAATAAAATTTTCTAATTAAACTAAATAAAATTTAACTTCAAGTTAAATTAAAAATTAAATTAAACTAAATTAAATTAAAGTTAAAGTAAATTAAAATCAAATTGAATTAAATTAAATTAAAAAATCATTTAACAACAAACCTGCATGAAATCATTAAGAATTAAATCAAAACATATCAATAATTTCAACACCTCTTTCTATCTAAGTAAATTTGAAAACATGAAGATCAATTTAAAATACCAGGATAATTAAAAAACATAAAGATTTAAATCTAAAATAATTTGAACACTATTCCAAACATAAAATTATTAATTAAAACCTCATAGTCAAATTAAAACACTTTAAACCATTAACTCAAACTGTTAATTAATTATGATTAAGATTCTCGATAAACCAACTTGCCCTTAAAGGCTTTAATTATTATAACTCTTAAATATAAGTATTAAGTGAAATGTCACTTCATTCATCAGGTAATCAAATACCCAAGTTCACTGAGCAAGAGACAAAGTTTAACTAAACTCCTGGATGATTAATTCACCTATGCAATTAAATTCACTTGGACTCAAAATAATCCAAGAAATATTGAAAAGATGTTTAGGACTCATCCTAAACACTTCCTCAATACGACGGGATGTTTTAGAAGAACAATTGAATCTAATGGTTCTTTGATGAAGAAAATCATCCTTAAACCAAACCTACAACCTAGACGTCATAGGAAATGACTAGTTATAGGATTAGGAATTTGGTTGACAACCAAACCCTTTCCCTTAGCTTTACCTAGGTATTTCTTACAAAATATATTTAAATGCATTAACATGTGTTTTAAGTGCAGCTTGGGATGACGGGAAGACCCTCCAGGTATGCTTTTATTTAATTGCAATTTACTTTATTGCAATTTACTTACATGCACTGTACTTTACTTTTTCTTGCATGATAAATAAAACTGTTGCATGAAAACCAAAACCTTTAGGATAGTCCCTAAATTGAAACCAAAACTAAATTAAAAGTCATTGCAAGATAAAATTCACCACCACAACATTCCAAAATATAAAACAACTCAAAATTTAGTCACAAACAGAACAACAAAACTACAATTGCAACTAAATTAAAACTTCTCCTTAAATGATCGGGAATACCTCGGATGATGTAACCCACGTGTTGCTAACTGGATTTCCCACGGTATAAATGAAAGTGTGGAACTCATTCAGTTGAGTTTAAGAAATTCATCCGGACTAAGTGAATTCGACGAAAATAACGGTGCTTGGGATGACGGAACCGTGGGATCTTAATCGGTTACGGTTAAATAACTTTAAGATTTATTTTAATTAAAATATTAAAAAACACTTGGATTTTAAGATTTTCTCTAAACCAATACACTTCTCTCATCTCCTGATTTATGACTTCTAAAACTAAACCTCTGCAACAACAAGGAGCTCGGAGCACGGTGGGCAGCACGGCCACCTTCGTCAGCAAAACAACTCTACTTCAGCAAAACCATTATTAGAACTAAACAACCAAGCCATAGGATTTCGAGGTAGTTTGTCTAGTGCAACATAAATCTTCAACTCTTCGTTAGGCATTTGCATGATCATTTCATGTAAATTAAGCCCTAACCAGTCTTAGGACTCCGAGGTGGTCGTTTGGTACGACATTAATCCTCACATCTTCGAGGCTATTTGTATAATCATGCCATGCAAATATAAGTCCTAATTAACTAAAATTGGCAGAATTACAACATTAAGTAAATTCCCGAATTGAAGCTAAACAATAGGATAGTATGGGAAGTTGCCAAGATTCTTCTTGGATCCTCAACTTCTCCTACTTCTCTTCCTTTGGACTCCTAAAATAAATTGTTCCAAATTCAAGCTAGTCCCTATTGAAATTTCCAAAATCTAATCCTTTAAAAACCTTAAGCTTTGAAATTCTTGAAAGCAAAACCACTAATCATTATCGAGAGTTTTCTTAAGTGATTCCCGTCACTTAGGATGTAATTAACTATAGGGGCTTGCCCTTATAGGGAACTTTAAGAACCCAGGTAATATAAACCCTGTTTAATTCATTTATTTTAAGCAAGGGAACTTGTCGGCTTATAAAAATGGTTCGCAGACCAAACGGATGTCACAAATCTTCTAGTTTATCTAATCGAGCCCCATCATCAAGGAGTGTGTCTATTCGTCGGGATAGATATACAGCTTGTGATGCGGCGCTCGTTTATATAAACTATTTGGGATGTGAGATCGGTTTGATTTCATATCTTAAAATTTTTAAACGTAAAATTATTTTCAAAATCAAATGCTATCTTTTAAACTATATATATATTTAAAATAAATTTAAAATCTAAAATTCGCCGACAACTTCTGTTGGTGACCCCCTTTTCAAAACACAACACTCAACCTAAAAATATGCCGACAACTTCTAGCGACTCCTCTGGGGACTAGTTCTTCTCTCCATTTTTGATTAGATGGTTTTGCTTTCATAAAGCGGTGGTGAGTCCATATCCCTAGTGGACCAAACCTACCATTCTTCTGTTGGAATACCCCGTTCATTAATGTTTTGAACGAGTATAGCCAACTCCTCTCAGATTTAGGAGCCATTGTTTAGACACCCCTAAACAGAGAGGTTCCGAGATCCTTTTACCTCTTTTCTGAGGTGGGGTGGACCCCCAATAGGTGTTAGTTTAAGAGCGGTCCTTCGAGTCGAGAAGTCTTGCATAAGACTTTCTTTTTCTTTCCAATTCTATATCAGGCCCTTTACCTTTTCTATAACCTTTTTTCTTTAATCGCTTTGTTTCTAACAAACGAACCCGCTAATAAACAACCTTCTAATAAACAACCTCTTTTAAAAATCACAAATACACTAAGATAAATTTAATGTGTTCGGACTCTTTATTTTTTCGTCCTAAACTTTACGACGGATAGAAAGCATAATTCGGAACTAAAACTCGGAATCTGCCCTGTAGAAAATGACTGCCCCAAAGAAAATCTTCTCCTTCACCAACAGAATGGACTTCGCCGTTTACAAGGATGAGCTACCCGACAACGGAATCATCCGTTTCGGACAAGGATTCGGCAACACAATTATCAAATTTGCTGATGTCACTCTCTTCGCACTAATCAAGAAAGTGTCAGAAACTGATGAGCCCGTGATTGAGTTCAACCTGAAATCGACTCAAGAATTTCCTCCCCTGCAAAGGGTCCAGCTGAAAGGAGTACTATTGTTCGTAGGAGAACGGTTATCTCTACCCCCACCAGTCTAGTCATCTCTGCACCTACCCCGACTTCTGCCAAACCGAAGGGGAAGGAAATCCAAGTCTGTGATGAGCTTATCACCGTGGAGGGTGCAGATTTTACTACAATACCATCTATTTTTGAAATTGGGTCCAGTTCAAGAATTGCACCCCTAACTCGGACTTAAAGAAGAAATAAAAAAAGAAAGATTGCCAAGATCGAGTAAGCCAGAGCTGCTGAAGTTGCTTTTCTAGAAGAAATTCCCGAGGAAAAAGAAGAACTGTCTGAGTATATACCTCTGTTGGAAGGGAGCAGTTTTCACCCTCTCTCTGCCGCATCAGATGAAGAGGATATCCGTAGGATCGCCGCTGCATTACCCCAACCTACGTACTACAACAATTACAAGAGGAAAAGGGATAAGACTACGCCATTGGCTCGGCTGCAAGCTGTTATAGAACGATTGGCAAAGAAAGAAAGATGCCCTGTGTCAGAAATCTTAAGAAGGATAGGACGGGCGCCAGCTAAATCCCGCCTCGGACCGCGAATAGAGCCTGTTGCTGCCACAGAGAAACCAAAGAAGAAAATAAAAGCCGGCTCACCCGTTGTTGTATCGGGTCTACAAATTAGGGAGGATACCACCTTCCAGCATATAGCCGACAGATCATCCGGTCCTAGGCTTCCGGCTGCAAGAAGGATGGTATGGTGACCTACTACTGGTGAGCTATGACGAAAACAATGTCCTGAGAAGAAAAGTCTCATCAGGAGACTGGAATTAGAAGAAAATTCTACTGCAATAAAGGGACTCCTTGGAAGGAAGTTCAACAACCGTCACGAGACAACTGCGAGACCGTGCGTAAAAGACCACTAGAGGATGCCATGGACAAATTAAGGACCGATATCCGACGGTTAGCAAAAGAAAGAGAAGAAGAAATAGGAGATGAAGTTGACTCATCAGAGTTCATGGATGAGGAGTATGCTGAGATCAACATGGTTGAAAAGCGAGCATCATCCGCTTCACAAGGTGCTCCAGCAGCTACAGAAAGAGATGAACCGGAAGTGTTGAGAGCACAGCTTCGGGAAAGAGATGATACAGTTTCCAAGTTGGCAAAGAGGATGGAAGAGATGGCTGCTGCCTTAGCCACTCTCCGCAGTCGAGTACAACCTCGAAAAGAAACACCCCCAGAGATAATCCATATTGCAGATGGAGGAAAAGAGATCACATCCGTCAATGGAGACGAGCAACCAAAGAAGGATTCTGCACAGAACATGATTCCCGAAAAGGACATTAAAAACAAGGTAGAACAGCAGGTGCGAGAAGCTTTAACACAATCCAAAAGTTGAGCATCTATTCAGACGGGTAGACTTTACCCCGAAGAGTTCGATGCAGTCCAGTACCCGAAAGGCTTCGTACCACCTCTTGTTAAGACTTTTGATGGAACAGGAAACCCTCGGCAGCATGTCGCACTTTTTCGTGCTAGTTGATGCAATGCTGGTGGGAGCGACGCTTTACTCTTCCGCCAGCTCGTCAGTAGTTTTTCAGGGATTGCCTTCGACTGGTACGCAGAATTGCCGAACGATTCAGTAAAGACCTTTTCAGAACTGGAGAATCTCTTTGTTAAACGATTTGTCGGGGCTCAGCACCACATCACTATCGGTGATCTAGTGGTGGAGCAACAGAAGCCGAACGAGACTTTAGTGGATTACATACTTCGATGGAGAAACTTAAGCATGAAGTGTAAAAAACAGCTTCAAGAACAACATGCAGTCGGCATCCTACTTAAAAGTATCCATGGCCAGATAGCACTTCTCCTTAAGGGATTTACAATCAAGACTTTCAAGAAGATGCTTAGCAAGGCCGGGAGCTTGCAAGAGGAAGCAAAGCAGTTAAGTTTAGTGGACAAGAACGATAAGCAGAAGCCCGTGAAAAATTCGAAAAGAAATCTGGAATCGTCCCTATAGTAGATAAGGGCAAGCAGCCGGTTTAGATACAGTCAGAGCGGCCACAGCCTAGTTATCAACCACCACAAAGGACTTATCAGCAACCTCAGCAGGGCTACTCGTCCGAGCTATCAGTCGCCTTAGCTTTATGAACAACTGCCTCATTCGTCATGTACTTTAAGAGAACTTCTAAATAGAGAATATCCATTCAAAACTGAAGCATTAGAGAAGATGTTTCGTAGCTTAATGAAGACACCGGACTTTCAGCTACCACAGCCCAAGAAGCCGGAGGAAGTCAATAAGAAAGATCATCCGAACTATTGCCCTTACCACCAGATGCTCGGACACAAGATAGAGGATTGCATCACTTTCAAGAGTTGGCTTGATGAAAATCTCCGGAGAGGGAACATAACGATCCCAAAGGAATACATGAAGGAACCCCAGAAAGGAGGTTCCATCAACGTTATTTCAACGGATCCCATTGTTCCGAGAAACCCGTACACGACTGAGGATGGATGGAGTACCACCTGGACAAAGTCTTCAAAGAAAATTTTGCACCACATCCAGGCTGCTTCGGTACACGCTTCAACTCAGAGTTTGAAACCTGTCGAGCCGGCACTATCACTTGCGATCGAAGAACCGCCCCAGAAGGAGGAGAAGATCGTGGAAGAAAAGAAGACCGAGGCTCCGAAGGGTAGACTAGGGGCTGCTTATCCTAGGATGGTTGTTTCCAATTCGAGGGAGAAATCCCTCAAACTCCTGACTCTATATGATTATCTACTCGATCCGGCGGGATCTTATAATGATAAGGGTTATGGCGTTGGCTACGTTTTGACTGTTTCTAACGATTACGTAACTAACGACAATCGACCTAATCCAGATCTCGATTCTGATATAAATAACGATTCTCAAATCATACACAATCTTGACGACCACGACAAGGTAGATGTTCACAAAGGAGACTAAAAAATCTCGACAAGCAACGAGTCCATTTATGAATTCCGAGGGGCTCAGATCATGATATAATTAGAACCATCAGACACCGAAGCAACTTCAGAAGAGCCAGTGGTTCCAATTCAAGAGGATACACTGGCAGATTCAACACCAAATTCAGAAGAAATAACTGAAGTAAATCTAAGAAGTGGAAAAGTTCTACCTCCGAGAATGGGTCCAAAGGATAAAGGAAAGCAGGTGGTTGCTCAGGAAGAGCCAACCCAAGCAGAGGAACTACCCATTCGGGAAGAAACCGAGTACAACATGCTAGCCCGTCTTAGGAAGCTACCAGCCAAACTAAGCATATACGACGCTCTGATCCTGTCGAAGGAGATGAGGGAAGCTCTGATCAAGGCTTTACTTGATCCAGAGATTTGTTTAGCCCAAATGGCCGGTAATTCCTTCGACGAGGTTTGCTCGTCAAGAGAACAACGAGGTGTTACCTTCACGGATAATGTTCTATTACTGGGAACAGATGATCAAAACCGACCGTTATACATTTCAGTCACTATTGGAAAGTTTATGCTATCCAGAGTGTTGGTCGATCCGGGAGCATCAATCAACATAATGAATCTTCGGACGCTAACATATCTGGAAATTGATGCTTGTGAGCTTGAAGCAGACAAGATGCTATTAAGAGGCTTCAATAAAAAAGGATAAAGAGCTCTTGGATCGATAACACTACTAATGAAGACCGGTGAATAAGCAAAGACAACCGCAAAATTCCACATAACTGATTTTGAAACATTGTTCAACGCTCTACTGGGTCGGCCATGGATCCATGAAAACCGGATGGTACCGTCGTCTCTGCACCAGTGCATAAAGTATTATGAAGGAGGGGAACAGTGCATCAAAGGTGATTTACAACCGTTCTCCGTGCATGAAATAGGAATTCATGAAGATGTGGCCTACTATGCGCCACCGAAGAAAACAGTATTTTCCAGAAATACTACACAAAATGAAGCAAAAGAAATTTGAGACGATGAAGAACCTAAAGTTCTAGTCCAATAGTTACTCACCACTCCCTTACGGCGAGATGGTGAAGATTTCTCCAGAACTCGCACCCGATGTCGAGGCCGAGGACGAGGATGTGGAAGAAATGTCGAAACAGTTGGACAGAAGAAACCGGTCATCGATGTTGATTGGGAGAACACTTCCGAAGAAGAAGAAGAACTTGAGAAAGAAGCAGCGACAATAAGTCAAAAGAAACCCCAGTTCAAGATCTCTCTCGAAGATGAAAAGAATGAAGAATATAAATCAATGTACTAGAAGATTAACCATCATGTACATACTATGACCCTGACCCCGATCCATTCTAATAAGATCGAGGGTATGGTGGTCAAGGAGGTGCATGGTGGTGGTACTAAGCCAATGAAGTTTTATCGTGGTGCTTCTTCTTCCAATAATGAAAAAGATGTACAATTTGAAGATGTTACTTCTTCCGAATTAATGGAATTAACTTTTGAGTGGTACTCTCCCTGTGTTCAAAATTTAATTCAACGTGGTGTCTTACCTTGACAATGGACAAAAGGTCAAGCACAACGTTTTGAAAGATTATGGAATAATGCCGGTCGGCCTCCCAATTCGAAACATGGTCTCGGATTCGGCACAGTAGGATTAGTTGATGACACGGGATTTTGCTTGGTTGTCACTTGCAAACCTAATGAAGACTTCTTGGAAGCTTCAGAAGATCTTGAAGATCTTCCAATCGGAGACGCTCCACCAGAATTCGAAGAAGAAATCAAATCTACGATAGACGAGTTAATGGAAGTTAACTTAGGTACTAGAGAAGAGCCTACTAATGGAATTCAAGGACTGTATTGCTTGGAGCTACGACGAAATGCCAAGATTAGCTCCAGAAGTCGCAGTTCACAGGTTAGGAGTGGATCCTACTTCCGTGCCAGTCAGACAAGCTCCTAGAATAATGTGTCTAGAAATTGAGCAACAAGTAATAGCCGAAGTTAAGAAGCTAATAGATGCTAAATTTGTCCGTGAAGAGCAATACCCTACTTGGTTAGCCAACGTGGTACCAGTCAGAAAGAAGAATGGTCAGATCAGAATCTGCTTGGATTTCAGAGATTTGAATAAAGCATGTCCAAAGGATGAATTTCCACTACCAATCCCAGAACTGATGATCGACATTGCTTCAACTCATGAAATATTTTCATTCATGGATGGATCATCAGGTTACAACCAGATAAAGATGGCACCAGAAGATGAAAAGCTCACGACATTCAGAACGCTGATCGGAGTGTATTGCTACACAGTAATGCCATTCGGACTAAAGAACGCAGGAGCAACATACCAAAGAGTGATGACGAAGATTTTTGATGATCTCATTCATAACCAAGTTGAGTGCTACGTGGATGATGTGGTCATCAAAAGTAAACTGAAAGAAGATCACCTGTATGATTTGAGAATTATTTTCGAGCGACTAAGATAATACAACCTTAAGATGAATCCCTTAAAATGTGCCTTCGGCATCACCTCCGGGAAATTCTTAGGATTTGTTGTCCGACATCTCAGAATTGAAATCGATACGGAAAAAATTAAAGCTATTTTAGAAATGCCTCCTCCCAAAACTTTGAAACAACTACGATCCTTTCAAGGGAAGTTGGCATATCTTCGACGCTTTATCTCAAACTTGTCAGGTAGGTGTCGACCCTTCTCGACGATTATTAAAAAGGACACCAAATTCGTTTGGGATGAGAAATGCCAGCGGGGTTTCAAGGACGTTAAACAATATTTAATGACACCTCCTGTCTTAGCAGCCCCAGTCTCAGGTAGACCGTTGATACTTTATATCGCGGCTTTAGATGACTCCCTTGGAGCCCTGCTAGCCCAGGTCAATGATGAGGGAAAAGAAAATGATCTCAACTACTTAAGCTGTCGTCTAATTCCGACGGAAGTAAAGTATCCTCCTATTGAGAAGCACTGTTTGGCCCTGATCTTCGCCGCACAAAAGCTCAGGCATTACATGCTTTCTCATAAAGTCAACCTTATTTCGAGAGTTAATCCATTGCAATACTTGATGACCCGACCGACACTTTCTGGCAGACTTGCCAGGTGATCGATGATACTATTGTAATTTGACATAACTTTCGTTCCTCTTCGCGCCGTAAAGGGACAAGTCCTAGCAGACTTCCTCGCAGCACACCCTTTACCGGCGGATTCGCCTCTCGATGACGATTTGCCTGACGAGCAGATAATGAGCCTAGAAGAACCTGATGATTGACGTTGGGAACTATAATTCGACGGTGCGTTCTCAGCACAGAAGAACAAAGAATTGCAAACGATAGTGCCCGGTAAGGCAGGAATCAGACTAGTCTTTATAACACCAGAGCGGTGGATGTTAAAATACTCCTACCACTTAACAGAACCGTGTACAAACTACGAGGCAGAATACGAAGCCCTTATAACCAGATTGGAATTAACCATTCAGATGAGAATAACGGACATCAACATCTACGGAGATTCTCAGTTGATCATTCAATAGGTCGCCGGACAGTACAAAATTTTAATGTCAAGACTCGAGCAGTACTTTCAGTACGCCATGAAATTGTTGGAACAAATTACAAATTTGACAATCTATAAGATTCCCATAAAAGAAAATGCTCTCGCCGATGCGCTAGCCCGCCTTGCAAAGGAATTTGCCTATTTGCAGCATGAGTCAGTTGAAGTGTCAGTTCAAGGACGACAGGTTCTATCACAGCTCGACATGGATACAATACACAAATCAGAAAGAGCGGAAGAAACAATTGCAGCATTGACAGAAAATACAGAAGATTGGTGGTAGCCATTAATAGACTACTTGCAGACAGGAAACCTACCGGACGATAAGTCATTAGCCCATCAAATCAAGAAAAGAACTCTGTCTTACACATTAATAAACAATACGTTATATAGAAAGTCTTTTGACCAGATGTGGCTAAGATGCCTGAGCGGGTCTGAGGCTCGTGAAATTGTCAAAGAAGTGCATTCAGGACTTTGCGGCGCTCATCAGTCGGGTCCGAAAATGAAAATGAAAATGAAGATTAAAAGACTAGGGTACTACTGGCCCTCAATGATGACCGATTGTATGAAAGTTGTCAAAAGTTATCACCAGTGCCAAGTGCACGCAGTGGTTCTACACCAACCTCCAAATGTGCTACATCCGACAATCGCGTCGTGGCCGTTTGAGTGTTGGGGCACAGATATAGTGGGTCCGATAGAACCACCTTCTTCAAGAGAACATCGCTTCATCCTTGCAGCTATAGACTATTTTTCTAAATGGGCAGAAGTTATACCACTCAAAGAAGTGAAGGCACGCCACGTGCTACAGTTTTTCAAGAACCAAGTTGTCTACTGTGTTGGGGTACCGTGCAGGATCATTTCAGATAATGGGTCTGTGTTCAAAAGTACAAAAAATTAATAATTTTGTCAGAAGACACGGGATCGATTGTCAATACTCAACGATCTACTACCTAAGAGCAAACGGCTTGGCTGAGGCTTTTAATAAAACTCTCGTTCAAACTTTAAAGAAAAATTTGGACGACAACAAGAGAAATTGGCACGAGAAGTTGTAAGAAGCCTTATGGGCCTACAGGACGACTTTTAGAACTCCTACTCAGTCTACGCCTTATGCTTTAGTGTATGGGTCTGAGGCCGTCTTGCCCCTGGAAGTTCAGCTTCCGTCTCTCCGAATTACAGTTGCAGAAAAGATCACTACAGAGGAAAATGCTATACTATGACTGGAATAATTGGAAAGCTTGGAAGGGAAAAGACTTTCCGCACAGCAGAATTTGGAACTGTATCAAGCTAAGATGATCCAGGCCCATGATAAACTGGTCCGCCCAGGGACTTTCTAAGTTGGTGACATAGTTCTTGTTCTCAAAAAACCTGTTCTTGCACATCGCAAGATAGGAGGTAAATTTGAACCAACATGGGAAGGGCCGTTCGTGGTCGACACAGTCTACTCAGGAGGTTCCTACCAGCTTGTGAATTGCCGTGGAGAACAACCTATGCTTCCAATCAATGGACTGTATTTAAAGAAGTATTACGCAACCTGATGTTTCGATGGTTGGCCTCTAAAATAGAATCTTATCCCTAGAAACATGGGTGAAGTAATCACTTTGTGACTGGGTCCGAACCCAAAACAAAATAAAATGAATGATAAAAAAATCTCATCAACGAATATGTTAAAAAGAAAACATGGGAAATCATAATAATAAAATGTCAATCTTTCCTTTTAAATCCATTCATTCCTGATATTTTCTCATCTCTTCCTACTTCCTTTATATTTAAAAGAAATGAATAAGAATTTTTTTAAGTGTTTTTCTTATTGTTCTTGTTCATAGTATAGCCCCTGATCCTTTCCTTATTTTTTCGCAGGGAAACATCGAACGGGCGGTTGGTTCTAAACTTTAGAAATTGCGTGAGTCTAGCAATTGATGAAAAGAGGGTGAGGGATGGAGCAGCGATAGAGATTGACTCAGACTTCACACCAATCGGCTTACAATACGAAGAAAATGATTGGATCTTAGTTGATCGAGAAGAACTTCACAGCCAGACAGTGATGAAGTTGGGTGGCCCGAGCCACCAATCCAAAGAATGAGAAAAGAAAAGTAAACGCCGCTCATGCAGCCGGAGAAGATAGGAAAATTAAGTCCATGGTTGCCACAGCAGATGGTAGGATTGTCAGCGCCGTACCCGCAAAAATTCAAGGGGTAAGGAGAGCTACTCTTACTGCTACCCAAAGAAAGAAATAAGAATCGTCGCATTCTCAAAATGTTGACCAAGTTAGCAGAAGATCAACATAAACAGACAGTGGATACCGTTAGGGTAAATGCTCCAAGGAGACCAATTCTTCAGGAAACAGAAAGAAGAAAGTCAATTCCAACATAAATAGACAGTGGATACAATTTTGCCACGGACAGGAAAGGAAATCCACCAGGGATACTCCGTCGTAGTGAGGTGGATCCAATGCCAAGAGTCATCAAGAGAATGGTGAAAAGGATGATAACATGGAGGGTATTGCCTGCAGATTGCATACCCAACAGCTGCATTATCAACATCTACAAGGAAGGCCTGCATACCTCCGCATAAAGATCATCATGACTTTGTTAGACCCTTCTGCACAGTGTCATTCCTCAGCCAGTGCAACATCATGTTCGGATCTGACCTCTGGATTGTAGGCCCTACTGAGTTTCGAGGGCCGGTGGAGATACCACTATGGGTAGGTTCCGTCCTAGTGATAAAAGGAAACGGAGCAGACATTGCGAAGCATTGCATTCCAGGAGTGCCTATGGAATAGATCTCAGATACTTTAGAAGAATGGATGATAGAAAAATGCCTTACCACTTTCAGCCAGATCCAGAATTGGAGAGTCTCTAGCCCTACAAGCTGTGAGTTACATGGGAAATAGCACACCTCTAATGCACATCCATGCGGCATTCCTGCCAAGGATGGCTTGGAAGGTGATGTTATTGCCCATGTTTCTTACTATTGAGACATGGATTTATTATAGACACTTTTGGATGGATCAACAAGAATCTTACACAATCTGTTTTGGATTTACATGGATTGTATCAGACATTAAAATTCCAAGGAAAACGTCATCATGACTAGATCAGGTTGTATGATGTACTTTCAGCAAGTTGGAATGAAAACGACTACGTCATATTTTTGCCTTCACCTCTTTTTGTGCAAATTGACTGGGAAACGCAATTAGAGTTAATGAACTTTGAACGAAGAATAGAAAAGAAAAGAAAATAAATGAGAATTTTTCCTAAAAATCTGAATATTAAAATGAACTTCAAATTCACATGAACACTAAATAAACAACAAAATAAAAAAATGGGATCGTTAAAGGACAAACAAAATGAATCTAAATCTCAAATTGGATTCCGATCTGAATCCTCTGATTCGAACCTTTCAGTTTTTTCCTCAATCGAAATCTGTTTGAAACTCTTTTAAAATTTGAATATTTACCTCGACTTATTGCTAAGTCAAGTCTTTTCAGCTTGGTACACTTACCAGCTCCTTTCAATTCTCTTTCTTTTGTGTCTTAGAGGATCGATTAGTTCTATTGACACGGAGCCACGAACTTTGTTCGATTTGGTTTTGGTGGCATGATACTGGGTCCCTCTTCATACAGATAAATCTTCGAGATTGGAACCAGTTTCCAATTCTCATTAAATTTCCGAGACTGGTACCTAAATTCCAATTCTCTTCCTTCGAGGTCAGTACCTAAATCCCGACTCTCTTTCCGAGATCTATACTTAAATTTCGATTCTCTTTCGAATTGATACCTAAATTTCAATTCTAATTTCTGAGACTGGTACCTAAATTCCAGTTCTCTTCCTTCGAGGTCGGTACCTAAATTCCGACTCTCATTTAAGATCGATACCTAAATTTTGATTCTCTTTCGAATTGATACCTAAATTTCAATTCTAAATTTCCGAGACTGGTACCTAAATTCCAGTTCTTTTCCTTCGAGGTTGGTACCTAAATTCCGACTCTCTTTCTGAGATCGATACTTAAATTTCGATTCTCTTTCGAATTGATACCTAAATTTCAATTCTAATTTCCGAGACTGGTACCTAAATTCCAGTTCTCTTCCTTCGAGGTCGGTACCTAAATTCTGACTCTCATTTGAGATCGATACCTAAATTTCGATTCTCTTTCAAATTGATACCTAAATTTCAATTCTAAATTTCCGAGACTGGTACCTAAATTACAGTTCTCTTCCTTCCAAGTCGGTACCTAAATTCCGACTCTCATTCGAGATCGATACTTAAATTTCGATTCTCTTTTGAATTGATACCTAAATTTCAATTCTAAGTTTCAAAGACTGGTACCTAAATTCCAGTTCTCTTCCTTCTAGGTCGGTACCTAAATTCTGACTCTCATTCGAGATTGATACTTAAATTTTGATTCTCTTTCAAGGTTGATACCTAAATTTCAATCCTCTAAATTTATGAGACAGGACCTAAATTCCAGTTCACTTCCTTCGAGGTCGGTACCTAAATTCCGAATCTCATTCAAGATCGATACTTAAATTTTGATTCTCTTTCGAATTGATACCTAAATTTTAATTCTAAATTCCGAGACTGGTACCTAAATTCTAGTTCTCTTCCTTCGAGGTCGGTACCTAAATTTTGACTCTCATTCGAGATCGATACCTAAATTTTGATTCTCTTTTGAATTGATACCTAAATTTCAATTCTAAATTCCGAGACTGGTACCTAAATTCCAGTTCTCTTCCTTCGTGGTCGGCACCTAAATTTCGACTCTCATCCGAGATCAATACCTAAATTTCGATTCTCTTTCAGGTTTGATACTTAAATTCCAAATCTCACTCTCTCGAGATCAGTACCTAAATTTTGATTCTCATCCTTTCTCCGTCGATACTTAAACTCGATTCTCACTCCGAGGCTGGTACCTAAATTCCGGCTCTCTGGCAATCCCGAGGTTGAAACCTGAGTTTCAATTCTCATTTCGGATCCAAATTTCAAATTCAAAATTTCCTTAAATCGATTTTAAATTAAACTTCAATCGAAATCCAAACTCACATATTGAAACTTGAAATTTAAAAGTAAACTGAAATCTAAATTGAATTCTCCACATCTTGTGATTTGGAGTTCACCTCCTTTTCCATTCCCCAGCCGAGAGTTCAGGAATCTCCAGTCTTGGAAATATACCTGATACTCCCCGACAGAAATTCTTCTACTTCGTCCTAAGTTTGTCACTTGGACATCTGGGTTGGTTTTATTGATCTCTTCGGTCAACACCAATATGCTCGGTGTGCTTGGTTAGCACACCACACCTATTGGGGGTCCATTTGTTGACCTCATTTTTGATGAGGTCTTTTCTCTTCTCTCTCTTTAGTACTTAGGATCTTGCCTTAGGCTTTTCCTTTGACTAATCCTAGAGGACTAGAAAAGGAACCCACCCTTTAAAAATTCAAACTACTTCTTAACTCCCGCAAAACCCCACAAGCTTGATTGTAGACCCCTAATCACCTAGAGGGTTGAAATCAAATGTGGAGGTTTAAAGGATGAGTTCCTTATAGGACTTTTTGGCCTTAGGGATACCCTGGGTGGTCTGACCTGGTGAGGGTTGACTTGCACATACACTACACTCTCACACACATTCCAACTCCTAAAACCACACTCTCACCCAACTTGACTTTCTGACTCATGTAGGAAATTTATATGGATGGTCCTTAACCCCTCAGCCCCTGGCTAAGAGGGTTAGGAACAACATAGTGAATGCCCTCAAATGAGTCCTCCCATAGCTCATATGGGCTTAATGTGGCTTCATGGCTCAACCAAAGTGATTCCATTTTAGTCAAATTTGATCAATCTTCATTTTTTTAAACCCCAGACCCACCAAACCTACCAAATGCCCTTGGTGCTACCCAAAATTTGCAAAATTACTTAAATTACCCAAAATTCCTCAAAATCAGTCCAAAACATTTCCCCCACTCAAATTAATCATCCATAGCCAAAAATACCAAAAATTCCAAAAGCCCCCCAATACCCTCCAAATACCAAAAATGCCCTTCTTAGCCCAAAAATACAAAAATTCAGAAAATTCCCAAAAAAATTCCAAAAAATCCCAAATATTCCTAATTTCATTTTGTACAACTACACCATGGGCCAATTTTGCCAATTTACCCCACTTTTACCAAAACCCCCAATTTGACCCATTTTTAACCCAAGTGAACCCAATGTCAAATCAAACCACCCCAATTGACCTCAATTTTGGCCCAATTCAATTCTAAACTTCAATTCAATATCCCCAATATCATTTTAGACCAAATCCATGTCCAGTTTAATTGAAATTTAAGCCCAATTTCAATTTGAAGCCTAAGGCCCAACTTGACCCATGACCTAAACCTAGCCCAAACCAACCCAACTCAACCCCAATTGGCCCCAAATCTTTTCTAAAGCCTTCCTAACATCCCCATAAACAAAAAACTAACTTGATTTGCCCAAAATTTGAACCTAAACTCCACCCAAACCTAACCCAAAACTAAAATCCCTTAAATTGACCTAAGCCCAAACCTAACCCGAATGGGCCCAAATCCCAAAATCAAAGCCCAAACAAAGTTGAAAACTCTTTGTAACACTCCCATAAACATTTCCCAACATTAATTTTACATCAAATCCAACCTTAGCCCAACCTTAGCCCAAGTTAGCCCAATTTGGCCCACCTTGGCCACTTTACCAAAAAAGCCCACATTAAACCCAATTCAATTCAAAATCACTTCAAACTTGTTCCAAACCACTCATGGCACATCCCTAAACTAAACACAACATTTATTTGGCATGGTCCTTCACAAAAATTTTTATCTAAAAGGCCATTTTAAAATCTAAAAGCCCACTTCCACAAAGCCTTTAAAATCTCATTTTCACCAAATATCAAAAAGCCCAAAATCCGTTCCAAAGCCCACATGAGATTTCCTCTCATCATCCCATTGATTTAAATCATTCCCTAAGTTCCAAACTCATCATCAAATTATCCTAAATCAAGCCTCATGCCAAATCACCCCTAAATGCCAAAAATCCCTAAAACCTATTTTCATGAAAATTGGCTAAGCCATTCCCAAGCCACATGGAGCCATGAAGCCATCCTTAAGCCCCATGTAAAGCCATGAGAAGTTTGACATGTGACCATCCCATAAATGACAAATGGAGGAGCCCCTTTCTTAAGCCTTTTTAACCCCATCCATCATACACACTAAACCAAGTTAGCCACCTAATCCTTGATGGAGACTATACCATTTCCTCTTGGCTGACCTAAATGATTCTTTTCAGCCCAAAACCAGGCCTTGGATGGTGCACCAAGCCTAAAACCATGGGTTGACCAAACCAAACCCAAAATAAGCCTCTACCCATTCCATTTCAGTTCAACCCCTTTACACTTGGCCAATTCCAATTGACTTCACCAAATTCAAGCCCTGGCCCTCTTGATCAGGATGGTGACCTGACCCTGGCCTGCCAGCCACCACAGCAGCCGGAAAACACCATGGCCGAGAGCTTCATTTGAGCCAAAAAATTCAAAACTCACCTGCTGATTTGTCCCAACCTCAATGGCCTCTGGAGCTCTTCTTCTCCTCCCCTGAGCATCTGATCCCAGCCTTCAAACCCCCCTGGGAAGTGCTCTATCCATTCCTATTTAAACACCACCACCTCTCGGCCAAAGAGAGAGTTGAGCCAAACCTTAAGGAAACTCTGCCAAAATTACTCCAGACTCCTCCCCAGACATACAGAATTTGATCCCCACTGAAATCCAGCCCTGAAACCCCATCTGTGAGCTCAATTTCTGTGTTGAAAATCCACCCAAAAAATAAGACACTTCACCACAGTGAGCCAATCTCCAAATTGTTGGTCCTACACCTTCACCAGACCAAGAGGAGAAGTTCCCCAGCAAAAGCCCCCTCATCAGGCCAGCCATTGTTCCCTGCCTCCAAGCTTTGTGATCGGCCTTGGTCACTTTCATACTTAAACAATTCCCCAGAGCCATAGAATTTATCTGGAGCTTGCCTGGACTCAATCGAAGGTGAGACAACTCTCAGATTGAAGCTTCACTTCTCTGAGCAAAGGTATGAACTCACTCTTCCTCCCTAGTTTCCAGTGATTCTCCATTTTGTTTAAGTTAATTTCATAGCCTGTAAACTGCATGGATGTGTTCGTCTCTTCAAGACGAATCCATAGAGCATAAGAATACAAAAATCCATTAAGAATCGAGTGAGATCTTAGGGTTTTAGTGTGGAGGGTCACGGGTGTACACCAGTCGTAAACGGTGACCAGGAGCCGTTGGATCGCGCGTGTATCAAGCGGACGGTCGAGATCAAGTCGGACGGCGCACTGGTATATGAACCGTGGGACGCGTGGTTGCTGACTCAAGTGGTGGCGTCGAATGGGAGTGCGACACGTAGGGGCTTCGGAGCTGCCGAGGTTGACGCGACACCACGTGGATAAGTAGATAAATCCCTATTTTTTGAATTAATTAAATGCCCTAAACTTCAAAAATTCATATCTTTGCATAGAAAAATCACAAAAAGAAAATAAAAATATCCTCTTGCTGAGTGAACAGAGGAGAATAATGTGGAAAAGAAATCCAGTTAATTGGATGGGTATTTTATTTTTAATAATTTATTTACTATTTTCAGTACTTTGATTCTTCATTTGCAATGATAATTCACCATGACATGAGACCATAGGGCTTTTGATGCCTCTGATCTTGGGAACATTCCCTGAATTTTTCAAGGTCAGAGGCCATCTTTGTGAAAAGTTATTGAAATTTCAAGTTCATGTCACTATTTTAGGTATTTTAATTCCAATAATTAGCATGTTGTAAAATAAATTCTAGGAAAATTTGGTTATGTTTCTTAGGACCAGAGGACCCTATGAAAAATATATTTTGAGTTAATTCATTCATATTAACTTTAATTGGCCTAAACCCCTAAAATTGAATTTGAATTAAAAAATATTAAAAATCATAAAAATATTAAAAATCATAAAAATGTCACATTTTGACTCCTAATCACTTAGGAATAAACCAAATATTTTTCCTAAGTCCCTAGGGTAAGATATTGAATTTCAAAAGTTTAATGTAATTTTTAAAATTAAAAAATGAATTTTCTACCTTTTTTCACTAAAATAATTCTTATAAATCAAAGGAAAATCAGAAAATTATAAAATTTGTTTCTCTAAACTCCTTGAGGTCAGAGAGTTTAAGAAAAATATAAAACCCATTTTTCAACTTTTATTTTGTTTTATAATTAATTAACACTCTAAAACTGAAAATAATTATAATAAATAAATTATAATTCAAAAAATCACAAAAATTGTTCCATTTGGTCCCCTGGTCATTAGGAATATCTCATAATTTTCTTAAGGATAGAAACCTTTCCTTGGTCATGTTGTTGAATTTTCTTGGAAAATTCTTGTTTTCTACTAAAAATAATTATATAAATAAATTAAATTCAGAAAAATCACATTTCCTCCTCTAATGTCTTAATTGACATATGAGTGAGGTGAAATAAAAAATTCAAATTCATTTGAGCTCAATTTAGGGAGTTATGAAATAAATAAGCTTAAAAGGGCATAAAAGTAATTAAGAATTTTAACCCTTAATTAAAAAACTTTAGGTTTAATCAAATGGGGGGGAAAAAATATTTGATTTTAATCTTCTCTTGGATGATTGAAACTTAGGGAAATTAAAAGGTAGAGACACATTAAATACTTTGAAAATATCAAAATGAAACTTTAATTAATTAAATGATTTAAGTTTTGGAAAGAATATATTTAAAGTTGGATTATTAAAATAGAGATATTATTAAGAGGATATTTATTCTTTAATTTAAAAATCCCTAAATAAGTCACTTTAACAATATTTAATTCTTAATTAGAAATTAAAATAATAATCCAAATTCACAATTAACACTAAAATTAAAATTAAATTAAAATTAAATTATATTAAATTAAAATTAAATAAAATTGAAATTAAACTAAATTTAAAACTAAATTAAATTAAAATTAAATTAAAATTAAATTTAAATTAAAATTAAATTAAAATTAAATTAAAATTAAATCAAAATTAAATTAAAAATAAATTAAAATTAAATTAAAATAAAATTAAATTTAAATTAAACTAAATTTAAAGCTAAATTAAATTTAAATTAAATTAAAATTAAAATTACATTAAAATTAAATTAAAATTAAATTAAAATTAAATATTAATTAAATAAAATTTAAATTAAACTAAATTAAAATTAAATTAAAATTAAACTAAAAATTAAATAAAATTAAATAAAATTAAATTTAAATTAAATTAAAATCAAATTGAATTAAACTAAATTAAAAAATCATTTAACAACAAACCCAAATGAAATCATTAAGAATTAAATCAAAACATATCAATAATTTCAACACCTCTTTCTATCTAAGTAAATTTGAAAACATGAACATCAATTTGAAATACCAGGATAATTGAAAAACATAAAGATTTAAATCTAAAATAATTTGAACACTATTCCAAACTTAAAATTATTAATTAAAACCTCATAATCAAATTAAAACACTTTAAACCATTAACTCAAACTGTTAATTAATTTTGATTAAGATTCTCGATAAACCAACTTGCCCTTAATGGCTTTAATTATTATAACTCATAAATAGAAGTATTAAGTAAAATGTTACTTCATTCATCAGGTAATCAAATACCCAAGTTCACTGAGCAAGAGACAAAGTTTAACTAAACTCCTGGATGATTAATTCACCTGTGCAATTAAATTCACTTGGACTCAAAATAATCCCAGAAATATTGAAAAGATTTTTAGGACTCGTCCTAAACACTTCCTCAATACGACGGGATGTTTTAGAAAAACAATTGATTCTAATGGTTCTTTGATGAAGAAAATCATCCTTAAACTAAACCAACAACCTAGACGTCATAGGAAATGACTAGTTATAGGATTAGGAATTTGGTAGATAACCAAAACCTTTTCCCTTAGCTTTACCTAGGCATTTCTTGCAAAATATATTTAAATGCATTAACATGTGTTTTAAGTGCAGCTTGGGATGACGGGAAGACCCTCCAGGTACGCTTTTATTTAATTGCAATTTACTTTATTGCAATTTACTTACATGCACTGTACTTTACTCTTTCTTACATGATAAATAAAATTGTTGCATGAAAACCAAAACCTTTAAGATAGTCCCTAAATTGAAACCAAAACTAAATTAAAAGTCATTGCAAGATAAAATTCACCGCCACAACATTCCAAAATATAAAACAACTCAAAATTTAATCACAAATAGAACAACAAAACTACAATTGCAACTAAATTAAAACGTCTCGTTGAATGATCGGGAATACCTCGGATGATGTAACCCACGTGTTGCTAACGGGATTTCCCACGGTCTAAATGAAAGTGTGGAACTCATTAAGTTGAGTTTAAAAAATTCATTTGGACTAAGTGAGTTCGACGAAAATAACGGTGCCGGGATGACCGAACCGTGGGATCTTAATCGGTTCTGTTTAAATAACTTTAAGACTTGTTTTAATTAAAATATGAAAAAACACTTGGATTTTAAGATTTTATCTAAACCAAAACACTTTTCTCATCTCCTGATTTATGACTTCTAAAACTAAACCTCTACAACAACAAGGAGCTCGGAGCACGGTGGGCAGCACGACCACCTTCGTCAGCAAAACAACTCTACTTCAGCAAAACCATTCTTAGAACTAAATAACCAAGCCATAGGATTTTGAGGTAGTTTGCCTAGTGCAACATAAATCCTCAACTCTTCGTTAGACATTTGCATGATCATGTCATGTAAATTAAGCCCTAACCAGTCTTAGGACTCCGAGGTGGTCGTTTGGTACGACATTAACCCTCACATTTTCGAGGCTATTTGTATGATCATGTCATGCAAATATAAGTCCTAATTAACTAAAATTGGCAGAATTACAACATTAAGTAGATTCCCGAATTGAAGCCAAACAATATGATAGTGTGAGAAGTTGCCAAGATTCTTCTTGGATCCTCAACTTCTCCTACTTCTCTTCCTTTGGACTCCTAAAATAAATTGTTCCAAATTCGAGCTAGTCCCTATTAAAATTTCCAAAATCCAATCCTTTGAAAACCTTAAGCTTTGAAATTCTTGAAAGAAAAACAACTAATCATTATCGAGAGTTTTCTTAAGTGATTCCCGTCACTTAGGATGTAATTAACTATAGGGGCTTGCCCTTATAGGGAACTTTAAGAACCCAGGTAATATAAACCCTGCTTAATTCATTTATATTAAGCAGGAGAACTGGTCGGCTTATAAAATTGGTTCTCAGACCAAACGGATGTCACAAATCTTCGAGTTTATTTAATCGAGCCCCATCATCAAGGAGTGTGTCTATTCGTTGTGATAGATACACAGCTTGTGATGCGGCGCTCGTTTATATAAACTATTTGGGATGTGAGATCGGTTTGATTTCATATCTTAAAATTTTCAAACTTAAAATTATTTTCAAAATAAAATGTTATCTTTTAAACTATATATATATTTAAAATAAATTTAAAATCTAAAATTCTCCGACAACTTCTGTAGGTGACCCCCTTTTCAAAACACAACACTCTAACCAAAAAAATATGCCGACAGGCTTAAGTAACCCAAAATCATAATTAAGTCTTACCAAATTTAGACTTAATTAACCCTTAAGCCTTACTTACAATAGGCTTAAGTAACCCTAAAACCTAATTAGGTCTAACCCTAATTAGAATTAATTAACCCTTAAGCCTTACTTACATTAGACTTAAGTAACCCTAAACTCTATTTCAGTCTAACCCTAATTAGATTTAATTAACCCATAAGCTTTACATACATTAGGCTTTAGTACCCAAAATAAAAATTAAGTCTAACCCTAATTAGACTTAATTAACCCTAATTAAACTTAATTAACCCTAATTAGACTTAATTAACCCTTAAGACTTACTTACATTAGACTTAAGTAACCTTAAACCCTAGTTAAGTCTAACCCTAATTAGACTTAATTAACCCATAAGCCTTACTTGCATTAGGCTTAAGTGAACTGAAATCATGATAATGTCTAACCCTAATTAGACTTAATTTAACCCTTAAGACTTACTTACATTACGGCTAAGTGACTTTAAACTCTTATTAAGTTTATCTCTAATTAGGCTGAAATCAAAATCAAACTTAGGTTCAACCCAACTTGAACCCAAGTTAACTTAACCACTTTGTTCAACCCATATTGAACCTAAATCAAACTCAAACTTAGGTTCAACCCAATTATTGAACCTAAATCAAACTTAAACTTAGGTTTAACTTAACTTGAACCCAAGTTAACTTAAACACTAGGTTCAACCCATATTGAACCTAAATCAAACTCAAACTTCAGGTTCAACCCAAAATGAACCCATGTTAACTCAAGATTTAGGGTCAACCTAAATTGAACCTATTCCAACCAAACATTAGGTTCAACCCAAGTTGAACCTAACTCAACCAAACGTTAACTTCAACCTATATTGAGCCTAACTCAACCCAAATTTAGGTTCTACTTGAACGTATATCAAATTAAACTCTTAGGTTCAACCCAACTTGAACTTAAATCAAATCAAACATTTAGAATCAAAATTAATATTAAGTCCTACTTACGTTGGACTTAGAATAATTTCAAACCATAGGGTCCATTCCTATTGAACCTAAACCAATTTTAGATCCTACTTACATTGGATCTAAATTAAATTTAATTCGTACCAATATTGGACTTAGAACCATTTTCAGCTCTTTATTTCAATCCATATTGAACCTAAATCAACTTTAGGTCCTACCTGAGTTGGACTTAAAAAATTCCTTAACCTTAGGTTCTACTCACATTGAACCCAAAACTTTAGTTTCTATCAACATAGAACATAAATCACCTCAAATTTTGAGTTCAACTTAAGTTGGACTTAAAATGATTTTTAATATTATGTCCTATCCAAATTGAACTTAAAAAGACATCAATCTTGGGTTTTATATAAATTTAATCTACACGACATTAACCTTTAGACTCTATTTAAGTTGAACCTAAATTAACATCAATTCTTAGGTTTTACCAACATTAAACCAAAATCAAACATCAAAACCAAAGCAAATGACATCATCAACAAAAAAATTCAACTTAATAAATCATCGACATAAACATAAAATTCACTTTAAATGACATGAAAACTTATACTTGAACCTGACATGTAACCAGGTTTAAGAAGATATAATTCCTAATAAAATATCTTCCAATAAACCCGCAAATGGTCCGAAATGATGAACAACTAAAAAATTAATGACAAAATAAAATTGGTTAATAAATCTTAAGCAACCTAAAATATTTCAACTCTTAAAAATCTGAAAAGACATTAAAACATAAACAAAACATTAATGAACAAATATCTCTGAATCCAACTTGAACCTCAGCGTTCGTTATCAATGAAGGTTTCTTGGATGATGCATTCCTGGTTGTTGACAGGAGTCTTCCAGTCGTGGTTTAAACACCTTTTGGACTAAGTAGATCAAAACACCCAACGGCCCTGAGACGACGGAACCTCTGACATCTTGACCGGGTTATTCAAAAATTAAAATCTAACTAATAATTTAAGAAATAAAACCGACATTATTTCTTTTATAAATCTGACATTGTTTTCCTTGCAGGTTAAAGACATGGTCCATTTTAGATTTACTTTTCATGTTATTAGGGTGGCTAACTCTGTCTTTCAGGGAAACATTCTGAAGGCGTGACAACTAAACAAAGTTAAAACGACAATAAAAAAAACTAAAATGTCATCAAAATAATTACATTAAAAAAAAATAAAACTAAAATGACATTAAAATAATGACACTCAAAACATAAAAAAACTAAAATGATATCAAAACAACAGCATCAGAACTAAGATAAAATAAAATCAACAAAAACATAAAAAATTAAACCATTAGGGTTGCACGTGACACTTAGAAACGTATTACCCTAGGATTGAACATTGATGTTTATTTTCTCAATCTTAACATTTTCTTAAAGAGTGGGTGTTAATGTTAATCAGGAGTTTTCTTATACAATCTCATTTGTCTAAGATGTAATTAACTATAGAAGCTTAATCCTATAGGGGAATTAAAGAACTTAGAATAAGTATTACACCTAAAATCTCTTGTTGTTAGATATTCCATGTGGTCATCCTTATAAAAAAAATATACCAGAATAAGGCATTCTGGAATCTTCTCCATAAGGATTACCACTGACATTTCCTTGTTCTACTGCTTTTTATTTTGTTAGCCTTTTTCAAGATTCTTAATATTTGAGGATCTTTTACATGTTCCAAAAGAATTAGATTACTTAAACATTAGGACAATATAATAAATAAATAGAGCGGCGACTCCAAAACAATGACATTGACAGACATTCTGACATTCACCACGACATGAGAGAATTTACAGAGACACCGATGGTGACGAGCCGGTCCTGGATGCCATCAAGAGAGTTTGGCGACTCTGCTGGGGAATATTCTTTCTCCTCATCTCTCGTTAAGTCACTTGTTCTATAAAGATGATCCATCTTTTTACATATATGATAATATCTTTCAAATCTTATTCTTCAAGAGTTATTTCTGGCATTTCATAACGACAAGGCAAAATAATATAAAATAATAATTTCTCAAGTTTATAAAATGAGTCTATGACATTTTATTCTCTTTGAATTTTCAGAAAAATGCAATGAAATATCCAGACTTTGTCTTTTCCTATATGTAAGAACTTAAGTCACCGATTAATGAAGTAACTTACTTCTACTAGAATGACTTTGGATTATTTGACAAAACGATATTTGCATTGAGTAGTGCATACCAAACTAATATAAAACCCTTCGAGGAACTTAATTTGGAATCTTAAGAAGACCTTTTCCAAGTTTTACCTTAATTCACTTATGAGAAAATGGCAGAAGAATTTGACCAAGAAGGAAAGAAAATTTGTGTTGAGCAAGAAACAAACATTTAGTCACCATCCGTGTATGTGGTCAGATATTGTTCCAAAAATGTTCCACCAACATGTACCGAATGAAAAATTAGAACTTGTTCTCTTAAAAGAAAAAAGAAATGGAACGAAGACAATGATTTTGTAACATCTGAATTTGAGGAGAACGTTTTTGGGAACTCTTCCTTCTTAAATAAAAACCAATATTATCCAGTACCTGTTGAATATGAGGATAATATGTTCCAATCATTTCAAGAAGAAAATTCTCTGTCATTCCAAACTATATATTATGTGTTCAAAAGTAGCATGAAAAGACAGGTGTTTAATATCTTGATTTTTAGAAAACATGGGATGCATAGTCTCAACAGCAATGATAAGAAAACTTCTTGCACATTAACATCTTACCAATGAAGAAAAGGATCGGCAATTACCATTAGAAGGTCAATATACTCGGGTACTAGTTAAGCTCCATCTGGGGCCGAATGTGACAGATATAACTGTCTCAAAAGATAGAACAAGACATGACAAATTTATATAAGTAGAACAAGAGACATCTACTAAAGTGAAAGCTCTTGTCCAAAAAGTACAACATAGAGATTGTTCTTACTCACAACATGGTGATATACATCCTAGAATATCTCTTTCTATACTAAAAAATAAAACATGGAAACATTTGAAGAAATATTGACTTAGTACTCCTCATGTTGTGAGTACTCCTGCAGATAGATCTCAGGAAATGACTTATGAAAGACCTCCTATCAAATCATTTGAAGAAATATTGAAAAATTTAAAAGTTAATATTAAAAAATTCTTAATACGAAGAAAGAAAAATTCTTTAAGAAGTACAATTGAGGAATTTGCTGAAATAAATGTGGTAGAGACACGAGCCACTTCCTCAACACATTAACTATCTTCATAAAATGTAGAAAATAAGAAAAAAGAATTACAAACGGTTATCTAACAATGATATGAACATAATAATCATTTTGAATAAAAAATTGAAGAAATAATGGGCACTTTACAAAATCCTCCACAAATCCCATTGCCCGCCATTGAAATTATTAAGCCAAAGGCAATACACATTCTTGAAGATAAAAAAGAACCAATAGAAATTGAAGAGAGCACTCAAAATAAAAAGGATTCCTTCTAGAGTGTTCGTACTTATACGAAAACATACTAGAATAAGGTATTATGAAATCTTCTCGGTGAGGATTACCACTGCCATTTCCTTGTTATAATGTTTTCTATCTTCATAGACTTCTTCAGGATTCTTAATATCTAAGGAATCTTTACATGATCCAAAAGAGTAAATATACTTGAAGATTAGGGCAATACAATAGATAAACATAACGACAACTCCAAAACAATGACATTGACGGACATTTCAACATTCACCACGACACGAGAGAATTAATTGTGGCGCCAGTGACGACAAGCCTGTCCCGGACGAAATCATATACCATGGTGAAATTCAGTCGATTGAACACCAATAATTTTGATGAGGCTATACTATAGGGCATGTTCACTAATTGAAAGTTGGTGAGAGGTAAGGGTGATAGAGTAGAAGATAATGATAAAATGTAGAAAGAGAGGTTTATCCTTTAGCTGGGGGGGGGGGAAACCTCAAGGATTACTCATGCAAAAGCTGCTATCAGGATAATTATCCTGAAAGTTGATTTTAATAATGGTGATCCATTGAAGGATCTACCCTTGGAGATGAATTTTTTGCTCTCGTAGAGACACTCAACCTTGGAGATGCAGCCAAAAGAGATTAGTAGGCTACAATTTTAAAAATCATGTATCAGTGCAAATCAATTGATATGTAAAGAGTCTTTTTTGCTTTATGCATGTTAGGAATAGAAATGATTTACTTTCACTTCCTTTTCTTAATTGTAGAGTAATTTGATTTTGGTAAACTTTGTGACTCCAACTATCACAAAAAAATGATGCCCGATTGAACAGGGATGTTCTATTAAATGCTTCAACAAAAAAGAATGGTCAAGTGTTGGCAACAAAATTGATGTGAAGTGGGTCGCCTCTTAATACAAATTGATGTGTCAATGTAATTAGTAGTTTTTAAGAGTACCACATATTGTTCGTACAGTGAAGTGTGCTAGGAAATGGATCAAAAAAGGTGAAGCTACAATTTACTATTTATCGTAATTTAGTTTAGCATAATTTAGAAAACATAAGAGAAAAAAATTATATCTATCAAAATTTGGCAGAAAATAAGAACAATGGAAAACATGAGTGAAAATTCTTTGGTGTTTCTCTAAGACAGTAGAGGATCATGCCTCTGTGTTTTAGGTGTGTGTCAGCCGTTAAAATTTTTGGGAGTTGTTAAAATATTTGAAAATGTTTAAGACGTGGTTTTACAAATTAGAATTTCATTTAGTTTAATATATATGGATTTTTGAAAATAATATTTTAATTTTGAAGAATACGAAATCAAATCGATCTCATATAAATAATAGTTTAAATAACCAAGCATTTAACCAGAAGACACGAATCTATCCCGAAGAATAGATACATTTCATGGGGTGAGGCTTAATTAAATAAACTAAAGAATTCATGATATCTATTTGGTCTGCGAACCATTGTTAACCAACAATTTCCCTTATCTAACATGATGTAATTAGATAGGGTTTTTATTAATCTGGGGTTTTTATGTTTCCTATAAGGGCAAGCCCTTATAGTTAATTACATCTTAGATAACCTAAGTCACCTAATAAAACTTTTATTATAGATCAGGAAATATTTATATTCTTGACCTCCAAAGGTATGGTTTTCAAAGAAAATGTGATAGTCGAAAATTCAATAGGTGAATGACTCAAGTTTTGACTCATTTCATTTTATCAGAAATCAAAAGAGAGAAGACTAGAGGAATGAATAGATTCAAGGAAAATCTTGATGTCTTCCCAAACTATCCTATAGTTTGGCTTTCATTTAGGATATTTATTTTGTTTTCATCCTGTCAATTTTATTATTTCAGACTTACATTAACTTGATACTGATCATATGAATGGCCTGGGAGATAGGAGGATTTATGTCATACCCGATGACAACCTTGAAATCCTAAGATGAGTTAGGGCTTATGTTGCACAACATGGTTATACAAGGGCTTAAAAAAGGGTGAGGATTTATGCTGCACTAAGCAGGGTACCTCGAACTCCTATGGCTTGTTGTTTTAATTTCTAAAGAGTTTTGCTGTTGAAGATGGCTATGCTGCCCACCATGCATGCTCCAAGCTCCTCGTCATAGCAGGTTAGTTTAAAAAAGTGTCATGTTTTGGAAATATTTAAATTGAGGTTTCTTAATATTTTATTAGGGGAACATTAAAGTTGTTTATAGCGACACCGGTTAAGATCCCACGGTTCCATCATTCCGGAACCACTATTTTCCTCGGATTCACTTAGTCGAAATGAATTTACTAAACTCAAGTTAATGAGTTCCGTAATTTCATTTAGACTGTGGGAAACCCCATTAGCAACACGTAGGTTACCTCCTCCGTGGGATTCCCGATCATCCAACGAGACATTTTAATTTAGATGCAAATGTGATTTTTGTTTCGTTTGTGATTAAATTGTGAGTTGCTTAATATTTTTGAATGTTGTGGCGGTGAATTTTATCTTTTCTTGATTTTTAATTTTGATTTTGATTTTGCTTTTATGGATGTTCTAAAAGATTTAGTTTTCATGCAGGGTGACATTGTACTTTAGCATACAAATTTACAAGGAAAGAAAGTGCAGTATAGTGCAGGTAAGTAAATTACTATATAATAAAAGCATACCTTGTAGGTCTTTCTGTCATCTCCATCTGAAACTTTATTATTCTTACAATAAACATTTATAATTTATAATAAAGTAAAACCTATGGATATGTTTGTCATAATCTTACAAAGTCTTAGGTCATAACCTGGTGGGTCCTATTCATTTATATGAGAGATATTTTTCATTTAATAGATACAATAGGTGTAGTAGTCCTACAAGGTGTCCAGAAGACTTATGAAAAGATCCAGGAGAAGCCCAGATATTTCACAATACTTTTCAGCTTCATTAAGGTCTTTTTGGAATTATCAGTCTTTAAATGATTTATTTGTTTCATAACCTTATGCTCAGTGAGACAATGTTTTGATTAACCCAAAGGATGGGTTGAATATTATTTTTCATTTTACTTAGGAACTATGTGAGTGGGCCATTAGAGGCAAACTTAACTTATGGAAGAATTTATCAAATTCTGATGGGCTTGTAATGTTTCAAAAGTAGTTTAAAATTATCTATGTTTTCTTTTCTAATTCTTATTAGTTAATTCCTTTAATTAAGCCTAACTCACTACTAAGCACATGAGATTTTAGTAGGTATTTTTATGTCTTAAAAAAGGATAATTGACCTTCATGAATAAGATTCTTATCAAAATATTGAATTATCATTTAAACATCAAATGAAAGGGTAAATTAGTGGAATAGTTTCTTCCAAAATCAACCCCTAACCTTAAAGCTCTTTTAATTTAATTTTCTTCCAAATAATGATGATTAATCATAAATTTTGTCTTTTAATGTGTAAAAAAGAAATGGGTTTCTACTACTCACCCTCCTATTTTCAATCATCCAATCATAATAACTAAGATCATTTGTTACTCTTTCCCATTTTAATTAAGCTTAAATATTGGATAAGGCTAAATTCTTCAAAATTACAATTTTACCTCTAAAGGCTTTTATCACTTTATAATTCATTAAATTTAACCTAAATGACTTTAAACCTTTTATGTAGCTCCATTTATGGGTTAATTAAAACATTAGAGGAGAAAATGTGATTTTTCAAATTTTAATTTATTTTAAATATTTATTTCAATGCAAAAATAGGGGTTTTCAATGAAAATTCAATAAATTATCCAAAAAAAGACCCCTAACTTCATAATATTTATTGTAGGTAGATCTAGACCCGAGGACCACCAAATTTCATGATTTTTGGAGTTTTAATTTAATTATTAGAATTATTTTAATTTATGAAGTTTTAACAATTAAAAAATATTTTAAAAGTTTAAAATTTAAATTTATATTTTTCTTAAATCCTTCTGAGGTCAGGGAACCCAGAGAAACAAATTTTATATTTTTTGACTTTTTATTTTCATTAATAGAATTATTTTAATGGAAAAATAAGAAAATTAATTTTAGCCTTTTAAAAATTAATTTAACCTTTAAAAATTAATATTTTGATTTTGAGGCTTAGAAAAATTATGTGGATGGTTCATAAATGATTAGGAGACAAAATTTGATAACTTGGTGATTTTTAGTATTTTATGATTTATATTATTTTTCAATTATTTAAATATTTAAATTATAGTTAAAAATGAAATTTTTATTAAAATTCCAATTTTAATTTTAGAACAATTGTCTAATCACAGACAACAACAACAACATCAACAACAACAACAAAGCCTTAATCCCACTAAGTGGGGTCGGCTACATGAATCCTTTTTCTCCATTGCGTCCTATTTAGTGTTAATTTTTCATTTAATTCTAATAGATTAAGATCATTTTTTATGCAATAAGCCCAAGTTTTCCTAGGTCTGCCTCTGCCTTTCTTAACATAAGTTGTATTTAAAACATCTACTCTCCTAATCGGATCATCGAGTGGTCGACGTTTAATGTGACCAAACCATCTAAGGCGACTCTCTCTAATTTTATCCATCACTGGTGCAACTCCAACCCTATTACGAATATATTCATTTCGCATTTTGTCTCTAAGTGTAAAGCCACTCATCCATCTAATCATTCTCATCTCGGCAACACTTAACTTAACATTATGCTTCTCTTTTAAAGGCCAACATTCGAGCACCATAGAGCATTGAAGATCCCACCACCATCTTATAAAATTTTCCTTTACGTCTAAGCGGTACTTTTCTATCACACAATAGGCCGGACGCATTCCTCCACTTCAACCAACCAACTCTGAATTCTACTATTAACATCCCCATCTATATCACCATCGCTTTGAACAATGGACCCGAGATATCTAAATCGTTCACACCTTTTAATAATTTGATCACCCAAAGTTACACTTCGTCACTAGACCTACTATTACTAAAATTACATTCCATGTATTCGGTTTTAGTTCTACTCAAACGAAGACCTTTAGACTCCAATGTAGACCTCCATAATTCAAGTTTTTTCTGGACTTCTTCTCTTGTCTTATCCACCGGGAGGATATCATCGGCAAAAAGCATACACCAAGGTACATCCTCTTGTAAATGGCCGGTAAGACCATCCATAAATAAAGCAAAAAGATATGGGTTTAAAGCCGATCCCTGATGTAAACCAACGAAATAGTAAAATACTTGGTCAATCCTCCTTCAGTTCGAACACATGTAACAACTCTAGCATACATATCTTTAATGACTTGAATATAAGTCAAATCAACACCTTTCTTCTCAAGGACTCTCCAAAGAACATCTCTAGGAACCTTATCGTAAGCTTTTTCTAAATCGATAAAAATCAAATGTAGATCCTCCTTATTATCTCTGTACCTCTCCATCAAACCTCTTAATAAATGTATAGCTTCCATGGTAGACCTGCCCGGCATAAATCCAAATTGATTATGAGAAATCTTTGTAATACGTCTTAACCTATGTTCAATTACCCTCTCCCATAACTTTAAAGTATGACACATCAATTTAATTCCTCTATAATTTGCACACTCTTGTGCATCTCCTTTATACTTAAAAATGGGGACCAAAATGCTCTTTCTCCACTCCTCGGGCATCTTTTTTGTTTTTAAAATAATATTAAAAAGTTTAGTAAGCCGGAAACCCCCGGATCACCTAAACATTTCCACACTTCGATTGGGATATCATCGGGTCCTACGAGACTTTCCCCCTTGGTTTTCTTTAAAGCCTCATCAACTTCTTTTTTACTAATGCGACGGTAAAAGTGAAAAGTTTTATTATTATTAACGATATTAAGATCACTAAGGTCGATCTTGCTTTCAACATCATCATTAAAAAGTTTATCAAAATAACTCACCCACCTATGTTGAATATCTTTTTCTAAGAAAAGCACTTTTGATTTTCATCTTTAATACACTTTACTTGAGTTAAATCTTTACTTTTCTTTTATCTTTGTTTGGCTAGTTTATACATATATTTTTCACCTTCCTTAGTATCTAACATGTTATAAAGATCACTAAAAGCAGAATTTTTAGCGTCACAGATTATTCTTTTACACTCTCTGCGGGCCATTTTATATTTTTCCCAATTCTCTACGCTTTTACATTTAAACCAATTTTTATAACATAACTTCTTATATTTTATCTTTTCTTGCACATTATTATTCCACCACCAACTATTTTTATTTATAGAAACTTTTTCTTTTGATTCTCCAAGTACATCTTTAGCCACTTGTTTAATAGTATTAGTTAATTTTTCCCACATAACATTCGCGTCTTCATGAGCATCCCAAATATTTAAATCTTGAATTTTACTCATAAAAATAATTTTATTTGTGTCTTTTAGGTGCCCCCATCTTATTCTACGATGTTGAATCCTAGTATTCTTTATTTTACAACTCTTCATCTTAAAATCTAGAACTAATAATCGATATTGGGTACTTAATTGCTCACTTGGAATGACCTTACAATCCTTACAATCTCGACGATCTCTTCTTCTCATAAGAAAATAATCAATTTGTGTTTTATTAGATCCATTCTTATAAGTAATAAGATGCTCATCTCTTTTCTTGAATAAAGTATTAGTAATAATCATATCATACGCTAAAGCAAAATCTAAAATGGCTCTACCTTCTTTATTAATAGCTCCATAACCGTAGCCACCATGAATATTTCTGAAATCTTCTACCACTCTACCGACATGTCCATTTAAATCTCCTCCAATAAAAATTTTTTCTTCAAGGGGCATCAAGTGTATTAAGTCTTCTAAATCATTCCATAATTTATCTTTAGAGTCTATATCTAAACCAACTTGAGGAGCATAAGCACTTATAATATTAAAAATCTTAGTATCAATAATAATCTTAAGTGCTATAATTCTATCTCCAACTCTATTAATTTTAACAACATTATCTTTCAAACTTTTATCTATAATTATACCTACACCATTTCTAGTACGACTCTTACCGAATACCATAGTTTAAAACCTAAGTTATCAATTTCCTTAGCTTTTTCTCCAACCCATTTAGTTTCTTGAATACATAGGATACTTATCTTTCTATGGATCATAATATCAACCAATTCCATTAATTTACCATTGAGAGTACCTATATTCCAAGATCCTATCCTAATACTAGTATCATGGACTAACTTCTTTACCCGCATCCGTCCGTAATGTGGGAACCCTTGCTTACTTGACACTACACCCGGGCGCCGGCGTAGCGGCCCTTGCACACTTTCCACTGTAATCATGACATGAATCCTTTTGATCATTGTGTAAGTGCTAGGGCGTCCCCTGGAAGCGACGCGAGAACTCCTAAAATCAATTAGGTGAAATTTAGAGTTGTATTTTAATTATTAAAATTAGTTTAATGTTTAAAATTATTATTTCACTTAGAAACTTCATTTAGGTGACAAAATGAACTCCAAATGCCATGAAATTTGTATGGAGAGTTGTCTGACCTCTAAAGTTTAGTGGAGAATTATTTTTAAGCCATTTTTCATGTATATATAATCCAATTCATGTTTATTTAATATTTAACCCTTAATTACCAATGATTTAAAAAAATTTCTATTATTTCTAGGGTCCTTCGGTTATAGGGAACCAACCATAACTTTTCTAGATTTTTCTAATCACCATGCTAATTATTGGAATTAATTTAAAAAAATAGGTGCAAAAACTTGGAAAATATAGATCTGTTTATAGAAGTCTCCTATGACTTTGGAAAAATTAGTTAAGATCCCCCATGACAAAGGCTATAATAAACTAAAATAGAAAGCCATAGTAAAATGTCCTAATGCATGGAGAATTAAAATACTACAGACAGTATTTAATTAATTGAAAATCATACATGCATCAAATAAATTTCAAAATATTTCCACATTATTCTCCTCTGTTCACTGAGTGAGAGAGTATTTTTATTTTATTTTTATGAATTCTTTACACCATTTTATGGATTTTTAAAGTATAGGTGATTTAAATAATTCATAAAATCCATATTTTCCTACTTCAACAGCTCAGCGCCGCGTTAACCTATGGCAGATCAAAGTCTCCAAGCGACGCACTCCCATTTGACGCCACCAGCTGACTGGGATGCCACACTGCTCGCTATTCCGTCCCATCTTTCTGTCCGATATGATCTAAGTCATCCAACAAAAACACGTGCAATCTAACGACTGCCCATCTTTTCCCATCTGGTGTGATCCTGTGACCATCCACATAAAAACCTTAATTTCTCATCCTAAACTCAATGAAAAATCTTCGGGTTTGATCCTATGGACTCGTCTAAGCATGGCGAACATATCCATACGGCTAAGCATGGTTTAAATTAACCCTAATTACGTGGAGAATTTAGAAAAGCTCGGGAAGAAGGAGAGGATAATACCTTGGCTCTAAGAAGTGAAGCTTCGATCAGAGATGCTCAATACCTTCGTTTGAGTCTTTTAGGAGCTCAGGGATGAAGCCTCTTGCCCTGGTGAATAGCCTAGGCATGAAAGTGACCAGACAAAATTTGGAGCTTTGATGGAAGTCCCTGTTGCAGTGGCATAGTGATGGGGATTTTAGTGGGTAATTTTTTCTCTTATTGCGGGGATGGTGTGGGTGAGTTTAATTTGACTTTGGTGAAGCTTTGGAGGACGTCCTGTTTCTGGCCTGAAATTGGACTAAGAAATTATGTTAGGTCAATGGGTTTCACTGCAGGAATTCAGTGGGGATTGAGTTCTCTGTGCTGTGGGAAGGATTTAGAGTGATTTGGGTAGAGTTCTGTTAAGGATTGGTTCAGCCAACCTTTTGGTCGTTAAGGGTGGTGGTTTAAATAGCCATGGCTAGGGTGGCTGCCATAGCTTAAACTCAGGTGCGAAGAGCTGCTTACGTGGAGTGCAGAGGAGCTATAATGGCAATTTTGGGCTGAGTTGGCCATAGAGAGGAGTTTGGGTTTGCGTCGCTTGGATGTGGCTCTCAATTTGGGCTCTTCCAATGACTAGGCCAGCCGGCTAGGCCAGGGGAGGTGGCCAGCGGGTCAGGTGAGCTAGTGGACAGGCCATGAGTGCAATGGATTTTGATGGCTATGGAATTATGGAAAACATCGCTTAGGTTTAACCATTTGAAGGAGGAGTGAACCACTCCGCGCACTTTGCGTAAACTTAATATTGCTAGAATTCGATATAGATGTGTATAGATTTTTTTTATAATCACAGAGTTAATCTTTCAATGCAAGTATACGTATCTCTCAAATAATACAGGACTCTAATGGAATCCTGGATATCGACTCCACAGGGATATTTCAGAGGCTACGGACTAGGATTATAGAAACCAATTCAGAATCACAACTTTGTAAATCAATTTACCTATATGTCACTAATGTGAAATCGTAAATAAGATGAAATTTTAATAAACTAGTTCTACTAACAATTAACTACTTCTACTAATAAGGTGAGGTTCAATACATAAGCTCTCCTTGTTAAGAAATTTAAGTGAATGGATAATTAGAATTAGTTTAAAACCATGTTGCGCAAAATAGGAGCATACATATTCTTTACCATTTGGTCCAGGCATAAAGAACATTGACTAATTCTATGCTTAGTTACTGAATATGTGGCTAGCTTGGAAGGATATCGGCTCTCACTTCGGAGCTCCCACATTCCCCTCGCCTGAGGGCTAACATCTACACTTCAGCACCTAAACGATAGGACTGAATTGAGGATTTTAGTCTGTAACTCTAAAATCTCCAAGTCTACACCCAATAAAAAAAATTTCCCTATTTATTTGGACCCTACTTTCAAGGACTTTGATCTCCCTGAATCACGGATGTAATCTTCATTATAGTTGTAAAAATCAACATATTTTAACAAATCAGTTGGCCAGATTGAACGTAAAATAAGTTTGAAGTGAAAAGATTATCACAACTTGTTTAACATTCTCTTGGCACACTAATTTAAATTATCATTTCACAAAAATGTCAAAACAAGGAGAAAGACAGAGAAACTACTCAGATTTCATGGAGAAGATATGACAAAACTTGGATTTCATATATAAAAGTAAAGTTATACAAACTAAAATAAGTAAATACAACTTATCTCAATCTCTTCCCCAATAAAACTCCTTGAAGTTCCTCTAAATCTCTTCCTTTCTTTACAGCATGTAGAATTCTCTTCCTTTCTTTATCATTGTGATTGTTTGTGATTTAAATTTATCTTAATCGATTTTTGTGTGTTGATGACACCTTTTTAATAGACCTATTTTAATACTGAAACTTTGTAAATTTGTCGATAGGCGAAATGGAGTCGAACGTGGTTCCGGCGCCTAGGCGTCCAAACTCAGCGCCTAAGCGCTAGGATAACCCATGTTTATCAATTGTCTGGCGCTTAGATGCCAAATTTCGTTGCCTAAGCGTCCCAATTACTGTTCATGCAAAAACCTAAAATCTTCATTTTTTCACACAAATTCTTTTGTATAAATTGCCCTATCTTCATCTCCAATCCCTAAGCAAACCTATTTTCGACCAGAACACTTCATTTTAGAGGAGAAAAGAGAGTATGGAAGCAATGGAGAGAGGAGATCATGGCAATGCAATAAGAGATAAGACTTCTAAAGATCCTCAACCTTATTTCAGTGGATTTATTAATATATGTTTGGAAAAATTGTTTAGTCGTCTAGATAAGATTGAGGCGGAATTGCTAAGCGTTGGGAATCGTCTACATGAGATGCATCATCAAATTGAGCACTTGGAATGGCAGACAAAACTTCAATTCGATCACATGGCGGCCTATCAGGATTCTCAAGTAGCGATGTATGCGAAGAAGAAAAGGATTGATGAGAAGACGACTTTGGTATTTCCAAGGGCGTTGGTTTTCTATCCATGCAGGCCTAGTGAACTTCATTGGGAGAAGCATGGAAATTAAAAGTTCAGTGATGAATAGATCACTGATGTGTTTTAGGTGTGATTGAGTCATGTTCTAATGAGTTGAATATTTTTGTTTGTGTGTTTTCTTCCATTGTTCAAAGTGTGTTGTTGGATTGTAAATTTGCTTTGAATTTGTGTTGTTCGTGTTGTTTATAGAATGAGAACCTTGTTATAGTATTCTTCTGGAATTTCTTTAGCTTGGAATGAAAAATCTGAAATGGAATTGAAGAATTTGATTATATATGGTGTTTGAATATTGGATCTAATTTATCATTTTAATTATTTGTAGAAATGTTTGAAAGTTAGAAATTGGAGTAATACTCTCATGCAAGTAATTAGAAGTTGAATTTGTTACGTTTTGGTGGAAAATATAATTTTTAGGTGAATTTTCGGAAAGGCGAGTCTGGCGCCCAAGCACTAGTTCAGCCTGCACCCGAAAATTAGGTTTTTAAACCACTCGATGCCATTAACAACGCCTAAGCTCCCATTTTCTTCCTATTTTCGCGAAAATAAACTTTAGGGATCCATTTTTAGGCTGGGTTTTCGATTTTTGAGTTTGGAATCACTAAATTTCTTCATCTCGAGGTCAGATCTACCTTCTAATCCATTTATTTTTGTTTTTCACCATAGATTTTTCAACTTTTGAGCAAAACTAAAATTTTTTTATTTTTGGAGTTTAATCCATGGATTTAAAGCTTTATTTCAGTTTTTATAAGCTTAAATATGTGTATTCTTTTGATCCTTTAATTTATTTTGCATTTTCCTTCTCTTACGTTTAGATGGCTCCAAAATTTAAGCGAGGGAAAGAATGAGAAAATTTCGATCGTAGCAAGTTTTCCACTGCTGCATTACATTTTCGTTACAACAATTTTGCTACGATAAGAATGTTTATCTTAGAGAGGAGTTTTTACAATCCAGGTGGAAGAATTGAAGATACGATCATTGAACTGAGCTGGCAACGATTATGTTACTTCACTGTTATTGTCGTTATCCCTGTCGTTAGGGATTTTTATGCAAACTTCGTGGATGCCAAAGATTTCAAGATCTTCGTGAGAGGAGTTGGATTAGAATTTACTCCAGAGAGAATCAATATTTTCTATGGTCTGCCACTGAACATCAAGTGTTATTACTCTGGATTATCTCCATCTGAGGAAGATTTAGATATGATTATTACATACTTGATTGATAGTACTAGAGCTTGGAAGATCCAGAACGAAAAACTGGTATATTTTTCATCTTCTAAGCTAAATGGTGTTTCTAAGGCATGTCATTACTTTATTTCTTCTTGCCTCCTTCCATCCAACCATTTTAGTGAGGTTACCAAGGACAGAGCTATCCTCAACTACTGCATACAGGAGAGGAAGTCGATTGATGTTGAGAGTATTATTTATGATTTTGTAGAGGCCACTGTTCATTCTAGCACTTCTGTGGGATTGGGATTCCCATCTTTGATTTATTCTCTATGCGAGAATGTTGGAGTTGTTGCTCAGCTTTCAGAGGAGAAGCTCAAGTCTACAAAGCCCATTGGACGAGAAAGTGTCAGTATTTATGATCGACTCTAAAGTAAGAGTTCTACCGCACCCTCTAGTTCATTACGTACTTCCGGTAGACCTTCTACTTCAGGACCCTCTACTTCTGCTGCTAAGCCACCATCTAGTTTTTGGGAGAATATGCATGAGAATTTTATAAAGCAGCAAAATATGTTACTTTTGACCCAGTGTAGAGTCGATACTATAGATTTGAAATTGGATCATCTTTCTGAGTACACCCAAAGGAAGAGTGATTTTGATGCTGAGTATTCTGAGTCTCTTGTTAGATTCCTGAAGGGTGACCAGTCAGTTCAGTTCCCGACCTGCCCTAGATTCTCACCATTTAATATTCATAACAAGAATGTAGACTTTTCCTTTGATGACAATGAGGATGAGGAGACTGCTAGTGATGATTAGATTTTTAGGATTGTGTATTTCTGTTGTTTATTTTATGTTTTGTGTTAGTTTTGCATTTATGTGATGATTTGTTTGTTTTTATGTTTGATGCATTGTTCTGAGACACTTTTTATTGTACTGATGATTGTTGGATTGTTAGAGTTTATTTCTGTAATGAGATGTTTTTTTTTTCGATGTTAGTATAGTGATAAAAACACGTGTTTAGTTTAGTTTTTTTTGTTTAAAAATTATAAATATATATATATATATATATATGATTTTTGTTGAAATGGATCCTACTTACTAAAATTTTTCTATATACGCTTAAACATTACTTTATATCCATAAAAAGCATGTATAGAAATAAAATTTTCCTTTCTAGATTATTTTTTTCATATACTTAGAAATGTTTCTGGTAAAAATATGCTATTCTTTCTCTCATACTTTAGAAATTTTCAATATTTATGTTTATACTAAAACTGAAGTTTGGGGGAAGGAATATTCTTTAAAATTTAAATATTATTTGTCCTTAATGTACTAATATTTTCATTAAAAATATTAACATAACATAAGGAATGGAAAATTTATTTAAGATTAGTTAAATTTTTGAATTTATAAATAATTTAGTAAACTTAACTAAAATTTCAATAATTTTGATTGATTTTAAGTATAGAATTATTTAACTTAAAGATTAATAACATTAAAAAGTTTTATATTTATAGTAAATAGAATTGTGTTTTTGAAATACTACGGAATCAAGATTATTACTTGAAAAAGAAAAGATTGAAATAAATTTTGAAAAATACTTATGTTGTCCTAGGTTGATCTATTTGGTATAAAGATGACCAATTTTGACTTTCTTAACCTTGTCATGGTGTGATTTGTCTTTAGGTTCAAAAATTTTGTCGTTTAGGGTTTAATTTTGTCATGTTGACCAATTTTAAGAATTAGGTCAATCCAAGAGTCAATATGGTGACTTTTGGATTTTGTATTGATCTTTTTAACCAATGTTGAGTTAATTAGGTCAATAGTTGACCAATGATGTCAATGTGGTAATCTTTTAGATCTTAGGTTGGACAATTTAATCAATTTGGTCTATTTAGGTCAAGGTTTGCCCTATTTGGTCAATGGGTTGGTTATTAGGTCAAGGATTGACCATTTTGACCAAAATTGACTTTTTGGTTAAAGGTTGATCTATTGGGTCAATGGGTTGGTCATTGAGTCAAGGATTGACCAGTTTAACTGAAGTTGACTTTTTGGTCAAAAGTTGACCTATTGGGTTAATGGGTTGGTCATTAGATCAAGGATTGACCATTTTGACCAAAGTTGACTTTTTGGTCAAAAGTTGACCTATTGGGTCAATGGGTTAGTCATTGGGTCAAGGATTGACCAGTTTGACCAAAGTTGACTTTTCGTCAAAAGTTGACCTATTGGGTCAATGGGTTAGTCTTTTGGTCAAGGATTGACCAGTTTGACCAAAGTTGACTTTTTGAGTTAAAGGTTGACCACTTGGGTCAATGAGATGGTCGTTGGGTCAGAAATTGACCAGTTTGACTAATGTTGACTTTTTAGGTCAAAGGATGACATGTTGAGTCAATAGGGTTTAGTGAATCTTATTGAGCTTTTGATAGTCAATATTGGAAAACTTCCTATCTCAACAAGGTTTAGAAATGATCCTCACAAAAGTGAGGTCAACAACTAGTGGACCACTTGTACCAATTTTCATGATTTTTTGAATTTTAATTTAATTACTATAATTTTTTTAAGTTCTAGAGTATTAATTATATATAAAATATTAGTTAATTTAAAAATTAAGTTTTATATTTCTCGTAAATCTCTCTGAGATTAGGCATCCAAGAGAAACAAATTTTATATTTTTCTGATTTATATTTTAATTATTAGAATTTTTTAGTGAGGAATTAGGAAAAATCCATTTTTAGCCTTTAAAAGATTAATATTTTTAATTAAAAAATTAGGGAAATTATTTTAATGGTTCCTAAATGATCAAGGTACCAAATATGACATTTTGTTGGATTTAAAAATTTTTTTCATTATTTTTAACAAATTTTAATAAATTTTAGTTAATTTAAATTTCAAAAAAGGCTTCAAAATGAAGTATTTATTTTAATTACCATTTTATTTTTATTAAATTACCCTAGTCATAAGGAACATCCAAAACCAATTTTATAATGTTTCAACTTATATTTTATTTATTATGATTATTTTAATACCAAAAATGCAATTTAACTTAGAAAAATCAAGTTTGGCGATCAAATTAACTCCAAATGATTTTTTTTTTGAGCATCCTCTAACCCTAAGCCACAGTGGGGAACAAAAATCAATTCATTTCCATTTATATTTAATCAAATTTTATTTTCTTTAGGTTTAGTGAGTTAATTTAAATTAGGGTAAGTTTTAATGAGTTAAACCAATTTTGTATGTTTCCTTTGGTCCTCCAGTCACCGGAACCTACCAAAATAATCTTTACTTTTCTAATGGATATTTTATTTTTTTATATTTTTTTAAATCAAAACAGACACAATAAATTTGAAAAATAGGGGTCTCTTCATAGATATCTTCTCTGACCTTGGAAAAATCGGAGAAGGTCCCTCATGACAGAAAGAACAGAAGCCATAAGTTTCATGCAATTGTGTAATATGTATGTAAATGGTAAATCAAAATACCAAATATTGTATTTAATTAATTCAAAATAAAATATGCATCAAATAGACTTGAAATCATTTCTACATTGTTCTCCTCTATTAACTGAGCAAGAGGGTATTATTCTTCCATTTTTTGATTTGACTACACCAAGTTATGGATTTTGAAGTTGGAATAAACTAAACAAATCGAAAATCCCTTATTTTTCTACTTATCCAGCACGGTGCCACCTCAACATATGATGGCTCCGTACTCCACGTGGCGCTCTCTCATTTGACGCTGCCTTCTGACTCGGTAGCCACGCATCCGTGCTTTATGCCTGAGATCTCTATCCGGTGTGATGCTGCGCTTCTATTGAATACTCGGTTCATCCAGCAGTGCTCCTCCTTCGTCTCCAACTCGAGTGAACAAAGAATCATCAATGGTAAAACCCTAAGATCTCAGCCTAGACTCAACCAAATCACCTCGGGTCTGTTTCTATGGACTCATCTAACTCATACAAACCTATCTATACGGCTAACCTAGTATGAAATCAACCCAACATGGATGGAGAATCAAAATAATCTCGAGAAGAAGGTAAAGTTCAATACCTTTTTCTAAGAGGGGAGACCTTAATCAGATGGTTATAGAAGCTTCAGGGAGGTCCAACGAGCTCACAGATGAAGTCTCTTACCCTGGTGAAATGCCTAAACTCAAGTTCAACCAGACCCGATTTCAAGTGTTGCTTAAAGTTTATGATAGATGTTGTGATGAAGATTTTGTGGGGATCTTCTTCTCTTAGTGTGGGGATGGTGTGGGTACAGTTAATTGAATTTTGATGCAGTGTGGAGTTGTGATTGAGTTTTCCTAGTTTTTGTTAGAAGTTCAGTGGGGAAATTAGCTCAGGGCAGTGGCTGTGAGTGGCTGGAGATAGTGGGATTGCACTCATGAAGGTTTGCCAAGGTTAAGTGCACTATCCCCTTTGGTTATAGAGAGCTCAGTTTATATAACTGGCTACCTGGTGGAGCTCAGGGCTTGGAAATGGGTGGAAAGGCTTGCTGAGGTGGAGTGCTGAGCAGTGCAATCATCCAATTAGAGTGAGCCAGCTTGGATGGGTCAATTGGGTGACATTTGGAGTGGGATGGCTCTGCGTTTGGGCTCCTCTGGTGACTAGGCCTACCGGTCAAGCCTGAGCTAGTGTTCAGGTGGTCAAGTGACTCAGTTGGGAGGTTTAATGGCGGTTAGCTTAAATGATTGATTTCTAAAGGCAAATCTCCCCTTAGCATAGCTTTTTAAGGGAAGAGAACCCCTAATCTGGGGAACCTTTGGTCCATGCCTCCACTAGGTTGGGCTTGATGGATCTAGATCTGTCTTTAGTGTCCAAATGGTGTCTGTGGTGAGCTTAGTTTGGTCAAATTAGCTAGCTTGGGTCACATTGGGTCATAGGTTCAATTTTGGAGACTTTTGGATCAAGTTTGGCTAGGTTGGGTTCAAGCTTAGGTTAAGTCTAATTGATTATTCAACATGGTGTGCATGATTGTCATAAATGTCTTAGAAGAGGATTGGAGTGGTTTTGAGTTAATTTGGAGGGTGAACTTTCGTAAAATTTGGGTATTTGGTCAATTTAAGCTAACATGGGTTAGTTTGGGTTTGGGTTGGACTTGAGTGGGGTTATGAATCAATTGATTGGTCAAAATGAGGTAGGAGGACGTCATGAAGATTTCCATACATTAATCTAGTGATAATTTTAGCGTTATGGTGTTTAATTTGATGGATTTTGATTTTGTGGTTAATTTGAGGCAAAATTAGGGATTTTAGGTTTGATTGGACTTGGGTGAGGTTTGGGCTCACGTTGGGGGCAATTGACGGTTCAAATTGGTGTAGGGGGTGTCATGAAGAGTTTAGGATTCAAAATTAGGGGAATTTCTTGGAATTTTGGGCAAAATTAGGGTTTGAGGGGTAATTTGGTTATTTGGTAGAGTTTAGGGGTCAATTTTAGAAATTTTGGGTAAATTGGGGTTAAATGAGGATGGTAACCCATTGGAGCCATGGACCAAGACAAATCCTACTTTGGATCCTCAATGTATTTGTTATATCCCAAACTTTAGTCTAGGGCCAAGAGCTTAGGGAACCGCCCACATGAGTTTCGAAAATAGTAAGGTATCAAGTGTGAGGAAGTTTGGTATGTTTGGATTAAGGTTGTGAGGTAGTGTGTGAGAGTGTAATGTGTAAGTGTGTGTGTGCTAGTTCTAGTCCAAAAAGGGTTAGTCCTAAGGATTGAAAACCTTATAGGGAACTCCTCTTGAGCTTCTGTATGCTTTGTCTCATCCTCCTAAGTATTTAGAGGTTAGAAATTAAGCATTTGAATACTCCAAGTAAAGCAAGGAAGTGTTTATTAAATTTCTATGGGGTATGGGTTCCATTGCTAGTCTTCTAAGATAGTCACCAAGAGAGTCCAATGGCTAGACCCTAGGCTAATCTAGGGAAGAAGTAGACCTCAATAATAGTGAGGTCAATAAATGGACGCCCAATAGGTGTGGTGTGTCGGACAATCACACCGCACGTATTGGTGTTGACCGACAAAATCAAAAAAACCAACACAACTGACTGAGTCTGCACACTCAAAAAAGTATGTAGAATTCAACAAGAAAGTGTCTGCTGGCGATTAACTAGTGGAGAACCTTCAAGCCCAGGAACTCTCGCTGGGGAAAGCAGGTGGAACACATTCATTATGGAGATATGAGTTTCAAGCATTCAAATTCTGAAGGGGTCCAATCCGATTTGACATGAAAATTTGATTTGCAATTGGAATTTTATTTCAGATTTGGATTTTGGATTTTAATTTAAATTTGATTTGAATTTTATGGAATTTTGAATTCGTGAAATTTTTATCTTGATTAGATTTTGAGAATTTAAATTTTTCGGGAGTCTTCGAGTTTATGTGAGTGCAGAGGGAGAGTTAGAATTTTGGTACTGGCCTCAAAAATGAGAATCGAAATTTTGGTACCAATCTCAAAAGAAGGGAATCAAAATTTAAGTACTGATCTGAGAGAATCAGAAATGGAATTTAGGTACCAGTCTCGGAGATGAGAATCAGAATCTAGGTACCGACCTCAAAATATTGTGAATGTGGAAAATATCTCATAAAGGAAGCAGAATTGGGAAATTTGAAGGAATTAGACAACAAACCTCAGACCTGGAACTGTCATGGATGGCAGGAAAATATCTCGGAAATAATGCAGAAATTTTGGGAGATTTGAAAGAATCGGAAGACAAAGCTCCTACCCGGAACTATCGTGAATGGTCGAAAAATATCTCCGAAAGGGTGCGAAAATTTAGGGAAATTTAAGGAATCAGACAAAAAAGCTCCGACATAGAAATATCATGGATGGCAAAAAATATCTCGGAAATGGTGCAGAAATTTTAGGAAATTTGAAAGAATCGAACGACAAAGCTCTGACTCAGGAATATCGTGGATGGCGAGAAATTTCTCGAAAAGGGTGTGGAAATTTAGGGAAATTTGAAGGAATCGAACCCAGAAATATCATGGATTGCGGAAAATTATGTCAGAAAGGTGCAAAAATTTAGGGAAATTTAAGGAATCGGATGACAAAGCTCCGACTCGGGAATATCTTGGAAGGTGGAAAATGACTCAGAAAGGAGGTAGAAAATTAGGAAAATTTAACACATTGAAGGAAAGATCAAGGACTCACATCTAGCTCAAGATGTGACATTCTAAATTTGTGGGAAAACAAAATTTAGGTACTGATCCCATAATTTCATGTAAAAGTTTTAGGGAAAATTACACTTTCGAAATAAGTAGAATTATGCAATTCGTCGAAGACTTGTAGCAATTGCAAGATTTGTAGAATTTGGTGACATTTTGAATTTATGGGAAGTGACGTTTTGTAAAGAACCAAAGTTCGCAGAGTGCTTTTGGATATGTAAAATCTGAGAATGAGTGCAAAGACTCGAACTCTCGAGAAAGATTCAGCATATCAATTACTTTCAATTTATCATATTCTTTCAATTTATTTCATTTCATTTCATTTAATTGAGGGATATTCAATTTCAAATTCTTTGCTTCATTTTAACTTTTTCCATTTGTTATCATTTTTAATCTTCTTTTATATCGTTCTTTGTTCATTTTAGTTTAAGACTGGTATGCAGTCATGTGGCTTTTTTTTACCATTACACCATAAGAAACATTTCTGAAAAACTCTATGAGCTGAAATAGATTTCATCACTAATTTTGCTAAATGTAGTACTACAATTGATCACATGCTCACAAGCAACCAAAAGTAGATCGAGCATACATAGCTGAACAAAGCTGAATTATAACATCGTACTGGTATAAAAAATGGTGACAACTGCCGTGAACTGAGGCAGAAGGTAGTAGAATTCAGTAGTCTAAAGCTGCCCCGTGAATAAGCCAACCTACCAAGACTACACTCTTGAACAAAAGTCCCCTTGAGAACCCCCGGCGGTACTGCTGTCATAGTGGCATGAGACGACAGTTTTCCAACTCTGGGTTTGGCTCGTAGTGGAACGGTGTCTTGTCCTCATCAATGCTTCTGAAAGTAATTGAAAATGTTCGTCCTGTGACTTCTGGGATGTAGTGCTTTGCATGATCTGCCCCATATCCTTTTAACACCAACTCTGATCTGACTTGTAGTGGGATCTCGACGGAACCTTGCTTGATAATTTGAATCTCCTAGCCGAAAAATATATTTCTTTTACTTATAAATTAGACCATGCAGAAAGGCCTCACAAAGTTGTAGAGGTTGATATGAGGCGAGACATAGTCCCCATCCTCAAAGATATTTATAATGAAGCTTTTGGGAATACAGTCTGCAGGCAGCATGTGCTACTCGACCATTCTTTTTATCATTTTCTTAATTTGTGGCAGAAGTTGATCCACCATATCATGTTGTAAAATCCCTAGGGAATTACCATATCGATCTTTTGTGAAGTTATAGCAGCACACACTGAATGGTGATCCTGCCCTTTCCTCTCTTCCATTTGGTCGGCTCTATGTATGTCCTCTCCTTCCGACAACCTCTTATGCCCAAATCTTGAAGGATGAAAACACAATCCAAAATTTTCTCTTGATCGTTCCTCAAAAATACATCTGTGGAATGCTCGAGACCTCCTAGAATACTGATTAATCTTCATTGGATTTCCTCATAATGCTGAAATTCTTTCTTTCTAACTCTTCTAATTTTTGACATCACGTAGACTGGGACTCCTCGCTGCAGTGGCAGTAGAACAAACTGTGGTATGTAAGGCTCTATGTCAGGATGCTCCATACTCCTGAGTAGCATCAAGGATATTGCATATGCCTCGAACGCGCTGTATTCTTCCAAATGTAGAATATTTTAATCCGGACATTCTGAAAATGCTCCAGTAGCTGACGGCTATCTATTCTTCCTCAGTGGACTCTGGCTCTGTCTCTATGCGCGGTGAGCTTTCATCAGTTTCTTTCATCTCTTGCTCAAAACTCTTTCGAAATAGCCGGTAGCTCGACGGCTAACTCCTGAGCTTGTCTTTCTTCGATCGTGCCTAAGAGGTGAAGCTTGCGGTGATTTGCATTTCTTCTCTTTATGCAGCCCAACGACGTGTCTGGAAATCTCTTAGCTGTAGCGCAACATGACCACCTTCTAAAGTAGTGATCATGGGTGGAATCTAACTCTGTCTCCAAGTGGGGCGGTGTGAGTCAACAAAACTGCAGTGCCTTCGTGACCCAATATCTGTCTTATCTCTCTGTGATTAAATTTCATATTTGCAGCCTCCTCGTAATTGTTGTATACTTGAGAGTGATCCAAGTTAGAGTTGATCACACTTTCTGCAATGTTTTTTCTCCGCGGAGCACAAGCTTCAAGACGTCTTTGAAAGAAAATACCAACTTGAGACGTGACACTTCCTACACAAGAAAATAAAAGGAAATGTCAGTGGTTGGCACTTTGCACGAATAAGAACAATAATAAACTAATAATTATTTTTGTAGTGACTTTTGCATATATTTTGATTCCATTATCTTATTTAATATAATTTTATAAGATTTGGCATTAGAAATTTTACAAACGTACTTTGTCTTGTGATAAATTTTTTTTTTTTCAACATTCTTTTTACAAAATTTGGATCCAGTGATAGACGCTGGCCACATAGCTTATTTCGAAACAATCGTCCTCTTTCAGAATTTATTTACGTTGCATAGAACTTCTTCAAGTAGCATCCATTTATTGGCAACATGGGTCTATCCCTTGAGAATCGACCAGCTGATACGACCTGCGAGAGTAAACCTTCTCCACCACAAATGGTCCCTTCCAGGTTGGTTTAAATTTTCCACCAGTCTTGCGGTGTGCAAGAATAGACCTTCTAAGAACAAGAATCAGGTCACCAATTTTGAACGACCTCGGGTGGACCAATTTTTCTTTGGCTTGAATCATCTTCACCTGATAGAGTTCCAAATTCTGTTGCGCGAGCAATCTTTTCCCTTCAAGACTTTCCAACTCTGCATGCCGGAGTTTGGCATACTCTTCTATTGTAATCTAATTAGTGATGGCTATCCGGAGCAAAAGTAGCTGAACTTCTAGTGGAAGAACTATCTCAGAATTTTACATGACTTGAATGGAGTGGGGTTGCAAACTCCGCGTGTCGGACAAAGCATAATTTTAATTCTATTTGTAACAAGTATATAATATTGTCTTTAATCGCAGAGTTACCTTTAACTCAAGTATACGTATCGCTCAAGTAATACAAGAATCTAGTGGAGTCCTGGATATCGATCCCACAGGGAATATTTTAGAGGCTACAGACTAGGATTATAGAAATTAATTTAGAATCACAACTAAATCGAAATTACCTATCTGTCACTAAAACGCAATCAATAACAATATAAAGTTTAAGATCTACTACAGATAACTAATTCTACTAAAATGAAGTTCAAATATATAAGCAAGAATCTTTCTCCTTTGTTAAGATATTTAAGTGAATAGAAAATTTGAATTAGTTTAAAATGGTGTTTGACCAAATGGGAGCATACCTATTCTTTACCCTTTGGTTCAGGAATAAAGAATATTGACTAATCCTATGCTTGGTTACTGAATATGCGGCTAGATTGGGAGGAATCCGGCTATCATTTCGGAGCTCCCACGTTCCCCTCGCATAAGGGCTAACATCTACACTTCAGCACCCAAACGATAGGACCGAATTGAGAGTTTTAGCCTGTCACTCTAAAATCTCCAATTCTACGCACGATGAATATTATTTCCCCATTTATTTGCACCCTACTTCCAAGGACTCTGACCTCCCTGAATCTCGGATGTAATCTTTACTATAGTTGTTATACTCAACAAATTTTAACTATTCAATTAGCCAGATTGAATATAAATTAAGAATTAAGTAAAAGATTATCACAACTTCTTTAAATTTTTATGGCAAAATAATTCAATTTGTCATTTCACAAAAATATCAAAACTAGGAGAAAGACAGAAAAACTACTCAGATTTCATGGAGAGGATACAATAAAACTTGGATTTCATATATACAAGTAAAGTTCTACAAACTAAAGTAAATAAACATAACTTATCTTAAATTCCTCCCAAGAAAACTCTTTGAAGTTCCTCTGAATTTCTTCCTTTCTTTGTAGTACACGGAATTCTCCTTCGAAACATTAATGAAGAAGAGATCTCTCACTTCCCTTCCACTCTTACAATCCTTCGATGAATTCCTCACCAATATCTCTATCTGAACTGACTATTTAACACTCACTAAATAACAATGGACACTAGTGAACTCTCTATTTGACACTAAATAACTCTTAGAAAACCCCAAAAGGACTTATTAAGAACTCTCAGTGAGTTTTAGAGGACCCAAATAGGACACTTTATTGGCCTAAAATTGTTCTTTTTAAAGTAGTTGAAGAGTCTCCAAGGGTTTTCCTACCATCCCTTCGAAAATCGTCTACATTCGACGTATTTTGGGAAAGAACCGTCAATCTCGGCGTCGGCGGCCTCGAGCTCCTCCGTCGGTGGCCTTATAGAAACACTGCCTTGAACTGGTCCCGCTGTCGACAGCCTCGACCTCCGCCGTCGGTGGCCCCCCTTGAAATATGTTTTGAACTCTCGGGAAGATCATGCTGTCGGCGCCATTGACCTCGCCGTCGGCGCCCTAGATCAAATTTTCATAAATTAGTCCTTTTTGTTGCTCCTTTTTTGCATATTCTCACTCCATTATCCTTAAATCTTCAAACCAGTAGAAAAACACCAAAAATAGCCTTATTTAAAGTGCAATATCATCAAAATCAGTATATAATAGGCTTGAAAATCTTAACTTTTTTTTCTTGGGTCAAAATCCCCCAAACTTAACTATTAATTGTCCTCAAGTAATCTTTAGTACTATATAAAAGTTATAATTCATTGTGGTAAAGTTTTAATTCAGAAATACTATAATTTTGATTTAAATAAATATTATAGTAAGAATTCCAGCAGGTATAAGGCTATACAGGCATCAAGTCTAAGAGTTCTAGTCTTCTATTCATTTCAAGAATGACAATGTTGTAATATCAATTCACTTAGAATATTCAGAAGATAGGAAATTCATGAGGACACTACTAGTAAAGAAACTAGTCATAAACATAAGTTCATAAATGTTTTTAGTTTTCCCTTTAGGTTAATCCATGTGAAGCCAATTTTTGATAAGGCATTTCCTCAAGCTTCTCCTCACTTACATTTTTTTCTTTTGTATTGTGTTTCAATTCTATATATTTTTCTTTTCTTTTCAGGAATTGATTGTTTTTCAATCCTTTTCTTTTTCTTTTTCAAGTGAGAATTACAATATTTTGATAGCTTGTTAATAATTTTGAACTTCACTCTTCTTTTCCTAAATTTGAAACTTTAAAACGTTCTTTACCTTATATGTACTTCATAGTTTTTACATCATTGAATCCCAATCTTTTCTTTCTCAACTAATTTCCTAAGATTCTTAATATTTCAAAATATAGTTTTCTTTACTTTGATTAGTTAACTATATTTTTATCCTCTTATACTAAATATCTTAACCTATAAAATTAATTTTTCATTACCAAAAATATTCTTTGAATTTTCTAGAATATTTATATAAAATCTAAATATAGTTATCTAAATTAAATTTTATCACAAAAATCATATTATATCTTTTGAAAATATGTTAATTGAGAACATATAATAGTTAATATTTTCTCCCCCCCCCCCCCCCGCCAAACATAAAGTTTTCCATAAAAGAAATAATACAGGGTGGAAAGAAAAATTCTAAATATATAAAAAAAATCATACCTTTGCACTATAGGCCGTTTTGTCTTTTTGAAATTTTTGCAAATTCTTTTCAAAATTTCTAACTTCAACTGACCTGTAATATTGAAAAACCATTCTACACATATAATAGTTTAGAAAAATTGTTGGGGTAATGAAATTTTTAAACAAGTATATAAAACTAATCATTAAACAACAATAATTACACTACACAGGACATATGCATTTCACAACACAAAATAAACAGCCTACTATTTTTAGACTTAACAATTTTACAATTACAATTAAAACTATAATCCATCACAAAAATTTAGAAATCAAAATACAAACTACAGAACTAAACACGTATCTTAGAAACAAAGCATAGTCCACAGAATACAATTAATAAAAAATGAAAGAACTACATCAAAACTATAACAAATACATACATCACATCACATCACATCACAACCAGAAATCTCAATCATCAAAATCCCATACCTGGTTAGCAGTAGGATTGGGCTAATACTGAGTATAACGGGGGCATTCTGGAAAAATGACATCAGACTCTCCTCTGTAGAACCTAGCCTGAGCATCATAATATGCCATCTCAAAATCAGAATGCCTCTGAAGATACTCACTATTGTGATCATTTCCTCTCTCTAATCCTTCAATCTTATGATCAATTCTTTCCAATTTTTCATCTAACTTATCAAAACATTTCTGTTGCAGGGTCATGACATTCATCAAATCGTATAAGGAAGAGGAACTAGATGCAGGAGGGTCCTAGCTAATAGAAGGGATTTCTCTACTAGTAGAAGGTGTCTTTCTCCTACTCCCAGATCTCCATTCCTCATGGGATTCATAAGTTTTTATATTTTCTTTACTAATGGGTTTCATCGGATACACCCATTCTTCCTGATCATTAGCTTCAACTCTAGATAATTGACAAAGTGCATAAATTAAGCCAGGATGCCCTAAATATCCACTTGTCTCACTCTTTGTAGTGGCCATAATATTCTTATAAATTATTCTCCCCACATTTATACTTCTGTTGTTCTGAATACAGAAATTCAGAACAGCTCTGTCTCTCGAGACTTCACTATGATGATAGGTGGGTAGCAGAGTCGAATAAATTAAATAATGCCAAGCCTTAACAGTGGCATTCATCATGGAAAGTGGAAAGTTAATCCGTTCACAATTTTTAATTTTCCAAGTACCTTTCCCATCAGTGGGAAAGTTAATAACATCATTTAACAGACCCTCCATTGTTCCAAATGTTTCATACTCGCTAGAAAAATAGTTGTGAATCTCGTAAAAAGAGTTAATGCAGTTAGCATTAAAGTTGACAGAAAATCCTCTTACTTGGACAGGCCCGTCCTTAAGTGGAGTCAGATTAGAGTAGAACTCTCTTACAACTTTGATAGCAGCTTTATTTTTTGTGTAACAAAAGTTCTCCCATCCTCTTTCTTTGATATCTCATTCCACCTCTCCTCCAGGATTTTTAAAAACTCGATCTTGTATGCACTTCTTACTTTGAAAGATTGAAGTGTACCTCGATCGTGCTTTAGCGTTTACAACTCGAGCCTCGTCATATTCGAGTCTTCTCTTTTGTCTTGGAGCCATTGATTGATCTATCAAAATCACAAAAATCCACACTAATCTCGAAAATAATAATATAATGGCTTCTAAAGGGGGTTTAAAGCAATCTAAATCAAGTACCATGAATTTCTTCCAAGTCTTTTCTCCACATTTTCAAATTTCCCAAAATTTCTTAATGTGGAAGAAATTCATGGTGAAAATCAAGAAATGTTTACATAGGAGTGAAGCTCTTACCAAGGGAAGATGAAATCTGGTGTTAGAATGTGTTGAAATCGCTTCAAATTTGAGATCTATCAAGCCTTAGGTCGAATTTTTGGTTAAAACGGGGAAGAAGATTATGAATAGTGGCGTTTGATCGGTCAAAATCACAGTTAAAAGGTAATTTTTGGAATCTCACCATCGGTGGGGTCGTTCACGCCGTCGGCGGGCACTATTGAATTAAATTCCAATACCCTCGAGAAAATCACGCCGTCGGTGGCGAGATTCTCAAATATTAATCATTTTTCAAATTTGTACGATTTCAATTAATTTTAAGCCTCGTCGTCATCCGTTTGATCATTTTAATCATATATTTTAAGTGATTAAGTGATGTATTAACACAAATAAGCATACACATAACAAAACTTTACAATTACATATTAAATCCAAGTGTTTACAATCCACAATACATAACATGCATAAATAAGAATTTTCTCAACCTAAATCTATCTAATCAGCGTCGTAATCCAAACCACAACACTCAAATCGCTGAAAGCAAACATTTCAATCATTAACTCAACTATACTGAGATTAAAAAAATTCTAAGCAAGCAAACATACAAACAAAGTTCAAATCAAACACAACATAAAGAAACTAATAAAACAATTCTACTACTCTTCCGAATCAGTACTGGTTTCTCCTCTGATATCACCCATTGCTTGAACATGGACAAACATGTTTTAAAAAGGATGAAATGGGAATTCTTCTGTTGAATCTTTATCAATCCATCCCATCTTCTTCATTAAGCATATCAAACTTGCTTCAAATTGCCCAGTATGATCCAAATGTTGTTTCATCCTCCAATCGATATGATCAAAGAAATCAAACATATTGTTAATTATACTCATTAATTTTGTACTTCCTTCTCTAGACTCTTAATTCAGTATAAAATCATCAGTGTCTTATCAACTAGTAGAGGTTGAATAGGAACAAAATTCAGCGATGCTTGATCCATAATCACGCCCGTGTCATTCTCCTTATCATTGGCTGGGAACATACGTGTTGGGTCTAATGTTTTCCAGGGTAGCAGTACTTTCTCCCAAATCTCGTACGATACTTGAAACAAACTACATATTAAGAAAATTGTTGAATAATGTCCAAGCCCTTGAGATGATCCTTGAACGATCAGGCTAAACACAGACTTCACAATAATTGATCCAATATCAATGGGCCATCCCATTTGAATGCAGTAGTTCAAAATTACACTTTCTTTCGTGACTTTGCCGATTTTCATCGTCGGCAATAAATTCGCAGATATGAAAAAGTGCCAATTTTTTGAAACGGGATTTAAAAGTGTTACAGAAAACCTAACGTACCCGCTTTCTCTAACTTCCCAGTCATCGGTTTCATCCGTCAAATATTGGTAAATTTCATTCATCTTGTATTTTGTTGGCACAAAATTCGAATAATGGCAGACAAGAACATTCTCAAGCATGTATAACTCATTAATCCTTCCATAATTAAATTTTATCCACCTACCTCGCACAAAGACGCTTCCTTTGTTCATTCCATGTAAATTGGCGTAGAATTCCTTAACCACTGGAACGACTACTGCGGCAGTAGTATAGCAAAACACTTCTCATCTTCGCCGCATAATCATTTCTTCAATTGGTGACAAAAAATTACTTAATCCTCGATTGACAAATCCTCTTTCCTTGATTAGCCTTCTCTTGGACATCACCTTATTGAAAAGTTGTTGCGCCTCAGCACTGACAAACTTTCTCCGATTGTAAACTTGAAATCTAGGGTAATCTACTGAATTAGAAGCCATTAGAGAAGAATTGAAAGTAGATTCCATTCATTTTTTGGAGTTGGAGTGTTTAGGAACCGTCCGTGGAAGTTTATAAGGGACGAATTCGCTAAAAACCGCCATTTTGAACTCAAAAAATTGTGCACTCGCCGATCCCGCTGTCGACAGCCTTGATGGCGATGTCTGCGAGCCTTGTGCAATTAAATTCCAGAGCTCTCGGGAAAAAACTGTCGTTGGCGGCGTCGAGCGTGTCGTTGGCCCCTAAGAAAAAATTTACACATTTACGCTGTGGTCAAATACATTCCAAATTTCCTTTATGGTCCAAATTCTTGAATACCAAAGGCCAAATACAAGTAGTAGAAATAAATATTACTATAAACTAATGACAAACTCAAACAATCACTCAAACAATAAAGATAACTATGGGTTGCCTCCCATAAAGAGCTTGGTTTAACGTCGTCAGCCCGACCTATTCATTTGTTATTCAGGTTGTCTGAGCATTAAAACCTCTTTAAATTTTGGTTTTTTACCTTAAAAAATATGGTTTTAATCTATGTCCATTTACTTTAAATCTATTCCCAGTCTTCTGATCTTTAATTTTAATAGCTCCATAAGTTTAAACCTAAGTCACAATAAAGGGTCCTAACCAACGAGACTTCAATTTCCCAGGAAATAATTTCAACTTTGTATTGTAAAGCAAAACTTCTTGTCCTGGTTCAAAGTTCTTCTGGTTAATCTTTCGATCATGCATTAACTTCAGTTTTTCCTTATAAATTCTGTCATTATCATAAGATTCATTTCTTAATTCTTCTAATTCATTCAATTGCAACAATCACTTCTCACTAGTGTTTTTCAAATTATAATTAAATTCTTTAATCGTCCAATATGCTTTATGCTCCAATTCTACCGGTAAGTGACAAGTTTTTCTATAAATAATTTTCTAAGGAGTCATACCAATAGGAGTTTTATAAGTAGTCCTGTATGCCCATAATGCAATATCCAGTCTCATTGATCAATCTACTCTCTAGGATTTACATTCTTTTTTAAGATTTGTTTAAATCTCACGATTAGAAATTTTGGCTAAACCACTGGTTTGAGGATGATAGGAAGCAGAAATTCTATGAACAATATTAAACTTTTCTGCCAATCTTTAAATGTATTTATTCCTAAAATGGGATCGTCCGTCAGTGATAATCACTCTCGACATTCCGTATCTTATGAAAATGTTTTTCATTAAGAATCTTGAAACACTTTTAACATCACAACGAGGTAAAGCTTGTGCTTCAATCCACTTTGATACATAATCAACAACAATTAAAATTAATAAGTTACCAAATGAAGGAATAAATGGTCCCATGAAATCTAAACCCCAAACATCAAAAATCTCAAATTCTAACATGAAATTAAGAGGCATTTCATTTCTTCTAGATATGTTACCTACTCGTTGGCATCTATCACAAGTTTTGATATATCTGTAAACATCTTTAAAATGAGTAGGCCAATAAAATCCAGCTTGCAAAATTTTATGGGCAGTTTTGTCAATCCCAAAATGTCCTCCAAATTTAGAATCATGGTATTTTTTAATAATCTGTTCAGTTTCTTCATAATGCACACATCTCCTAATAATAAGATCGTTACATTGCTTATATAAATATGGTTCATCCCAAAAATATGCTTTTGCATCATGAATGAATTTTTTCTGTTGCTGCAAAGTTAGCATAGGTGGCAAAATATCGCTTACTATATAGTTAACAATATCAACATACCAACGTATTTTCAACTCATTAATATTATAAATTTTTTGATCAGAGAAACTGTCTATAATTTAATTGTCGGTATCAGATAATTCGTGATATTCCAGTCTCGACAAATGATCAGCAATTTGATTGTTAGTTCCTTTTCTATCAATCACCACAAAATCGAATTCATGTATTAAAAGTACCCATCTAATTAATCTTGGTTTAGTATCCTTCTTTTGCATCAGATATTTAATAGCAGAGTGATCTGTATGCACAATAAATTTACTTCCAATTAAATATGATCTGAATTTACCAAAAGCATATACAATAGCTAGTAACTCTTTTTCAGTAACTGTGTAGTTAATTTGAACATCATATAGAGTTCTACTAGCATATTATATAACTTTAAAAATTTTATCATATCTTTGACCAAAAACAGCTCCAATAGCATAATCACTAGCATCATACATTAATTCAAATGGTTTATCCCAATCAAGTGAAACTATTACAAGTGCTGGGATTAGTTTTTCCTTTAATAATTCAAAGTCATTTAAGCAGTCTTTAGTAAATTGAAATTTCTTGTCTTTTTCTAAAAGTTGGCAGAGGTTTGGTAATTTTTGAAAAATCTTTAATATAGTGCCTGTAGAAACCAACATGTCCAAGAAAACTTCTTACCCCTCTCACTGTAGTAGGAGGTGGTAATTTAGCTATTACTTGAATTTTGGCAGGGTCTACTTCCATGCCATTTTCTGCAATTTTATGCCCTAATACAATTCCTTCTGCAACCATAAATTGACATTTCTCCCAGTTTAGAACTAAGTTAGTTCTTTCGCATAGCTCTAAAACATTTTTAAGATGATTTAAGTATGCATCAAATGATGTTCCAAACACAGAGAAATCATCCATAAATACTTCTATTCAATTATCAATTAACTTACTAAAGATAGACATCATACATCTTTGGAATGTTGCAGGTGCATTACATAGTCCAAAAGGCATTCTTCGAAAAGCAAAAGTTCCAAAAGGACTAGTAAATTATTTTTTCTCTTGATCCTCAGGAGCAATAGGTATTTGATGGTAATCAGTGTATCCATCCAGAAAGCAGTAATACTTGTGTCCATCTAGTCTATCTAACATTTGGTCTAGAAAAGGAAGAGGAAAGTGATCTTTTCCGGTGGCGGCATTTAATTTTTGATAATCAATACAAATACGCCATCCAGAAACTTGTCTGATAGGTATTAATTCATTATTTTCATTTGCTTCAACAGTTACTCCTCCTTTCTTGGGAACACAATGAATTGAACTTAGCCAAGTACTATCCAAAATAGGATATGTAATTCCAACATCTAACCATTTTAAAATCTCTTTTCTAACTACATCTTTCATAATAAGGTTCAGTCTTCTTTGTGGATCAATTCTTGGTTTATGTTCTTCATTTAATAAAATTATGTGCATACAAATCGAAGGACAAATTCCTTTAATATCAGCTAGAGTCCAACCAAAAGCTTTTTTGTATTTTTTTAATGTATCCATTAATTTTTATTCTTGAATTTCATTTAAGTCTGAGGATACAATTACTAGTAATGTTGAAAAGTCTCCTAAAAATAAATACTTTAAATGATTTGGAAGATTTTTTTTAATTCATGTTCAGGGGTTACAACAGATGGAATTAATGTTTCATTTTCTAGTGTTATTGGATTGAGAGTTTCAAATTTCTCATGAATATAATCAGCTTCTTCGCTATCAATTTCACAGTAATTATCTTTTTCTATATCTTCTTTTTCTTCAAAATTTTCCTTAAAATATTCTCTTTTCAGATAATCACATACATCCATTCTGAAACATTCATCATCTTTTTCAATTGAAGGATATTTCATTGACTTTGAGACGTTAAAGGTTACTACTTGATAATTTACTCATTGTCAATTCTCCTTTTTAAACATCTATCATGGCTCTTCCTGTAGCTAGGAATGGTCTTCCAAAAATGATTGGAATTTCTTTATCTTATTCCATATCTAAAATGATAAAGTCCACAGGAAAGATAAACTTATCAACCTTGACCAGAACATCTTCTATAACTCCTTTAGGATGTGTAATAGATTGATCAGCTAATTGTAGAGTTATAGAAGTTGGTGCAATCTCTCCAATTTCCAACCTTTTAAAAGTTGATAGAGGCATCAAATTTATGCTAGCTCCTAAATCACATAATACTCGCTCATAAAAATTTTCACCAATAGCACACGAGATAGTGAAACTACCTGGATCTTTAAGTTTTTAAAGAAGCTTTCTATAAATTATAGCACTACACTCTTCACTGAGTGCAACGGTTTTATGATCTAGTAACTTCCTCTTTCTGTTTAGTATATCCTTCATAAATTTAACATAATCAAGCATTTGTTCCCAAGCTTCAACAAAAAGAATATTAATTCACAATTTTTTTTTAAATTTCTAAGAATTTAGAAAATTTTTTTCCTTTATCTTGTTGCTTTAGTCTTTGAGGAAATGGTAGTGGTGTTCTTTCAACACTAATTTTCATAGGTTTCAGAGGAAAATCAGGATATAAACTTTCATTTTCTCTTTCAGTTTCTTATTTTTCCTTTTCAACAACAGTTTCTTTTTGAACTCTTGTTTCCAATATTTTTCCACTTCTCAATTGAATAGCCTTAATTTGTTCTTTTCCTTTATCTTTAGGATTTACTTCAACATTGCTAGGTAAGGTTCCAACAGGTCTATTGCTTAGTGTAGTAGCAATTTGCGTCAATTGGTTTTCTATGTTTTTAATAGCAGCTCCTTGACTTTGTAATTGATTACCCATTTTCAAAACTAATTCTTCCATAGATAACTTGTTCTCCTTAAATTGTGAATTATTATAAAAACCTGGTGGATTAGAAGGTCTATAGTTAGAATTACCCTGGTTGTTTATATTTCCTAATGGGTTTACAGGATTGTTCCCCACTGAGGATTAACAGAATTAGCATTACCTTGGTTATTCCAATTAAAATTTGGATGATTATTCCAACCTGGATTATAATAGTTTAAATAAGGGTTATTTTGTCTATTATTTATTAAATTTATACTTTCATATGAAGATTGAGCATATACAATTTGTCCTAATGAATTTTTTTCTAACACTGGAGGTGTTTGAGAATGATTCATTCCTTATTGATCTATTTTCTTTGAAAGAGCAGCAATTTGTGAAACTATCGTAGTTAAAGCATTTGAATCATGAGTACTAGCTACTCTCTTAGGATTTACCCTTTCAGCAGGCCATTGAAAATAAATGGTAGCCACTTTTTCTTTTAACGCATAGACTTCTTCAAAAAGGTTTAGACATTAGTGATCCACCAGCAGCAACGTCAATAATAGATCGAAGAGATCCTACTAATCCATTATAAAATGTTTGAATAATTAACCAATCTGGTAAAGCATGATGTGGACATTTCCTAAGAAGTTCTTTAAATCTTTCCCAAAATTCAAATATCGATTCTCGCTCATACTGATTGAAAGATGTGATATCATTTCTATGCTTAGCAGTCTTAGATGGTGAAAAATATTTCGATAAGAATTTTTGTGAAAGTTCTCCCCAAGTTCTAATAGATCCAGGTGCTAACAAATTTAACCAAGCCTTAGCCTTATCCCTTAGTGAAAAAAGAAAAAGTCTAAGTCTGACAGCATCATCAGACACTCTGTCATACTTAAAAGTAGCCTAAATTTCTAAGAAACTTGCAAGATATAAATTAGGATCTTCATTTGAGGTTCCACCAATTTGATTATTTTGTACCATTTGGATAATTAGAAGTTTAAGCTCAAATGAATTAGCAGCTACATCAGGATTTTGGATAGTTAAGTCAATGTCATCTAATGTAGGGTTAGCGTAATCTCTTAGTTCTAGATTGATGTTCATTTTCTATTCTTTGGTTGTTTACGTTGTTTTCCATTGTTTTAGAATTTATAATTTCTTTTCTTAGTTTTCTAATTCTCCTAACAATGTTTTCTAATTCCGAATCGTAGGGTATAAGATTTTCAGAACCAAATTTACGCATACAATTGAAATCAGTACACAATAAAATAGTTAACTAAATAAGTTGCAATTCTATTAAAAAGTTTTCTAACAGTCATAAATTGTCTGTTACTCTAATTACGTTATATTCCGCGGCAATGGCGCCACATGACATCGATGTAATGGGGTTGCAAACTCCGCATGGCGGACACTTAGTGTAATTTTAATTCTTCTTGTAACAAGTATATAATATTTATTTTAATCGCAGAGTTACCTTTAACGCAAGTATACGTATCGCTCAAGTAATATAGGGCTCTAGTGGAGTCCTAGATATCTATCTCATAGAGAATATTTTAGAGGCTACAAACTAGGATTATAGAAATCAATTCAGAATCACAACTAAATCGAAATTGCACACCTGTCACTAATACAAAATCTATAACAATATGAAGTTTAAATTAAACTAGTTCTACAACAGATAACTAATTCTACTAAAATGAAGTTCAAATATATAAGCAAGAAACTTTCTCCTTTGTTAAGATATTTAAGTGAATAAATAATTTGAATTAGTTTAAAATGGTGTTGTGCCAAATAAGAGCATACATATTCTTTACCCTTTGGTCCAGGCATAAAGAACATTGACTAATCCTATTCTTGGTTACTGAATCTGCAGCTAGGCTGAGAGGATACCCGCTTTCACTTCGGAGCTCCCACATTCCCCTCGCCTGAGGGCTAACATCTACACTTCAGCACCCAAACGATAGGACTAAATTGAGGATTTTAGCCCATCACTCTAAAATCTCCAATTCTACGCCTGATGAATATTATTTCCCTATTTATTTGCACCCTACTTCCAAGGACTTCGACCTCCCTGAATCTCGGATATAATCTTTACTATAGTTGTTAAACTCAACATATTTTAACTATTCAATTAGCCAAATTCAATGTAAATTAAGAATTAAGTAAAAGATTATCACAACTTCTTTAAATTTTTATGGCACACTAATTCAGTTTATCATTTCACAAAAATATCAAAACTAGGAGAAAAACATAAAAACTACTCAGATTTCATGGAGAGGATACAATAAAACTTAGACTTCATATATAAAAGTAAATTTCTATAAACTAAAGTAAATAAACATAACTTATCTTAAATTCCTCCCCAAGCAAACTCCTTGAAGTTCTTCTGAATCTCTTCCTTTGTTTATAGTAGGCGGAATTCTCCTTCGAAACAGCATTGCGGAAGAGATCTCACTTCCCTTCCACTCTTACAATCCTTCGAAGAATTCCTCACCAATATCTCTATTTGAACTCACTCTTTAACACACTAAATAATAGTAGACACTAGTGGACTCTCTATTTGACACTAAATAACTCTTAGAATACCCCAAAAAGACTTGTTAAGAACTCTTAGTGACTTTTAGGGGACCCAAATAGGACACTTTTTCGGCCTAAAATTGTTCTTTTTAAAGTATTTGAAGAGTCTTCAAGGGTTTTCAAAGCATCCTTTCAAAAATTGTCCACATTTGACATTTTTTGTGAAAGAACCGTTGATCCTGACGTCGGCGGCCTTCTATAAACACTCCCTTGAACCGGCCCCACTGTCGGCGGCCTTGACCTCCGCCATCCATGGCCTCCTTTGAAATATATTCTAAAGTCTCAAGAAAATCAAGCCATCAGCGCCATCGACCTCGCCGTCGGTGCCCTAGATCAAGTTTTCATAATTTAGTCCTTTCACTCCAAATTCGCCCCTTTTTTGCATATTTTCGCTCCATTGTCCTTAAATCTTCATACCTGCAGAAAAACATCAAATATACCGCTCTTTAAAGTGCAAGATCATCAAAATCAGTATATAATAGGAATGAAAATCTTAACGTTTTTTCCTTGGGTCAGTACACAAGTGCATAAGGTGTAGACTGTGTCGACATTCTGACTTTTATCTTGTGAGCCCACAAAGCTTCTAGAAACTTCTCATGCCATCCTCTCTTATTGTCGTGAAGTGTTTTCTTCAAAATCTGCATCACTATCTTGTTGAAGGCTTCTGCCAAGCCATTTTCCTTCGGATAGTAGATTGTAGAGTACCGCCAATCTATCCCATGACGTCTGACAAAGTTGTTGATCTTGGTGCTCTTGAAGACAGACCCATTATTTGAAATTATTCTACGTGGTACACCGAAACGGTAGACGATCTAATTCTTAAAAACTGTAAGACCTCCTATGATGTAACTTCTAATAATGGAACTTCCTCTGCCCATTTGGAGAAGTAATATGTAGCTGCAAGCATGAATCTATATCCTTTTGAAGAAGGAGGGTCTATCGGAGCCACTATATCTGTGCCCCAACACTCGAATGGCCACGAGGTAATCATGGGGTGTAGAACATTCGAAGGTTGGTGGAAGACCATTCCATGCATTTAGCAATGATACACTTCTTCGCTGTATCCATGCAATCTTTCATCATTGCTAACCAGTAGTATCCGAGTCTTTTGATTTTCATTTTCATCTTCAGACTTGTTTGGTGAGCTCCACACAATCTGGCATGTACTTCTTTGATGATAATCTGTGTTTCTGCTCTGTTTAGGCATCTCAACCATGTCTGGTCAAAGAATCTTTTGTACAGAACATTATTGATTAAGGCATACGACAAAGCCCTCTTTTGAATCCGATGCACTGCTGACTTATCTTCTAGCAATCTTCCTATTTGCAAATATTATATCAACGGTTGATGCCAATCTTCCATATCATCTATCACAGTAGCTTCCATCTTTTCTTTTTCGAGCTTGTACAAACTATTGAGGTCGATCTGCAATAAAACCTAACGTCCTTATATTGTAATATCTATAGAATCTTTGGGTGGACAAGCCAATTCTTTAGCAAGTATAGCTAAAGCCTCCGAATGGGCATTATCTGCTCGAGGAATCCTATAAACTGTCACACTGGGAATCTGCTCTAGAAATTTCATCGTATACCAATGGTATTCCTCTAGTCTCGACTTCATAATCTTATACTTTTCTACCACTTGCTAGATGACGAGTTGCGAGTTGCCATAAATGGCAATATCCATTATTTTCATTAGTATAACCAATTCTAATCTCTTGATTAGAGCTTCATATTCTGCTTCATTATTAGTACATGGCTCTATCAAGTGGTAGGAGAATCTTAGCGCTCCTTGATCTAGAGTCACAAAGATCAAACTGATTCCTGCCTTGCCTGGTATCACTGTTTGCTATCTTTTGTCTCTTATGGCTAATGACGCTCCATCGAAGTACATTTACCAACATTTGGCATTGGGATATTCCACTTGTAGTATCTATTCGTCAGGTAGTTCGTCATTGAGCGGGGACTCGGCTGGTAGTTGGTGTACTGCAAGAAAGTCAACAAGAATCCGCCCTTTGATAGTACTAGGGGCACAAAACTTATATCAAATTGCAATAAAATATTTGACCACCTTATTAAACGTCCAGAAAGTGTTGGTCGGGTCATCAAGTATTGCCATGGATTAATTTTCGAAATCAGATTGACCTTATGAGACAACATGTAATTCCTAAGCTTTTGTGCGGCAAAAACTAAAGTTATTCAATGTTCCTCAACAAAAGGAAACTTTACCTCTGCTGACATTAGACTTCAACTTAAGTAGTAGAGTGCATTTTCCTTACCCTCGTCATTGACATGGGCTAGTAAGGCTTTGAGGGACTCGTCTAAACTCGCGGTATAAATTATCAACGGTCTACCTAGGTTATGGGTGATACACCAATAATATATAGTATTTTTATGCACATTTTTATACTTATTTTTTATGATATTTCACTTTAATGGAAGGTATTTTTGTGTTTTCCTTGTAGGTATTATTAAAATGATTAATTATGATGAAAGGAGCAAAAAAGAATCAAATTTAGAGCAAAAATGAAAGGTGTGCAAATCTATCCTCTGGCGTCTAAGCGCCGATGGTTCGCGCATAGGCGCCACAGTTAAAAGTGACAAATTAAATCAAAATTTCAAAGGGGTGTTTGAAGCACATTTTGCTTTAAACTTCCTTAACTTCATTTGGGCGGTAAATTTGAATAAAGAGATGCATCCATTGGTAGATACAATGAATATGGACATAATTTGAAGAGACACTAAAGCACCTTTTAAAGAATTATTAAAATGAAGACTTAAAGATCAGAAAGGAGAAGATTTTTGAAAAGAAGTATTGGCGGGAGAAGTTGGAGAAAAGCTTGAAGTGGTTGAAGGGAAAGAGGAAGAAAAAAAGTCTTTTTCTTTCCATACTTTCTTTACTTTTTCACTTTACTTTATCATAGTTTGTATTAGAATTTAGGAGAGTCAATCATTAAAGTTGCGTGCAAAAGTTTCAGAGGAGATGTTTTAGAAGAACTTCAAGTGTCTTGTGGAGAGGACTTTCAGATAAGTTTTTATCTTTGTTTTTACATTTGGTTTTTAAGTAAGACTTGTTGTGTTTTCACAATTATTTCTACTTTCAAATCAAATTGTACTTGCGTTTTCTCCATGAGTTCTGAGTAGTTTTCTTTATAATTTTCCTTTTAAATGATGAAGTAATTAAATTATGGAAGTAAGTTGTGTGGAGTATAGGTATTTAATGTTGGAAGAAGTTATGATGATTGACTACCTTGAACTTCATTTACTTCTTGACTTGGCCAATTAAGATGTTAAAATTTGTTGTGAGAACATGTAATAACCAATGCGGTATTGTCTCAATCAACAACTAGAGAGAATCACATGAAATTATATGGGTAAGAATTGTAGTCCATATGGTTGAGTGCAAATAAATAGAGAGATATGATTTTTAATGGGGAGTAAAATTAGTTGACTTCAGAGTAACAGGCTAAAGCTCCCAATTTGGTTTGATGTTTTAAATTTTGTTATGAGATATTAGCCCCCAGGTGGAGGGAGAAGAGGGAACTCTAGAGTGAGAGCTAGTATCTTCTCTGCCTAACCCATCTACAAGATTTCATAACTTAAAATTAACCTATATTCTTTATAGAACCAAGTAAGGGTAAAGAATATAATTGATCCTATTTGGCACAACACATTTAGATTGATCCAAAACAAAATTACATAATTATTACTGATTCATTAAAGGAGGAAAAAAGATATTTAATTCTCATTTGCTTTCATATAGTTTTATGGTCTTGTTAATTTTAGTTGCTTGCTTTACTTTTTCTTAAAAGAAAATATCGAAAACAAATTTAAAATTTTTATCTTAAAACATACCTCGCAAAATCATTTTAAAAAGTAAAATGTTGTTTTTCTACTTTCTTTAGACATTTCCCTGTGGTTCGATATTTTGGAGCTTAATCAGAAAATCTTATATTACTTGATAAACGATACGTATACTTGAGTAGAAACCCATATTATAAAAATAATTAAAGTTGATATCTTATTTGCTTTGGAATCAAGTTTTTGCACCGTTGCAAAGAAAGAGATTGTTGACCTCACTTTTATGAGGGTCGTTTTCCAAACACATTAAGAAAGGAAATCTACCCATATTGACTTTCTAGAGACTCAACAAGATACCACAAACCCTAAGACATAGGGTAAAACCTTGACAAAACCCAATTGACTTGAATTTTTAATAATAAATTAAATTAATCAAATAAGTAATGACAAACTCTAAAAAGATTAATTTCATTGAACTAAATAAACAAATTTGATTAATACGGTTAATCTTAATCAAAAAAGTCAAATTTTAGTCAAGACAGTCAAATTCATCACTTAAGGACCTTTTCACTGACTCAAAATTTACATGATCAATTATCAAGACATTACAAACATTAAACTGACAAAAATAAGACATTTGACTACTTGACAATATCAAAATGACCCAATCTTATCAATCCTAGTCAAGTATAGGTCTAGTATTAAGATCAATGACCCTGTGATTAAACTTAACCATGTCAAAGTTAAATAAATCATATGAGGTCAATTATTGACTTAAATTGATTAATCATAATTAAATAAAGTCAATATTGACAAATTTTTGACATAAATAAGGAAAAATGGTCATCACATGGCCTAAACACCACTACTTTGACCTTGTAGCACTTCTATGACTAAATGACAAATTAGGTCAAATTGACTGAATCTAAACCACAAATTTGACCTTAAAAACAAATGTTAACATGATCAGCATGACAATGATCAAAGTTAACCAAAATTTAACTCAAAAGTCACTACATTGACTTTTGGATAGACCTAAACCCTAAATTGGGTCAACATGACATATTTGGACCCCAAAAATGACAAAACCACCAATTTTGTGACCAAATCAACTATGACAAGGTTGAGAAAGTCACATTTGACATCTTTGGACTAAAGTTGATCAATTTGTGTCAACTTAAGTCAACTTAGGTCAACTTAGGTCAACCTGAGTCAATATTGGTCAACTATAGTAAAAAATCATCAAATTTGGTCAAAATGCTCAATTTTGAACCAAAAATGATAAAATATTAATCAAATAATTAATTTTAAAATTATTTTGATTAAATAAATGGCTAATCATATAATTCCCCATATTTTAATTAATTAAATAATTAATTAAGAAATGGAAATTTAATTAAACGCCATAAAAGGACAAAATACACAATTTTAATTTAAAAATAATAAAATTAATCAAATAATTAATTTCAAAATTATTTTGATTAATTAATTGACTAATAATTTATTTTTTAATATTTTAATTAATGACATAATTAATTAAAAAAAAAAATAAATTAAAAAGACATGAAATAAGATAAAAATCCAATTTTGAATCAAAATGACATGAAATTAATCAAATAATTAAATCCAAAAATATTTGAATTAATAATTTGATTAATAAAATAATTTTCAACATTTTTAATTAATGAAATAATTAATTAAAAAAGGAAATTAAATCAAAAAGCCATAAAAAAGAAATTTAATCCATAAAACCTATTATGACATAATAATTGGTTTTCGAAAATTCCAAGCCTATTTATGATATCATGGGTGATATCATATGAGTCAGACACAATCCATATGATCCATTAAAAATAAAATAACCCATGGATAACCCATTATATATCACATTTAACCATGGGTTAAAAGCCATCATGATATAAAAATGAGGTGTCACACTCTCCCTAAATCAAAGCATGACTCAACCTTCCTTGTAAAATGAGGTGGTCGGCCATGGTGAGGATGAATTTAGCCACCTCCCTAGTCACCCAATGATGAGGAGACAAAGCTTCAAACCATTTTCATACCATGGTTAAGCTCATCATGACATTTCATAAAAAATGTTAAGGGTGAAGCTAATGTGCCATCTCCCCATGAAATGTTAAATGAGGTGCTAAATGATGGAGACCTAAGCTTTTTAAGTCACCATTAACCTCTTGCTTTGCCAATGAAATGGAAAAAAAACAACCAAAGGTCATGATGATAAATTTGAATCAATAATTGCCATGACACATGAGTTTGCTAAAGTGTCACCTTTTCCATGGAATATGACGAGGTGGTGATTGGATTACATGGGGAATGCTGTTACAAGACCATCCTCTACAGCCATAACTACCCATGGTTAATCCCAAGCTAACCATAGTCTAACCATGGTCATCTATGGCTATAAGTAGCCCCTTACCCGAAAACACTAAGGGGAGGAAGAAAAATTCTTAGAGCCTTATAGGCTGCCCAAATCCTCATGTGCCCAAAACCAAAAATCTTGCTTCGAGCCTAAACAACAAACCTCAACCAAAATTTGACCCAATTAGCTACCCCATTGAGCCAATTTGATCAAACCGAGCCTAAATGATGGATTAGGCCTCCTTGTTCAAATCTCTCACATAGACTCGACACAAGTCCAAATTGGAGTGGGAAAGAACTTCCCTAGGACCACAGGAGGCTGACCAACAAGTCCAATCGAGCTCACTTTCATTGTGGCTAAGGTATAAATTTTTTATATCCAAATAATTTGTAGATGTGGTTAATCAAGGACTAAACTGGTCCAAAACACCATGATCACCATATGAATGTGATCTACATCTTTAGATGATTCCATAGGTTCAAAAATCACTCAATTTCATTGAGAAATGAGTGAGATATTAAGCCTAGAAGGTGGACGATTCGAAAAATTTTTGAATTAACGGGATTAAACCTCAGTCGTCCGTTCTCGTGTCTTGGAACGAGCAGTTCTGATCAAACCGCACGATGTCCCCTGTCCAGCCCCGCAGTGGATCCTCCCGCCTTCGACCCATACAAGGACACACGGCGGGCCGAGAAATTTTTGGGCCAAGTTTAATTCAGATTAACCTTAAAATAATCAAAAAATTATAATTTTTTGGATAGAGGTCCTAAAAATAAAAAAAAAAATACCTCTGCAAAAAGGAAAAAGAGAAGAAAATTTTGAAATCAAAATCATACTTTTATTTTCAGTATTTAATTTTTAAATAATTAAATAATCTTTGGAGTATTTTAATTATTAAAAATTTTTTAGAAAACAGAAAAATCTGAAAATTTGAGGGATTTATCTTTATGCCTTTAGGGATCTTCTTTGATTTTTCCTAGAGTAGAAAACCCCTATAAGACCTCCTTTCTTAATTTTTAAGATATTTTGTAATTGTTTCAAATAATTATTATAAAAAATGAAAATTAAAGAAAATAAAATTAAAAAATTGTTAGAGAATTTAGGGTGACTGTCATTAACCCTAAAATGACATTTCTGAAGCAATTAAATAATTTTAAATGACATTTTTAAATTAAGGGTTAAAATTCATTAAAAATCAATAATTTAAACCTTTAAAAATACCTTCCTCACTCAAATTGGCATATTCTCTCATGAATCAAATTAAAATTAAACCAAACTCAAAATAGACATAAAACAAATCCTAATCAAGTCCAAAACACAACATTAGGCTTAATTAGATTTGATTAATTAACTAAACCCTAATACATTAAGGTTTAAGATAAAATTAAACAACCCTTAATTAAGTTTAAAGACAAATTAGACTTAATTAACCATTTAAAGCCTAATCACATTGGGTTTAAAACATAAACAATCCTTAATTAAGTTTAAGAGACAAATTAGATTTAATTAACCATCTAAACCATAATCACATTAGGTTTAAGACATAAATAACCCTTAATTAAATTTAAATACAAATTAGACTTAATTAACCATTTAAATCCTACTCACACTGGGTTTAAGAGTAAATAACCCTTAATTATGTTTAAAGACAAATTAGACTTAATTAACCATTTAAATCTAATTAACCATCTAAACCCTAATCACATTGGGTTTAAGACATGAAAAATCCTTAATTAAGTTTAAAAGACAAATTAAACTTAATTAACCATTTAAACCCTAATAACATTGGGTTTAAGACATTAAAAATCCTTAATTAAGTTTAAAAGACAAATTAGACTTAATTAACCATGTAAACCCTAATCACATTAGGTTTAAGACATAAATAACCCTTAATTATGTTTAGAAGACAAATTATACTTAATTAACCACTCAAATCCTAATTACATTGGGTTTAGACTTAATCGAATTCCAATGAAGACATATTAAACATAATTAAACTCAATACCCTAATTAGACTTAACCTCAATTAAGTCTAATTAATCTAATTAAGCCTTACACAACAAGGTTTAATTAAACCATAAACCCTAATTAGACTTAACCCATAATGAGTCTAATTAATCAATTAAACCTTACCTAAATTAGGTTTAATTAATCCTAAACCAATTAGACTTAACCCATATTAAGTCTAATTAATCAATTAAACCTTACCCAAATAAGGTTTAATTAATCCTAAACCAATTAGACTTAACCCATATTAAGTCTAATTAATCAATTAAATCTTACCCAAATCAGGTTTAATTAATCCTAAACCAATTAGACTTAACCCATATTAAGTCTAATTAATCAGTTAAACCTTACCTAAATTAGGTTTAATTAACCTTAAACCAATTAGACTTAACCTATATTAAGTCTAATTAATCAATTAAACCTTACCCAAACTATGTTTAATTAATCCCAAACCAATTAGACTTAACCCAAATTAAGTCTAATTATTCAATTAAACCTTAACGAAATTAGGTTTAATTAATCCTAAACCAATTAAACTCAACCCATATTAATTCTAACTAAGAAATTAAACCTTACCCAAATTAGATTTAAATAACCTTAAACAAATTAAACCATATGAAGTATAATTAATCAATTAAACCTTACCCAAATTAGGTTTAATAAATCCCAAACCAATTAGACTTAACACATATTAAGTCTAATCAATCAATTAAACATTACCCAAATTAGGTTTAATTAATCCTAAACCAATTAGAATTAATCCATATTAAGTCTAATTAAGTAATTAAACCTTACCCAAATTAGGTTTACTTAACCATAAACCAATTATACTTAAGCTTAATTAAGTTTAATTAATCAATTAAACCTTATCCAAATTAGGTTTAATTAACTATAAACCAATCCTAATTAAGAACAATCAATATTAAAATAACTTAAACATAAATCAAACTTAAGTTCAACCCACATTGAACTTAAGTCAACCTTTAGTATAGGTTCAACCTAACTTAAACCTAACTTAACTCAAACTTAAATCAAACTTGAGTTCAACCCGTATCGAACTTAAGTTAACTTTAAGTCTAAGTTCAACCTAACTTGAACCTAACTCAATTCAAACACAAATTTAAATCCAAACCACATTGGATTTAAGTCAAAATCTAGGTTCAACCTGATTTGAACCTAATTTAAGCCAAACATAAGTTCAACTCAAATTGAACTTAAGTCAAAACCTAGGTTCAACCTAACCTAATTCAAAGTCAGACTTAAAATCTAACCTTAGGTTCAACCCAAACTGAACCTAAATCGACATAAACCTTCGGTTCAACCCAAACTAAACCCAAACGACATGAATCTTATCTTCGAACTAAATCAAACTTAACTCAACATAAACTGATGTAATTCTTAAGTTCGATCCACATCGAGCTTAACTAGATATAAACTGACATAATTCTTATGTTCGACCCAAATCGAGCTTAACTCGACATAAATCGACATAAGTTTGACCTAAATCAAACTTAACATGATATAAACTGACAAAATTCTTATGTTCGACCTGTATCAAACTCAACATAAGATGACATAATCTTTATGTTTGATCCACATCAAGCTTAACTCGACAGAAAATTAAACATAAATCGATACAAAGCCCCAAAATAAAACTCAAATTGACATTAAATCCAAAATCAAACTCAAATCAAAATAAATCAACATAAAACCTAAAATTAAATCCAAATCGACATAAATTGACATAAAATCGAAAATTTAACCCAAATCGTCATTCAAGACAAAATAAAAAATTAAGCATAAATTGACATAAATCTAAATCGACATTTCAACCAAACATGGACGTCCGACAACTATGATACAACAAAAATTTTTACCAGGTAATTTAAACATTTGTATGACATTATTTCTGACAATGTTTTCTTTGCAGGATGAAGACAAGATTTGTTTAGATTTTTTTTGCATGTTATAGGGTGTGCTAACTCTATTTTGCAGGACTATAAAGACAGAACGACAACATTCAAAACAAAACAAAACAAAAAAAATTATTAAACCGAAAGAAATGATAAAACGACATGACATGACATGATACCAAAATACAATAAATGACAAAACAGCATAACATGACAAGACATCAAACCAAAACACAATGAAATGACAAAACAATATGCCACCAAATAAATAAATATCAATATGACATATCATGACACAAAACAAAACTAACGAAATAAATCAAACAATGACATGATACAATACCGACATTTTAGAATAAAAATAAAATCACGACATGACATGAAACTGACACAACGAAAATCAAGTAAAATAATAATCAAACCAAACAGAAAGATAATAAAACAAAATAACACCATGACATTGTAGAACAAAATGACTAAACGATATTACAAAAAAAATGACATTACGACACGAAAAACAAATATCACATAATGACATGACCTTACGACATCACATGACATTATGAGATGACATAAAATGACATGACATTACGACATCACATGACATTATGAGATGATACAAAATGACATGACATTACAACATCGTATGACATTACAATACGACAAAAGACATCACATAACAGAATGACATAACGACATGACATTACGACATCACATGACATTATGAGATGGCATAAAATGACATGACATTACGACATCACATGACATTATGAGATGACATAAAATGACATGACATTACAACATCATATGACATTACAACACGATAAAAAGAAATCACGTAACAAAATGATATAACGACATGACATTACGACATCACATGACATTATGAGGTGACATAAAATTATATGACATTATGACATCACATGACAATATGAGATAACATAAAATGACATGACATTACAACATCATATGATATTACAACATGACAAAAAGACATCACATAAAAAAATGACATAACGAAATTACGACATCACATGACATTATGAGATGACATAAAATGACATGACATTACAAACATCATATGACATTATGACACGATAAAGAGACATCACATAACAAAATGACATAATGACATTATGACATAACTTAAAATGACATGCGATTACGACATCACATGACATTACGACATAACATAAAACAATATGACATAAAAACTATGACATCCCGACATGACACATGACATGACACCAAAACAACAAAAAAAACACCACAAAGCAACGACATACACCCAACATAAACAAAACATTGCGGTAGTATCAATTCTTCAGAAACGCACTGTCACGACAACACTTACATTTTTTAGGATAAATGTTAACCTTAATCGGGAGTTTTCCTAGGCAGTATTAATTGCTCAGGATGTAATTTACTATAGGAACTTTCTCCTGTAGGAGATTAATGAACTTATGATAGGTATTTCACCAACAAGGCCTCTCTGGTTACCAAAGATCTTCATATGATTTTCTTATACGAAAAGCTTCAGTAATTACAAAATCTTAAGACTTATTCTATGAGATTATCATTTGATCTTCCTTCTCTCAATCTGTATCATGATTAATCCTTCTTTTCTCCAAAGACTTTTGATAATAAGTTTAGGTAGAATAAGAATTAGGGTGATAGATAGAGAAAGAGAGTGGCAACTCCTTGACATTGACATGATACAGGAATTGATAACGATGCAAGTTAACAAAGAAAGATTTTCATCGCCATCAGATATTATCATTGAGAAGAAATATAAAGTGTAAAACGTAGGCATAATTTTTAGGGAATCAAGTTTTGAGCTTCGTTGTCAGGGAAGAGATATTATCATTGGGAAGAAATATAAAGTGTAAAAACTAAGCATAAATATTTGGGGATCATGTTTTTGGCGTCGTTGCTGGGAAAATTAATTAAAATATCATTTAAAGAAAATATAAGAAAAAACCAAAATTTTTTACATTTCTTTATTTTTTTAGTGTGTTCTATTTTATTTTATTTTATTTTTGTGTATTCGTAGTTCAGATTATGAGGGACTTGTGCCTTGTGATTCTGGATTAGAAAGAACTATCACAAAATTAAAAAATAGAAATATAGAAAAAGATAAAAATATTCAAGAAATGGCGAATCAAGAAAATCAGAATGTTGAAATCCATCAAGAATTTAGACCTTTAAGAGATTATACTAATCCTACAGTGGATGAACTTCATGGTAGTATTCAACACCCTGTTGTAGTTGTTAATTCCTTTGAACTTAAACCTACTATTATCCAAATTGTATATAATAATCAGTTTGTGGAGCACCAACTGAATATCCTAATTTATATCTTACCAATTTTCTAGAGTTGTGTTCTACTTTTAAATACGATGGTGTTTTGAATGATGCTATTAGACTTATACTATTTCCCTTCTCACTAAGGGATAAGGCTAAAAAATGGTTGAATTCGTTAGCACCTGAATCTATCAGAACTTGGGGTGATTTAGCGCAAAAATTCCTTACTAAATATTTTCCACCATCAAAAACTACCTAGAAATGATATTACATATTTTTGTCAGTTTAAAGGTGAATCTATATATGAAGCATGGGAACAGTTTAAAGATCTCCTAATAAAGTGCCCACATTATTCGATACAAGATTGGTTAATAATTCAAACTTTTTATAATGGATTAGTTGGATCTCTTAGATTTATTATCGATGCCACTGTTTGTGGTTCATTGATGTCTAAACAGTATGATGATGCTTATGCTTTAATTGAAGAAATGGCTATTAATAATTTTTGATGGCCTTCTGAAAGGTTAAATCCTAAAAAGGTAGCCAACATTCATGAAAATGATGCTTTTGCGATGCTAGCAAATCAAATTGCAGCAATTTTCAAGGAAGATAGACCAATTTGGAATGATTTTTTCTCAGCCAATTTCCATGATTGATGAAAATTCATTAGGCAGAATGGCTGATTCTCAAAGTTCATCAGAAACTTTGAATGTCATAAATAAGCCTAATAACCCATATTTCAATTATTATAACTTAGGATGGAAAACCATCCAAACTTTAACTGGAATACCAATAATCAGGGTGGTAGTAATCAACAATGGGGGAACATCCAAGTAAACCCGTTGGGTGAACAAGAAAAACTAAGAGAATAATAATTATACACAACATATCCTCAAGGTTTTAACAATACATCACTATATAAGGAGAAGTTTTCTATTGAAGAAGTGCTCTTACAAATAGGAAATAAATTGTAAAGTCAAGGAGCTACAATCAGAAATATTGAGAATCAATTGGGACAAATTGCCAATTCATTAAGTAATAGATCCTAAGGAACACTTCCTAGTAATATAGAAATAAATCCAAGAGACAAGAATAAAGAGCAAGTAAAAGCAGTTGAACTGAGAAGTGGAAGAGAGTTGGAAGATAGAGTTAAAAAAGAGATTGAAGTAGAGAAAGAATAGATTGAAGAACCAAAAAAGGATGCTCCGAAAATTTTTGAAAAGACCTATTTCTCCTTCTAAGATTGATTTAGAAAAGCCAACACCTCCATTTCCTCATAGACTTTGACAACAAAAGTTGGATAAGCAATTTTCAATGTTCTTGGAAATATTTAAGAAGCTAACCATTAACATTCCATTTGCTGAAGCCTTAGAACAAATGCCAAGCTATCTGAAATTTAGGAAGAATATTCTCAACAGAAAAAGGAAGTTTGAAGATAATGAAACTGTTGCACCTAGTGAGGAGTGTAGTGCAAAAATTTAGAAAAAGCTTCTTGAAATGCTTAAAAATCCTGGTAGTTTCACAATTCCATGTTCGATCGGAGACCGATTTTATGGAAAAGCTTTATGTGATTTGGGTGCAAGCATTAACCTTATGCCATTATCTATATTCAAAACACTGGGATTAGGAGAAAAAACCACAACAACTGTAACTCTGCAACTAGTAGATCATTCGATCACCTATCCTAAAGGAGTTATAGAAGATATTTTGGTGAAAGTGGATCAATTTATCTTTCCTATTGATTTCATTGTTTTGGATATAGAGGAAGATAAAGAGAAACCCATAATTTTAGGGAGGCCTTTCTTAGCTATAGGCAGAGCGATGATAGATGTGCAAAAAGGGGAATTAATGATGCGAGTCAATGATCAAACTGATACATTCAATATTCCAAAATAAATGAAATAGCCTGCAAGAGGTAAAGATGATGAATGTTATAGGATGGATGTAATCAAATATTTAATTGAATGTCATTTCAAGCCAACTTATGAAGAGAAACCTGAAAGTGAAGAATTGGAACATGATCATGAAGAAGAATTACAATACTTTAAAGATTTTTATGAGGAAGATTTAAATTATGTTCATAAAAATTTTGAACTATTGGACATTACTGAAAAAGATGAATCATTTAGTCCATCAATTGAAAAACCTCCTGAACTTGATTTAATGTTGCTTCCTACCCATTTAAAGTATGCATTTTTAGGTGATTCCTCAACTTTGATGGTTATAATTTACTCTCAATTGACTGAAAAAGAAGAAGAGAGTTTGCTTGAAATTTTAAAGAATATAAGAAAGCCTTTAGATGGACAATAGCTAATATTAAAGGAATCACACCTTCAATTTGTATGCATATAATCCTTATGGAAGAGAACTGCAAACCTCGGGTTGATCCTTAAAGAAGACTAAATCCTATCATGAAAGCAGTTTTTGGAAAGAAATTTTAAAGTGGTTGGATGCTGGAATTATCTAACCTATTTCAGATAGTGCATGGGTTTTCCCTATTCACTATGTTCCTAATAAAAGACGAATTACTGTGAATGTTAATGAAAATAATGAAATTATACCAATAAGACTAGTTACATGGTGGTGAATATGCATTGATTATGGAAAATTAAACCTTGCCACAACGAAAGACCATTTTCCACTACCCTTTCTAGATCAGATGTTGGATAGACTTCTTGGACATAAATACATTTGTTTTTCAGATGGATATACTGGTTACCACCAAATACAAATTGCTCCTGAGGATCAAGAGAAAACAACCTTTATCAGTCCTTGTGGTACATTTGCTTTAAGAAGAATGTCCTTTGGTTTATGAAATGCCCCTACTACATTTCAGAGATGTATGATGGTAATTTTCTGTGATTTAATTGAAAAAGGGATTGAAGTTTTTATGAATGATTTTCCAGTGTTTGGAATTTCATTTGAATCATGTTTAGAACATTTATCAAGAGTTCTGAAATATTGTGAAGAAACTAATTTGTTCCTTAACTGAGAAAATGCCAATTTATGGTAGGAGGATGAATTGTTTTGGGACATTATATATCAAAAAATGATATAGAGGTAGATCCTGCAAAAATTCAAGTTATCTCTAATTTACCTTGCCCGACTAGTGTAAGGGAATTAGAAGTTTTCTGGGATATGCTGGATTCTACAGGCGTTATATTAAAGACTTTTCAAAAATTTCAAAGCCATTATGTCGTTTACTAGAAAAAGATGTGATTTTTTATTTTGATAATGAATGTTTAAAAGCTTTTGAAACATTAAAAAAACATTAATCATTTCACCTGTTATAGTTTCACCAAACTGGGGGAAACTTTTGAATTAATGTGTGATGCTAGTGATTATGTCATTGGTGTTCTTTTAGGTCCGAGATATGACAAAATTTTCAAAATAATTTACTATTCTAGTAGAACTCTTATAGAAGCTCAAATTAATTATACCACAATTGAAAAAGAATTATTAGCTATAGTATTTGCCTTTGATAAATTTAGATCATATTTAATTGGAGCAAAATATGTGTGCATACTGATCATTCTGCTATTAAATATTTAATGATGAAGAAGGATGCAAAACCGAGACTTATAAGATGGATTCTTCTTTTGCAAGAATTTAATTTTGGAATAGTAGATAGGATGGGTGCTGATAATTAAATTGCTGATCATCTGTCCAGGCTTGAAATTGAGTATTCTCTCAAGGATTATGAAGAAATCAATGAATATTTTCTTGATGAAAAATTATTCACTATTAATGAGTGGTGTGTTCCGTGGTATGCGGACATGGTAAACTTTGTTATCAGTGATATTATACCCTATGGTTTGACATACGAAGTGAGGAAGAAACCCATTTTTATATAAGCAAGGAAAGGATCTGATCATTCAAAGATGTGTGCCTTTAGAAGATTCTTATGAAATTATTCAAAAGTGTCATAACTCTGATTATACGGGACATTTTGGCGTTGATAAAATTGCATGTAAAATCTTACAATCTAGATTTTATTGGCCTACAATTTTTAAGAATGTTAATGCTTATATTAAATATTGTTATCGATATCAACGTGTATTCAATATTTCTACAAGAAATGAGATGCCCCTCAATTATATGTTGGAATTTAAAATACTTGATGTTTGGGGATTAGATTTCATGGGACCGTTTATACCATCTTTCAAAAATACATACATTTTGATAGCAGTAGACTATGGATCTAAATGGATAGAAAATGTTGTTTTAGCTCGATGTGATTCTCAAAGTGTTGTAAATTTTTTAAAAAAGAATATATTTTACAGATTTAGAATACCAAGAGTGATCATAACGGATGAGGATAGTCATTTTAGAAATGCAATTATGGAAAAGCTAGCAAATAAATATCATATTAACCATCGCATTGCTACTGCTTATCATCCAAACAAGTGGTTTCTTTGAATTATCCAATCATGAAATTAAAAGAATTTTGGAAAAGACTGTTAATCCAAATATAAAGGATTGGTCAATCAAACTTGATTATGCTTTATGGGTCTATAGGACTGGCCACAAAACTCCTATAGGAATGTCCCCATAAGCCAATTTTTGGAAAAGCTTGTCATTTACCAATTGAACTTGAGCATAAAGAATATTAATCTATTAAAGTGTTCTATTTTAATTTGTAAGATGCTGATGAAAAGAGATTGTTACAATTAAATGAGCTTTAAGAGATAAGGAATGAATCTTATGAAAATGCTAAGATTTATAAAGAGAAGATGAAGTTACGACATGATCAAAAGATTCTTACTAAAAATCTTGAGCTAGGACAACACGTTTTATTATATAATATCAAATTGAAAATATTTTTTGGAAAACTTAAGTCCAGCTGGATGAGTCCATTTATTGTAATGAAAGTTTATTCCTATGGAGCTGTGGATATTAAAGATCCTAAGACTGAAAAATATTTAAAGTTAATGGTCAGAGACTTAAACCTTGTTTTTCAGTGGATCAATCAAAACTTGATGAGAATCTACTATTGGGTCACGCAGAATAAGCTCTGGGCATGTATGGCTGAAGACATTAAACCAAGCGCTTTATGAGAGGCAACTCATAGTTATCGATGTGCTTTGCTTAATGTTTGCTTTGTGTGTTTTGTTTGGTTTGATTTGAGATTAAGTGGTAGCATTTTAGAGTTTTTTATGTTACAGTGGTGTTTATTTGATCTTATTTGATTACTAAGAAGTGTCAGAATGAAGATTTGGACGTTTAGCAGACATGTGCTAAAATGCGCACTGGCGGCTATGCGCCACAAGTTGGCGCTTAGGCTCCGGATTTACCAAAAACGTGAAAAATGAGGTTCCAGAAGCCTAAATCTTAGGTATGTAATTTTTAGAGTTAATGAGGAGTTTTAACACGTCTACGGTCAGTTTTAATACTTCCCAAGTCTATAAAAAGGCCCATAATTAAACAGATACTTGCCTCAGTTCTTATTTTCATTCCTGAGTCTTAAGAAGAGTATTTCGAGTGCAAAAATGTCTTCTTGAGAGAGAAAAGTTAAGAAGAAAGAGGAAGCCAACAAGAAGAAGTTCATTAATGAAAGTGTACAAGAGACATTACAACATCATATGACATTACAACACGACAAAAAGACATCACATAACAAAATGACATAACGACATTACGACATCACATGACATTATGAGATGACATAAAATGACATGACATTACCAATATCATATGACATTATGACACGATAAAGAGACATAACATAACAAAATGACATAATGACATTACGACATGACATAAAATGACATGACATTACGACATCACATAACATTACGACATAACATAATGTCATTATAACACGACAAAAAGACATCACATAACAACATGACATAAAATGACATGACATTACAACATCATTGATGGCGATGAAATATATGGAATCACATGTCGTCGCCATCAATTCCTGTATCATGTCAATGTCAAGGAGTCGCCATTCTCTTTCTCTATCTATCGCCCTCATTCTTATCCTACCTAGACTTATTGTCAGAAGTCTTTGGAGAATTTTAAGAAGGATTAATCATGATGTAGATTGATAGAAAATAAGATCAAATGATAATCTTATAGAATAAGTCTTCAGATTGTGTAATTACTGAAGTTTTTCGCATAAGAAAATCACATGAAGATCTTGGGTAACCAAAGAGGTCTTATAGGTGAAATACCTATCCTGAGTTCTTTAATCTCCTATAGGAGCAAGCTCCTATAGTTAATTACATCCTGAGCAATTAATACTGCTTAGGAAAACTCCCGATTATGATTAACATTTATCTTCGAAAAAGTGTTAGTGTTGTTGTTGCAGTGTGTTTCTGAAGAATCAATACTACCATAAAGTTTTGTTTATGTTGGGTTTATGTTGTTCCTTCGCGGTGGATTGTTTTGTTGTTTTGGTGTCATGTCATGTGTCATGTCGGGATGTCGTAATTTGTATGTCATATTGTCTTATGTCATGTCGTAATATCATGTGATGTTGTAATGTCATGTCATTTTATGTCATCTCATAATGTCAGGTCATTTTATATCATGTCTTAATGTGATGTCATAATGTCATAAGATATCGTAATTAATATCTTGATTTGTCATGAGATATTTTATCTTCTATAAGAAGATGTTATTGTTATGTCATGAGATACCTTCTATAATGTTAAGAAGATATCATTATTTATTTATTTTTGTTATTTTGTTTGTGATTCCCTTTTGTTTTCAATTTTAGTTTTATGGTCATCCCAATTTTATTTTGTCATGTCATTTTGTCAAGTATTTGTTTTGGTTTAGTGTTATGTTATTATGTTTATTTGGTATAGAAATGTCGTTGTATGTCGATGTCAATGTTAATGATTTTGTCGTTTTATCTCAGATTTCATGGCTAACCTAAAAGTCCAGTTGTCTTTGTTGTCATGTCATTTTTGTTTTGTTGTTTGTAGAAAGTTTAGGTTTTATGGCTATCCTAAAAGTTTTGGTTTTATTGTCAATGTTCCATCGTCGATGTCCTGCAAAACAGAGTTAGTTCACCCTATAACATGTAAAAAAAAACTAAATGAAACTTCATGTCTTCATCCTGCAAGGAAAACAAAGTTAGAAACAATGTCATATCAAGATATTTAGCTCACCTGGTCAAAGTGTCTGTTGATCCAGAGTTGTTGGATGTCCGAGTTTGGTTGAAATGTCGATTTAGGTTTATGTCAATTTATGTTTAAATTTTGATTTGTCTTGAATGTTGATTTGGGTTGGATTTTGGATTTTATATCGATTTGGATTTAATTTTGGGTTTTACATCAAATTTATGTCGAGTTAAATTCAATGTGGGTCGAACTTCAAGAATATGTCGTTTTATGTTGAGTTATATTGAGTTTGGTTTGAAATGTCGATTAATGTCATTTAATGTCGGTGTTTATTGAATTTGGTTAAAAATGTCGATTAAAGTCGGTTAGTGTCGGTGTTTGTCGAATTTCATTTGAAATGTCAATTAACGTCGGTTAATGTCAGTGTTTGTTGAATTTGATTTAAAATGTCGGTTAATGTCAAATTCTGTTTGAAATGTTAATTAATGTCAAATTATGTTTGACTATGTTATGAATGTTGATTAATGTCGAATTATGTTGAGTTTCATTTGAAATGTTGGATTTATGTCGAATTTTGTTTGAAATGTCAAATTTATGTCGGTTATGTTAATTTATGTTTGAAATGTCGGATTTATGTTGAATTTGTGGAGTTTTGTTTGGAATGTCGAATTTTTGTTATTTATGTCGATTTATGCTTGAAATATCTGATTTATATCAGTTATGTCGAGTTATGTTTGAAATGTCAGATTTATGTCTGTTTTGTCGATTTATATTTGAAATGTTGGATTTATGTTGATCTGAGTTCAATTTTGTCTATCCTAAGGCTTATGTTGATTTTGATTCAATTTTGTCGATTTAGTTTCAATTTGAGTTAAACCTAAGGTTTATGTCGACTTTTATCTGTTTAAATTTGGTTTCATGTTTTGATCTGATTTGAGTTTAGTTTTGAGTTTGATGTTGATTTGAGTTTGGTTAGGTTCATTATCAGTTGAACCTAATATTTATATCAAGTCGAATTGAGTTAGTTGTCATTTTAACCTAAAGTTTATGTCCAGTTGAGTTGAGTTAGGTTCATTGTCAGTTAAACCTAGGGTTTATGTCGAATTGAGTTGAGTTAGGTTCATTTTTGGTTGAAACTAAAGTTTAGATTTTGACTTAAGTTCAATGTAAGTTGAAATTAAGTTAGGTTTAGATTAGACTTAGGTTCATGTCTTGTTAAACCTAAGTATGTTTTGACTTAAGTCTAATATGGGTTAGACTTAAGTTAGGTTTGGGTTAGACTTAGGTTCATGTCAGGTTGAAGTATGGTTTGACTTAAGTCTAAGTTGGGTTTAGGTTAGACTTAGGTTTATGTCAAGTTGAACCTAGGTATGGCTTAACTTAAGTGTTAGACTTAAATTAGGTTGGGGTTTGGATTTGATTAAACCTTAATTGGTTAAGGTTTAGTAGTTTAATTAAGTCTAATGTGGAAGACTTAATTACAGTTTTAAGTTTGATTAAACCTTAGTTAATTAAGGTTTAAAAGATTAATTAAATCTAATGTGATAGACTTAATTATGGTTTAAGTCTGTTTAAACCTTAGTTGGTTAAGGTTTAAATGTTTAATTAAGTCTAATGTGGTAGACTTAATTAGTTTTTAAGTTGGATTAAACCTTAGTTGGTTAAGGTTTAATGGTTTAATTAAGTCTAATGTGGTAGACTTAATTATGGTTTATGGTTTGATTAAACCTTAGTTAGTTAATGTTTAATGATTTAATTAAGTCTAATGTGGTAGACTTAATTATGGATTTAGGTTGGGTTAATCCTTAGTTACTTAAGGTTTAATGGTTTAATGAAGTCTAATGTGGTAGACTTAATTAGGATTTAAGTTGGATTTGGGTTTGAGTTAAGGCTGACTTAAGTTCAATATGGGTTGAACTCAAGTTAAGATTTGGACTTGGATTCGTGTTGTGTTGAACCTAAATTTTATGTTTTATGTCTTATTAGAGTTAGACTTACTTATAAGCTACTTAAGTCAAATATAAGTAAGACTTAAGAGATAATTAAGTCTAATAGACTTAGACTTAATTTAAGGTTTAAGGATTACTTAAGCCTGATGTGAGTAAGGCTTAAGGAATAATTAAGTCTAGTTAGGTTAGACTTAATTAGGGTTTAAAGGTTACTTAAGCCTAATGTAAGTAAAGCATAAGGATTAATTTAGTCTAGTTAGGTTAGACTTAATTAGGGTTTAATGGTTACTTAAGCCTAATGTAAGTATAGCTTAAGGATTAATTAAGTCTAGTTAGGTTAGACTTAATTATGGTTTATGGTTAATTTATGCCTTGTGTAAGTAAGGCTTAAAGATTAATTAAGTCTAATTGGGTTAGACTTAATTATGGTTTAAGAATTATTTAAGCCTAATGTAAGTAAGGCTTAAAGATTAATTAAGTCTAATTGGTTTAGACTTAATTATGGATTATGTTTGATTAAGTCTAATTTAGTTAAGACTTAATGGTTTAATTAGGTCTAATGGGTTAGTCCTATTTAGGGTTTAAAGGTTACTTTAGCCTAATGTAACTAAAGCTTAAGAATTAATTAAGTCTAGTTAGGTTAGACTTAATTATGGTTTAAAGGTTACTTAAGCATAATGTAAATAAAGCTTAAGGATTAATTAATTCTAATTAGGTTAGACTTAATTATGGTTTATGTTTGATTAAGTCTAATTTAGTTAAGACTTAATGGTTTAATTAGGTCTAATGGGTTAGACCTAATTAGGGTTTAGGTTTGATTATGTCTAGTTTAGTTAAGACTTAATGGTTTAATTAGATCTAATGGGTTAGACCTAATTAGGGTTTAGGTTTTATTAAGCCTAACTTAGTTAAGGCTTAATTGTTTAATTAGGTCTAATGGGTTAGACCTAATTAGGGTTTTTGTTTGATTAAGTTTGATTTAGTTAAGACTTAATGGTTTAATTAGGTCTAATGGGTTAGACCTAATTAGGGTTTAGGTTTTATTAAGCCTAATTTAGTTAAGGCTTAATTGTTTAATTAGGTCTAATGGGTTAGACTTAATTAGGGTTTAAGTTTGAATAAGTCTAATTTAGTTAAGACTTAATGGTTTAATTAGGTCTGATGGGTTAGACCTAATTAGGGTTTAGGTTTTATTAAGCCTAATTTAGTTAAGGCTTAATTATTTAATTAGGTCTAATGGGTTAGACCTAATTAGGGTTTAGGTTTGATTAAGCCTAATTTAGTTAAGGCTTAATAGTTTAATTAGGTCTAATGGGTTAGACCTAATTAGGGTTTAGGTTTGATTAAGTCTAATTTAGTTAAGACTTAATGGTTTAATTAGGTCTAATGGATTAGACCTAATTAGGGTTTGTGGATTACTTAAGCCTAATGTAAGTAAGGTTTAAGGATTGATTAAGTTTAATTGGGTTAAACATAATTATGGTTTATGGTTTATTTAAGCCTAAGGATTAATTAAGTATAATTGGGTTAGACTTATTAATGGTTTAAGAGTTATTTAAGCCTAATGTAAGTAAGGCTTAAGGATTAATAAAGTCTAATTGGGTTAGACATAATTATGGTTTAAGAGTTATTTAAGCCTAATGTAAGTAAGGCTTATGTTTATTAATTAGGTTTAATAGGTGTTAAACCTAATTGGGGTTTAAGGGTTACTTAAACCTAATGTAAGTAAGGTTTAAGTTGATTAACTAGGCTTAATGTGGGTTAAACCTAATTAGGGTTTAAGGGGTACTTAGACCTAATGTAAGTAAGGTTTAAGTTGATTAACTAGGTTTAATGTGGGTTAAACCTAATTAGGGTTTAAGGGTTACTTAAACCTAATGTAAGTCAGGTTTAAGTTGATTAACTAGGTTTAATGTGGGTTAAACCTAATTAGGGTTTAAGGGTTACTTAAACCTAATGTAAGTAAGGTTTAAGTTGATTAACTAGGTTTATTGTGGGTTAAACCTAATTAGGGTTTTTTTATTATTAAACCTAATGTCTTTAAGGTTTAATTATAATTAAATAAGTTTAAGGATGTTTTTAAACCTAATTAATGTTTGTTTATTAAACCTAATGTCTTTTAAGGTTTAATTATGATTAATTAAGTTTAAAAGTGTTTTAAACTTAATTAAAATTTGTTTATTATTAAACCTAATGTCTTTCAGGTTTAGTTATGATTAATTAAGTTTAAGGGTTACTTAAACCTAATTAAAATTTGTTTAATATTAAACCTAATGTTTTTACAGTTTAATTATGATTAATTAAGTTTAAAGGTGTTTTAAACATAATTAAAATTTGTTTATTATTAAACCTAATGTCTTTAATGTTTAATTATAATTAATTAAGTTTAAGGATGTTTTTAAACCTAATTAATGTTTGTTTATTAAACCTAATGTCTTTTAAGGTTTAATTATGATTAATTAAGTTTAAAGGTGTTTTAAACTTAATTAAAATTTGTTTATTATTAAACCTAATGTCTTTAAGGTTTAATTATGATTAATTAAGTTTAAGGGTTACTTAAACCTAATTAAAGTATGTTTAATACTAAACCTAATGTTTTTAAGGTTTAATTATGATTAATTAAGTTTAAAGGTGTTTTAAACTTAATTAAAATTTGTTTATTATTAAACCTAATGTCTTTAAGGTTTAATTAGGATTAATTAAGTTTAAGGGTTACTTAAACCTAATTAAAATTTGTTTATTATTAAACCTAATGTCTTTAAGGTTTAATTATTGTTGATTAAATTTAAGGTTTACTTAAACTTGATTAACATTTATTTTATTTTAAACCCTATATGATTATAGTTTAACACATTAACTAAGTTTAAAAATGATTAAACTTATATAATAAAATTTTAAAATTTTTTATCTTTAAATTTTAGCCATAAATTAAGTTAAATTTTAAAAAAGCTAAAATTTATCATTATGAGGCATATATCTATGTTTCTAAGCTCCTTAACTGACTTTAAGTTTTTATTTTCTTAATTTTCCATTTTTGTAATTATTATTAAAAATATTTATAAAATGCAATGTAAATTAGAAAATGCTATCTTAGAAAACTTTCCTAGTCATGGAAAAATCAAGAAATGTATGTAATGAAATAAAGATCATTCTGTGAAAAATTTATAATTTTTTAAATTATAATTAATTTTTAATAATTAAAATACTCTGAGGAGTATTTAATTAATTAGAAATTAAATATAAATCAAAAACTATATTTTTCAATTCCACATTATAGTGCTCTCTGTCCTGAACACAAGGATATTTTTATTTTATTTTATGATTTTTATTTAAAAAGATATAGATTTTTGATTTGTTTATGGTTTTTCTGAATTAAATAATTCATTAACCATTTCAAAATGATGCTGGAGCACCGCGTGTCCTCGGATTAGTCGAAATACGGCTGATCCGCTGCGGGGATCCAAACAGCGGATCGGGCAGGAAATAATCTCAGCCGTCCGTCTTTTAAACAGAAGATCGGACGGCTGTGGATCATCGTCTTCCTCGCACTTCATCCCGCAGACCGTCCATGGTTTAGGAGTAATATCTCGCTCGATTCTTGATGAAATCGAGCGAGATTTGTTCCTACACCTTCGTCTTGAGCAGACGATCGTATCCATACAAATATGTGACGGTTTTGAAATGGTTTTGTTAACAAAGTGTCAAAGTCGAATCGCCATTAAATTATAAAATCCATACCTTAGGTTCAGTGATCAAAACTTTGATTTAAATAGCTCCACACCTTCGTGGCTGCCTCAGTAAGCCTGATCTAACTTGAATTTGGAGTGAAGTTGGGTCTAGCTATGACTTCGTCCTCGAGGTACCTCGGCTTGAGAGAGGTTGATGGAACAGTGACTTAAAGACCTTGGGGAAGCTCGATTTTGATTGGAATCATCTTCATTTGATCTTTAGAAGAGTTTAGGATGGTTAATTTGAAGGTTTGGCAAGTTTGGTTTTGAAACCTAAATTTGTCCTAGTTTTGGGCTAGTTTGGGTGTTATTGAGTTGATCAAATTGGGGAGATACAGTGGGTTTAAGAGCCTAATTTTGGTGGGGATCCACTGCTTAGGTCTTGAGCTACAACTTTGATGTTGAGGGTTTGAAGATTTAAACAGTGGTTAGGGATTTTGAAGTTTGGTTTCCAAACTTGATTTTGAACTCTCGGGTTAGCCTGTTTGAGCTGAATTTATGGAGTGTTGAGGCTAATTGAAGGTTGGATTTTGATTGGGATATAATCCTAAGATCCTAAGGAGTAAGTTTACTGTTGGGAGCAAGAAGATTTGGGCAGTGGTTGGGTGTCTCTTTGCTTGGTCTCTCTTCCTTCCATGGCTCGGGTTTGAGCTATTTATAGCCATGGGAATGGCCATGGCTGAATTTGGCTTGTCTTGGCTTCATCTAGGGAAGGTGTTATCATGTGCATTAATGCTTTGAGGATAAAATTTAGCTGAGGAGATAAGGGACTTGCCAAATTCCAAGCATTTCCATCATATGCTTAACCATAGTAAGGATTGAGTTCAAATGATGGCTCACTTCCATTGGCTCATTAGGAAGGTGTAGAGATTGGCTCAAAGCTGTAATTCAGTCCCCCTAAGTCAGTCATCATGTGTTCATTCAATGGTTATAAGGAAAGAATGCAACATAAACTAGCCTACTCATTCCATGCATAAAGACTCATCATGGTGTTTAACCATGGTGCAAAAGGGAGTTTATGCTTTGTTCCTCTTTTATTGGATGACCAAGGAGGTGGGGGATATGCTTTGGTGTTGGCCAGCCACATCATCCCATGGAATGGGTGATTCACACTTTGAAATGGAGAGGAAAGTGCCACTTCAAAAAAAATGTCATAATTTGGTTTAACTCAAGGTTAACCATGATGGTTCATGAGTCTATCATATTTCAATGTGTCTTATGAGGGGTCTAATGGGTTATGGGGAACCTATTAAATACCCTTCATAATTTAATTTGATTTAAAATTTATCATGAGAATTTTTATATCACACATGATGTTATATGTAAAAATGTCCCTTTATGTCCTTTTTAATTTAATTTCCACTTTAATTAAATATGTTATTAATTAAAAATGGTTGGAAATTATTTTATTAATCAATTTATTATTTAAAATAAATTTTAATTAATTATTTGATTAATAATTATTCTTTTTTAAGTTAAATGTTTAATTTTATCATTTCTTTAAACCCTTGTATTTTAATTAATTAAAAATTAATTAAAATTTTAAATATTTATTTTATTAATCAATTAATTAATTTAAGATTAATTATTTGATTAATATTTGTCATTTATGGATTTAAAGGTTAGAATTTGTCATATTATAACCCTTTTTAATTATATTTTAGCTTAATTAATTTAAAAAAATTAATTAAAACTTCAAATGTTATTTTATTAATCAATTAATTAATCAAAATGATTTGAAATTAATTACTTGATAAATCTTTAATTTTATTATTTTTGGTTCAAAATTAGGCATTTTGGCCCTGGTTGACCCAAGTTGACCCAGGTTGACCCAAGTTGACTCAAGTTGACTCAAGTTGACTTGGGTTGGTCAATTTGAGTTTAGAAATGTCAAATGTGTCATTTTCAACCTTGTCATGGTTGATTTGGTCATATCATTAATGATTTTGTCAATTTAGGATGTAATTTGGCTTTTTTATTATAATAGGTTAAATTGGGTTAATTTTGGATTAAAGTGGGACTTTGGTGAAGCTTTAAGTTCAAATATTGGATATAGTAAGTTAAGGTTTTGTTTGTGGGAATATTAGGAAGATTTTAAAATTTATTTTGGAAAAAATGGGGAAGTTTTGAGTTTGTTTTAGACATAAATTTTGTTTAAGTCAAAATAGGGAATTTTGCTTTAAATTGGATTTAGGTAAAGTTTAGATTCAGGTATTGGGTAAAGTAAGTTAGAGTTCTGTTTATAAAAATTTTAGGAAGATTTTAAAATTTATTTTGGAGAAAATGGAAGAGTTTTAAGTTTTTTTTGGATAGTTTTAGTTTATTAAGTTAGTTAAGAAAATTTGGATTTTTAGAGTTTGAATATTTTTAGAAAAAGTTTGGGATTAGATTAGAGTCAACTTAATGTAAATTTTGTTCATGGGAATATTATGAAGGATTTAAAACAAATTTGGGGAAAATTGGGTGACATTAAGTATTGTTTTGGATGGGTTAGGTTATTTAATTGATTTACAGGTCAATTTGGTGTTTTTCAATCAAGTTGGGTTAAATTGACAAAATCAATGTAAGTGATAGTTGAAGAAAATGATGTGGATAATATTTGGATTTTCTGGGAATTTTTGGAATTTTGAAAATTTTTGGCCATAAAGGGCATTTTGGTCATTTTGGGGTAAAGTTGGGATTTTGGTCAGAACTTTGATTTAAAGACCCGAGGTGGTTTAGGAAGAAATTTGGAGTCAAACAAAAGTGTCTGGGGTCATTTTTGATTATTCTGAAAGGCTTTATGAGTCTCAGAATGATTTTTAAGTATCTGCTACTTTGGCTACGAGGGGCTCAACAGTAACTCGGAAGTATGGCATGTTTATAGTCAAAATTCATCATTTGACGAGAGGAACGTCCTCGAATGATTTTCAGAGAGTTTTATAAACAAATATTAGTTTTAGAAAGTCAATTTTAATAGACTTCTTTACTTAAAAATGACCTTTACAAAAGTTAGGTCAACAATAATATGACATTACAACACGAAAATAAGACATCACATAACAAAATGACATAACAACATTACGACATCACATGACATTATGAGATGACATAAAATGACATGACATTACAAACATCATATGACATTATGACACGATAAAGAGACATCACATAACAAAATGACATAATGACATTACGACATGACATAAAATGACATGACATTACGACATCACATGAAAGTGTGCAAGAGACATTACAAACATCATATGACATTACAACACGACAAAAAGACAACACATAACAAAATGACATAGTGACATTATGACATCACATGACATTATGGGATGACATAAAATGACATGACATTACAAACATCATATGACATTATGACACGATAAAGAGACATCACATAACAAAATGACATAATGACATTAAGACATGACATAAAATGACATGAAATTACGACATCACATGACATTACGACATCACATGACGTTACGGCATCATAATAAGAAGTTCATTAGTGAAAGTGTGCAAGAGACATTAAAACATCATATGACATTACAACATGACAAAAAGACATCACATAACAAAATGACATAACAGTATTACGACATCACATGACATTATGAGATGACATAAAATGACATGACATTACAAACATCATATGACATTATGACATGATAAAGAGACATCACATAACAAAATGACATAATGACATTACAAAACGACATTATGAGATGACATAAAATGACATGACATCACAACATCATATGACATTACAACACGACAAAAAGACATCACATAACAAAATGACATAACGACATTACGACATCACATGACATTCTGAGATGATATAAAATGACATGACATTACAAACATCATATGACATTGTGACACGATAAAGAGACATCACGTAACAAAATGACATAATGACATTACGACATCGCATGACATTACGACATAACATAAAGTGTGGAATTAAAGAGATACTTGCCCCAGTTGTTATTTTCATTCCTGAGTCTTAAGAAGAGTATTTCGAGTGCAAAAATGTCTTCTTGAGAGAGAAAAGTTAAGAAGAAAGAGGAAGCCAACAAGAAGAAGTTCATTAGTGAAAGTGTGCAAGAGTTATTAAACGGATTTCTTGCCGTTAGTACTCAAAGAATTGCAGAAAAGTTTGCAAAGCTAGAGGCTGACATGGCTTCAATCAAAGCAAAGGTAAATGAAACTAACGCACATTTAACGCATATGGGATGGCAACTCAAAATGTAATTCAGTCATACAAGTCATGTAGAAGAAGATGTTTCTGAAGAACAAATGGATAGACAAATAAGATGCTAGAGTTCTTAACCATCGCCTGTTTAATCATATTTACATTCGAGATGGTTCAAATGGAACTAATGGTGATTCTGGATATATTCAGCTCTTTGAAGATTGGAATTAAATTGAGTGTGGACTTTTGGTTCAGTTATCTGTATTTAGTGTTTTTTGTTTGTGATTATTATAATGTTTATGTTTAGTTGCATTTTAATTTGTGTTTCTTACATCTTAATGATATAAATTTGTGTCTAAGATATGTGTTATGAACCTATGTATTGGAAAATTTTATCCAAGGTGTTTGGATAGAAATTTATAGTTTGTATTAAGTGTTCTTTGTTATTAATAAAATTTAAGTTTGTGTTTGTGTGAAATTTGTGTTGAATCGATGGAAATTATAGTGTAATTTCAGAGTATTAGAAGTGTTATGGGGGTAAAATTAATTATTTGAAGTGATTAAGGGTAATTAACTAGGTTTTTTAGTGTGATTAATATAAATTGTCAAAATTTGGGCACTGGCGGCTAAGCTCCAGACCTTCGGCACTCAAGCAACAGATTTCGTGGCTAGGCACTGTCACTTCGCGTATAGGCGCTGGTTCGCGAAAACTGATTTTCTGACGTTAAAAACCTGAAGTTTTCCATTTTTAATCCTATCATAACCTTCAACCTCTCGAGTAAATTTTTCAACCTTTATGTTGAATGCCACTTCCAAGGCATGACATTACTTCATCTCATCTAAGCTATTGCCTTCAAGTCATGTCAGTGAAGTTACGAGGGAGAGAGTTGTTTTGAACTATTGTATTCAGCAGGGAAAGCCGATTGACATAGGAGCTATTATTTTTCAATAAATTTTAAACCGTGCCAGAGCTCTCACTACTACAGGTATGAGATTTTCTTCCTTGATCCATTTGATTTGTGAACAATTTACGGTAAAGTTCGAAACTTGGGAAGAGGTACTTCAGCCACTTAGACTTGTCACCAATGTAAATGTGAACACTTACACTATGAATTCAGAGTTTGGCTGGAAAGGAGGATCTGTTAGAGCTTATTGTGCTTCTACTTTTGCTACTTCTCCTTCTCGTGCTTCTACTTCACAGGCATCATCATCTAGAGATTCACAGACTAGATTATTAAAGGAGATTTCAAAGAAGGTGAGTCTCACCAGAGAGCGCGTTAGAGATATGGATGGAATGGTAGAAAATATTGAGAGGTATATACATAAACATGATGAGTATGAGGAGAATTATCAGCAGTACATGGACAGACTGATTAGAGGAGATCACAGTGCTGAGATGCCTCCTCATCCTTATTTTATACCTTATGTGTCATCCAGAGATTGGAATGAGAGAGATGATGATGATGAGGATGATGAGTAGGATTTTATTTTTTTTTATTATTGAGTTTGTGATGTTTATACTTGTGGTACTATTGTGTTATGATGTATGGATTTTGATTGTTTGTTTGGTTATGCTTTGAACAATGATATGTATGATGTTGTAGGATCATTTCTATTATGCATATTCAGTTGTATCTGTGTAAGATTTATGTTTTATTTTGTAATGTGTGATATATTTGTGGTAGTAAATGTTGTAATGTAATGTTTGAGTTTTTAATAGTGTATAATTTAATTATAAAACTGTTAGGAAAATTTAGAACACCATTACAAATCACTATTTAAATTACATGCTTAAGCTTTTTAAATTTTTTACCATATCTTTTTCTAGTATTGTTGTGATTCTAGATATGTCATGTTGGTGTGTATTTGCTTTGAAAAGCTCCACTACTGTAGAAGTCATTTGAAATTTTTATTTTACAAAAACCTGAAAAACTGAATTTCATTTATTTTTATTCATGTTTTTAAACTATTATACTTATATATTTAGGATATGAAAATTCCTGCAAGCATGTTATTCTAGTGTTTAATTCTTACCATTGTATTATTTCTTATGCTTAATTGTTTTATACTAACTAAAAATTTAAAGTTTGATGGGAGTTTAAAAACAAATATTCAAAAACTAAAATTTTATTTGTTCTCGAGAATTCTAAAAATAAATTTCACTTTTGATTGAAAATAATTATGTCTATAAAGTTATTTTAGGGAAGCAAAATTTTCTATATAGAAATGAGTAAGAGAATTTAGTTAAAATTTATAGTAATAATAAAAAATTTAAAAATAAATTTTCTTAGTAAATAAATTTTAAATATAGTTAAACTATCTTTAGTAGGAAATATTGTATTTTTGTAAAAATAAAAGATTTAACTTTTATTTTTTAAAGCTTAAATTTCTTTTATTGAAGAAGAATTTTCAATACTGTTATTATGACTTTAAGTAAAAGGTATATATCAAACCTTTATTTTAAATGGAATGGTGGAATTCAAAATCACTAAAGGACTATCCAGATACAGTAATCCTTGCCTTATAAAAAAAAGAGAGAGAAAAAGAAAAAGAAAAGGAAAAAGAAAAAGAAAAAGAAAAGGTGAAAAATAGTACATGAAAAGGAAGGAGAAGCTTAAGGATTTAATGGCCTAATCAAAAATTGGTTCCATACATAAAGTTTAAAATACAAGTTTTGACAAAATCTAAAGCTTTCAATTATAATATAGAAGTAAAGTTATTTTCAAATAAAAATTTTTAAGTGCGAAAATTAAAAAGTTTAAATTCTATATTTTGAAAAATCTAAAAGTATTTGTGAGTAAGATAGGAACTAATTTTTTTCATTATCCTTTACTTAAGAACTTTCTAAACTTTAAGCTGGTCTTATTTACTAAAATTTTTTCTAAATTAGAATATTTCATTTCTAGAACAAAATTTTGAAACCTTCCTAAGGAAACTCATTTACACAATTTGCATGTTAAAATTTTCTATGTGATTATGTGTAACTTGAGGACAAGTAATATTTTATGTTTGGGGGATTTTGATACACCTAAAAAATGTAATACTTTTATACACATTTTTATACCTATTTTTATTGATATTGCACTTTAATGGAAGGTAATTTTGTGTTTTTCTTGCATGTATGATTAAAATGAGTGATTATGATGAAAGGAGCAAAAAAAAAAATCAAAATTGGAGCAAGAATGAAAGGTGTGCAAAATTAGCCTCTGGCGCCTAAGCGCCAATGGCTGGCGCATAGGAACCACAGTTAAAAGTGACGAATTAAATCAAATTTGGTGTCATTTTCAAGGGGTGTTTGAAGCAACTTTTGGTTTAAACTTCCTTAACTTCTTTTGGGCGGCAAATTCGAATGAAGAGATGCATCCTTTGGTAGATACATTGAATCTGGACATAATTTAAAGAGCGAAGAATTAATAAAATGAAGGCTTAAAGATCAGAAAGAAGAGTTTTGAAAAGTAGTATTGGCGGGAGAAGTTGGAGAAAAGGTTGAAGTAGCTGAAGGGAAAGAGGAAGGAAGAGAGTCTTCTTCTTGCCATACTTTTTTTACTTTTCCACTTTACTTTATCTTTGTTTGTATCAGAATTTAGGAGAGTCAATCCTTAGAGTTGGGTGCCAACCTCTAAGGAGTTTTCTATTGGAAAGCAAAAGTTTAAGAGGAACTTCAAGAGTCTTGTCGAGAGGACTTTCAGATAAGCTTTTATCTTTGTTTTTTACTTTGGTTTTTAAGTAAAACTTGTTGTGTTTTCACTATGATTTCTACTTTCAAATTAAATTGTGCCTGTATTTTCTCCATGAGTTCTGAGTAGTTTTCTTTATCTTTTTCCTTTTAAATGATGAAGTAATTAAATTATGGAAGGAAGTTGTGTGAAGTATAAGTGTTTAATGTTGGATAAAGTTGTGATGATTCACTACCTTGCACTTCATTTACTTCTTGATTTGGCCAATTGAGATGTTAAAATTTATTGCGAGAACATGTATGAACTAATGCAGAATTGTCTCGATCAATAATTGGAAGGAATCACATGAAATTGTGTGGGTGAGAATTGTAGTCAATATGGTTGAGTGCAAATAAATAGGGAGATAAGCTTTTTAATAGGGAGTAAACTTAGGGGACTTTAGAGTGATAGGCTAAAGCCCCCAATTTTGTTTGATATTTTAAATTTTGTTATGAGAAGTTAGCCCCTAGGTGGAGGGAGAAGAGGGAACTCTAGAGTGAGAGCTAGTATCATCCTTGCCTAACCCATCTACAAGATTTCAAAACTTCAGATTAACCTATGTTCTTTATAGAACCAAGTAAGGGTAAAAAATATAATTGCTCCTATTTGGCACAACACATTTAGATACTTCCACAACAAACTTCCATATGTTTTACTGATTCAATGAAAGAGTAAAATGATATTTCATTCTCATTTGCTTTCATATAGTTTTATAGTCTTGTTAATTTTAGTTGCTTGCTTTACCTTTTCTTAAAAGAAAATATCAAAAACAAATTTAAAACTTTCTATCCTAAAACATACTATACAAAATCATTTTAAAAAGTAAGATGTTTTTTTTCTTTCTATAAAATTTTAGACATTTCCTTGTGGGTTCGATATTTCGAGTCTTAATCAAAAAGTACTATATTAGTTGATAAACAATACGTATATTTGTGTAGAATCCCATATTATAAAAATTTAATAAAGTTGATCTCTTATTTACTTTGGAATCAAGTTTTTGGCACCGTTGTGAAGAAAGTGATATTATCATTGAGAAGAAATATAAAGTGTTTAAAGTAGGCATACATATTCGGGGATCAAGGGGCTACTAAAACAGGTGTCATTAGATATCGCTTAATATCTTCGAAAGCTCATTGGCATAGCTCTCTCTAATAGAACTTGGCATCCTTTCAAAGCAAATTCAAGAAGGGAGGCACGTTCCTTATAGATTAGATATAAAGCATCATAGATATGCCAGTTTACCTTGAAAAGAACATAATTGCTTCAAGTCTATGGGAGGAGGCATTTTCAAGAAAGCTTTAATCTTCTCTGGGTCGATTTCAATTCCCCGATGACAGACAATGAATCCTAGAAATTTCCCACAGGTAACGCCAAAGGAGTACTTTAAGGTATTTATCTTGAAACTGTATTGTCATAATCATTCAAATACGATTCTCAAATCATACAAATTGTTTTCATTTACTTTGCTCTTGATAACCAAATCATCCACATTGCATTTCACTTGGTTGTGAATGAATTCAACGAAGATCTTTGTCATTGATCTTTGTTCAGTAGCTCCGGTGTTCTTCAGCCCAAACGACATCACGGTGTAGCAGTAAATCCTGATCGAAGTTCTGAATACTGTGAGCATTGGCTCTTCCTGGAGCCATCTTGATCTGAATGTAACCTGACAGTCCATCCTTGAAAGAGAAGATTTCATCTGCTGATGCAATGCCCACCATTAGTTCTGATATCTATAACGGGAATTCATCCTTTGGACATGCTTTTTTTACGTTCCTGAAGTTGACACACTTGAATCCGTCCATTTTCTTCTTTACGGGTACAACATTGGCTAACAATGTCAGATACTATTCTTCTCATACAAAGTTAGCATCAATCAACTTCTTTATTTCAATTGTGACTTACAGTTCTATTTCAAGATGAATTCTTCTGGGAGCTTCCTTTGCTAGTGCTGTACTTCGATCCACTCTGAGTTTTCTGGGGATAATCCTAGCATTTCGTCATAACTCTAGGAGAAGAAATCTTTAAATTCTGACAATAACTTGATCAAATCCACAAACTCTTTTTCATTGAGTGATGAACTTATAAAAGTTGGTCGAGGTTGCTCCTCAGTCCCGAGGTTGATTTCCTTTAGCTCATCCACTGTTTATTTGATCACTTCTTCAAATTCTGGCGAAGCATCATCTATCGGTTGATCTTCAAACTCATCTTGAATATCAAGGCAATCTTCTTCTGACTGGCTAGTAACAACCATGCAAAATCTCAAGTCATTGACCGGTTTAATCATTCCAAACCCAAGGCCTTCTTATGAATTGAGTTTATTTCCTTTTACATTCCATAATTTTTCAAACGATTGTAATTATATTTTGGCATTTTCTTTGGCACATATCCTTATTGAATTAGTTTTTCTGCACACGGTGAAAGTATCCAAAAAATAATTCCATTAATTGATTTCAACTATTTTCTTTAAGAGTTACATAAGGTTCAGAAGTAGAAAGGGAAGCTCGGTAAAACTTGATTGGTTTAACACCACCATTATGAACTTTTTTGACCTCCATACTCTCGATCTATTAAGGATGAATCGGAGTTAGTGTCATGGCTTGAACATAATGGTTAATCCAATCATACATCGGTTCATATTCATTCATTTATGTGTCGTCCAGAGAGATCTCGAACTGAGCCTTCTTCTGGCTTATCATTATTGTTTCTTATTGAATTCATCCTCTTAAGAGCTTCTTTCTATGTCGATGCTGATCTGATGAGTTATTCCTCACCTACGTCCCTGGATTTAACCTCGGATGCGTGGACTAAAAGAACCTCCAGCAAATCGTTGCGAAGGTGTGGTGGGAGATCATTGAACGGGGATGTATGGTCCAGTTGTTGTGATTCTTCTGAATCTTCAACTTTGTTGTCACATCTCCTCTTGGAAAGACTGTTTTCTTCGGGGGAGCGTAGTAGGTGGTGTTTTCATGAATGCCCACTTTATGTTTTGTGAATGGATGCAGGTCTTCCTTATTGCAATGTTCTTGTTCGTCTTTGTAGTACTTAATTCATTGGTGAAGTGACGACCAGACTATATTATAATTGTGAAACCACAGACGACCAAGCAGGGTGCTGAACAAAATATCTGTGTCGATGACATGGAATTTTACAGTTGTTAATAGATCCTCAATCTTCATTTGCAGTATTTTAGATTCAAGTGCTCTTTCACCTTTTTGGTTGAATCCTCTTAACATCATCTTATCCGTAGTGAGCTCTCGCATATTGATGTCCAAGTAAGCTAACATTTGTAAACTCATTATGTTAAGCGACGCTCTAGGATCTATTAACACTCTAGAAAGTATGAACCTGCCAATAATGATGAAAATGCAGAGTAGACGGTTGTGATTGGCTGTACCGAGTAGCAAGTACTCGTCCGTGAAGGTTACGCCAGGTTGTCCCTGTCGGCATATTTTTAGGTTATGTGTTTTATTTTGAAAAGGGGTCGCCTAACAGAAATTATCGGCGAATTTTTATATTTTAAATTTAATTTAAATATATATATATAATTTAGAAAGTAGTATTTGATTTTGTAAATGATTTTAAATTTGAAAGTTTTAAGATATGATATCAAACCGATCTCACATCCCGAATAATTTATATAAACGAGCACCACATCACAAACTGTGTATCTATCCCGAAGAATGGACACACTGCTTGATGATGGGGCTCAATTAAATAAACTAAAAGACTTGTGACATCCGTTTGGTCTGCGAACCAATTTTATAAGCCGACAAGTTCCCCTGCTTAATGTAAATGAATTAAGCAGGGTTTATATTACCTGGGTTCTTAAAGTTCCCTATAAGGGCAAGCCCCTATAGTTAATTATATCTTAAATGAAGTGAATCACTTAAGAAAACTCTCGATAATGATCAGTGGTTTTTGCTCTCAAGAATTTTAAAGTTTAAGGTTTTCAAAGGATCGGATTTTTGGAAATTTAAAAGGGAATGACTCAAAATTTGGAACAATTTATTTTTGAGAATCCAAAGGAAGAGATGTAGGAGAAGCTGAGGATCCAAGAAGAATCTTGGCAACTTCCCAAACTATCCTATTGTTTGGCTTAGATTTGAGAAAATCCTAATATTATCTGATATTTCAATCTTGCCAATTTTAGTTAATTAGGACTTATATTCGTATGACATAATCATACGATCAGCCTCGAAGATGTGAGGGTTTTATGTCGTACCGAACGACTACCTCGGAGTCCTAAGACCGGTTAGGGCTTAATTTACATGACATGATCATGCAAATGCCTAACGAAGAGTTGAGGATTTATGTTGCACTAGGCAACCTACCTCGAAGTCCTATGGCTTGGTTGTTTAATTCTAAGAAAGTTTAGTTGATGTAGATATGAGTTTTGCTGATGACGATGGTCGTGCTGCCCACCATGCTCCGAGCTCCTTGTTGTTGCAGAGGTTTAGTTTTAGAAGTCATAAATCAGGAGATGAGAGAAGTGTTTTGGTTTAGAGAAAATCTTAAAATCCAAGTGTTTTTAATATTTTAATTAAAACAAATCTTAAAGTTGTTTAAACGAACCGATTAAGATCCCACGGTTCCTTCATCCCGACACCATTATTTTCATCGAATTCACTTAGTCCAGATGAATTTGCTAAAATCAACTGAATGAGTTCCACACTTTCATTTAGACCGTGGGAAATCCAGTTAGCAACACGTGGGTTACATCATCCGAGGTATTCCCGATCATTCAACGAGACGTTTTAAATTAGTTGCAATTGTAGTTTTGTGTTCTGTTTGTGATTAAATTTTGAGTTGTTTTATATTTTGAAATGTTGTGGCGGTGAATTTTATCTTGTAATGATTTTTAATTTAATTTTGGTTTCAGTTTAGGGACTATCCTAAAGGTTTTGGTCTTCATGCAACAGTTGTTTATCATGCAAGAAAAGAAAGTGCAATGCGAATAATTAAATTGCGAGAAGGTAAATTGCAATAAAATAAAAGCGTACCTGGAGGGTCTTCCCGTCATCCCAAGCTGCACTTGAAACACATGTTAGAGCATTTAAGTATTTATAGCAATTACCTAGGTAAAGCTAAGGGCAAGGTTTCTGGTTTTCTACCAAGATCCTAATCCTATAGCTAGTCATTCCTATGACGTGTAGGTTTTCAATTTTGTTTATGGATGATTTTCTGCACCAATGAATAATTAAGTTCAATTGTTCTTATAAAACACCCGTCATATTGAGGAAGTGCTTAAGAAGAATCTTAAACATCTTTTCAATATTGTCGGAATTATTCTAAGTCCAAACGGATTTAATTAATCAGGTGAATTAATCATCCGAGGTTTAATTAAGATTTGTTCTTTTGCTCAGTGAACTAGGACATTTGAATATCCTATAAGTGAAGTAACATTTCACTTAATACTCCGTTTAGGAGTTATGACCACAAGAGCTTTTGAGGGCAAATTGATGTTTAAGTGATTTGTGATTTAATTTAATTTTAATTAATGGGTTTAAGTTTGGAATAGTGTTCAAGTTGTTTTTAGACCTATTTTGAATTCTTTATGTCTTAGGTGATGTTATATTTAATTTAATTTAATTTAATTTATTTTAATCTAATTTAATTTGGTTTAGTTTTAATTTTAATTTAATTTTAATTTTAATTTTAATTAAATTGAAATCTTATTTTAATTTAATTTATTTTTTATTTAATTTAATTTAATTTAATATGTTTTAATTTAATTTAATTTAATTTAATTTAATTTAATTTAATTTAATTTAATTTAATTTTAATTTAATTTAATTTTAATTTTAATTTAATATTTTATTTTTTATGTTTTAAAGATGATTTAATTTAATTGTTAAAGTATTAATTTAATTGAAATTTTGGAAGGATTTAATTTAAATGTTTTAATTTTAATTTAATTTAATGATTAAGTCTTTTAGTATTTTAAATCTTGAGTTTGGATTACTATTTTAATTGGGAATTAAATATTATTGAAGTGATTAATTTAGGGATTCTTAAATTAAAGAATAAATGTCTTCTTAATAATATCCCAATTTTAATAATTTCAATTTTTATTAATCTTCCAAATTTCATTAATTAAATGATTAAAGTTTACTCTAATTAATCCTAAAAATGATGGATGGGTCTCTATCCTTTAATTATTTAAATTTCGATCATCCAAATCAGATTAGGATCAAATATTTTACTCTCTCATTTTATTAAGCCTAAAGTTTTAATTAAGGGTTAAAATTTTAATTACCATTTTGCCCTTCAAGCTTAATAATTCCATAACTCACTAAATTGAGCTTAAATGAATTTTAAATTTTTATGTGGCTTCACTCACATGTCAATTAAGACATTAGAGGAGAAAATGTGATTTTTCTGTATTTAATTTATTTATATAATTATTTTTTTGTAGAAAATAGGGATTTCCAAGGAAAATTCAATAAGATGACCAAGGGAATTTTTCTGTCCTTAAGAAAATTATGGGGCTTTCCTAATGACCAGAGGACCATTTGGACTAATTTTGGTGACTTTTTGAATTATATTTTATTTATTAGAATTATTTTGAGTTTTGGAGCATTAATTAATTTTAAAATAAAATTAAAGTTGAAAAATAGATTTTATATTTTTCTTAAATCTCTCTGACCTCAAGGAGTCCAGAAAAATAAATTTTATATTTTTCTGATTTTTTTTTATTTATGAGAATTATTTTGGTGAGAAGGTTGGAAAATACATTTTTTAATATTTAAAAATTACATTAAGCCTTTAAAATTCAATATCTTACCTTAGGGACTTAAGAAAAATATTTGGTATGTTCCTAAATGATTAGAATTCAAAATGTGGCATTTTGGTGATTTTTATTATTTTTTAATTATTAAAAATATTAAAATAATGATAAAAATCAACTTTTTTAGAAAAATACAATTTTTATTTTCCTAAGTTCCTCTGATATCAGATAAGCTCCAAAACCACTTTTGTGAGTTTTTGAAAAGTATTTTGTGAGTTATGAATTTTTAAAGTTTAATTTTACCCATTTTTGCTTAAGAGGCTTAATCAACCCATTTGGTGGGGTTAACCAAGTCCAATTAGTTTCAAATTTTTATGTGGTGTTCTCCTATCCCTAGAGGACAGTGGAGAATTGTTTTTAAGTTAATTTGATGAATGGTTAACCCTAATTAATTAAAGTTCAATTTTGGGTGTTTAGGCCAATTAGGGTTGTTCAAAGTGAATTAACTCAAAACTTATTTTTCCTAGGTCCTCTAGTCACAAGTAACATCACCAAATTTTCCTATAATTTATTTCTCAACATGCTAATTATTGGAATTAAAATACTCAAAACAATAACATGAACTTGAAAAATCAATAACTTCTCATAGGGATGGCCTCTGATTTTGGAAAATTCAGGGAATGTTCCCAAGTTCAGAGGCTTCAAAAGCCCTATGGTTTCATGCCATGGTGAATTTCCTATATGCATGGATAATTAAAACAATGCAGAGAGTGAATAAATCATTAAAAATAAAATATTTAATGAAATTACTTGATTTCTTTTCCACATTATTCTCCTCTGTTCACTGAGCAAGAGGGTATTTTTATTTTATTTTTAGGATTTTCTACACAAAGTTATGAATTTTTGAAGTTCTGGGAATTAAATAAATAGAAAAATAGCCTATTTACCTACTTATCCACGCGGTGCTGACTCAACCTCGGCGTCTCCGAAGCTCCACGCGTCGTCTCCTGATTCGACGCCACCATCTGACTCAGCTGTCCCGAGACCCGCCTTTCACGTAACATCTTCTGGTCCGACGCGATCCGAGCCGTCCATCTGATACACGCGCAATCCAACGGTTCCCAGTCATCGTCTACGACTGGTGCGAACCCGTGACCGTGGACCTTCTAACCCTAATTTCTCACTCGATTCTCAATGGATTTATGTGTTCTTATGCTCTATGGATTCGTCTTGAAGAGACGAACACATCCATACGGTGAACATGCATTGAAATTGACTCAAACTAAATGGAGAATCTCTGTAAGCTCGGGAAGAAGAGTGAGTCCATACCTTTGCTCAGAGAAGTGAAGCTTCAATCTGAGGGTTGTGTCACATTCGATTGGGTCCAAGCAAGCTCCAGATGAAGTCCCTTGGCCTGGTGAATTGTCTAGGTATGATTTCGACCACAGCCGATCACAAAGCTTGGAGGCTAGAAGCAATGGCTGGCTTGGTGAGGGGGCTTTTGCTGGGAAACTTCTTCTCTTGGTCTGGTGAAGGTGTAGAGTCAATCAATTTGAAGATTGACTCATTGTGGTGAAGTGTCCTGGTTTTGGGCTTGGATTTCAACTCTGAAATTGAGCTCACAGAGAGGAAATGGCAGGGGGATTTCAGTGGGGATCCGTTCTCGATGTGTAGAGAGTGGTCTGGGATGATTTTGGCAGGGTTTCAGTAAGGTTTGGTTCAGCACCTCCCTTGGCCGAGAGGAGGGGGTGTTTAAATAGGAGAGGATGGAGGGCCTCCCAGGGGGGTTTAAGGGTTGGGATCAGCTGCTCTGGTGAGGGGAAGAACAGCTGCAATGGCCATTTGGAGTGAGGCAGCTCAGCAAGGTGGAATTCCAAAATTTGGCTCCTCTCAAGGTCTCAGCCATGGTGTTTTCCAGCGATCCAGGCGGCTGGCCGGCAGGCATGGGTCACCCTCAGGTTCAGGTGAGTCAGGGCTGGGGTTTTGTGTAGGCAATTGAGCTTTGCCATGTGTAAAGGGGTTAGATCAAAATGGAATGGCGGCATGGCTATTTTGGCTTGGCTTGGGTCAACCCATGTGTTTGGGTTGGATTCACCTCCCCATGACCTGGTTTTAGGCTGAGAGGATCATGTGAGTCAACCTACCAAAGGTAGTGAAGTCCACATCAAGGATTAGGTGGCAAAGTATGGTTTAGAGTGTATCATGTTTAAGGTAAAAAAAGGTTTAAAAAGGTTTAAGAAGAGATCCCCTCTCTTGCCATTAATGGCTTGGTGAGGTGGAAGGTAGATTCCATGGCTCTCATGGCTCCCATGTGGCTCATGCATGGCTTCATGGCTCATACATGGCTTGGGAAAAGTTGTCTCACTTGCATGAGAAAGGGTGTTGGAAATTTTCATGGATTTAAGGAGAATTGTCATAAGGCTTGATTTGGGTTTATTTGGTGATGGATTTTGGAACTTAGGAAGTGTTTTAAATCAAAGGGATGATGAGAGGAATTTCATGTGGGCTTTGTCATAGACTTTGGGCTTTTGAACTTGCTTTGGATGGGCTTTTTGGAAGGCTTAAGGGAATGAGCCTTTAGGTTTAAGAATCAATTCATGGATGGGAATTTTGTAGAAGTTTGGGCCAAATAATTGTTGTGTTAGGTTTAGGGATGTGTCATGAGTGATTTGAAATAAATTTGAGGTGGTTTGGGTTTAAATTGGGTTGAATTTGGGTTCATTTGGTAAATGGGCCAATGTAGGTCAAATTTGGCTAATTTGGGCCAATGTTGGGCTAAGGTTGAAATTGATGTAAAATTAATGTTGGGAAATGTTTATGGGAGTGTTTAAAAGAGGTTTTAACTTTGGTTGGATTTTGGTTTTGGGACTTGGGCTTATTTGGGTTAGGTTTGGGTTTAGGTCAAAATTGTGCTTTTTGGTTTTGGGTTGAATTTGAGTGGGGTTTGGGTCCAAAATTTTGGCAAATTATGTTAGTTTTTTGTTTGTGGGGATGTTAGGGAAGGTTTAGAAAAGGTTTGGGGTCAATTGGAGTTGAATTGGTTTGGTTTGGGCTAAGTTTGGGTCATGGGTCCAAATTGGGCTTTAAGGTCAAAAGTGAAATTGGATTCAAATGTCAATCAAATTGAACTTGGATTTGGTCTAGATTGATATTTTGAATATTAAATTGAAGTTTAGAATTGAATTGGACCAAAATTGGGGTCAATTGGGTAGATTTGGTTTGACATTGGGTTCACTTGGGTTAAGAATGGGCTAAATTGGGGGTTTTGGTAAAAGTGGGGTAAATTGATAAAATTAGCCCATGGTGTAGTTGAACAAAATGAAATTGGGAATATTTGGTATTTTATGGAATTTTCTGGGAATTTTCTGAATTTTTGGATTTTTTGGCTAAGAGGGGCATTTTGGGTATTTGGAGAGTATTGGGGGGTATTTTTGGAATTTTTGGTATTTTTGGCTATGGATGTTCAATTTGATTGATGAGGAAATGTTCAAGGTTAATTTTGAGGAATTTTGGGTGATTTGGAAATTTTGGAGGATTTGGGCAATTCTAAGGGCTTTTAGTAGGTTTGGTAGGTGTAGGGTCCCCGGGGCCAAAAATTGAAATTTTGGAATAATGAAGATTAATCAAATATGAGTGGAATAGAATCACTTTGATTGAGCCATGAAGCCATATTAAGCCTATATGAGCTATGGGAGGACTCATTTGAGCCATTCACTATGTTGTTCCTAACCCTCTTAACCAGAAGCTTAGGGGTTAAGGTCCATCCATATGAATTACTTACATGAGTCAAGGACTCAAGTTGGGTATGGGTGTGGTTTTAGGATTTGGATTGTGTGTGTGAGAGTGTAGAGTGTGAGTGTAGTGAGTGTGTAAGTCAACCCTCACCAGACCAAGCCACCTAGGGTGGTCCTAAGGCCAAAGAGTCCTATAGGGAACTCCTCCTTTAAACCTTCACTTTTGATCTCAACCCTCTAGGTGATTAGGGGTCGACAATCAAGCTTGTGGGGTCTGCAGGGAGGCAAGAAGTGGTTCAATTTTCTAAGGGATGGGTCCCAATTCTAGTCCCCTAAGATAGTCAAAGGAAAAGCCTAAGGCTAGATCCTAAACACTAAAGAGGGAAGAGAAGACCTCATCAAAAATGAGGTCAACAAATGGACCCCCAATAGGTGTGGTGTGCTAACCAAGCACACCGCGCGTATTGGCGTTGACCGAAGAAATCAACAAAAACAAAACAGATGTCCAAGTGACAAACTTAGGACGAAGTAGAAGGATTTCCGCTGGGGAGTATCAGGTAAATCTCCAAGACTGAAGATTCCAGAATTCTCGCTGGGGAAAAAGAAGGTGAATTTCAGATCACAAGATTTCAAGAGAATGGATCTTAGATTCGTTTCATTTTTTATTTCAAGTTTTAATTATGAGTTTGAATTTCGATTTGAGTTTCAATTTTGGTTTTATGTAGAGAAAAGAGTAGGGCGGAGGCCCACCCGAATGCATTTGTATGCTGAGAAGGAAGTAGGACTGAACCTATTCCAATGTGTATGCTGAGAAAGATTAGGACTGAGCCTATCCCAAATGATGAGGAAGAATAGGACAAAGCCTATCCGAAATACAGAGTGCTTTAATTTCAATTTCTTGCTGAGAGGATCAAATTTTGAGATTGCTGAGAAAGGAGCAGGACTGTGCCTATCCCGAGTGCTGAGAATTGCTGAGATGGGAGTAGGGCGGAAGCCTATCCCGAATGCTGAGATTGCTGAGATGGGAGTAGGGCAGAGGCCTATCCCGAATGCTGAGATTTGCTGAGAAGGGAGTAGGACGGAAGCCTATCCCGAATGTTGAGATTGCTGAGATGGGTGTAGGACGGAAGCCTATCCCGAATGCTGAGATTGCTGAGATGGGAGTAGGGCGGAAGCCTATCCCGAATGCTGAGATTGCTGAGATGGGAGTAGGGCGGAAGCCTATCCCGAATGCTGAGATTTCTCGAGAAGGGAGTAGGGCGGAAGCCTATCCCGAATGCTCGAGATTCGTCGAGATGGGAGTAGGGCGGAAGCCTATCCCGAATGCCGAGATTGCTCGAGATGGGAGTAGAGCGGAAGCCTATCCCGAATGCCGAGATTTGCCGAGAAGGGAGTAGGGCGGAAGCCTATCCCGAATGCCGAGATTGCCGAGATGGGAGTAGGGCGGAAGCCTATCCCGAATGCCGAGATTGCTTGAGATGGGAGTTGGGCGAAGCCTATCCCGAATGCTGAGATTTGCTGAGATGGGAGTAGGGCGGAAGCCTATCCCGAATGCTGAGATTGCTGAGATGGGAGTAGGGCGGAAGCCTATCCCGAATGCTGAGATTTAGTTTATGCAGTGGTTGTGAAAAATTTTGTCGATATTTGATTTATGCTGTGACTATGAAGAATTTTGCTGAGATTTGGATTATGCTGAGATCGAAATGAGATATGAAAGTGTTCCATATCCTATGGGAATCAATCAAAGTCTGATTGCTTGGCGAAGGGTACAAACCTATGCCATCCGAATCAAATTGAAGATTCCTCGTGATTCTGAAATCATCCCGAGAGAGGGTTTCAGAGGAGGTCTGGAATAGATCTTGATTTGAAGAAGGATTGGAGGATTTGAAAAGATGGACGTAAACTGGAATTCAATTTGAGCTTTAGATTTGTTTTGTTTGTTCTTTAACTATCCTTTTTTTTGTTTATTTGGTGTTCATGTGGATTTGAAATTCTTTTTAATGTTTGGATTTTTATGGAAGAGAGTTCTTATTTATTTTCTTTCTCTGTTCTGTTCTTTGTTCGAAGTTCATTTAACTTTAATGGCATTTCCTAGTCAATTTGCACAAAAAGAGGTGAAGGCAAAATGTGACATGGTCACTTTCATTCCAATCTTGTTGAAGATACATCATACAACTCGATCTGAAATATTTCTCATACAATCCATGACTCAAAACGGACTATGTATGATTCTTGTTGATCCATCCAAAAAGTGTCTGTCAAATCCATGTCTGAATAATGAGATACACGGTCAATAACATCACCTTCCAAGCCATCCTTGGCAGGAATGCCGCATGGATGTGCATTGGAGGTGTGCTATTTTCCATGTAACTCACAGCTCGTAGGGCCGGAGATTCTCCAATTCCGGATCCGAGTCGGAAGTGGTATGGTGCCTTTCACGTCGTCCATCCTTCTAAAAGTGACGGAGATCCGCTCCACCGGTACTCCCGGTATGCAATGCTTTGCGACGTCCGCTCCATTTCCTTGTAATATCATGACGGAACCTACCGGAAGTGGTATCTCCACCGGCCCTCGGAACTTACCCGGGCTCGCTATCCGGAGGTCGGATCCGAACATGATATTGCATTGGTTGACGAACGAAGCCGTGCGAAAGGTCCGACAAAGTCATGGTGGTCTATGTGTGGAGGTATGCGAGTTGCCCTTCCGATAAATGTTGATGATGCAACCGTTGGGTATGCGATCCGCTGGCGGTACCCTCCACGTTATCATTCTTTCACCATTCTTTTAATTATTCTCGGCATTGGATCCACCTCACTGTGACGGAGTATCCCTGGTGGATTTCCCTTTCTGTCCTCTGCGAAGTTATAGCAACATCCGCATTGTTTTGTGACTCTTCCTTTCCCTGGCATCCATTTTCGGGGCTCCGAATAAGTCTTTTCTCTCAGACGGCCTGCTCGACCCATCTTCTGAAGTTCTAAGATGCAATCCACAATCTGCTGTTGCTCGTACTGCGAGAATACACTCGTGTGTAACTCGAGGCCTTCCAAAATGTCGATTCTTCGCACTCTAATCCTTTCAAAGTATTTGAAAGTCTTCTTCTCAACATTTTGCATTCTTTCTAGTTCATATTACGGGATGATCCGCAAGTGACGAGGCCTAGTAATGTATTGCAGGATGTATGGCTCAATCCCGTCACGTTCTCCTGCATACCTTGGCTCCTCGGGGATTGTCTCTGTCGGGACATCCTCCGGGGTTGCTTCAGCAACAAGGTTCTTCAGATACGGTACCTCTATCTGACGTCGAGGCGATCTCTCTGCCTCTGATCTTCTAACAGTTTCCCTTATCCTTTCTGTTGTTCTCGGAGCTTGTTTTCTCTTTCCAGGTTCCTGATGAACCGGTATCTTTGAAATGTGTGTGTCTGCGAAGGTGGCTGTTTCTTCATGTTGATCTGCTGCAAGTTTAGTCAACATGTTGTGGATACGGCGATTTTTATTCCTTCTTTGAGTAGCAGTGAGCGTAGCTCTCCTCACTTCTTGAATTTCTGTAAGCGCGGCGCTGACGAGCCTGCCCTCTGCCGTGGCAACTACTAACTTGATTTTCTTGCTTTCCTAGGTGTTTGTCTTTCTTTTCGTGTTGCTGGATTGGTGGCTTGGGCCACCCATCTTCATTACTGTCTGGCTATGAAGCTCCTCTCGGTCCACTGGGACCCAGTCATTTTCTTCATACCGTAGGTCTGGTTGGTGTGAAGTCGAATCAATTTCTATCATCGCTCCATCCTTCACCCTCTTTTCATCTAGTGCGAGACTCAAGCCATTTTTAAAGTTTAGGACCAACCGCCGGTTCGACATTTCCCTGCGAAGAAAATAAGGAAAGGATCAGGGGCTGTACTAAGAACAAGAACATTAAGAAAGTATTTATCACTGAAGATTCTTATTCACTTATTCCAATTTTAATTTTTAAGGAAAGCAGGAAAAGATAAAAAAAGATCAGGAAAAAGATTTGATTTGAAAGGAAGGGTAAAAATTTATTATTATGATTTCACATATTTTATTTTTAGTACATATATTTTTTTTTATTTTATCCATTTTTTATGTTTATGGGTTCGGACCCAGTCACAAAGTGATCGTTTCACCCGTGTTTCTAGGGATAAGACTCTATCTTAGAGGCCACCCTTCGAAACATGAGGTTGCTTAATACTTCTTCAAATATCTTCCATTGATTGGAAGCATTTGTCGTTCTCCTTGGTAATTCACAAGTTGGTAGGAGCTTCCTGAGTAGACTGCCTCGACCACAAAAGGCCCTTCCCAAGTCGGTTCAAATTTGCCTCCTATCTTGCGATGTGCAAGAATAGGTCTTCTGAGAACAAGAACTAAGTCACCCACTTTGAAAGTTCTTGGGCGGACCGGTTTATCATGGGCTCGGATCATCTTAGCTTGGTACAGTTCCAAATTTTGTTGCGCTGCAAGTCTTTTTCCTTCCAAGTTTTCCAGTTCTTCCAGTCGTAATCTGGCATTTTCTTCTGTAGTAATTCTATTTGCAACTGCAATCCTGAATGATGGAAGCTGGACCTCCAAAGATAAAACAGTCTCGGACCCGTACACTAAAGTGTAAGGTGTAGACTGAGTAGGAGTCCTGAAAGTCGTCCTGTAGGCCCATAAGGCTTCTAACAACTTCTCGTGCCAATTTCTCTTGTTGTCATCCAAAGTTTTCTTTAAAATTTGAACGAGAGTTTTATTAAAAGCCTTGGCCAAGCCGTTTGCTCTTGGGTAGTAGATTGTTGAGTATCGCCAATCGATTCCATGTCTCTTGACAAAATTGTTGATCTTTCTACTTCTGAATGCAGACCCATTATCTGAAATGATTCTGTGCGGTCCTCCAAAATGGTAGACGACTTTATTTTTGAAAAACTGTAGCACGTGGTGTGCCTTTACTTCTCTGAGTGGAACTTCTTCTGCCCATTTAGAAAAGTAGTCTGTAGCTGCAAGTATGAAGCGATGTCCTCTTGAAGAAGGTGGTTCTATCGGACCCACTATATCTGTGCCCCAACACTCAAATGGCTACGACGCAATTGTCGGATGTAGCACGTTTGGAGGTTGGTGTAGAACCACTCCATGCACTTGACACTGGTGACAACTTTTGGCAATCTTCATGCAATCGGTCATCATCGAGGGCCAGTAATACCCTAGTCTTTTAATTTTCATTTTCATTTTCGGACCCGACTGATGAGCGCCACAAAGTCCTGAATGCACTTCTTTGACAATTTCATGAGCCTCGGACCCGTTCAGGCATCTTAACCACATTTGATCAAAAGACCTTCTGTATAATGTACTATTTATTAATGCGTAAGACAGAGCTCTTTTCTTGATTTAATGTGCTAATGACTTATCGTCTGGTAATTTCCCTGTTTGCAGGTAGTCTATTAGCGGCTGACGCCAATCTTCTATGTTTTTCGTCACTGCTGCAACTGATTCCTCTATTTTTTCTGATTTCGTATCATATCCATGTCGAGCTCGTGATAGGACCCGTCGTCCTTGAACTAACACTTCAACCGGCTCATCTTGTGAGCGAGCAAATTCTTTTGCAAGGTGAGCTAGCGCATCCGCGAGAGCATTTTCTCTTCACGGGGATCTTGTAGATTGTTACATTCGGAATTTGTTCCAACGGTTTCATGGCATATTGAAAGTATTGCTCGAGTCTTGGCTTTAAAATTCCGTATTGTCCTGCGACTCGTTGAATGATCAACTCGAGAATCTCCGTAGATATTGATATCCGTTATTCCCATTTGAATGGTCAGTTCTAGTCCTGTTATGAGGGCATCGTATTCTGCCTCGTTGTTTGTGCATGGCTCTGTTAAGTGGTAGGAGTATCTTAACATCCCCGCTCCGGTGTTAAAAAGATTAGTCCGATTCCTGCCTTATCGGGCACTATCGTTTGCAATTCTTTCTCTTTCTGTGCTGAGGACACTCCGTCAAAGTATAGTTCCCAACGTTGATCATTAGTGTCTTCTAGGCTCATTATCTACTCGTCTGGTAAATCGTCGTCGAGAGGCAAATCTGCCGGTAAAGGGTGCGCTGCAAGAAAGTCAGCTAGCACTTGTCCCTTTACGGCACGAAGAGGAACGAAAGTTTTGTCGAATTGTAATAGTATCATCGACCACCTGGCAAGTCTGCCAGAAAGTGTTGGACGGGTCATCAAATATTATAACGGATTAACTTTCGAGATAAGGTTGACCTTATGAGAGAGCATGTAATGCCTGAGTTTCTGTGCGGCGAAGATCAGGGCCAAACAATGCTTCTCAATTGGAGGATACTTTACTTCCATCGGAATCAAACGACGGCTTAAGTAGTAGAGAGCATTTTCTTTTCCCTCATCATTGACCTGGGCTAGCAGGGCTCCAAGGGAGTCGTCTAGAGCCGTGGTATAAAGTATCAACGGTCTACCTGAGACTGGGGCTGCTAAGACAGGAGGTGTCATTAAGTATTGTTTAATGTCCTCGAAGGCCCGTTGGCATTTCTCTTCCCAAAAGAATTTGGCATCCTTTTTAACTAATGCCGAGAAGGGCTGACACCTACCTGACAAGTTCGAAATAAAGCGTCGAAGATATGCCAGCTTCCCTTGAAAGGATCGTAACTGTTTTAAGGTTTTGGGAGGCGGCATTTCTAAGATAGTTTTAATCTTTTCCGGATCAATTTCAATTCCGCGATGTCGGACAACAAATTCTAAGAATTTCCCGGAGGTAACGCCGAAGGCGCATTCTAAGGGATTCATCTTAAGGTTGTATTGCCTTAGTCGCTCGAAGACAATTCTCAAATCATACAGGTGATCTTCCTTCAGTTTGCTTTTGATGACCACATCGTCCACGTAGCACTCGACTTGGTTGTGAACGAGATCATCAAAAATCTTTGTCATTGCTCTTTGGTATGTTGCTCCTGCGTTCTTTAGTCCGAATGGCATTACTGTGTAGCAATACACTCCGATTGGTGTTCTGAATGCCGTGAGCTTTTCATCTTCTGGTGCCATCTTTATCTGGTTGTATCCTGAAGATCCACCCATGAAAGAGAATATTTCATGTGTCGAAGCGATGTCGATCATTAACTCTGGAATTGGTAATGGAAATTCATCCTTTGGAATGCTTTGTTCAAGTCTCTGAAATCCATGCAGATTCTGATTTGACCATTCTTCTTCCTGACTGGTACCACATTGGCTAGCCAAGCAGGGTATTGTTCATCACGGACAAATTTAGCGTCGATTAGCTACTAAACTTCGGCTATTACTTGTTGTTCAATTTCCAAACGCATTCTTCCGGAAGCTTGTCCGATCGGAACGGAAGTAGGATCCACTCCTAGCCCGTGAACTGCGACTTCTGGAGCTAATCCCGGCATTTCGTCGTAACTCCAAGCAAAATAGTCCTTGAATTCCATTAAAAGCTTGATCATTTCCTCGGAATCTTCTTTATTGAGTAAGGAGCTAACAAAGGTTGGTATAGGCTTTTCGTTAGTACCTAAACTCATCTATTGTAGATTTGATTTCTTCTTCGAACTCTGGTGGAGCGTCTCCAATTTGCAGATCTTCAAGCTCTTCTGTAGTTTCCAAGCAGTCTTCACTAGGTTCGCAAGTGACAACCAAACAAAATTCCGTATCGTTAACTGAACCTACTGTGCCGAATCCGAGACCACGTTTTGAATTGGGAGGCCGACCAGCATTATTCCATAATTTTTCGAAGTGTTGTGATCGGCCCTTTGTCCATTGTCGAGGTAAGACACCACGCTTAATTAAATTTTGAACATAGGGAGAGTACCACTCAAAAGGTAATTCCATTAATTCGGAAGAAGTGACATCTTCAAATTGTACATTGTTTTCAGTATTGGAAGAAGAAGTGCCACAGTAAAATTTGGTTGGCTTTGCACCGCTGCTATGTACTTCTTTGAGCACCATACCCTCGATCTTATAAGACTGGATCGGGGTCAGGGTCATAGTGTGTACATAGTGATTAATCTTCTCGTACATCAATTTGTATTCTTCGTTCTTCTCATCTTCGAGAGAAATATTGAATTGTGGTTTCTTCCGGTTTATTGTAGCGGCTTCTTTCTTGATTTCCTCATCTTCCTCAGAGCTGTTTTCCCAATCAACGTTGATCATCGGCTTTTTCTGTCCAACTGTCCCAGTGTCTCTTCCACGACCTCGTCCCCGGCCTTGACCTCGGATGCGAGTTCTAGAGAAATCTTCACCATCTCGCCGTAAGGGAGTGGTGAGTGACTGTTGGACTAGAACTTTAGATTCTTCATTGTCTCGAATTTCTTTTGCTTCATTTGGTACGGTGTTTCTGGAGAAGATTGTTTTCTTCGGAGGTGCGTAATAAGCTGCATCTTCATGGATTTCAATCTCATGTACGGAGAAAGGTTGCAAATCACCTTTAATGCACTCGTTCTCCTCCTTCGTAGTATTTTATGCACCGATGAAGAGACGATGGTACCATCCGAGTTTTCATGGATCCACGGCCGGCCCGAGAGAGTGTTGAACGATGTCTCGCAGTCAATTATGTGGAATTTTGCGGTTGTCTTTGCTAAGTCACCGGTCTTCATCAACAGTGTTATTGATCCAAGGGCTCTTTCTCTTTTCTGGTTGAATCCTCTTAGTAACATCTTGTCCGCTTCAAGCTCACGAGCATCAATTTCCAAGTATGCTAGCGTCCGAAGGTTCATTATGTTGATTGACGCTCCTGGATCCACCAATACTCTGGAGAGCGTAAACTTTCCGATTGTGACTGAAATGTACAACGGTCGGTTGTGATCGGCTGTCTCAAGTAGTAGATCATTGTCCGTGAAGGTAACACCTCGCTGTTCCTTTAACGAGCAAACCTCGTCTAAGGAATCTCCGGCCATCTGAGCTAAACAAATCTCTGGATCAAGTAAGGCCTTTATCTGAGCTTCCCTCATCCCTTTTGAAAAGATAAGAGCGTCGTAGATGCTCAGTTTGGCTGGTAGTTTCCTAAGATGGGCTAGCACGTTATAGTCCACTTTGTTACCATGTGTCTCAGTTTCTTCCCGAATGGGCAATTCTTCTGCTGGGTTTGATTCTTCCTGAACAACCACCTGCTTTCCTTTGTCTTTTGGACCCATTCTCGGAGGTAGATCATTTCCGCTTCTTAAGTTGACTTCAGTGATTTCTTCTGAATCTGGTACTGAGTTTACTGGTGTCTCCTTTTGAATTGGCATGACAGGTTCTTCTGGAGTCGCTTCGAAATCTGAAAGCTCTAACTCTATTGTGATTGGAGTTCCTTGGAATTCACAAATAGATTCATTGCTTGTTAAACTTTCGTAGCCTTCTTGATGAATGTCTTCTTTGTCATCGTGATTGTCGAGGTTGTGTATGATTTGAGAATCGTTATTTGTATCGGAATCGAGATCCGGATTAGATTGGTTGCCGTTAGTTATGTAATCGTTAGAAACAGTTAAAACGTAGCCAACGCCATAACTCTTATCATTATAAGATCCCGCCGGAGCGAGTAAATAATCATACAGAGTCAGAGGTTCGAGGAATTTTTCCCCCGAATTGGAAACAACCATCCTAGGATAAGCAGCCCCTAGTCTAGCCTTAGGAGCCTCGGTCTTTTCTTCTTCTACGATCTCCTTCTTTTCTATGATCTTTCTTCCTGGGGCGGTTCTTCAATTGCAAGCGATAGCGCCGGCTTGACAGGTTTCAAACTCTGAGTTGAAGCACGCGCCGAAGCGGTTTGTATGCGATCCAAAATTTTCTTCGATGACTTCGTCCAAGCGGTACTCCATCCATCATCGGTCGTGTAAGGGTCTATCAGAACAATGAGATCCGTTGAAATAACATTGACAGAACCTCCTTTCTGGGGTTCTTTCAAGTATTCCTTTGGGATCGTTATGTTCCCTTTTCGGAGATTGTTGTCAAGCCAACTTTTGAAGGTGATGCAATCCTCTATCTTATGTCCAAGCATCCGGTGGTAAGGGCGATAGTTGGGATGGTCTTTCTTGTTGACTTCTTCTGTCTTCCTGGGTTCTGGCAGTCGAAAATCCGAAGTCTTCATCAAACTGCGGAACATCTTTGGCACCGCCTCATTCTTGAATGGATATTCTTTATTTATAAGCTCCTTTAACGTGCATTGTGGGCGAGGCGGTTTCTCATATTGTTGAGTTGGCTGATAACCGGGTTGAGGTTGTTGGTAGTTCTGCTGAGGTTATTGATAGCTGGGCTGCAGCTACTCCGGCTGTATTTGCATTGGCTGTTTGCCCTTATCGACTGCAGCGATGATCCCGGATTTCTTTTCAAATGTCTTCACAGGCTTCTGTTTGTCTGTTTTGTCGACGAAACTTAGTTGCTTCGCTTCCTCTTGCAAGCTTCCGGCTTGCTTAACAACTTCTCGAAAGTCTTAATTGTAAATCCCTTAAGGAGGAGTGCTATCGGGCCGTGAATGCTTTTAAGCAAGATACCGACTGCATACTGCTCTTGTAGCTGTGGCTCACACTTCATGCTTAGATTTCTCCATTGAAGTATGTAGTCCACTAAAGTTTCGTTCGGTTTCTGTTTCTCCACCACTAAGTCACCGATGGTGATATGGTGCTGAGCTCTGGCAAACCGTTTCACGAAGAGGTTTTCTAATTCTGAAAATTTCTTTACCGAACCATTCGGTAACTCTGCGTACCAATCGAAGGCGATCCCTGACAGGCTGCTGACGAATTGTCGGAAGAGTAAGGCATCACTTCCACCGGCGTTGCAACAACTAGCACGAAAATGTGCAACATGCTGTCGAGGGTTTCCGGTACCATCGAAAGTCTTGAACAGAGGTGGTACGAAGCCTTTTGGGTATTGTACTGCATCAAATTCTTCGGGGTAAGGTCTACCCGTCTGAATAGATGCTCCGCTCTTAGACTGTGCTAAGGCTTCTTGCACCTGCTGTTCCACCATGTTCTTGATGTCCTTCTCTGGAATCATATTCTGGGTAGAATCTTTCTTCGGCTGATCGTCTCCATTAACGGATATAATCTCTTTTCCTCCGTCTGTAATATGAATAACTTCTGGAGGCGTTTCTCTTGGGGGTTGAGCCTGGCTCTCAAGAGTGGCTAGGGCTGCAGCCATCTCTTCCATCCTTTTTGCCATTTGAGAGATTGTATCATCTTTTTCTCGAATTTGTGCTCTTAATGCTTCCGGTTCATCTCTCTCCGCAGCTGCCGGGGTACCTTGCGAATGTGACGATGCTCGTGTCTCAACCATGTTGATCTCCACATATTTGTCATCCATGAACTCCGATGAGTCAACTTCATCTCCAAACTTTTCTTCTCTTTTTCTTGCTAATCGTTGAATGTCGGTTCTTAGCTTTTCCATAGCGTCTTCCAATGGTCTTTTTCGTGCGGTTTCGCAGTTATCATGCGATGGCTGTCGGGTTTCCTTTTTGGGAGTCCCCTTCATTGCAGTGGCGCTCTCTTCGGACTCGAGTCTCCTGACGAGACTTTTATTTTCAGGTCGTTGTTTCTGCTTAATTGGCCAGTTGTAGGACGCCATACCATCCTTCTAGCAGCAGAAGGCCTAGGACCGGATGGTTTGTCGGCTGAATGCTGGAAGGTGGTATCCTCCCTGATCTGTAAACCTGAAACAACAACAGGTGGACTAGCCTTCATCTTCTTATTCGGCTTTTTCTGTGGCGATAACGGGTTCTACTCGCGGCCCAAGACGGGACTTGGCTGGCACCCGCCCTATTCTTCTTAAAATCTCTGATACAGGACATTTCTCTTTGTTTGCTAACTTCTCTATCACAGTCTGTAGTCGGGCAAAGGGTGTAATCCTAGCCCTTTTCTTTAGGTTGTCGCTATAGTATGCGGGTCGAGGTAATGTAGAAGCAATCTTGCGTACATTTTCCTCGTCAGCTGCGGCGGAAAGGGGATGGAATCTACTCTCTTCCAAAAGCGGTGTATACTCAGGCAATGGTATGTACTCAGGTAGTGGTGTGTACTCAGGGATTTCTTCCAAGAAAGTAATTTCAGCAGCTCTGGCCTTTCTGGCAATCTTTCTACCTCTGTTTCTTCTCTGAGTCCGTGTTAGGGGTGGAACCCTTAAGCTGGACCCAATTTCAAAAACAAAAGGTATTGCATGGAAATCTGTTCCCTCCACGGTAACATGCTCGTTACAAATTTAAACTTCCTTCCCCTTCAGTTTGGCGGAAATCGGGGTAGGTGCAGAGACGACTAGACCAGTAGGGGTAGAGATAACAGTCCTCCTATGGACAGTAGTATTCGTCTCAGCTGGAACCCTTTGCAGGGGAGGGAACTCTTGGGTTGACTTGAGGTTGAACTCGATCAAAGGTCTTTCAGTTTCAGATACTTTGTCTGTAAGTGTGAAAAGGGTAACGTCAGTGATCTTGACATTTGTGTTCTCGAATCCTTGTCCAAACCGGATGATCCCATTGTCGGGCGGCTCATCCTTGTAAACGGCGAAGTCCGATCCATTGGCGAAGGAGAAAATCGGCTTTGGGGCGGACATCTTCCGCAAGGTAGATTCGATTGTCGGTCCCAAGTTAAGCTTCTTCTCATCGGGACGAAAAGAAAGGAATCGAAAAGAGTCCGAACACATTTTTGTTCATGTATTTATAAAAAGGAGTTATTTGTTAAAAGAGTCATTCATTAGAGGGTTTGTTTATTAGGAACGGAATGTTCAAAGGTGTAGAAAAGGTAAGGAATCGATTCAGAATTGGAAAGGAAGAGAAAGTCTTATGCAGGACTTCTCGACTCGAAGGACCACTCCTAAACTAACGCCTATTGGGGGTCCACCCCACCTCAGAAAAGAGGTAAAAGGATCTCGGAACCTCTCCGTTTAGGGGTGTCTAAACAGTGGCTCCTAAATCCGAGAGGAGTTGGCTATACTCGTCCAAGACAGAAATGAACGGGGTATTCCAATGGAAGAATGGTATTTTGGTCCACTAGGGGCATGGGCTCACTGCCGATTTATGAAAGCAAAACCATCTAATTAAAATGGAGAGAGGAACTTTTCCCCAGCGGAGTCGCCAGAAGTTGTCGGCATATTTTTAGGTTATGTGTTTTATTTTGAAAAAGGGTCGCCTAACAGAAATTGTCAGCGAATTTTTATATTTTAAATATAATTTAAATATATATATATAATTTAGAAAGTAGTATTTGATTTTGAAAATGATTTTAAATTTGAAAGTTTTAAGATATGAAATCAAACCGATCTTACATCCCGAATAATTTATATAAACGAGCACCGCATCACAAACCGTGTATCTATCCCGAAGAATGGACACACTGCTTGATGATGGGGCTCAATTAAATAAACTAAAAGACTTGTGACATTCGTTTGGTCTGCGAACCAATTTTATAAGCCGACAAGTTCCCCTGCTTAATGTAAATGAATTAAGCAGGGTTTATATTACCTGGGTTTTTAAAGTTCCCTATAAGGGCAAGCCCCTATAGTTAATTATATCTTAAATGAAGTGAATCACTTAAGAAAACACTCGATAATGATCAGTGGTTTTTGCTCTCAAGAATTTCAAAGTTTAAGGTTTTCAAAGGATCGGATTTTTGGAAATTTAAAAGGGAATGACTCAAAATTTGGAACAATTTATTTTTGAGAATCCAAAGGAAGAGAAGTAGGAGAAGCTGAGGATCCAAGAAGAATCTTAGTAACTTCCCAAACTATCCTATTGTTTGGCTTAGATTTGAGAAAATCCTAATATTATCTGATATTTCAATCTTGCCAATTTTAGTTAATTAGGACTTATATTCGTATGACATAATCATACGATCAGCCTCGAAGATGTGAGGGGTTTAGGTCGTACCGAATGACTACCTCGGAGTCTTAAGACCGGTTAGGGCTTAATTTACATGACATGATCATGTAAATGCCTAACGAAGAGTTGAGGATTTATGTTGCACTAGGCAACCTACCTCGAAGTCCTATGGCTTGGTTGTTTAATTCTAAGAAAGTTTAGTTGATGTAGATCCGAGTTTTGCTGATGACGATAGTCGTGCTGTAGACCATGCTCCGAGCTCCTTTTTGTTGCAGAGGTTTAGTTTTAGAAGTCATAAATCAGGAGATGAGAGAAGTGTTTTAGTTTAGAGAAAATCTTAAAATCCAAGTGTTTTTAATATTTTAGTTAAAACAAATCTTAAAGTTGTTTAAACAGAACAGATTAAGATCCCACGGTTCCGTCATTACGGCACCGTTATTTTCATCGAATTCACTTAGTCCAAATGAATTTGCTAAACTCAACTGAATGAGTTCCACACTTTCATTTAGACCGTGGGAAATCCCGTTAGCAACACGTGGGTTACATCATCCGAGGTATTCCCGATCATTCAATGAGACGTTTTAATTTAGTTGCAATTGTAGTTTTGTGTTTTGTTTGTGATTAAATTTTGAGTTGTTTTATATTTTGAAATGTTGTGGCGGTGAATTTTATCTTGTAATGATTTTTAATTTAATTTTAGTTTCAGTTTAGGGACTATCCTAAAGGTTTTGGTCTTCATGCAACAGTTGTTTATCATGCAAGAAAAGAAAGTGCAGTGCGATTAATTAAATTGCGAGAAGGTAAATTACAATAAAATAAAAGCATATCTGGAGGGTCCTCCCGTCGTCCCAAGCTGCACTTGAAACACATGTTAGAGCATTTAAGTTTTTACAGCAATTACCTAGGTAAAGCTAAGGGCAAGGTTTCGGTTTTCTACCAAGATCCTAGTCCTATAGCTAGTCATTCCTATGACGTCTAGGTTTTCAATTTTGTTTATGGATGATTTTCTCGCACCAAAGAATAATTAAGTTCAATTGTTCTTATAAAACACCCCGTCATATTGAGGAAGTGCTTAAGACGAATCTTAAACATCTTTTCAATATTGCTGGAATTATTCTAAGTCCAAACGGATTTAATTAATCAGGTGAATTAATCATCCGAGGTTTAATTAAGTTTTGTTCTTTTGCTCAGTGAACTAGGACATTTGAATATCCTATAAGTGAAGTAACACTTCACTTAATACTCCGTTTAGGAGTTATGACAACAAGAGCTTTTGAGGGCAAATTGATGTTTAAGTGATTTGTGATTTAATTTAATTTTAATTAATGGGTTTAAGTTTGGAATAGTATTCAAGTTGTTTTTAGACCAATTTTGAATTCTTTATGTCTTAGGTGATGTTATATTTAATTCAATTCAATTTAATTTAATTTAATTTAATTTAATTTGGTTTAGTGTTAATTTTAATTTAATTTTATTTTTAATTTTAATTTGATTTTATTTTTTATTTAATTTAATTTAATTTAATATGATTTAATTTAATTTAATTTAATTTAATTTAATTTAATTTAATTTAATTTAATTTAATTTAATTTTAATTTAATTTAATTTTAATTTTAATTTAATATTTTATTTTTTATGTTTTAAAGATGATTTAATTTAATTGTTAAAGTATTAATTTAATTGAAAATTTGGAAGGATTTAATTTAAATGTTTTAATTTTAATTTAATTTAATGATTAAGTCTTTTAGTATTTTAAATCTTGAGTTTGGATTATCATTTTAATTGGGAATTAAATATTATTGAAGTGATTAATTTAGGGATTCTTAAATTAAAGAATAAATGTCTTCTTAATAATATCCCTATTTTAATAATTTCAATTTTTATTAATCTTCCAAATTTCTTTAATTAAATGATTAAAGTTTACTCTAATTAATCCTAAAAATGATGGATGGGTCTCTATCCTTTAATTATTTAAATTTCGATCATCCAAATCAGATTAGGATCAAATATTTTACTCTCTCATTTTATTAAGCCTAAAGTTTTAATTAAGGGTTAAAATTTTAATTACCATTTTGCCCTTCAAGCTTAATAATTCCATAACTTACTAAATTGAGCTTAAATGAATTTGAAATTTTTATGTGGCTTCACTCACATGTCAATTAAGACATTAGAGGAGAAAATGTGATTTTTCTGTATTTAATTTATTTATATAATTATTTTTTTGTAGAAAATAGGGATTTCCAAGGAAAATTCAATAAGATGACCAATAGAATTTTTTTATCCTTAAGAAAATTATGGGGCACTCCTAATGACTAGAGGACCATTTGGACTAATTTTGGTGATTTTATGAATTATATTTTATTTATTAGAATTATTTTGAGTTTTGGAGCATTAATTAATTTTAAAATAAAATTAAAGTTGAAAAATAGATTTTATATTTTTCTTCAATCTCTCTGACCTCAAGGAGTCTAGAGAAATAAATTTTATATTTTTCTAATTTTTTTTTGATTTATTATAATTATTTTGGTGAGAAGATTGGAAAATACATTTTTTAATATTAAAAAATTACATTAAGCTTTTAAAATTCAATATCTTACCTTAGGGACTTAAGAAAAATATTTGGTTTGTTCCTAAATGATTAGAATTCAAAATGTGGCATTTTGGTGATTTTTAATATTTTTATGATTTTTATTATTTTTTAATTATTAAATATATTAAAATAATGATAAAAATCAACTTTTTTAGAAAAATACAATTTTAATTTTCCTAAGTTCCTCTAATATCAAAGAAGCTCCAAAACCATTTTTATGAGTTTTTGAAAAGTATTTTGTGAGTTATGAATTTTTAAAGTTTAATTTTACCCATTTTTGCTTAAGAGGCTTAATCAACCCATTTGGTGGGGTTAACCAAGTCCAATTGGTTTCAAATTTTTATGTGGTGTTCTCCTATCCCTAGAGGACAGTGGAGAATTGTTTTTAAGTTAATTTGATGAATGGTTAACCTTAATTAATTAAAGTTCAATTTTGGGTGTTTAGGCCAATTAGGGTTGTTCAAAGTGAATTAACTCAAAACTTAATTTTCCTAGGTCCCTCTAGTAACAAGTAACATCACCAAATTTTCCTAAAATTTATTTCTCAACATGCTAATTATTGGAATTAAAATACTCAAAACTATAACATGAACTTGAAAAATCAATAACTTCTCATAGGGATGGTCTCTGATCTTGGAAAATTCATGGAATGTTCCCAAGTCAGAGGCTTGAAAAGCCCTATGGTTTCATGCCATGGTGAATTTCCTATATGCATGGATAATTAAAACAATGCAGAGAGTAAATAAATCATTAAAAAAAAAATATTTAATGAAATTACTTGATTTCTTTTCCACATTAGTCTCCCCTGTTCACTGAGCAAGAGGATATTTTTATTTTATTTTTAGGATTTTTCTACACAAAGTTATGAATTTTTGAAGTTCTGGGAATTAAATAAATAGAAAAATAGCCTATTTATCTACTTATCCATGCGGCGCTGACTCAACCTCGGCGTCTCCGAAGCTCCACACGTCGTCTCCTGATTCGATGCCGCCATCTGACTTAGCCGTCTCGGGACCCGCCTTTCACGTAACATCTTCTGGTCCGACGCGATCCGAGCCGTCCATCCAATACACGCGCAATCCAACGGTTCCCAGTCATCGTCTACGACTGGTGCGAACCCGTGACCGTCGACCTTCTAACCCTAATTTCTCACTCGATTCTCAACGGATTTATGTGTTCTTATGCTCTATGGATTCGTCTTGAAGAGACGAACACATCCATACGGTGAACATGCATTGAAACTGACTCAAACTAAATGGAGAATCTCTGTAAGCTCAGGAAGAAGAGTGAGTCCATACCTTTGCTCAGAGAAGTGAAGCTTCAATGTGAGGGTTGTGTCAAGTTCAATTGGGTCCAAGCAAGCTCCAGATGAAGTCCCTTAGCCTGGTGAATTGTCTAGGTATGATTTCGACCACAGCCGATCACAAAGATTGGAGGCTAGAAGCAATGGCTGGCCTGGTGAGGGGGCTTTTGCTGGGAAACTTCTTCTCTTAGTCTGGTGAAGGTGTAGAGTCAATCAATTTGAAGATTGACTCACTGTGGTGAAGTGTCCTGGTTTTGGGCTTGGATTTCAACTCTGAAATTGAGCTCACAGAGAGGAAAAGGCAAGGGGATTTCAGTGGGGATCAAGTTCTCTATGTGTAGAGAGTAGTCTGGGATGATTTTGGCAGGGTTTCAGTAAGGTTTGGTTCAGCACCTCCCTTGGTCGAGAGGAGGGGGTGTTTAAATAGGAGAGGATGGAGGGCCTCCCGTGGGGTTTAAGGGTTGGGATCAGCTGCTCTGGTGAGGGGAAGAACAGCTGCAATGGCCATTTGGAGTGAGGCAGCTCAGCAAGGTGGAATTCCAAAAGTTGGCTCCTCCCAAGGTCTCAGCCATGGTGTTTTCCGGCGATCCAGGTGGCTGGCCGGCAGGCATGGGTCACCCTCAGGTTCAGGTGAGTCAGGGCTGGGGTGTTGTGTAGGCAATTGAGCTTTGCCATGTGTAAAGGGGTTAGATCAAAATGGAATGGGGGCATGGCTATTTTGGATTGGCTTGGGTCAACCCATGTGTTTGGGTTGGGTTCACCTCCCCATGACCTGGTTTTAGGCTGAGAGGATCATGTGAGTCAACCTACCAAAGGTAGTGAAGTCCACATCAAGGATTAGCTGGCAAAGTATGGTTTAGAGTGTATCATGTTTAAGGTAAATAAAGGTTTAAAAAGGTTTAAGAAAGAGATCCCCTCTCTTGCCATTAATGGCTTGGTGAGGTGGAACATAGATTCCATGGCTCTCATGGCTCCCATGTGGCTCATGCATGGCTTCATGGCTCATACATGGCTTGGGAAAAGTTGTCTCACTTGCATGAGAAAGGGTGTTGGAAATTTTCATGGATTTAAGGAGAATTGTCATAAGGCTTGATTTGGGTTTATTTGGTGATGGATTTTAGAACTTAGGAAGTATTTTAAATAAAAGGGATGATGAGAGGAATTTCATGTGGGCTTTGTCATAGACTTTGGGCTTTTGAACTTGCTTTGGATGGGCTTTTAGGAAGGCTTAAGGGAATGAGCCTTTAGGTTTAAGAATGAATTCATGTATGGGAATTTTGTAGAAATTTGGGCCAAATAATTGTTGGGTTTGGTTTAGGGATGTGTCATGAGTGATTTGAAATGAATTTGAGGTGGTTTGGGTTTGAATTGGATTGAATTTGGGTTCATTTGGTAAATGGGCCAATGTAGGTCAAATTGGGCTAATTTGGGCCAATGTTGGGCTAAGGTTGAAATTGATGTAAAATTAATGTTGGGAAATGTTTATGGGAGTGTTTAAAAGAGGTTTTAACTTTGTTTGGGTTTTGGTTTTGGGACTTGGGCTTATTTGGGTTAGGTTTGGGTTTAGGTCAAAATTGGGCTTTTTGGTTTTGGGTTGAATTTGAGTGGGGTTTGGGTCCAAATTTTGGGCAAATTATGTTAGTTTTTTGTTTGTGGGGATGTTAGGGAAGGTTTAGAAAAGGTTTGGGGTCAATTGGAGTTGAATTGGTTTGGTTTGGGCTAAGTTTGCGTCATGGGTCCAAATTGGGCTTTAAGGTCAAAAGTGAAATTGGATTCAAATGTCAATCAAATTGGACTTGGATTTGGTCTAGATTGATATTTTGAATATTAAATTTAAGTTTAGAATTGAATTGGACGAAAATTGGGGTCAATTGGGTAGATTTGGTTTGATATTGGGTTCACTTGGGTTAAGAATGGGCTAAATTGGGGGTTTTGGTACAAGTGGGGTAAATTGACAAAATTGGCCCATGGTGTAGTTGGACAAAATACAATTAGGAATATTTGGGATTTTTTGGAATTTCTTGGGAATTTTCTGAATTTTTGGATTTTTTGGCTAAGAGGGGCATTTTGGGTATTTGGAGGGTATTGGGGGGTATTTTGGGAATTTTTGGTATTTTTGGCTATGGATGATCAATTTGATTGATGAGGAAATGTTCAAGGTTAATTTTGGGGAATTTTGGGTGATTTGGAAATTTTGGAGGATTTGGGCAATTCTGAGGGCTTTTAGTAGGTTTGGTAGGTGTAGGGTCCCCGGGGCCAAAAATTGAAATTTTGGAATAATGAAGATTGATCAAATATGAGTGGAATGGAATCACTTTGATTGAGCCATGAAGCCATATTAAGCCTATATGAGCCATGGGAGGACTCATTTGAGGCATTCACTATGTTGTTCCTAACCCTCTTAACCAGGGGCTTAGGGGTTAAGGTCCATCCATATGAATTACTTACATGAGTCAAAGAGTCAAGTTGGGTATGGGTGTGGTTTTAGGATTTGGATTGTGTGTATGAGAGTGTAGAGTGTGAGTGTAGTGAGTGTGTAAGTCAACCCTCACCAGACCAAGCCACCTAGTGGTGGTCCTAAGGCCAAAGAGTCCTATAGGGAACTCATCCTTTAAACCTTCACTTTTGATCTCAACCCTCTAGGTGATTAGGGGTCTACAATTGGTTCAAATTTCTAAGGGATGGGTCCCAATTCTAGTCCTCTAAGATAGTCAAAGGAAAAGCCTAAGGCTAGATCCTAAACACTAAAGAGGGAAGAGAAGACCTCATCAATAATGAGGTCAACAGTCCCTTCAAAGTACAAACTACATCTGAGGATATGCTAGCTAACTGTGCTAAGCAAATGTTTGGATCAAATAGAGCCTTAACCAGATTTTCTCTCACCTCCTTTGACAAGATCAGAGCATCGTAAATGCTTATTTTGGCTGGTAACTTCATAAGATGAGCTAGTACATTGTAGTCCACTTTATTTGGATTTACGATCTCATTTCGAATTTGTACTTCTTTCGTTGTTGGAGGCAACTCTTTTTGAATAATTATCTGTTTCCCTCTCTTCATTGGAGCTGCTCACGGTAGTAATACACTTCCACTTATGAGATTAACTTATATTATTTCTTCCTTCTCTGAAACCAGGGGTTTCATTGACGTTGTAGCTAATTCTTTTGGTACTGTTTCCGTATCTGAGAAGTCTAAGTTGAGGGCAAGTGGAGTTCCTTTGCCATCAAGGACTGGCTCCTCGCATCTCGTGCTATCGTAACTAGTGTTGTCAATATCTTCTTCATTTTTGTCAACGTTCTCGTCAAGAAGTAATATGATTTGAGTAACATCTTGGGAATCGAAATTGGGGTTAGATGGGTTGTTATTAGTTACTTCATTACTAAAGTCAGTAAGAATGTAGCCAGAATTGCTTCTATTATCATTATGAGATTCTTGAGGGGCATAGAGATAATCGTACAATGTCAGGGGTTTGAGAGATTTCACCCCCCAAATTTGGGACAACCAATATAATAGGGGCAACCCCTATCCTATCCTTCTCGCTATCATCCTTAATTTCATTCGCAATCTCCTTCTTCTTCATCTCTTGCCGTGGTGGTCTTCTTGGTGAAATCTCTATCTTAGACTGGGCTAGTGGCAAACTCTGGGCACTTGAGCTCATTCAAATTGTGCTCCATCCACCTTTGTCGGCATATGGATGTATCGGGTAGTATGGCTTGGGCAAAATCATATTCACATAACCTTTATCAGGATCATTCAAATATTATTTCGGGATTGTAATATTCCCTTGTTTATAGTTCTTCTTGAGCCAAACCTTGAGACTGAAACATCCTTCTATCGTGTAATCGAGCAGCTTGTGGTACGGACAAAAGCTGGGATGGTCCTTTTTGTTCATCTCTTCCGGCTTCTTCAGCTTGGGCAATCTGAACTTGTGCTTCTTCATCAAATTTCTGAACATCTTTGCTACAACATTACTTTTCAAGGAGTAATTCCTGTATAGTCATTATGAAATTGTCTGACCATGTCGTCCATCTGTCCTGTAAGGCCTCTGCTATTGACTAGCTTGGTTATTTTACTGTGGACATGGTTGAACATACTGCTAAGACTGATTGTACTATGGAGATTGACTATATTGAGGTTTCTGACTATGTTGTTGTGGTGATTGCTCAGCCTGAATCCTCATCGACTGCTTCCCTTTATTGACCATTGCAACCCCTACAGATTTCTTTTCATACGCTTTGACTGGTCTTGTTTTCTCTTTTTTCTTCGCAGGCTTGATATGCTTAACTTTTTCTTGAAAACTGCTTGTTTTGTTGAGTAGCTTCCCAAAGGATTTAATGGTAAGACCCTTAGGTATGAAAGCCATTGGATCGTGGATACTCTTGATAAGTATCTCGATCATGTGTTGCTCTTGTAGCTGAAGCTCGCACTTAATACTAAGGTTTCTGCATCTCAGGATATAGTTGACCAGCGTCTCATCGGGCTTCTACCGTTCCACTATTAGATCTCCTATGGTAACGTGGTGCTATGCACCGGTGAATCTTTGCACAAACATGTCTTCCATTTCTGCGAAGGTCTTCACTGATATGTTGGGTATTTTTTCATACCAGTCAAAAACTATCCCTGACAAGCTACTGACAAACTATCAGAACAACAATGCTTCACTTCCTCCGGTGCTGCAACAACTGGATCAGAAATGTGCTATATGATGACGATGGTTTCCCTTTCCTTCGAACGTCTTGAAAGTAGGGGGACAAAGCCTTTGGGGTAAGACACAGTATCGAACTCCTCTGAGTAGGTCTACCTTTTGAAACTGATGCACAGCTTTCAGATAGAGCTAAGGCCTCCCGAACCTATTGTTCGATCATCTGCGTGATATCCTTTGATAATGATCTTACGGGATTTCATCCATTTTTATGTATTAAAAATGGGCGGTCCTGATCTCGCTGAACCGCGGTTTCATCTATATGAAACAAATGAAACTGCAGGCCGAGTCAGCTGCCATGTAGAATGCCTAGCCAATCCCATAGTGCTGCATGATGTTCGACGAATCTGATGTTCCATTCAGCTCCTACACGGATAAATGAGAAAATGAGGAATTTTCTAATTAAGTTAAATACATATATCCTTAAAAATTCATTTCTTGATAATGAAAAATCACAAAAACAAGATAAAAAACCCCTAGATTCAAAAGAACAAGGAAAAATTTATAAAATTAAAATTTAGAATTAATTGATCACTTTTTGAAATAATTTAATTATTAAAAATTAATTATAAATCAAAATATTATGAGATTTTCACAGATTGATCCACTCATCCTAAAGGACATTCTGTTATTTTTCTAAGTCCAAGGGTAGTCTATAGTATGAGATATCCAATTTTAACCTCGCTTTGTGATTACTCTAAAAAATAATTACAAAAATTAAAAAATAGGAAAATAAAATTTGAAAATGGTTAGAAATTTTAGGGTGATGAATTTGAACGCCAAAAATGACATATTCTAACCTTTACAAAATTTTGAATGACATTTTAGCCTTTTTAGTGTAAAATTTATAAAATTGAAAAATTATAAATTATACCAAAAAATTTCTATCTTTCATAAAAAGGGATAATTGAAATTAACAGAGGCTTAATATCTAAGTTTAATCCACTTTAAACTTATGATGAAACCCTAAGTCCTAGTTAGGTTAGGTAATATATCTTAAACCTTTAAATATCCTAATTAAGATTAATTACCTTAAACGTTAATTACAATACGTTTAAGACAAAATAAACCCTAATTAGGTCAAACCCCTCATTAGATCTTATTAATTACCTTAAACATTAATTACATTAGGTTTAAAAAAAATAAACCCTAATTAGGTCTAGACCCTCATTAGACATAATCAATTACCTTAAACCTTAGTAACATTAGGTTTAAGACAAAATAAATCCTAATTAATTCTAACCCATCATTAGACTTAACCAATTACCGTAACCTTAACAACATTAGGTTTAAGACAAAATAAACCCTAATTAGGTCTAACCCCTCATTAGACCTAATCAATTACCTTAAACCTTAATAACATTAGGTTTAAGACAAAATAAATCCTAATTAGATCTAACCCCTCATTAGAACTAATCAATTACTTTAAACCTTAAAAACATTAGGTTTATGACAAAATAAACTGTAATTAAGTCTAACCACTCATTAGATCTAATCAATTACTTTAAACCTTAATAACATTAGGTTTAAGACAAAATAAATCCTAATTAAATCTAACCCCTTGTTAGACCTAATTAATTACCTTAATAACATTAGGTTTAAGTCAAAATAAACCCTAATTAGGTTTAACCCTTGTCAGCATATTTTTAGGTTGAGTGTGTTGTATTTTGAAAAGGGGTCACCTAACAGAAATTGTTGGCGAATTTTAGATTTTAAATTTAATTTAGATATAGATATAAATTTAGAAAGAAGCATTTGATTTTTTTGAAAATAATTTTAAGTTTGAAAATTTTAAGATATGAAATCAAACCGATCTCACATCCCAAATAGTTTATATAAACGAGTACCACACCACAAGCCGTGTATCTATCCCAAAGAATAGACACACTGCTTGATGATGGGGCTCGATTAAATAAACTAGAAGATTTGTGACATCCGTTTGGTCTGTGAACTAATTTTATAAGCCGACAAGTTCCCTTGCTTAATATAAAGAAATTAAGCAGGGTTTATATTACCTGGGTTCTTAAAGTTCCCTTTAAGGGTAAGCCCCTATAGTTAATTACATCTTAAATGACAGGAATCATTTAAGAAAACTCTCGATAATGATCAGTTGTTTTTCTCTCAAGAATTTCAAAGTTTAAGGATTCAAAGGATTGAATTTTGAAAATTTCAATAGGGAATGACTCAAATTTGAAACATTTTATTTCAGGAGTCCAAAGGAAGAGAAGTAGGAGAAGCTGAGAATCCAAGAGGAATCTTGGCAACTTCCCAAACAATCCTATTGTTTGGCTTGAATTTGAAAATATTATTTAATGTTTCAATCTTACCAATTTTAATTAATTAGGACTTATATTTGTATGATATAATCACACAAGTAGCCTCGAAGATGTGAGGGTTTATGTCGTACCAAACGACTACCTCGGAGTCCTAAGACCTGTTAGGGCTTAATTTGCATAACATGATTATGAAAATGCCTAACGAAAAGTTGAGGATTTAGGTTGCACTAGGCAAACTGCCTCGAAATCCTATGGCTTGGTTATTTAAAACTAGGAAAGGTTTTGCAGATGTAGATTCCAGTTTTGCTGACGACGATGGCCATGCTGCCCACTATGCTCTAAGCTCCTTATTGTTGCAGAGGTTTAATTTTAGAAAGTGAAAATCAGGAGATGAGAGAAGTGTTTTAGTTTAGAAAAGTTTTAAAGTCCAAATAGTTTTTAATGTTTTATTAGGGGAATCTTAAAGTTGATTATAACAACACCGGTTAAGATCCCACTGTTCCATCATTCCGGCACCGTTATTTTTATCGGATTCACTTAGTCTAGATGAATTTGCTAAACTCAACAGATTGAGTTCCACACTTTCATTTAGACTGTGAGAAATCCCGTTAGCAACACGTAGGTTACATCATCCGAGGTATTCCCGATTATCCAACAAGATGTTTTAATTTAGTTATAGTTGTAGTTTTGTGTTTTGTTTGTCATTAAATTTTGAGTTGTTTTATATTTTAAAATGTTGTGGCGGTGAATTTTATCTTGTGGTGACTTTTAATTTTAGTTTTGGGTTTCAGTTTTGTGGCTATCCTAAAGGTTTCAGTTTTCATGCAACAATCTTGTTTAACATGCAAGAAATGTAAAGCACAGTACATGTAAGTAACTTGCAATAAAATAAAAGCGTACCTGGAGGGTCTTCCCTTCATCCCAAGCTACACTTAAAGCACATGTTAAGGCATTTATATATTTGCAACAAGTACCTAAGTAAAGCTAAGGAAAGGTTTCGGTTGTCTACCAAAGTCCTTATCCTATTGCTAGTCAATCCCTATGACGTCTAGGTCCTTGTGTTTTGTTAAGGATGATTTTCTTCATCAAAGAACAATTAAGTTCAGTTGTTCTTCTAAAACATCTCATCATATTGAGAAAGTGCTTAGGACGAGTCCTAAACATCTTTTCAATACTTCTGAGATTATTTTGAGTCCAAATGAATTTTATTGTACTGGTCAATTAATCATCCAAGAATTCAATTAAATTTTGTCTCTTGCTCAGTGAATTAGGATGTTTCATTATCTTATGAGTAAAGTGACATTTCACTTAATGCTCCATTTAAGAGTTATGATAATGCAAGCCTTTAAGGGCAAATTAGTTTGTTAAAGAATTTAATGATTTAAAATTGGAATTGATGATTTAAAATGGTTTAATTTAGTTATGAAATTTTAATAAATTTAAGTTTGAAATAGTGTTCAAGTTGTTTTAATTTAATTAAATCTTTATATTTTAAATGATCTCAATGTATTAGGTTAATTTAGATTATTCAATTTAGATTTTAATGATTTAATTTTAATTTAATTGAAATATTTTAGGTTAATTTTTAATTGGTTTGATTTTTAATTATGAATTATTTTTTAGGTTGATTTTGATTTTTCAAGTTTGTTTTAGATTTGCTTTTCAAGTGATTTCAAATTAATTTTAATGTTTTAAATTTATTTCAATTTGATTATCAAGTTATTCAATGTTTTAAGTTTTTAATTTAATTAAGGTTTATTTTCCTTTTAATTATTTAAATATTAATTTCAATTATCATTTTTGAGTTTGATTAAAGGTTGAATATTATTAAAGTGATTCATTTAGGGATTTTTAAATTAAAGGATTGATATCTTCTTAAATCATATCCCTAATCTTAATTATCCAAATTTTAAATTATTCTTCCAAAATTCATATTGTTTAATTAATTAAAATTTACTTTAAATATTTTCAAGATGATTAATGGGTTTCTACCCCATAATTTCCTAGGTTTCAATCATCTAAGATAAAATTAAGATCACATATTTTACCCTCCATTTTGATTAAACCTAAAGTTTTAATTAGGGGTTAAAATTCTTAATTACTGTTATGCCCTTTTAAGCCTAATTATTTCATAACTCATCAAATTGAGCTCAAATGAGCTTAAAATTTTTATGTCACTTCACTCACATGTCAATTAAGACACTGGAGAAGAAAAATATGATTTTTCTGAATTTAATTTAATTTATATAATTATCTTAATGAAAAATAGGGATTTTTAATGGAAATTAAACAACATGACCAAGGCAAGGTTTCTGTCCTTAAGAAAATTATGGGATGTTCCTATTGACCAGAGAACCACTTGGACCAATTTTAGTAATTTTTCAAATTATATTTTATTTATTATAATTATTTTGACTTTTGGAGTGTTAATTAATTATAAAATAAAATTAAAGTTAAAAAATGAATTTTATATTTTTCATATATCTCTCTAATCTCAAGGAGTTCAGAAAAACAAATTTTATATTTTTCTGATTTTTTTTGATTTATTAGAATTAATTTAGAGACAATGTAGGAAAATTCATTTTTTAATATTAAAAATTGTTTCAAGGCTTTAAAATTCAATATCTTAACCTATAGACTTAGGAAAAATATTTGGTTTGTTGCTAAGTGATTAGGAAGCAAAATATGACATTTTTATGATTTTTAATATTTTTATGATTTTTATTATTTTTTAATTATTAGAATTTTAAAATATGATTAAAAATGAAGATTTTTAGAAAATTTTAATTTTCTTAGACTCCCCTAACATCAGAGAAGCCCCAAAACCATTTTGGTGAATTTTTGAAATGTATTTTTGGAGTTATGAATTTTTAAAGTTTAATTTTGGTCATGTAACTTAATTCGTCCATTTAGTGGGCCTAATCACCTCCAATTGGTTTCAAATTTTTATGTGAGGTTCCTCTGATCCTAAAGACCAGTGGAGAATTATTTTCAAGTTATTTTGATGTATGGCTACTCTTAATTAATTAAAATTCCATTTTGAGTATTTTGGCCAATTAGGGTTATTCTTAATGAATTAACTCAAACCATAATTTTCTTAGGGTCCTCTGGTCCTAAGATACTTCCCCAAATTTTCCCAGAATTTTCTAAGTAACATATTACATGAATTAAAATATCAAAACAGGTACAAAAATTTGGAAAATCAATAACTTGCCATAGAGGTGGCCTCTAACCTTGGAAAATTCAGGGAATGTTCCTAAGATCAGAGGCTACAAAAGCCCTATGGTCTCATGCCATGGTGAATTGTCTATGTAAATGGAGAATTAAAACATTTAAATGAGTAAATAATTAATTAAAAAAAATACTCATCAAATTAAATCAATTCTTTTTCCACATTATTCTCCTTTATTCACTAAGCAAGAGGGTTTTTTTAGTTTATTTTTATGATTTTTCTATGCAAAGTTATGGATTTTTGAAGTCCTGGGTAATTAAATAAATAAAAAATACCCTATTTATCTACTTATCCACGCGGCGCCGACTCATCCTCGGTAGCTCCAAAAGCCCACGCGTCGCCTCCCTATTCGACGCCGCCATCTGACTCAGCACTCCGGGGGCCCGCGGTTCATGTCCCATTCACTCATCTGATGCGATCTGCACCGTCCATTCGATACACGCTCGATCCAACGGCGGTCGATCATCGTCTCCGACTAGTGTGTCCCGAGAGCCGTCCACACTCAAACCCTAAGATCTCTCTCATTTCTCAACAGATTTTTGTGTTCTTATGCTCTTTGGATTCGTATTGAGGAGACGAACACAACCAAATGGTTCATGTGCTATGAAATTAAGCCAAGCAAAATAGAGAATCGCTTGAAGCTCAGGAGGAAGAAGAGGTCCATACCTTGGCTCTAAGAAGTGAAGCTTCAATCAGAGAGTTGTAGCACCTTCGATTACACCCAAGGAAGCTCCAGATGAAGTCTCTAGCTCTGGGGAATTGCCTAGGTATGAAAGTGACCAAGGCCGATTTCAAAGCTTGGCCGATAGAGAGGATGGCTGGCCTGGTGAGGGAGCTTTCACTGGGGAACTCCTTCTCTAGGTCTTGTGCAGGTGTGGGTGAGTTTAAATTGATTTTGGTGGAGGTTTCAGAGTTGTCCTGGTTTTTAGGTGGATTTTTGTCTGAGAAATTAAGCTATGTTAATGGGGATTAGGGCAAAGGGACACTGGGAATAAATTGCTCTGGGTTAGGAGAAGGTCCTGGAACAATTTTGGCAGTGTTTTGTTAAGCTCTGGTTCATCACCTCATTTGGCCGAGAGGTGGTGGAGTTTAAACAGAGCTGGCTGGAGGGCTTCCCAGGGGGAGTTAGGGCTTGGGATCAGCTGCCTTGGTCAAGGGAAGAACAGCCACAGAGGCCATTGGGCATGGGGCAGCTTAGCCAGGGAGAATTTGGGAGTTTGGCTAACATGGAGCTCTAGGCCATGGCATTTTCGGGCGACCCAGGCGGCTGGCTGGCAGGGTCAGGTCACCATCTTGACTCAGTGAGTCTAGGGATTGAGTTTTGTGCAAACAATGGGGGTTAGCCATGTGAAAAGTAATTGATTTAAGTGGTATGGGGAGAGGGCTATTTTGGGTTCAAATATGTCCAAGTCATGGATTTGGGTTTGGTGCACCCACCAAGGGACTGATTTGGGCTGAGGGAGGTCAGGTAAGTCAGCTAGATTAGTGGGGAAAAGTCACCATCTAAGCATATTTAAGTTTAAGCATGGTTTAGGGGAAGCATGAAATGGTTTAATCACTCCTAAGGGAATCATTAAAGGACTCCCTCCTTTTGCCCAATATGGTATGGTCACATGAACACCAATCACATGGCTTGCATGGGGCTTAAGGATGGCTTCATGGCTACCCTATGACTTGCCCATGGCTTGGCTCAATTTCATGAAAATTGATTACTTGGAATTTTGATGGATTTAGGGGAAACTGGCATGCGGCTTGATTTGGAATTATTTGATTATTGATTTAGGACTTAGGGATGATTTCAATTAAAAGGATGATGATGGGAATTTCACATTGGCTTTAGAATAAATTTTGGGCTTTTTGAACTTTGGTAAAAATGGGCTTTTAAAGGCTTTATGGAAGTGGGCTTTAGATTTTAAAATGGGCTTATAAATGAAAGTTTTGTGAAGGACCATGCCAAATAAATGTTGCATTTAGTTTACGGATACATCATGAGTGATTTGTAAAAGGTTTGGTGTCATTTGGAGTTGAAATGGGTTCAATTTGGGCCTTTTTGATAATGGGTTCAAAATGGATCAAATTGGGCCAACTTGGGTTAAGGTTGGACCAATGTTGGGTTTGATGTAAAATTAATGTTGAAAAATGTTTATGGGGGTGTGATAAAGAGTTTTCAACTTTGGTTAGGCTTTGATTTAGGGATTTGGGCCTATTTGGGTTAGGTTTAGGTTTAGGCCAATTTAGCGGATTTTGGTTTTGAATTGAAATTGGATCCAAATGTTGATAAGATTGGGATGGGATTTGGTCTAAATTGATATTGGGGATATTGAATTGAAGTTTAGAATTGAATTAGATCAAAATTGAGGTCAATTGGGTTAGTTTGGTGGGACATTGGGTCCACTTAGGTTAAAAAATAGGTCAAATTGGGGGTTTTGGTAAAAGTGGGTTAAATTGATAAAATTAGCTTATAGTGTAGTTGAACAAAATAAAATGGGAATATTTGGGTTTTTTTGAAAGTTTCTGGGAATTTTCTGAATTTTTGGGTTAAAAGGGTATTTTGGGTATTTAGAGGGTATTGAGGGGGATTTTTGGAATTTTTGGTATATTTGGCCATGAATGATCAATTTGAGTGGGGGGAAATGTTTAGGATTGGTTTTGAGGAATTTTGGGTAATTTAGGCAATTTTGCAAATTTTGGGCAATTTCAATGGCATTTGGTCGGCTTGGTGGGTTTAGGGTCCCGGGGGTCAATAATTGAAATTTTAGAAAAATGAAGATTGATCAAGTGAGAGTGAAATAAAATCATTTTGGTTGAGCAATGAAGCCATATTAAGCTCACAGGAACCATGAGAGGACTTATTTTAGGCACTCAATATGTTGTTCCTAACCCTCTTAGCCAGGGGCCTAGGGGTTGAGGTCCATCCACATGAATTGCCTACATGAGTTGGGGAGTCAAATTGGTTAAAGGTAGTTTTAGGGTTAGGAATGTGTGTGTGTGGGAGTGTGGTGTGTGCAAGCTTACCCCCACCAGACCAGGCCAGCCAGGGTAATCCTAAGGCCAAAGAGTCCTATAGGAAACTCATCCTTTAAACCTCCACATTTGATTTTAACCCTCCAAGTGGCTTAGGGGTTTACAATCAAACTTGTAGGGTTTGAAGGGAGTCAAGAAGTGTTTTGAATTTCTAAGTGGTGGGTTCCATCTATAGTCCTCTAGGATAGTCAAAGGGAAAGCTTAATGCTAGATCCTAAGTACTAAGGAGAGAGGAGAGAAAAGACCTCATCAAAAATGAGGTCAACAAATGGACCCCCAATAGCTGTGGTGTGCTAACCAAGCACATCGCGCGTATTGGCATTGACCGAAGAGATCAACAAAACCAACACAGATGTCTAAGTGACACACTCAGAACGAAGCATAGAAAAATTTCCGCTGGGGAGTATCAGGTAAACCTCCAAGACTGAAGATTCCTGAACTCTCGCTGGGGAAAAGAAAAGGAAGTAAATTCTAGATCACAAGATCTAGAGAGATTCGATTTTAGATTTGTTTCATTTTCTATTTCAAGTTTTAAGGTGTGAGTTTAGATTTCGGTTTGAGTTTCAATTCCGATTGAAGTTCGATTCAAGATTTATTTCAAGAGAGATTTCGTAGAAATCCGAGATTTGAGGTGAGCGTCGGAACATAGGTTCCAACCTCAAGATTTAAAGAGAATTAGAATTTAGGCTCTAGCCTGAAGAAGAGAGTTAGAATTTAGGCTCTAGCCTCAAGAAGAGAGTTGTAATTTAGGCTCCATCCTCGAAAATTTGAAAGAGAGCTAGAAGTTCAGCTCTAGCCTCGAAGAGAACTGGAAGTTCAGTTCCAGCCTCGAAACTTGAAAGAGAGCTAGAAGTTCGGCTCTAGCCTCGAAAAGAACTGGAAGTTCGGTTCCAGCCTTGGAAGTTTGAAAGAGTGCTAGAAGTTCAGCTCTAGCCTCGAAGAGAACTGGAAGTTCGGCTCCAGCCTCGGAAGTTTGAAAGAGAGCTAGAAGTTCGGCTCTAGCCTCGAAGAGAACTGGAAGTTCGCCTCCAGCCTCAGAAGTTTCAAAGAGAGCTAGAAGTTTGGCTCTAGCCTCGAAGAGAACTGGAAGTTCAACTCCAGCCTCAGAAGTTTGAAAGAGATCAAGAAGTTCGGCTCTAGCCTCGAAGAGAACTGGAAGTTCGGCTCTAGCATCGGAAGTTGAAAGAGAGCTGGAAGTTCTGCTCTAGCCTCGAAGAGAACTGGAAGTTCGGCTCTAACCTCGGAAGTTTGAAAGAGAGCTAGAAGTTCGGCTCTAGCCTTGAAATTTTGAATGAGAGCTAGAAGTTCGGCTCTAGCCTCTAAGAGAACTGGAAGTTCGGCTCCAGCCTCGGAAATTTGAAAGAGAGCTAGAAGTTCGGCTCTAGCCTCGAAGAGAACTGGAAGTTTAGCTCCAGCCTCGGAAGTTTGAAAGAGAGCTAGAAGTTTGGCTCTAGCCTCGAGGATACTGGAAGTTCGGCTCCAGCCTCGGAAGTTTGAAAGAGAGCTAGAAGTTCGGCTCTAGCCTCGAAGAGAACTGGAAGTTCGGCTCCAGCCTCGGAAGTTTGAAAGAGAGCCAGAAGTTTGGCTCTAGCCTCGAACAGAACTGGAAGTTCGGCTCTAGCCTCAGAATTTGAAAGAGAGCTAGAAGTACGGCTCTAGCCTCGAAGAGAACTAGAAGTTAGGCTCCATCCTCGAAAATTCGATCTGTATGAAGAGGGACCCAATACCATGCCCTCAGAACCAAATCGAACAAAGTTCGTGGCTCCGTGTCAATAGGACTAGTCGATCCTCTAACACACAGAGGAATGAGAATTGAAAGGTTGAAATTGAAGGATTCAGAATGAAAATCAGTCAGAGATTTAGATTTGTTTTAGTGATTCAATTCCATTTTCGTCTATGTGGAGTTTGTGTTTATTTGCAGTTTATTTTGACATTCAAATTCTTAAAAGGAAGGAATTCCTTATTCATTTTCTTTCTCTTTTCGTTCTTTGTTCGAAGTTCATTAAGCTTAATGGCGTTTCCTAGTCAATTTGCACAAAAATAGGTTAAGGCAGAACATGACATGTTCATTCTCATTCCAATCTGTTGAAAATACATCATACAACTTGATCCAAAACATGATGATATTTTCCTTAAAAATTCAGTATCTCATACAATCCTCGTAAATCTAAAACAGATTGTGTAAGATTCTTGTTGATTCTTCCAAAAGCATTTGTAAAAATCCATGTCTGAATAATAAGATACACGGACAATAACATCACCTTCCAAGCCACCCTTGGCAGGAATGCCGTACGGATGTGCATTGGAGGTTTTCTATCTCCCATGTAACTCACAGCTCGTAGGGCTGGAGACTCTCTAACTCTGGATCTGGCTGAAAATGAAAAGGCATCTTACTGTCGACCATCCTTCTGAAGGTGACAGAGATTCGTTCAACAGGCACTCCTGGGATGCAATGTTTTGCTATGTTCGCTCCATTTCCTTTTAATACCATGACGGAACCTCCCGGTAGTGGTATTTCCACCAGCCCTCATAATTTTCTGGGGCCCGCTATCCGGAGATCAGATCCGAACATGATATTACACTGGTTGACAAAAGATAGTGTGCAGAAAGGTCTGACAAAGTCATGATGGTCTATGTGTGGAGGTATGCAGTCGCCCTCCTTGTAAATGTTAATGATGCAGCTATTGGGTATATAATCTACAGGCAATACCCTCCATGTCACCATTCTCTTTACCATTCTTTTGATAATTTTTGGCATCGGATCCACCTCACTATGACGGAGTATCCCTGGTGGATTTCCTTTTCTGTTTTCTGCGAAGTTGTGTTGACCTCATTTTTGGTGAGGTCTTTTCTTCTCTCCTTAGTGCTTAGGATCTAGCCATAAGGTTTTCTCCTTGACTATCCTAGAGGACTAGAATTGGGACCCACCCTTTAGCAATTCAGCTACTTCTTGACTCCTCTTGGGATCCCACTTGGATGGTTGCAAACCTCTAAATCACCTTAGAAGGTTAAGACCACCATATGGAGAACCAATAGTGAGCTCCTATAAGGTTGTTCAAGCCTTAGGACTACCCCAGGTGGCCTCGGTCCCGGTGAGGTCCGGCTCACACACACTGCACTCTCACACACACCATCCTTACCCAATTCTTCCCCTGGTTCATTTGAGCACTCATGTGGCTAAGTCCAAACCCCTAACTCTTTGGCTAAGAGGGTTGGGAACAACCCATGAGATGTTTAGGGTGGACATTTCTTGGTCCATGGCTCACTTTAAACTTCATCATGATCAAAATTCAACTTTTGCCAAAATGCCTAGTTTTGACATTGGGTCCTTCAAACCTACCTAAAATTACCTAATTGCCCCAAATTTTCCAAAACTTCCAAAAATTACCCAAAATTCTAAGAAATCCTAAAGATCATTTTAAAACAACCCCCACCTTTTAAATTCACTAAAATACCCCAATACCCTCCAAATACCCTCTTGATACCGTAAAATACCCTTTTGGCACAAAATTCCAAAAATTCTAAAAATTCCTAGAAAATTTAAAAAAATCCCAAATATTCCCAATTTCATTTTGTTCAACTACACTATAGCCCAATTTTGCCAAAATAACTCACTTTTATCAAAATCCCCAAATTGATCCATTTTTAACCAAAATGGACCCAATGTCACACCAAACCCTCAATTTTGCCCAATTTCAATTCTAAACTTTAATTCAACATCATTAATATCAATCTAAACCAAATCCAAGCCCAATTTGATTCATATTGGAGTTCAATTCCATTTGAAAACCAAAATACCCCCATTTTAGTCTAAAGTGAATCCATGCCCTAAACCTACCAAATTGATTAGCCAAACCCTAAAATTTCTTCCTAATTGATGTTGGGAACTCTTCAATACATTCCCCTAGACCATTTGAAACTTTCAATTGGGTCTAAATGCCACCTTAGCCCAACTTGGACCCAAGTTGATTCAACCTTCCCTAAATTAACCAAAATACCAAAATCCACAAAATTGACCTTCCAATTGAACTCAAAACCATTCCATGTCTTCATGAAAGTTTTTCATGGCAATCATTTCTATGATTTTGCTCAAGACACTTGGACCTAAATCAAACCCAAACCCAAGTTAGCCTAACCCAAACCCAAGTGAGTCAATTTGAACCTATGACCTAATCAAACCAAATTGAACCAAGTGTGGCTAAACCAACCTTTCTACAGCCACCAAGTAAACCCTAGGAACCACCCTAGATCCACCTAGGCCAAGCTAAGTGAGCCATGGACCATGGGTTCCCCATTTTAAGGGATCTCTTCCCTTAAGTGGATAAATCCTCTTTTGCCTTACCCCAAAACATCCCCACAACTGCTAATCACCATTAAACCTCTCCATGACTCACCTGACCTCAGGGGCCAGCTCCCCTGTCCTTGCCGGCCGGCCTAGCTGCCGGAGGGGGTCAAAACCGAGAGCCACCACCCACCTAAACACACCCAAACTCCACCAAATGGCCACCTCAGCCAAATTAAACATTAGAGCCTTTCTGCCCTCCACCTAAGCAACTGAATCCACCCTTCAATTGAACCCAAAACCTGCTGAATGGCCCTGGCCATTTAAACACCAACTCTCAGCCATGAGAGAGGTGTTGAAATTTTTCTCAACAGAAGCCCTCAAAATTATTCCTAGAGCTCCTACTAGCCAAGAGAAGCTCATCCCCACTGTTATCCTGCCCTGAATCGCCCCAGCTGAGCCCAATTTCTCAGCTGAAAATTAGGCCAGAAACAGGACACTCTCTGAAACTTCACCAAATTCAAATTAACTCTTCCCACACCATCACCAGAGGTAGAGAAGGAGTTCCCCAGTGAAATCCCCCTCTCCAGGCCACCCAGTTGTTCCAGCCTCCAAGCTTTGTGATCGGGCCTGGTGGAAGTCAAGTCTAGGCATTTCACCACAGCTCCGGGCTTCATCCCTAGCTTCCTTGGACTCCAACGAACGTGTCGAGCCTCTCTGATAGAAGCTTCACTTCTTAGAGCCAAGGTATTGCCCTCTTCTTCCTCCCGAGCTTCCAGCGATTCTTCATTTCATTCAAGTCAATTTCATTGCATGTTAACCCTATGGATGTGTTCGTCTTCTCAAGACGAATCCATAGAGCATAAGAAATCGAAAATTCATTGAGAATCGAGGGAGATATTAGGGTTAGAAGGTCAACGGTCACGGGTGCACACCAGTCGGAGACGATGATCGGCCACCGTCGGATTGCGCATGTATCAAACGAAAGGCTCAAATGGCGTCGGACGAGGAGATGGAGCATGAACCGTGAGACGCGTGGCTGCTGACTCAGGTGGCGGCGTCGAGTGGTAGCGCGACACGTAGGGATTCGAAGCTGCCGAGGTTGACGCGGCGCTGACTGGTTTAAGTAGGAAATTAGGATATTTTCTATTTATTTAAATACCAGAAATTAAAAAATTCATATCTTTGCATAGAAAAATCACAAAAATAAAAGAAAAATACCCTCTTGCTCATTGAACAGAGGAGAATAATGTGAAAAAAGAATTGAGTTAATTTGATGAGTATTTTATTTTTAATTAATTATTTACTCATTTTGGTATTTCAATTCTCCATTTGCATAGACATTTCACCATGGCATGAGACCATAGGACTTTTGAAGCCTCTGACTTGGGGAACATTCCCTAAATTTTTCAAGGTAAGAGGCCATCCCTATGAAAGTTATGTATTTCTCAAGTTCATGTCACTGTTTTTGACATTTTAATTCCAAAAATTAGCATGTTGCTTACAAAATTCCAGGAAAATTTGGTGAAGTATCTTAGGACCAGAGGACCCTAGGAAAATTATGGTTTGAATTAATTCCTTAAGAATAATCCTAATTAGCCTAATCACTCTAAATTGAACTTTAATTAATTAGAGTTAATCACACATTAGAATGACTTAAAAATAATTCTCCACTGATCTTTAGGATCAGGGCAACCTCACATAAAAATTTGAAGTCAATTAGAAATGTTTAACCCTATTAAATGGATTAATTAAGCCACATAATCAAAATTAAACTTTAAAAATTCATAATTTCAAAAATACATTTCAAAAATTCACCAAATTGATTTTGGGACTTCTCTGATATCAGAGGAATCTATGAAAAATAAAATTGGAATTTTCTAAAAATTTTCATTTTCAAGCATATTTTAATATTTTTAATAATTAAAAAATAATAAAAAACACAAAAAGAATAAAAATCATAAAAATGTCATGTTTGGTCCCCTAATCACTCAGGAACCAATCAAATATTTTTCCTAAGTCTCTAGGTTAAGATATTTAATTTCAAAGCCTTAAAACAATTTTTAAATTAAAAAATGTATTTTCTAGCCTTCCCACTAAATTAATTCTAATAAATCAAAGAAAAACAATAAAAATGTAAAATTTATTTCTCTAACTTTCTTGAGATTAGAGGGATTTTTGAAAAATATAAATTTCATTTTTCAACTTTTATTTTATTTTATAATTAATTAACACTCCAAATTTAAAATAATTATAATAAATAAAATATAATTTGAAAAATCACCAAAATTGGTCCAAGTGGTCCTCCTGTTATTAGGAACATCCCATAATTTTCTTAAGGACAGAAACTTTACCTTGGTCATGTTGGTGAATTTTCTTTAATAATCACTATTTTTCATTAAAAATAATTATATAAATAATTAAATTCAGAAAAATCACATTTTCTCCTCTAATGTGTTAATTGACATGTAAGTGAAGTGGCATAAAAATTTTAAGTTCATCTAAGCTTAATTTAATAAGTTATAAAATAAATAAGCTTAAAGGGGCATAAAGGTAATTAAAAGATTTTAACCCCTAACTAAAACTTTAGGTTTAATCAAAATGGGGGTAAAATATCTGATTTTAATTTTCTCTTAGATGATTGAAACTTTGGGAAATCAAAGGGTAGGAACCCATTAATCACTTTAATAAACCAAAAGTGAAACTTTAATTAATTAAGTAATTTAAATTTTTGAAGATTAATTGGAATTGGATTATTAAAATGGGGATATAACTTAAGAGGATTTTAATTCCTTAATTTAAAAATCCCTAAATAAATCACTTAATAATATTTAACTCTTAAACTTAAGAGGATAGATGGAACTAATAATTAAATGATTAAAAGTAAATAATTCTTAATTTAATTAAAACCTACATCATTAAATAATTTAATAATTGATTAAAACCTAAAATGTTAAATAATTAAAAAGTAAATTAAAATATTTGAAACTAATTTAAAAATCATTTCAAAACAAACTTAAATCAAATTTGTAAATTTTAAATAATTTTAAAACAACTTATCTTAAAACATGATGTTAAAATTAAATTAATTAATATAATTAATCCAAATTAAATCATCAAAATTTAATAAATAATTTGAACACCTCTTTTGACGTAAGTTAATTTAAAAAATTAAATTAACATAAAATATTGATATCATTTATAAAAAGTTTAACTTAAATGAATCAAACATCATTCCAAACTTAAAATCATTGATTAACATTTCATAATTAAATCACATTAAAGTAAATCATCAACTTTAACTTCAAATAATCAAAATCTTTAACAAATTAACTTGCCCCTGAAAGCATTAAATTATTATAACTATTAAATGAAGAGTTAAGTGAAATGTCATTTCACTCATAGGATAATCAAACATCCTAGTTCACTGAGCAAGGGAACAAAACTTAACTAAACCTTTGGATGATTAATTCACCTGTGTAATTAAATTCACTTGGACTCAAAACTGTCCCAGAGGTATTAAAAAGATGTTTAGGATTTGTTCTAAGCACTTCCTCAATACGATGGGTAGTTTTAAAGAACAATTGAACTTAATTGTTCTATGATGAAGAAAATCATCCTTAACCAAAATTAAGAACCTAGACGTCATAGAAAATGACTAGCAATAGGATTAGGACTTTGGTAGACAACCAAAGCCTTTCCCTTAGCTTTACCTAGGTACTTGTTATAAATATTTAAATGCCTTAACATGTGTTTTAAGCGCAGCTTGGAATGACGAGAAAACCTTTAGGATAGTCCCTGAACTGAAACCAAAACTAAATTAAAAGTCACTACAAGATAGAATCCACCGCCACAACATTCAAAATATAAAACAACTCAAAATTTAATCACAAACAGAACACCAAAACTCAACTTTAACTAAATTAAAACGTCTTGTTGGATGATCAGGAATACCTCGGATGATGTAACCTACGCGTTGCTAACGGGATTTCCCACGGTCTAAATGAAAGTGTGGAACTCATTCAGTTGAGTTTAGCAAATTCATTTGGACTAAGAGAATCCGATAAAAATAACGATGCTGGAAGGATGGAACCGTGGGATCTTAACCGGTGTTGTTATAATCAACTTTAATATTTCCCTAATAAAACATTAAAGACATTTGGATTTTAAGATTTCTCTAAAACAAAACACTTCTATCATCCTTTGATTTATGAATTCTAAAACTGAACCTCTGCAACAACAAGGAGCTTGGAGCATAGTGAGCAGGACGACCATCGTCATCAGCAAAACATGTGGCTACTTCAGAAAAACCTTTCATAGCATTAAATAACAAAGCCATAGGATTTCGAGGTAGTTTGCCTAGTGCAACATAAATCCTCAACTTTTCATTAGGCATTTGCATGATCATGTTATGCAAATTAAGCCCTAACCGATCTTAGGACTCCGAGGTAGTTGTTTGGTACTACATAAACCCTCATATCTTCGAGGCTATTTATATGATCATGTCATATAAATATAAATCCTAATTAATTAAAATTGGCAGGATTGCAACATTAAATAAACTCCCAAATTGAAGCCAAACAATAGGATAGTTTGGGAAGTTGCCAACATTCTTCTTGGATCCTCAGCTTCTACTTCTCTTCCTTTGGACTCCTTAAAATAAGCTGTTCCAAATTTGAGCTAATCCCTATTGAAATTCCAAAATTCAATCCTTTGAAACATCAAAATTTGAAATTCTTGAGAGAAAAACCACTGATCATTATCGAGAGTTTTCTTAAATGATTCCCGTCTTTTAAGATGTAATTTACTATAGGGGCTTGCCCTTATAGGGAACTTTAAGAACCCAGGTAATATGAACCCTGCTTAATTCCTTTATATTAAGCAGGGGAATTTGTCGGCTTATAAAATTAGTTCGCAGACCAAACGGATGTCACAAATCTTCTAGTTTATTTAATCAAGCACTATCATCAAGCAGTGTGTCTATTCTTCGGGATGGATGCACGGTTTGTGATGCGGTGCTCGTTTATATAAACTATTTGGGATGTGAGATCGGTTTCATTTTTCATATCTTAAAATATTTTCAATCTTAAAATTATTTTCAAAAATCAAATACTACTTTTCAAATTATATATTTAAATTAAATATAAAATTCACCGATAATTTCTACAGGCGACCTCCTTTTCAAAATACAACATAACCTAAAAATATGCCGACAAGTTGTAGCAACACCCGCACTGGATAGTAAGTCTTCCTTTTCCTGCCATTCATCTTCGGGGTTCTGAATAGGTTTTCTCCCTCCGACGACCAGCTCGGCCCATTTTCCGAAGCTCGGTAATGCATTCCACAATCTGCTATTATTCGTAGTCTGAGAACACGTATGTATGCAGTTCAAGGCCTTCCAAGATGTTGACCCTCTTGCCTTGAATTCTCTCGAAGTATTCAAAAGTTTTCTTTTCAACTTGTTGTAATTTCTCCAGCTCGTATTCCGGGATTATCTAAAGTCCTCGGGGTCTGGTAACATACTGCGGGATGTACGGCTCAACCCCAACACGCTCTCCTGCATGTCTCGGCTCCTCGGGGATAGTCTCTGTCGGGACATCCTCCTGGGTTACTTTTGCAACAAGACTCTTTAAAACTGGTAGCTCTATCTGGCGTCAATGTACTATCTCCATTTCTATTTTCCTCAGGATTTCTTTCATCCTTTCTGCTGTTCTTGGAATTGACTTCCTCCTTTCTGTTTCCTGACGAACCAATCTCTTCGAAGTATTTGTACTGACGGTAGCGACTGTCTCTTCATGCTGATCTGCTGCCAGCTTAGTCAGCATCTTGCGAATGCCACGATTCTTGTTTCTTCGTTGAGTAAGAGTGAGAGTGGCTCTCCTCACCTCTTGAATTTCTGTGGGCATGGCGCTGACAAGCCTGCCCTCTATTGTAGCAACCACGGACTTAACTTTCTTGTCCTCTCCCGTTGCATGAGCGGTGTTTGATTTTCTTTTCTTGCTAGTAGACGGCTGACTTGGGCCACCCAATTTCATCACTGTATGGCTGCGGAGTTCTTCCCGGTCAATTGGGGTCCAATCATTTTCTTTGTATTGTAGCCCGGCCAGTGTGAAATCAGAATCAATTTCAATCACGGCTCCATCCTTCATCCTCTTTTCATCGAGTGCCAGACTCACGCCATTCTTAAAGTTCAGAACCAACCGCCCGTTCGACATTTCCCTGCGAAAAACAAGGAAAGGATCAGGGGCTGTACTAAGAACAAGAACAATAAGAAAACATTTATTAATGAATAATTTATTTACTTCTTTTAAATTTTAAAGGAAGTATGAAGAGATGAGGAAAGATCAGGAATGAATTGATTTAAAGGAAAAGATCAAAATTTTATCATTTCACATATTTTCTTTTTAACACATTTTTTGTTAATGTTTTTTATTTTATCATCCAATTTTTTTTTATAATTTGGGTTCGGACCAAGTTACGAATGATTACTCCACCCGTGTTTCTAGGAATGAGACTCCACTTTTAAAGTCCATCCTTCGAAACATCAGGTTGCGTAATACTTCTTCAAGTATCGTCCATTAATTGGAAGCATAGGTCATTCTCCATGACAGTTAACAAGCTGGTAGGAACCCCCTGAGTAGACTGTCTCGACTACGAACAACCCTTCCCAAGTTGATTCAAATTTACCACCTATCTTGCGGTGTGCAAGGATAGGTCTTCTGAGTACTAGAACCAAATCACATCTTTAAACGTCCTTGGGCGGACCAGTTTATCGTGGGCCTAGATCATCTTGGCTTGATACAGTTCCAAATTTTGCTGCGCTGAAAGTCGTTTCCCTTCTAAGCTTTCCAATTCTTCTAGTCATAATTTGGCATTTTCTTCTGTAGTTATCTTGTTCGCAACTGTAATTCTGAGTGACGGAAGCTGAACCTCTAAGGGTAAAACGGCCTCAGACTCGTACACTAAGGCGTAAGGTGTAGACGGAAGCTGAAAGTTGTTATGTTGGCCCATAAAGCTTCTAACAACTTCTAGTGCCAATTTCTTTTGTTGTCATCCAAAATTTTCTTTAATATTTGGACGAGCGTTTTATTAAAAGCATCGGCCAAGCCGTTCGCTCTTGGTAGTAAATCGTCGAATAGCGCCAGTCGATTCCGTGTCTCCTGACGAAATTGTTGATCTTCGTACTCTTGAACTCGGACCCATTATCTGAAATGATTCTGCGCGGTACCCCGAAACGGTAGACAACTTGATTCTTGAAGAACTGTAGCACGTGGTGTGCCTTCACTTCTCTGAGCGGTACTGCTTCTGCCCACTTGGAAAAGTAATCTATTGCTGCAAGAATGAAGCGATGTCCCCTTGAAGAAGGCGGTTCTATCGGGCCCATAATATCTGTGCCCCAACATTCAAATGGCCACGACGCAATTGTCGGATGTAGCACATTTAGAGACTGATGTAGAACCACTCCATGCACTTGGCATTGGTGACAACTCTTGGCGACCTTCATGAAATCGGTCATCATTGAGGGCCAGTAGTACCCTAATCTTTTAATCTTCATTTTCATCTTCGGACCCGACTGATGAGCGCCACAAAGTCCTGAGTGCACATCTTTAACAATTTCACGAGCCTCGGACTCGCTCAGGCACCTTAGCCACATCTGATCGAAAGACCTTCTATATAACGTATTATTTATTAATGCATAAGACAGTTCTTTTCTTGATCCGATGGGCTAATGACTTATCGTCCGATAGGTTTCTGTTTGCGGGTAGTCTAATAGCGGTCGACGCCGATCTTCGCATTTTCCATTCTTGCCACAATTGTTTCTTCTTCTTTTCCTGACTTGTGTATCGTGTCCATGTCGAGCTGTGAGAGAACCTGACATCCCTGAACTGCACTTCAACTGATTCATCCTGCAAGCAGGTAATTTCTTTTGCAAGGCGGGCTAACGCATCTGCAAGAGCGTTTTCTCTCCTGGGAATCCTGTAGATCGTTACATTCGGAATCTGCTCCAAAAATTTCATTGCATACTGAAAGTACTGCTCGACTCTTGGCTTTAGAATTTTGTATTGTCCTACGACCTGTTGAATTATCAACTAAGAATCCCCATAGATGTTGATATCCATTATCCCCATCTGAATTGTTAATTCCAATTCGGTTATAAGGGCTTCGTACTCTGCTTCGTTGTTTGTACATGGTTTTGTTAAGTGGTAGGAGTACCTTAACATCCCCCACTTTGGTGTTATAAAATTGGTCTGATTCCTACCTTACCGACACTATCGTTTGCAATTCTTTATTTCTCTGTGCTGAAGATTGTTGACCTCTTTTTTGGTGAGGTCTTTTCTTCTCTCCTTAGTACTTAGGATCTAGCCTTAGGCTTTCCCTTTGACTATCTTAGAAGACTAGAAATGGAACCCACTACTTAAAAATTCAAACACTTCTTGACTCCCTTCAAACCCCACAAGTTTGACTATAAACCCCCAAGTCACTTGGAGGGTTAAGATCAAATGTGGAGGTTTAAAGGATGAGTTCCCTATAGGACTCTTTAGCCTTAGGACTACCCTGGGTGGCCTGGTCTGGTGAGGGTTGACTTGCATACACATTACACTTTCACACACATTCCAATCCTAAAACCAGTCATGCCTAGCTTGACTTCCTGACTCATGTAGGTAATTCATATGGATGGACCTTAACCCCTAGGCCCTTAGCTAATAGGGTAAGGAACAACATAGTGAATGCCTCAAATGAGTCCTCTCATGGCTCTTATGGGCTTGATATGGCTTCATGGCTCAACCAAAGTGATTCCATTCTACTCACACCTGATCAATCTTCATTCCCTCAAAATTTCAATTTTTGACCTCCGGGGCCCTACACCCACTAAACCTACCAAATGTCCTTGAAGCTACCCAAAATTTGCAAAATTACCTTAATTACCCAAAATTCCTCAAAATCAGTCCTAAACATTTCCCCCCACTCAAATTGATCATTCGTGGCCAAATATACCAAAATTTCCAAAAAAACCCCCAATACCCTCTAAATACCCAAAATGCCCTTCTTAACCAAAAATTCCATAAATTCCAAAAATTTCCAGAAAATTCCAAAAATTTCCAGAAAATTCCAGTAATTTTATTTTGTTCGAATACACCATAAGCCAATTTGGTCAATTTAACCCACTTTTACCAAAACCCCTAATTTGACCCATTTTTAACCCAAGTGGACCCAATGTCAAACCAAATCAACCCAATTGACCTCAACTTTGACCCAATTCAATTCTAAACTTCAATTCAATATTCCCAATGTTGATTTAGACCAATTCCAAGCCCAATTTGATTGAAATTTGGATTCAATTCCAATTTGAAGCCTAAAGCCCAATTTTGGCCCATGACCTAAACTTAGCCCAAACCAACCCAATTCAACTCCAATTAACCCCAAATCTTCTCTAAAACCTTCCTAACATCCCCACAAACAAAAAACTAACAAGATTTGCCCCAAATTTGAACCTAAACTCCACCCAAACCTAACCCAAAACCAAAATCCCCATTTTTTGCCTAAACCCAAACCTAACCCAAATGGGCCCAAATCCCAAAATCAAAGCCCAACCAAAGTTGAAAACTCTTTGTGACACTCCCATAAGCATTTCTCAACATTAATTTTACATCAAATGCAACCTTAGCCCAACCTTGGCCTAAGTTAGCCCAATTTGACCCACTTTGGCCCCTTTACCAAAAAAGCCCAAATTAAATCCAATTTCAAATGACACCAAACCTTTTCTAAAATGTTCATGACACATCCCTAAACTAAACCCAACATTTTTTTGGCCCAATCCGTCACAAAATTTCCATCCACAAATTTGTTTTCAAACCTAAAGGCCCAGTTTGTTAAACCATCCTAAAAGCCCATCTTCACCAAATCCAAAAGACCAATATTAGCTCCGAAGCCCAAATGACAATTTCTTCTCATCATATCTTTAATTGATATCATCCTTAAGTTCTAAATCAATAACCAAATAATTCCAAATCAAGCTTCATGTGAATTTCCCACTAAAATGCCAAAGTATCCAAAATCCATTTTCATGAAATTGAGCCAAGGCTTGCCCCAAGCCCAAATGAAGCCATGAAGCCATCCTTAAGCCCCATGCAAGCCATGTGAGTGATGTTCATGTAACCATGCCATATTGGGCAAAAGGAGGAGCCTCTTTCTTGATTCCCTTAAAGTGATTAAGCACTCCCATGTTTCCCCTAAACCATGCTTAAACTTAAATATGCTTAGATGGTGACTTTTCCCCACTAAGCTAGCTGACTCACCTGATCTCCCTCAGCCCAAACCAGAGCTTGGAGAGGTGAACCCAACCCATTTGCATGACTTGACCCATTTGGATCCAAAATCACCCCTCTCCCCATACCACTTAAAGCTAAACTCTTTACACATGTCCATGGCTAATTGACTGCACCATTGCCAACCCCTGACCCTTCTGATCAAGATGGTGACCTAACCCTGCCGGCCAGCCTCCTGGGTCGCCGGAAAATGCCATGGCCGAGAGCTCCATGTGAGCCAAAATTTTCAATTCTTCCTTGCTGAGTTGTCCCAGTCCAATTGAACACCATGGCTATTCTTCTCTTGCATAGAGCAGCTGATCCCAAGCATCAAACCCCCTGCGAAGCCCTCCAGCCATGTCTGTTTAAACCCACCACCCTCTCGGCCAAATAAGGTGATGAACCAGACCTAAACAAAACTCTGCCAAAATTGCTCCAGGACCTTCTCCTCACCTAGAGCACTTGATCCCCATTAGATTCCAGCCCCAATTTCCCCCAGCTGAGCTCAATTTCTGAGTTCAAATTCAAGCCCAAAAATAGGACATCTCCCAAACCTCCACCAAATCCAAATTAAACTCACCCACACCTGCACAGGACCAAGAGAAGGAGTTCCCCAGTGAAAGCCCCCTCTCCAGGCCACCCAGTTGCTCTAGCCTCCAAGCTTTGAAATCGGTTGTGGACACTTTCATACCTAGACAATTCCCCAGAGCTAGAGACTTCATCTGGAGCTTCCTTGGGTGCAATCGAAGGTGAAACAACTCTCTGATTGAAGCTACACTTCTCAGAGCAAAGGTATGGATCATTCCTTCCTCTCGAGCTTCCAGTGATTCTCCATTTTGTTTTTTTAATTTCATAGCATGTAAACCGTATGGATGTGTTCGTCTCTTCATGAAGAATACATAGAGCATAAGAACACGAAAATTCGTTAAGAAATGAGAGAGTTCTTAGGGTTTTAGTGTGGACGGTCACGGGTGCACGCCAGTCGTAGACGATGAACAGGCATCGTTCGATCGAGCGTGTATCGAGTGAACGGTCCAGATCGCACCAGATCGAAGAATGTTACATGAACCGTGGGCCCTTGGAGCGCTGAGTCAGATGGCGGCGTCGAATGGGAGCACGACGGGTGGGCTTTCGGAGCTGCCGAGGATGAGTCAGCGTCGCGTGGTTAAGTAGGAAAAATATGAATTTTTTTATTTATTTAAATACCCAGAACATAGAAAATCCATATCTTTGTGTAGAAAAATCATAAAATAAAAACACCCTCTTGCTCACTGAACAGAGGAGAATAATGTGGAAAAGAAATCAAGTTATTTTGATGAGTATTTTATTTTTAATTAATTATTTACTCATTTCAGTATTTTGATTCTCCATTTGCATAGAAAATTCACCATGGCATGAGACCATAGGGCTTTTGAAGCCTCTGATCTTGGGAACATTCCCTGAATTTTTCAAGGTCAGAGGCCATCTCTATGGAAAGTTATGTATTTTTCAAATTTATGTCACTGTTTTTGGTATTTTAATTCCAATAATTAGCATACTGTTCAATAAATTCTAGGAAAATTTGGTAAAGTTTCTTAGGATCAGAGGACCCTCGGATAATTATATTTTGAATTAACTCAGTAAGAATAATCCTAATTAGCCTAAATACTCAAAATTAAATTTTAATTAATTAGGGTTAACCACACATTAAAATAACTTGAAAATAATTCTCCACTGATCTTTAGGATCAGAGGGACCTCATATAAAAATTTAAAGTCAATTGGAAATGATTAGCCCCACTAAATGAATTAATTAAGCCACATGATTAAAATTAAACTTTAAAAATTCATAACTCGAAAAATAAATTTAAAAAATTCATCAAATTGGTTTTGTGAGCTCTATGATATCAGAGGAGTCTATAAAAATTAAATTTGGAATTTTCTAATTTTTTTCATTTTTAATGATATATTTAATATTTTAATAATTAAAAAATAATAAAAATCACAAAAATAATAAAAATCATAAAAATGTCACATTTTCACTCCTAATCACTTAGGAACAAACCAAATATTTTTCCCAAGTCTCAAAATAAAGATATTAAATTTTAAATGCTTAAAACAATTTTTAATATTAAAAAAATGTATTTTTCCAATCTTTTCACTAAATTAATTCCAATAAATCAAAGAAAAATCAAAAAAATGTAAAATTTGTTTCTCCGAACTCCTTGAAGTCAAAGAGATTTATGAAAAATATAAAATCCATTTTTCAACTTTTTTTATTTCATAATTAATTAACGCTCCAAAACTCAAAATAATTATAGTAAATGAAATATAATTCAAAAAATCACCAAAATTGGTCCAAGTGGTCCTCTAGTCATTAGCAACATCCCATAATTTTCTTAAGAACAGAAACCTTACTTTGATCATGTTGTTGAATTTTCCTTGAAATCCCTTATTTTTCATTAAAAATAATTATATAAATAAATTAAATTCAGAAAAATCATATTTTCTCCTCTAATGTCTTAATTAACATATGAGTGAAGTGACATAAAAATTTCAAGTTCATTTAAACTCAATTTAGTGAGCTATGAAATAAATAAGCCTAAAAGGGCATAAATGTAATTAAAGAATTTAAACCCCTTTATTAAAATTTTAGGTTTAATTAAAATGGAGGGTAAAATATTTGATTTTATCTTTCTTGGATGATTGAAACTTTGAGAAATTAAGAGGGTAGGAACCCATTAATCACTTTTAATAAACAAAAAATGAAACTTTAATTATTTAAACAATTTAAATTTTGGAAGATTAATGAAAATTTGGATTATTAAAAATAGGGATATAATTTTAAAGGATATTAATTCTTTAATAAAAAAATCCCTAAATAAATTATTTGAATAATATTTAACTCTTAATTAAGATTAAAATGATAATCCAAACTAAATAAATTAAAATAAAAAAATAAATAACCCTTAAATTAAAGAAAAGTTCAAAATATTAAATAATTTAATAATTAAATTAAATTAAATTAAATTAAATTAAATTAAGTAAAAATTAAATTAAAATTAAAATTAAATTAAATTAACATTTTAACAATTATGTTAAGTTAAATTAAAAAATATTTAAATTAAATTAAATTAAATTAAATTAAATCAAATTTAAATTAAAATAAATTAACATCATTCAATAATAAAAGTAAAACGAATTTAAAATATTAAGATCACTTAAAGTATAAAGATTTAAACCAAAAATAATTTGAACACTATTCCAAACTTAAAATTATTAATTAAAACCTCATAATTAAACTAAATCACTTTAAACCATTAACTCAAACTTCAAATTAAGAATGATTAAAATCCTCAACAAACCAATTTGCCCCTAAAGGCTTTAATTATTATAACTCTTAAATGGAGTATTAAGTGAGATGTCACTTCATTCATCTGGTAATCGAATGCCCAAGTTCACTGAGCAAGAGACAAAGCTTAACTAAACTCTTGGATGATTAATTCACCTGTGCGATTAAATTTACTTGGACTCAAAATAATCTCGGAAATATTGAAAAGATGTTTAGGACTCGTCCTAAGCACTTTCTCAACATGATGAGATGTTTTAGAAGAACAATTGAGTTTAATTGTTCTTTGATGAAGAAAATCATCCTTAAACAAAATACAAGAACCTAGACGTCATAGGAAATGACTAGTTATAAGACTGGGACTTTGGTAGACAATCAAAACCTGTCCCTTAGCTTTACCTAGGTGCTCGTTGAAATATTTAAATGCCTTAACATGTGTTTTAAGTGCAGCTTAGGATGACGGGAAGACCCTCCAGGTATGCTTTTATTTTATTGCAATTTACTTTATTGCAATTTACTTACAGGCACTGCACTTTACTTTTTCTTGCATGTTAAACAAGATTGTTGCATGAAAACTGAAACCTTTAGGATAGTCTCTGAACTGAAACCCAAAACTAAATTAAAAGTCACCACAAGAAAAAAATTCACCGCCACAACATTCCAAAATATAAAACAACTCAAAATTTAATTACAAACAGAACAACAAAACTACAATTGTAACTAAATTAAAACGTCTCATTGAATGATCGGGAATACCTCGGATGATGTAACCCACGTATTGCTAACGGGATTTCCCACGATCTAAATGAAAGTGTGGAACTCATTCAGTTGAGTTTAGAAAATTCACCTAGACTAAGTGAATTCGATGAAAATAACAGTGTCGGGATGACGAAACCGTGGGATCTTAATCGGTTTTGTTTAAACAACTTTAAGATTTGTTTTAATTAAAATATTAAAAATATTTGGACTTTAATATTCCTAAACCAAAACACTTCTCTCATCTCCTGATTTTCACCATCTAAAACTAAATCTCTGCAACAACAAGGAGCTTGGAGCATGGTGGGCAGCACGACCATCGTCATCAGCAAAACTCGGGTCTACTTCAGCAAAACTTTCTTAGAATTAAATAACCAAGCCATAGGATTTCGAGGTAGTTTGCCTAGTGCAACATAAACCCTCAACCTTTTCGTTAGGCATTTGCATAATCATGTTATGCAAATTAAGCCCTAACCGGTCTTAGGACTCCGAGATGGATGTTTGGTACGACATAAACCCTCATATCTTTCAGGCTATTTGTATGATTATGTCATACTAATATAAGTCCTAATTAATTAAAATTTACAGGATTGCAACATTAAATAATTTTCCTAAATTGAAACCAAACCATAGGATAGTTTGGAAGTTGCCAAGATTCTTCTTGGATCCTCAGCTTCTCCTACTTCTCTTTCTTTGGATTCTTAAAATAAACTGTTCCGAATTCGAGCTAATCCCTTTTGAAATTTCCAAAATCCAATCCTTTGAAAATCTTAAACTTTGAAATTCTTGAGAGCAAAACCACTAATCATTATCGAGAATTTTCTTAAATGATTCCCGTCATTTAAGATGTAATTAACTATAGGGGCTTGCCCTTATAGGGAACTTTAAGAACCCAGGTAATATAAACCCTGCTTAATTCCTTTATATTAAGCAGGGGAACTTGTCAGCTTATAAAATTGGTTTGCAGACCAAACGGAAGTCACAAATCTTCTAGTTTATTTAACCGAGCCCCATCATCAAGCAGTGTGTTTATTCTTCGGGATAGATATACGGTTTGTGATGCGGTGCTCGTTTTTATAAACTATTTGGGATGTTAGATCATTTTGATTTCATATCTTAAAATTTTCAAACTCAAAATTATTTTTAAAATCAATGCTACTTTCCAAATTATGTATATATATTTAAATTAATTTTAAAATTCGCCGACAATTTCTTTAGGCGACCCCCTTTTCAAAACACCAAACCTAAAAATATGCCGACAGCTTCTGGCGACTCCGCTGGGGACAAGTTCATCTCTCCATTTTGATCAGATGATTTTGCTTTCATAAATCAGTAGTGAGTTCATACCCCTAATGGACCAAAACTATCATTCTTTCTCTGGCATACTACGTTCATTTCCATCTTGAACGGGTATAACCAACTTCTCTCAGATTTAGGAGCCACTATTTAGACACCCCTAAACAGAATGGTTCTGAAATCCTTTTACCTCTTTTCTGAGGTGGGGTGGACCCCAAATAGGTGTTAGCTTAGGAGAGGTCCTTCGGGTTGAGAAGTTTTGCGAGAATTGCTCTTCCTTTTCAATTCCGAACCGGGTCCCTTCCTTTTTCTATAAACTCCGTTCTTTAAACGTTTCATTCCTAATTAACAAATCCTCTAATAAATGAACATTTTAATAAACAAACTCTATTAAATCATAAATACATTAAGATAAATGAAAATGTGTTCGGACTCTTTCTTTTTCGTCCTAAGTTTTGTGACAAAAGGAAGCATAATTCGAGACTGACGTTCAAAATCTATCCTGTAGAAAATGACTGCGCCAAAGTTAATTTTCTCCTTCACCAATGGAATGGACTTCGCCGTCTATAAGGATGAGCTGCCTGATAATGGGATCATCCATTTTGGACAAGGATTCGACAACACAGATATCAAGTTCGCTGACGTCACTCTCTTCGCACTAATAGACAAAGTGCCAGAAATTAAAGAGCCTGTAATTGAGTTCAACTTGAAGTCGGCTCAAGAATTCCCTCCCCTGCAAAGGGTTCCAGCTAAAAGAAGTACTGCTATTCATAGGAGGACTGTTATATCTAACCCCACAGGTCTAGTCATCTATGCACCTACCCCAGCTTCTGCCAAACTAAAGGGGAAGAAAATCCAAGTCTGAGATGAGTCTGTCACCGTGGAGGGTACAGATTTTGTTACAATACCATCTATTTTCGAGATTGTGTCCAGTTCATGAGTTGCACCCCCAACTCGGACTCAAAGGAGAAATAGAAGAAGACAGATCGCCAAGATCGAGAAAGCCAAAGCTGCTCAAGTTGCTTTTCTAGAAGAAATTTCTGAGGAAAGAGAAGAACTGCCTGAGTATACACCTCTGTTGGAAGGAAGTAGGTTTCACCCCCTCTCTGCTGCATCGAATGAAGAAGACGTCCGAAGGATTGCCACTACACTACCCCGACCAGCATACTATAGTAACTGTAAAAGAAAAGGATTAAGACTACGCCATTCGCTCGGCTGCAAGCCGTGATAGAAAGATTGGCAAAGAAATAAAGAAGCCCCGTATCAGAAATCCTAAGAAGAATGGGACGAGTACCAGCTAGATCTCGCCTCGGACCGCGAGTAGAGCCTGTCACTACCGTAGACAAACCAAGGAAGAAAATGAGAGCAAGTTCACTTATTGTTGTGTCGGGCCATCATATTAGGGAGGACACCACCTACCAGCATATAGCTGACAGACCGTCTGGTCCTAGGCCTTCTGTTGCAAGAAGGATGGTGTGACGACCTATTATTACCGAGTCGAGACCAACACAACGGCCTGAGAAGAAAAGCCTCGTCAAAGAGCCTGAATCAGAAGGAAGTGCTACTGCAATAAAAGAAACTCCCGAAAAAGAAGTTCAACAAACATCACACGACAACCGCAAGACCGTCTAGAAGAGACCCCTCGAGGATGCTATAGGAAAGCTAAGGACGGATATCTGCCGGTTGCCAAAAGAAAGGGGAGAAAAGTTGGAAAAGGAAGTTGATTCATCAGAGTTCATGGATGAGGAGTATGCCTAGATCAATATGGTTGAGACTCGAGCATCATCAGCTTTGCAAGGTGCTCCGTCAGCTGTAGAAAGAGATGAACCAAAAGTGATGCAAGCACAGCTTTGGGAAAGAGATGACATAATTTCTTAGATGACAAAGAGGATGAAAGAGATGGCTGCTGCTTTAGCCACTTTCCAGAGTCAGGTACAGCCTCAGAAAGAAACACCCCAAGAGATCATCCATATCGCAGATGGAGGAAAAGAGATCACATCCATTAACGGAGATGAGCCACCAAAGAAGAATTCTGTACAAAGCATGATTCCCAAAAAGGACATTAAAAACATGGTAGAACAGCAGGTGCAAGAAGCTTTAGCACAATCCAAGAGTGGAGCATCTATTCGGATGGGTAGACCTTACCCTGAAGAGTTCGATGCAGTCCAATACCCGAAAAGCTTTGTACCACCTCTGTTTAAGACTTTTGATGGAACGGGAAACCCCCGGCAGCATGTCTCACATCTTTGTGCTAGTTGCTGCAATGCCGGTGGGAGTGACGCTTTACTCTTTCGTCAGTTCGTCAGCAGTTTGTCAGGGATTGCCTTCGATTGGTATGCAGAGCTGCCAAATGGCTCTGTCAAGACCTTTGCAGAGTTGGAAAACCTTTTCGTTAAGCAGTTCGCCGAGGGTTGACACCATATCACCATCGGTGATCTAGTGGCGGAGCACCAGAAATCGAACGAGACTTTGGTGGATTACATACTTCGATGGAGAAATTTAAGCATGAAGTGTGAACCATAACTTCAGGAACAGCATGCAGTTGGCATTTTGCTTAAAAGCATCCACGACCCGATAGTACTTCTCCTTAAAGGATTTACAATCAAGACTTTCGAGAAGCTGCTTAGCAAGGCCGGGAGCTTGCAAGAGGAAGCAAAGCAGCTAAGTTTCGTGGAAAAGAACGATAAGCAGAAGCCCATGAAAACATTCGAAAAGAAGTCCGGAATCGTCGTGGTAGTCGATAAAGGCAAGCAGCCAGTGCAGATACAGCCAGAGCGGCCACAGCCTAGTTATCAACCACCACAATGTACTTACCAACAACCTCAGTAGGGTTATCAACAGCCTCAACCAAGCTATCAGTCGCCTCAGCATTATGAACAATCGCCTCGTTCATCGCGTACCCTGAAAGAACTTCTAAATAAGGAATATCCATTCAAAACTGAAGCAGTGGCAAGGATGTTCCGCAGTTTAATGAAAACACCAGATTTTCAGCTACCAGAGCCCAAGAGGTCGGAAGAAGTCAATAAGAAAGATGATCCAAACTATTGCCCTTACCATCGGATGCTCGAGCATAAGATAGAGGCTTGCATCACTTTCAAGAGTTGGCTTGACGACAATCTCCGGAAAGGGAACATAACGATCCCGAAGGAATACATGAAGGAACCCCAAAAAGGAGGTTCCGTCAATGTTATTTCAACGGTTCCCATGGTTCCGATAGACCCTTACACAACCCAGGATGGATGGAGTACCGTCTAGACAAAGTCTTCAAAAAAAATCTTAGATCACATCCAAACCGCTTCGGTGCGTACTTCAACTCAAAGTTTTAAACCTGCCGAGCCGACACTATCGCTTGCAATTGAAGAACCGCCCCAGAAGGAGGAGAAGATCATAGAAGAAAAGAAAACCGAGGCTCCAAAGGGTAGACTAGGGGCTACTTATCCTAGGATGGTTGTTTCTGATTTTGGGGAGAAATCCCTCAAACCTCTGACTCTGTATGATTATTTGCTCGCCCCGGCAGGATCTTATAATGATTAGAGTTTTGGTGTTGGCTACGTCTTGACTGTTTCTAACGATTACGTAACTAACGACAACCAACCTAATCCGGATCTCGATTCCAATTTGATAAATGATTCTCAAATCATACTGAACCTCGATGACCACGACGAAGGAGAAGATGCTCACAAAGATGGCTACGAGAGCTCAACAAGCAACGAGTCCATTTGTGAATTCCGAGGAACTCCAATCACGATAGAATTGGAGTTATCAGGTTCCGAAGCAACTCCAGAAAAGCCAGTCATTCCGATTCAAAAGGAGACGCCAGTAGATTCACCACCAGATTCAGGACAAGTAACTGAAGTCAACCTAACAAGCGGAAAAGTTTTTCCCCCGAGAATTGGTCCAAAGGATAAAGGAAAGCAGGTGGTTGCTCAGGAAGAGCCAACCCCAGTAGTGGAATTTCCCAGTTGGAAGAGACGGAAGAGCCTGGTAATAAAGTGGATTATAACGTGCTAGCCCATCTTAGGAAGCTACCAGCCAAACTGAGTATATACGATGCTCTGATCCTGTCAAAGGAGATGAGGGAAGCTCGAATCAAGGCTCTACTTGATCCAGAGGTTTGTTTAGCTCAAATGGCCAGTAATTCCTTTGAAGAGGTTTGCTCGTTAAAAGAACAGCGAGGTGTTACCTTCAGGGACAATGATTTACTACTCGGAACGGTTGATCACAATCGACTGTTGTACATTTCAGTCACTATTGGAAAGTTTACGCTCTCCAGAGTGTTGGTTGATCCAGGAGCATCAATCAACATAATGAGCCTTCGAACGTTAGCATATTTGGAAATTAATGCTCGCGAACTTGAAGCGGACAAGATGTTATTAAGGGGGTTCAATCCGAAAGGAGAAAGAGCTCTTGGATCGATAACATTACTGATGAAGACCGGTGATTTAGCAAAGACAACCGCAAAATTCCACATAATTGATTCTGAGACATCATTCAACACTCTACTGGGTCAACCATGGATCCATGAAACCCGGATGGTACCGTTGTCTCTGAACCAGTGCATAAAGTATTACGATGGAGGAGAACAGTGTATCAAAGGTGACTTGCAACCATTCTCCGTGCATGAAATCGGAATTCATGAAGATGCAGCCTATTACGAGCCTCTCAAGAAAATAATCTTTTCCAGAAACGTTGTACCAAATGAAACAAAAGAAGTACAAGATGATAAAGAGTCAGAAATTCTAGTCCAACAGTTACTCACCACTCCCTTACGGTGAGATGGTGAAGGTTTCTGCAGAACTCGCACCCGAGGTCGAGACCGTGGACGAGGTCGTGGAAGAGACGTTGGAACAGTTGGACAGAAGAAACCAGTCATCGAAGTTGATTGGGAGACCAGTTCTGAAGAGGAAGAAATTAAGAAAGAAGTAACAACAGTAAATCAAAAGAAACCCCAGTTCAAGATGTCTCCCGAAGATGAAAAGAATGAAGAATACAAATCAATGTACGAGAAGATTAACCATTATGTACATACTATGACCCTGACCCCGATCTAGTCTAATAAGATCGAGGGTATGGTGGTCAAGGAAGTGCATGGTGGTGGTACTAAACCGATCAAATTCTACCGTGGTGCTTCTTCTTCTAATACTGAAAATGATGTACAATTTGAAGATGTTACTTCTTCTGAACTAATGGAACTGCCTTTTGAGTGGTACTCTCCCTGTGTTCAAAATTTAATTCAATGTGGTGTCTTACCTCGACGATGGATAAAAGGTCAATCACAACATTTCGAGAAGTTATGGAGCAATCCCAGTCAACTTCTCAATTCAAAACATGGTCTTGAATTCGGCACAGTAGGATCAGTTGACGATACTGGATTTTGCTAGGTTGTCACTTGCGAGCCTAATGAAGACTGCTTGGAAGCTTCAGAAGATCTCGAAGATCTACCAATCAGAGATGCTCCGCCAGAATTCGAAGAAGAAATTAAATCTACAATAGACGAGTTAATGGAAGTTAACTTAGGTACTAGCGAAGAGCCTAGACCGACCTTTGTTAGCTCCTTACTAAAAAAAGAAGACTTTGAAAACATAATCAAGCTATTAATGGAATTCAATGACTGTTTTGATTGGATTTATGATGAAATGCCAGGATTAGCTCCAGAGGTCGCAGTTCACAAGTTAGGAGTAGATCCCACTGCCGTTCCAGTTAGACAAGCTCCCAGAAGAATGCGTCTAGAGATTGAACAACAAGTTATAGCAGAAGTTAAGAAGCTAATAGACGCTAAATTTGTCCGTGAAGAACAATACCCGACTTGGTTAGCCAATGTGGTACCGGTCAGAAAGAAGAATGGTCAGATCAAAATCTGCGTGGATTACAGAGATTTGAATAAAGCATGTCCGAATGATGAATTCCCGCTACCCATTCCAGAATTGATGATCGATATTGCTTCAACACGTGAAGTCTTCTCTTTCATGGATGGATCATCAGGATACAACCAGATAAAGATGGCATCAGAAGATGAAAAGCTTACGGCTTTCGGAATTCCGATTGGAGTATCTTCGCTACACAGTGATGCCGTTTGGATTGAAGAACGCAGGAGCAACTTACCAAAGAGCAATGACGAGGATTTTTGATGATCTCATTCACAACCAAGTCGAGTGCCATGTGGATGATGTGGTCATCAAAAGCAAACTAAAAGAGGATCACTTGTATGATTTGAGAATCGTTTCAAGCGATTAAGATGATATAACCTTAAGATGAATCCCTTGAAATGCGCCTTCGGCGTCACCTCTGGGAAAATCTTAGTATTTGTTGTTCGACATCGTGGAATTGAAATCGATCTGGAAAATATTAAAGCTATCTTAGAAATCACACCCCCTAAACCTTGAAACAATTACGATCCTTTCAAGGAAAATTGGCATATCTTTGACGCTTTATCTCGAATTTGTCAGGAATGTGTCAGCCTTTTTCTGCTTTGGTTAAGAAGGATGCCAAGTTTACTTGGGACTCCAAATGTCAACATGCCTTCGATGACATCAAACAATATTTAATGACACCTCCTGTCTTAGCAGCCCCAGTCTCGGGTAGACCGTTGATACTTTATACCGCAGCTTTAGATGACTCTCTCGGAGCCCTGCTAGCCCAGGTTCAATATGAGGGACAAGAAAATGCTCTCTACTACTTAAGCCGTCGTCTAATTATGATGAAAGTAAAGTATCCTCCTATTGAGAAGCATTGTTTGGCCCTGATCTTCGCCGCACAAAAGCTTAGGCATTACATGCTTTCTCATAAGGTCAACCTTATTTCAAAGTTTAATCCGTTGCAATATTTGATGACCCGACCGACGCTTTCCGGTAGACTTGCCAGGTGGTCAATGATACTATTGCAATTTGATATAACTTTTGTTCCTCTTCGTGCCGTAAAGGGACAAGTCCTGGCAGACTTCCTCGCAGCACATCCTTTACCGGCAGAATCACCTCTCAACGACGACTTGCCAGATAAGAATGTAATGAGCCTAGAAGACCCCGATGATCAGCATTGGGAACTGTACTTCGACAGAGCATCTTCAGCACAAAAAGATAAAGAATCGCAAACAATAGTGCCCGGTAAGGCAGGAATCAGACTAATCTTTATAACGCCGAAGCGGGGAATGTTAAGGTATTTCTACCACTTAACAGAACCGTGTACAAACAACAAGGCAGAATACGAAGCCCTCATAACCGGAATGGAATTAACCATTCAGATGGGGATAACAGACATCAACATCTACATAGATTTACAGTTGATCATTCAACAGGTCGCTGGACAATACATAATTCTAAAGCCAAGACTCAAGCAGTACTTCCAGTATACCATGAAACTATTGGAGCAAATTTTGAATGTAACAATCTACAAGATTCCCAGAAGAGAAAATGGTCTCGCAGATGCGTTAGCTCGACTTGCAAAAGAATTTGCCTGCCTACAGGATGAGTCAATTGAAGTGTCAGTTCAGGGACGTCAGGTTCTCTCACAGCTCGACATGGATACAATACACAAATCAACAGAAAAAGCAGAAGAAACAATTGCAGCAGTGACAGAAAATACAGAAGATTGGCGACAGCCACTAATAGACTACTTCGAAACGGGAAACCTACCGGACGATAAGTCATTAGCCCATCAAATCAAGAAAAGAACTCTGTCGTACGCATTAATAAATAATACATTATACAGAAGGTCTTTTGATCAGATGTGGCTAAGATGCCTAAGCGGGTCCGAGGCTCGTGAAATTGTTAAAGAAGTACACTCAGGACTTTGCGGCGCTCATCAGTCGGGTCCGGAAATGAAAATGAAGATTAAAAGACTAGGGTACTACTGGCCCTCAATGATGATTGATTGCATGAATATTGCCAAAAGTTGTTACTAGTGCCAAGTGCATGGAGTGGTTCTACATCAACCTCCAAATGTGCTACATCCGACAATTGCATCGTGGCCGTTCGAGTGTTGGGGCACAGATATTGTGGGTTCGATAGAACCGCCTTCTTCAAGAGGACATCGCTTCATTCTTACAGCTACAGATTACTTTTCTAAGTTGGCAGAAGCAGTACCGCTCAGAGAAGTAAAGGCACATCATGTGCTACAAATCTTCAAGAATCAAGTTGTCTACCGTTTTGGGGTACCGCGCAGAATTATCTCAGATAATGGGTCCGCATTTAGAAGCACGAAGATTAAGAATTTTGTCAAAAGACATGGGATTGACTGGCGCTATTCAACAATCTACTACCCAAGAGCGAACGGCCTGGCCGAGGCTTTTAATAAAACTCTCGTCCAAATCCTAAAGAAAATTTTGGACAACAACAAAAGAAATTGGCATGAGATGTTGTTAGAAGCCTTATGGGCCTACAGGACGACTTTCAGAATGCCCACCCAGTCTACGCCTTACGCCTTAGTGTACGGGTCTGAGGCCGTTCTACCGTTAGAGGTTCAGCTTCCTTCTCTCAGAATTGCAGTTGCAAACAAGATCACTACAGAAGAAAATGCCAAATTATGACTAGAAGAATTGGAAAGCCTAGAAGGGAAAAGACTTTCAACACAGCAGAATCTGGAACTGTATCAAGCCAAGATGATCTAGGCCCATGATAAATTAGTTCGTCCGAGGACATTCAAAGTCGGTGACTTGATTCTAGTTCTCAAAAGACCTATTCTTGCACATCGCAAGATAGGTGGTAAATTTGAACCGACTTGGGAAGGGCCATTTGTGGTCGATACAGTTTACTCAGGAGGTTCCTACTATCTTGTAAATTGCCGTGGAGAGCGACCTATGCTTCCAGTTAATGGACGATATCTCAAGAAGTATTACGCAACCTGATGTTTCGAAGGATGAATCCTCATCCCTAGAAGCACGGGCACAGTAATAACTTATGACTGGGTCCGAACCAAAAATATAAATAAAGAAAATGGATGATAAAGAAAATCATTAAAAAAAATTTTAAAAAAAGAAAACATGTGAAATCATGATAATAAAATTTTTATCTATCCTTTTAAATCAAGTCTCACTCTTGATCTTTTCCTACTCCTATTTAAATTTGAAATTAACAAATAAAAGCTCTTCATTAATAAACTTATTTTTCTACTCTTCTTGTTCTTAGTACAGCCCCTGATCCTTTCCTCATTTTTCGCAGGGAAATGTCGAACGGGCGGTTGGTTTTGAACTTTAAGAATGGCGTGAGTCTAGCACTTGATGAAAAGAGGGGTGAGTGATCGAGATTGACTCTGACTTCACACCAGCCGGGCTACAATATGAAAAAAATGATTGGACCCTGATAGATCGGGAAGAACTCCGTAGCCATACAATGATGAAATTGGGTGGCTCAAATCAACCATCTACCAGTAAAAAGAGAAAAGCAAACGCCGTTCATGCAACATGAGAAGATAAGAAAGATAAGTTCGTTGTTGCTACAGCAGAGGGCAGGCTTGTCAGTGTCGTGCCCACAGAAATCCAAGGGGTAAGGAGAGCTACTTTCACAGCTACTCAGCGAAGGAATAAGAACCGTCGCATTCGTAAAATGCTGACTAAGCTGGCCGTAGATCAGCGTGAAGATACAATTGCTACTATCAATACAAATACTTCGGAGAAATTGGTTCGTCAGGAACCGGAGAGGAGGAGATCAACTACAAGGAAAGCAGAATAGATAAAGGAAATTCCAAGAAGAACAGAGATAGTACCATGACGCCAGATAGATGCACCAGTTCTGAAGAGTCTTGTTGTGAAAGCAACCCCGGAGGATGTCCAGACAGAGACTATCCCCGAGGAGCCAAGACATGCAGGAGAGCGTGTCGGGGTGGAACCATACATTCCTCAGTATGTTACTAGACCTCACCGATTGCAGATAATTCCAGAGTATGAGTTGGAAAGAATGCAGAATGTTGAAAAGAAAACTTTCGAATACTTTGAGAGAATTCGAGGCAAGAGGATCAATATCCTAGAAGGCCTCGAGCTGCATACAGATGTGTTCTCAGACTATAAACAACAACAAATTGTAGACTGCATACTTGAACTCCAAAGAATGGGCCGAGCTGGTCGTCTGAGGGAAAAGACTTATTCAGAACCCCGAAGGTGGAAGCCAGGGAAAGGAAGAGTTACAATCCAGTGCGGATGTTGCTACAACTTCGCAGTAGATAGAAAAGGAAATCCACCAGGGATACTCCAGCGTAGTGAGGTGGATCTGATGTCAAATGGTATTAAAAGAATGGTAAAGAGGATGATAACATGGAGGGTATTGCCTGCAGATTGCATACCCAACAGCTGCATCATTAACATCTACAAGGAGGGTGACTGCATACCTCCACATATAGACCATCATGATTTCGTTAGACCTTCCTGCATAGTGTATTTTGTCAACCAGTGCAATATCATGTTCAGATCTGACCTCCGGATAGCAGGCCCCGGTGAGTTCCGAGGGCCAGTGGAGATACCACTACCAGTAGGTTCTGTCACGGTGTTAAAAGGGAAGGGAGCGGACTTCGCAAAGGATTGCATTCCAGGAGTGCCTGTTGAGCGGATCTCTGTTACTCTCAGAAGGATGGACAACAGAAAAATGCCTTTCCACTTCCAGCCAGATCTAGAATTAGAGAATCTCCGGCCTTACGAGCTGTGAGTTACATGGGAGATAGCACACCTCCAATGCACATCCATACGGCATTTCTGCCAAGGATGACTTGGAAGTTGATGTTATTGTCCATGTATCTCACTATTCAGACATGGATTTTGACAGCTGCTTTTAGAAGAAAATTGAAGAATCTTACACAATCCATTTTGGATTTATATGGATTGTATGAGATATTAAATTCTCAAAGAAAATATCATGTATTGGAATCAAGATGTATGATGTATTTTCAACAAGATTGGAATGAAAGTGACCCTGTCATGTTTTGCCTTCACCTCTTTTTGTGCAAATTGACTGGGAAATGCCATTAAATTAAAATAACTTCGAGCAAAGAAGAAAGGGAAAATGAAAATAAACGAGAACTCTTTTAAGAATCTAAATGTCAAAACGAATTCTAAACTGACACGAACTCCAAATATTTTTGAAATTGAATCACCAAAACGAACAAAATGAATTTAAATCTTAATCTGAATCCTTCGATCTGAATCCTTTGATCTGAATCCTTCAATTATTCTTCAAAATGAAATCTGTTTGAAACACTTCTGAAATTCAAAATATTTTCCTCGACTTGTCACCAGGTCGAGTCTTTTCAACTTGGTAAACTTACCAGCTCCTTTCAATTCTCTTTCTTCTATGTCTTAGAGGATCGACTAGTTCTATTGACACGAAGCCACAAACTTTGTTCGATTTGGTTCTGATGGCATGAGACTGGGTCCCTCTTCATACGGATAAATCATCGAGACTGGAGCCTAACTTCCAGTTCTCTTCGAGGCTAGAGCCTAACTTCTAGTCCTCTTTCAAACTTTTGAGACTGGTACCAAATTCAAGTTCTCTTCTTTCGAGGTCGGTACCAAATTCCGAGTCTCTTCTGAATTTATACCAAATTTCAATTCTACACTTCCAAGACTGCTACCAAATTCTAGTTCTCTCTTTCGAGGTCGGTACCAAATTTTGACTCTCTTCCGAATTGATACTAAATTTTAATTCTACACTTCCGAGACTGGTACCCAATTCCAGTTCTCTCCTTTCGAGGTTGGTACTAAATTCCGACTCTCTTCCGAATTGATACCAAATTTCAATTCTACACTTCCGAGACTGGTACCAAATTCAGGTTCTCTCCTTTCGAGGTCGGTATCAAATTCCGACTCTCTTCCAAATTGATACCAAATTTCAATTCTACACTTCCGAGACTGGTACTAAATTCCAGTTCTCTCCTTTCGAGGTCGGTACTAAATTCTGACTCTCTTTCTGAGATTGCTACCAAATTTCAATTCTAAACTTCCGAGATTGGTACCAAATTCCAGTTCTCTTCTTTCGAGGTCGGTAACAAATTTCGATTCTCTTTTGAATTGATACTAAATTTCATTTCTAAACTTTTGAGACTGGTACCAAATTCCAGTTCTCATTCTGGGATTAGTACCTAAATTCTGATTCGCATCTTTCGAGATCGATACCTAAATTTCGATTCTCTTCCAGGATTGATACTTAAATTTCAATTCCGACTCTCTTTCGTGATCAGTACCTAAATTCTGATTCTCATCCTTTGCGAGGTCGGTACCTAAATTCTGATTCTCTCTCCGAGGCTGGTACTTAAACTCCAGTCCTCATCCCCTTTCAATCAGTACCTAAATTCTGATTTTTAACTGAGGTTAGAGCCTAAATTCTAACTTTCTTCTTCGAGACTAGAGCCTAAATTCTAATTCTCTTTTAAGTTCCGAGGTTGGAACCTAGGTTCCAGTTCTCACTTCAAATCCAGAATTTTCACGAAATCCACCTTGAAATCAGTCTTAAATCGAATTTTGACAAAAATTGAAACTCAAACCAAAGTTCAAAATCACAAATTAAAACTTGAACCAGAAAATGAAACAAATTTTAAATCTAATCTCTCCAAGTCTTGTGATTTGGAATTCACCTCTTTCTTCCCAAGCAAGAGTTTAAGGATCTTCAGACTTAGAGATCTGCCTGACACTCCCAAGCGGAAATTTTTCTCTACTCTGTTCTAAGTGTATCACTTAGACGTTTGTGTTGGTTTTGTTGATCTCTTCGGTCAACGCCAATAAGCACGGTGTGCTTCGTCAGCACACCACACCTATTGGGGGTCCATTTGTTGACCTCATTTTTGGTGAGGTCTTTTCTTCTCTCCTTAGTACTTAGGAACTAGCCTTAGGATTTCCCTTTGACTATCTTAGAGGACTAGAAATGGAACCCACCACTTAGAAATTCAAACACTTCTTGACTCCCTTCAAACCCCAGAAGTTTGACTATAAACCCCCAAGTCACTTGGAGGGTTAAGATCAAATGTGGAGGTTTAAAGGATGAGTTCCACTATGGGACTCTTTGGCCTTAGGACTACCCACAGGTGGCCTAGTCTGGTGAGGGTTGACTTGCATACACATTACACTTTCACACACATTCCAATCCTAAAACCATTCATGCCTAGCTTGACTTCTTGACTCATGTAGGTAATTCATATGGATGGACCTTAACCCCTAGGCCCTTGGCTAAGAGGGTTAGGAACAACATAGTGAATGCCTCAAATGAGTCCTCTCATGGCTCTTATGGGCTTGATATGGCTTCATGGCTCAACCAAAGTGATTCCATTCTACTCACACCTGATCAATCTTCATTCCCTCAAAATTTCAATTTTTGACCTCCGGGGCCCTACACCCACTAAACCTCCCAAATGTCCTCGAAGCTACCCAAAATTTGCAAAATTACCTAAATTACCCAAAATTCCTCAAAATCAGTCCTAAACATTTCCCCCCACTCAAATTGATCATCCATGGCAAAATATACCAAAATTTCCAAAAATACCCCCAATACCCTCTAAATACCCAAAATGGCCTTCTTAACCAAAAATTCCATAAATTCCAAAATTTTCCAAAAAATTCCAGTAAATCCCAAATATTCATAATTTCATTTTGTTCAACTAAACCATAAGCCAATTTTGTCAAATTAGCTCACTTTCACCAAAGCCCCTAATTTGGCCCATTTTTAACCCAAGTGGACCCAATGTCAAACCAAATCAACCCAATTGACCTCAACTTTGACCCAATTCAATTCTAAACTTCCATTCAATATCCCCAATGTCAATTTAGACCAAATCTAAGCCTAATTTGATTGACATTAGGATTCAATTCCAATTTGAAGCTTAAAGCCCAATTTTGGCCCAAGACCTAAACTTAGCCCAAACCAACCCAATTCAATTCCAATTAACCCCAAATCTTCTCTAAAACCTTCCTAACATCCCCAAAAACAAAACACTAACAAGATTTGTCCCAAATTTGAACCTAAACTCCACCCAAACCTAACCCAGAACCAAAATCCCCATTTTTCGCCTAAACCCAAACCTAACCCAAATGGGCCCAAATCCCAAAATCAAAGCCCAACCAATGTTGAAAACTCTTTGTGACACTCCCATAAGCATTTCTCAACATTAATTTTACGTCAAATCCAACCTTAGCCCAAAGTTGGCCCAAGTTAGCCCAATTTGACCCACTTTGGCCCCTTTACCAAAGAAACCCAAATTAAATCCAATTCCACTTTAAATGACACCAAACCTTTTCTAAAATGTTTATGACACATCCCTAAACTAAACCCAACATTTGTTTGGCCCAATCCTTCCCAAAATTTCCATCCACCAATTTGTTTTCAAACCTAAAGGCCCACTTTCTTAAACCATCCTAAAAACCCATCTTCACCAAATCCAAAAGCCCAAAATTAGCTCCAAAGCCCACATGACAATTTCTTCTCATCATATCTTTAATTGATATCATCCCTAAGTTCTAAATCAATAACCAAATAATTCCAAATCAAGCTTCATGAGAATTTACCACTAAAATACCAAAATTTCCAAAATCCATTTTCATGAAATTGAGCCAAGCCATGCCCCAAGCCTAAATGAAGCCATGAAGCCATCCTTAAGCCCCATGCAAGCCATGTGAGTGATGTTCATGTGACCATGCCATATTGGGCAAAAGGAGGAGCCTCTTTCTTGATTCCCTTAAAGTGATTAAGCACTCCCATGTTTCCCCTAAACCATGCTTAAACTTAAATATGCTTAGATGGTGACTTTTCCCCACTAAGCTAGCTGACTTACGTGATCTCCCTCAGCCCAAACCAAAGCTTGGAGAGGTGAACCCAACCCATTTGCATGACTTGACCCATTTGGATCCAAAATCACCCCTCTCCCCATACCACTTAAAGCTAAACTCTTTACACATGTCCGCGGCTAATTGACTACACCATTGCCAACCCCTGAGCCTTCTGATCAAGATGATGACCTAACCTCGCCGGCCAGCCGCTTGGGTCACCGGAAAAAGCCATGGTCGAGAGCTCCATGTGAGCCAAAATTTTCAATTCTTCCTTGGTGAGTTGTCTCAGTCCAATTGAACACCATGGCTGTTCTTCTCTTGCATAGAGCAGCTGATCCCAAGCATCAAACCCCCCTGGGAAGCCCTCCAGCCATGTCTATTTAAACCCACCACCCTCTCGGCCAAATAAGGTGATGAACCAGACCTAAACAAAACTCTGCCAAAATTGCTCTAGGACCTTCTCCTCACCTAGAGCACTTGATCCCCATTGGATTCCAGCCCCAATTTCCCCCAGCTGAGCTCAATTTCTGAGTTCAAATTCAAGCCCAAAAACAGGACATCTACCAAACCTCCACCAAATCCAAATTAAACTCACCCACACCTGCACAGGACCAAGAGAAGGAGTTCCCCAGTGAAAGCCCCCTCTCCAGGCCACCTAGTTGCTCTAGCTTCCAAGCTTTGAAATCGGCTGTGGACACTTTCATACCTAGACAATTCCCCAGAGCCAGAGACTTCATCTAGAGCTTCCTTGGGTGCAATCAAAGGTGACACAACTCTCTGATTGAAGCTACACTTCTCAGAGCAAAGGTATGGATCATTCCTTCCTCCTGAGCTTCCAGTGATTCTCCATTTTGTTTTACTTAATTTCATAGCATGTAAACCGTATGGATGTGTTCGTCTCTTCAAGATGAATCCATAGAGCATAAGAACACAAAAATCCGTTGAGAAATGAGAGAGTTCTTAGGGTTTTAGTGTGGACGATCACGGGTGCACACCAGTCGTAGACGATGACCAGACGCCGTCCGATCAAGCGTGTATTGAGTGGACGGTCCAGATCGCGCCGGATCGAAGAACATTACATGAAATGTGGGCCTTGGAGCGCTGAGTCAGATGGCAGCGTCGAATGGGAGCGCGACGCGTGGGCTTTCGGAGCTGCCGAGGATGAGTCGGCGCCACGTGGATAAGTAGGAATAATAAAGATTTTTTTATTTATTTAAATACCTAGAACTTAGAAAATCCATATCTTTGTGTAGGAAAATCAAAAAAATAAACTAAAAATAGATTCTTGCTCAGTGAACAGAGAAGAATAATGTGGAAAAGAAATCAAGTTATTTTTATGAGTGTTTTATTTTTAATTAATTATTTACTCATTTCAGTATTTTGATTCTCCATTTGCATAGACAATTCACCATGGCGTGAGACCATAGGGCTTTTGAAGCCTCTGATCTTAGGAACATTCCCTGAATTTTTCAAGGTCAGACGCCATCTCCATGGAAAGTTATGTATTTTTCAAATTTATGTCACTGTTTTTGGTATTTTAATTCCAATAATTAGCATATTGTTCAATAAATTCTAGGAAAAATTGGTGAAGTTTCTTAGGATCAGGGGACCCTAGAACAATTATATTTTGAATTAACTCAGTAAGAATAACCCTAATTAGCCTAAATACTCAAAATTAAATTTTAATTAATTAGGGTTAACTACACATTAAAATAACATGAAAACAATTCTCCATTGATCTTTAGGATTAGTGAGATCTCATATAAAAATTTAAAGTTAATTGGAAATGATTAACCCCACTAAATGAATTAATTAAGCCACATGATTAAAATTAAATTTTAAAAATTCATAACTCCAAAAATACATTTGAAAAATTCACCAAATTAGTTTTGTGGGCTCTCTGATATCAAAGGAGTCTATAAAAATTAATATTGGAATTTTCTACATTTTTTTCATTTTTAATGATATATTTAATATTTTAATAATTAAAAAATAATCAAAATCACAAAAATAATAAAAATCATAAAAATGTCACATTTTGACTCCTAATCACTTAGGAACAAACTAAATATTTTTTCCAAGTCTCAAAGTAAAGATATTGAATTTTAAATGCTTAAAACAATTTTTAATATTAAAAAATGTATTTTTCCAACCTTTTCACTAAATTAATTCCAATAAATCAAAGAAAAATCAAAAAATTGTAAAATTTATTTCTCTGAACTCCTTGAGGTCAAAGAGATTTATGAAAAATATAAAATCCATTTTTCAACTTTAATTTTATTTCATAATTAATTAACACTCCAAAACAAAAAAATAATTATAATAAATGAAATATAATTCAAAAAATCACCAAAATTGGTCCAAGTGGTCCTCTGACCATTAGAAATGTCCCATAATTTTCTTAAGGACAGAAACTTACTTTGATCATGTTGTTGAATTTTCTTTGAAATCCCTTATTTTTCATTAAAAATAATTATATAAATAAATTAAATTCAGAAAAATCACATTTTCTCCTATAGTCTTAATTGACATATGAGTGAAGTGACATAAAAATTTCAAGTTCATTTGAACTCAATTTAGTTAGTTATGAAATAAATAAGCCTAAAAGGGCATAAAGGTAATTAAAGAATTTAAACCCCTTTATTTAAATTTTAGGTTTAATTGAAATGGAGGGTAAAATATTTGATTTTATCTTTCTTCGATGATTGAAACTTTGGGAAATTAAGAGGGTAGGAACCCATTAATCACTTTTAATAAACCAAAAATGAAACTTTAATTATTTAAACAATTTAAATTTTGGAAGAATAATGAAAATTTGGATTATTAAAAATAGGGATATAAATTGAAAGGATATTAATTCTTTAATAAAAAAATCCCTAAATAAATTATTTCAATAATATTTAACTCCTAATTAAGATTAAAATGATAACCAAACAAGTAAATTAAAATAAAAAAATAAATAACCCTTAAATTAAAGAAAAGTTCAAAATATTAAATAATTTAACAATTAAATTAAATTAAATTAAATTAAATTAAATTAAATTAAGTAAAAATTAAATTAAAATTAAAATTAAATTAAATTAACATTTTAACAATTAAGTTAAGTTAAATTAAAAAATATTTAAATTAAATAAAATAAAATAAAATTAAATTAAATTAAATTAAGATTAAATTAAATTAACATCATTCAATAATAAAAGTAAAGCGAATTTAAAATATTAAGATCACTTAAAGTATAAAGATTTAAACCAAAAATAATTTGAACACTATTCCAAACTTAAAATTATTAATTAAAACCTCATAATTAAACTAAATCACTTTAAACCATTAACTCAAACTTCAAATTAAGAATGATTAAAATCCTTAACAAACCAATTTACCCCTAAAGGCTTTAATTATTATAACTCTTAAATGGAGTATTAAGTGAGATGTCACTTCATTCATTAGGTAATCGAATGCCCAAGTTCACTGAGCAAGAGACAAATCTTAACTAAACTCTTGGATGATTAATTCACCTGTGCAATTAAATTTACTTAGACTTAAAATAATCTCGAAAATATTGAAAAGATGTTTAGGACTCGTCCTAAGAACTTCCTCAACATGATGAGATGTTTTAGAAGAACAATTGAGTTTAATTGTTCTTTGATGAAGAAAATCATCCTTAAACAAAATACAAGAACCTAGACGTCATAGGAAATGACTAGTTAAATGACTAGGACTTTGGTAGACAATCAAAACCTGTCCCTTAGCTTTACCTAGGTACTTGTTGAAATATTTAAATGCCTTAACATGTGTTTTAAGTGCAGCTTGGGATGACGGGAAGACCCTCCAAGTATGATTTTATTTTATTGCAATTTACTTTATTGCAATTTACTTTATTGCAATTTACTTACACGCACTGCACTTTACTTTTTCTTGCATGTTATACAAGATTGTTGCATGAAAACTGAAACCTTTAGGATAGTCCCTGAACTGAAACCCAAAACTAAATTAAAAGCCACCACAAGATAAAATTCACCGCCACAACATTCCAAAATATAAAACAACTCAAAAATTAACCACAAACAGAACAACAAAACTACAATTATAACTAAACTAAAACGTCTCTTTGAATGATCGGGAATACCTCGGATGATGTAACCCACGTGTTGCTAACGGGATTTCCCACGGTCTAAATGAAAGTGTGGAACTCATTCAGTCGAGTTTAGCAAATTCATCTAGACTAAGTGGATTTGATGAAAATAACGGTGCAGGGATGACGAAACCGTGGGATCTTAATCGGTTCTATTTAAACAACTTTAAGATTTGTTTTAATTAAAATATTAAAAATATTTGGACTTTAAGATTTCTAAACCAAAACACTTCTCTCATCTCCCGATTTTCACCTTCTAAACCTAAACCTCTGCAACAACAAGGAGCTCGGAGCATGGTGGGCAGCACGGCCATCGTCATCAGCAGAACTCGGATCTACTTCAGCAAAACTTTCTTAGAATTAAATAACCAAGCCATAAGATTTTGAGGTAGTTTGCCTAGTGCAACATAAACCCTCAAACTTTTCGTTAGGCATTTTCATAATCATATTATGCAAATTAAGCCCTAACCGGTCTTAGGACTCCGAGGTGGTCGTTTGGTACGACATAAACCATCATATCTTTCAGGCTATTTGTATGATTATGTCATACAAATATAAGTCATAATTATTTAAAATTGGCAGGATTGCAACATTAAATAATTTTCCTAAATTGAAACCAAACCATAGGATAGTTTGGGAAGTTGCCAAGATTCTTCTTGGATCCTCAGCTTCTCCTACTTCTCTTTCTTTGGATTCTTAAAATAAACTGTTCCGAATTCGAGCTAATCCCTTTTGAAATTTCCAAAATCTAATCCTTTGAAAACCTTAAACTTTAAAATTCTTGATTGCAAAACCACTAATCATTATCGAGAGTTTTCTTAAATGATTCCTGTCATTTAAGATGTAATTAACTATAGGGGCTTGCCCTTATAGGGAACTTTAAGAACCCAGGTAATATAAACCCTACTTAATTCCTTTATATTAAGCAGGGGAACTTGTCGGCTTATAAAATTGGTTCACAGACGAAACGGATGTCATAAATCTTCTAGTTTATTTAACCGAGCCTGATCATCAAGCAGTGTATCTATTCTTCGGGATAGATATACGGTTTGTGATGCGGTGCTCGTTTATATAAACTATTTGGGATGTGAGATCAGTTTGATTTCATATCTTAAAATTTTCAAACTCAAAATTATTTTCAAAATCAAAGCTACTTTCCAAATTATATATATATATTTAAATTAAATTTAAAATTCGCCGACAATTTCTATAGGAGACCCCCTTTTCAAAACACCAAACCTAAAAATATACCGACAAAGATGCTCCGTCGAAGTACAATTCCCAACGTCGATCGTCGGGGTCTTCTAGGCTCATTATCTTCTCGTGTGGCAAGTCGTCGTTGAGAAGCGATTCTACCGGTAAAGGGTGTGCTGCGAGGAAGTCTGCTAGGACTTGTCCCTTTACGGCACGAAGAGGAACGAAAGTTATATCGAGTTGCAATAGTATCATCGACCACCTAGCAAGTCTTCAGGAAAGCATCGGGCGAGTCATCAAATATAGCAATGGATTAAACTTCGAAATAAGGTTGACCTTATGAGAAAGCATGTAATGCCTGAGCTTTTGAGCGGCGAAGATCAAAGCCAAACAATGCTTCTCAATCGGGGGATACTTTGACGTCGATCACAATCTTTAATATAAGCATTAACATCTTAAAAGATTTTAGGCCAATAAAATCTAGACTGTAAGATATTATATGCAATTTTATCAACACCAAAATGTCCCCCATAATCAGAATTATGAAACTTTTGAATAATTTCATAACTTTAGTCTAATGGAACACTTCTTCGAATGATCTGATCCTTTCCTTATTTATATAAAATTCATTCATCCCAAAAATAAGTCTTAGCTTCAGATAAAAATTTCTTCCTCTCTTGGTATATCAAACCATACGGTATAATATCACTGACAATAAAGTTTACAATGTCGCTATACCATGGAACACACCACTCATTAATAGTGAACAATTTTTCATCAGGAAAATGTTCATCGATTTCTTTTTCAAAGCAGAGAGATTTTTCATTTTTAAGCCTATACAGACGATCAACAATTTGATTATCAGCACCCTTCCTATCTACTATTTCAAAATCAAATTATTGCAAAAGAAGAATCCATTATAAGTCTCAGTTTTGCATCCTTCTTTTTCATTAAATATTTAATAGCAGAATGATCAGTATGCGCCACACATTTTTTTCAAATTAAATATGATATGAATTTATCAAAGGTAAATACTATAGCTAATAACTCTTTCTCAGTTGTGGTATAATTAATTTGAGCTTCGTTAAGAGTTCTACTAGCATTGTAAATCACTTTGAAAATTTTATCATATCTCTGACCTAAAACAGGACCAATAGCATAATCACTAGCATCACACATTAATTCAAAAGTTTTTTTCCCAATTTGGTGAAACTATAATAGGTTCAGTGATTAATTTTTTTTTAATGTTTCAAAAGCTTTTAGGCATTCATCATCAAAATAAAAAAATCACATCTTTTTCCAGTTAATATCATAAAGGCTTTGAATTTTTTGAAAAGTCTTTAATATAACGCCTATAGAAATTAGCATGTCCCAGAAAACTTCTAATTTCCCATTCATTAGTTAGGCAAGGTAAATTAGAGATAACTTGAATTTTTGCAGGATCTACCTCCATATCATTTTTTGATATAAGATGTAACAAAACAATTCCTCCTGCTATCATAAATTGGCATTCTTCCTAGTTAAGGAGCAATATAGATTCTTCACTACGTTTTAGAACTCTTGTTAAATGTTCTAAACATGATTCAAATGAAATTCTAAATACTGAAAAGTCATTTATAAAAAGTTTAATCCCTTCTTTAATTAAATCACAGAAAATTTCCATCATACATCTCTGAAATGTAGCAGGGGCGTTACATAAAACAAAGGGCATTCTTCTAAAAGCAAATATACCATAAGTATTGGTAAACATTATTTTCTTTTGATCCTCAGGAGCAATTTGTATTTAGTGGTAACCAATATATCCATCCAGAAAACAAACTATTTTATGCTCAGCTAATCTATCCAACATCTGATCTAGAAAGGGTACTGGAAAATTGTCTTTCCTTGTGGCAAGGTTTAATTTTCTATAATCAATGCATATTTGCTACCCTGTAACTTGTCTTTTTGGTATAATTTCATTATTTTCATTAATAGTCACAATAACGCCTCCTTTGTTAGGAACACAGTGAATAAGACTAACTCATGCACTATCTAAAATAAGATAGATTATTCCAACATCCAACCACTTTAAATTTCTTTCATAACAACTTCTTTCATGATAGGATTTAGTCTCCTTTGAGGATCAACCCGAGGTTTGCAGTTATCTTCCATAAGGATTCTATGCATACAAATTTAAGGACTGATTCCTTTAATATCATCTATTGTCTATACAAAGTCTTTCTTACATTTCATTAAAATTTCAAGCAAACTCTCTTCTTGTTTTTCAATCAATTGAGAGGAAATTACAATCAATAAAATTGAGGAATAACCTAAAACGTCATACTTTAAATGGGTAGGAAGAAACTTTAAATCAAGTTCAGAAGGTTTTTCAATTGATGGACTAAAAGATTCATCTTTTTTCAGTAATGTCCAATAATTCAAAATATTCATGAACATAATTTAAATCTTCCTCATGAAAATCTTCAGAATATTATAATTCCTCTTCTTACTCATGTTCCAACTCTTCACTTTTAGGTTTCTTTTCATAAGTTGACTTGAAATGGCATTCACTCAAATATCTGACAACATTCATCCTATAAATTCATCATCTTTACCTCTTACAGGATATTTCATTGATTTTGAAATATTGAATGTAACAGTTTAATCATTGACTCGCATCGTTGAAACCCCTTTTTGCGCATCTATCATCACCCTGCCTCCTCCATATCCAACATAATGAAATCAATATGAAAGATAAATTCATCCACTTTCACTAAAACATCTTCTATAACTCCTTTAGGATATGTGATTGAATGATTCGCTAATTACAAAGTTACAGTCATTGGGGTTATTTCTTCTAATCCCGATCTTTTGAATATAGATAATGGCATAAGTTTAATGCTTTCACCCTAATCACATAAACCATTTCCATAAAATCTATCTCCGATCGCACATGGAATTGTGAAACTTCCAAGATCTTTAAGCTTTTCAAGAATATTTTTCTGAATTATTGCACTACACTCCTTACTAAGTGCAACAGTTTCATTATCTTCAAACTTCTTTTTTTATTGAGAATATCCTTCATAAACTTCACATAGCTTGGCATTTGTTCTAAGGCTTCAACAAATGGAATGTTAATTGTAATCTTCTTAAATAATTCTAAAAACTTTGAAAATTGCTTATCAAACTTTTGTTGTCGGAGTCTCTGAGGAAATAGAGGTGGTGGCTTTTCTGAATCAATCTTAAGTGGAGAAATTGGTCTTTCCAAACCTTTCGGAGTGTCCTATTTTGGTTCTTTAATCTCTTCTTTCTCTTCTTCAATCTCTTTTTGAACTCTACCTTCCATATCTCTTCCACTTCTCCGTTGAATTGCTTTTACTTTCTCTTTATTCTTGTCTCTTGGATTTACTTCTGTATTACTAGGAAGTGTTCCTTGGGATCTACCACTTATAGAATTGGCAATTTGTCCCATTTGATTCTCAATATTTCTGATTGTAGCTCCTTGACTTTGCAATTGATTTCCCATTTATAACACCACTTCTTCAATAGACAACTTCTTCTCCTTAAATTTTGAAGTATTGTTAAAACCTAGAGGATATGTTGGTCCATAATTATTATTTCCTTGGTTGTACCAATTCCCCAATGGGTTTACTTCGTTGTTCCCCCGTTGTTAATTACTACCACATTGATTATTCGTATTCCAGTTAAATTTTGAATGGTTTTTCCAACCTGGGTTATAATAATAAGAATATGGGTTATTAGGCTTACTTATTGCATTCAAAATTTCTGATGAAGTTTGAGAATCAGCCATTTGGCCCAATGAATTTTCTTCAATAATGGAATTGACTGAAGAAAATTCATTCTAAATAGGTTTATCTTCCTTGAAATTGCAGGAACTTGATTTGCTAGCATTGCAAAAGCATCATTTTCATGAATGTTGGCTACATTTTTAAGATTTAACCATTCAGATGGCCATTGAAAATTATTAGTAGCCATTTCTTCAATTAAAGTATAAGCATCAGCAAACTGTTTAGACATCAATGAACCACCAACAACAACATCGATAATAGATCTAAGAGATCCAACTAATCCATTGTAAAAAGTCTAAATTATTAACCAATCTGGTATCGAATGATGTGGACACTTTCTTATGAGATCTTTAAATCGTTCCCATGCTTCCGATATATATTCACCTTTAAATTGACAAAAGGATGTAATATTTTTCTGAGCAGTTTTTTATGGTGGGAAATATTTAGCGAGGAATTTTTGCACTAAATCACCCCAAGTTCTGATAGATGCAGGTGCTAATGAATTTAACCACATCTTAGCCTTATCCCTTAGTGAGAAAGGAAAAATTCTAAGTCTAATAGCGTCGTCTGAAACACCATCATATTTAAAAGTAGCACACAACTCTAAAAAATTTGTAAGAGTTAAATTAGGATCTTCAGTTGGTGCTCCCCAATCTGGTTATTCGATACCATTTGGATAATAGCAGGTTTAAGCTCAAAAGAATTAGCAGCTACAACAGGGTGTTGAATACTACCATGAAGTTCATCCATTGTAGGGTTAGCATAATCTCTTAAAGGTGTAAATTCTTGATGGTTTCAACATTTTGATTTTCTTGATTCACTATTTCTTGAATATTTTTATCTTTTTCTGTAATTTTGATTTTTTTAATTTTTCTAATAGTTCTTTCTAATTCAAAATCGTAAGGCACAAGTCCCTCAGAACCTAGAATACGCATGCACAAAACAAAAAAAAATAAAATATAACACACTAACAAAAATAAGGAAAAGTATAAATTTTGATTTTTCTTTAATTTTCTTTAAATGATAGTTTAATTAATTTCCCCAGCAATGACGCCAAAAACATGATCTCTGAATATTTATGCTTACGTTTTACACTTTATATTTCTTTTCAATGATAATATCTCTTTTTTCTTGCAACGGTACTAAAAACTTGATTCCAAATCAAATAAAAGATCAACTTTAATTATTTTTATAATATGGGATTCTACGCAGGTATACGTATTGTTTATCAAGTAATATAGGACTTTCTGATTATGCCTCAAAATATCAAAACCACAGCGAAAATGTCTAAAATTTTAAAGAAAGCAGAAGAAACAACTTTTAATTGTTAAAATGATTTTGTAAAGTATGTTTTAACATAGAAAGTTTTAAATTTGTTTTTGATGTTTTTGTTTAAGAAAAAGTAAAGCAAGCAACTGAAATTAACAATACTATAGAACTATATGAAAGTAAATGAGAATGAAATATCTTTTTCCTCTTTCAATGAATCAGTAATAATTATGGAATGTTGTTGTAAAAGTATCTAAATGGGTTGTGCCAAATAGGAGCAATTATATTCTTTACCCTTACTTAGTTCAAAAAAGTACATAGGTTAATTTGAAGTTTTGAAAACTTGTATATGGGTTAGGCAGGGAAGTTACTAGCTCTCATTCTAGAGTTTCCTCTTCTCCCTCAACTTGAGGGCTAACATCTCATAAAAAAATTTAAAATAATAAACCAAATTGGGGGCTTTAGCCTGTCACTTTAAAGTCTTCTAATTTTACTCCTCATTAAAAAGCATATCTCCCTATTTATTTGCACTCAACCTTATGGACTACAAATCTCACACATATAATTTCATGTGATTATCTCCAATTGTTAGTTGAGAAAATAACACATTGGTTCTTAATGTTCTCAAAAAAAATGTTAACATCTCAATTGGCCAAATCAAGAATTAAATGAAGTGCAAGGTAGTGAATCATCACAACTTCTTCCAACATTAAACTCTTATACTTCGCTCAACCTCCTTCCATAATTTAATTACTTCATCATTTAAAAGGAAAAAGATAAAGAAAACTACTCATAACTCATGGAGAAAACACAAGCACAATTTCATTTGAAAGTAGAAATCATAGTGAAAACACAACAAGTCTTACTTAAAAACCAAATGTAAAAACAATGATAAAAACTTATCTGAAAATCCTCACCACAAGATTCTTGAAGTTCCTCTGAAACATTTGCTTTCCTCTAGATAACTACTTAGAGGTTGGTGCCTCACTCTAAGGATTGACTCTCCAAATTATAATACTAACTATGATAAAGTTAATTGGAAAAGTAATGAAAGTACGGCAAGAAGAAGATTTTCTTTCTTCCTCTTCCTCTTCAACCACTTCAAGCTTTCTCCAACCTCTCCCGCCAATACTTCTTTTCAAAAATATTCTCCTTTCAGATCTTTAACTCTTCATTTTAATAATTCTTCAAAAGGTGATTTGGTGTCTCTTCAAATTATGTCCAGATTCAATGTATCTACCAAAGGATGCATCTCTTCATTTGAATTTTCCGCCCAAAAGAATTTGAGGAAGTTTAAACTAAAAATTGCTTCAAATACCCCTTAAAAATGGAGCCAAATTTGATTTAATTTATCACTTTTAACTGTGACACCTATGCGCCAGCCATCGGTGTTTAGGCGCTAGAGGCTAATTTTGCACACCTTTCATTTGAGCTCCAAATTTTGATCGTTTTTTCCTTGTATCATCATAATCAGTCATTTTAATCACACCTAAAAGAAAAACACAAAAATACCTTCCATTAAAGTGCGATATCATCAAAAATAGGTATAAAAATGTGCATAAAAATATTATATATTTTAGGTGTATCAATTACCAACTCCATCATATATTTTGAAAGGAGTGGGAAAATCTTTATAAGGTATGGAATGTACTCATATGCCTCAGGATAAAGTCAACCCTTCCTCACGATAGATTTTCTTTGTTGAGTTGCCAAAGTAGCCTTAACATTTGATCCACTAAGGACTGTAGGCATGCATCAGAGGCAATATGCTCAGGTTGAGCAGCATCAGAGGATGATGCAAGGTTATACCTCGTCGGACCAATGGTTTTAGGTAGATGAGAGTGTGGGGGTGTGAGCATGTGTTTTGTGTAAGAGATATATAGAGAGGGTGAATGTGAGGAATGTGGGTAATGGTTTTAGGTAAGTGAGAGAAGGGTGAGTGTGAGGAAAGTGGGCTAGGATTTTGGGTAAGAGAGATAAAGAGAATGAGTGTGAGGAAGGTGAGCAAGGATTTCATGTATGAGAAAGAGAGGGTAAGTGTGAGGTATGTGGCTAGATTTTTAGTTACAAGAGGAGTAAGTGAGGAGAGGCCCAAGAATTCAATTTGGGTAGTGAGGGTAAATGGGCAAGGTTTAGATTGTCTAGATTTTGGGTAAGAGAAAGAGGGGGTGACTGTTAAAATGTTGTGCTAGTGTTTTGGATAAGAGAGGAAGTGTGAGTGGGGAGAGGTTCTGCTTTTTTATTGAGAGTGAATGAGAATAGTTTAGATGGTGGGAAAGATTGGAGAAATTTTTGACCGTGGAGAAGGAGAGGAAGAAGTTGAGAGTTCTTAGTTGTTTTGGCCATGGTGAGAAGAGACGGATAAAGTGCGAGTTCTTAATAGTTTTGGCCGTGGAGCAAGTGAGGGAGAATGTGTGACTATAGAAATATATATTTCACAAACTAAAAATTTTTTCAAATGAGGGAGAGGAGAATTTATACCTTGCTTAGAGTAAAAATCTTTAGTTTCCTTGCTTGAATGAAGTGAATCTTTTTTATTTTCTTTATGAAAAAGATAAGAGTGCGATGAGGTTTCTATTAAGGAAGGAAGAAAATAAGTGGGGAGGTAGAGGAGAATTTGGCCAAGTAGAGAAAAAGGAGATTGAGAGGGAGGAGTGAGGTATGTTGGTCTACAGGAGAAAAAAGAAATAGGGATGTGGAGTGGCTGAAGGATTTAGCTAGGAGAGGAGATAGAGTTAAATGGGAGGTATCCACTAAGACAGTGGGTTTTGTTCCACCTAAAAATAACAAGTTTTTAGTGCATATTTTATAGGCCTTTTTTATTCATTTTTGATGATATTGCACTTTAAAGGAAAGTATTTTACATGTTTTTGTTTTGATTTAGGTACTTGAAATGGACATTTAGAAAAAATGTAGGAAAAATAGAGAAATTTTGGGCAAATATTTGTTGCACTATAGCACCACCCCTGGCGCTAATAGCGCCAGTTTCCAAGAGTGGCGCTATAGCACTAGAAACTACATTTATAGAAGATCCATTGAATTTGGGTAAATTTTGGAGAGGTTTTTGAAGCAACCCTTGATTATTTTATATTTTCTATTAAATGAGAAGAGCATGGCTGAATTTAGAGACCTTTTGGAGCCTCAAAACTTCAACTGGGAGGCAATAGTAACTTAAGGTCTTCTTATTTTGTGTTTAAGTGGTAAGTGTGAGTGTGTTTTAGTGTGTAAAAATTTGGAGATTGTTTAAAAGAAACTCCATAAGTTTGCCTGGGGAGAAGAGTAAGGTACTTTGTATTTTTGTTTATGTTTTTTGGTAAAACTTGGATTTCAATGCAAATGTTTTATTTTTGTTTATTCTCTATGAATTATGAGTAGTTCCCATACATTCTCCTTGCATATGAGAATTAATCTTGTGGGATGAGAATGATTTAAAGACTTCTTTTTACATTTAAAATTGTGATGGTAATTTCACCAAATCTTCATTTACTTTACAACTAGTCACTTGTGAGATTAAAATTTGTTGATAAACATAATGCCCGAGAGGACTATAACTTCAAGCAACCTATGGATACCACAGTTCAATCTTGATGAAACTATTGCGATCACCAAGGTGGAGTGCAAAAAAATAGAGAGATAAGTTTTGATGATCATAGAATTGGTTAGTTCTAGGATGACTGAATAGATCCTTTCAAATTTGGCTTAAGGTTTAGTACCCTGATGTTGGGATTCGGTTAATATATATTGACTCAGGCTAGGGTATCTTAAGGTGAGGCTAGATTGGTACGATGTAGAATCGAGATGTTAAGGAATCAGCCTTAAGTTAGCCAATGTTCTTTGCTAGCACAACGAGGGGGTAAAGAATCAGGTATGCTTCTATTTGTCATAGTACATCAATTTGGTCTTAAATAATTTTCATCCTACATAGGTTAAAATCTCATAGCAAGGAGAAAGGTTTTCCATAAATTCCAAACTTGCTATTATATTTTATTAAATTGTTACATTTAGTTTTTGTTCTCTTTTTAGCATTATTTTTTAGTATGCATATCAATATATACCTTTCATCAGTCAAATTTGCAATTTAAATAAAAATTTTGTAAGTTGATTTTAAGAGTTACCGCTTTCCCATGGGATCGATACTGGAATTTTTAAGGAAAATCCTATATTACTTGAAATGATACCTATACTTGGGTAGCACCCCTAGTGTGAAAATCAATTGTATTTCATTAATCTTCAGATTTTGTCATGCTAATCGCTAGAAATAATTTGAGAAATACTTTCTAACAAAATTTTGGAGTTTAAAATGCACGTAATTATGAGTTGGGTCAAGTTTTGGCACATTGCCGAAGAAGCGATAGAACTTTTTTACGTACAATTTTATTTGAATTGTAAATTTAATATATATATATATATATATATATATATATATATTTAAAATAATAAAAAATAAATTGAAACATTAAAAATTAAAGAAATATATATTTTTTTTATATTTTTTCATTTTTGGTGTGATGTTTTATTTCTCTTCAATTATTTTTACTTTTTCATGCGTAGTTCTAGATCTAAAAATTTAGTGCTTTACGATCCTGAATTGAAACAGATTATTAGAAAAATCAAATATGAGGAAGACTTCATAATTCTCAGGAAATGGATAACACATGGCAAAATAATATTGAAATTCAAATTGTTGAAAATGAACATCATTATTTACAAAAATCTTTAAGGTATTATGCAAACCCTGCAGTAGATGAAATTCATTTAAGCATTTGAACTCCTGATGTAGAGGCTAGATCATTTGAAATTAAACCTTCAATTACATAAATTGTACAAAATAATTAATTTGGATGAACCCCATCTGAGGATCCCAATTTACATTGAGCAAGCTTTTAGAACTGTGTGCTACATTTAAATTTGATGGTGTATCAAATGATGTCGTTAGACTTAGAAATTTTCCTTTTTCATTAAGGACCTAAGATGTGGTTAAATCTTTTAGCACCTGAATCTATCAGAACTTATGGACATTTAGCTCAAAAATTTTTGGTTAAGTATTTTCCACCTTCAAAAACTGTGAAGCTTAGAAATTATATTATTTCTTTTACTCAATATGGAGGAGAGTTTATATAAGAAGCCGGAGAAAGATTTAAGAAACTCTTTAGAAAGTTCACATATCATGCTTTACTAGACTATTAATCATTCAAATTTTTTATAATGGGTTAGTAGGAACCCTTAGATCTATTATAGATGTTGTTGCTGGAGGTTCATTAACGTCTTAACTTTATGATGAAGCTTATTCAATAATTGAAGAAATGGCTAAAAATAACTATCAATGGCCTTCTGATGGGGTAAATCCTAAGAAAGTAGCTAGTATTCATGATAATGATGCTATTTTAATGATTGCATGTCATGTTGATGTATTGTCTAATAAGATAAACCAAATTAGAATGAATTTTCCTCAAACAACCCAAATGGTTGAAGAAAACTCATTAGGACAAATTATTGATTGTCATACTTCATTGGAAACTATAAATGCATTTAACTATTCCAATTACTACAACCTAGGTTGGAAAAGTCATCCTAACTTTAACTGGACTAACAGTTCTAGTGGTGGAAGTCAACAATGGGGGAATGCTCAAGTAAACCCATTAAGAAATTGGAAGAACCATGGCAGTGCTAACTATATACCTGCTTATCCTCCAAGATTTAATTAACAAGAAGGATAAAAAGTTGTCTATAGAAAAAGTGGTGTTGTAGATGGCTAATCATTTACAAAGTCAGAATGCTGCTAGTAGAAATAAGGAGAATCTACCTGGTCAAATTACTAACACACTTAGCAGTAGGCCTTTAGGAACACTTCTAAGTAATGTAGAGATTAATCCTAAAGACAAAAGTAAAGAAGTAGAGCAAGTTAAAGCTGTCCAATTAAGGAGTGGGAAAGAATTAAATGTTGAAGTTCAAATAGAGGTGGAGGTTGAGAGAGAAGTTGAAGAAAATGACCGACTAGAGAAATTATTCTTAAGGAAGCAAAAACACCAAGCTCTCCAAATAAGATTAATTTAGAAAGAACCCACCACCTTTTCCTCAAAGACTTAAACAGTAAAAGTTGAATCAACAGTTTTTAAATTTTTTTGAAATACTTAGGAAGTTTACAATTAATGTCCCTTTTGTTGAAGCTTTAGAATAAATGCCTAGTTATGCTAAATTTACGAAAGAAGTTTTAAATAAAAAGAGGAAGTTTATAGATTATGAGACTGTTGCACTTAGTGAAGAATGTAGTGCAATAATTAATAAAAAGCTTCCTCAAATACTTAAAGATCTTGGTAGCTTTATCATACCTTGTGCAATTGGAGAAAAATTTTATGGGAATGCTTTATGTGATCTGGTATGAAAGAGATTTTGTAGATGAATCAAATGACATATTTAGTTAGCAAATTATGAAATTTTAGATATTACTACTACTCTAATTCCATCTTTTGAAACACCTCTTGAACTCGAGATGATAGTTTTACTTACTTATCTTAATTATGCTTATCTGGGAAACTCGTCTACATTACCAGTTATTATATCCTCATATTTAACTGCAGATCAAAAAGAAAAATTATTGCAAATATTAAAAAAAATCATAAAAGGCCTTAGGATGGACTTTAGCTGATATTAAAGAAGTCAATCCTGCAATCTGTATGCACCGAATATTGATGGAAGATAACAATAAGCTTAGGCTGATTGTTAAAGGAGAATGAATCATATAATGAAAGAAGCAGTTAAAAAATATATTTTAAAGTGGTTGGATGCTGGGATTATTTATCCATTTTCATATAGTTCTTAGGATAGTCCTATTCGTTGTATTCCAAAGAAAAGAGGAGTGAATGTGGTTGAAAATGAAAGAAGTGAACTAATTCTAATAAGGCAAGTCACTGGATGGCGAATCTGTATTGATCATAGAAAATTAAATGATGCCACTAGAAAATACCATCTTTCTTTTCTTTTTCTAGATCAAATGTTGGATAGACTAGCAAGATACTATTATTTTTACTTTTTGGATAAATATTCTGGATACCACCAAATACCTATTGTTCCCGAGGATTAATATAAAACAACATTTACTATTCCTTATGGAACTCTTGCTTTTATAAAAAATGTCATTTGGATTATCTAATGCACCTACAACTTTTTAATGATGTATGATGTTAATTTTCTGTAATTTAATTGGAAAAGAAATTAAAATTTTTATAGATGATTTCTCAATATTTTGGAATTCTTTTAATTTATGTTTAGATCATTTAGTAAGAGTCCTAAAACATTGTGAAGAAACAAACTTTATTCTCAACTAGAAAAAATATATATTTATGATTTCAGGAGGAATGTGTTAGGGCATAAAATTTCTGAGAAAGGTGTGGATGTTGACCCAGCAAAAATTTATGTTATTACTGAATTGCCACCTCCTACGAACATGAAAGGAATAAGAATTTTTCTAGGACTTGCTGGTTTCTACAAACAATATATTAAAGATTTTTAAAAATTTTTGAAGCCTTTATGCAAACTTTTAGAAAAAGATGACAACTTTGATTTTAATGATGAATGCCTAAATTCCTTCAACTTAATAAAAGAGAAATTAATCACTGCAACTATTATTATTTCACCTGATTGGACGAAACCTTTTGAATTAATGTGTGATGCTAATGATTTCATTATAAGAGCTACTTTACGACATAGAAATGACAAAATATTCAAAGTGATAACTATGCTAGTAAAACCCTTAATGAAGCTTAATTACACTACCACTGAAAATGAGTTATTAGCTATAGTATTTGTTTTGATAAATTCAGATCTATCTTATTGGGACCAAATATGTTGTGCATACAGATCATTCCAATATGAAGTATTTAATGATTAAGATTGATGCAAAACCATGATTAATTAGATGGGTCATTATATTGCAAGAATTTGATTTTCAAGTTGTAGATAGGAAGGGTACAGATAAATAAATAGCTGATCATTTATTAAGGCTTGAACATGACGATAAAAAAGATTCAATTATTGAAATCAATGAGATTTTTATTGATGAATGGTTATAAGTGATTAATGAATGGGATATTTCGTGGTATGCTTTTGGTGAACTACTTGGTTAGTAATGTTTTACCTTACAGACTTGATAGCCATTGAAACCACATCAGCCTCAATTTTTGTAAAATTCTCCACTAGTCATTCAATACTAACGGCTAGGAATCAATTATATAACTCTTGTGCACATTGAATTACAAGCTTCTTCTTTAAGTCTTCATTCTTCTTATTCAATTCATTCTCCCAAGAAGACATCTTCGCTAACTTATCATCTTTTACAACTCAAATCTCTTTTCACTTAGACTTTAGAATGAAAATTTTGAAAAGAGCAAATATTCTCTTCATTTTCATGCTATTTATAGACTTTAGTAGAGCCTATACCCACTTCCCACGTTTTAAAACCACCAAATAATGTTCAAGGCCACTCTACCATGTTTAGTTCTTTTAGAACATCATTTAGGCATGTTTTTATAACTCTGACGTTTAACCGCCAGATTTGGGCTCTTAGGCGTCAGTGCTCATTTTAGCAAAGATCGGCTTAACACCCAAATACTCATTCTAACACATCTAAGACATCATATAAGGTATTAAAATTATCAATACAAATACTCATTCAAGGTTTTAGGATATTTGATATCCACAGCTCCATAGGGATAAACTTTTATCACAATAAATGGGCCCATCCACCTGAACTTAAGCTTGCCTAAATATAACCTCAATCTTGTCATATAAAGCAAAACTTGTTGCCCTGGCTCATTATTTTTAGTATGAATCTTCTGATCATACCATTTTTTCATCATATCTTTATAAATTATAGAATTCTCATAAGTATCATTCCTTATTTCTTCCAGCTCATTTAATTGCAATAATCTCTTTTTACTAGCATCCTTTAAATTATAATTAAATTCCTTAATAGCCCAATAAGCTTTACGCTCAAGTTCCACCAGTAAATGACAAGTTTTCCCATAAATTAACCTGAATGGTCACATTCCTATAAGAGTTTTCTATGCAGTCTTATAAGCCCACAAAACGTAATCAAGTTTGACTGAACATTCCATTTTTTTTATTTATAGATTTTTCCAAAATTTGTTTGATTTCTCGATTGGAAACTTCAACCAAATCGCTTGTTTGAGGATGATTAGCATTAGATATTTGATGATTGATATGATATTTCTTCAATAATTTTTCTATTATTGCATTTTTTAAATGACTTCCCCCATCAGTTATGTTCACCCTCGGCATTCCAAATCTGTAAAAATACATTCATTTTTAAGAACTTTGTAACACTTTAAGCATCGCATCGAGGTAAAGTAGCAGCTTCTATCCATTTACACACATAGTCTACTACTAACAATATATATAAATTTTTAAAAGATGGTTTAAATTGTCCCATGAAATCTAATCCCCAAACATCAAATATTTCAACATCCAAAATATAATTGAGGGGCATCCCATTTCTTCTAGAAATATTGCCTATAGGTTGACAACGATCATGGTTTTTAACATAGGCATTAACATCTTTAAAGATAGAAGGCTAATAAAATCCAGATTGCAAAATTTTTTATGTTCTTTTATCAACAACAAAATGTCCACCAAAATCATAATCATGACATTTTTGGATAATTTCAAAAGTTTCTTTTAAAGGCACAGATCTTTGAATAATTAGATCCTTCCCCTATTTATATAAATGGGTCATCCCAAAAATAAGTCTTAGCCTCAGATAAAAATTTCCTCTCTGTTGGTGTGTCAGACCATAATGTAAAATGTTACTATAAATAATGTTCGTAATGTCTGCATACCATGGAACATGCCATTAATTAATATTAAACAACTTTTAATCAGGAAAATGTCCATTAATTTCTTTTGCAGAACACAGTGATTTGATCTCCTTTGAGGATCAGCCATAAGTATGCAGTTTACTTCTATCATAATTTTATGCATACAATTTGAGGGATGATTCTTTTAGTATCACAAATTATCCATCCAAAAGTTTTCTTATGTTTCTCTAAAATTGTCACTAAACACTCTTCCTCTTCTGAAGTTAAGTTCAAGGAAATTATAACCGCAAAAGTTGAGGAATCTCCTAAAAAGACATATTTTAAATGTTTCGGAAGTAACTTTAATTCAAGTTCAGGAGGTTTCTCAATTGATGGATGAAATGATTTGTTTTTTTCCATCATGTCCAAAGCATCAAAAATTTCTTGAACAAAATTTGAATCTTCTTCAATAGAATCATTAAGATGTTTTAATTCCTCTTCTTGCTCGTGCTCCAATTCTTTCATTTTTGAAATCTCTTCATAATTTTTTTTGAAATGACGTTCACTAAGATATCTCATTGCATCAATCCTGAAACATTCATCATCTTTACTTTTTACAGGGTATTTCATCGATTTGGAGATATTTAAAGTCATCGTTTGATCATTAATGCGCATAGTTAAATCCCCTTTTTGCACATCTATCATTACTCTTCCTGTAGCTAGGATATAGGTATCTCTTTATTTTCCTCCATATCTAGCGCAATGAAATCAAAGGAAAGATAATTGATCCACTTTCACCAAAACATCTTCTACAACTCTTTTAGGATACATCATAGAACGATCTGCTAATTGCAAAGTTATAGTTGTAGGAGATATTTCTTCTAATCCCAGTCTTTTAAATATAGATAATGGCATAAGGTTAATGTTTATACCCAAATCACATAAAGCATTCCCAAAAATTCTGTCTCCATTCTCACATGGAATTGTCAAGCTTCCAGGATCTTTAAGCTTTTCAAAAAGTTTTTACTGAATTATATAATTGAACTCCTCACTAAGTCCAACCGTCTTGTTGATACACCTAAAATATATAGTATTTTTGTGCACATTTTTATACTTATTTTTTATGATATTGCACTTTAATGGAAGGTATTTTATGTGTTTTCTTTTAAGTATGATTAATTGTATGATTGTGATGAGAAAAAGGAAAAAGGATGAAGTTTGGAGAAAAAATGAAGAAAATTGAAGAAGTGATGAGTGGCACCTAAGTGCCAGACATCGCACTTACGCACCAAGGCCCTGCAGCTATACACCATAATTTGGAGCTTACGCGCAAGCAGGCTAGAGGCAAAGTGCCAGTAAACATCCCTTAAGTGCGAAAGTTAGAAAAAAAGGTAGTTATTTTAATTTAAGAGCCATTTTGAAGTGGTTTTTGAAGCACCTCTTTGTGAGAATGTGGGTAACTACCTATTGGCGCCAATTTTCATTCAAATTAATTTTGAATGGATGCATCTCTTGTAAGATGGATTGAATTGGGACACAATTTGAAGAGATACAAAGATACAATTTGGAAAAGCATAAAAAGAGGACTTGAAGATCAGAAAAATGGTTGTTGTTGGAGGGCATGGCTAGTTTTTTAGAGTGAGGTTTATGTTAGGAAGTTATATTAGAACACACCTCTCCACTTCACCATCTTTACTTTATTTTGTATAGTTTGTATTAGAAGTATAATTGAGATTTTTAGTCTACGGAGTTGGGCGCCAACCTCAATAGAGTATTGTAAGGGAAAGAAAAGTTTTCAAAGGAGCTTCAAGAGTCTTGTGGAGAGGATTGACAAATACGTGTTTAACATTGTATTACATTTGGATTTTAATTAAGAATTCTTGTGTTTTCACTATAATTTATACTTTAAAACCAAATTGTGATTGTGTTTTCTCCATGAATTATGAGTACTTTTCTTTATCTTTTTCCTTAATGTGATGAAATAATTAAGTTATGGAAATAGGTTGTGTGAAGTATATTATTTCAATGTTGGAAAAAGTTGTGATGATTCAAAACCTTGCGCTTCATTTACTTCTTCATTTGGCTAATTAAGATGTTAAAATATGTTGTGAGAACATGTAAGATCTAGTCTCAGTCAACAATTGGAAAGAATCACATGAGATTGTAAGGGTGAGAATGTAATCCATATGGTTCATTGTAAATAAATAGGGAGATATAATTTAATGGGTGTACAATTGGAGGACTTTAGAGTGATAGGCTAAAGCCCCCAGTTTGGTTTATTTTTTTATGTTTTCATATGAGATGTTAGCCCCCAGATAGAGGGAATCGAGGAAACTCTAGAGTGAGAGCTAGTATCTTTCCTGCGTAATCCGTCTTCAAGATTTTTAGAACAGCGAATTAATCTATGTTCTTTATAGCATCCTTAGTGAGGGTAAAGATCATTATTGCTCCAATTTGGCACAACAAAATTTAGATACTTCCACAACAAACATTTTCAATAATTTGTTACTAATTCATTTAAAGGAAAAAAATATTTCATTTGCATAAGCTTTCATCTTACAAAAGTTTTTTTGAAGTTTTTGCTTACTTTCATTTTAATTTATAAAATTAACAAAAAGAATCAAATTGTGTTTCCTAAAATGTTATATTTTATTTGAGTAAGATCTTTTCTAAAAGTAAAAAGTAAATTTGATGTTTTCTAAGTTAAAAAATATTTTCATTGTTATAACTTTCTCTGTGGGTTCGATATCTCGCGGCTTAATCAGAAAGTCATTTATTATTTGATAAATGATATGTAAACTTACGTACTATCAAAATTATAAATCATTAAAAGGAGTATAAAATTATATATATATATATATATATATATATATATATATATATATATATATATATATATATATATATATATATATATATATATATATAACACTTCTTAAGATGTTGGCGGTCTGAAGGAGCTCTGCTAGGGTTTCCATGGACGGGGTAATGGTTTGCTCATGCGGCTGCAGCTTCCTGGTGGTGTTTGAGGCTCTTTTGGTGGCTGTGCGAACTTTCTCTCCTCCCTTTTCTAATTCTCTCAGTATTTTTTGGCTAGGGAAGATTTTTATTTCTTCCCGGGCTTGACTTTTTTTTGAATTTGGTGGGTTACTGTTACATTGGGTTATGGCCTTCAATTTAACTAAGGCTGACCCAAACTTTGTGGGAAGAGGAACCTTTGCTGAAGTTGTAGTAAGGAAAGAAGGGGGAGCCACACTTGGAGATAAACTAGTTTTTCCCCAGCTTTACCATGATGCCATTGAAGGCAAGGCTGAATGTGAGTCATCAAATGTTGTACCAAAAAGGTAGGCAAGCTGGCTTTGATCTTTACTGAGGAGGAGATGGCTAAACTTTCTGAGCCTTATAAATTTACTTTGGTGGGTAAATTTCAGTTTGGACATCCCAAACTTGATATCCTAAGGAAGGCCGTGGATGACTTCAAACTGTTAGGCAGCTGGAAAATAGGAGTGTTTGATAGCCGACACATTATGTTACAGCTCTCTTTGGAAGAAGACTATACCCAAGTTTTCTCCAAGAAGGTTTTTATGATAGAGGGGAAGCCAATGAAGCTGCTCAAGTGGACTTTGGATTTTGATCCTTCCAAGGAACCACCAATAGTACTGTTTGGTTCGGCCTCCCCAATCTGAAGTTACCATTCAATAATCATAAGATTATCTATGATATTGCTTGATTCAATGGGAAGGCCTCTCAAATTGGATATTCCTTCGACCAATGTAACAAAAATCTCTAAGGCAAGGTTTTTAGTGGAAAGATACATCACACAGTCAAACCTGGATGGAGTCTGGTTGCGTACTGCAAACAATGGGTACTGGCAGCCTATTGTGATGGAGTACCAGCCCCTCTATTGCAAACACTATCATATTTTTGGTCATACAATGGATCAATGCCTTAGGATTCATCCTGAGTTGAGGCCTTATAATGTTAAAGGTAAGGGCACAGCAGAACAAGTTTATCCAACCACAACGAACTCTAATCAAGCACTTAGACAGAACTCTGATCCCCCAAGAGCTGCTACAAATGTTAACTAAGCAGACAAAACCCCAAGTAAACCAAGACAGGACCCAGGGCCTTCAGTTAGAGAACCAAATTTTGTCCCTGCAATTGCACCAATACAGGACTCCTTTCTTGTTGAAGGTGCTCCACTACATTTGATTGCGAGGTGCGAAGCAAAAAGTCCAATCCAATTCATGAAAATACCTCACCGGGGATTCGGTTTGTTCCCCTCTCTTCTCAAGCTATTGATATAAGAGATCCATCGATGAAGAAGATATAACTTTACCTCTAAATAGACAGGATTTTGACCCCCATGGGGAGGAAGACCAACCCTTTAGTTCGATGCTTTGGGAAACTTTTATTACTCCACCAGTTCCTCCCATTGAGCATCCTACTCAGGCTGTCTTGACTGGAGTAGCAAATAATGTGGAGGAGGCCTGGTCTCAGCAGAAAAGAAAGATATTCTGGAACTACAGAACTTATCTCCATCAAACATAATTGGTTTGGAAAGCTCTACAGCCCCTAGGCTTACTAGGGCTGGCAAAGCATTTCACCATGATTAATTTTCTATGCTAGAATGTCAGGGGTGTGGCCAGTCCTGCCACATTCACTAGACTTTTACACCTCAACAGGACTCATAAGCTGTGGTTAATAGCTCTTTTGGAACCCATGGTGAAGAAAAATATTTAGAAGTTCACTAAAAAAACTCCCAGGTTTTCAGTTCCACTCTAATTGTAATAACAATATCTGGTTAATCAGTAGAGTGGAGTTGAAGTGCACTATAGTTGTTGATAACTACCAGTTCTTGCACCTTCAGTTTGGTCTTGATCAATTTTACGGATTACGCACCTTTGTGTATCTTGGATGCTCCCCAAATGATAGAAGCTCCTTATGGTCTGAATTGATCAGCCTTAGTCATGGTATTACAACTAGTTGGTTAGTAGGAGGGGATTTCAACTGTATCAAGGATCCCAGTGAAAAGTTGGGGGGTAGAACCCCAGACCTTCAGACTATGCTAACCTTCTCTCAAAATATCACAAGGGCATGTTTATTTGACTTGGGTTTCTTTGGCTCACCCTTCACTTGGCAGAGAGGCAAGCTATTGGAAAGAATCGACAGAATGCTGGTAAATGACCCTTGGCTGAATACTTTTAATATTACACAGGAACACCACTTACACAGAACAACCTCAGATCACTCCCCCCTATTAATTTAGATCTCCTTTTGTAACAATACTGGTCCTTCCAACTTCAAATTTTTAAATGCTTGGACCTTGCATCCCAGTTTTATGGAGGTGGTCAAATATGATTGGGTCTTTCCATACAACAACTGTCCTAACTATATGGTTAAACTTTGGCATTTACAAAAAGCTGTGACATCTCAATTAAAATGGTGGAACAAACATTACTTTGGTAATGTTTTCCAACAAGTGCTAGAGGCTGATGCAAAGGTTTAGGCTCTGGAAGCTATACAAGATCAGGGGAGAGTTCACACTCAGGAGTTGATCAATGCACAAAATCACTGGTTACACACTTTAGATAGAGAAGAACATTTTTTGAAACAAAAAGCTGCTGTTAATAAACAACTGTATGGAGATAGAAACACAAAGTTTTTCCATGCTTTGATAAAATATAGAAGACAACTAAATGCCATTCTCAAAATCGAGGATGCTGATGGAAATTGGATCTACGACCTACGACTAATCTCCCAAAGTCTTTGTGAGATATTTCAACTCTAATCTAGTCGCTCAACCTTCCTCCCCATATTCTTTCAAGGCTGAGGTGTTCTGTGATGATGTCCAGTTAGTTCAACAACTAAAACTGACAATGCTACCTGATGAAGCTGAAATTCTTAATGCTCTCAAAAGTATAGATAGAAATAAAACAGCTGGCCCGGATGGCTTCACTTCCACCTTCTATTTAACAGCTTGGGAAATAGTGGGCACTGATGTGATCAAAGTTGTTCAGTCCTTCTTCTCTGGAGCTGAAATCCCAAATTACTTTGTAGTAACCAGTCTTGTTTTGATACCCAAAGATACACAGAAATCAACTTGGGGTGATTTCAGACCCATAAGCCTCACTAGCACCTTTACCAAACTTATTAGCAAGATCATGATGGGAAGGATTCAACCTTACCTTAATCAGCTTATTTGCCCTAACCAATCAGCTTTTGTGCAGGGAAGAAATATCACTGACAACTGCTTGCTGGCTCAGGTACTGTTACTAGATCTTGATAGGGGCTATAGAGGACACAACCTCATACTGAAATTGGATTTGAAAAAGGCATATGACTCAATCAGCTGGACATTTGTTGATCAGGTTGTCAAGGCCAGAGGCTTCTAACCTTCCTTTTGTAACTAAATCCAGAGATGGCTTACTTGAGCTTGGTATAGTGTTCTGGTAAATGACAAGAGTAATGGTTTCTTCAACTGCTGGGAGAGGATTGAAACAAGGGGATCCTTTATCCCCCACAATCTTTATTACAGTGTTTGATTACTTCTCCAGACTGCTGAATGCTGCCCACCATACTTACCCATATCTTCACTATAAACATAGTGCTTCCCAAAATATAAGCCACCTGGCCTATGCTGATGATGCAATTCTTTTTACTAATGGAAGTAAACAAGCAGTCAGGAGAACTTTACTTATTCTGGAGCATATGTCCAAGGTTGCTGGTCTGAAATTAAATGAACAGAAATGCCAGTTTTTGGCGAGCAAGCACTATAAACACGGTAAATGGTTAAAAGAGCTTGCTTGGTTTCATCTTGCTCGATTTCCCTATTAAATACTTGGGTGTCCAGCGAGCAAAGGCAGAAGACGACAATCTCGATATGATGAGGTTATCAATAGGATCTCATCGGCTATCACTTCTTTGGACAAACAACTTCTTATCCAATGGAGGAAGACTAACTTTACTCAAAAGCATCTTGTCTACTTTCCCTTTTTATACACTGCAAATGGTCAACATGAAAAGGAGCACACAGAAAATGTTAGAAACACTCTTTAACAAATTTCTTTTGGATGGACAACATAAACAACCTCATTGGACTGTATGGAACAAAGTTTGTAAACCTACTACAGTTGGTGGGCTAGGCTTCAAAAGTTTCAAACAAATGAGCCATCTTTTCCATTGTAAGCAGTGGATTAAGTTCAGGAAGCAAGATACCATGTGGGCTCAGTTCCTTAAAGAGAAATATTGTAAGAAGCTCCATGCTAATATTGTTCAAGCCAAAGTGGGGGACTACAAACACTGGAAGAATTTGCTAAAGGTTAGGGACGCTGCTAACCAATTCATTTTTTGGGAAATTCGAGATGGAAAGGTCAATTTCTTTCTTGATAACTGGCTTCCTGATGGTCTCTTTCCAATCCCTACTCATTACAACTCCCGACTCCATTGTTTCGATTTACGGACCCGGGGACAATGGAATTCGGTTTATTGAAAGATTTTGTTGAGGAAGATCTTGCTCGAAGAATTATGTCTATACCCATTGACATTAATAGACTTGATAAATTTCACCTCAAATGTGATAATCATCTCTCCTTTAAAAAGGCCATTCATCGATCATATAGGGATTGGATTCATTGCGATTGGAGGAAGAAGATTTGGCACAACAATATAACCCCCTCCATGTCTTTTTTCTGTTGGAGACTTTTTCATAAACTGCTGTCCCTTGATGATATTCTGAAGCTCAAAGGGCTTAAAATCGCTTCCAGATGCTGGCTTTGTAATTCTCAGGAAGAAACCTTCTCTCATGTTTTCCTCCACTGCTCTATTAGTAAATAGGTTTGGAAAGAAGTGCTCCATCAACTGCAGATACCACAACACAGATATGATTGGGTCAATTTTGAAGCTTGCTGGGAGGATTGAAGACTGTTGAAGGAGTTCTACATACCTTTAATCATTTGTTGGATCCTGTGGATGGCAAGGAACAAGGCTAAATAGGAGGATAGAACCAATCCAATTCAGTCTACAGTGGTGAATTGCTGCAGCTATGTAAAGAAAATTTCAGCCTCTTTTGCCCCACCTAAAAGAAATGTGACATTGTTGCATTGGACTCCTCCTCCTCAACCTTGGGTTAAGATCAATATTGATGGCGGCTTTACAAATTCTTCATCCGGTATTGGTGCGGTTGCAGAAACGGCCTAGGCCGACTTCGTGGTTCTTTTAGGCACTGTGGAATCCTCTTCGGCTTTGGAATGCGAACTCATGGGCAGCTTTGTGGGCCTTGACAGCTGCCAAAGCACTCAAACTTTAACATGTATGGCTTGAATCGACTCACGGCGGGTGGTTGATATCATGAAAAGATTTATGTCCCCCCTTGGAATTTGGTTTACTTCCTATGAACAATCCTACCTATCTTGATTTTACCCGAGCTTAAATGGACTCACATTTTTAGAGAGGCTAACCTGACACCTGCTAGCTGGTTAGCTAAAGATCTTGCTTTACATAAGAATATAGTTTTTACTTGTAAAACCTTTTGAGCCTCTAAGGCTTTTACTTTTGGGGGATTCTTTAAAGTGCCCCTTTATCGGATGTACTCAACTTTGATATTTGAATGAAATATATATATATATATATATATATATATATATATATATATATATATATATATATATATATATATATATATCGTAACCATATATATATATCGTAAGCATAAATATAAAATCATGGATCAAGCTTTTGGCACTGTTGCCGGGACAAAAAATTAATATAGAAATTAATAAAGAAAATCATTAAGCAGATTAATACCTTTTAAAGTCTTATTTAAGTTTGTTAGATATTTTTTAGGATGTTGTTGTTTTTAGTGTGTAATTTTATTTTATTGTGTTTTATTTAATTGTGTATGTGTAGTTCAATTTTTGTAGGATTTTTACCTTAAGATTTTGAATTAAAAAGAACTATAAGAAAAATAAAAAAAACTAAAAATACTGAAAAATATAAAAATATTCAAGAAATAGCAAATCAAAATAAGCAAAATGTTTAATTCGATCAATAATTTAGACCTTTAAGAGATTATGCTAACCCTACAGTAGATGAATTTCATGGTAGTATTCAAAATCCTGTTGTAGTTGCTAATTCATTTGAACTTAAACCTGCTATTATCCAAATGGTATCTAATAATCAGTTTGGGGGATCACCAACTGAAGATCCAAATTTGCATCTTGCCAATTTTCTAGAATTATGCGGTACATTTAAATATGATGGTGTTTTAGATGATGCTATTAGACTTAGAACTTTTCCTTTTTTATTAAGGGATAAAGCTAAGATATGGTTAAATTCATTAGCACTGGATTTATCAGAACTTGGACTGAATTAGCACAAAAATTCCTTGATAAATATTTTCCACCATCAATGGCAGTGAAGCTTAGAATAATATTACATCTTTTTGCCAGTTTAAAGGGGAATCTGTTTATGAAGCATGGGAACATTTTAAAGATCTCCTAAGAAAGTGTCCACATCATTCGATAACAGATTGGTTAATAATTTAAACTTTTTATAATGGATTAGTTAGATGTCTTAGATCTATTATTGATGTTGCTGCTGGTGGTTCATTGATGTCTAAAAATTTTAGTGATGCTTATGCTTTAATTAAAGAAATGGCTACAAATAATTGTCAATGACCTTCTAAAAGGTTAAATCTTAAAAAGGTAGCGAGTATTCATCATTCCAATGCTTTTGTTATGCTAGCAAATCAGGTTGCTGCAAATTCAAGGAATATATACCAATTTAGAATGAATTTTTCTCAACCAATTCCAATGATTGAAGAAAATTCATTAGACCAAATGATATATTCTCAATTATGTTTAGAAACTTTGAATGCCATAAAGAAGCCTATTAACCCATATTCCAATTATTATAAACCAGGTTGGAAGACCATCCAAACTTTAATTGGAATACCAATAATCAGGGTGGTAGTGCTCAACAATGGGGGAACAATTAAGTAAACCCATTGGAGAATTAGAATAACCAAGGGAATAATAATTATAGAACTACTTATCCTCCAGGTTTTAATAGTGCTTCACAATTTAAGGAGAAAAAGTTGTCTATAGAAGAAGTGGTGTTACATATGGGAAATCAATTGCAAAGTCAAGGAGCTACAATTAGAAATATTGAGAATCAATTGGGATAGATACCCAATTCATTAAGTAATAGATCCTAAGGAACGCTTCCTAGTAATGCAGAAGTAAATCCAAGAGACAAGAATAAAGAGATACAAGAATAAAGAGAAAGTAAAGCTATTCAATTATGAAGTGGAAGAGAGCTGGAAGGTAGAGTTCAAAAAGAAATTGAAGTAGAGAGAGAAGAGATTGAAGAACCAAAAAAGGATGCTCAGAAAGGTTTGGAAAGACCTATTTCTCCACCTAAGATTGATTTAGAAAAGCCACCACCACTATTTCCTTAGAGACTTCGACAAAAAAAAAATTGGATAATCCATTTTCAATGTTTTTGGAAATTATTAGGAAACTTACAATGAATATTCCATTTGCTGAAGCCTTAGAACAAATGCCAAGCTACATGAAGTTTATGAAGGATATTCTATACAGGAAAAAGAAGTTTCAAGATAATGAGACTGTTGCATTTAGTGAAGAATGCAATGCAATAATTTAGAAGAAGCTTCCTAAAAAGCTTAATGATCCTAGTAGCCTCACAATTCCATGTACGATCGGAGACATATTTTTGGAAAAGCTTTATGTAATTTGGATGCAAGCATTAACCTTATGCCATTATCTATATTTAAAAGACTGGAATTATGAGAAATAACCCCTACTACTATAACTCTGCAATTAGTAGATCGTTTGTCACATATCCTAAAGGTGTTATAGAAGATGCTTTAGTAAAGGTGGATCAATCTATCTTTCCTATTGATTTCATTGTGCTTGATATGAAGGAAGATAAAGAAATACCTATTATTTTGGGGAGACATTTCCTAGCTACAAGAAAAGCAATGATTGATGTGCATAAAGGGATATTAACTATGTGTGTGAATGATCAAACAATTACATTTAATATTTCAAAATCAATGAAATATCCTGCCAGTGGTAAAGATGATGAATGTTTCAGGATGGATGTTATAAAATATTTGAGTGAATGCCATTTCAAAATAACATATGAAGAAAATTCTGAATGAGAACAGTTGGAACACGAGCAAGAAGAGGAAACACAATATTCTGATGATATTATTGAGGAAAACATAAACTATTTTCAAGAAAGTTTTGATGTTTTGGACATAACAAAGAAAGATGAATATTTTTATCCTTTAATTAAAAAACCTTCTAAACTTCAATTGAAGTTACTTCCTGAACATTTAAAATATACCTTTTTAGGTGATTCCTCAACTTTTCTTGTTATAATTTCTTTAAAATTAACTACATAAGAAAAAGAGAGTTTGCTTACTATTCTAAAAAAATATAAGGAAGCCTTTGGATGAACCATAGCTGAATTAAAGGAATCAGTCCTTCAATTTGTATGCACAAAATTCTTATGGAAGAGAACTGCAAACCTCGGGCTGATCCTCAGAGGAGATTAAATCTTATCATAAAAGAAGTTGTTAATAAAGAAATTTTAAAGTGGTTGGATGCTGGAATTATCTACCTTATTTAAGATAGTGCATGGGTTAGTCCTATTCAATGTGTTCCAAAGAAAGGAGCAATAATGGTAACTGTTAATGAGAAGAATGAATTAATACCAGCAAGACAAGTTACAGGGTGGCGAATATGCATTGATTATAGAAAATTAAACCTTGTCACAATGAAAGATCATTTTCCACTTTCCTTTCTTGATCAAATGTTGGATAGACTATCTGGGCATAAATATTTTTATTTTATAGATGGATATACTGGTTATCACCAAATACAAATTGCTATTAAGAATCAAGAGAAAGCAATGTTTATTAGTCCTTATGGTATGTTTTCTTTTAGAAAAATTTCCTTTGGTTTATGTAATGCATCTGCTACATTTCAAAGATGTATGATGGAAATTTTCTGTGATTTAATTGAAAAACGAATTGAAGTGTTTATGGAAAATTTTTTAGTGTTTGGAATTTCATTTGAATCATGTTTAGAACATTAATCCAAAGTTCTTAAACACTGTGAAGGAACAAATTTAGTCCTTAATTGGGAAAAATGCTAATTTATTGTAACAGGAGGAATTTTCTTGGGACATAAAATTTCAAAAAAAGGTATGGAAGTAGACCATGCAAAAATTCAAGTGATCGTTATTTTACTTTACCCAACAAATGTATTGGAGATTAGAAGTTTTTTGGGACATGCTGGATTCTACAAGCGATATATAAAAGACTATTCAAAAATCGCTAAGCCTCTATACCAATTATTGGAAAAGGATGTCATTTTTTATTTTAATGAAGACTGTTTGAAAGCTTTTGAGTTATTAAAAGAAATATTAAACACTGCACCAGTTATTGTTTCACCAGATTGGGAAAAACTTTTTGAATTAATATGTGATGCAAGTGATTATGCTATTGGAGTTGTTTTAGGATCAAAATATGATAAAATTTTTAATGTAATCGGCTATGCTAGTAGAACTCTGAATGAAGCTCAAAACAATTATACCACAATTGAAAAGGAGTTACTAGCTATAGTATATGCTTTAGATAAATTTAGATCATATTTGATTGTGACTAAATGTGTGTTGCATAATGATCATTCTGCTATTAAGTATTTAATGAAAAAGAAGGAGACAAAACCAAGACTGATAAGATGGATTCTTCTTTTAAATGAATTTAACTTTGAGATAGTAGATAGGAAGGGTGCTGATAATGAAATTGTTGATCATCTGTCAAGGCCTGATAAAGAAAAATCTCTCTTTTCTGATGAAGAAATTAATGAATATATTCCTTATGAAAAACTTCTCACTATTAATGAGTGGCATGTTCTATGGTATGAATACATTGTGAACTTTATCGTTAGTGACATTTTACCCTATTGATTGACATACCAATAGAGGAAGAAATTTTTATCTGAAGCTAAGACTTATTTTTGGGATGACTCATTTTTTTATAAACAAAGAAATGATCTTATTATTCAAAGATGTGTGCCTTTAGAAGAAACTTATGAAACTATTCAAAAATGTCATAATTCTGATTATGGGGGACACTTTGGTGTTGATAAAACTGCATATAAAATTTTACAATCTAGATTTTACTAGCCTACAATATTTAAGGACGTTAATGCTTATATAAAAAATTGTGATCGATGTCAACGTGTAGGCAATATTTCTAGAAGTAATGAAATGCCCCTCAATTATATGTTGGATGAGACCATTTATACAATCTTTTAAAAATTTATACATATTAATGGTAGTAGGCTATGTATCTAAATGGATATAAGATGTTGCTTTACCTCGATGTGTTGCTCAAAGTGTTGCAGAGTTTTTAAGAAAGAACATACTTAGTAGATTTTAAATGCCAAGTGTAATCATAACTGATGGGGGAAGTGGTGCTATTTTTTTTAATTTGTCAAAATTTATCAACTCAAATTTATATAAATTGATTTAGGTTTCTATTGAGTCACACAATTAAACGCAAGTATTTGTATCGCTCAAGTAATACAGGGTCTAGTGGAGTCCTGAATATCGATCCCATAGAGAGGCAATTAATTTTATGGTGTAGCACAAAAATCACTTCTCGAGTCACAACACAATTGCAAGTAATTTTAATTATTAAAATAGAGACAAATAGTTGTGGTTACTACTTCTACCAAAGTACGTTCTAACCTTCTAGAAAGTTAAACTAACACAAGACTAAAGTTATAACAAAGTTCAGTTGTAAGAAAGAATCTTTCTCCTCTCCAATTATAATATGATGATTTTTGTGACATAGATCAATGATGCAAATGTATTGTGCCAAATAGGAGCATTCCTATTCTTTACCCTTTTTCCAGCGCATAAAGAACAATGGCTAATCCTAAGTTTAGTCCCTAAATCCGTGGTTAGGCTGGGACGATACTGGCTCTCACTCCTGAGCTCCCACTTCCCATCCCATGAAGGCTAACTCTCGCTTTGGTTTCCAAACCCTAAGACTAAATTGAGGATATCAGCCTGTCACATTGAAATCTCCAATTCTACACCCATCAAAGTATATTTTCCTATTTATTTGCACTCAACCCCCATGAAATACATCACTCATTCATGGACATTGAATGTGACCTTCACTTTTGTTGTGGAACTCATAATTTTTTCAGAACTTATGTTTTCCAACAAATTTTAACAATTTAATTTGCCAGATCAAAAAGTAAATAAAGTTCGAAGTGAAGAGGTCATCACAAATTCTCCATAATAAATCAACACATCATTTCCATATCAGAACATCAACAAATCATATGAAAAGGAAGAAGACAAAGAAATCTACTCAAGACTCATGAGGAAAAGATGACGAACAATGGATTTTACATAAAAAAAGCAACATCATACAAATAGAGTAAAGAAAAGACAACTTATCTCAAACTTTTCCTGAAGTGAATCTAAAGGAATACCTTTGACTCCTCTTCTTTCTTTACAACAACACACAATTCTCTCTTCATGTAAGTAAGGAAGAAGAAATCTCTCACATTCCCTCTCCTCCAACACTCCTTAGAAGAGAACTCACAAAACCTAGATTTCTTGAAAAAAATGAAAAAACACTCTCTTTTCACTCTCTTTACACTCTAAAATCTCTCCCCCTCTCTAAATTTGGCTCAAAAGTAGTTTAAATCTGGCCATAATTGATTTACCAAGAGTTTTTTCAAGCAACCATTTAAAATCTGGCCAAATACATTGAATCTAGTTTAAATTCAGGATATGGTGCAGTCCAGCGCAGGATAGGGTGCCGTCCGATGCTATTTTCCGCCTTTAGCGTCCAACGTCTCTGTAAATTGGTGCGGTCTGGCATTGGTAACAACATCGTTTAGCGCTTGTTCAATAAAATGCACTTTTGCCTCCTTTTGCTCCAAATTTTCTCCTTTTCGCTTCCTTCTACTCCAAAGGCCTAAAATCATTGTACCTGCATTAAATCATGAGAAATACCTTTCTTTAAAGTGCAATATCGTCAAAAATAGGTCTGAAATAGATAGTAAAAAGCTATCAAATTTTTAGTGGATCAAGATCCCCAACCTTGTCCTCAAGGAAATTTATTTAATACATAAAATAATGATCCACTGCAACGAGCTTTCTTTCTAGAATACCATAATTTTGACTTAGAAAAGTACAGTAGTCAAATTTTCAGAAAGATCTTTGAAAAAGTCAAGTAAATTATGTATGTGTAAGACTATCTAGTAATCAAGTTTAAGAGTTCTAGCCTTCCATTCTATTCAAAAATGACTGTAGATTGTCCTATTAAGGCACTTAAAAGGATTACATGAAAAGAAGTTTATGAGAACACTACTAGTAAAGATGCTAATCCATGCATATAAGTTCAGGAAAGTAATTAAGTTTTTCTCTTTAGGTAGGTATAAGTGAAGCCAATTTTTTATTAGGCATCTCCTCAAGCTACTCCTCACTTTTCTTCTTTTTTTTTATTCTTTTATTTCTTTTCTTTTCTTTTTTTTTTTGTTTTTTTCTTTTTTTAAGTGAAGATTACTGTATCTGGACAGCCTTTAAAAATTTTGAACTTCACTCTTTTCACCCTAAATTTGAAACTTACAAAAATCCTTTACCTTGTATGCATTTGTTTAGCTTATTGATGATTCATCATAGAGTCTCAATCCTTTTCTATCACATAAAGTTTAAAGATTCTTAATACTTCAAATATACAGTTTTTCTTACTTTAAATAGTTAACTATAGTCCTACTCTCTTATACCAAATATCTTAGCCTACAAAATTAATTTTCATTACCAAATATTTTCATTTAATTTCACAAAATCTTAAATAAAATCAAAATATAGTTATCTAAAATTGAGTTCTATCACAGGAAATCATGTTAATAATTTTTGAAAATACTTTTAAATGAGAACAACTAACAGTTAATTCTTTCCCTCCCCCAAACTTAAAATTTTAAATATCAGTATAATTAACATGGGAAGAAAGAAAAGATATAAACATATAACTCATACGTCAATATGTTGGGCTTTTCATACCTTTGAGTTTAGGCTGGTTCTCCTTCATAAATTAGAACAATAGGCCTGAAGTAGTTAAGAGCATTTCTATACACAAGTATGGGTTAGAAATTTGCAAGGGAAGAAGTTCAAAAATATAAAAAATAAACTATGCACACAACATTAACATTCAAATGTTACTATCACAGATTACTAAACCACATGCAAACTCCATTATCACATCACATACATCACAATTCAAGTTAAATTCTGCTACAAGCACAACCAAATACAAATTACATTACAGATACCAGTGAGATAGAGTCCCAGGTACATCAAAAATACAAAATACAAATCTAAAATTAAATGAAAACAAAACTACATAAATTACCAATCATCATCTGCAGGAGCTCAACCATCATCAGGTTCTTCAGGCTGGTATGGAGTGTACTCAGGTACTAGTTCTCCCCTAAAAAATCTCATCTATGCGTCATGATAAGCTATCTCATATTCTAGCCACCACACTTGATAATCATCATTTATTTTATTCCTTGTTTCTAGCCCTTCTACTCTAGTGTTAAACGTTTCTAACTGATCCGTAACATCATGCATAGTAGGTTCTAACCCGACCCACAATTACACAGTAAATTAACATCCAAAGATGGCGAAAAACCTGACCCAATTTATAAATAGCGGCTAGTGTGCAAAATCTTGAATGATATAAGGATTAGAAAATATTTTACACACTAGGGGTACTACGCAAGTATACGTATCATTTCAAGTAATATTGGGCTTTCATCTAAAGCCCCAGTATCGATCCCACAGAGAAGCGAGGTAAGAAATCCTTTAGGCTAATTCTAGTATAACTCTAAAAGGCCTTAATTTGGAATGTAAATTAAAATGATTTTTCTAATAACTATTCACTAATGAAAATATAAAATAAAAAAATAATTTATCTGTATAAACTGGTTTAGAGAATTTTGAGATATTAAAGACTACCTTTCTCTTGCAATTGCCTAGATAATGTGTAGGAAAGAAATACTTAGAATTTAATTTAGTAGTGAATAATACGAGCATATATATTCTTTACCCTTTGGTCCAGCGTAAAAAGAACATTAGCTAGTTTTAGAAGATTAGATCAGGATGTATTGTTAGTAGTAAGGGACAAATTTCTAGGCTCTCACTTTTAGTCCCCCCCCCCAAGGGTGCCTATGGTCGGGCCTACTAGTGACCCGTCGCCTCCTCTTAAACCAAATTGATAGAATTTAGTCTGTCACTAAAAACATATTCAATTCTACGCCCTTCAAGATTATCTCACTATCTATTCGCACCTCCTCGTTCAAGGATTTACCATCTACCTTTTCAAGGGAAATGTGATAAATACAAGTTAAGAACTCTTAGCCAACGGTCAGATCTTAAGAATTCTCCACAGATTTTAACAATACAAAAGGCCAATTTGTAGTGTAAATGAAGATCCGGTAAATTATCATCATATTAATAAAATAAGAAAATATCTAAGCAAATCTACATTCTTAAACATGCATTTATTTTATTGCAAAAGAAAAGTAAAATGAAGATAATGACATAAGAAGTAAATGAACTGATAGAATTATGTAATAAATTAAGTGACAATAAGGAACTTATGTTTTTACTATTCTATTAGTTTATGCAACTATCTGTCACCTAGAAGAATCTAATAGAAACAGATTATTAAATTATATTTCTTTAAAAGTTGCATTGTCACCTAATTATTTTACTAGTTAACCGGACAATGTAAGTGCACTCAAGTTGCGAGATCACTGCTCTTTCAAGTTTTAGTTTCACGTACAACATATTTTAACATAACCCTATTGCCACTTAAGTTATGTCAATGAAGTGAAGGAGATGTTACTCATCACATTAAAATGAAAATAGTTTTATCATAAAAATATTTTTCCTACACATGCAACTAATTCATATTAAAGAAATCCAAACTGTAGTCTCTCCTTGAATTTTCATTTTAAATTTGCAATGTAATGGACGCCAAGGTAAATGTAAATACATAAAAACTCAAATACCATGAAAAATCTCCACATTTTCTCTAAAAACCTCAAAATTCAAATCTTCCTAATGTAGGAGATTTTCACAGTCAAAATCCAAAAAATTTAGGTTAAAGTGTAGCTCTTACCAAGAGAAGATGAAATCCAAACTTTTCTGTCCACAAAATCTCTTCAAATGCAAATGCTAGTGAGCCCAAGGTGTGAAAATCGGCCTTAGCTAAAGGTAAAAGACGATGGTTTGGGCAAAAATGGCGGGTCCCAGGGTTAAATCATGAAAATCTGGAGTTTAGGGCTTTTTTCTGGTCTAGTACTGTCCGGCGCTAGTGACAGTGCCGTTCGACGCTATTTTTTGCTCTTACGGCCAAACTCTCTATTTTTGGCACAGTCCAGTGCTGGTGAGAGCGCTGTTCGGCGCCAGTTCAAATACTGGGCTTCCGACTTTCTTTTGCAATTTCAGACTTTTTAAGCCCGCTCTGACGTCTAATTAGTCTAATTAAGCATTGAATAACATAGTAAAGCCATGGCAAATGATTTTTCTAAACACAAACACAAAAAAAATCACTTTCATATATAAAGTCCAAGTTACCAACACTTACAAATAACAATAAACATTACACATCGGCAAGCCATAAAATTCTAAAATTCAGCATCGCTCACAACCACAATAAAATAACACTGAAAACTAGACAAGAAAGCAAGTCCAAATATAACATCCATCCAAAGCAAAGCAATCAGTTCAAATACACAAACATCGAAATATAATAATTAATTCTTTATTCTTCCTCAAAACTATCATCAACTCTTAAATCTCCAATTGATTGAGCATCAATGAACAGATTATAGAATGGATGAAATGGGAATTCTTCGGTAGAATCCTCCTCAATCCACCTTTTTCTTTTCATCAACCGTGTCAAACTTCCTTCGAGATACCCAGAATGACCAAAGTGCTCCTTCATTCTCCAATCCTGATGATCAAAGAAGTCAAATAGATTGTTGATTGCATTCATCAGGTGTTGTACTTCCTCCTCCAATTTCTTAATTTTCTTCAAGATGATCTATGAAATTTCAGGAAAGTAAGGAGGGATAGGTGTCGACCTCTGAGATGGTTGATCTTCAATGATGCTCATGTCATTCATATCACCAACTGTCTGGTTACTATGTTCATCTACTGGGTTTATAGGCTTCCAAGGTAAAAGTAATCTTTCATAGTTCTCATATGGCACTTGTGATTGACTGCAGAGGAGAAATATGGTGGAAGGATGTCCAAGCCCATAATTTGATCCATGAACAATCAATCCCAAAAAAACTTAACAATTATCGAACCAATATCAATAGGCATCCCCATTTGAATACAATAGTTCAGGATAGCACACTCCTTAGTTAATATACTGATTTTCATTATTGGGAGCAATTTTGCACATATGAAATAATGTAAGTGCTTCGATGTAGGATTTAACAGTGTGGTCGAAAAACTTACATTCTTGTTATCTCTAATCTCCCAATCATCACTTTCATCCGTCAGATATCTGTATATATCATTCATGTTGTCCTTCATTGGTGTAAAGCTTGAATAGTGGCAGATTGGCACATTCTCAATCATGTATAAATCATTAATCTTTGCAGGAGTAAATGTGACAAACCTACCTCACACATAAACTGATCCTTGGTTGACTCCATGAAGTCTTGCATAAAAATCCTTCACAACTGGGATAAATACGGCAGTAGTAGTATAACATAGCACTGCCCTGTTGACCTCATTTTTGATGAGGTCTTCTCTTCTTCTCTTTAGTACCTAGGATTTAGCCTTAGGCTTTTCCTTTGACTATCCTAGAGAATTAGAATTGGGACCCACCACTTAGAAATTCAAACCACTTCCTAACTCCCTGCAAACTCCACAAACTTGATTGTAGACCCCTAATCACCTAGAGGGTTGAAATTAAATGTGGAAGTTTAAAGGATGAGTTCTAATAGGACTCTTTGGCCTTAGGAGCGCCTACGGGTGGCACGGTGCAGTGAAGGGGCTGACTTACACAAACACTACACCTATACACTACACTTTCACACACCTCTTAAAAACACACCCATACCCGATTTGACCTCTCGACTCATGAAGGTGATTCGCATGGATGGTCCTTAACCCCTAAGCCCTGGCCAAGAGGGTTAGGAACAACATAGTGGATGCCTCAAATGAGTCCCTTCATGGCTCATGTGGGCTTGATATGGCTTCATGGCTCAACCAAAATGATTTCATTCCACTTACATTCACCCAAGCTTCAATTTTCCAAATTTTCGATTTTTTACCCCAGGACCCTACCCACTTACTTTACTCAATACCATTGAAACCACCTGAAAACTTGCAAAATCACCTAAATCACCCAAAAATCCTCGAAATCAATCCTAAACATTCCCACATTACTCAAATTGATCATCCACACCCAAAAATACCAAAAATTCAAAAAATACCTCCCAATACCCTCCAAATACCCAAAATGCCCCTCTTAGCCAAAAAATCCAAAAATTCAGAAAATTCCTAGAAAATTCCAGAAAATCCCAAATATTCCCAATTTCATTTTGTTCAACTACACCATGGGCCAATTTTGTCAATTTACCCCACTTTTGTCAAAATCCCCAATTTGACCCATTTTAACCCAAAATGAACCCAATGTCAAACCAAACCTATCCAATTGACCCAAATTCTGGTCCAATCCAATTCTAAACTTCAATTCAACATCCCCAACACCAATCTAGACCAAATCTAAGTCCAATTTGATTGACATTTGGATCCAATTTCACTTTTGGCCTTAAAGCCCATTTTGGACCCATGACCCAAACTTAGCCCAAACTCACCCAATTCAACTCCAATTAACCCCAAATCTTTTCTAAACCTTCCTTAACATCCCCATAAACAAAACACTAACATGATTTGCCCAAAATTTAGACCCAAACCCCACTCAAATCCAACCTAAAATCAAAAAGCCCAATTTTGACCTAAACCCAAACCTAACCCGAATAAACCCAAACCTCAAAATCAAAACCCAACCAAAGCCAAAACCTCTTTGAAACACTCCCATAAACATTTCCCAACATTTATTTTACATCAATTTTAACCCTAGCCCAACATTGGCCCAAGTTAGCCCAATTTGACCTACATTGGCCCATTTACCAAATAAACCCAAATTCAACCCAATTCAAACCCAAACCACCTTAAATCTATTTCAAATTACTCATGAACATCCCTAAACCAAAACCAACAATTATTTGGCCCAACCTTTTACAAAAATTCCCATTCATGAACTCATTCTTAAACCTAAAGGCCCACTTCCTTAAACCACTTTAAAAAGTTCACCCAAGACCATTTCAAAAGCCCAAGTTTTTAATCCAAAGCCCACATGACATTTACCCACATCATCCATTTAATCAAAATCACCCCTAAGTTTTAAAATCATCATTAAGCCATTCCAAATCAAGCTTCATGAAAATTCTCCACCAAAATACCAAAATTCCTAAATTCTATTTCCATGAAGTTGACTAAACTTTTCCCGAAGCCAAATGGAGCCATGAACAAGCCATTCTCGAAGCCACATGAAGCCATGAGGGCTTTGACTTGTCATTAGTCCATTTATGGCAAGAAGAGGGGTTCTTTCTTAAACCTCCCTTAAACCTTTTTACCTTAAGCATGTCACACACTATACCATGCTTAGCCGCCTCACCATGGATGGGGACTTCACTACCCCGATTCGAGTCGACCCAAATGATTCTCCCTCGGCCCGAGGTCAAGCCTTGGATGGTGAACCTAGCCCAAATGCATGAGTTGAACCAAACCGAAGCCAAAATGGGCCTTCTCCCATTCCATTTAAATTAAACTCCTTTACACATGTCCATGGCCGATTGATTGCACTAAACCCCGACTACGACCCACTCGAACAAGATGGTGACGAGTGCCTGGCCGGCCAGCCACCAGGCCGTCGGAAAACACCATGGCCGAGACCTTGGGAGGAGGCAAAAAATTCAATTCTCCCTTGCCGACTTGTCTCGACCCGAATGGACGAGCATAGCTCTTCTTCTCCTCACCGGAGCGGTCGATCCCCGGCCTTAAACCCCACGGGAGGCCCTCTACCCTCTCTGATTTAAACACCACCTCCTCTCGGCCATGAGAGGTGCTTGAACCAAACTTTAAGGAAACTCTGCCAAAATCATTCCGGATCACTCTCCACACATAGAGCACTTGATCCCCGCTGAATTCCGGCCCCAATTCCCTCCGAGTGAGCTCGATTTTGAGCTCGAACTTTAGCCCAAAACCGGGACACTTCTTCACGGTGGAGCAATCTTCAAATTGGCTGGTCCTACACCTTCACCGGACCGAGGGGAGAAGTTTCCCATCGAAAGCCCCATCCCCAGAGCCACCCGGTTGTTCCAGCCTCCAAGCTTTGTGATCGGGCGTGGTCACTTTCATAGGCTAGACAATTCACCGGGCCGAGGGACTTCATCCGGAGCCTACTTGGACCCGATCGAAGGTGACCCGACTCTCGGATCGAAGCTTCACTTCTGCGAGCAAAGGTATGAACCCACTCTTCTTCCCGAGCTTACGGAGATTCTCCATTTAATTTGAGTCAATTTAAATACATGTTTACTGTATGAATGTTTTCGTCTCCTCAAGACGAATCCATAGAGCATAAGAACACGAAAATCCGTTGAGAATCGAGTGAGAAATTAGGGTTAGAAGGGCGACGGTCACGGGTTCACACCAGTCGTAGACGATGACTGGGAACCGTTGGATCGCGCGTGTATCAGATGGACGACTCGGATCGCGTCGGACCAGAAGATGTTACGTGAAAGGCGGGTCCGGGACGGGCCGAGTCGGATGGCGGCGCCGAATCGAAGGCGACACGCGGCGCTTCGGAGATGCTAAGGTCGACGCGGCGCCGACTCGGATAAGTAGAAAAATAGGGATTTTCTGATTTATTTAATTCCCTAAACATCAAAAATTCATAACTTTGTGTAGAAAAATCAGAAAAATAAAATAAAAATACCCTCTTGCTTATTTAAAAATAAAATAAATCATTTAATTTCATCTAGTATTTTATTTTTAATGATTTATTTACCCTCTGTATTGTTTTAATTCTCCATGCATATAGGAAATTTACCATGGCATGAGACCATAGGGCTTTTGAAGCCTCCGAATTTGGGAACATTCCTCGAATTTTCCAAAGTCGAGGCCATCCCTATGAGAAGTTATTGATTTTTCAAATTCATGTTGCTTGTTTTGAGTATTTTAAATCCAATAATTAGCATGTTGTGAAATAAATTCTAGGAAAATTTGGTGATGTTGCTTATGACCGAGAGGACCCTAGGAAAAATAGGTTTTGAATTAATTCACTTGGAATAACCCTAATTGGCTTAAACACCCTAAATAGGTTCTTAATTAATTAGAGCTAATCATACATCAAATTGACTTGAAATCAATTCTCCACTGGCCTTTAGGATCGGAGGAACCCACCATAAAAATTTGAAGCCAATTGGATTCAGTTAGCCCTATCAAATGGGTTAATTAAGCCATTTAGCCAATTTAAACTTTGAAAATTCATAACTTTCAAAATACTTTTCTAAAATTCACCAAATTGGTTTTGGAGCCTCTCTGATATTAGGGAATTTACGAAAATTAAAATTTCAATTTTCTAAAAAAGTTGATTTTTTGTATTATTTTAATATTTTAATAATTAATAAAATAATAAAAATCAGAAAAATAATAAAATTCACCAAAATATCATATTTTAAATTTTAGTCACTTAGGAACAAACCCCATATTTTTCCTAGGTCCCTATGATGAGTTATTAAATTTTAAAGCCCTAAGGTAATTTTAAAATTAAAGAAAATGTATTTTCTAGCATTTCCACTAAAATAATTATAATAAATCAGAAAAAAGTCAGAAAATTGTGAAAATTGGTTTTCTGATTTCCTTGATATTAGAGAGATTTTTGAAAAATATAAAATTCATTTTTCAACCTGTATTTTATTTTTAAATTAATTAATACTCAAAAACTCAAAATAATTATAATAGAAATAATATAATTCAAAAAATCACCAAAATTGGTCCAAGTGGTCCTCTGGTCATTAGGAATGTTCCATAATTTTCTTAAGGATAGAAACTTTCCCTTGGTCATATTATTAAATTTTCCTTGAAAATCCTTATTTTCCACCAAAAATAATTACATAAATAAATTAAATACAGAAAAATCACATTTTCTCCTCTAATGTCTTCATTGACATATGAGTGAAGTCAAAAAAAAATTTCAAGTTCATTTGAGCTCAATTTAATGAGTTATGAAATTATTAAGATTGAAGGGCAAAATGGTAATTAAAATTTTAACCCTTAATTAAAACTTTAGGCTAAATAAAATGAAAAGGTAAAATATTTGATCTTAATCTGATTTGGATGATTGAAATTTAAATAATTAAAGGGTAGAAACCTATTAAAAAATTCAACAATAATTGAAATGAACTTTAATTAAAATAATTAATTAAATTTGGAAGAATAATAAAATTGGAATTATTAAAATAGGGATGTCATTAGGAAGAGAATTATTCTTTAACTTAAGAATCCCTAAATTAATCATCCCAATAATATTTAATTCCTAATTAAAATGATAATCCAAGTTTAAGATTTAAAATGCTAAAAGATTTAATCATTAAATTAAGTTAAAGTTAAATTATTTAAAGCGAAACCTTTTTTTAAATAAAATATTAAATTAAATTAAATTAAATTAAATTAAATAAATTAAATTAAATTAAAACAAATTAAATTAAATTAAATTAAATTAAAACATATTAAAATTAAATTAAATTAAATTAAATTAAATTAAATTAAATTAAATTAAATTAAATTAAATTAAATTAAATTAAATTAAATTAAATCAAATTACATTAAATTAAATTAAATTAAATTAAATTAAATTAAATTAAATTAAATTAAATTAAACTAAATTAAATTAAAACTAAATCAAATTAAAATTAAATCAAATTAAATTAAATTAAGTTAAACCATATTATATTAAATTAACTTAAGTTAAATTAAATTAAATTAAACCATATTAAATTAAATTAAGTTAAATTAAATTAAATTGAATTAAATATAACATCACTTAAGACATGAAGAATTCAAAATAAATCTAGAACAACTTGAACACTATTCCAAACCTAAATCCATTAATTAAAATCAAACATCCATTTGCCCTCGAAAGCTCGTGATGTCATAACTCTTAAAAGGAGTGTTAAAAGAAGTGTCACTTCACTTATAGGATATTCAAATGTCCTAGATTCACCGAGCAAGATAACAAAACTTAAACTCCGGACGATTAATTCATTTGTATAATTAAATTCACTTAGACTTAGAATAATCCTAGAAATGTTGAAAAGATGTTTAAGATTCGTCTTAAGCACTTCCTCGATACGATAGGGTATTTATAAGAACAATTGAACTTAGTTGTTCTTTGATGAAGAAAATCGTCCTCAAACGAAATGCGAGAACCTAGACGTCATAGGAGATGACTAGGTATAGGATTAGGAACTTGGTAGAAAACCATAACCCTTCCCTTAGCTTTACTCAGGAACTTACTTTAAATGCTTAAATATTCTAAGCTGTGTTTTAAGTGCGGCTTGGGATGACGGGAAGACCCTCCGAGTACGCTTTTATTTTATTGCAATTTACCTTATTGCAATTTATTTAATCGCATTGCACTTACTTTTCTTGCATGATAAACAAGCTGTTGCATGAAAACCCACACCTTTAGGATAGTCCCTAAAGCTGAAACCAAAACTAAATTAAAAGTCATTACAAGATAAAATTCACCGCCACAACATTTCAAAATATAAGACAACTCGAAATTTAATCACAAACGAACAACAAAACTACAACTACGACTAAATTAAAACGTCTTGTTGGATGATCGGGAATATCTCGGATGATGTAACCTACGTGTTGCTAACGGGATTTCCCACGGTCTAAATGAAAGTGTGGAACTCATTCCGTTGAGTTTAGCAAATTCATACTGGACTAAGTGAATCCGATAAAAATAACGATGCAGGAAGGATGGAACCGTGGGATCTTAACCGGTGTTGTTATAATCAACTTTAAGATTTGTTTAATTAAAATATTAAAAACACCTGGATTTTAAGATTTTCTCTAAACCAGAACACTTTTCTCATCTCTTGATTTATGACTTCTAAAACTAAACCACTACAACAACAAGGAGCTCGGAGCATGGTGGGCAGCACGGCCATCGTCATCAGCAAAACCTGAGTCTACTTCAGCAAAACTTTCTTAGAATTAAACAACAAGACCATAGGACTTCGAGGTAGTTTGCCTAGTGCAACATAAATCCTCAACCTTCTGTTAGGCATTTGCATGATCATATCATGTAAATTAAGCCCTAATCGGTCTTAGGACTCCGAGGTAGTCGTCCGATACGACATAAACCCTCACATCTTCGAGGCTATTCGTATGATTTTATCATACAAATATAAGTCCTAACTAATTAAAATTGGCGAGATCAAAACATTAAATAAACATTAGGACTTTCCTAAATTCGAAGCCAAACAATAGGATAGTCGGGAAATTACCGAAGTTTGCTTCGAATCCGTGATTTCTCCTACCTTTCTTCCTTTGAATTCCCAAAATAAAATGTTCCAAATTTGATCCATTCCCTATTGAAATTCCAAAACTCAATCCATTGAAAACTTAAACTTTGAAATTCACGAGAGCGAGAACTACCGATTATTATCGAGAGTTTTCTTAGGTGATTCCGTCACTTAAGATGTAATTAACTATAGGGGCTTGCCCTTATAGGGAATTTTAAGAACCCGAGTAATATAAACCCTGTTTAATGTTTTCATATTAAACGGGGAACTTGTCGGCTTATAAAATTGGTTCGCGGACCGAATGGATGTCACAAATCTTCTAGTTTATTTAATCGAGCCCCATCATCAAGCAATGTGTCTATTCTTCGGGATAGATACATGGTTTGTGATGCGATGCTCGTTTATATAAACTGTTTGGGATGTGAGATCGGTTTGATTTCATATCTTAAAATTTTCAAATTTAAAATTATTTTCAAAATCAAATACTACTTTCTAAATTATATATATATTTAAATTAAATTTAAAATTCGCCGACAACTTCTGTAGGCGACCCCTTTTAAAAAATACAACACTCAACCTAAAAATATGCCGACATGCTCAACATCTCTGAAAAATGATTTCATCAATTACAGTAGTGGGAGAATTCATACCTTGATTCACAATGCCCCACTTTTTAATCAACCTCATCTTTGAGATATTTTTGTTGAATAGACATTGCGCTTCGAAACTAACGAACTTTCTATGGTTGAAAAATTGAAATCTTGAAGTTTCTATCTAGTCGGTATCCAATTGGATAAGATTTGGGATCTTCCTTTTCGTTCCTCTGGTAGTTCCCGTGTCTAGGGGCGGTTATTGGGAGTTCATGTGGAAGAATTGCCGCCTAGAACAGCCAAAACTCAAATTTAAAGATGAGAGACTGTTTTCTGAATAGCAGCGCGGTCCGACGCTGTTAACAGCGTCGTTCGACGCTAGTTCCAATTTTGCCAAACTTTGTTTTGTCCAAATTCTTTCCAAACTTCAATTTGATTCATTTCTTTAATGTTGTTAATGATATTTAAGGAAGGGGGTAGGACTTAATTAAGTAACAAACAAACACAAATAACACATCAAACAAAGAAAACACTCAATAACTATGGATTGCCTCCCACAAAGCGCTTGTTTTAACGTCGTCAGTCCAACATAACTTCAAGTTATTCAGGTTGATTTAACATTTAAACCTATTTAAAATTAGTTCTATTTCCTTCAAAATATTATTTTAATCTTTGTCTATTAAATTTGAACATTCTTCTAGATTTAGGGTCTTCGATAATCACGGCTCCAAAATGATAGATTTTTACGATAATGAAAGGTCCTGTCCATCTAGATTTCAGTTTCCCATAAAATAATTTCAATATTGTATTGTATAGTAAAACTTTTTGTCTTGGTTCAAATTCCTCTTTAACAATCTTCTGATCATGCCATATTTTTCTTCTCTCCTTGTATAATCTATCATTATCATATGATTCATTTTTGATTTCTTCCAATTCATTCAATTACAACATTCTTTTCTCACCAGCATCTTTCAAATTAAAATTCAATTTATTTATCGCCCAATATACTTTATATTCTAATTCAACTAGTAAGTGACAAGTCTTTCCAAAGATTAATCTGTAAGGGGACATTCCTATAGGAGTTTTATAAGCAGTTCTATATGCCCACAAAGCAGTGTCTAATCTAGCAGACCAATCTAATTTATAAGGATTAATGAATTTCTTCAGAATTCATATATTTTCATGATTTAGATACCTCTGCTAAGCCATTAGTTTGGGGATGATAAGCTGTAGAGATTTTATGCATAATATTATATTTTTCTGTCAATCTCTGAATCAGATTATTCTTAAAATGGGATCCTCCATCAGTGATGATTACTCTAAGCATTCAATATCTAGTAAAAATATTTTTTATTAAAAACCTCGAAAGACTTCTAGCATCACACCTAGGTAAAGTTATTACCTCGATCGATTTTGATAAATAATCAACAACAATCAGTGTATATATATTTCCAAAGGAAGGTATAAATAGTCCCATAAAATCTAATCCCCAAGCATTAAAAATTTCAACTACCAAAGTAAAATTAAGAGCCATTTCATTTCTTCTAGATATATTGTCTATTCTCTGACATCTATCACAAGTTTTGATAAATCTATAAACATCTCTGAAAATAGTTGGCCAATAAAATCCAGATTGCAAATTTTATGCGAAGTTGTATCAATTCTGAAATGTCCTCCAAATTCAGAATCATGACATTCTCAAATAATTCTTTCAGTTTCATCATAAGGCACACATCTCCAAATAATAAGGTCTTTATATTGCTTATACAGATAAGGATTGTCCCAAAAAATAAAATTTAGCATCATTTTTAAATTTTTTTTGCTGTTACAATCTTAATTCAGGTGTTAAAATATTACTAACGATGTAGTTTACAATATCAACATACTACAGTAAATTTACTTCAATAATATTATATAACTGATCATCAGGAAAAGTTTCAGTTATTTCCCTTTCAAAGTCATCCAAATTTGGTTGTTCAAGTCTAGATAAATGATCAGCTATTTGAATATCGACCCCTTTTCTATTAAAGATCTCAAAATCAAATTCTTGCATTAAAAGTATCCAATGAATCATTCTTGGTTTAGCATCCTTATTTTGCATTAAATATTTAATAGCAGAATAATCAGTATGCACTATAAATTTAGCTCCAATTAAGTAAGATCTAAATTCTTCAAAGGGATAAACAATAGTTAATAACTCTCTTTCTGTAGTGGTATATTTAGCTTAAGCATCAGTAAGAGTCTTACTAGCGTAAAATATAAATTTAAACATTCTAACGTGCCTTTGCCCTAAAACCACACCAATAGCATAATCGCTAGCATCGCACATTAATTCAAATGGTTTCTCTCAATCAGGTGAAACTATTATAGGGGCAGTGATTAATTTTAATTTAATAGGTCGAAAGCTTTTAAGCATTCATCATTAAAATCAAACTTCCTATTTTTTTCCAAAAGTTAGCATAGAGGCTTGGTGATTGTTGAAAAGTCTTTAATATATCACCTGTAGAATCCTACATGTCCTAAAAAGCTTCTTACACCTCTCATTGTTATTGGAGGTGGTAATTTTTCTATAATTTGAGTTTTCACAGGATCCACTTCCATGTCATATTTAGATATATTATGCCCAAGCACAAATCCTCTTGCAACCTTAAATTGTCACTTTTCCCAGTTTAGGACTAAATTTGTTCTTTCACATACCTCTAAAAATTTTTCTAAGTTGCATAGGCATGCATCAAATGAATCTCCAAATACTAAGAAATCATCCATAAACATTTCTATTCCATCATCTATTAATTTGCTAAAAATGGACGTCATACATCTTTTGAAATGTTGCAGGCACATTATATAATCTAATGGGCATTCTTCTAAAAGCAAAAGTTCCATATAGGCTAGTAAATGTAGTCTTCTTTTAATGCTCAGGAGCAATAGGTTTTTGGTGATAACCGATATATCCATCAAAAAAGCTATAGTACTTGTGTCCAGCAAGTCTGTTAATCATTTGGTCTAAAAAACGTAGAGGAAAGTGATCTTTATGGTAGCGACATTTAATTTTCTATAATCAATACATATTCGCCAACCAGTGACTTGTCTTGTCGGTATAATTTCATTTCAATGATTTACGTTAAAAATCACTCCTCCTTTTTTAGGAACACAATGAATTAGGCTTACCCGAACACTATCAGAAATAAGATATATAATTTTAGCATCTAACCATTTTAAAATCTCCTTTTTAGCCACTTCTTCCATTATTGGGTTCAGTCTCCTTTGTGGATAACCTCTAGGTTTATGTTGTTCATTCAAAATAATTCTGTGTATACAGATCGATGAACTGATTCCTTTAATATCAGCTATGGACCAACCAAAAGCATTTTTGTATCTTTTTAAGGTGTCCAATAATTTTTTTCTCGATATCTAAAGTTACAATGACTGGTAAAGTAGATGATTCTCCTAAAAACATAAACTTCAAATGATTGGGGAGAATTTTCAGCTTAAGTTCAGGGGGTTTAATGATAGATGGAATCAAACATTTATCTTCATATTCCATAGTATCCAATCTTTTAAATCATTCCTGAACAAATTCTAACTTTTCATTCTTCATATCATGCAAATCATCTTCACTTTCACTTTCATTTTCATCCTCACATTCCATATTTTTCTTCAAATTCTTCTTCAAAATGATCTTCTCTCAAATAATCAATAATTTCCATTCGAAAGCACTCATCATCTTTTTCAGTTGAAGGGTATTTCATAGATTTCAAAATATTGAAAGTTACCTCTTGGTCTTTAACTCCCATAGTTAATTCTCCTTTTAGAACATCGATCATAGCTCTCCTAATAGCAAGGAATAGTCTTCCTAAAATAATTGGAGTTTCTTTTTCTTCCTCCACATCTAATAAAATAAAGTCCACAGGAAAGATAAATTTATCCACCTTTACTAATACATCTTCCACAACTCCTTTAGGATAAGCGATAGAACAATCAACCAATTGAAGAGTCACAGATGTAGGTGAAAATTCTCCTATTACCAATCATTTGAAAGTTGATAAAGGCATAAGATTAATACTAGCTCCAAGATCACATAAAGATTTTCCGAAAAATTTCTCACCTATAGCACACGGGATAGTGAAACTACCTAGGTCTCTAAGTTTTTCAGGAAGCTTCTTCTGAATACTTGGGCTACACTCACTGCTAAGTGCAACGGTCTCGTAGTCTTTGATCTTTCTTTTCTTTTTAGAAATATCCTTGATAAACTTTGCATAATCAGGCATATGCTCTAAAGCTTCAACAAAGGGAATATTAACCGTTACTTTTTTAAGAATTTCCACAAACTTTGCAAATCTATTATCCCTATTTTGTTTCTTTAGTCTTTGAGGAAAAAGAGGAGGTGATTTTTCAATAGTTATCTTCACTGGTTCAAGCGGATATTCATCAGGATATATTCTATTAGAACCTTTCTCAATGTTCACTTCCTCTCTTTCAACTTTGACTTCTTTTTAAACTCTTGATTCCAATTCTTTTTCACTCCTTAATTTAATAGCCTTAATTTGCTCCTTGTTTTGATCTTTTGGGTTGATCTCAACATTGCTAGGAAGATTTCCAAAAGGTCTATTATAAAGCGTAGTAAAGATATGTCCCAATTGCTTCTCAATTTTCTTCATCGCAGCATTTTGAGCTTGAATTTGACTACTCATATTCAGAATCATTTCTTCAGTAGAAAACTTCTTCTGCTTAAATTGATGATTACTATAAAAACCAGGAGGATAAGAAGGTCTATAATTGGTATTTCCTTGGTTGTTCAGATTTCTAACTAGATTCATAGGATTGTTTCCCCATTGCGGGTTAACGACAGTATTGGTGTTATTCAAGTTGAAGTTTGAGTGATTCCTCCAACTAAGATTATAATAATTTGAATAAGGATTATTAACTTTGTTATTTATGGCATTCAAAGTTTCATAAGGTCTTTGAGAGTCTATCATCTGTCTTGATGAATTTTCCTCTATCACTGGGGGTGTTGGAGAATAATTCATTCCATATTGATCCATTTTCTTAGAAAGTGCAGCAATTTGAGAGACGATTAGTTATCGCATCAGAATCATGAATACTAGCTACTCTCTTAGGATTTACTCGATTAGAGGGCCATTGAAAATTATTCGTAGCCATCTCTTCAATTAACGAATATGCTTGATCAAAAGGTTTAAGCATTAATGATCCACCAGCAGCAGCATCGATAATCGATCCCAAAGATCCCACAAATCCATTATAAAAGGTTTGAATTATTAACCAGTCTGGTAAACCATGATGTAGATAGAAACTTTTTGAAAGTCTCCCCAAACTGATTAAAAAATGTGATGTCATTCCTTAGCTTTGTAGCTTTTGAAGGAGGGAAATATTTTGACAGAAATATTTTGAAAGTCTCCCCAAGTTTTGATAGTTCCAGGTGCTAACGAATTTAACCATGCCTCAGCCTTATCCCTTAATGAAAAGGAAAATGTCTAATCCTAATAGCATCATTTGATACTTCATCATATTTAAAGGTAGCACACAGTTCTAGAAAACTTGCGAGATGTAAATTAGGATTGTCATTACGTGTTCCTCCAAATTGATTATTCTATGATAGAGCTCAATTTCAGATAACTGTATTTTGATTTTATATAAGTATTTATGTGAAATTGAATGGAAGTATTTGGTAATGAAAAGAAGTTTTGTAGGCTAAGATATTTGGTATAAGAGAATAGGACTATAATCAACTATACAAAGTAAGAAAAACTGTATGTTTGGTATATTAAGAATCTTAGAACATTATGTGAATAGAAAAGATTGAGACTCTATGTTGAATCAATAATAAACCTACGAAATGCCTATAAGGTAAGAGATTGTGGTAAGTTTCAAATTTAGAGTGAGAAGAGTGAAGTTCAAAATCATTAAAGGCTATCTAGATATAGTAGTCCTCACTTGAAAAAGAAAAGAAAAAAGAAGAAAAGCAAATTAAAAAGAAAAAAAAGTGAAAGGAAAAGAAAAGAAAAAAGAAAAGAAAAGAAAATTGTGGAGAAGCTTGATGAAATGCCTAATAAAAAATTGGCTTCACTTGGACCTATCTAAAGGGAAAAAATTATTCACTTTCCCGAACTTATATGTGTGGAATAGTATCCTTACTAGTAGTGTTCTCATGAACTTCTTTTCATGAAATGTTTTTTGGATCCTTAATAGAACAATCTACAGTCATTTCTAAAATGGATGGAAGGCAAGAACTCTTAGAATTGATTACTAGATATTCCTATAGAATCTACTTGAATTATTCAACGATCTTTCTGAAAGTTTCACTATTGTACTTATCTAATTTAGAATTTTAGTATTCTAGAAAGGAAAGTTCATTGCAGTGGATCATAATTTTATGTATTAACTAAAATTACTTGAGAACAAGTAATAGTTAAGTATGGGGACCTTAATCCACTAAAAATTTGATAGCTTTTTACTATCCATTTCATACCTATTTTGATGATATTGCACTTTAAAGGAATGTAATTTTTATGATTTCATTCAGGTACAATGATTAGAAGCCTTTAGAACAAAAGGAAGCAAAAGGAGACAAAGTGTAAAAGTTGAACTGGCGTCGAACGATGCCCTATCCAGCACCGAACCACGCCCGTTTCTAGATAGTTATTGTCTAAATGGCAGAAAATAGCGCCGAACGGCGCCCTATCCAGTGTCGAACGCACCCTATCCCGATTTAAAACTATATTTAATGTGTTTGGTAGGATTTTTGAGGGATGCATGCAAAAACTCTTGGGAAATCATTTATGGCCGAATTTAAACCACTTTTGGGAGAGATTTCAGAGGGGGTGTGTGTGTTTAATGAGTGGTAGAGAGTAGAGTGTTAGGGAAGTTTAGAGAGAGCGATCTAGGGTTTGTAAATTCTCTTCGAAGGAGTGTAGGAGAAGAGGGAAAGTGAGAGATTTCTTCTTCCTTACTATTCTAAAGAGAGATTTGTGTGTTGTTGCGAAGAAAGAAGAGTAGTCAAAGGAATTCCTTGAGATTTGCTTGGGGAAGAGTTTGAGATAAGTAGTCTTTTCTTTATCTAATTTTATGACATTGCTTATATATAAAATCCATGTTGTGTCATCCTTTCCTCATGAGTCTTGTGTTCTTTGTCTTTCTCCTTCTCATGTGATGTGTTGATAATGTGAAATGGAAATGATGTGTCGATTAATTATGTATAATTTTTGATGATCTTTCACTTAGAACTTCATTTACTTTTTGATCTGGCCAATTGAATTGTTAAAACTTGTTGGGAAACTTATGTTCCGAAAGGATTATGAGTTCCACAACTTAAGTGAAGATGACATTAGATGTCCATTAATTAGGAATGTAATTCATGGGGCTTGAGTGCAAATAAATAGGGAAATATATTTGTATTGGCGTATAATTTGATATTTTAGAGTGAAAGGCTAAAATCCACAATTTGGTCTTAAGATTTGGAAACTAAAGTGAGAGTTAGCCTTCAAGGGAAGGAAAGTGGGAGCTCTGGAGTGAGAGCCAGTATCCACCTAGCCTAGCCACAGAATTGGGGATTAAACATAAGACTAGCCAATGTTCTTTATATGCTGAAATATGGGTAAAGAATACGATTGCTCCTATTTAGCGCAATACATTTGCATCACTGATCTATGTCACAATAATCAACACATTAACATTGAAAAGGCGAAAGACTCTTTCTTGCAACTGTGTTTAGTTATAAATTTAGTGTTGTGTGTTAATTTAACTTGTTGTTGTGTACTTTAGTAGTAATAGTAACTTTTATTGTTTTAACCTCTTTCAATAATAAAATATACTTGCAATTGTGTTGTGATTTGAATAGTGATTTTCGTGCTACACCTTGATATTAATTGCCTCCCTATGAAATCGCTATCTGGGACTCCATTAGAGCCCTTTATTACTTGAGCGATATGTATACTTGCGTTAATTGTATCACTCATTTTGAAAATCTAAATTAATATAAATATAAATCTGAATTCCTTAATTTTTGCAAATTAAAAAAGTTGCACCAACAACTTATCTCAAACTCTACCCCAAGCGAATCTCAAGGAATTCTTTTGACTCCACTTCTTTCTTCATAACAACACGCAATTCTCTCTTTAGACAAGTTTGGAAGAAGAAATCTCTCACTTTCCCTCTCCTCCTACACTCCTTAGAAGAGAACACACAAAACCTAGATTTCCTAAACCAAATGAAAAGACACTCTCTCTACACTCTCTCCACACTCTAAACTCTCTCCCCCTCTCTAAATTTGGCTCTAAAGTAGTTTAAATCCAGCCATGACTAATTTCCCAAGAGTTTCTTCAAGCAACCCTCCAAAATTTGGCCAAATAAATTGAATCCCATTTGAATTCGGGATAGGGCGTGGTCCAATGCGGGATAAGGCACCGTCCGGCTCTATTTTCAGGCTTTAGTGTCAAAATTCTTTGTAATTTAGCGCGGTCTAGTGCTGGTGACAACGTCGTTCAGTGCTAGTTCAATAAACTGTACTTTTGCTCCTTTTCATGCCAAATTTGCTCCTTTTTGCTTACATTTGCTCCAAAGGTCTAAAATCATTGTACCTGCATAAAATCATTAAAAATACCTTCCTTTAAAGTGCAATATCATCAAAAGTTGGTATAAATGGATTGTAAAAAGCTATCAAATTTTCAGTGGATCAGGAAGTCATTTTAAAAATACAATTATGGAAAATTTAGTAAAGAAATATCATGTCATCCATAAAATTGCTACTGCTTATCATCCTAAGACAAGTGATTTAGTTGAATTATCTAATTGTGAAATTAAAAGAATGTTGGAAAAATCTGTTAATCCAAATAGAAAGGATTGGTCAATCAAACTGGATTTTGCATTGAGGGCTTGAAGGACTGCTTACAAGACTCCTATAGGAATGTCCCCTTCTAGACTAATTTTTGGGAAAACTTGTCATTTACTATTTAAGCTTGAGCATAAAGCATATTGGCTGATGATGCACCAAAAATATATACAATTTTTGCAATATGATTTTACCCATTTTTTGGTGATATTGCACTTTAAAGAAAGCTATTTTTCATGATTTGTTGCAGGTATGATGATTTTAGGTGATTGGAGTGAAAGAAGCAAGAAAGAACGAATCCGGAGCAAAAAGGATAAAAAAGGAGCAAAATGGTGGAAAAGGTGTTCTGGCGCCGCGGGCGCCCAAATCCAGAGACTTCATCATTTAATTGACACGATAGAGCACCGCTGGAGCCTAAAGTCGGTGGAGTTCAAATTTGAAGAGTTTTGGTGACTTTTTGAAGGGATGCCTATGGAAACTCTTGGGATTTCATCCCTATCTTATAAGTAACTACTTTTTGATGAAAATGGTGTGTGTCTTGTGTCTTCTAGAGTAGTTTTTAGTGAGTGTTAAGTGTTAGGGTTTAGGAGAACAGTGCGTAGAGTGAGGATTTAAGAGGAATTCTTCTCTAAGGAATGAAGGAGAAGGGGTAAAGTGAGAGATTGCTTCTTCCTTTCCATTCTAAAGAGAGAATCAAGTGTTGTAAGGAAGAGAGAAGAGGATTCAAAGGAACTTCAAGGGAATTGGATTGGGGAAGAGAAAAAGATAAGTTTTATTTTCTTTTATGTTTTGTATGACTTTTCTTTTATATATAAAATCCATGTTTTATTGTATCTTCTCAATGAATTCTGAGTAGTCTTCCTTGTCTTTCTTCTTTCATAGAGATGTGATGATGGATTGATGTGGATTTGATTTGCTTTTAATGTAATGAATAAATTGTAACGGTTTTTCATTTAGAACTTAATTTACTTTTGATTTGACCAATTGAAATGTTAAAATATGTTGTTGAACATTAAGTTTGAAAAGATTTAATGTCCTACAACAATAATGAAAGATCCATTCAATTTCTTTGGATTAATCGCGTAGTTCATGGGAATTGAGTGCAAATGAATAGAGCAATATGTTTTGATGAACTTCAATGTGGAGATTTCAGGGTGACAAGCTGAAACCCCCAAATTGGTTTTAAGATTAGTAACTAATATCAAAGGTTAGCCTTCGAGTGAAGGGTGAGTGGGAGCTCCGAAGTGAGAGCCGGTATCCTCCAAGCTTAGCCTTAGATTTAGTGACTAAACTTAGAATATGTCAATTTTCTTTTCTTACTTAGAAGAGGGGGTACTCATTTAAGGGTAAAGAATCATCTATGCTCCTATTTGGCACAACAATATAAATATTTGTTCCATATCATTCCACACAGCATATTCTCATTGCAAGAGGAAATATACTTTTCTCATATATCGAAAACCTTTTAAATACATAGATTAGTGTGTCTGTTAGTTAATTTTTTTTTATTGTTATTAGAAGTAATTGTAGTGTAGTTAATCATTATTGTTTCCTGCATAGTACTAGTAAGTAGTAAACTTTATTTGCGAATTAAATATCAGATTTTAGTGCTACATTACCTATATTGTAAAAGCTTTCTTATATTTCAAACTTCCTTGTGGGATCGATAACGATGACTCCATTAGAGCCCTGTATTACTTGATACGATACATATACTTGAATTGAATTCTTAGACTTAACAAAATCATTATAAATATATAAATTTGAGTTCATAAAGTCTTGCAATATAAGTCCGACACATCATGTTTTTGGCACCGTTGCTAGGGAAGGTAACGGAGTTAAGAAAGTAAGTAGGAAGGTAACGGAGTTAAGAAAGTAAGTAGGAAGGTAACAAAGTTAAGAAAGTAAGTATAAACAATATTTATTAATAATATAGTAATAGAAAACCATTAATTTTGTAGTGTGTAATTGTGTGTTTGTTTATCTTTATTAAAATATTTGTGTTTATATATGCGTAGTAGCGGATCTATAGGTTTAGTGGCTTACGATTAGGAGTAAGAGCGTACTGTCAGAAAAATTAGAAAACAACAAAAATAAATTGAAAATCCTTGCAAATTGGCGAATAATCAAGATAATCAGAGAAATGATATAGGAAATTTGCCAAGATCTTTAAGAGATTATGCTAACCCAACAGCAAAAGAAATTCACATAACTATTTAAAGTCCTGATGTCGCTGCTAATTCATTTGAACTTAAACCTGCTATTATCCAAATGGTACAAAAATAATCAATTCGGAGGAACACCTAATGAGGATCCAAATTTATATCTCGCTAGTTTTCTAGAATTGTGTGCTACTTTTAAATATGACGGAGTGTCTAGTGATGCTGTCAGACTTAGACTTTTTCCTTTTTCATTAAGGGATAAAGCTATGGCGTGATTAAACTCGTTAGCACCTAGATCTATTAGAACTTGGGGAGAATTATCTCAAAAGTTTCTATCAAAATATTTCCTTCCATCAAAAACTGCTAAACTAAGAAATGATATTACATCCTTTTGTCAGTTTGAAGGAGAGTTAATAAATGAAGCTTGGGAGAGATTTAAAGATCTTCTTAGGAAGTGCCCACATCATGCTTTACCAGATTGGTTAATAATTCAATCATTTTATACTGGATTAGTGGGATCATTGAGATCTATTATAGATGTTGTTGCTGGTGGATCATTAATGTCAAAACCTTTTGATAAATCATACGCATTAATTGAAGAAATGGCTACTAATAATTTTCAATGTCCCTTTGAACGGGTAAATCCTAAGAGAGTAGCTAGTGTTCATGATTCAGATATGATGACTATGGTAGTTTCTCGAATTGTTGCCCTTTCAAAGAAAATAGATCAATATGGAATGAATTATTGTCAACCACCTCAAGTGTTGGAGGAAAAATCATTTGGACAGATAACAGAATCTCAAACACCTTATGATTAAATGCTATTAATAGACCTAACAATATTTATTCGAATTATTATAATCCTGGTTGGAGGAATCACCCAAACATCAATTGGAGTAATAACAATGTTAATGTTAACCCGCATTAGGCTAATAGTTCTATAACTCCAATTGGAAATTTGAACAATCAAGGAAATACTAATTTTAAACCATCTTATCCTCCTGGATTTAATAGTAAACTACAATTTAAGGATAAGAAGTTTTCTACTGAAGAAATGATTCTGAAAATGGGAAATCAATTACAAACTCAAGTGTTGCTATGAAAAATATTGAAAATTAATTAGGATATATTTTCATTGCACTTAATAATAGACCTTCTCGAACACTTCCAAGTAATATTGAGATCAATCGAAAATATCAAAACAAGGAACAACTTAAGGCTATTCAATTAAGGAGTGGAAAAGAATTGGAAACTAGAGTGCAAAAAGAAGTTGAAATAGAAAAGGAGAAGGTGGAAATCAAAAAAGGTTCAAATAAGATTTTTCCAGACTTGGATTATCCTCTTGAGCCAATGAAGATAACTGTTGAAAAAACATCACTTTCATTTCCTCAAAGATTGAAGAAACAAAACAGGGATAACATATTTGGAAAATTTTTGGACATCCTTAAGAAATTAACTATAAATATTCTTTTTGTTGAAGCGTTGGAACAAATGCCTGAATATGTCAAGTTTATGAAGGATATTCTATGAAAGAAAAGATAGTTTACAGATCATGAAACTGTTGCACTTAGTGGAGAGTGTAGTACAATTATTCAGAAGAAGCTTTCAGAAAAAATCAAAGATCCTGGTAGTTTCACTATTCCGTGTGCTATAGGTGAAAATTTTTTTCAGAAATGCTTTATGTGATATGGGAGCTAGTATTAATCTTATGCCTTTATCAACTTTCAAAAGGTTGGGAATAGGAGAAATTGCTCCTTCATCTATGACTCTTCAGTTGGTAGATCGTTCCATTACATATCCTAAAGGAGTGGTGGAAGATGTGTTAGTGAAAGTGGATAAATTTATCTTTCCTGTGGATTTTATTGTACTTGATATGAAGGAAGATAAAGAAATTCCAATCACTTTGGGAAGACCATTTCTTGCTACTGGGAGAGTGGTAATTGATGTTCAAAAAGGATAATTAACTATGCGAGTTAATGATCAAGAGGTGACCTTTAATATTTTAAAATCTATGAAGTATCCCTCAATGGAAAAAGATAATGAATGTTTTAGGATGGAGGTCTGTAATTAGTTGAGAAACGATCATTTTGAAAACATATTTGAAAAAGAAAAAGAACATAAAAATATGTTTGAGGAAGAAATTGAAGATGAAGAAAATTCAGACAGTAAGAAAATTGAATATTTTGAGTATGTACAGGAAAGATTCAAAGTATTAGACACTATGAAAGGTAGAGATAAAAGCTTAATTCCATCTATCATCAAACCTCTTGAACTTGAAATGAAAATTCTCCCTAATCATTTAAAGTACATGTTTTTAGGAGAATCATCTACCTTACCGGTTATTGTATCTTCGGAACTAAACGAATACCAACAATAGAAGTTGTTGGAAACTTTAAAAAGATACAACAAAGCTTTTGGATGGCCTTTGGCATATATTAAAGGAGTTAGTCCTTCGATTTGTATGCACAGAATTTTATTAGATGAAGAACATAAACCGAGATTTGATCCGGAAAGGATATTGAATCCTATAATGAAAGATGTAGTTAAGAAAGAGATTTTAAAATGACTGGATGCTGGAATTATTTATCTTATTTCGAATAGTGCTTGGGTGAGTCCAATACATTGTGTACCGAAAAAGGGAGGAGTGACTGTTGAAGTGAATGAATGTAATGAAATTATACCCACAAGCAAATTAATGGATGGCGAATTTGTATTGACTATAGGAAATTAAATGCCACCACCATAAAAGATCACTTTCCTCTTCCTTTTCTCGATCAAATGCTAGATGAACAAAAGTACTACTGTTTTCTGGATGGATATACTGGTTACCATGAAATACCTATTGCTTTTGAGGATCAAGAAAAGACAACATTTACTAGTTCTTATGGAACCTTTGCTTTTCAAATAATGCCTTTTAGACTGTGTAATGCACCTACAACATTTCAGAGATGTATGATGTCTATCTTCAGTAGTATGATAGATAATGGAATAGAAGTTTTTATGGATGATTTCTTTGTATTCAGGACTTCATTTGAGATTTGCCTGGAAAACTTAGTAAAAGTTTTGGAGCTCTGTGAGAAAACAAATCTAGTTCTGAATTGGGAGAAATGTCAATTTATGATAGCAGGAGGAATTGTGCTTGGGCATAAATTTTTCGAACATGATATGGAGGTCAACCCCACTAAAATTAGAGTGATTGAGAGATTGGCGCCACCCACTACTGTGAGAGAGGTGAGGAGTTTCTTAGGACACGCTGGATTTTACAGGTGATATATGAAAGATTTTTCTAAAATTACTAAACCTTTGTGCCGACTTTTAGAAATTGATAGAAAGTTTGATTTTAATGATGAATGCTTGAGAGCTTTCGAATTATTAAAAGAAAAATTAATCACTGCACCTATAATTGCTTCACCTGATTGGGAGAAAATATTTGAACTTATGTGTGATGCTAGTGATTATGCGATCGGAGTAGCATTGAGGCAAAGGCATGACAAAGTTTTCAAAGTCATCTACTATGCTAGTAAATCTTTTAAAGAGGATCAAATTAATTATACCACAACTGAAAGAGAGTTATTAACTATAGTATTTACTTTTGAAAAATTTAGACCTTATTTAATTGGAGCTAAAAGTATTGTGCATACAGACCATTCGGCTATCAAATATTTAATGTTAAAGAAGGATGTGACACCTAGACTCATTAGTTGGATACTTCTTCTGCAAGAATTTGAATTTATGGTAGTTGATAGGAAGGGAGCTGATAATCAAATAGCTGATCATCTTTCAAAAATATATTATGATAAATTTTCTGAATTTGAGAAAGAAATTACTGAAATTTTCCCTGATGAGCAACTCTATACTATTATGGGAAGTAGTTTGTCTTGGTATGCTGATATTGTAAATTATATTGTAAGTGATATTGTACCACCTGATTTAACAAGGCAACAACAAAAGAAGTTTAAATATTATGCAAAATTCTATATTTGGGATGAGCCCTATCTATATAAACAGTGTAAGGATCTGATTATTAAGAAATGTGCGCCACAAGAAGAAACAAATCTGATAATTCAACAATGTCATGATTCTGAATTTGGAGGTCATTTTGGTGTTGACAAAATTGCTTTTAAAACTTTACAATATAGATTTTATTGGCCTACTCTTTTTAGAGATGTTTATAGATATATTAAATCATGTGATCGATGTCAAAGAGTAGGTAATATCTCTACAAGAAATGAAATGCCTCTAAATTATAATTTGGAAGTTGAAATTTTTTATTTACGGGGATTACATTTTATGGGACCATTTACTCCTTCATTTGGAAATTTATATATATTGGTTGTCGTTGATTATGTCTCAAAATGGATTGAAGCTATTGCTTTACCTAGATGTGATGCGCAGAGTGTTTCAAAATTTTAAAAGAAAAATAAATTTACAAGATATGGAATGCCGAGAGTGATAATAATTGATGGTGGATCCCAATTTAGGAATAATCAAATTAAGAGATTAATTGAGAAATATAATATTATTCATAGAATCTCTACTTCTAATCATCCCAAGTCTAGTGATTTAGCAGAAGTGTCTAATCGTGAAATTAGAAGAATTTTGGAGAAAACTATGGATAATCATAAACTAGATTAGTCTGCTCGATTAGATACTGCTATATGTGCTTATAGAACTGCTTTTAAAACACCTATTGGAATGTCTCCTTATAGACTAGTGTTTGGTAAGACTTGTCATTTTCCAGTTGAATTGGAGCATAAAGCTTATTTGGCGATAAAAGAGTTAAATTTTAATTTGAAAAATGTTGGAGAGAAAAGATTCATGCAATTGAATGGATTGGAAGAGATTAGAAATGCATCTTATCACAATAATAGGATTTATAAAGAGAAAAGGAAATTATGGCATGATCGGAAGATATTGAAAAAGAACTTGGAATTTGGAAAAAAAGTTTTATTATATAACACAAGATTGAAGTTATTTCCTAGAAAGCTCAAGTTTAGATGGTTAGGACCTTTTACAGCTTTAAAAGTTCATTCTTTTGGAGCTGTTGATGTTAAAGATCCTGATACTGGAAATATTTTCAAGGTTAATGGGCATCAATTAAAGCTTTACTTTGACGGGTTTCAACCTGACTTCAAAGAGGTTTTAATGCTGAGTCATCTCAATTAACTGAATGGTTTGTCGAGGTGACGACGTTAAACCAAGCACTTTGTGGGAGGCAACCCATATGTATCTTTGTGGTGTGTTTAATTTTTTGATGTAGTTGTGCTTTTTAGATAGTTGTTTTAGAATCCTAATTACTCCTAAATACTTTAAAAATTGATAAATGATGGATTGCATCGAGATATTGGAATATTTTGGGCCAAACAATGTTCAGTGAGAATTTTTTCCACTGGCGCCACCGGTGCTAGAATGGGCGCCGTTGGCGTCCTTTCACATTTCCTACACTGAACTTGCCTGTTTGAGCATCGCTGGCGCCCAAAATCTGTTTGACGGTTTTTAAGTTTTAAAATGCGAGTTTTGGCAGTTTTGGGCTGAATCTTCGTCCTTATAACTCCCTAAACTCCATTTTTAACTTCTTAACAACAGAAAAATGAAAACCACCAATCCCAATTCGTATCCTATGGATTCCTTTCCCATTGAAACCCATCAATTTTAGGTTTTTAACCGAAGGAAGTTCATAAGTTTTGAAGCGCAGATTTTGTTCAATAAAGTGATGGTGAAAATAAGGATTATCAAGGAAAGAGGCTTCACAAATCGAGGTATGGATAATCCTACTACTAGAATTGAAGAGATTATTAAGGAGAGACGTTGGGAAGTGCTTTGCTACACTAGCGCTGCCGTTGTTCTTCCCGTCGTGAAAGAATTTTATGCAAATCTTCACGGGATCAATCAAGGGTTCGTATTTGTGCGTGGTATATTTGTGCAATTCACTGCTGCACGAATTAATAATCTCTTTATGATCGAGAACGTACCTATTTGCCATTATTCGAATTTCAATGCCACGAGGGATAATATGAATGATGTTTATTGATATATGATGGATGAGAATGAAGAATGGGAAGTTAGAGAGAATGGATACATTAGTTTTCCATCTGCATCTCTCATTCCAATATCGAAGCAGTGGCACTACTTTATTTCGGTAATGTTATTTTCGGCATTGAAGATTAGCAAGGTAACCAAGGAAAGTGCCATTTTGAATTTCTTTTTTCAAACTGGGAGGTCGGATGACATTGGTAATATTATTGTGAAATCAGTTCTGGGATTAATTATGCATGGATCTAAATATGGGCTTGGATACCCATCGACCATATTTCTGCTATGTAGTCAGTCATAGATTCCTTATGAATATTGGGAAAAGGTTCTTCTACTATGGAGACCTATTGATCCAACTAATCCCTATGACTACTAGACAGTTGGAGATGAAGATGACATGAATTTGCTCGCTGATCAACCAACACAGACTTCACAACCAATTCAACCTTATTTTCCTGAAGGTTCCATAATGATATTGAAGAGGATCAAATTGTTGGAGACTGAGGTAAGGAACATTATGAATGCGATCAATAGCATTTCTGATTTATTTGATCATATAGATTGGAGAATGATAGAGCATTTTGATCACACTGGTTGAATTGAGATGGGCTTGATCAATCTAATGAAGAAGAACGCGGTGATTGCTGAGGAAACATCTGACGAATTTTCATTTCGTCCATTCTATAATTTGTTCGTGCATCAGCAATCAATTGGAGACATTAGAGGAGAGGATAGATCTGAAACTGATGTGGAGTAATTGATGGATTCATGTTTGTTGTGTGTTTAGTTTGCTTTGCTTAGTTATGTTTGGTTTGTGTAGTATTTGCTTTGAACTTGGATTTGGATGTGCTTGCTTTCATTGTGTGCTTAGATCTTAGTGTTTGCCTATCGTAGAGTACTTGCTGCACTAAATCCCTAAGAGTAGTTGCTTTGAATGAACATATTTAGTGTCTATGATGTAACTTGGATTTTATATATATAAGATTATTATGTATTGTTTGTGTGAAGAATTCTGTTCATTATTACGTATAGGATGATGTAAATGCCTATTGAAGTGTTAAACATCTTTGTGGACGTCGAAATGATCAAAATTATGAAAAAAATTTCGGACCCAGAAAATATTTTGGACTGGTGCCTTCGGCGCTAGAATTGGCGCCGTCAGCGCCCAAATCGAGAGAGTTTGGCAATTTATTTAAATAGATCGCCGTCGGCACCCTATCAAGCGCCGCCACCGCCTAAACCCAGTAAAAGCACGAAAACCCTCATTTTCATGATTTTTACCTTGGGAACCGCAAATTTTTCCTTTTCCTTCATCTTCCTCCTCCATTTTCGTGATTTTGAAGATCTATGGCTTGCTATATCTCGAATTTAAGGAGATTTCAAAGCTTTTCGACACTGGATCTACACTTCTCTTAGTAAGAACTTCACTTTCAGTTAAAAATTTTGGATTTTCACCATGGAAATCTCTCACATTGCTTATGGTGGTTTTTTTGGAGTTTTAAAGAGATTTTGAGATTTCCATGATGAAATTTGCTTTTACTTGTTTAGAATAGTGTTTGGAGTTTGTTACATTGTGTATTTGGAATTTATTGGAATTTTCTTGCAAATTTTATAAATTCATATGGCTTCAAGGTTGAGTAAAGGAAAGAGGAAATTGGATTTTAATGAGAAGAAGTTCGTTAACATCAAAGCCCAATTTTGCTATAACTCTTACCTCTACAACAAGAAGTGTATCCAGGATTGAGCTTTTGATAGTCCTGGATGATCTGTAAAACAATTAATTGCAGAGCGAAATTGGGAGAAATTCTGTTATTTCACTGCGAATGCTATTATGGGAGTGGTTAGAGAGTTCTAATTGAATATACCATGGACTGAGACTGAGTATGTGCTTGTTAGAGGAAAAATGGTTGAGTTTACTCCTCAGCGTATCAATGCTTTCTATCAGACTCGGGAACCATTTGTGTGTGAATATGAAAACTTTGACACTGGGAGGGAGATTATGAGAGAAGTTATTGCTTTTCTGACTGACGGGCGAGGAGAATGGAAAGTAAGTCAAAAACAGTTGATTAATTTCCCGTCTCTACATTGAATGTTGCTTCAAAAGTTTGGCATTATTTCATTTCTGCAAGACTATTACCATCTTATCACCACAGCGAAGTTACAAGAGATAGAGCGATTCTGAACTACTGTATACAGATGATGAAAAAGATTGATATTGGGGCTATTATTTACAAGAATATTCAGACGATTGCTAGAGGCGAGACCACTGGAGGATTAGGACATCGTGCTTTAGTTCATGCCCTCTGTGTTGAGTCTGGAGTGGAGTTTAGTAGTTCTGAAGAAGTGGCTATACCATTGAGGCCAATTACAAAGAATATTATCCGTACTTATGAGTCTCATGTAGGAACCAGAACTGAGCGTAGGAGTACTGATATTCCTACTACGAGTTATGATGTTCCATCTACTTCTGAGCCGCCTACCATATCTGATATTATGAAGCAGCTGAGACTACAGAGTGCTAGTGTAGATAGACTCCATGTTCAGATGGATGTATTTGAGGCGAGGAGTGATGTGAATGAAGATTATTTGCAGAGGAGAGTTGAGTTCGTTATTGTTTATTATGATGCTCAAGTCAGATTTATGAGGGTGGAGTCCGATGTGATATTTCCTACTTGCCCCAGCTATACACCACATAGACCTAACCCTGCTGATGACCAAGATGATGACCCTACTGATCCTGGTGATGGAGACTGGTAGATTGTTTGTTTTTATTTCTGTTGTTCTTGTTGTGTTGTATTGTACTGTTGTGTTGTAATATTAATTTTCTTATGATGAGTAACCCTGTTGTTGTACTGTTGTGTTGTAGTATTTATTTTCATATGTTGTGTAACTCTGTTGGTGTATTGTTATGATGTACTAAAACATTAAAATTGTTAGCTGGACTGTGTAGTACTGTGATAGTATGTTTCATGTTGTAGTGTTTTGTTGGATATTTAGATGTTTAATGTTAATTTCTCTTTACCCATGCAAATATTTAAAATTTGTTATATCACTGCTACTAATTGTATCATGCCCTCTAGTTGTAAATTTTGACTAATACCAGATAGCTGTTGAAGATTTCAAGATCCCAGCACAGAAAGATTAGTTTTCATTTACTCTCCACTATTTCAAATTTATTGAAAAATTTAAGTTTAGGGGAAGTTAGAGAAATACTAACTTTTATTTGTTCTTAATTATTATATTTTAGAAAATTATTATCATAACTTCTGGCAGTTGAACCTCACTATAAGTAACTAAACTTTTTTATTTCAATTGATTATTATGGAAGGATAGGATGAAAATTTTTAGTGGTAAAGGATGATTTTATAGAAGTAAGATATTTGGTATGAAAGGATTTGATTATAGTCAACTATTTAAAGTAAAGAAAATTGTATTTTTAAAATATTAAGGGACTTAAAGTATTGTGTGTTAAGAAGAGATTGTAACTTTACGATGAATAATAAATCTTATACTTAACTATAAAGTAAGGAGATGTTTCAGGTTTGAACTTTAGAAAGAGGAGAGTGAAGTTCAAAATCATTAAAGGGCAATCCAGATATAGTAATCCTCAATAAAAAAAAGAGAGAATAGAAAAGAAGGATTGACAAACAATCCCTAAAAGAAAAGAGAAAAAGAAAAGAAAAGAAAAATAAAGAAAAATATTTATGAGGAGAAGCTTGAGGAGATGCCTAATCAAAAATTGGCTTCACTTGAATCACCCTAAAAGGAGAACTAGATTTCATTTCTGAATTTATGTTTTAAGTACAGGCCTACATTCTAATGAATTTCACATGAACTCCATTTTCACGTAGTCTTTTGAGACACTCTTAATGTGACAAATTATGGTTCATCTTAAAATAAATAGAAGACTAGAACTCTTATACTTGACTGTTGAATATTCTTACACCTGTAGTGTTAACCTGAGTTGCTAAATTTCTTTCTAAAAAATCTAACCAATATATTCTTTTGAATGAAAAATGCTAGTGTTTTACAGTTGAAAAGTACATTTCCTAGAGTTATATTTTATGTAGTAAAAGGATTACTTGAGGACAAGTAATAGTTAAAGTTTGGGGGATTCTAATGCACCAAAAATATATACAGTTTTTTCTATATAATTTTACCCATTTTTGATGATATTGCACTTTAAAGAAATGTATTTTTAATGATTTGTTACAGGTATGATGATTTTAGGTGATTGGAGTGAAAAGAAGCAAAAAGGAATGAATCTGGAGCAAAAAGGAGCAAAAAGGAGCAAAATGGTGGAAAAGGTGTTCTGGCACCGCCGGCGCCCAAATCCAGAGACTTCAGCATTTAATTGGCATGATAGAGTGTCGCCGGTGCCCTATCTGGAGCCGCCAGCGCCCAAAGTCGGTGGAGTTCAAATTTGAAGAGTTTTTGCAACTTTTTGAAGGGATGCATATGGAAACTCTTGGGATTTCATCCCTATCTAATAAGTAACTGCTTTTAGACGAAAATGGTGTGTGTTTTGTGTCTTCTAGAGTAGTTTTTAGTGAGTATTAAGTGTTAGGGTTTAAGAGAAGAGTGTGTAGAGTGAGAATTTGAGAGGAATTCTTCTCTAAGGAGTGAAGGAGAAGGGGTAAAGTGAGAGATTGCTTCTTCCTTTCCATTCTAAAGAGAGAATCAAGTGTTGTAAAGAAGAGAGAAGAGGATTCAAAAGAACTTCAAGGGAATTGCATTGGGGAAGAGAAAGAGTTAAGTTATATTTTCTTTTGTGGTTTGTATAACTTTTCTTTTATATATAAAATCCATGTTTTGTTATATCTTCTCCATGAATTCTAAGTAGTTTCCCTTGCTTTCTTCTTGCATAGAGATGTGATGATGGATTGATGTGGATTTGATGTGCTTTTAATGTAATGAAGAAATTGTGACGGTTTTTCATTTAAAACTTAATTTACTTTCAATTTGGCCAATTAAAATGTTAAAATATGTTGTTGAACGTTAAGTTTGAAAAGATTTAATGTCCTACAACAATAATGAAAGATCCATTCAATTTCTATGGATGAATTGCGTAGATCATGAGAATTGAGTGCAAATGAATATGGAAATGTGTTTTGATAGACTTCAATGTGGAGATTTCAGGGTGACAGGCTGAAATCTCCAAATTAGTTCTAAGATTTGTAACTAATATCAAAGGTTAGCCTTCGGGTGAAGGGTGAGTGGGAGCTGCGAAGTGAGAGCCAGTATCCTCCTAGCCTAGCCTTAGATTTAGTGACTAAACTTAGGATATGTCAATGTTCTTTTCTTACTTTGAAGAGGGGGTACTCTTTTAAGGGTAAAGAATCATCTATGCTCCTATTTGGCACAATAATAAAAATATTTTTCCCATATCAATCCACACATCATATTCTCATTGCAAGAGGAAAGATGCTTTTCTCATATATCGAAAACCTTTCAAATACTTAGTTTAGTGTGTCTGTTAGTTAATTCTGTTTTTAGAGTTGTTAGAAGTAATTGTAGTGTAGTTAATTGGTACTATTTCCTGCATAGTAGTAGTAAGTAGTAAACTTTAATTGTGAATTAAATATCAAATTTTAGTGCTACGTTACCTATATTGTGAACGCTTTTTTATATTCCAAACTTCCCTATGGGATCAATAACCAGGACTCCATTAGAGCCCTGTATTACTTGATACGATACGTATACTTACATTGAATGCTTGGACATAATAAAATAATTATAAATATATAAATTTGAGTTCTTAAATTCTTGCAATATAAGTCTGACGCATCAGCTGATGTGACATTTTTATATGCAAGAATTTATGAACTCGGACTTATATATTTATAATGATTTTTGTAAATTCACAATTTCAAACGCAAGTATACGTATCGTATCAAGTAATACAGGACTCTAGTAGAGTCTCATTTATCGATCCCACAAGGAAGCGAGGTTGGAGGTTCTTAGTCAAAATCTAGTTTACTACTATCAGACTTTAGATTGGAGGGTCAATATAAGTGGTGTTTTATCGAGAAACTACTCCTAAATGGAGATAAGTATATGTATGGATAATAAATATTAGTAAATGCAAATATTACTTCTAAAGATAACCTTTTTGGATGAGTTGGTTTAGTGAATTTTGAGAAAATAAAATCTAATATCCTTATGTAGTGAATTGGATAATGTAAAAGAATGAGATGCATTAAATATTGTATGTGCCAAATAGGAACAACCCTATTCTTTACCCTCATTCGAGTGCATAAAGAACATTGGGCAATCCTAAGTTTAGTCCCCAAATCCGTGGTTAGGCTGGGAAGATACTGACTCTCACTCCAGAGCTCCCACTTCCCTCCATCTGAAGGCTAACTCTCGTTTTAGTTTCCAAACACTAGGACCAAATTGGGGATTTTAGTCTGTCACCCTAAAATCTCCAATTCTACACCCATCAAAGTATATTTCCCTAGTTATTTGCACTCAACCCCCTTGAACTTAACCATCCATGAAATTTGAATGTGGTTCCACTTTGTTGAGAATTACTCCACCCTCTAGTATCGTAGCGTAATTTCAACGAATTTTAACGCTACAACGAGCTCTTTTTGTAATGTAAATGAAGCGCAAGTAAAAACCATCACATTTATAATTTAAACATTTTCTAACATGCATCCCAATATCCTAAACATGAGTCCTAATCATTGCAAAAAAAAGGTAGAATGAAAGCAATGGAATAATCTTCTTTTACCACTATTTCTAAATAAGAAGATAGAGTAAGAGAAAGACATCACAAAGCACTAAGAAAGCACAACGGAAAACTTCATTTCAAAGAAAATCCACAAAGTAAGTGTTTACAAAATCATAAGATAACGAAGAACACAATACTTAGCTTTTTCCCCTTTAAAGAAATAAAATGATCACTCCCATAAAGTCTCCGCTAATCCATGCAATGCTAGAACAAACCCTTATAAATTCTTTTAAAATCCCCTCACCAATCCCTCTAAAAATGTAGAAATCTATATTTTTACTCCTATTCCAAGATCTCTCAACATTATCCACGTTTTTCCTAACATCTACCCCCAATATTTGATTTTAAATTCGCTTTGAAATAGTGTAGGGATGAATTTCCCAAGATTTGCCCCATTTCAGTTGTGTTGCGTTCATAACAGATATCCCTATAAAATAAGCATAAAAACAACCTTACTTTAAAGTGTAATTCTATTAAAAAATATGCAATAATTCTAAAAGAGATTATGCAAAAAAAGACTTATCAAAATGTGTCAGGCCAAAATTTTTCATTTTTGCTTGTTTTTCTTCAAATTGCACCATTTTTGTTTCTTTTTTACCAAAAGTCATTTTTTGTACCAAAAACCAGAAAACATACAAAATACCTCCTTTATAAGGCAATATCATCAAAAATAGGTATGAAACAGACAATTAAAAGCTATCAAATTTTCAGTGGATCAAGATCCCAAAAACATAACTATTACTTGTCCTCAAGTAATTGAATTAATACATAAAATAATGATCCACTGCAATGAAATTTCTTTCTAGAATACCATGATTTTGACTTAGAAAAATACAGTAGTAAAATTTTCAGAAAGCTCTTTGAATAATTCAAGTAAATTCTCTAAGTATAAGGCTACATATTCATCAAGTGTAAGAGTTCTAGCCTTCTATTCATTTCAAAAATGAATGTAGATTTTTCTATTAAGGCACTTAAATGGATTACATGAAAAGAAGTTTACGAGAACACTACTAGTAAAGATGCTAATGCATACATATAAGTTCAGGAAAGTAATTAAGTTTTCCCCTTTAGGTAAATCCAAGTGAATCCAATTTTTTATTAGGCATCTCCTCAAGCTTCTCCTCACTTTTTCTTTTCTTTTTCTTCTTTTTCTCTTTTCTTTATTTATTTTTTCTTTTTTTTACTTTTGCTTTTTAATTTTTCAAGTGAGGATTACTATATATGGATAGTCTTTAATAATTTTGAACTTCACCCTTCTCACCCTAAAATTGAAACTTACCATAATCTTTTACCTTATAGGCATTTCTTTAGCTTATTATTGATTCATCATAGAGTCCCAATCCGTTCCTTTCACATAAAGTTTTAAGATTCTTAATATTTCAAACATACAGTTTTTCTTACTTTGAATAGTTGACTATGGGCTTATTCTCTTATACCAAATATCTTATCCTACAAAAATTATTTTCATTACCAAAATCTTTCATTCAAGTCCACTAAAGTACTCAAATAAAATCAAAATACAGTTATCTGAGATTGAGCTCTATCACAGAAAATCATGTTAACAATTTTGAAAATACTTTTACATGAAAACAACTAATAGTTAATTCTTTCTCTCCCTCAAACTTAAATTTTAAAATATTTTGCAATTAATTCCATAAAATGTAGTAGGAAGAAAAAGTAATTGAATTTACTAGCTACTAAAAGATTCTATCAAATTCATGTACATATATAATCAAGATAAAATGACTGCAGAAGAAAGTAAATCTAGCTTAAAACATACTTGCAATAAAGTTACACTAAAAGGAAGTATTCTCACTTTAAAATGTTATTTTTCTTCCTACTTCCAAACTTGATTTTTAATATATATATCATTTAGTACAAAAAATATAAGCAGGAAGGAAAACAGTTTAGAAATTCTATCTACCATAAATGACTGTTAAAAACATCTACAATTATTTATCAGGACAAAACAATATGCAGCAGAAAGTAAATCTAAACTAAACATGTCAGAATGAAATTCACTAAATAGAAGTTTAACTAGCACAATAGGTATCAGCATGGGAATATAAAAATGTTCTTCAAGTCTTACATATAATTGTAATACAAACAAAATACACATATGATAAATGAGGTCAATTCTTCCTTTAACTCATCGCATTTCACTAATTTACCTTCAATTTCTAAAGGAATCACTGCACTAATAAATTAGCTACTTTTAAATCATTTTATGGATTACAATCCCAGAGATAAGATTATCTCTGATATATTGGTTCACATGCACAACCTCAGGCGTCATCTAATCCCCTTAATTAAGCACATCTAATAGTTATAAATCATAGTGTAAGATTATCCTAATGTTATTCATTAAATAGGTTCGCGACTCCTACCAAATGAAAGAAAATTTAGAGAAAGGAAGTAACAAAATTAATATGGATCTATCACTGCTCAAATTTATGATATCTCTTGTAAAACTCAAGTCTGAGTAAGACGTTAGTTGTAGTGGACTCATCAAACAAACTACTAAAAGAGAACATACAAGTCTAACCATAATAAGAAGTTAAAGAATCACCTCCCTTATGACACACAAAGATCCAATCAAACCACTAAAAATCCATACATCTAACAATCAACAATCAAAATAATCAATCCATAATGGCACATAAAGATCAAGTCAATCCACTCTAAAGAAAACACAATACAACACTAACAATCATGACTCTCAAGCATACTAAATCTAAGCACACTGATAACGATAGGTTGCCTCCCATAAAACGCTAGGGTTAACGTCATGAGTCCAACAAATGATTCCTCCTAGATCAAAATTTCATTTAAGTAATCCTCGATCAATCGCCCAATTTTTTCTGATCTAGGGATTCCTACAAAATCCTTAAATTTTAATTTTTCATTCAGCTCTTCATTTTCAGATTGATTCATATCATTGTTCCTCATATTTATTTCTAAATCTAATATTCTTCTATTGATTTTCTCAATTTTCATATTAATATCATACTTGAAATTTATAAGAAATGGATCTCAATAATATTATTCAAGATCTCCCAAATTTTGGATCCGATTCTCTTAACATAATTCAGACTCTGGATCAATTTCTTCTTTGTTACTCTTCTGATTCAAGTTATGTTCCAATTCTTCCCCTTGATAATTATTAAATGATGGAAGTGGTCTTTCTATATCTATCTTAGTTGAGGAAATAGGTTTTTTTAATTCCTTAGGAGTTTCTTCTGATGATCTTTCCTTATCCTCTTTTCTCAACTCAAAGTTCTTTTGAAATATATCCTCGAATTCTCTTCCAAGTCTTAGTTCAATAACATTATCATGTTCATCATTCAATTTAGGTTTTTTGTGATTGAGTCGAATCTAAAGATATAAAGACTGGTGTTGTAGATGTACTCCTAAGTAGGTAGGCTTTAAAATTGTATGGGGTACATCTATCTTAAGTTCATGAGACTTTTCAACAGATGGAATTAAAAGTTCACTATTTTTAGTAGCATCCATCATTTCACTCTTCTCCTGAACATACATACAGTCTTCTTCAAACAACATTTTCAACACATCATGAAAGTCCATTTCGATCTCATCGATTAAGTTACTTTCAAAACCTTTTTGCAAATGGACTTTACTTATATAATCAATTTCAACCATAAAAAAAAATCATCATCTTTTCTCTCAGCTGAATCATTATTGTTCTCTTTAGGTTTGATCTCAGTGTTGTCAGGAAGTGTTCCACGGGGTCTATTGCTAAGTAAATTAGCAATTTGTCCCAATTGATTCTCTATGTTTCTAATCACAGCATTTTGACATTGCAACTGGTTTCACATTTGTAATACCACTTCTTCTATAGACATCTTCTTATCCTTAAATTGTTGATCATTGTTAAAGTTTAGTGGATATGTAGGTCTATAGCTTATGTTACCCTGATTATTCCAACTTCCAATAGAATTTGCATGATTGTTTTCCCTTCTTTGGTTTCCGCCCCCAATAGTATGATTCCAGTTAAAATTAGGATGGTTCTTCCAACATGGGTTGTAACAGGTTGTTTATGGTATTTAAAGTCTCATATAATAAGTTAGAATCAATCATACGCCATAATGAATTTTCCTTACTTATAGGAGTAAATTGAGGCTAGTTCATTCCAAATTGGTCCAACTTCGTTGATATTGCAGCAACCTAGGATGCAAGATTTGCAATCGCATCTGTATCATGAACACTAGCTACATTTTTAAGACATAACCTTGTAGAGGGCCATTGAAATTCATTTGTAGCCATTTCTTCAATTAATGCATAAGCTTCATCAAATGATTTTGACATTAATGAACCACCAACAGCAACATCAATAATGATCCTAAGGGATCCTACTAACCCATTATAAAAAGTTTGAATGATTAACCAATTTGGCAGAGCATGATGTGGATACTTTCTTAGGAGTTCCTTAAATCTTTCACAGGCTTTGTATATTGATTCCACTTCTTACTGTCAAAAAGAGATAATATCGTTTTTAAGTTTAGTATTCCTTGAAGGTGGAAAATACTTAGCTAGGAATTTCTGAGTTAACTCCTCCCAATTTTTATTATAAAGTAGGAGCTAATGAGTATAACCAGATTTTAGCTTTTTCCCTTAGTTAGAAAGGAAAATCCATAGCCTAACAGCATCGTCTGACATGTCGTTACAATGAAATGTAGCCCAAAGTTCTAGAAAACTAAATAAGTGTAAATAAGGATTCTTCGAAGAAGTTTCCCAAACTATTTGTTCTGCAGTAGTTGGATAATCACAATATTTATTTTAAACGAGTCAGCTTCTACGACAGGGTATTGTACACTTGAGTGAATTATCATCTATTTATGATTTACATAATCCCTCAATGATTTATGATGATTTTCCAAGTTATAATTTTGAATGTTTTCCATTTCGAATTCTAGTTTTTCAGGTCCTTTCTGTTTTTTTATTTTCTTCCATTTTTCAAACTCAGACCATAAGGAACGAGTCATACAGATCCTTTACTTTGCATACATAACACAACAAACAATACATTAACAATAAAACAAGTAAAACAAAAAATATATTCAACACAACAAAACATTTTCACAAACACCTTATTTTTCACACAAACAGTTCTTTCACAAAACATTTTCATACCAAAAACACTTTTCACACAAAAACAACTTTACGACACTAAAGTTTTCCAATTCTAAGCCTAATTACTTCAACTAAAATTATCCTAAAATTCTTACCGAAGTTTTCCCGACAACAGCGCCAAAAACTTGATGCGACTTTTTATTTGCAAGAATTTATGAACTCATATTTATATATTTTTATTGATTTTGTAAAGTCACAATTTCAAACGCAAGTATATGTATCGTATTAAGTAATAGAGGGTTCAAGTTGAGTCCCGTCTATCAATCCCACAGGGAAGCGAGGTAGGTGGTTCTTAGTCAAAATCTAGTCTACTACTATCAGACTTTAGATTGGAGGGTCGATATAAGTGGTGTTTTATCAAGCAACTACTCCTAAATGCAGATTATTATATGTAAGGATAATAACTATTCCTAAATACAAATATTACTTCTAAAGATAACATTTTTGGATGAGTTGGTTTGGTGAATTTTCAGATAATAAAATCTACTATTCATATGTAGTGAATTAGATAATGTAAAGGAATGAGATGCATTAAATATTCTATGTGCCAAATAGGAGCAATCCTATTCCTTACCCTCTTCCGAATGCCTAAAAAACATTCGCTAATCCTAGGTTAAGTCCCCAAATCAGTGGTTAGGCTGGGAGGATGCTAGCTCTCACTCTCGAGCTCCAACTTCCTTCCGCCTGAAGGCTAACTCTCGCTTTAGTTTCCAAACACTAAAATCAAATTGGGGATTTTAGTTTGTTACCCTAAAATCTCTAATTCTTTGCCCATGAAAGTATATTTCCCTATTTATTGGAACTCAACCCCCATGAACTTCACCATCCATGGAATTTGAATGTGGTTCCACTTTATTGAGAATTACACTACCCTCTCGGATCATAGCGCAATTACAACGAATATTAACACTATAACGAGCTCTTTTTGTAATGTAAATGAAGCGCAAGTAAAAACCATCACATTTAAAAGTTAAACATTTTCTAACATGCATCCCAATATCCTAAACATGAATCCTACTCATTGCAAAAGAAAAGTAGAATGAAAACAATGACATAATCTTCTTATGCCACTATTTCCAAATAAGAAGAATGAGTAAGAGAAAGACATCACAAAGCACCAAGAAAGCACAACGGAAAGCTTCATTTCAAAGCAAATCTACAAAATAAATGTTTACAAAATCATAAGATAATGAAGAACACAATACTTAGCTTTTTTCCCTTGAAAGAAAGAAGAAGATCTCTCCCTCAAAGTCTCCCGCTGATCCATGCAATGCTAGAATAAACCCTTACGAATTATCTCAAAATCCCCTCACCAATCTCTCCAAAAAGGTAGAAATCTACATTTATACTCCTATTTTAAGATCTCTCAATATTCTCCACATTTTTCCTAACATCTACCCCCATTTTTTGGCTTCAAATTCATTTTAAAATAGTGTAGGGACGAATTTTCCAAGAGGTGCTTGAAGAAACCTTCCAAAAACGTCCAGATTCGACGTATATGGCCAATAACCACCCAAAAATGCATCCAAACCATCTGGGGCGTGGTCCGGCACTGTTTGGGAGCCGTTTGCCGCTATTTCCATGAAATTTTCATGCTTCTCGAGACACTACCGAGGTCCGACGTTGGTCTACGCGCATTTCGGCGCTGGTACTGTGCAGCTCCACCATTTCGCTCCGTTTGGCTCCGTTTCAACTCAGATTCATCCCGTTTCAGTTGTGTTACGTTCATAACAGATAGACCCACAAAATAAGCATAAAAAACCTTTCTTTAAAGTGTAATCTTATTTAAAATTATGCAATAATTGTAAAAGAGATTAAGCAAAGAAAGACTAGTCAAAATATGTTAGGCCAAAATTTGCGTTTTTGCTCGTTTTTGCTTCAAATTACACCTTTTTTGCTTCTTTTTATCCCAAATCCATCTCTTGTACCAAGAACTAGAAAACATACCAAATGCCTTCCTTTATAGCGTAATATCATCAAAAATGGGTATGAAAAAGACAGTAAAAAGCTATCAAATTTTTTGTGGATCATTGGGCTATTAAAGAGTTCAATTATAAATTGAAGAATACTGGTAAGAAAAGATTACTGTAATTAAATGAGCTTGAAGAGATAAGGAATGAATCCTATGAAAGTGCTAAGATATATAAAGAAAAGATGAAGATGTGACATAATCATAAGATTCTGTATAAAAATCTTGAACAAGAACAACAAGTTTTGCTATATAATGCCAGATTGAGATTATTTGCTAGAAAACTTAAGTCCAGATGGATGGCCCATTTATTGTAATGAAATTTTATCCTTATGGAGCTGTTGACATTAAAGATCCTAAAACTAAGGAAATATTTAATGTAAATGGTCATAGATTGAAACCTTATTTCTCAGTTGATCAACTTAAACCTAATGAGAACTTAATGTTGGCTCACCCAAATTAAGTATTGGTTAAGTCGGGCTAACGACGTAAAACCAAGCACTTTGTGGGAGGCAACCCATTATTATCGGTGTGTTTTGTTTTAAGTTTATTTTGTGTGTTTTATTTGGTTTGAAGTGAGTGTTATATGGTAATATTTTGCCTTAATTATGTTAGTGGAGTTTAATGTAACCTAAATTGACCAATTGGAGGAGTTAATACGAGTTTTCAGACGTTTAGCAGACCTGTGCTAAAATGACCACTGGCGGCTAAGCACCAACAGTTGGCGCTTAGGCGCCCGAGTTATCAAAAATATTAAAAAAATTGTTTATAGAAGTCATTATCATGGGGAAGTTGCATGGCACATTTATGGAAGGTTTATGAACGTGGAAGGACTGTTTTTAGCCATCCAAAGTCTATAAAAAGAGAAAGGATTAAAGGAAATTCAACCAATTCTAAATTTCCATCCTAAAAGCATTAAGGAGTCTAACTGAGAAAAATGACTTCTTGGGAGAATGAAGTCAACAAGAAGGAGGATTCTAACAAGATGAAGTTTGTTAGTGAGAGTGCGCAAGAGTTATATACAGATTTCTGGCCGTTAGTATTCAAGGAATAATAGAAATATTGGAATGATCGAGGCTAATGTTGCATCAATAAAAAAAGGTAAATAATATAAATGCACATTTATCAATTATTGGATGACAACTTAAAATGTAATTTAGTCATTTAAGTTATGTTGAAGAAGCAGACAAGGCGATGTATTTGAAAAACAAGTGGATTGAAGATGATTCTATCTAATGTCTTCATCATCGTTTGTTTTATCAAATCTATATACCAAATGGTTCTGATGGAACTATTGGATGTACTGGATATGTTCCACCTAGTGGAGACTGGAATTAAGTTTTATACTGTGTTATGTGTTATTTATGTATGTTTTATGTTTAATTAATTGAGTTAAGTATTTGATGTTTAATGTTAATGTGTTTTATGTGTTTTATATTTTTATCCGAGTGTTTAGTGTTTTTTTTTAGTGTTTTAGTATGAATAGAGAAGATGAGATCTTATTCAAGTATCTTGGATTAAAGACTTGTGGTTTGTACTTGTAATTTGTATGTGTTTAATTAAGTAAAGTTTGTGTTTGTGTAAAACTTGGTTGGAATCGATTTTAATTTAAAAAGAAGAACTAAATGATTGTAGATAAGAAGATTATAAGGTGTTGAGATACTTATAAAATTGATTAAGGGTTGATTAGAAGACCGAGAATATTTATTTAACGAAAAAAATTAAAATATGGGAGTTGGCGGCTATGCACCGAGACCCCGTGCTTACGCACCAGAGCTACATGGCTAAGAGCCATACTTTCATGCTTAGGCGCCGATTCATAAAAATCAATTTTCAAGTTTGAAAACCCGAACAATCACAAATATTTTCACCACCGTTATCTTCTTCCTTCAGCTTTTCGTGATTTGGAGGGTTAGGGCTTCCTTGCATTTGCTAACCTTAAGTTGTTTCAAGAAAAATTTGTTAGATTCAATCTTCTTGAGGTAGGAGCACTTCTCCTAAGTTATTTTTTTTTCACCAAATAATTTGTTTGTATTTTGGAAAAATCTGAAAATCACTATTCATGGTGAAAATTTAAGTAATAGTTTGAGAAATTACTTGGATTTAGTAGTTTATGCCTTTTGGAGTTTAGTTTAGAGATTTTAAGTTGAATATTGAATTTATAGTGATTTTTATGAAAATTTCAAAAATGCCACTGAAAAGAAGCAAATCAAGAGTTACGTTCGATTCTGACAAGTTCGTCAGTTCAAAAGCTCAAGATCGTTACGTGCAAGCGTTACAGTCATGTAAGTTCATCTAAGAGCAAGGTTTTGATAAACCAGGCAGCGAAATTGAAGATATAATTTTGAATTTCTTTTGAGATAAGTTTTGTTGTTTTACTGTTGTTGCACTTACTTTTGTTGTTCTAGAGTTCTATGCAAACCTCCCAGAATCAGTTGATAACTTTGTTTTCGTGTGAGGGCAGCTAACACACTTTTCTCCTGAGGTAATTAATGAATTTTACTTAGTGTTGCCTAGTATGTTATGTTTTTATTCAAATTACAACCCTACTGAGGAAGAGTTGGATGAGATTATTTCGACTTTGACTGATGGAAGGGGGTTATGGAAAATAACTAATGAAAGAAGATTTAACTTCCTAGCATCAAAGTTAAATGCTAATTCCAAAGCATGGCATTACTTTATACCATCCAAGCTACTTCCAACAAATCATCTTAGGAAAATGACCAGAGAGAGAGCCACATTGAACTATTGTATCCAGCAGAGGAAAATGGTGGACATTGGAAGGATTATTTATGATTGTATCTAGACTTCTGCTAGAACTACCACTACTACATGTATGGGACTTGCTTCTTTGATACATTCATTGTGTGAGCAGGGTGGTGTGAGATCTAAAAATTGGGAAGAGATTCTTTAAACTCTTAAGCCTATTGCCAGTTCAAATTTGAAAACTTATGCCGAGCATTCAATATTATGTTTGAAAGGAGGATTTTCTAGAGGATCCAGTGCATCAGCTTCTGCTACTTCTACATCTCGTGTTTCTACATTCCAGGGATCTTCAGGTCAGTTTACTAATTCATAGATTGAGCTTTTAAATAGGATAAGATAAAATGTTAATTTTACTGCGGATCGAGTGCATAAATTAGAGGAAAAAAGTAGATCATATAGGAGATTATCTTCGGAGACGCAGAGAGTGTGAAGGGAACTATCACAACTATATGGATAGACTGATGAGAGGAGATTTTAGTGTTGTGCTATCTACTCATCCACAATATCTTTGTGACTTTTAATTTTGTTTTGGTTACAGTTTTGTGGCTATCCTAAAGGTTTCAATTTTCATGCAACAATCATGTTTATCTTGCAAGAAAAGTAAAGCGCAGTGCAGGTAAACAAGTTGTAATAAAGTAAATTGGAATAAAGTAAAAGTGTACCTGGAGGGTCTGCTCGTCATTCCAAGCTACACTTAAAACACATGTTAGAACATTTAAATATTTGCAACAAGTAATTAGGTGAAGCTAAGGGAAAGGTTTTGGTTGTCTACCAAGATCCTAATCCTACTGCTAGTCAGTTCCTATGACGTCTAAGTTCTTTATATTTTGTGGATGATTTCCTTCACCAAAGAACAATTAAGTTCAATTATTCTTCTTAAAAAATATCATTGTATTGAGGAAGTGCTTAGAACGGCTTATAAACATCTTTTCAATACTTCTGAGATTATTTCGAGTCTAAATGAATTTTTATTGTAGAGATGAATCAATCATCCAGAAATTTTTAGTCATGTTTTAACTCATACTCAGTGAACTTAGGACATTTGATTATCTCATGAATGAAGTGACACCTCGCTTGATGCTCCATTTAAGAGTTATAATGATAAAAGTCTTTAGGGGCAAATCAATTTATTAAGAATTTCAACGATTTAAAATTAGAATTAATGTTCTAAGGTGATTTAATTTAGTTATAAAATTTTAATAAATTTAAGTCTGGAATAGTGTTAAAGTTGCTTTATTCTGAAGTGTTTTAAACTATTTGAATTGAAAGAGGAGTTTAAATTATTTAATTTAGACTTTAATGATTTATTTTTTAATTTAATTGCAATATTCTAGATTAACTTTTAATTGGTTTGATTTTTAATTAATTTTTTTTTTTGAATTTGATTTTGATGTTTCAAGTTTGCCTTAAGTTTGCTTTCAATTGATTTTTAAATTTAATATTTTTTTTAATGTTTTAAATTTATTTCAATTTAACTATCAAGTTATTTAATATTTTAAGTTTTAATTTTATTAAGGGTTGTCTTTTCTTTATTATTAATTTATTAATTTCAATTATCATCTTAAGTTTAATTAAGAGTTAAATATAATTAAACTGATTCATTTGGGGATTTTAGTTTAAGTGATTATAGTCTCTCTAAATTATATCCCCATTTTAATAATCCAAATTTTTTTAATTATTCTTCCAAAATTCAAATTATTTAATTAATTAAGGTTTTATTTATTTATTTTTTGGTTTATTAAAAGTGATCAATGAGTTCCTACCCTTTTAATTTCCAAAGTTTCAATCATCTAAGAAAGAGATAAGATCAAATATTTTACCCTCCATTTTGATTAAACCTAAAGTTTTAATTAGGGGTTAAAATTCTTAATTATTAATATGCCCTTTTAAGCTTAATTATTTCATAACTCATCAAATTGAGCTCAAATGAGCTTGAAATGTTTATGTCACTTCACTCATATGTCAATTAAGACATTAGAAGAGGAAATGTGATTTTTATGTATTTAATTTAATTTATATATTTATTTTAATGAAAAATAGGGATTTTCAATGGAAATTCAACAACATGACCAAGGTAAGGTTTCTGTCCTTAAGAAAATTATGGGATGTTTCTAATGACCAGAGAACCATTTGGACCAATTTTGGTGATTTTTTGAATTATATGTTATTTATTACAATTATTTTGAGTTTTGGAGTATTAATCAATTATAAAATAAAATTAAAGTTGAAAAATGAATTTTATTTTTTTCATAAATCTCTCTGACCTCAAGGAGTCTAGAGAAACAAATTTTACATTTTTATGATTTGTTTTTGATTTATTAGAATTAATTTGGTGAAAAGGTTAAAAAATCCATTTTTTAATATTAAAAATTATCTTAAGCATTTAAAATTTAATATCTTAACCAAGAGACTTGGGAAAAATATTTAGTTTATTTCTAAGTGATTAGGAGTCAAAATATGACATTTTTGTAATTTTTATTATTTTTATGATTTTTATTATTTTTTAATTATTTAAAATATTAAAATAAGGTAGAAAATGATGATTTTTGAAAAATTTCAATTTTTATTTTCTTGGACTCCTCTGATATCAGAGAGCCCACAAAACCAATTTGGTGAATTTTTAAGATGTATTTTTAGATTTATGAATTTTTTAAAGTTTAATTTTGGTCATGTAACTTAATTATTCCATTTAGTGAGGTTAAACATTTCTAATTGATTCTAAATTTTTATGTGAGGTCCCTCTGATCCTTAAGATCAGTGGAGAATTATTTTCAAGTTCTTTTGATGTGTGGTTAACTCTAATTAAATAAAGTTCAGTTTTGAGTAATTAGGCCAATTAGGGTTATTCTTAATGAATTAATTCAAAACATAATTATCCTAGGGTCCTCTGGTCCTAAGAAACTTCCCCAAATTTCCCTAAAATTTTCTAAGCAATATGCTAATTATTGGAATTATAATATCAAAAATAATGACATAAACTTGAAAAATACATAACTTGCCATAGAGATAGTCTCTGACCATGAAAAATTCAGGGAATGTTCCCAATATCAGAGGCTTCAAAAACCCTATGGTCTCATTTCATGGTGAGTTGCCTATGTAAATGGAGAATTGAAATACTGAAATGAGTAAATAATTAATTAAAAATAAAATACTCATCAAATTAACTCAATTCTTTTTCCACATTATTCTCCTCTGTTCACTGAGCAAGATATTATTTTTAGTTTATTTTTATGATTTTTCTAAACAAAGATATGGATTTTTAAAGTTCTAGGTATTTAAATAAATCAGATAATACCTAATTTCCTACTTAACCCAGTCAGCACCGCGTCAACCTCGGCAGCTCTGAAGGCTCACGCGGCGCATTCCTATTCGACGCCGCCATCTGACTGGGATGCCACGCGGCCCGCGGTCTCGCTCCATCTCCTCGTCCGGCTCGATCTGGATCGCCCATTTGATACACGCGCGATCTGACGGTTCCTGGTCATCTTCTACGACTGGTGTGTGCCGAGGGCCGTCCACACTAAAACCCTAAGATCTCCCTCATTTCTCCATTAAATCTCACGTTCTTATGCTCTATGAACTCGTCTTAAAGAGACGAACACATCTATACGTCTAACATGCATTGAAATTGACTCAAACAAAATGGAGAATAGAAAGACGCTCTCGGGAAGGAGGAGTGTCCATACCTTGGTTCAGGAGGTGAGGCCTCAACTGAATGTGCTCGGCACGTTCGTTGGAGCTGGAAGAGCCTAGGGATGAAGCCTCTGGCCCTGGTGAAAGGTCTAGTATGAAAGTGACCAAGCCTGATTTCAGACTTTGGAGGCTAGAGCAATTGGGTGGCCTGGAGAGGGGGTTTTCACTAGGGAACTCCTTCTCTTGGTCTTATGCAGGTGTGGGTGAGTTTAATTTGAGTTTGATGGAGGTTTGAGAGATGTCCTATTCTGGCCTGAGAATTGAGCTCTAAAATTGAGCTCAATCACTGGGATTTTGGGCAGGAGAACACTGGGGATGGATTGCTCTTGTCTAGGGAAAGCTCTGTGAGGAGTTTGGAGGAATTCTGTGAAGGTTGATTTTAGCCAACCTTTTGGCCGAGAGGGGGTGGCTTTTTTAAATAGCCATGGCCAGGGCCTTCCAAGGGGATTTGATGGCTTGGATCAACTGCTCTGGTGAAGAGAAGAACAGCTGTAGTGGCCATTGGCTATGGGACAACTCAGCTAGTTCAAATTGAATTTTTGAATCCATTTAGACCTCTCGACCATGGTGTTTTCTGGCGACCTGGTGGCTGGCCGGCCAGGGTCAGGTCACCATCCTGATTAGGAGGGTCAGGGCTTGAAGTTTGTGGGTTCAATTGGCCAATGCCAAGTGTAAAGAGGTTTGATTTAAGTGATAAGGGGAAAGGTTCATTTTGGCTTGATTTGTTCCAAGGCATGGTTTAGGCTAGGTGCACCTCCCCAAGGCTTGACTTTGGGCTGAGGGAGAATCATTTGGTTTAGCTAGGAAGGGGTGGTGAAGTCCCCATCCAAGGTGAAGTGGCTAAGCTTGGTTTAGAGTGTTACATGAATGGGGTTAAAAAGCTTAATGAAGGATTAAGAAAGAGGCCCCCTCCATTTTCCATAGATGACATGGTGAGGTGTAAAGTGACTCCCATGGCTTGCATATGGCTTATGCATGGCTTCATGGCTTCATTTGGCTTGGGAAAAGATTTGGTCAATTTCATGGAAGAGGGTTTCATGAATTTTGGCATTTTCATGGAAATTTGAATGAAGCTTGATTTGGAATGGTTTAATGATGATTTTGAAACATAGGGGTGATATCAATCAAAGGTATGATGAAAAGAAATTGCCATGTGGGCTTTAGAGCCAATTTTGGGCTTTTGGATTTGGTGAAAATGGGCTTTTAGAATGGTTTAAGAAAGTGGGCCTTTAGGTTTGAAAACAAATTGGTGGATGGAAATTTTGTGAAGGATTGGGCCAAAAAAATGTTGGGTTTAGTATAGGAATGTGTCATGAGTGATTTGAAAAAGGTTTGGTGTCATTTGGAGTTGAAATGAGTTCAATTTGGGCCTTTTTGGTAAAGGGGCCAAAGTGGGTAAAATTGGGCTAACTTGGGCTAAGGTTGGGCTAATGTTAGATTTGATGTAAATTTAATGTTGATAAATGTTTATGGGAGTGTTACAAACAGTTTTCAACTTTTGTTGGGCTTTGATTTTGGGATTTGGGCCCATTTGGGTTCATGGTGGGTTTTGGCCAAAATTGGGGATTTTGGTTTTGGATTAGGTTTGGGTGGAGTTTGGGTCAAAATTTGGGGCAAATCTTGTTAGTATTTTGTTTGTGGGGATATTAGGAAGGTTTAGGAAAAGATTTGGGGTTAATTGGAGTTGAGTTGGGTTAGTTTGGGCTAAGTTTAGGTCATGAGCTAAAATTGGGCTTTAAGCTTCAAATTGGAATTGGATCCAAATTTTAATCAAATTAGGCTTGAATTTGGTCTAAATTGATATTGAGAATATTGAATTGAAGTTTAGAATTTGATTGGATCCATATTGACGTCAATTGGGCTGATTTGGTTTGACATTGGGCTTACTTTGGTTAAAAATGGGCCAAATTTGGGGTTTTGGTAAAAGTGGGTTAAATTGAGAAAATTGGCCTATGGTGTAGTTGAACAAAATGAAATTGGGAATATTTGGGATTTTTTTTGAAATTTTCTGGGAATTTTTGGAATTTATGGATTTTTTGGTTAAAAAGGGCATTTTGGGGGTATTTTTGAAAATTTTGGTATATTTGGCTAAGGATGATCAATTTGAATGGTGGGAAATGTTTAGGATTGGTTTTGAGGAATTTTAGGTAATTTAGGTGATTTTTGCAAATTTTGGGTGGTTTCAAGGGTACTTGGTAGGTTTGGTGGGTGTAGGGTCCCCGGGGTCAAAAATTGAAATTTTAGAAAAATGAAGATTGATCAAGTTTGAGTAGAATGGAATCACTTTGGTTGAGCCATGAAGCCATATTAAGCCCATAAAAGCCATGAGAGGACTCATTTGAGGCGTTCACTATGTTGTTCCTAACCCTCTTAGCCAAGGGCCTAGGGGTTAAGGTCCATCCATATGAGTTACCTACATGAGTCAGGAAGTCAAACTAGGTATGAATGGTTTTAGGATTTGGAATGTGTGTGAAAGTGTAATGTGTGCAGGTCAACTCTCACCAGAGCAGGCCACTCAGGGTAGTCCTAAGGCTAAAGAGTCCTATAGGGAACTCATCCTTTAAACCTCCACATTTGATCTTAACCCTCCAAGTGGCTTAGGGGGTTACAATCAGGCATGTGGGGTTTAAAGGGAGTTAAGAGGTGTATGAATTTCTAAATGGTGGGTGCCATCTCTAATCCTCTAAGATAGTCAAAGGGAAAACCTAAGGCTAGATCCTAAGTACTAAGGAGAGAGAAGAGGAAAAGACCTCATCAAAAATGAGGTCAACAAATGGACCCCCAATAGGTGTGGTGTGCTAACTAAGCAAACCGCTCGAATTGGCGTTGACCGAAGAGATAAAAAAAACCAGCACAGGCGTCTAAGTGACACACTTAGAACAGAGTAGAAACAAATTTCCACTGGGGAGTATCGAGTATATCTCCAGGACTGGAGATCCCTGAACTCTCGCTGGGGAATAGAAAATGAGGTGAATTTCATATCACGAGATCTGGAGAAGTTTGATTTAGATTTCATTTTATTTTCTATTCTGAGCTTTAATGTTGAGTTTGGATTTTGATTTGTTTCGAGTTTCAATTTCGATTGAAGTTCAATTTAAAATTGATTTAAGGAAATCTGGATTTGAAATGAGAATTGGAACCTAGGTTCCAACCTCGGGATTGCGAAGAAAACTGGATTTTAGGTACGAGCCTCAGAGTGAGAATCGGAGTTTAAGTATCGATTGAAAAGGATGAGAATCAAAATTTAGGTACTGATCTCGAAATAAGATCTGGAATATTGTACCAATCTCGGAAGGAGAGAGTTGAAATTTGGTAGCAATCTCGGGAAGAGAGTCGGAATTTGGTACCGATCTCGAAGTTTTAAAGAGAACTAGAATCTGATTCCAGTCTCGAAGGTTTAAAGAGAACTAGAATCTGGTTTTGGTCTCGAAGGTTTAAAGAGAACTGGAATCTGGTTCCTGCCTTGAAGTTTTAAAGAGAATTGGAATCTGGTTCCAGTCTCGAAGGTTTAAAGGGAACTAGAATCTGGTTCCAGTCTCGAAGGTTTAAAGAGAACTGGAATCTGGTTCCAGTCTCGAAGGTTTAAAGGGTTGAAATTTGCTGTGGAGATTTGAGTTTAGCGGAAGATTTGGAATGAGACGTGAAAGTGTTTCACGTCCCATGAGGATCGATCAAAGTTTGATTATTTGGCGAAGGATATGAATCCATGTCATCAGAACCAAATCGAAAATTTTCGTGGTTTTGTGTCAATAGATTCAATCGACCTTCTCAAAAGAGGGAAGGAAATATGGAGAGTCAAAAAGAGATTTGAGAATAGCCGAAGGCTGGGGATTTCAGATTCAGGAATTTGTCTTAGTCGCTTGTTGTGATTTGATTTTAGCTTGATTTTCAATTTAGGGTTCACATTTATTTGGGGTTTGTTTTGACATTCAGATTTTTAAAAGAGTTCTCATTTATTTTTATTTTCTCTTTGTTCTTTGTTCGAAGTTTATTTAACTTAATGGCGTTTCCCAGTCAATTTGCACAAAAAGAGGTGAAGGCAAAACATGACATGGTCGTTTTCATTCCAATCTCATCGAAAAAACATCATACATCTTGCTCCAAAACATGATGATATTTCCTTGAGAATTCAATATCTCATACAATCCATATATATCCAAAACGGATTGTGTAAGATTCTTCAAGATTCTTTCAAAAGCAGCTGTCAAAATCTATGTCTGAACTGTGAGATACATGGACAATAACATCACCTTCCAAGTCATCCTTGGCAGGAATGCCGCATGGATGTGCATTGGAGGTGTGATATTTCCCATGTAAATCACAGCTCGTAGGGCTAGAGACTCTCTAACTCTGGATCTGGCTGAAAGTGGAAAGGCATTTTTCTATCATCCATTCTCCTGAAAGTGACGAAGATTCGTTCCACAGGCACTCCTGGAATGCAATGTTTTGCGATGTCTGCTCCGTTTCCTTTCAATACCAGGACGGAACCTACCGGTAGTGGTATCTCCACCGGCCCTCGGAACTCACTGGGGCCTGCAATTCGGAGGTCAGATCTGAATATGATGTTACATTGGTTGACAAAAGACACTGTGCAGAAAGGTCTGATGAAGTCATGATGGTCTATGTGTGGAGGTATGCAGTCGCCCTCCTTGTAGATGTTAATGATGCAGCTGTTGGGTATGCAATCTGCAGGCAATACCCTCCATGTTATCATCCTCTTTACCATTCTTTTAATAATATTTGGCATCGGATCCACCTCACTGCGACGGAGTATTCCTGGTGGATTCCCTTTTCTGTCTACCGCGAAGTTGTAGCAACATCCGCATTGGATTGTAATTCTTCCTTTTCCTAGCATCCATCTTCGGGAATCTGAATAGGTCTTTTCCCTCAGGCGACCAGCTCGGCCCATTTTCTGAAGTTCAATGACGCAATCTACAATTTGTTGCTGCTCGTAATCTGAGAATACATCTGTATGCAGCTCGAGGCCTTCCAAGATGTTGACCCTCTTGCCTCGAATTATTTCGAAGTATTCAAAAGTTTTCTTTTCAACATTCTGCATTCTTTCCAACTCATATTCTGGAATTATCTGCAATTGGCGAGGTCTAGTAACGTACTGGGGAATGTATGGTTCAACCCCAGTACGCTCTCCTACAAGTCTTGGCTCGTCGGGGATAGTCTCTGTCGGGACATCCTCCGGGGTTGCTTTCGTAACAAGACTCTTCAGAACTGGTACATCTGCCTGGTGTCGTGGCACCGATTCTGTTTCTGCTCTTCTTGGGATTTCTTTCATCCGTTTTGCTTTCCTTGGAGTTGATCTCCTCCTTTCTGGTTCCCAATGAACCAATTTCTTCGGGGTATTTGTATTGACGGTAGCAACTGTCTCTTCATGTTGATTTGCTGCTAACTTGGTTAACATCTTGCGAATGCGGCGATTCTTGTTCCTCTGCTGGGTGGAAGTGAGAGTAGCTCTATTTACCCCTTGGACTTCTGCGGGCATGGCGCTGACAAGCCTGCCCTCAGCTGTAGCAAAAATGGACTTAACTTTCTTATCTTCTCCTGTTGTATGAGCGGCGTTTGCTTTTATCTTCTTGCTGGCGGATTGTTGACTTGGGCAACCCACTTTCATCACTGTCTGGCTATGGAACTCTTCCCGATCAATCGGGGACCAATCATTTTCTTCATATTGAAGCCCAGCTGGTGTGAAGTCAGAGTCAATCTCGATCAGGCTCCATCCCTCACCCTCTTTTCATCTAGTGCTAGACTCACCCCATTTCTAAAGTTCAGAACCAACCGCCCGTTCGACATTTCCCTGCGAAAAACAAGGGAAGGATCAGGGGCTGTACTAAGAACAAGAACAATAAGAAAAACATTTATTAATGAAAAATTTTTATTTATCACTTTTAATTTTTAAAGAAAGTAGGAAGAGTTGAGGGAAAGATCAGGAATGAATTGAATTAAAAGGAAAGATTGACATTTTATTATTACAATTTCACACGTTTTTTTTAACACATTTTTTTTAATGATTTTCTTTTTTATCATCCTTTTTTTATGTTTTGGATTCGGACCCAGTCGCAAATGATTACTCTACCCGTGCTTCTAGGAATGAGACCTTATTTTTTAAAGTTCATCTTTCGAAACATCAGGTTGTGTAATACTTCTTCAAATATCATTCATTGATTGGAAGCATAGGTCGTTCTCCACGGCAATTCACCAGTTGGTAGGAACCTCCTGAGTAGACTGTCTCGACCACGAATGGCCCTTCCCGTGTTGGTTCAAATTTACCTCCTATCTTACGGTGTGCAAGAATAGGTCTTCTGAGAACTAGAACCAAGTCACCAACTTTAAATGTCCTTGGATGCACTAGTTTATCGTGGGCCTGGATCATCTTGGCTTGATACAGTTCCAAATTCTGCTGTGATAAAAGTCTTTTTCCTTCCAAGCTTTCCAATTCTTCCAATCGTAATTTGGCATTTTCTTCTGTAGTGATCTTTTCTGCAACTGCAACTCTGAGTGACGGAAGTTGTACCTCCAAGGGTAAGACAGCCTCGGACCCATACACTAAAGCGTAAGGCGTAGACTGAGTAGGAGTTCTGAAAGTCGTCCTGTAGGCCCATAAGCTTCTAACAACTTCTCGTGCCAATTTTTTTTGTTGTCGTCCAAGGTTTTCATTAGGATTTGGACGAGAGATTATTAAAAGCCTCGGCCAAGCCGTTTGCTCTTAGGTAATAGATCGTCGAATAACGCTAATCAATCTTGTGTCTTCTGGCAAAATTGTTGATCTTCGTACTCTTGAAAGCGGACCCATTATCCGAAATGATTCTGCGCGGTACCCCAAAACGGTAGATAACTTAATTCTTGAAGAACTGCAACACATGGTGTGCTTTCACTTCTCTGAGTGGTATAGCTTCTGCCCACTTGGAAAAGTAATCTGTAGCTGCAAGAATGAAGCGATGTCCTCTTGAAGAAGGCGGATCTATCGGACCCACGATATCTGTACCCCAACACTCAAATGGCCACGACGCGATTGTCGGATATAGCACATTTGGAGGTTGATGTAGAACTACTCCATGCACTTGGCATTGGTGACAACTCTTGGCAACTTTCATGCAATCGGTCATCATTGAGGGCCAGTAGTACCCTAATCTTTTAATCTTCATTTTCATCTTCGGAACCGATTGATGAGCGCCACAGAGTCCTGAGTGTACTTCTTTAACAATTTCATGAGCCTTGAACCCGCTCAGGCATCTTAGCCACATTTGATCAAAAGACCTTCTGTATAACGTGTTGTTTATTAATGTGTAAGACAGAGTTCTTTTCTTGATTTGATGGGCTAATGACTTATCGTCCGGTAGGTTTCCTGTTTGCAAGTAGTCTATTAATAGCTGCTGCCAATCTTCTGTATTTTTTGTCACTGTTGCAATTGTTTTTTTCCTTTTTCTGATTTGTGTATTGTATCCATGTCAAGCTGTGAGAGAATCTGCCATCCCTGAACTGACATTTCAACTGACTCATCCTGTAAGCAGGCAAATTCTTTTGCAAGGCGGGCTAACGCATCTGCAAGAGTATTTTCTCTCCTGGGAATCTTGTAGATCGTTACATTTGGAATTTTCTCCAACAGTTTCATGGTGTACTGAAAGTACTGCTCGAGTCTTGGCTTCAGAATTCTGTATTGTCCCGCAACTTGTTGAATGATCAACTGTGAATCTCCGTAGATATTGATATCTGTTATTCCCATCTGAATGGTTAATTCCAATCCTGTTATGAGGGCTTCTTATTCTGCCTCATTAGTCGTACATGGTTTTGTTAAGTGATAGGAATACCATAACATCCCCCGCTCCGGTGTTATAAAGATTAGTCCGATTCCTGCCTTACCGGGCACTATCGTTTGCGATTCCTTATCTTTCTGTGTTGAAGATGCTCCATCGAAGTACAGTTCCCAATGCTGATCATCGGGGTCTTCTAGGCTCGTTATCTGCTCGTCTGGCAAGTTGTCATTGAGAGGCGATTCTGCCGGTAAAGGGTGTATTGCGAGGAAGTCTGCTAGGACTTGTCCCTTTACGACACGAAGTGGCATGAAAGTTATATCGAATTGTAATAGTATCATCGACCACCTGGCAAGACTGCCGGAAAGCATCGGTCGGGTCATCAAATATTGCAACGGATTGAACTTTGAAATAAGGTTGACTTTATGAGAAAGCATGTAATGCCTGAGCTTTTGAGCGGCGAAGATCAGGGCCAAACAATGTTTTTCAATAGGAGGTTACGTTACTTCCATCGGAATTAGACGACGGCTTAGGTAATAGAGCGTGTTTTCTTTTCCCTCATCATTGACCTGGGCTAACAAAGCTCCGAGAAAGTCGTCTAAAGCCGCGGTATAAAGTATCAACGGTCGTCCCGAGAGGCGGGGCTGCTAAGACAGGAGGTGTCATTAGGTATTGTTTGATGTCATCGAAGGCCCGCTGGCATTTCTCTTCCCAAACAAATTTGGCATCCTTTTTAACCAATGCCGAGAAGGGCTAACACCTACCTGACAAGTTCGAGATGAAGCGTCGAAGATATGCCAATTTTCCTTGAAAGGATCGTAATTGCTTCAAGGTTTTAGGAGGCGGCATTTCTAAGATAGCTTTAATCTTCTCCGGATCGATTTCAATTCCACGATGTCGGATGACAAATCCTAAGAATTTCCCAGAGGTGACGCCGAAGGCGCATTTCAGGGGATTCATCTTAAGGTTACATTGTCTTAATCGCTCGAAAACAATTCTCAAATCATACAAGTGATCTTCCTTTAATTTGCTCTTGATGACCACATCATCCATGTAACACTCAACTTGGTTGTGAATGAGATCATCAAAAATCCTCGTCATTGCTCTTTGGTAGGTTGCTCCTGCGTTCTTCAATCCAAATGGCATCACTGTGTAGCAGTACACTCCAATTGGCGTTCTGAAGGCTGTGAGCTTTTCATCTTCCGGTGCCATCTTTATCTGGTTGTATCCCGATGATTCATCCATGAAAGAGAAGATTTAATGTGTCGAAGCGATGTCGATCATCAGTTCTGGAATTGGTAGAGGGAATTCATCCTTTGGACATGCTTTATTCGAATCTCTGAAATCCACGCACATTCTGATCTGACCATTCTTCTTTCTGACTGGTACCACATTGGCTAACCAAGTCGGGTATTGCTCTTCACGGACAAATTTAGCATCTATTAGCTTCTTAACTTCAGCTATTACTTGTTTTTCAATCTCTAGACGCATTCTTCTCGGAGCTTGTCTGACTGGAACAGCAGTGTGATCCACTCCTAACCTGTGAACTGCAACCTCTGGAGCTAATCCTGGCATTTCATCATAACTCCAAGCAAAACAGTCTTTGAACTCCATTAATAGCTTGATTATGTTTTCGGAGTCTTCTTTATTGAGTAAGGAGCTAACAAAGGTCGGCCTAGGCTCTTTGCTAGTACCTAAGTTAACTTCCATTAACTCATCTATTGTAGATTTAATTTCTTCTTCAAATTCTGGTGGAGCATCTCCGATTGGTAGATCTTCATGATCTTCTGAAGCTTCCAAGCGGTCTTCATTAGGCTCGCAAGTGACAACCAAGCAAAATTCTGAGTCATCAGCCGATGCTACTGTGCCGAATCCAAGACCATGCTTTGAATTGGGAGGCCGGCTGGCATTATTCCATAATTTTTCAAAATGTTGTGATTGACCTTTTGTCCATCGTCGAGGTAAGACACCACGTTGAATTAAATTTTGAACATAGGGAGAGTACCACTCAAAAGGCAGTTCCATTAGTTCAGATGAAGCAACATCTTCAAATTATACATCATTTTCAGTTTTGGAAAAAGAAGCACCATGGTAAAACTTGATTGGTTTAGTACCACCACCATGCACTTCCTTGACCATCATAACCTCGACCTTATTAGGGTGGATCGGGGTTAGGGTCATAGTATGTACATAGTGGTTAATCTTCTCGTACATTGATTTATATTCTTCATTCTTTTCATCTTCGAGAGAGATCTTGAACTGGGGTTTCTTCTGACTTATCGCCGCTGCTTCTTTCTTGATTTCTTCTTCTTCGGAACTGTTCTCCCAATCAACGTCGATGACTGGTTTCTTCTGTCCAACTGTTCCAACGTCTCTTCCATGACCTCGTCCCCGGCCTCGACCTCGGGTGCGAGTTCTGGAGAAACCTTCACCATCTCGCCGTAAGGGAGTGGTGAGTAACTGTTGGACTAGAATTTTAGGTTCTTCATCGTCTCGAACTTCTTTTGCTTCATTTGGTATAACATTTTTGGAGAAGATTGTTTTCCTCGGAGGCGCGTAATAGGTTGCATCTTCATGAATTCCAATCTCTTGTACGGAGAACGGTTTCAAGTCACCTTTGATACAATGTTCTCCTCCTTCATAATACTTTATGCACTGGTGCAGAGACGACGGTACTATCCAGTTTTCATGGATCCATGGTCGACCCAGTAGAGCGTTGAACGATGTCTCAGAATCAATTATATGGAATTTTGCGGTTGTCTTTGCTAAGTCACCGGTTTTCATTAACAGTGTAATCGATCCGAGAGCTCTCTCTCCTTTCTGATTGAATCCTCTCAATAACATCTTCTCTGCTTCAAGCTCACGAGCATAAATTACCAAATATGCTAGCGTCCGAAAATTCATTATGTTGATTGATGCTCCCGCATCAACCAACACTCTGGAGAGCGTAAACTTTCCAATAGTGACTGAAATGTACAACGGTCGGTTGTGATCTGCTGTTCCAAGTAGTAGATCATTGTCCGTGAAGGTAACACCTCACTGTTCTTTTAACGAGCAAACCTCGTCGAAAGAATTACCGGCCATTTGAGCTAAACAAATCTCTGGATCAAGTAGAGCCTTGATCAAAGCTTCCCTCATCTCCTTTGACAGGATCAGAGCGTTGTATATGCTTAGTTTGGCTGGTAGCTTCCTAAGATGGGCTAGCACGTTATAATCCACTTTATTACCATGTTCCTCGGTTTCTTCCTGAATGGGCAATTCCTCTGCTGGGGTTGGCTCCTTCTGAGCAACCACCTGCTTTCCTTTATCCTTTGGACCCATTCTCGGAGGTAGAACTTTTCCGCTTCTTAGGTTGACTTCAGTTACATGTTCTGAGTATGGTGCTCGATCTGCCGATGTTTCCCCTTAAATTGGAATGACCGGCTCTTCTGGAGTTGCTTCAGAATCCGATAACTCTAATTCTGTCGTGATTAGAGCTCCTCGAAATTCATAAATGGACTCTTTGCTTGTTGAGCTTTCGTAGCCTCCTTTATGAACATCTTCTTCGTCGTGATCATCGAGGTTTAGTATGATTTGAGAATTGTTATTTATATTAGAATCGAGATCCGGATTAGGTTGGTTGTCGTTAGTTACGTAATCGTTAGCAACAGTCAAAACGTAGCCAACACCAAAACTCTTATCATTATAAGATCCCGCCAGGGCGAGCAAATAATCATACAGAGTCAGAGGTTCGAGGGATTTCTCCCCTGAATCAGAAACAACCATCCTAGGATAAGCAGCCCCCAGTCTACCCTTCGGAGCCTCAGTTTTCTTCTCTTCCACAATTTTCTCCTCCTTCTGGGGCGATTCTTCGATCGCAAGCGATAGCACCTGCTCGACAGGTTTCAAACTTTGAGTTGAAGTGCGCACCAAAGCGTTCTAGATGTGATCCAAAATTTTCTTCGAAGACTTTGTCCAGACGGTACTCCATCCATCATTGGTCGTGTAAGGGTCTATCAGAACAATGGGATCCGTTGAAATAACATTAACGGAACCTCTTTTTGGGGTTCCTTCATGTATTCCTTCGGGATCGTTATGTTCCCTTTTCGGAGATTGTCATCAAGCCAACTCTTGAAAGTGATGCAATCCTCTATCTTGTATCCGAGCATTCGGTGGTAAGGGCAATAGTTCTGATGATCTTTCTTGTTGACTTCTTCTGGCCTCTTGAGCTCAGGTAGCTGAAAATCCGGTGTTTTCATTAAACTGTGGAACATATTTGCTACTGCTTCAGTCTTGAACGGATATTCCTTATTCAGAAAATCTTTCAGGGTACGCTGTGGACGAGGCGGTTGTTCATAATGCTGAGGCGACTGATAGCTCGGTCGAGGCTATTGATAACCCTGCTGAGGTTGCTGATAGATCTGTTGCGGTTGTTGGTATGTCCGTTGCGGTGGTTGATAACTAGGTTGTGGCCGCTCTGGCTGTATCTGAACCAGCTGCTTGCCCTTATCTACTACCGCGACGATTCCGAATTTCTTTTCAAATGCTTTTACGGGCTTCTGCTTATCGTTCTTGTCCACGAAACTTAACTGCTTTGCCTCTTCTTGCAAGCTCTCGGCCTTGCTAAGCAACTTCTCGAAAGTCTTGATTGTAAATCCTTTAAGGAGAAGTGCTATCGGGCCATGGATACTCTTAAGCAAGATGCCGACTGCATGCTGTTCTTGAAGTTGGGGTTCACAATTCATGCTTAAGTTCCTCCATCGAAGTATGTAATCCACTAAAGTCTCGTTCGGTTTCTGGTGCTCCACCACTAGATCACCGATGGTGATGTGGTGCCGAGACCCGACAAACCTTTTAACGAAGAGGTTTTCTAACTTTGAAAAGGTCTTAATTGAACCATTTGGCAATTCTGCGTACCAGTTGAAGGCAATCCCTGACAGGCTGCTGACAAACTGTCAAAAGAGTAAAGCATCGCTTCCACTGGCATTGCAGTAACTAGCACGAAAATGTGCGACATGCTGCCGGGGGTTTCCCGTTCTATCAAAAGTCTTAAACAGAGGTGGTACGAAGCCTTTTGGGTATTGGACCGCATCAAATTCTTCAGGGTAAGGTCTACTCGTCTGAATAGAAGCTCCGCTCTTAGACTGTACTAAGGCTTCTAGCACCTGCTGTTCTACCATGTTTTTGATGTCTTTTTCGGGAATCATACTCTGTGTAGAATCCTTCTTTGGTGGCTCGTCTCTGTTGACGGTTGTGATCTCTTTTCCTCCATCTGCAATATGGATGATCTCTGGGGGTGTTTCTTTCTGAGGTTGTACCTGACTCTGGAGAATGGCTAAAGCAACAGCCATCTCTTCCATCCTCTTAGCCATCTGGTAAATTGTGTCATCTCTTTCCCGAAGCTGTGTTCTCATCATTTCCGGTTCATCTCTTTCCGCAGCTGCCGGAGCACCTTGCGAAGCTGATGATGCTCGTGTCTCAACCATATTGATCTCGACATACTCCTCATCCATGAACTCTGATGAATCAACTTCATTCTCCAACTTTTCTCCTCTTTCTTTCACCAACCGTCGGATATCCGTCCTTAGCTTTCTTATAGCATCCTCGAGGGGTCTCTTCTAGACGGTTTCGCAGTTGTCATGTGATCATTGTTGAACTTCTTTCTCGGGAGTTTCTTTTATTGTAGTAGCACTTTCTTCTGATTCAGGCTCTTTGACGAGGCCTTTCTTCTCATGACGTTGTGTAGGTCTCGGTTCGGTAATAATAGGTCGCCACACCATCCTTCTTGCAGCAGAAGGCCTAGGACCGGACGGTCTGTCGGCTATATGCTGGTAGGTGGTGTCCTCCCTAATATGATGGCCCGATACAACAATAGGTGAACTAGCTCTCATTTTCTTCCTTGGTTTCTCTATGGCAGTGACAGGCTCTACTCATGGTCCGAGGCGAGATCTGGCTGGCACTCGTCCCATTCTTCTTAGGATTTCTGACACGGGGCATCTTTCTTTCTTTGCCAATTTTTCTATCACAGCTTGTAGCCGAGCAAATGGCATAGTCTTGACCCTTTTTCTTTTGTAGTTACTATAGTATGCAGGTCGGGGTAATGTAGCGGCAATCCTTCGGACGTCTTCTTCATCCGATGCAGCAGAGAGGGGGTGAAACCTACTTCCATCCAACAGAGGTGTGTACTCAGGCAGTTCAGGGATTTTCTCCAGGCAAGCAACTTCAGTGGCCTTGGCTTTTTCAATCCTGGCTATCTTTTTGCTTCTATTTCTCCTTTGAGTCTGAGTTAGGGGTGCAACTCTTGAACTGGACCCAATCTCGAAAACATATGGTATTGTAGCAAAATCTGTACCCTCCACGGTGGCAGGCTCATCACAGACTTGGATTTCTTTCCCTTCAGTTTAGCAGAAGCCGGGGTAGGTGCAGAGATGACTAGACTCGTGGGGGTAGAGACAACAGTCCTCCTATGAATAGCAGTACATCTTTCGGCTGGAACACTTTGCAGGGGAGGGAATTCTTGAGTCGACTTCAAGTTGAATCAATTACGGGCTCCTCAGTTTATGGCACTTTGTCCATTAGTGTGAAGATGGTGACGTCAGGGAACTTAATATCTGTATTACCGAATCCTTGTCCAAAATGGATGATTCCATTATTGGGCAGTTCATCCTTATAGATGGCTAAGTCCATTCCATTGGTGAAGGAGATAATTAACTTTGGGGCAGTCATTTTCTGCAGTGTAGATTCCGAATATCAGTCCCGAATTATGTTTCCTTTCATCACAAAACTCAGAACAGAAAAGAAAGAGTTCGAACACATTCTCGTTTATCTTAATGTATTTGTGATTTTTAAGAGAATTCGTTTATTAAAAGGTTGTTTATTAGAGGATTTGTTTTTTAGGAACAAAATGATTAAAGGTATAGAAAAGGTAAAGGACCCGATTCAGAATTGGAAAGGAAGAGAAAGTCTCGTAAGACTTCTCGACCCGATGGACGGCTCCTAAGCTAACACCTATTGGGGGTCCACCACACCTCAGAAAAGAGGTAAAAGGATTTCAGAACCTCTCTATTTTGGGGTGTCTAAACAGTGGCTCCTAAATCCGAGAGAAGTTGGCTATACTCGTTCAAGATAGAAATGAACGTGGTATGCCAACGGAAAGAATGGTAGTTTGCTCCACTAGGGACATGGATGCACTACCGATTTATGAAAGCAAAACCATCTCATCAAAATGGAGAGAGGAACCAGTCCCCAGCGGAGTCGCCATAAATTGTCGACATATTTTTTATGTTTGTGTTTTGAAAAGGGGGTCGCCTACAGAAATTGTAAGCGAATTTTAGATTTTAAATTTAATTTAAATATATATATAATTTGAAAGTAGCATTTAATTTTGAAAATAATTTTAAGTTTGAAAATTTTAAGATATGAAATTAAACCGATCTCACATCCCAAATAGTTTATATAAACTAGCATCACATCACAAACCGTGTATCTATCCCAACGAATAGACACACTTCTTGATGATGAGGCTCGATGAAATAAACTAGAAGATTTGTGATATCCGTTTGGTCTATGAACCAATTTTATAAGCCGACAAGTTCCCCTACTTAATATAAAGAAATTAAGCAGGGTCCTATAAGGGCAAGCCCCTATAGTTAATTACATCTTAAATGACGGGAATCATTTAAGAAAATTCTCGATAATGATCAGTGGTTTTGCTCTCAATAATTTCATATTTTAAGGTTTTCAAACAATTGGATTTTGAAAATTTCAATAGGGAATGGATCAAATTTGGAACAGTTATTTTAGGAATTCAATGGAGGAGAAGTAGGGGATGTCACGGATTCGAGATAAGTCTCGGTGACTTCCCAACTATCCTATTTGTTTGGCTTCAATTTGAGAGTTTATTTAATGTTGTAATCCTGCCAATTTAGTTAATTAGGACTTATATTCGTATGACATGATCATACAAATAGCCTCGAAGATGTGAGGGTTTATGTCGTACCAAACGACTACCTCGAAATCCTAAAACTGGTTAGGGCTTAATTTACATAACATCATTATGCAAATGCCTAACAAAGGGTTGAGGATTTATGTTGCACTAGGCAAACCACCTCAAAGTCCTATGGTTTGGTTGTTTAATTCTAAGAATGGTTTTACTGATGTCGATCCAAGTTTTGCTGACGATCGTCGTGCTGCCCACTGTGCTCCAAGCTCCTTTTTGTTGCAGAGGTTTAGTTTTAGAAGGTGAAAATCAGGGGGATGAGAAAAGTGTCTTGGTTTAGAGAAATCTTAATGTCCAAATGTCTTTAGTGTTTTAATTAAAACAAATCTTAAAGTTGATTAAACAGAACCGATTAAGATCCCACGGTTCCGTCATCCTAGCACCGTTATTTTCATCAAATTCACTTAGTCTAGATGAATTTGCTAAACTCAACTAAATGAGTTCCACACTTTTATTTAGACCGTGGGAAACCCCGTTAGCAACACGTGGGTTACATCATCCGAGGTATTCCCGATCATTCAACGAGACGTTTTAATTTAGTTGCAATTGTAGTTTTGTTGTTCTGTTTGTGATTAAATTTTGAGTTGTTTTATATTTTAGATGTTGTGGTGGTGAATTTTATCTTGTGTGACTTTTAATTTAGTTTTGGTTTCAGTTTTGTGGCTATCCTAAAGGTTTCAGTTTTCACGCAACAATCCTGTTTATTATGCAATAAAAGTAAAGCGCAGTGCAAGTAAATAAGTTGCAATAAAGTAAATTGCAATAAAGCAAAAACGTACCTGGAGGGACTTCTCATCATTCCAAGCTACACTTAAAACACATGTTAGAACATTTAAATATTTGCAACAAGTACTTAGGTGAAGCTAAGGGAAAGGTTTTGGTTGTCTACCAAGATCCTAATCCTACTTCTAGTCAGTTCCTATGACGTCTAGGTTCTTTATATTTTGTGGATGATTTCCTTCACCAAAGAACAATTAAGTTCAATTAATCTTCTTAAAACACCTCATTGTATTGAGGAAGTGCTTAGAACGGGTTCTAAACATCTTTTCAATACTTCTGAGATTATTTCGAGTCTAAATGAATTTTTATTGTAGAGATGAATCAATCATCCGAAAATTTTTAGTTATGTTTTAACTCTTGCTCGATCAACTTAGGACATTTGATTATCCCATGAATGAAGTGACACCTCACTTGATGCTCCATTTAAGAGTTATAATGATAAAAGTCTTTAGAGGCAAATCAATTTATTAAGAATTTCAACGATTTAAAATTAGAATTAATGTTTTAAGGTGATTTAATTTAGTTATAAAATTTTAATAAATTTAAGTTTGGAATAGTGTTCAAGTTGTTTTATGCTTAAGTGTTTTAAACTATTTGAATTGAAAGAGGAGTTTAAATTATTTAATTTAGACTTTAATGATTTAATTTTTAATTTAATTGCAATATTCTAGATTAACTTTTAATTGGTTTTATTATTAATTAAGAAATATTTTTTAAAAAAATTGATTTTGATGTTTCATGTTTGCTTTAAATTTGCTTTCAAGTGATTTTTAAAATTAATAAATTTTTTTTAATGTTTTAAATTTATTTCAATTTAATTATCAAGTTATTTAATATTTTAATTTTTAATTTAATTAAGGGTTGTCTTTTCTTTATTATTAATTTATTAATTTCAATTATCATCTTAAGTTTAATTAAGAGTTAAATATAATTAAAGTGATTCATTTGGGGAATTTAGTTTAAGTGATTATCGTCTCTCTAAATTATATCCCCATTTTAATAATCCAAATTTTTTTAATTATTCTTCCAAAATTCAAATTATTTAATTAATTAAGGTTTCTTTTTTTTTTGGTTTATTAAAAGTGATCAATGAGTTCCTACCCTTTTATTTTCCAAAGTTTCAATCATCTATGAAAGAAATAAGATCAAATATTTTACCCTCCATTTTGATTAAACCTAAAGTTTTAATTAGGGGTTAAAATTCTTAAATATTAATATGCCCTTTTAAGCTTAATTATTTCATAACTCATCAAATTGAGCTCAAATGAGCTTGAAATATTTATGTCACTTCACTCATATGTCAATTAAGACATTAGAGAAGAAAATTTGATTTTTCTGAATTTAATTTAATTTATATATTTATTTTAATAAAAAATAGGGATTTTCAATCAAAATTCAACAACATGACCAAGATATGGTTTCTATCCTTAAGAAAATTATGGGATGTTCCTACTAACCAGAGGACCACTTGGACCAATTTTGGTTATTTTTTGAATTACATTTTTTTTATTATAATTATTTTGAGTTTTGGAGTATTAATCAATTATAAAATAAAATTAAAGTTAAAAAATAGATTTTATATTTTTCATAAATCTCTCTAACCTCAAGGAGTCCAGAGAAACAACTTTTACATTTTTATGATTTTTTTTATTTATTAGAATTAATTTGGTGAAAAGGTTAAAAAATCCATTTTTTAATATTAAAAATTGTCTTAAGCATTTAAAATTGAATATCTTAACCAAGAGACTTGGGGAAAAAATTTAGTTTGTTCCAAAGTGATTAGGAGTCAAGATATGACATTTTTGTGATTTTTATTATTTTTATGATTTTTATTATTTTTTAATTTTTTAAAATATTAAAATAAGGTAGAAAATGAAGATTATTGAAAAATTCTAATTTTTATTTTCTTAGACTCCTCTGATATCAGAGAGCCCACAAAACTAATTTGGTGAATTTTTAAGATGTATTTTTAGATTTATGAATTTTTTAAAGTTTAATTTTGGTCATGTAATTTAATTAATCCATTTTGTGAGGTTAAATATTTCCAATTGATTCCAAATTTTTATGTGAGGTCCCTGTGATTCTAAAGATCAGTGGAGAATTGTTTTAAAGTTCTTTTGATGTGTGGTTAACCCTAATTAATTAAAGTTTAGTTTTGAGTAATTAGGCCAATTAGGATTATTCTTAATTAATTAATTCAAATCATAATTATCCTAGGGTCCTCTAGTCCTAAGAAATTTCCCCAAATTTTCCTAGAATTTTCTAAGCAATATGCTAATTAATGGAATTAAAATATCAAAAATAGTGACATAAACTTGAAAAATACATAACTTGCCATAGAGATAGCCTCTGACCTTGAAAAATTTAGGGAATGTTCCCAAGATCAAAGGCTTCAAAAACGCTATGGTCTCATGTCATGGTGAGTTGTCTATGTAAATGGAGAATTGAAATACTGACATGAGTAAATAATTAATTAAAAACAAAATACTCATCAAATTAACTCAATTCTTTTTCCACATTATTCTCTTCTGTTCACTGAGCAAGAGGGTACTTTTAGTTTATTTTTATGATTTTTCTACAAAAAGATATGTATTTTTAAAGTTCTGGCTATTTAAATAAATCAGAAAATACCTAATTTCCTACTTAACCCAGTCAGCGCCGCATCAACCTCGGTAGCGCCTAAGGCCCACGCGGCGCATTCCTATTCGACGCCGCATCTGATTGGGATGCCACGCGGCCCACAGTCTCGCTCCATCTCCTCGTTCGGCTCGATCTGGATCGTCCATTCGATACACGCGCGATCCGACGGTTCCTGGTCATCGTCTACAAATGTTGTGTGCCGAGAGCCGTCCACACTAAAACCCTAAGATCTCCCTCATTTCTCCACTAAATCTCATGTTTTTATGCTCTATGAACTCGTCTTGAAGAGACAAACACTTCTATACGGCTAACATGCATTGAAATTGACTCAAACAAAATGGAGAATCGAAAGAAGCTCTCGGGAAGGAGGAGTGTCCATACCTTGGTTCAGGAGGTGAGGCCTCAACTGAATGTGCTCGGTACGTTTGTTGGAGCTGGAAGAGCCTAGGGATGAAGCCTCTGGCCCTAGTGAAAGGTCTAGGTATGAAAGTGACCAGGCCCGATTTCAGACTTTGGAGGCTAGAGCAATTGGGTGGCCTGGAGAGGGGGCTTTCACTGGGGAACTCCTTCTCTTGGTCCTGTGCAGGTGTGGGTGAGTTTAATTTGAGTTTGGTGGAGGTTTGAGAGATGTCCTATTCTGGCCTGAGAATTGAGCTCCAAAATTGAGCTCAATCACTGGGAGTTAGAGCAGGAGAACAGTGGGGATGGATTGGTCTTGGCTAGGGGGTGGCTTATTTAAATAGCCATGGCCAGGGCCTCCCAGGGGGGTTCGATGGCTTGGATCAACTGCTCTGGTGAAGAGAAGAACAGATGCAGTGGCCATTGGGTATGGGACAACTCAGCTAGTTCAAATTGATTTTTTGAATCCATTTAGACCTCTCGGCCATGGTGTTTTCCGGCAACCTGGTGGCTGGCCGGCCAGGGTCAGGTCACCATCCTGATCAGGAGGGTCGTGGCTTGAAGTTTGTGGGTTCAATTGGCCAATGCCAAGTGTAAAGAGGTTTGATTTAAGTGGTAAGGGGGAACGTTCATTTTGGCTTGATTTGGTCCAAGGCATGGTTTAGGCTAGGTGCACCTCCCCAAGGCTTGACTTTGGGCTGAGGGAGAATCACTTGGGTCAGCTAAGAAGGGGTGGTGAAGTCCCCATCCAAGGTGATGTGGCTAAGCTTGGTTTAGAGTGTGATATGAATGAGGTTAAAAAGCTTAATGAAGGATTAAGAAAGAGGCCTCCTCCATTTTCCATAAATGACATGGTGAGGTGTAAAGTGACTCCCATGGCTTGCATAAAGCTTATGCATGGCTTCATGGCTTCATTTGGCTTGGGAAAAGATTTGGTCAATTTCATGGAAGAGGGTTTTATGAATTTTGGAATTTTCGTGGAAATTTGAATGAAGCTTGATTTGGAATGGTTTAATGATGATTTTGAAACTTAGGGGTGATATCAATCAAAGGTATGATGAAAAGAAATTGCCATGTGGGCTTTAGAGCCAATTTTGGGCTTTTAGATTTGGTGAAAATGGGCTTTTAGAATGGTTTAAGAAAGTGGGCCTTTAGGTTTGAAAAAAAATTGGTGGATGGAAATTTTGTGAGGGATTGGACCAAAAAATGTTAGGTTTAGTTTAGGAATGTGTCATGAGTGATTTGAAAAAGGTTTGGTGTCATTTGGAGTTGAAATGGGTTCAATTTGGGCCTTTTTGGTAAAGGGGCCAAAGTGGGTCAAATTGGGCTAACTTGGACTAAGCTTGGGCTAAAGTTAGATTTGATGTAAAATTAATGTTGAGAAATTTTTATGGGAGTGTTAAAAGAGTTTTCAACTTTGGTTGGGCTTTGATTTTGGGATTTGGGCCCATTTGGGTTCATGGTGGGTTTAGGCCAAAATTGGGGATTTTGGTTTTGGATTAGGTTTGGGTAAAGTTTGGGTCTAAATTTAGGGCAAATAATGTTAGTGTTTTGTTTGTGGGGATATTAGGAAAGTTTAAGAAAAGATTTGGGGTTAATTGGAGTTGAGTTGGGTTAGTTTGGGCTATGTTTAGGTCATGGGTCAAAATTGGGCTTTAAGCTTCAAATTGGAATTGGATCCAAATGCTAATCAAATTGGGCTTGGATTTGCTCTAAATTGATATTTGGGATATTTAATTGAAGTTTAGTATTGGATTGGATCAATATTGAGGTCAATTGGGTTGATTTGGTTTGACATTGGGCTTACTTGGGTTAAAAATGGGCCAAATTGGGGGTTTTAGTAAAAGTGTGTTAAATTGACAAGGTTAGCCCATGGTGTAGTTCAACAAAATGAAATTGGGAATAGTTAGGATTTTCTGGAATTTTCTGAAAATTTTTGGAATTTATAGATTTTTTGGTTAAAAAGGGCATTTTGGGTATTTGGAGGGTATTGGGGGGTATTTTTGGAAATTTTAGTATATTTGGCTAAGGATGATCAATTTGAATGGTGGGAAATGTTTAGGATTGGTTTTGAGGAATTTTGGGTAATTTAGGTGATTTTTGCAAATTTTGGGTGGTTTCAAGGGTACTTGGTAGGTTTGGTGGGTGTAGGGTCCCCGGGTCAAAAATTGAAATTTTAAAAAAAAAAAGATTGATCAAGTTTGAGTAGAATGGAATCACTTTGGTTGAGCCATGAAGCCATATTAAGCCCATAAGATCCATGAGAGGACTCATTTGAGGCATTCACTATGTTGTTCCTAACCCTCTTAGCCAAGGGCCTAGGGGTTAAGGTCCATCCATATGAGTTACCTACATGAGTCAGGAAGTCAAGCTAGGTATGAATGGTTTTAGGATTTGGAATGTGTGTGAAAGTGTAATGTGTGCAGGTCAACCCTCACCAGACGAGGCCACTCAGGGTAGTCCTAAGGCCAAAGAGTCCTATAGGGGACTCATCCTTTAAACCTCCACATTTGATCTCAACCCTGCAAGTGGCTTAGGGGTTTACAATCAGGCATGTGGGGTTTAAAGGGAGTTAAGAGGTGCTTGAATTTCTAAATGGTGGGTGCCATCTCTAATCCTCTAGGATAGTCAAAGGGAAAACCTACGGCTAGATCCTAAGTACTAAGTAGAGAGAAGAGGAAAAGACCTCATCAAAAATGAGGTTAACAGGCGGCTAAGCATCGGAGTTTGCGCTTATGCGCCAGGGACCAGTGGCTATGCGCCACAGTTTGGAGCTTATACGCCAGTAGGCTTGCGGCTATGTGCCAGTACCCCACCCTTAAGCGCGACAGATAAAAAAAGGGAGTTATTTTTATTTAGGCACCATCTTGAAGAGGTTTTCAAAGCACCTCTTGATGAGAGTGTGGGTAACTACCTATTGGCACCAATTTTCATTCAAATTACTTTTTAATTTATGCATCTCTCGAAAGATACATTAAATCGGGACAGAATTTGAAGAGATACAAAGACACCTTTTGGAAAAGTATAAAAAGAGGACTTGAAGATAAAAAAAATGGTTGTTGTTGGAAGGTGTGGTTAGTGTTTTAGAGTAAGGTTTATGTTAGGAAGTTATCTTAGAACACACCTCTCCACTTCACCATCTTTACTTTATTTTATATAGTTTGTATTAGAAGTAGAATTGAGATTTGGAGTCTACGGAGTTGGGCGCCAACCTCAATAGAGTATTGTAAGGGAAAGCAAAGTTTTCAAAGGAACTTCAAGAGTTTTGTGGAGAGGATTGACAAATAAGTCTTTATCTTTGTATTACATTTGGTTTTTAATTAAGACTTCTTGTGTTTTCACTATGATTTCTACTTTTAAACCAAGTTGTGATTGTGTTTTCTCCATGAATTCTGAGTAGTTTTCTTTATCTTTTTCCTTAATGTGATGAAGTAATTAAGTAATGGAAATATGTTGTGAGAAGTATACTATTTCAATGTAGGAAGAAGTTGTGATGATTCAATACCTTTCACTTCATTTACTTCTTTATTTGGCCAATTATGATGTTAAAATATATTATGATAACATCTAAGATCTAGTGCGATATTGTCTCAATCAAAAATTGAAAAAAATCACATGAGATTGTATGGGTGAGACTGTAATCCATATGGTTGATTGCAAATAAATAAAGAGATATACTTTGATGGGTATAGAATTAGAGGACTTTAGAGTGACAGGCTAAAGCCCCCAATTTTGGCATATTGTTTTATGTTTTGATACGAGATGTTAGCCCCCAGGTGGAGGGAATCGAGGAAACTCTAGAGTGAGAGCTAGTATCTTTTCTGCCTATCCTGTCTTCAAGATTTTTAGAACAGTGAATTAACTTATGTTCTTTATAGCATCTCTAGTAAGGGTAAAGAATATTATTTCTCATATTTAGCACAACACATTTAGATACTTTCACAACAAACATTTTCTATAATTTGTTACTGATTCATATAAAGGAAAAAATATTTAATTTGCATAAGTTTTCAACTTACAAAAGTTTAGTTAAAGTATTTACGTACTTTCATTTCAATTTATAAAATTAATAAAAAGAATCAAATTCTACTTTCTAAAATATTATCTTTAATTTGAGTAAGTTCTATTATAAAAGTAAAAAAGTAAATTTTCTATTTTCTAAGTTAGAAAATATTTTCTTTTCTTATAACATTCCATGTGGGTTCAATATCTCAGGGCTAAGTCATAAAGTCTTTTATAAATTGATAAACGATACTTATACTTGCGTAGTATCCACATTATAAATCATTAAAACGAATCTAAAATTACACACACACACACACACACACACACAGATATATATATATATATATATATCGTAAGCATAAATATTAAATCGTGGATCACTCATTATCTTCAAACATCGTTTTTCTATTAGGAATACCCTTCATAAACTTCACATAACTTGACATTTGTTCTAAAGTTTCAGCAAAAGAAATATTAGTTGTAGACTTTAAAGATTTCCATAAATTTTGAAAATTGGTTATCCAACTTTTGTTGACAAAGTCTTTTAGGAAATGAAGGTGGTGGAGATTTTTCTAAATCATTTTTAAGTAGAGAAATAGGTCTACTAAAACCTTCTGGAGCATCCACTTTAAGTTCTTTAATTTCTTCTTTCTTTACTTCAATCTCTTTTTGAACTTTACCTTCCAACTCTCTTCCACTTCTAAGTTGAACAACCTTTACACACACTTTATTCTGGTCTTCTGGATTTACTTCTTTATAACTAGGAAGTGTCTTTGGGTTCTATTACTTAATGAATTTTGAATTTGTCCTAACTAATTCTCAATATTTCTAATTGCAGCTCCTTGACTCTGTGACTGACTTCCCATTTGTAACACCACTTCTTCTTTAGAAAACTTATTATCCTTAAATTGTAAATTATTATAAAAACTTGGTGAATAAGTAGGTCTATAATTACTATTTCCTTGGTTGTTCCAGTTCCCCAATTGGTTTACTTGGTTGCTCCCCCATTGCTGATTAGTACCACCCGAATTGTTATTCCAGTTAAAGTTATGATTGTTTTTCCAACATGGGTTATAGTAGTTCGAATAGGGTTATTTGACTTGTTATTTATAGCATTTCAAAGTCTCAACTAACATTTGAGAATCTACCATTTGTCTTAGTGAATTCTCTTTAATCATTGGAATTGGTTGAGAAAAATTCATTCCAAATTGGTCCATCTTCTTTGAAATTATAGCTACTTGATTTGATAACATTGCAAAAGCTTCATTCATGAGTATTGGCTACGTTTTTAGAAAGTACCCTTTCAGAAGGCCATTGAAAACTATTAGTAGCAATTTATTCAATTAAAGCATAAGCTTCATGAAATGGTTTTGGCATCAAAGAACCACCAATAGTGGCATCGATAATAGATCTAAGAGTTCCAGCTAATCCATTATAATAAATTTGAATAATTAACCAATTTAGCACAACATGGTGTGGAATCTTTCTTAAGAGTTCTTTAAATCTTTCTAAAGCTTCATAAATAGATTCCCCTTCAAACTAACAAAAAGATGTAATATTATTTTTAAATTTCACAGTCTTTGATGGCAGAAAATATTTAGTAAGGAAATTCTGTGCTAATTCACCCCAAGTTCTGATAGATCCAACTGCTAACGAATTCAACCATATCTTAGTCTTATCCAAAAGTGAGAATGGAAAAAGCCTAATTCTAATAACATAATCAGAAACACCATCATATTTAAATGTAGCACACAATTCTAGAAAGCTGGCAAAATGTAAATTTGGATCTTCAGTTGGTGCTCCCCCAAACTGACTATTAGATATCATTTGGATAATATCAAGTCCAAGTTCAAATAAATTAGCAACTACAACAGAATTTTGAGTACTACCATGAAGTTCAACCACTATAGGGTTTGCATAATCTCTTAAAGGTATAAATTCTTGATTAATTGCAGCATTTGGATTATTTTGATTTACCATTTCTTGAAAATATTGAATTTATTCACAATTTTTTATATTTTTATTTTTCTAATAGTTCTTTCTAATTCATAATTGTAGTACAAAAGTCTTTCAGAACCTGAACTACGCATAAACTATTACAACACAACAATGAAAATAAAACACAACACACATAAATAGATAATGTTTAAATAAGACCTTTTAAAAATAAAGATTTTTGTTTTTCTAAAAATTGTTTTTAATTTTTCTTTCAATTTCAATCCAAAGAAAATTTTCATTCCTCGGCAAGGGCGCTAAAGACTTGGTCCCTTGTGATATTTATACTTGTGGTACTATGATTTATACTTATAATATTTGATATTTTTTTAATAAAATTCTTTTCTTACAATGGCACCAAAAACTTGATTCCAATGTAAATAAGAATTCAATAGTTATATTTAAATTTAGGAATTCTACGCAAGTATATGTATCGTTATCGAGTAATATAGGACTTTCTAATTAAGCCACGAAATATCGATTCCAAGGGGAAAAAAAATTTGGATAATGAAAAAATAAAAAGGTTTTAGATCACAAAATCTATTCAGAAAAAGAGACTTAAATAGTTTTAGATAATAGAAAACTTGAAAGTGCAACCTTTTTTGTATTTTCTTAAATTATGAAATAAATTAACAATTAACCAACTATAACGATATTTTAAAGAAATATAGATGAAAATATCTTTTTCCTTATCATGAATAAGTAATAAGTACATGAGATATGTTGTGGAAGTATTCAAAATGTGTTGTGCCCAATAGGAGTAATATTATTCTTTACCCTACTAGAGATGTTATAAAGAATATTGGCTAGTTTAAAGTTTGAATAGTTTTGAGGACGGGTTAGGTAGGGAAGATACTAGCGCTCACTCTAGAGCTCCTTCACTTCCCTCCATCTGGGGGATAACATCTTGCATCAAAAGCTAAAATAATAAACTATGTTAGGTGCTTTATTCTATCACCTTAAAGTGCTCTAATTCTACACCCATCAAAGTATATTTTCCTATTTATTTGCACAAAATTACATGAATTAATTTCTCATCCATACAATCCCATGTGATTTCTACCAAATGTTGATTGAGACAATACCTACTAGGATCTTACATGTTCTCACAATAAATTTGAATATCTTAATTGGAAAAATCAAGAAGTAAATGAAGTACGAGGATTAAATCAACACTACTTATTCCAATATTAAAGATAAATACTTCCACAATTTCCATCCAACACTTAATCACCTTTCCTTTTAAGGAAAAAGAAAAAAAAAACTACACAGAATCCATGGAGGAAATACAACAACAAGTAATTTTAAAATTAGAAATTATGTAGAAAATACAAGAAGTCTTCAATTAAAACCAAATGAAGTACAAAGATAAAAACTTATCTCAAGTTCCTCTCCACCAAACTCTTGAAGTTCCTTTTAATCTCTTTCTTTCTCTTACAAGACTTCCTAGTACTGGTCACCCAACCTAAGAGTGTTTAAATCTCTCTAAAATAATGGATTATTACTTTGACATCTTTACCTACCTTCCTTTTCACTAGCACTGAGATAAGTGTGAAAAGACCCTAAGTAACAATCTGATAACTTCTTACTATAACTACTCTCTAATTACTCTAAAACTCCTCTAAAACTAACTCTTATTACTCCTTCTTCAACTCCTTTCTTTTATACTTTCTCAAAAGGTGTCTTAGTGCCTCTTCAAAATGTGTCCATATTCAATGAATCTACCCAAGAGATGCATCCTTTAAAATGAAATTTGAATGTTTTTAAGCCTCTTGATCAGTCACCCACATTTTTACCAAAGGGGGCCTCAAACACCTCTTTAAAATTCACCAAAAATCCTTGAAATTGCAAAGTAACTACCCTGTGCTTAAGTGCGGGGTCTCTGACGCTTAGGTGCGGCGTTCAATACCTGCTTGCGCTTAGGCGCTAGTTCTTGGCGCTTAGGTGCCTCAGTTCATTTTAACACCTTCTTTATTTTTGCTCTAAATTTGATCCTTTTTCACTCTTTTTGATATATTTAGCCCTTTTAATTGTACCTGAAAGAAAAACACAAAAATACCTTCCATTAAAGTGCAATATTATCAAAAATAAGTATAAAAATGTGTATAAAAATATTATATATTATAGGTATATGAGCCATCAAATTAAAAATTTCATTCATGATTTAAAATTCTACTTTTGGGATGACCCTTATTTATATAAAAAATGTAAAGAGTTAATTATTTGAAGAAGTGTACCATTAAAAGAAACTGAAGAGATTATTAAAAAAATGTCATAAATCAGATTTTGGAGGACATTTTGGAGTGGATAAAATTGCATGTAAGATTTTACAATGTGGACATTATTGGCTTGTCATATTTAAGGATGTTACTAATTATATAAAAATATGTAATCTATGTTAGAGAGTAGGTAATATTTCTAGAAAAGATGAAATGTCCCTAAATTTTACTCTTGAAGTTGAAATCTTTGATGTTTGGAGATTAAATTTTATGGGACCAATTGTACCATCTTTTGGAAAGATTTAAATTTTAATAGTTGAGGATTATGTTTCTAAATGGATCGAAGCAGTTGCTCTACCTCTCTGTGATGCTAAATGTGTACCAAAATTTTTTTAAGATGAAGACTTTCACGAGATTTGTAATGCCACGAGTTATCTATAGATTGAGGAAGTCATTTCAGGAATAGAATGATAGAAACATTAACTCAAAATTTTGAAATTAAACATCTTATTGCCAGTACTTATCACCATCAGACTAGTAGTTTAGTAGAAGTATCCAATCGATAAATGAAAATAATATTAGTAAAAACAGTAAATCCTAAAAAGACTGATTGGTCTGTTAGACTTGATAAAGCTTTATAGGACTGCTTATAAAACACCTATAGGAATGACACCATAAAGGCTCATATATGGAAAAGCATGTCATTTTCCAGTTGAGTTAGAACATAAATCTTCTTAGGCAACTAAAGAGTTTAATTATCATTTAAAATATGCTGGAGAAAAGTGATTGCTGTAATTAAATGAGCTTGATTAATTGTGAAATGAAGCTTATGTGAATGCCAAAATTTATAAAGAGAAAACGAAGACTATGCATTATCAAAAAAATTTAAAAAAGTATTTTGAGCCTGGGTAAGAAGTTTTACTTTATAATTTGTGATTGAAGTTATTTCAAGGAAAATTTAAATCAAGGTGGTCAAGACCATTTATTGTAGTAAGAGCATATCCATATGGAGCTGTTGATATTAAAGGTCCAAAAAATGGTAGAGTGATTAAGGTATTTCCATATAAACATCTTCATTTCTGGTAGTCAAAACCATCAGAGTTAACCAAACATTAGTATTTTGAAGTGATTTGAGAGTGAATTTCCATTACTTATGAGAGATCATGGAAAATCATGGCAATGGGAGACTGGAAGATAAGAAGTTGGTGCATAAGGATGCTCAAACCTACTTCAATGGATATCTTTTGTTAAGTCTGGAGTGACTTATGGTCATACTTAAGAATATTTACGGTGAGATATCTATTTCGCATACAAAGTTTAAAAAAATTGTTCCACCAGTACGAGCATATGGATTGTCAGTTGAAACAACAATTCAATAGTCTAGCTTGTTCCAATATAGTCAAGTGACTATGTATAGCACCAACATGCGAATCGACAATAAATTTGCTAAGGAATTCCCTCGTGCTGCTTTCTACCATGCCTACAATCGAAATTGTTTGGTGATTGGAAAGGTGAATGTCACCACTGAACATGAGTGGTCATAAATGTTGTTTTCATATAGATATTTATATTTTAGTGTTATGTGATTCCATGTGTTGTGCCTATCATATTTTTATTATGAATTATGGTTGTTTCAATTATCTTTGTTGTATGAAAATTTGATGATGCCTCTGTGGTTAGTCGTATATATTGAATCTATAATTTATATAAGAAACTAAATTCTATTGTGTTGTGAAAAATTGGCCTTATTAATTCAAATTTGAATTTGCAAATTTGAAATTTTGGATTGATGATGAACTCAATAACTATAAAATTGGCTATTAAAACTTAATGAATAGCCTTTCTACACCCTAGATTTTATGGTTTCTTTCCAAATATAAAAAGTTTTCAAAATCTTGATGGGTATGAATGGCACTATAGCGCCACTCTTAGGTGCTATAACACTATTCAACAGTTATGCATGGTGCTATAGCTCCACTGCCAGACTATATAGCGTCGAACCAACCCATGAGTCATTTTAAGAGCCTAGACCCATAATCATTGCCATATTTACTCCCAGTTCATCTCCTTCCTCCATATTTTTATATTTTGCTCCCCTAAGGTTTCATTTTGTGCTTGATTGGCATTGAGTTAGGCCTACGAACTTTCGATTTCATCATTTTTGGGTAAGATCTTCACCTTAGCTTTGAAACTTTTTGATTCGACAATGGATTTCAACCACATTGTGGATTGGCTGAAACTTTAAAAATTGATGAAAATAGTGTGAAATCCATGGTTAAATGATTATTTATGTTTAGAATGTGTTTTTACAAGCCTCTTGAAGTTGAGTTTGTGATTTTTGGAATTTATCTTGAAAATTTTTAGATTACTCATGGCTCCTAGAATGAGGAGAGGAAAGGAAAAAGTAATTTTTGATACTGATAAGTTCGCCAGTGCAGGAGCATAGGATAGGTACGCTGATGTGCAATCAAAGAAATTGATTTCAGAACATAGATTCTTACGTCCTGACGGTAATATTGAATATTTGATTGCAGAGCGACAGTGGGAGAACTTGTTCTATTTCATTGTTGTGACTGTAATTTTTGTTGTTCATTTATTCTATGCTAATTTGCCCGATGAATCTGATGATCCGGTATATTTACGAGGGGAGTATGTTGATATAAGTTTTGTTTGAATCAACCATATCTATAAGCTACATGGTGTTCCTATTTGCTTCTATTCTGAGTTCCATCCTACTGATGATAAATTGGATGAGATTATGGGATTTCTAACTAAGGGAAATAGAGTCAAGAAGATTAAAAATTGGTGATAAGTAAATTTTTCTTTCTCAAAACTTAATGTTCATTCTTGTGCATGGCACTATTCCATATCTGGTAGATTATTGTCTACCAACCATTTTAGTAAGGTAACCCATGAGAAAGCCACTTTAAATTATTGTATTCAGATGAAAAAACCTATTAATATTGGGTCCCTCATTTATTCAAACATGTTTGTTTCCTCGAGAGGAGGAACTACATGAGGTTTGGTTTACCCTGCTCTTATTACTACTTTGTGTGTGGAATCTGGAGTGAATTATGAGACTTGGGAAGAAATTTTGCCATCACATAAAGCCATTGGGAAGACAAACTTGGAGAAATATGAAAGACATTTTGGGACTAGACCTAGGACTGGAGTAAACATACCTTCTACTTCAGCTTCTACTCCTGCTCATCCTTCTACTTCTAGACCATCTTCTTATGATACTTTTTCTCTGGAATCTACTATGAAATAAGTGATGATTCGGTAAGGAGATATCATTAACTTACATAATCAGGTTAAAGGCATTAAATCTCAGTTGACTCATAGTGATGATATTATTTTGAGGAAGCCTGAGTATGATTTTGCTTATAATGAGGCTATGTTGAGATACATGAGTGGAGATCATTATGTGAAACTTCCTACTCAGCTCATTTTTACACTGTATCAGACTCCTGAAACAGATGAAGATATAAGTTTGGGAGATGATGATAATGAAGCTAGTGATAATGATGCTAATGATTGTGATGATATTGATATGTAATGTGTTTCTTTCTTTCTTTTTTTCCTTTTATATGTTTGGATCTTTGGACTTTGTCATGTTAGTGATTAGTTTTATTTATGTTGGAGTGTGTTTGTATTATGTTGCTTTACTTTATTGTTTCTATTAAACTGTTAGTTCTACTGTTTATCTTTTACTCCAATTTAAATGCTAGAGTTGTATTGGTTTTATATTTTTATTATTATGAATGTTAATTTTATTTTTATTACTACTCAGCTCATTACTTTTCTTTATTACTTGTACCTACACTAATTTCCCTGTTTTAGATTTTAAAATATTACTTTTTCTTCATGAACTTTCTTGTTTTACATTAGTTTAAAAAATTTTAAGTTTGGGGGAAGGGAGTAAAATCTTTTTAAACTAAACATTATTTGTCCTCAGAGAATTATATATTTCAAAATATTTTTAACATAACATGTGGTATGTAGTTTTAACTTTAGAAAACTATATTTTTGAATTTATGAAATTTGTAGAAAACATAAGTAAATTTTTTTTAATAATGACATTTAATTTTAGAATCAAGGAATTTAGTGTGAAAGTTTAGAGTTACACTTTTGCTATTTTAATTATATAACTGTACTTTTTGAAATATTAAGATCTTAGATTTATACCTGAAAAGAAAGAATTGAGACTTTATGAAAAATCTTCAATGCTAATATACATTTGTTAAAGTAAAGCAATGTGAGACGTCTTTAACTTTAAGAGGAGGACAGTGGAGATCAAAATCATTAAAGGCTATCTAGATATAGTATTTCTCACATAACGTAAAAAGAGAAAAAGAGAAAAAGAAAAAAGAAAGAATTGAAAATGATCTTAAAAGAAAAAGAAAAAGAAAAAGAAAAGCAAAAAGAGAAATTATGTGAGGAGAAGCTTGAATAGATGTCTAATAAAAAATTGGCTCTACTTGAATCACCTTAAGGAAAGAAACTTAGTTACATTTCCATCTTGACTTAGAAGTATTAACACCTTTTCTAATAAAGTTCTCATGAAATTCCTTTTATGATAATTCTTCTAAGTAACTTATGTATGACAAATTGCAATTTTTTTTTGAAATAAATAGAAAATTAAAACTTTTAAACTTGACTGCTAAATATTCTTTTATTTTAACTTTTAACTTGAGTTGTAAAAGTTTTTCAGAAAGTTTCACTAAGGTAGTTATAAAGAAAATTATAGAAATATGTAAGTTAAATTTGCTACCAAAAGTTATAAAATTTTATATAGTATAAAGACTTACTTGAAGACAAGTAACCTTTAAGTTTGGGGGAATTATTCCACCTAAAAAAACCTATTTTAGTGCATATTTTATAAGTCTTTATTATACACATTTTGATGATATTGCACTTTAAAGGAAATTATTTTGCATTTTTTTTTAATTTTAGTTATTTGGAATAGATATTTAGAGAAAACGTGGGAAAAATGGAACATTACTGGGAAAATATTGGTGGCACTATAAGGCCACCCCTGGGACTAATAGCACCAATTTCCCGCCAGAGTGGCACTATAGTACCAGAAACTATATTTCTAGAAGATCCATTGAATCTGATCGAATTATGGAGGGGTGTTTGAAGCAACCCTTGGTTATTTTCTGTTTTCTATTAAATGAGAAGAATTTGGCTGATTTAAGAGATCTTTTGGAGCCTCAAAACTTTAATTGGGTGGCAATAGTAAATTAAGTTTTTCTTATTTTGTGTTTAAGTGTAATTTTGAGAGTTTTTTAGTGTGTAAAAGTTTGTACATTGCCTAAAGGCAACTCCAAAAGTTTACTTGGGGAGAAAACATAAGGTACTTTGTATTTGTGTTTACGTTTCTGCTGTAAGACTTGAATTTGAATGCAAATATTTTGCTTTTGCTGTAAGACATGGATTTCAAAGTAAATATTTTTTTCAATGCATATAGGAATTAATCTTGTGGGATGAGAATGATTTAAAGACTTATTTTTACTTTTAAATTTGTAATGTATTTTCACTGAATCTGCATTTACTTTATAAACTGGCCACTTGTGAGATTAAATTCTTTGAAAAGCATAATGACCTAGGAGGGTTATGATTTCACCCAACTTGTGGATACCACATTTCAATCTTGGCAGAGCCATTGGAATCACCAAGGGGGAGTGAAAATAAATAGGGAGATAAGTTTTGTTGGGCGTAGAATCTGTTAGTTCTAGGGTGACATGCTAGGTTCTTTCCAATTTGGCTTAAGTTTAAGTACCCTGATGCTGAGATTCGATCAATATATATTGACTCAGGCTAGGGCATCCAGAAGTGAGAGGCAAGATTGCTAGGATGAGAATCGAGATGTTAAGGAATCGTCCTTAAGTTGGCAAATTTTCTTTGCTAGAAACGGAAGGGAGTAAAGAATCAGGTATGCTTCTATTTGTCACAATACATCAATTTGGTATTAAATAATTTGAATCCTACATAGGTTAAAATTTCTTAGCAAGGAGAAAGGTTTTCCATAAATTCCAAACAGGCTCTTATATTTTATTAAGTTGTTACATTTAGTTGTTGTTCTCTTTATAGTAGTAATGTTTAGTAAGCATATATTATATAACTTTTATCTTTTTAATTTTCAATTTAAATAGAAATTTTGTAAGTCGATTTTAAGTTACCGCTTTTTCGTGGTATCGATACTGGGGTTTTAAGGAAAAATCTATATTACTTGAAACGATAGTATACTTGGGTAACACTCCTAATGTGAAAATCTATTATATATTTCATAAATCTTTACATTTTGTCCCACTAGTTGCTATAAATAATTAGAGATATATTTTATAGAAAATATTTGGAGTTCAAAAATACATGTAATTGTAGGTTGGGTCGGTTTAAGGAGGGAAAGGGTGGAGGGTCTGGTTAACTGAGGAAATGAAGGGAGTTTTGAAGAAATGGGGGGAATTTTGAAATTTTGGGTGGTGGTTGGAGGTGTTTGTGGCCAAAATCAAAACCCTGGTCATTGGAAGAGAAAAAAATTAAGAAATTCAGTGGTATAATTAGTTTTTGTTGAGGTGATCTCCATCTCATGATATTTTAATTCAAGTGGCTAGGTGATTATGGAAGTTAAGGCTGGTTATGGAAACAAAATTGATCTTGGCTCATTTGGCTCAAAATGAGAACATGCCGATGAAGTTGGCATTGGTCAAGGTGGGACCAATCTTAAGATATTTTAATTTAAAGTGGCGCTAGGTGGACCAGACCTTAGGAGAGATATTTTGAATGAATATTTTCAAGGGTTATGATTGAATATATTTATTTTATTAGTTCACATTTACTTTGGTTAAGGTTTTGTTTTAATTTGAGTCCATTTTAAGTAAATTAGTAGTATTTTTTTATTATCGAAACAATCATCTACATGATTGTAAGCTTAAATGAACCTCAAACGATGTGTAATGTTAACATAGATGGGTCCATTTGAAAGGATTTCATGATTCAGGCACACTCACGTGGTCTGTATTAAAAAATATTGCTTGCTTGAAATTTTTTTTCTAGAACCATTTTTCATGCAAAGAAAAGTTAGAACAAAAATTTTGGCATAAAAAGGGTGCTCGATCATCATCAAAGTAGTTTGCATGCTTCTCGTATATGATAATAAATATCATGCAACTTAAAAGATTGAAATTTATTTACTGCATTGATTTATGGAGATAACAATAAATTCTGGGTGATGGGAGCACAATCATGCATGAAGAATCAATGTGAGATATTTTATACTTAAAATTATATAATATAACCATCAAACTTGTTTGCATAGTGTTTATATGCGATAGTTAACATCGTGCAGCTTTCAGAAATAAGTTTAAATGAGAAAGCGATGATTTCAGTCTGTATTTTGGTTTAAGCTAATTTTTTTGTTTCATTTTAGAGTTTAGCTGAATTTGGTTTGTTTTAGTTTAGTTAAGTTGAGATTATATTTAGTTGTATTTTAATTTTTGGTTAAAATAGCATTAGCTTAAGTTTTAGGTTAACTTGGGCTCAAGTTATAATTTATCTTAGTACAATTCAATCTCCTAGTGACACTAGAAGGGAGGTCTTGTGTCCCATTGAGATTAGATATAACACAACGTAATTGGTTGAGCAAAAAGTAAGGTCGGGATAATTCAAATTTAATTCATAATTATTTATTTTACTCAACACACTTATTAAAATATTCCAAAATTTATAGTATTATCAATCATCAATTAATCATATGGAATTCTAACATATCCCCAAGTTTATTTCATAAAAAAATCATATTAAGTAAAATTATTTAATACCTTTTTTAGATGATAGATAGTCTTGCAAGGTTATTTATTTAGAATAAATAACAAGGAAATAATAATAAGTTAAATACTTTCTTGAATTAATATTTCTTTTCAACTTAGGTTTTGTGGTGCTTAATAATGTTGTAGAATTTATACTCATGATGCTTGGCTAGTTGATTTTCATAGCCTTTTATCACTTACCCTATAAATATTTATAATACAATAATGTTTAGTAAATTCGATACAATTGGTCAAAATTGGCAACTCCTTTAATTATAATATTTTAACATAATGTCAAGTTCAATTTTTTGTATAAGACTTGAGTTCAAGGTTTTTTCTTTCTTCTATTTTTTTGCAAGAAGATCATTTTATTCGCAAAATATTTTTTTTACTTTTTTAAACTAAAAACTATTCCATTCTACGTATCCATCTACTTTAATCAAGGAATAAATTTCTACTTATATGCTATGATTTATTTTATTCTTGGCATAATTGAGATATGAAATGTTAATGATTTAAACTTTATTGCATATCAACCAAGAAACTATTAGTCCTTATTAGATGTTCAATTATTATTGGTTTAATATACTATTGATTGTTCAATAAATTTAGTGCAAGTTCTATTTAACATCCAAAAATATATATTTTTTCTAAATTCTAAGATCTTATTTAAACAAAATAAACTATAGAGTTACAAGGGAATTATGTTCAATTAATAAAAAAATAATAAAATATGCGAGCAATAATTTTTTACATTGCAGCATAGAAAAGAAAAACAAGACTTCAATCTAATTGACAGACATTTCTAAGCCTTCATTCTTAAATATTCTTAAAGTAGATTTGAGCTATTCAATCACTCTTCCTCATTTATATTTCTTTTTTGTGTAGAAAGTCAAGTTTGAATAACACCATAATGGCATCTTAATCTTCAGAGCAATTGGCTGTGAGAATTTAGGGGAATTTGATTTTATACTCATACAAATTCTTGATCAACTAAAGACCATTGTATGATCAAAAGCCACTTACCACAACACTGAGTATTAGGGCTGTAAACGAGCCGAGCTTGAGCGAGCTCAGGCTAGGCTCGTGTTCGGCTCGTTCGAAATTAGCTCGGCTCGAAATCGGCTCGTGTTCGAAATGGCTCGTGAACAGTGTGTTCGTGTTCGGCTCGAAAAGCTTATTCGTGTTCGTGTTCGACTCGTGTTCAGCTCGAAATTGGCTCGTTAGAATATAAAATTATTTTAATAATTAATTTTTTAAAATAAAATTAAAGTATAATTTTTTCTAAAAAAACTGTTTGTATTGATAATTTATTTCCAAACAAATTTGAAAAATAAATTTCATAAAATGTAGATTAACCAAAACTTTTCACAAAAAGATATTAATATTTTCTTACAAAATTTTATAAAATAAGAACATATTTATTACAAATTATAAATTAAACAAGAATACAAAAAATACAAATAAAATCTCAAATAAAAATCAAAATATAAAAACTAATTATACAACATTTTACACAAAAAGAATTACATTTATTTTTTGATATACATACACTCATGACTTACATCAACACACAAATTTCAAAAAAATACATTAAATTTAAACTCCAATATTTAGCAACAGCCAACACGAATGGACTATTGAAGTTCATGAAAGTTGAAACAGGTAAATTTAACTCCTCTACTTCCAATTCCCAAACCTCACAACTACCATAGTACCATTAATGCTGCACAGAGAAACTCAGAATGGAACAAAAACTTGTTAGTCCAACAAGTTATAACATGATTTTAGCTCAAAATACAGTACGAATAAACACCTGAAATTTTGAGTTTAGGAATCTGATAACACATGGACTTTCCTCCCCCCTTTGGCATGAGACAAAAGCAATCCCTTCCTGAATTAAATTGTCATATATCAAGATAAATTAAACGATTAACATATTAGCTCTAGTATATATCACTTAATAAATTAAACCGTAGCATTCTAATTCTGACAAAGAAACTTCAATAGCGTCGAACTGCTTCCCCCGGAATTCAGAAATGCCACCCAAATAAACACCTAAACTTTACAGATGAGTGACATAAACACCTAAACTTTACTTCTTACACTTATACCACCCAAATCTTTCATGGATCACTCAAAAAATGCCACAACTTTGACTCTTTGAATATGAAATCAGGATTTTCATGCGTATGCAAGATAGCATATATGTAAAAATTGAAGTTTAAATGTTAGATGTAAATACATACGAATTGATAGCTATGCATGCAAATCTTCCAATAAAAATTTGTGACAGTAGAAATAGTTGGGAACATCTGATTCAGGCTAACATGCCAATCAAATTAACATAAGCTGATCATGCTAAAGGAACATAATTTTTTGCTTTCCATCCAGCAATTCAGCAACATGCCAATCAACCTAACATAACCATCAAAGTAAATCTGATAAAGTTCAAAAAACTTTATAAAGAAAAAATAGGTATTTACATGCATATCTCTTTGACTGAATTTAGCAATCAGCAGCAGACCAGCTAAACATAAAGTTTGAGATGTCAGATGTGGCTAAGAGGGATAAAGATTAGCAGACATCTTCAATACATGACAGCTAAGCATAAGTTGAACATCATTACCCTCAAATATATGCATTTCCCAACATATCTTAACACCTAATCCTTGCTCCACATAAAAAGATGCCCATTTGCAGCATACAAAGAAAAAAAAAATGATATTGTAGGCAGTTGAACCAAATAAATCTGACTTAGAGAAAAAAGAAGAAAGGTATGTTGATTAGAGAAAAAAGAACAAAGGTATGTTGTAGGCACGCTACACATCAATGTACTTTCCACCTGCTTTCCAAAGATATCAAGTATTATAACCCATCACAAATTCACAATGGACTCTATTGAAGTTTAGGAATCTGGTAAATTTAGCTCCTCTGCTCCCAAACCTCACAACTACCATAGTACCACTAATGCTACACAGACAAACTCAGAATGGAAAAAAAAACTTATTAGTCCAACAAGTTATAACAGGATTTTAGCTTAAAATACAGTAAAACAATTCTTAAATCATAATGTCTCAACGATATTCACCAATTAAAGGAGAAATTAGAAGCACGAATCCTGAAATTTCGAGTCCAGGAATTTGATAACACATCAGCACATGGGCTTTCCTCCCCCCTTTGGCATGAGACAAAAGCAATCCCTTCCTCAGTTAAATTTTCATATATTAAGATAATTTAAATGATTAACATATTAGCTCTAGTTTATATCATTTAATAAATTAAACCGTAGCATTCTAAACCTGACAAAGAAGCTTCAATAGCCTCAAACTGCTTCCCCGGAATTCAGAAATGCCACACAAATAAACACCTAAACTTTACATATGAGTGACATAAGCACCTAAACTTTACTTCTTACACTTATACCACGCAAATCTTTCATGGATCACTCAAAAAATGCCACAACTTTGATTTTTTGAATATGAAATCGAAATTTTCATGCATATGCAAGATAGCATATATGTAAAAATTGAAGTTTAAATGTTAGATGTAAATACATACGAATTGATAGATATGCATGCAAATCTTCCAATAAAAATTAGTGGCAGCAGAAATAGTTAGGAACACCTAATTCAGGCTAACATGCCAATCAATGTAACATAAGCTGATCATGCTAAAGGAACACAATTTTTTGCTTCCCATCCAACAATTCAACAACATGCCAATCAACCTAACATAACCATCAAAGTAAACCTGATAAAGTTCAAAAAAATATATAAAGAAAAAATAGGTATTTAGATGCATACCACTTTGACTGAATTCATATGCATGCCATAAAAACAATAATCTTCCTAACAAAACATCATCCATGACCAAATCTAAGGTTAAGCAATTGAATTATAAGCTGATTTACGCATGGAATCACTTTTGAAAAAATATAAACATCATGTAAAAATAAAAAATTCATTAGAGGAACTGAAAAAGTTTTCAAAAGATGAATCAAGGGCCTTAAGGAGCACCTCAATCTTCATCTGCTAGCTTAGGAAGAGCTCTCCAGCTCACATGGCCGGATGTAATGCAAGAATTGAGTGGCACCTACTCATAAAAATTCTAACAGAACTAAATGAAGAGTCGTTAATGCCAAAACAACTCTTAAATCATCACATATGTAGTAAAGAGCCAAAACAACAAAAAATAAAGAGCCAAAATAGCTCTTAAATCCCCTTCAAATCAGCAAAAATAAAGAGCCAAAATAGCTCCACTGCTCTGATTCATCATGATTCATAAATGGATAAAAAAGGAAAATTTACATCATGCCCCACAATTCTTTTGTACTTCTAACACTCAAACTTGATCCACAGAGAAGGAAGCTGTGACCATTGATGCAATATTCTAAGATGAGCTAAACAAATAAAGACAATTATCTTCAAAGAAAAAGCTCTTAGCCTCTTAAATCATCACATATGTAGTAAAGAGCCAAAACAACAAAAATAAAGATCCAAAATAGCTCTTAAATCCCCTCAAAATGAGCAAGAATACAATGATGACTTTAATGCATACCCCCAATGCCCATGTGTTTACACATCTGAAATATAAACTTCAGTATCTATATACATACCACTTCAATGTTTCAGATTGAACTATTTGATGCCATACTACTCCATTCTCATTATTTTACGTTTCTAGCACCTGCACTTATACAATGAGGCTTGTTTTTCAGTTTTCACTGCTAAAATCCATATAAAGTCTTGCTTAATAAAAAAGTATATATATATGAACAACAAGATAAACTGCTAACTAAACTCAATATCAACTGACAATATCATTACAGTCTTATTTCAGCAAGGCTTGTATTTATTACCTGTACAATATAAGTGTAGACTAGCCAACCCTCCAGAAAGAACCAGAAATCCCAAAACTGCATAGACTCCTCCTCCACCTTACATAAATAGTACTGAGAGGCAGAAAGAATTTTGCCCAGCAAACATAGCATCCAAGATCCATAACAGTATCCAAACAAGAGGGACTATACAAGTCAATGTAGTGAGCACTATATAAAGAGGCAGTAAACATGATAGGCAATGATTTTGTTATCTCAAAATGGTTGCAAACAGATGTTGCATTCCAATTTTAAGATTAACAATAATCACTTAGACAACTTTATATACTCTTATCTTAAAATGTTTGCAAACTTATGTTGCCTTCCAAAATTAAGATTCTTGAGTTTGAGATAACTCAGTGAATATAATCAGCAATAATTCTTTCTGATTGCTAATTTCACTACACATAAACAGAAACAAAAAAGCCCAATGCCTCAAGCAATCCTTGTACAACTATGTTCACTACACAGAAACAAAACTACGTAAAATCATCATTCCTGAGTGTTAATTTCACTACCAAGGCACCTAAACAGCCCAACAAAAATAAAAATAAAAATAAAAACTTAATGGCCTGTATTAATTCAAAACTATTCTTTGAGATAACACCGTGTGTTTACACACCTGAGTCATAAAACTATTCTTTTGACATAACACCTCCATGAATAAAATTCAGCAACTTCCATAACCAGCGAAAATAAAGTTCAGCCTGCATTAAAGTAAAAACATCTACAAGCCTTTAACAATTAGGCATAATTTTTATCAATAAAATATCACTTAGCAGAATCCCATTATAAAAGCATGTCTGAAGGTGTTCCTCTTCTATCAATTTACTCGGGTAAAGTCACCTGAAGGTGTTCCTCTTCCATTAATTCTTGCTGGCACAAAAGATATGTAAATAATAAGTGAAAAGAACATTACATGAAAAGTGCACATAAGCTAACATCTAACTCCTAAGAGAAATTACCAATGGAGTTTTAAAATTAATCATGGAAGATCTAATCCAACTAGAGGAGCATATTAAGGCGTTCACAGTTTTTGTCGATATTGAACTTCTGTAATCATTAAAAACTCTTCCACCGGTACTAAATGCTGACTCTGAAGCAACTGTTGTAATTGGATTTGACAATATATCCCGAGCCATTTTAGACAAAGATCCCAGATAGATATAAGTGCAACGGTTGCCAAAAACTTGACTCCGCTGGATATAAGTGCGTTGATGATTTAAGATATGAAAATTATGATTTTGTAATATGGGTTACTATACAAGTATACGTATCATTTATCAAGTAATATAGAACTTTCTGATTAAGCCCCGAGATATCGAACCCACAGGGAAAGTTGAAAATCTTTAACGAAATTTAGAAAATTATGTTTTTACTTTCTTTAATTGTTTTTGAAATAGCATGCCTTGATTTTGAAAAGTTTTAGAAAGTTGATTTGTCTTTTGAAATTTTCTTAATAAAATGCTAAGCAATGAAAGTAAAGGTTTCAATAACTAATAACACTTAATGTAAAAATACTATTAACTAAAATATCTTTTTCTTTCCTTTCATGAAGTAGTAATAATTCTTAAAGTATTGTTATGGAAGTATTTAAATTTTGTTGTGACAGATAGAAGCAAATTTCTTCTTTACCCTTACTTGGTTATATAAAGAACATAGGTTAATTTGAAATTTATATTATTTTGAACATAGTTAGGCAGGGAAGATACCAGTCTCTCACTCTAGAGTTCCCTCGATTCCCACCACCTGGGGGCTAACTTCACATAACAAAACTCAAAACTTCAAACCAAATTAGGGGGTTTTAGCCTGTCACTCTAAAATCCTCTAATTTTTCTCCATTCTATAAAAATATCTTCTAATATTACATTCACTTATATGGACTACAGTTCTCACCCATATAATTGCATGTGATTCCTACTAACTTTAATGAGATAATACCGCATTGGATCTTACATAATCTCAAGAAATTTTACAACTTAACAGGCCAAAGTAAGAAGTAAACAAAGTTCTCAGAATCAATCTTCATAACTTCTTCCAACTTTTAAACACTGATACTTTCCACAACAGTTCTCTTTAAATTAATTACTTCTCCATTTTAAGAAAGAAAAAGATAAAGTAAACCACTCAGAATGCATTGGGAAAATATAAAAACACATTGATTTGAAATTAAAAACGATAAGAAAAATAATAAATGAAAGCAAGTATTGATAAACAAAATAAAAGTAGACACTTATCTGAAAATCCTTTCCACAAGACTAAGGAAGTTCCTCTGAAACTTTGACTCTTCGCTAAACTACTCCTCAGAGCAAGTCTCCAAACTTCGATGACTCAGAATACAGACTTCAGACTTCAATGAAAACAAAACTAAAAGAAAGAAAAGAAGTGGGCGAAGAACTCTTAACTCCGACCCTTTTCTCCTTTCTGCTTTCTACTCCTACTCTAAATAAAAACTTAAAATGCAGTGGAGGAATCTCCTAAATTCCTCTCTTCGAAATACAGTGAAGAGCCTCATCAATTCTTCACTTCTTCACTTCTAAGACTCTCTTTAAATAGTGAACCAAAAGGTGCCTTGGTGTCTCTTCAAAATGTGTCCAGATTCGATGTATCTACCAAGGAATGCACCCCTTCATTCAAATTTGTCGCCCAAAGGAAGTTATGGACGTTACCACCAAGAGTTGCATCCATTCCCTTTTGAATTTGGCGCCGAATCTAATTAAAGTTTTATTTATAACTGTGCTTAGCCGCCAAAGCCAAATTTTTAATTTTTCATTTTTTTGCTCCAAATTTAATCCAATTTTGCTCCTTTCATCATGACCATTTATTTTCATCATACCTGCAAGAAAAACACAAAATACCTTCCATTAAAGTGCAATATCTTAAAAAATAAGTATAAAAGTGTGCATAAAAATACTATATATTTTAGGTGTATCAAAATCCCCCAAACTTAAAATGTTACTTGTCCTCAAGTGACAGTTAATCTCATAAAATATTTTAGCATGCAAATTATGTAATGAGTTTCTTAGGAAGATAACAAAATTTTGTTCTAGAAATGGAATAGTCCAATTTAGAAAAAAATTTAGTAATTAAAACCAACTTAAAGTTTAGAAATTTCTTAAGCAAAAGAAAATGATAAATAAAAGTCTCTATCTATTTCAGAAATATTTGTAGATTTTTCAAAATATATGATTCAAACATTTATTTTTCTCACTTAAAAATCTTTATTTGAAAAATAATTTTACTTACTATATTACAACTTTAAGCTTTAGATTTTCTCTGATCTTATATCTTAAACTTTAGGTATGAAACCAATTTTTGATTAGGCCCTTAAATCCTCAAGCTTCTCCTCCCTTTTCATATACTATATTTTTCAATTTTTTTTTATAAGGTATGGATTACTATATTTGGATAGGCCTTTAATGATTTTGAATTCCACCCTTCCATTTAAAATAAAGGTCATATATACACCTTTTACTTAAAAATCATAATAATAGTATTTGAAAATTACTCTTCAATAAAATAAATTTAAGCTTTGAAGAATAAAAGTCAAATCTTCTATTTATCCAAAAATACAAAACTTCTTACTAAAGATAGTTTAACTTTATTTAACACCTCTTCATTAAGAAAATTTGAACTTTAAGTTTTTCATGATTACTATAAATTTTAACTAAATTCTATTATTAATTTCTATATTCAAAATTTTATACCCTTAATATAACTTCATGTACATAATTGTTCTTAATCAAAAATAAGATTTATTTTAACTATTCTTGAGAATCAAATAATATTTTAGGTTTTTGAAAATCTTTTTTTTTTAAATCCCACCCCCCAAAATTTAAATTTTTAATTAAGAAAAAAAATTTAAGCATAAGAAATGATACAGGGGTGAAAAATAAAAAATTGACATAACATGCTTACAGGAATTTTTAATATCCTAATATGCAAGTATAACATTTTAAATAACAGGATTAACATGAAATCAAATTTAGTTTTTCAAAACATTATTCTTTTTTTTATATAATAAGAAAAGTAAAAATTTCAGAAGACTTCTAAAGTAGTGGAGATTTTCAAAGCAATTACACACCAACTAAAATAAAAAGCTGATACAGATAATAGATAATAGTGGAATTTGAAGGACTTTAAACATGTAGTTTTCCTAAGTAGAAGTTTCTAATAGTGGTTTAAAATCTCCTAACAGTTTTTCAATTAAAGTACACACTATTAAAAACTCTGACATAACATACACATAAAAAACATTTACAATTACACACTACCACACAACAACATTTAAATCCATAATAAAACAACAAAAATACCTGAATATGCATAACAAATAAATAGTACAACTACAATCTGCATACTATCAAGGTTTACATCACAATATAATCATTAAACAAAATACTAGATGAAGCATACAAAAACACAACACAACAACACAATAACTAAAACAAACACACATACAACTACTCTTCATCCTCATCATCATCATCATCTTGCTCGTTCCAATCTCTGGATGGCACATAAGGTATATAAAATGGATGAGTTGGCATCTCAGTACTCTGATCACCTCTAATCTGTCTATTCAAATATTGCTGATAATTCTCCTTATATTTATCATGTTTTACAATATATCTCTCAACATTATCCAGCTTACCATCCATATCTCTCACATGCTCTAGAGTAAGACTCACTTTTTTCAAAATCATTCTTAATAAAACAGTCTGTGAATTAGTAGATGATGAAGCACGTGAAGTAGAATCACGAGAAGCAGAAGCAGTAGAAGCCCTACCAAATCCTCCTCTCTAACCAAACTTTGAATGTACAGTGTAAGCACCAACATTTACACTAGTAATTGGTCTCAATGGCTGAAGTACCTCTTCCCAGGTTTCAAATTTCACTCCAGATCTTTCACAAAGTGAATGAATCAAAGAAGGAAATCCCATACCTGTAGTCGTGGTTGATCTAGCACAGTTCAAAACATAATCATAAATTATCCCTCCAATATCAATATGCTTCCCATGCTGAATACAATGGTTCAACACTGCTCTTTCTCTCATCACTTCACTGGTATGACTTGAAGGTAACAACTTAGATGAGATAAAATAATGCCATGCCTTAGAAATGGCATTCAATTTGGAAGTAGGAAAGTTCACTCTTCTATCATTTGTAATTTTCCATAATCCTCTTCCATCAGTCGGAAACTCCATAATCTCATCTAATTCTCCTTCCGAAAGATGATAGTTAGAATAAAAACAAAACATATCAGGAGGTAGTCCAAAAAAGTTATTGATTGCACTTGAAGAAAATTTTACTTCATGCCTCCTAACCATCACCTAATTTTCCTCTAAAGCAGGTAAATTTGCATAAAATTCTCTTACCATAGAAACAACAACAACAACAGCGGAGAAGCAATAGTAATTCTGCCAATTTCTTCTTGCAATCATATTTTCAATCACCTCTCCTGGCTTACTAAACACTCGCTCAGGATTTAACTTACGTGATTGCAATGCATCGACGTATAGTTCCTCAGCTCTCAAACTAACAAATTTGTCAGAATTAAACTTCATCTTATCTCAAGCGCGCTTTGACTTTGGAGCCATCTCTAAAAATTCACAAAAAATTCACCATAATTTCCAAAATCAAACTAAACTTGCTAAATTATCTTCCAAAAGATATTTTTACTAAATTCGATCAATTTATCAAGCTTTTCCTCAAATTTTCACCATGAATAGTGATTTTAAGATTTTCCATAATGTACTCAAAATACATGGTGAAAATAAAAAATTTTTACTTAGGAGTAGTGCTCTTACCTCAAGGAATCCAAATCTAAGAATTTTTGTTGAGATCGGCTCTTAAATGATCCACAATATGATACCCTAGGCTCCTCTTTCGCGGTAAAACAAAGGTTGAAGATGATGGGGCGGTTGAAAATGGCAATTTTATGGTTTTTAACTTTTGTGAATTGATTTTCGTAAACTGGAGCCTAAGCGTGGACTATCGGCGCTGGCCGCGAAATCTGGCGCGTAAGTGCCGGCATTCTGTCGCTTAACCGCCAGTACCCAAATTTTTATAATTAAGGTATAAGCACTAAATCACTTTGTTAATTACCCATAATTAGTCCACAATAAATAATTCTCCCCACAAATCTTCTAATACTCCAAATCAAAGTTTAATAACTATTGATTCCACACAAATTTCACAAAACACAAACTTATATTCAAATAAACGTAACATTTAATACAACACTAGAATTTCTATCCAAACATAAAGGATAAAATTCTCAAAATACAAGACACTATAATATTAAACTGATAAGTATACATCTCTAAGATGTACCAGCACATCATCAGGCATATATAAAAACACTAAACACATCAAACATGAACTCACAAGAACACTAACATAACACATTAAGACACTAAGCAGATACAAACAAAACACATTTAATTCCACTCTCCATTAGGCAGAGTATAACCAGGACCACTATTATTCTCATTTGACCCTTCAGAAATGTAGATTTGATAGAACGGGGCGATCATTGTTCATTCTTATATCATCTTCTTCAATCCATTTATTTTTCACAAACATCGCATTATCTATTTCTTCCACATACCTCGAATGATTGAATTTCATCTTGAGTTGCCATCCCATGTGATCCAGATGTAAGGTAATATCATTGATTTTTGCTTCCATTGAAGTCACTTGGGCTTCAATTTTTGCAATCATCTCTGCTATACCTTGAATACTAACAGCCAGATATCCATTAAATAACTCCTTAACACTATCACTAATGAACTTACTTTTATCGGAATCTTGCTTCTTCTTCATCTCATTCTCCCAGGAAGACATGGTGCTCTTCAAAATTTTCTTCTTAGACTTCAGAAATGAAATTTTGATTTAGGGTAAGTGTTTATATCAAGTCTAGTCCTTTTTATAGACTTGGGAGATGCTAAAATATTCCCCTAGACGTTTATCATCATCTAAATAACTCCCATTACTTCTCCCCCACGATCTAGGCTTCTAGATCCACATTTTTCACATTTTTTTATAACTGTGGCTCCTAAGCGCCAACTAGTCGACGCTTAGCTACCAGTGCACATTTTAGCACAGGTTCGCTAAGTGTCCAAATTTTCATTCTGACTTCACTAAATCATCAATTAAGGTCGAATAAACTCTATTTAAGTTTAAAAACTCCAAATTACTACCATTGAAACCATAAAAAAAACCAAACAAAGCAAAAAAAAAACACTCAAAAAACATAAAGCAAAACTCACCGATAAATATGGGTTGCCTCCCACAAAGCGCTTGTTTTAACGTCTTCAGCCTGACAAACCCAGAACTCATTCTGAGTAACCCAACATTGAATTCTCATCAGATTTAGATTTATTGACTAAAAAATATGGTTTAAGTCTATGTCCGTTAACTTTAAATATTTTTCCAGTTTTAGAATCTTGAATATCTACAGCTCCATAAGAATAAACTTTTATCACAATGAATGGACCCATCCACCTGGACTTACGTTTTCCAAAAAATATTCTCAATCTAGCATTATACAGCAAAACTTGTTGTCCTGGTACAAGATTTTTGGTAAGAATCTTCCGATCATGCCATAACTTCATCTTTTCCTTATAAATCTTAGCATTTTAATAAGATTCATTCCTTATTTTTTCAAGCTCATTCAATTGCAATAATCTCTTTTCAACAGCATCTTTCAAATTATAATTGAACTCTTTAATAGCCAAATAAGCTTTATGTTCAAGTTCAAAAGGTAAATGACAAGCTTTTCCAAAAATCAGCCAATATGGGGACATTCCTATAGATGTTCTGTAAGCAGTCCTGTAGGCCCACAAAGCATAATCCAGTTTAATTGACAAATCCTTTCTATTTGGATTAACAGTTTTTTCCAATATTCTCTTAATTTCACAATTGGATAAATCAACCAAACCACTTGTCTGCGGATGATAAGCAGTAGCAATGCGATGATTAATATGATATTTCTTTACTAACTTCCCAATAATCGCATTTCTAATATGACTTCCCCCATCAGTTATGATTACTCTTGGTATTCCAAATCTGCAAAATATATTCTTTTCTAAAAACTTTGCAACACTTTGAGCATCACATCGAGGTAAAGCAATAGCTTCAATCCTTTTGAAAACATAATCTACTGCTATCAAAATATACACATTTCCAAAAGATGGTGTCAAATTGTACCATAAAATCTAATCCCCAAACATCAAATATTTCAACTTCCAACATATAATTGAGGGGCATCTCATTTCTTCTAGAAATATTTCCTACACGCTGACATCTATCACAATTTTAATATAATCATTCACTTCCTTAAAAATTGTAGACCAATAAAATCCTGATTGTAATATTTTATATGCAGTTTTATCACTTCCAAAATGTCCCCCATATTCAGAATCATGACATTTTTGAATAATTTCATAAGTCTCTTCCAAAGTTACACATCTTCGAATTATAAGATCCTTTCCTTGTTTATATAAAAATGGGTCATCCAAAAAATAAGTCTTAACATCAGACAGAAATTTCTTCTTTTCATGATATGTCAAACCACAGGGTATAATATTACTAACAATAATGTTTACTATGCCTGCATACAATGGAACATTCCTTTCTTTAACAGTTAACAGTTTTTCATCAGGAAAATGTTTATTAATTTCTTCAATATCAAAAAGAGATTTTTCAACTTCAAGCCTAAATAAATGATCAGCAATTTGATTATCAGAACCTTTCATATCTACTATTTCAAAATCAAATTCTTGCAAAAGAAGAATCCATCTTATAAGTATCGGTTTTGCATCATTTTTCTTCATTAAGTATTTGATAGCAGAATGATCAGTAAGCACAACACATTTAGTTCCAGTTAAATATGATCGAAATTTATCAAAGACAAATACAATAGCTAATAACTCTTTCTCAGTAGTGGTATAATTAATTTGAGCTTCATTAAGAGTTTTACTATCATAATAAATTACTTTAAAAATTTTATCATATTTCTGACCCAAAACAACACCAATAGCATAATCACTAGCATCACACATTAATTCAAAATGTTTTTCCCAATTTGGTAATATTATTACAGGTGTAGTGATTAAGTTTTCTTTTAATGTTTCAAAGGCTTTACGGCAGTTATCATCAAAATTAAAAATTGCAACCTTTTCCAGTAAACGACATAAAGGTTTTGTAATTTTTGAAAAGTCTTTAATGTAACGCCTGTAGAATCCAGCATGTCCTAAAAAAATTCTAATTTCCCTTACATTGGTTGGGCAAGGTAAATTAGATATAACTTAAATTTTTTCAGGATCTACCTCCAAACCTTTTTCTGAAATCCGTGTCCCAAAACAATTCCTCCTGCTATCATAAATTGGCATTTTTCCCGATTAAGGACCAAATTAGTTTCTTCACAGCATTTTAGAACTTTAGATAGATGTTCTAAACATGATTCAAACGAAATTCCAAACACTGAAAAGTCATCCATAAAAATTTCAATCCCTTTTTCAATTAAATCACAAAAAATAGCCATTATACATCTCTAAAATAGCAGAGGCATTACATAAACCAAAGGGCATTCTTCTAAATGCAAACGTACCATAAGGACTGGTAAACGTAGTTTTCTCTTGATCCTCAGGAGCAATTTGAATTTGGTGGTAACCAGCATATCCATCCAGAAAATAAAAGTATTTATGCCCAGCCAGTCTATCCAACATTTGATCTAGAAAAGGGAGTATCTTTCCTTATGGAAAGGTTTAATTTTCTATAATCAATGCATATTCGCCACCCTGTAACTTGTCTTGTTGGTATCATTTTATTCTTTTCATTAACAGTCACAGTTACTCCTCCTTTCTTAGGAATACAGTGAATATGACTAACCCATGCACTATCTGAAATGGGGTAGATAATTCTAGAATCCAACCACTTTAAAACTTCTTTCTTAACAATTCTTTCATAATAGGATTTAATCTCCTTTGGGGATCAGCCCGCAGTTTGCAATTATCTTCCATAAGAATTTTGTGCATACAAATTGAAGGATTGATTCCTTTAATATTAGCAATTGTCCATCCAAAGTCTTTCTTGTGCTTCTTTAAAATTTCAAGCAAACTCTCTCCCTTTTTTTCAATTAATTGAGAAGAAATTATAACAGGCAAGGTTGAGGATTCACCTAGAAAAGCATACTTCAAATTTTCAGAAAGCATTTTTAGCTCAAGTTCAGGAGGTTATTCAATTGATAGACCATAAGATTTATCTTTCTTAGTCATATCCAACAATTCAAAATTTTCATGAACATACTTTAAATCTTCCTCTTGAAAATCTTCAGAATCAAATAACTCCTCTTCTTGCTTATATTCAAATTATTCTCTTTCAACATTCTCTTCATAAGTTGATTTAAAATGACATTCACTTAAATAATCAATAACATCCATCCTATAACACTCATCTTCTTTACCTATAGCGGGATATTTCATCGATTTTGAAATATTAAATGTAACAGTATGATCATTAACCCTCATCATTAATTTTCCTTTTTACACATCTATCATGGCTCTTCCTGTAGCTAGAAAAGGTCTCCCCAAAATTATGGGTATCTCCTTATCTTCCTCCATATCTAACACAATGAAATCCACAAGAAAAATAAATTGATCCACTTTTACCAAAACATCTTCTATAACTCCTTTAGGATATGTGATCAAACGATCTGCTAATCGCGAGTTACGATAGTCCGGGTTATTTCTCCTAGTCCCGCTCTTTTGAATATTGATAGAGGCATAAGGTTAATGCTCGCACCCAAATCACATAAAGCTTTTCCACGAATCTTTATCTGATTGCACATGGAATTGTGAAACTACCAGGATCTTTAAGTTTTTCAGGAAGCTTTTTCTGAATTATCGCACTGCACTCCTCACTAAGTGCAAAAGTCTCATTTTCTTCAAACTTCCACTTCTTATTAAGAATATCCTTCATAAATTTCACATAGCTTGGCATTTGTTCTAGGGCTTCATCAAATGGAATATTAATGGTAAGCTTCTTTAATATCTCTAAGAATTTTGAAATTTTCTTATCCAACTTTTGTTGACAAAGTTTCTGAGGAAATGGAGGTGGTGGTTTTTCTAAATCAACCTTAGGTGGAGAAATAGGTCTTTCAAAACCTTTTGGAGCATCCTCTTTAGGTCTTTCAATCTCTTCTTTCTCTACTTCAGTCTCTTTTTGAACTCTACCTTCCAATTCTTTTCCACTTCTCAGTTGAATTGCTTTCACTTATTATTTATTATTTTCTCTTGGATTCAGTTCAGTATTACTTGGAAGCATTCCTTAGGATCTATTACTTAAGGCATTTGTAATTTGTCCCAATTGATTTTCAATATTTCTGATGGTTTCTCCTTGAATTTGTAATTGATTTCTCATATGTGATACTACTTCTTCGATAGACAACTTCTTCTCCTTAAATTGTAAAGCATTGTTATAACCTGAAGGATAAGTTAATCTATTATTATTATTACCTTGGTTGTTCCAATTCCCCAATGGGTTTACTAGGGTGTTCCCCCATTGTTGATTAACACCACCCTGATTAATGTTATTCCAGGTTAAAATTTGGATGATTCTTCCAACTCGGGTTATAATAATTGGAATATGAGTCGTTAGGTTTGATTATAGCATTCACAGCTTCGGTGAAGAATAAGAATCAACCATTTGGCCTAATGAATTTTTTTCAGTCATGAGATTTGGCTGAGAAAAATTCATCCCAAATTGGTCTATCTTCCTTGATACAACAACAACTTGATTTGCTAACATTGTAAAAGCATCATTTTCATAAACACTGGCTACCTTTTTAGGATTTAACCTTTCGAAAGGCCATTAAAATTTATTAGTAGTCATTTCTTCAATTAAAGCATAAGCATCAGAAAATGATTTAGACATTAATGATCCACCAGCAGTAGCATCGATGATTGATCTAAGAGATCCAACTAATCCATTATGAAAAGTTTGAATTATTAACCATTTTGGTATTGCAAGATGTGGACGTTTTATGAGGAGATCCTTAAATCTTTCCCGTGCTTATAAATTGATTCCCGTTAAACTGACAAAAATATGTTATATCACTTCTCAACTTAGCAGTCTTAGATGGTGGAAAATATTTAGCAAGGAATTTTTGTGACAGTTCACCCCAAGTTCTAATTGATCCAGGTGCTAACGAATGTAACCACATTTTAGCTTTATCCCTTAGTGAGAAAGGAAAAAGTCTAAGTCTAATAATATCATCTGAAACAACATCATATTTAAAAGTAGCACACAACTCTAGAAAATTAGCAAGATGTAAATTAGGATCTTCAGTTGTTGCTACCCCAAACTGATTATTAGACACCATTTGGATAATAGCAAGTTTAAGCTCAAAAGAATTAGCAGCTACAGCAGGGTTTTGAATACTAGCACGAAGTTCATCTACTGTAGGGTTAACATAATCTCTTAAAGGTCTTAATTCTTGATGGATGCCAACATTTTGATCTTGATGATTTGCCATTTCTTGAATATTTTTTTCTGTCTTTTGTATTTTTAATTTTTTTGATTTTTCTGATAGTTCTTTCTAATTCAGAATCGTAAGGCACAAGTCCTTCAGAACCTGAACTACGCACACAACAATAAAACAAAACAAAACACAACACACTAACAAAAACAAAGAAAAGTAAAAAATTTTAAATTTCTTAATTCTCTTTAAAATGCAATTTAATTAATTTTCCCTAGCAAAAGCGCCAAAAACTTGATCCCTGATAGATATAAGTGCAACGGTTGCCAAAAACTTGACTCCGCTGGATATAAGTGCGTTGATGATTTAAGATATGAAAATTATGATTTTATAATATGGGATACTACGTAAATATACGTATCGTTTATCAAGTAATATAGGACTTTCTGATTAAGCCCTGAGATATCGAACCCACAGGGAAAAGTTGAAAATCTTCAAAGGAATTTAGAAAATTATCTTTTTACTTTATTTAATTGTTTTTAAAATAGTTTTTCTTGATTTTGAAAAGTTTTAGAAATTTGATTTGTCTTTTGAAATTTTCTTAATAAAATGCTAAGCAATGAAAGTAAAGGTTTCAATAACTAATAACACTGGATGTAAAAATACTATTAACTAAAATATCTTTTTCCTTCCTTTCATGAAGTAGTAATAATTCTTAAAGTATTGTTGTGGAAGTATTAAAATTTTGTTGTGAAAGATAGAAACAAATGTGTTCTTTACCCTTACTTGGTTCTTTAAAGAACATAGGTTAATTTGAAATTTATATTATTTTGAACATGGTTAGGCAGAGAAGATACCAGTCTCTCACTCTAGAGTTTCCTCGATTTCCACCGCCTGGGGGCTAACTTCTCATAATAAAACTCAAAACTTCAAACTAAATTAGGGGGTTTTAGCCTGTCACTCTAAAATCCTCTAATTTTACTCCCTTCTATAAAAATATCTTCTAATATTACATTCACTTATATGGACTACAGTTCTCACCCATATAATTGCATGTGATTCCTACTAACTTTAATGAGATAATACCTCATTGGATATTACATAATCTCAATAAATTTTACAACTTAATAGGCCAAATTAAGAAGTAAACAAAGTTCTCAGAATCAATCTTCACAACTTCTTCCAACTTTTAAACACTGATACTTTCCACAACAATTCTCTTTAAATTAATTACTTCTCCATTTTAAGAAAGAAAAAGAAAAAGTAGACTACTCAAAATGCATTGGGAAAATATAAAAACACACTAATTTGAAATTAAAAACAATAAGAAAAATAATAAACGAAAGCAAGTATTGATAAACAAAATAAAAGTAAATACTTAACTAAAAATCCTTTCGACAAGACTAAGGATGTTCCTCTGAAACTTTGACTCTTCGCTAAACTAATCCTCAGAGCAAGTCTCCAAACTCCGATGACTCAGAATACAGACTTCAGACTTCAAGAAAAATTAAACTAAAAGAATGAAAAGAAGTGGGAGAAGAACTCTTAACTCCGACCCTTTTCTCCTTTCTACTCTCTACTCCAACTCTAAATAAAAACTTAAAATGCAGTGGAAGAATCTCCTAAATTCCTCTCTTCGAAATACAATGAAGAGCCTCTTCAATTCTTCACTTCTTCACTTCTAAGACTCTCTTTAAATAGTGAACCAAAAGGTGTCTTAGTGTCTCTTCAAAATGTGTTCAGATTCGATGTATCTACCAAGGAAAGCACCCCTTCATTCACATTTGCCGCCCAAAGAAAGTTATGGACGTTACCACCAAGATTTGCATCCATTCCCTTCTGAATTTGGCGCCAAATCTAATTAAAGTTCGATTTATAATTGTGGCTGCTAAGCGCCGGCCCAGCGGCGCTTAGCCGCCAGTGCCAAATTTTTTATTTTTCATTTTTTTGCTGCAAATTTGATCCAAATTTGCTCCTTTAATCATGATCATCTATTTTTATCATACCTGCAAGAAAAACACAAAATACCTTCCATTAAAGTGCAATATCATTAAAAATAGGTATAAAAATGTGCATAAAGATACTATATATTTTAGTTTATCAGACAAGCAAGGATACTTCAGAGTGTTCAACTTCCACCACTCAAGAATATCAAATGTTTTGTTATTAGCCAAATAAAGACCCTCCTCAAGATAGACTTTTTGATCTGATTTTGTTTGTTGGATTGAACCAGATGTAACAACAAAAATCATTAAATGCAAGCATGCAATCGAAACTTTTTGAAGTACCATAATCACTTGAAAACTTTGATGAACCATTGTCACTTGTACCATTGGAACTAGCTACATCACTTGCATAATTATTATAAATTTCCCGTAGAACATCTTCAACTTGTTGAATTTTAGTGCCTGATTCAATAGATGCATACATATTGGAGAAACTAATTAGAATGAATTTAATTTTCAAGCGAGGGTCCAAAACAGCTGCGACAGACTCTAAAAGATTGTACTCACCCCAATATTTATCAAATTTACCTCTCATGGCAAGAGCCATGTTTCTGTTAAATTCATCAGAAAAGGTCGATTCATCTAACAACAATTTCTCTATATGCATTATAGCAGGTAGAAAAATATTTGAAGTTGGGTAGGCAGAAACTGAAATCATTTTTGTCACATTATTAAAAACAGAAAGTATTTTTCTGATTTTATCATATTTATGCCAATCTAATCTGAAGGCAACCAACTAAAATTGTTATCTCGATTTGCAAAGTGAGGGAACACACTCGAAAAAACAAGAGTAGATTCAATCATAAAGAATGTTGAGTTCCATCTTATTGGAACATTAATGCACAAACCCTTTGTTGTTGTTATCCCTAATTGCTTGGATATCTCAATAAACTTATGTAACTTTGTTGGTGACTTTTTATATACTTGATAGCCTCTCTAATATTGTAAATGATGTCCTAAATCGCTTTTAAGCCAACTTGAACAATAATATTTAAAATATGAGCACAACAACAAACATGAAAGAAATGCTCCTTAAAATGTAGTTTCCCTCTTGCCATAAAATTTGATTGGAGCAAGCTAGCAGCAACATCATTATTACTAGCATTGTCCAAAGTGATTGTAGATACTTTGTCATGTATCTTCCAATCTAACAAGCATTGACAAATGGCATCACAAATGAATGTACCGGTATGAGGTGGATCTAGTTCAATGAAATTAATGATTCGTTTTTGAATCTTCTAAGATTAATCAATGTAGTGAATAGTTATACACATACATCCAATAGTTTGATTGGAAGTCCAACAATCAGAGGATAATGAAAACATGTGAATATTGTTGACCTCATTTTTGGGTGAGGTCTTATCCTTCCTTTTAGTGCTTAGGATCTAGCCATAGGACTTCTCCTTGACTATCCTAGAAGACTAGAGATGGAACCCACCATTTAGAAATTCAAACCAAATCGTGATTCTACTTGGAATCTTACATAGATGGTCACTAACCTCTAAATCACTTGGAAGGTTAGGACCAATGTGCAGGAAGACAAGGATGAACTCCTATAGGATATTCAAGCCTTAGGACCACCCTGAGTGGCCTGGTCCTGGTGAGGTCTGGCTTACACACACTGCACTCTCACACACACATTCTAAACCCTGAACCATCCTTACCCAATTCTTACCCCTGGTTCATTGGAGCACTCATGTGGCTAAGTCCAAAACCCTAGCTGTTTGGCTAAGAGGGCTAGGAACAACCCATGAGATGTTCAAAATGGACATTTCTTAGTCCATGGCTCACTTTAAGCTTTTTCACCCTCTCAACCATGATCAAATTCCACTTTTGCAAAAATTCCTGGTTTTGACACCCTTCACAAATTTCCCAAAAATTACCCAAAATTCCCAAAAATCCTAAAAATCATTTTGAAACAATTCACACCTCTTAAATCCACCAAAATACCCCAATACCCTCCAAATAACCTCTTAATACCCTAAATACCCTTTTAGCCAAAAATTCCAAAAATTTGCAGAAAATTCCAAGAAATCCCAAATATTCTCAATTTCATTTTGTCTAACTACACCATATGCCAATTTGGCCAATTCAACCCACTTTTATCAAAATCCCCAGTTTGACCCATTTTTAACCTAAATGGAACTAATGTCAAACCAAACCAACCCATTTGACCTCAATTTTGGCCAATTTCAATTCTAAAATTTAATTCAACATCACCACTATCAATCTAAACCAAATCTAAGTCCAAATTGATTCACATTTGAGTTCAATTTCATTTGAAATCCAAAATCCCCAATTTTGCCTAATTAATCCAAAACCCCCAATTAACCTAATACCAACTATTTTTCCCCAAATTTCAATCTTATACTTTCCATGACATGCCCATGAAACCTATGCAACCTTAAATTGCCCCAATTTGATCCTATGTTTGACCTAAATCTATTTGAAAACCAAAAATACTCCATTTTAGCCTAAAGTGAATCCATGCCCAAAACCTACCAAAAAGGTTAGCCAAATCTAACAATTTCTTCCCAATTGATGTAGGGAACACTTCACCACATTCCCTTGGACCATTTGAAACTTTTAATTGGGTCTAGACCCCACCTTAACCCAACTTGGATCCAAGTTGATTCAGCCTTGCCTAAATTGACCAAAATTCCTAAATCCACCTAATTGACCATCCAATTGAACTCAAAACATTTCCATGTCTTCATGAAAGTTCTGCATGGCAATCATTCTACAATGTTACTCAAGACACTTGAACCTAAATCAAACTCAAACCCAAGTTAGCCTAACCTAAACCCAAGTGAGCCAATTTGAACCTATGGCCTAATCAAACCAAATTGAACCAAGTGTGGCTAAACCAACCTTTCCACAGCCACCAAGTGAACCCTAGGAACCACCCTATATCCACCTAGCCCAAGCTAATTGAGCTATGGACCAAGAGTCCCCCATTTTAAGTGAATTCTTCCCTTAAGTGGTTAAATCCTCTTTTGCCTTACCCCAAAGCATCTCCACAACTGCTAATCACCATTAAACCTCTCCATGACTCACCTGACCTCAGGGGCCAGCTCCCCTGCCCTAGCCGGCAGGCCTAGCCACTGGTGGGGATCAAAACTGAGAGCCACCATCTACCTAAACTCACCCAAACTCCCCCAAATGGCCACTTCAGCCAAATTAAACATTGGTGCCTCTCTGCCCTTCACCTAAGCAACTGAATCCACCCACCAATTGAGCCCTAGCTCAGCCCAATGGCCCTGGCCATTTAAGCACCACCTCTCAGCCATGAGAGACGTGTTGAAACTTTTCTCAACAGAAACCCTCCAAATTGTTCCCAGAGCTCCTCCCAGCCAAGAGAAGCTCAGCTCTGCTGCTTTCCTACCTCCTCCCCCACCGGTTGAACTCAATTTTTGAGTTCAATCTCAGGCCAAAAAATAGGACACTCTCTGAAACTTCACCAAATCCAAATTATCTCTTCCCACACCTTCACCAGATGTAGAGAAGAAGTTCCCCAGTGGAAGCCCCCTCACCAGGCCTCCCAATCCTTCCAGCCGTCAAAGCTTGAAATCGTGCTTGGTCGAGGTCATACCCAGGCAATTCACCACAGCTCCAGGCTCCATCCCTAGCTTCCCTAAGCTCCAACAAACGTGTCGAGCCTCTCTGATAGAAACTTCACTTCTCAGAGCTAAGGTATTGCCCTCTTCTTCCTCCGAGCTTCCAGCGATTCTCCATTTTGTTTGGCTTGATTTGAATGCATGTTAGCCGTATAGACGTGTTCGTCTTGTTGAGACGAGTTCATAGAGCCCAAGAACGTGTGATTTGGTTAAGTATCGAGTGAGATATTAGGGCTAGAAGTTGGACGGCTCTCGGCTCACACCAGTCGGGACGATGAACGGATACCATCGGATCGTGCGTGTATCGGACGGACGGCTAGGATAGCGTCGAATGGAGCAATGGGACATGAACTACGGTCCACGTGGCTGCCAAGTCAGATGGTGGTGTTGAATTAGGAAGTGATGCGTGGAGCCTCGACCCACCGTAGGTTAAGTTGGCGCCGATGTGGTTAAGTAGGAAATTAGGGATTTTCTGATTTGTTTAAATACCAGAACCTTTAAAAATTTATATCTTTGCATAGAAAAATCATAAAAATAAACCAAAAATACCCATTTGCTCAGTGAACAGAGGAGAATAATATGAAAAAAAATTGATCTATTTTTTTAAGTATTTTATTTTTAACTAATTTAATACTATTCTGAATACTTTAATTCTCCTTGCTTGTATACAATTCACCATGGCATGAGATCATAGAGCTTTTGTAGCCTCTGATCTTGGGAACATTCTCTGAATTTTCCAAGGCCAGAGGCTTTTTCTGTGGCAAGTTATTTATTTTCAAAGTTTATGTGCCTGTTTTGGCATTTTAATTCCAATAATTAGCATGTTGATTAATAAAATCTAGAAAAATTAGAGGAAGTATCTCTGGACCAGAGGACCCTAGGATAATTATGGCTTGGCTTAAATCATTCAAATGAAACCAAATTTGGTCAAAACCCTAAAACCAAGATGGAATTAATTAGGAGTAACCACTTATCAAAATAGCTTGAAGTCAATTCTCCACTGATCTTTAGGATCAGAGGAAACCCCATAAAAATTTTCAAGTTAATTGAGAATGTTTTAACCCACCAAATGAATTTTTTAAATAACATGGCTACTTTAAACATTAAAAAATCATAAAACCTAAAATGTATTTCCAAAATTCACCAAATTTATTTTGAGGCCTCTTTGGTATTAGAGGAGTCTAAGAAAATTAAAATTGGAATTTTCTAAAAATTTTCATTTTTAACCCCATTTTTAATATTTTAATAATTAAAAAAATATAAAAATCACAAAAATATTAAAATTCTTAAAAATATCATATTTGGTCCCCTAATCACTTAGAAACTAACCAAATATTTTTCCTAAGTCCCTAGGTTGAGATATTGAATTTTTAAGGCTTAAGACAATTTTTTATATTAAAAAAATGAATTTTCAACCCTTCCCACTAAAATAATTCTAATAAATCAAAGAAAAATCAGGAAAATATAAAATTTGTTTCTCTGAACTCCTTGAGGTCAGAGGGACTTAAGAAAAATATAAAATCTATTTTTTGACTTTAATTTTATTTTATAATTAATTAATACCCTAAAACTTAAAATAATTATAATAAATAAAATATAATTCAAAAAATCACCAAAATTGGTCCAAGTGGTCCCCTGGTCAGTAGAAACATCCCATAATTTTCCTAAGAATAGGAACCCTACCTTGGTCATGCTGTTGAAATTTCATGGAAATCCTTTTTTCCCTTAAAATGATTATATAAATTAAACTAAAAATAGAAAAAATCACATTTTCTCTTCTAATGTCTTAATTGACATATGAGTAAGGTGACATAATAATTTCAAGTTCATTTGAGCTTAATTTGATAAGTATGAGATGTATGTGTTTAAAAGGGCATAAAGCTCATTAATGATTTTAACCCTAATTAATACTTTCGGTCTAATCAAGAGGGAGGGTAAAATATTTTATCTTAATTTTCTTGGATGATTGAAACATAGGACATCTAAAGGGTAGAAACCCATTATTCACTTTTAACACATCAAAATAAAACCTTAATTAATTAAATCATTTAATTTTGGAGGAATAAACTAAATTTTGGATTATTAAGGTTAGGGATATGACTTAAGAAGATATCAACTCTTTAATCTAAAAATCCCTAAAATGAATCACTCTAATAATAATTCTTAATGATAACTGAAATTAATAATAACTAAAAATACTAAAAAATAATTTTTTTTAAAAAAAGATAAATTAAAGCTTAAAGCATTAAATGATTTAATAATTAAATCAAAAAATAAATTTAAAACATTAAAATTAATTTAAAATTACTTCAGAACTAAAATCACCTAAGAATAAACTTAAAACAAATTTAAAACATTAAGATTAATCCCAAAACAATACATAATGAAAAGAAAATGTGAAGATTAAACCAATTAAAATCAATCTAAAGTAATATGATTAATTGAAATTAAATTTAAATCAACAAAATTTAATTTAATAATTTAAACACTTCTTTCAATTTAAGTAAGATCAAAACACTTAAAAGAAAATCAACCCAGATTTTGAAACTAAATTGAATTATCCCAGATCCCCAACTCAACTTTAATTAAGGCGGTTAAATTCTTTAATAGACTAATTTGCCCCCTAAAGATGTTCACTATTAGAACTCTTAAATGAAGCATCAGATGAAATGTCACTCCACTCATAGAATAATCAAACATTCTAATTCACTGAGCAAGAGTAACCCGAGTGATTGATTCGCTATCTCAATGAAACTAACTGAACTTAAAGTAATCCCAAAAATATTTAAGAAGATGTTCAGAATCCAATTCCGAGCACTTCTCTAACTTAATGGGATGTTTCAAAGAACAGTGAAACTTCATTGTCCTTTGGAGAAGAAAATCATCTTTAACAAAACACGAGAACCTAGACGTCATAGGAATTGACTAACAATAGGATTAGGATTTTGGTAGACAACCAAAACCTTCCTTTAGCTTTACCTACGTACTTGTTGAAAATATATAAATGTTCTGACATGTTTTTTAAGTGCAGCCGGGAATGACGAGAAGACCCTCCAGGTACGCTTTTGCTTTATTGCAATTTACTTACCTGTACTGCACTTTATTTTTCTTGCATGTTAAACAAGAATGTCACCCTGCATGAAAACTGAAACTTTTAGGATAACCACAAAACTGAAACCCAAATTAAATTAAAAGTCACAACAAGATAAAATTTACCATCACAACACTTAAAATATAAAACAACTCAAAATTTAATCACAAAGAGAACAACAAAACCACAGCTACAACTAAATTAAAACGTCTTGTTGGATGATCGGGAATACCTCGGATGATATAACCTACGTGTTCCTAACAGGATTTCCCACAGTCTAAATGAAAGTGTAGAACTCATTTAGTTGAGTTTAGAAAATTCATTTGGACTAAGTGAATCTGATAAAAATAACGGTGCTGGAATGATGGAACCGTGGGATCTTAACCGGTGTTGTCATAACCAACTTTAAGATTCCCCTAAAAAAATGTTAAAAACACCTGAACCTTAAGACTTCTCTAGACCAGAACACTTCTCTCATCTCCTAATTTTCACTTTCTAAAACTAAACCTTCTGCAACAACAAGGAGCTTGGAGCACAGTGGGCAACACGACCATCTTCATCAGCAAAACTTGTGTCTACTTCAGCAAAACCTTTCATGGAATTAAAAAACAAAGCCATAGGATTTCGAGGTAGTTTCCTTAGTGCAACATAAATCCTCAACCTTTCGTTAGGCATTTGTATAATCATGTTATGCAAATTAAGCCCTAACGGGTCTTAGGACTCCGAGGTAGTCGTTTGGTACGGCATAAACCCTCACATCTTCGAGGCTATTTGTATAATCATGTAATACTAATATAAGTCCTAATTAACTAAAATTGGCAGGATCACAACATTAAATAATATTCTTAAATTGAAGCCAAACAATAGGATATTTTGGGAAGTTGCCAAGATTCCTCTTGGATCCTCAACTTCTCCTACCTTTCCTCCTTTGGATTCCTAAAATAAACTGTTCCAAGTTTGAGCTATTCCTTATTGAAATCTCTAAAGTCCAATTTGTTTGAAACCTTAAACTTTGAAATTCTTGAGAGCAATACCACTGATCATTATCGAGAGTTTTCTTAAATGATTCTCGTTATTTAAGATGTAATTAACTATAGGGGCTTGCCCTTATAGGGAACTTTAAGAACCCAGGTAATATAAACCCTGCTTTATTCTTTTTTATTAAGCAGGGGAATTTGTCGGCTTGTAAAATTTATTCGTAGACCAAACGGATGTCACAAATCTTCTAGTTTATTTAATCGAGCCCCTTCATCAAGCAGTGTGTCTATTCTTTGGGATAGATACACGGTTGGTGGTGTGGTGCTCATTTATATAAATTATTTGCGATGTGAGATTGGTTTGATTTCATATATTAAAATTTTCTAATTTAAAATTATTTTCAAAAATCAAATGCTACTTTTTAAATTATATATATATATCTAAATTAAATTTAAAATCTAAAAATTTGCGGACAACTTCTGTAGGCGACCCCCCTTTTTAAAACAATACATAACCTAAAAATATGCCGACAAATATCCCTAAATTGCTTTTTCAACTTCTCTTTCTCAAACTCATAAACCTTAAGGCAATCACTTTTTATTGTATTCCTTGAAACTTTTTCATAATTTGGGTTCAAGGATTTCAATAGAATGTTAAACCATGTATGTTCAACAATACTAAACGGATATTCATGCGCTATAATCATTTTATAAATAACCTCTCTAACTTTATGATGATCATAGCTTTTTGAGTCATGAAATACAGGGATTTCAACGTCTGCAGCAATATCTAGTGGCATAAAATTTAGCAATTTTTGCTTTTTTTTCAAAATCAATGGCTTGCTTACTTTTTGCTTTAATTTGGACACATTCCCTAACATGACGTAGAAGTTGAGAAGCAGTTCCTGTTTTAGATTTCTGAAATTTAGAACGACAACATGTGCATTGTCAAAAAGAAGTTGGGACCCCCTTAATCAAAAATGTTGTCTCCATAAAATAATCTCACACTGCTGACTTCCTCTTCCTACCCTTCTTAGTTAAGGTTTCTTCACTGCTATTATCAATGACAACTTAAGGTACTTCTTCTGGCTCTGTGTTTTGTAAAGTAAGATCAACATTTTCGTTGCTAGTACAAGCTTCAGCTTCTGCTATCATCTTATTACTGGATGATTCAGATTGTGAAAGATCTATTTCAGACATATTTGCACACTAAATGAAATCAAAACAATGGAATTAGTATCAATTTGATGAAAATTCTTCAAATTGCAACCTATTTATTAAGGCAAATCATTATTACTAAATGTGATGATCTTCTCTCCAATATTGAATGCAATGTTGCATCCTTCATTCTCATATTCAACAAACAACAGATGAGTTAGGGACATAGAGAAGTACATCTCAAAATCAATGAAGAGGTGATCAAAAGGTGAATTTATTTGCATTTTCAAATAACGATCAAACGTGTCTAATGTGTATGATCATTATTTGAAGAACATTTTGTCATGATTTAATCATAATTTAAATATCATGACAATTTCAATATACTTTTCATTCATGCATAACACTGAAAAGAATGCATAACAATTAGAGTGCCAACTTGAGATTCAATATATGTATGTATGTATGTATGCTATAAAATTTCAGTCAAATTTTTCTTACATATCTCTAAAACACAGAAAATATTATTTCCGTCTTTCAAATTTATATGTATTGACATACCTCACATCTAAACTTTCACAATTACAAGCATATCACTTCAGTACTTTAAACCTATGCATAAAATTACATATTTCATTTTTTTAAAGTGATAGTAATGTCTTGTGTGTAAATATGAAGGTTCAGGTGTGACAAATGTAAATACATAAGAATTATGTGCTTGGTATGTAAAATGTAAATGCACCTTTCACAAATTACCACACTAGCCACTTCAAAGCGGCAAGCTGCTATTATTATTCAAATAATTAGCAACGAGCAGATGCAATAGGATTGTAGGAAGCTATATTTAAGAGAACTAAAGTTAAACAGATAAATACTTTGGGCAAAAATAAGGACAATTATAATGATACCAAACCTTTCTTGTTAAAAAATTGAAGCAATGCACAACTAATAAATGGCCAATGAAATTTCATAAACTCCCATCCTGAGATGACCTAAAACACACTAAATTTTAACCAAACGCATCCAATGCCAACCATCAGCTTATTCTAACAATGATGCATTCCCATAAAAATAGATTAATACATCCAAGTGCATGCACTCCACATAGATGCATGCCCGTAAAAAATAGCCATGTATAAACCATGCGTAAATATAACAAGGTATTAGCCTTGCGTAAAGCCTTAAACCAGAGTACTCAAGCCATTAGCTATGCATAAAACCATGTATCTGACTATCTGTATGAATAACAGCAGGTAGTAACAAACGCTGAACTATGTGTAAAGCCTTAAACCATGTATCCGTATGAATCACCGCACAAAAAAAGATCTAAAGAACACCTAAAGGAAATGTAATAAAGCAAGGTATTAGCCATCAATAAATGCTCTTCCAAAGTTATGCATAAATATAACAACGTATTAGCCATGTGTAAAGCCTTAAAGTAGAGTACTCAAGCCATTAGCTATGCGTAAAACTATGTATCTGACTATCTGTACGAATAACAACAGGTAGCAACAAACGCTGAACTATGTGTAAAGCCTTAAACCATGCATCTGTATGAATCACCGCATAAAAAAGATCTAAAGAACACCTAAAGGAAATGTAATAAAATGCAAGATTTCTCTGCCAAAACCCTCCAAAATACCTAAAAAAATTTAAGAATAACACCTAAAGAAATTTAAGAAAACTTAAGATAGGAGACGAACCAAAGATAAATATGAAATATTATAGAAAATATACTCAGATATAAGACCTAGCAAGAAGATCCAGCAACCAATGAACCGATTCAATCGAGCAATAAGATCGAGCAACCAAGCAAGAACACCGAACAATCGAGCCACACTATAGAATAGAAGTAGATGTTACCACAGGAACACGGACGACAAACTGTAAGCTTCGATAGATCAGAGAAGAGAAGAGGAGAAGAGCAGAAGAGGAAACGAGAGAGATTTTCGCAGGCACAGCCTAACCCTAGAAGTTTCGAGAGTCGTAAGGAGGCGAATGGGAGGGATTGTGACGAGGTTAGGGTTATTAGATATTTAGATTCTTAGAAAAATTATAATTATATAAGTTATATTTTAATTTTATAGTAATATATAATATTTTATATTTAATAAGTAATATTAATATATTATTGTAAGATTTAATTTTATAAAATATGCTTATTTATTTTTAAAAAATTTATTTACATAAAATTCATAATATTTAATTTTATGAATATTTATTATATTATTTATTTATTTATTTATCTTCGAGCCAATTCGAGCCGAACACGAGCGAAACAAACAGTTGTTCGTGTTCGGCTCATTTACATTTCAAGCTTAAAAATTTGTTCATGTTCGGCTCGTTAGGCTTAACGAACGAGCCTAGCACGAGCTACTTAATGAGCCGAACACGAGTTGTTCGCGAACAACGAGCCAAATTGCCAACCCTACAATGTTTCCATTGTTTGTGAAGTGAATATTCTTCTGGTTTAGAATTAGCTATTAAAATTCTATAATTTCATGTATAATTCCTCAAAAATCAGATTCCTTAATATTTCAAAACTCAAAACCAGCAACCATAGATGTTTAAGTAGACCACTTGTGTTCTTAACTGCATGTAGGAAATGACTACTTTATGATTAATTATAATAAAATAAAGCAAACATGATTTGGTTATAATGATAGTGATCCAACTCTAAGCCCTAATCCAAGAGATAATAAAGACCATCCATTCTTCAATCATGTTATCCATATTAATTCCTTTTGGCACTTCCTTTAAAAGCCTTCAATCCTTATCCATTGCATGTAAAGCATTGATGTGGTCGACATGATTTATTGTCTAAAATCATAAATGGGATCCAGAGATGAAATTAAACCATTAAATATGAAAAAAAAATTTATATATTTCATTCTTAATAAAAAAAATGGAAATAAAAACATTTTATAAAACTGGCAAACAAAAGGAATCCAAGATTAAAATTAAGATACCCAACTGTCTTTATGTATAGAGATAATTAAAGTTTATGGCATAAGAACAATCATCTAGTGAAAGTGTCATATCAAGTCAAATTCATATCAAAACCTTATGGAAGATTTTTGAAGCTCTTCTAAGGTTTTCTAAATTTATCCATAGTGATTTTAACTCAACTTTAATCTTAATCCACATTTCTAAGTTCATTGAACCCTAAAATCACTTTAACCTTCATAATTCATAATTAAATTAAATCTTAAAATTCTAAATAAAACATTAAAATGCTCATTATTTTCATTTTTAATAAAGGGTAAAGCTTTTCTAACTAAATTAAGATATTTAAACTTATGGCTACCCTTAGCTTTAGCTTTAGCTTTATTCGGATAGCATTTGCAGCCTGCTTTAATAAAAATTTCATACATCAAACTCCAGAGTTAATTAAACACTTTAATTGAACTACATATTTAAATATATAAATAATTCAAGTAAAATTTTAAAAAATTAGGCAATATTTTACGAACTCCTATTATTATCATAAAAAGATAAAATCACCTTAATTAAATTTGTAAACATAAGCATCACTTATTCCTTTCTAAAATAAATTAAATAATAAATCAAATAATTTTAAAATTAGTTAAGAACGCTCAAAATAGGTTTAAAATTTTATGAGATGATCTTATGATTTCCCATGTTCTCTGTAATTAGTTTTACAAAATTCTAAATTAACTTGATTGAAAAAGAAAAATTAAAACAAATAAAGAATATTTAAATTTTCAATGAAAACTCTAAATTGCTCCAAATATTTACAGAAAAGTTCTCTAATTACTTAATAGTCTTTGGAATTAATTTCTTAATTATGATTATCTAATATTTTAACTAGTCCTACCACATGATATACATCATACTGTAAGCTCCGTTTGTTAAAATAAATTCAATAACATGATCTTGCAAATAACTAATAAAATCTAAATTTAACTGGTCGTATTATACTATTCTAATTATAATATATGATGTGCAGGTAAGCTTTTTTATTCTAATTTTTCCCCGTTCTGTTAAAATAACTTTAAGGTATGATTTAGTAATAAATTCAATTGATAAGAAAATTTTAAATGCGTCTCGCACTTCCATGACTTAGATAAGTATTTATGTACTCTGTATGCATGCAGTTCTGCGCATATGTGAAGGTTATTCGGAGGGTATTAGGGGGGTTATGTCGGTGTTATTGGGGTAAATACCCCCAATAACCTCACAAAACATCCGAATAGCACCAAAAAATATGAAAGCAGAACCGCGAATGTTATTGTAGATTATTTGGGGTTATTAGGAGGTTATTGGAGTTAATACCCTAATAATCTCTCAATCACCCCCAATATCGGGTTATTGGGAGGTTATTCTGAGGAGTGCGTATTCCGTACGTAAATATTTCTTTCAGACTTGGGGAAAAATTTAGCTAAAATGTAGCGAATGCAGTTGATTAAGGGCCATTTTGTCCTTGCGTGTGAAAATTCAACGTGTTGTTTGTTTTGTGTAAGATATCTTTGATCTCAAAAGAACTATGAAAAATAATATTTCTCTTGAACGAAAGCTTATTTGCCTTATGATAGCATAAGAAAAGCATGAAAAAGAAAATTCTAGAGGAGAATTTGAGGAGTGGATATGGTGTTAGTGGCCTAACCACTCCACCTTGGTTTGCCGATTCTTCATTTGCCGCACTTTTTTACTTTTCACTATTTCTACTTGACCCAAATCCTATCTAATTATGTCTATAAATATAATAAACAGTCTTAGCTTGATCTGCAAAATATTTACTTAATAAAAAAAGGAGACATTTACATATTACTACCCAATTTCAATATATTTTACGTCTCTATGACAAACTTTACTTTCTACATCAATATCACCCAAATCATCTTTATCACACTAAAAATAAAACTATTTTAACTCTTAAAAAGTTAAATAAAAACTTAAAATTTTAGGTGTTAGATATGTAAATACAAAGAAATTGAATGGTAAGTACGTAAATCTTCCGTAAAAAATCTCAAATTTATCTTTTTCAATAATAGAGCTCTTTTTTTTAATTTTTAAATAAGGGAAATATATTAGTTTCTAAAATTATTTTAGAATCCCACCAACCAAATGATTCACGAAGCTAGGTATTAGCAAAAGAGTTAAGAGCAGTCCATGCCGATTTTGGCACTAGTGTTCTAACGCAAAATCTAAAAGTTTACTTTCGTAGTCCTAATTTTCTATTAACTGAAGGAAATATAATGTTATAAATACGAGGCCTGTTTTGCTAATAGCTACTTAAGAATAATTTATGCACTTAAGCAAGACTTAGTCCACTTAATTATTTAATTACCAATTATATCTATAATAAGACAGAAATTAATAAAATTCATCAACTACAAGATAACACAGTAAAACATCAATTTCAGATATTTTTCATATTTATTTTGCCCGCATTGGATTACCATTACAAAAAATAATTAAATGTGTGCTTATCATGCATCAAGTTGCCATTACATGCAAAGAAAAAGTCTATCGATGAAAACAGGGGATCAAGTTCTAATGATTTATGACTTGGTTAGTGGGAGTGTAATGGTGAGGTCTCGAAGGGTCTAAAGGAGAAATATTTACGTACGGAGTACGCACACAGTTCTGGGTGTGTACTTCTCAAAATGAACTCCCAGTAACTCGTTATTGGGAGATTATTAGGAGGTTATTGGAGTTAATACCTCAATAATCTCAATAACTCCTCAATAACCTATCAATAACTTATACGGTTCTGCCGCCATATTTTTTTGTGTTATTCTAGGGTTTTGTGAGGTTATTAGGGGTATTAACCACAATAACACCGACATGACCCTCCAGTACCCTCCGAGTAACATTCTTACGCACGCAAAGCTGCATGTGTACTCTGTACGTCAATTTAGTTTGCTTGATGAAAATTAAAGATGCAAGTACATACATAGCTATTAGTAAAATCGATGAACTGATTAAATATGATTATTTCATGCAATATTCATGTCCAAAATTTTAAAATAACATAATTCGATTAAATTTAAGCACACTTATTTAACAGAAGTATACTTTCTATTGCATTTGATAATTATAAATAATGAGAGAGCCAATTATTTTGCCCTAATTTTATAAAAGAAGATAGAAAATTGCATTAAATGTTTGGAAGAAGTTCCTCCGGATGTAACACATATTTGAATATTTTTAAAAGTAGGTCTTGATGTTTCTGAAAATGTTATATAATATTTATAAGAATAATTTTCTTTTTGACTTTGTTGAATGCTAGCTATTTTTTAAAATTTGAAGTAACATCATATAAAATTTTTAATCTATCTTACAAAAATATTATAATATTATTCTATTCAGAGCAGTAGTGGACTCATAATTTTTTTGTTGGGGCATTATCTAGCTATTAAAAAAATCAACTTTTTATGATAATTTAATAATTTGTGTTACATATATATACTCTTGATTATTATTATTATTATTATTATTATTATTATTATTATTATTATTATTATTATATTGTTGCGTGATGGAAGATTCACAACGGTTTATTTATAATTTAAAGTCTTGCATTTACGAAGATCCAACACACACACTGATAATTGAAATTTAGGAGGAGAAATCAAGATTTTTTAAGTAAAAAATCTCAAAAAGGAAAAAGTTCACAAGTTTTTAGCCTAGTCAAAATAATTCACTATAAGTGTACAGTTACAACAATGCACTTGCTCGACTGTTTGGGAAAGAATAATTACACCGCTACACCAAGTTAAACGTTTATCCGTACATAATATACAAAAAATTTCATATGTCTAAAGAATTTTTCATATTTTGAGAATGGAGGTTGTAAGTAATTGTAGTGGGAAGTTATAGCCAGGTATGTAATCCGGCATTATACACTATACCACAATTTGGATATTTTGTTACACCATATTCAAGATACTTTGTTACACAATATTATGAGATACATGTTAAACAATAGAGACAAGCAGAAGGCGGCCAACGGTGGTCAATGGCAATCAATAAGTTGTGGTCCACGGTGGTCGGCTGCTATATAGGTCAGAAGTTATATTCATGCCTTTAGTCAAGAACAACACTAAAAGTTGACCCATTCTTCTTATCCCTCAAGTGAAGAGAGGGTTTATTTATTACTCATAAAGGAAGAACATTTTTCTCATTCAACAAATAACTCCCATAACAACTCAATCAAATGACCCGTGTTTACATGATTATTTTTTTAGTGATTTGAGAACTTTAATGACCTTAGAATCAAGCTTTTTTAGGCTCTTTGAATACCTCTCATAAAGACACTCGATTTAACTAAACGTATGTAAAATTTGGAGTTCATTTGACCCTTTAAATAACTGCCCAAAACATTTAAATATGGTTCAATGGCTTAATCAATGCTTGATCAAACTCAGATTGGACTAATTTTGGTATCAATTGGTTCTCCTTGTTGAGACAGTCAATTTGATAATAGCTCGTTGAAATTGGGGCTTTAGATGAACTTTAATTTGAATCAAAATATTTGTGCTAATAAATGCCTCCAAATTCATGACAAATGATAGAATTTTTTGATGTCATGTCAATTCCTCTCTATTTTTGGGTGATTTTATTCATGTCGTCAAAAAATAATAATAAAATAATATTAATAAAAATAAAATTAAATTTTGAGCAAATTTGAAATTGTGGTCCGTCGGCTAAGAGTGGAAGACTGTGCAGCAACCAACGATATACTGTGTGTCAACCAGTGGTAGGCTATGTGATAGTGGGCGAAGTGGTTAACATGTGATAGGAGTGGAGCACGGGTCGATGACCTGACCAACATGGTATTGGTTGGTCGGGTCGTGAGATGCCGGTTCAAGTGGTTGTGCGGTCTTGTCAGGGCTAGTTGGATCATAAAACTTGGGACTGAATTAGCTGGCTGGAATAGGGAGAGTCTCATGGTTTTGAATGGTTCTTTGAACCATTCATGCACGATCACATTGCCTTCTCCTTATATGTTTGAAATTTAAAATTTTGGTACTCGGCTATTGGACCCACCACTACATCCCCCCCCCCCTAAAAACCCACCCACACATCCCGTCTTAGGATAATTTTGCCTTTCCATTTATGCTACTATTGTCCAACATCAAAAGCCCTTTTCGGATGTTGTTACCTTACTTCCCGGGCTTTCATTTGCCAACATCAGAGGCCCCTTCTAGGCCACCTTGGTCTTACTTCCGCATTTTTATTACCCAACATCGGAGTTCCATCTTCCAAGTTATTTTTGTTTTTCCTAGGGATACTTATTTGAAATGTTTTCAATTTTTTAAATGAGTTGGTGTTTAGTTTGTCGAATTTGCCAAAAACTAACTCTCCATTATGTAGGTACTTCACCGCTTATGAGACAAGCTTACATGTGGTGCTTTGATTTCCAACAGCTCCTAATAACATATAAAATATGCCTTTCCCAACTTTCTTGTAATGCTATGAAAATCATTAAGGAGTTAACTATCCTCTTTATGGAGCACAATGAAACACTCTCCTTAAAGATAAAGGTGAAGATAAGCTAGCTCATTTTTTATATTTGTGATCATATCACTTATTGGAGCTAATGACTAGAAGTTTAAAAAGAAATGAACCAAAATATTGTGCCAGTCAAATCTTCTTTTCATGAAAAACAAAAAACAGAAGTTGCGACCCTTTCTTCATTAGTTTCTAAGTGGTACAAATTGAAGATTTTAAGGTTTTGAAGTATCCATAAGCTTCAGTATGAGGTATAATACCCAAAAATCTTGAGTCATCCAGCGCGCTAGACAATTACCTGAGTAGAAATCTATGTTGGGCAAGTCGGGTTGAAGGAGCACTGAGACTTCTCCTGGGACATGCAAATAATGTGCTTGTCTATTCAATTCCTAAGCACAGATGCCCTTTTAGGAGGACTTCAAATATGTCCATGCTATGCAACCTGTTTTAAAACTGGCCCAATGACCATGCAACAAAATAAAAAAAAAGCAAATTTTCAAAAATTTTGAATCTCTTAATCCTAAATTTTGATTTATCTTGAAATTTTTTTTCGATTTTTGTTGAAAACATATACAACTTGCAAGGTCCTAAAGAGCTTATATTGTAATTTTTTAGCATCCTAGATATAACTAGAAAGAAAGAGGGGAAACAGCCCAAGCATGCAATCATGTACGAAAAGTAGAAGAACAAGACAAGTAAAATAACTAAAAAGGCCGGTGTCACTGGGTCAATAACATATCCAAGAAAATTAAAAGGCGGTCGAACTCCGCATATATATGTCTGATTCTAATTCTATATATAAATGAAATTTAGAACTATGGTATAAGATACGAGTGAACAGCTCTGGTCCACATCATGTGGTTCAGCCCATATGGCGTCTCGGAACTGCTGCATGTACCTTATTTCTAATATAGAAACTTCGTAGGACTCTAAAAAATTGCATTAAGAAATATAAAAAAAGGACTTGGCCTGCATGAAGACAATGTCAGCAGGAAATCCAAACAAGAATGTAATGTGTCTATGCAATTCTTGGTGGGGGAGCTAAGTAGCGCCTAAAGAAAATGGTTTGTAAAAATCATTATATTGCTCACTCTTTTTATAGTAAATGTGTGTGTGCATATATATGGCCCATTGCCCACTGCAAAAGTCCGCCATAATATACTACTGTCTGTACAGAAAGTAAAAACACATGCACACCAAAATACAAAATGGCACCTTGCTGGGGTAAACGCATCGGCATAAGGCAACCGCCAGGTCACCGAAAAAGACTACCTAGCATCCTAATCCTTAGTCTAGCACTAAATCTAATGTAAGTGTCCTAAAACAGCATCTAAATGAGTGTAGGGGTTATGCTAGAAGGTTGCCATATGTTTTGATGGGGTTGTCATCACTGGTCTTCTCTAAAGGACCTAAGGACTCAATAGGCGTCATTAGATGAAAGTTTTGTAAGACTTTGAAAAAATTATTTTTATAAAAGGGTAGCCTTACATGTGGTCTAGGTTAGGGATGCAAATAATTTCAAAGCAGGTTTTGAAAAATATGATGCATAAAGTATTTAAAATATATAAATTTTTTATACTCTTAGAATAGGTGGGGGGGGGGGGATGGTTTCACTCAACTAGGAAGCTAGCTTTGTCATCAAGATGATAGAGAATGCGCATGCAAATGTAACAAATCCATATGATGTGATCATCCTAGCAGAGTACCAATGATCAAGAAAGAGGCAAGAATTTGCCACTAATATATGGAAGCATATATTAGTAATGAATGTGCCGCCAAAGCAGAACGATGCATGGAAAACATACAACACGGGTGCAAATGAGCATGTCACAGAGGCAATGGCCTTGAGGGTGGGTGTGATATGGAGGAAGTGGCTCAGAAGGGTGGTGTGTCATGGAGGCAGTGACCCGAGCAGGGACCTATAAGGGTGGGCTTGGGGGGGTGGTTCTGTCATTGAGATAGTGACCCCGAGTGTGGATGTGCCAAAGAGGGAATGACCCGGAAGGGTGGGTGTGTCATTGATGCAGTGACCCAAAGGGTGGTGTGCCTTGGAAGTAGTGACCTGGAAGGTGTGTGTGTCATGGAGGTAGTGACCCAAAAAGGTGGTAGTGACCCGGAGAATGGGTGTGTCGGGGAAGCAGTGACATAGACAGGTGGGTTTTCCGTGGAGGTAATGAACCGAAAGGCTAGTTTCCGAGGAGGCAGTGACTCGGAGGGTGGGTGTTCCATGGAAGCAATGACCCGAAGGGATGGGTGTTCCATAGAGACAGTGACCCATAAGGTGGGTTTATCATGGAGGTAGAGACTCAGAGAGTGGGTAAGCCATGAAGGCAGTGACCCAGAGGGTGGGTGTGCTGATGAGGCAATGACCCGAAGCGTGGGTGTGTTGATGAGGCTGTGACCCAGAGGGTAAACCATACAGCAGTCCAATGTGTTGCAACAACAAATAAGTGAAGTATTTCTCATTGAAGAGAATTAAACATAGAGGAGACTTTATACGAAGTCATCCTCGACAAGAACATATGGATGTACGAGGTGGGTGCACAAGTACACAAGAATGATTCAAACATGCAGACTACAGTCAAGTGAGATGAATTAAAAAGATCATATGTGAGAATGCACTAGTACAAGTGCAGACACTACTGTCTTGGGGCATTGTTACACAGAGACGTCTCAAAGTAAACATGTGGAAGAACATGCCCATAAGACACTTGATTTGGTTATATGAACGCATATGCCGACATGAGCACAATTAGAATTCAATTCGTGAATATGCTAATGCACGCCATACAAAATAAACATGCAAGGATTGCAACACCTAAAGAAATAGTCAGTCCAGTAGAACGGGCAGGTGTGGCAGGTCGGATGAACTAGCAAGGCATATCAATATATTAATCAGGCTGGTGGGGCCAATTGAATGAGTCTACAAACGGTAGTCGATTGTGGCCGATCAAACGAGCCAAAGGAACACATCAATCGATCTGATCAGGCTGGTGCGGCCGATCAGACAAGTTAACAAAGATTTGGGTCGTGACGATCGAGTTGGTGAGGCCGATCATGCGAGATGATGGTGTTGACCTCATTTTTGGGTGAGGTCTCTTCCTTCCTCTTAGTGCTTAGGATCTAGCCATAGGACTCCTCCTTGAATATCCTAGAAGACTAGAGATGGAACCCACCATTTAGAAATTCAAACCAAATCCTGATTCTCTTTGGAATCCTACATAGATGGTCACTAACCTCTAAATCACTTGGAAGGTTAGGACCAATGTGCAGGAAGACAAGGATGAACTCCTATAGGATATTCAAGCCTTAGGACTACCCTGAGTGGCCTGGTCCTGGTGAGGTCTGGCTTACACACACTGCACTCTCACACACACATTCTAAACCCTGAACCATCCTTACCCAAATCCTACCCCTGGTTCATTGGAGCACTCATGTGGCTAAGTCCAAACCCCTAGCTCTTTGGCTAAGAGGGCTAGGAACAACCCATGAGATGTTCAAAATGGACATTTCTTGATCCATGGCTCACTTTAAGCTTTTTCACACTCTCAACCATGATCAAATTCCACTTTTGCCAAAATTCCTGGTTTTGACATTGGGTCCTCGAGCCTTCCTAAAATTAGCTAAAAAGCCCCCTACAACCACAAAAACCTTCACAAATTTCCCAAAAATTACCAAAAATTCCTAAAAATCCTAAAAATCATTTTTAAACAATTCCAACCTCCAAGTAACCTCTTAATACCCTAAATACCCTTTTAGCCCAAAATTCCAAAAATTCCAAAAATTCCCAGAAAATTCCAGAAAATTCTAAATAATCCCAATTTCATTTTATCTAACTACACCATAGGCCAATTTTTCCAATTCAACCAACTTTTAACAAAATCCCCAATTTGACCCATTTTTAACCTAAATGAACCCAATCTCAAACCAAACCAACCCATTTGACCTCAAATTTGCCAAATTTCAATTCCAAACTTTAATTCAACATCCCCACTATCAATCTAAACTAAATCCAAGTTCAAATTGATTCCAATTTGAGTTTAATTTCTTTTGAAATCCAAAATCTCCAATTTTGCCTAATTAATCCAAAACCCCCAATTAACCTAATACCAACTTTTTGTCCCTAATTTTCAATCCTAAACTTTCCATGACATGCCCATGAAACCTATGCAACCTTCAATTGCCCCAATTTGAGCCTAAGCTTAACCTAAATCTATTTGAAAACCAAAAATACCCCATTTTAGCCTAAAGTGAATCTATGCCCTAAACCTACTAAATTGGTTAGCCAAATCCTAAAATTTCTTCCCAATTTATGTTGAGAACTCTTAACCACATTCTCCTAATCCATTTGAAACTATCAATTGGGTCTAAACCCCACCTTAACCCAACTTGGACCCAAGTTGATTCAAGCTTGCCTAAATTAACCAAAATCCCTATATCCACCTAATTGACCTTTCAATTGAACTCAAAACCTTTCAATATCATCATGAAAGTTCTTCATGGCAATCATTTCTACAATTTTGCTCAAGACACTTGGACTAAAATCAAACTCAAACCCAAGTTAGCCTAACCTAAACCCAAGTGAGCCAATTTGAACCCATGGCCTAACCTAACCAAATTAAACCAAATGTGGCTAAACCAACTCTTCCACAGCCACCATTTGAACCCTAGGAGCCACCCTAGGTCCACCTAACCCAAAATAAGTGAGCCATGGACCAAGGGTTCCCCATTTTAAGGGATATTTTCCCTTAAGTGGATAAATCTCCTTTTGCCTCACCCCAAATCCTCCCATACCTGGTTAATCACCATTAAACCTTCCCACCTGACTCACCTGAATTGGGGCCAGCTCCCCTGTCCTTGCTGGCTGGCCTAGCCGCCTGAGGGGGTCAAGACAGAGAGCCACCATCTACCTAAACTCACTCGAACTCCACTAAATGTCCACTTCAGCCAAATTAAACATTGGAGCCTCTCTGCCCTCCTCCTAAGCAACTGAATCCACCCACCAATTGAGCCCCAGCTCAGCCTAATGGCCCTGGCCATTTAAGCATCACCTCTCGGCCATGAGAGAAGTGTTGAAATTTTTCTCAACAGACACCCTCCAAATTGTTCCCAGAGCTCCTCCTAGCGAATAGAAGCTCAGCTCTACTGCTTTCCTGCCTCCTCCCCCACTGGTTGAACTCAATTTTTGAGTTCAATCTCAGGCCAAAAAATAGGAAACTCTCTGAAACTTCACCAAATCCAAATTAACTCTTCCCACACCTTCACCAAAGGTAGATAAGAAGTTCCCCAATGGAAGCCCCCTCAGCAGGCCACCCAATCCTTCCAGCCGTCAAAGCTTGAAATCGGGCTTGGTAGAAGTCTTACCCAGGCAATTCACCACAGCTCCAGGCACCATCCCTAGCTTCCCTGAGCTCCAACGAACATACCGAGCCTTTCTGATAGAAGCTTCACTTCTCAGAGCCAAGTTATTTCCTTCTTCTTCCTCTCAAGCTTCCAGCGATTCTCCATTTTGTTTGGCTTGATTTCAATGCATGTTAGCTGTATAGATGTGTTCATCCTGTCGAGATGAGTTCATAGAGCCCAAGAACGTGTGATTTGGTTAAGTATTGAATGAGTTCTTAGGGCTAGAAGCTGGATGGCTCTCGGGTCACACCAATCGGGACGATGAACGGATACCGTCGGATCGCGCGTATATCGGACGGACAGCTAGGATCTCGTCGGATGGAGCAACGGGACATGAACCACGGGCCGCGTGGTTGAGAAGTCAGATGGCGGCGCTGAATAAGGAAGCGACGCGTGGAGCTTCGACCCGCTGTAGGTTGAGTTGGCGCCGACGTGGTTAAGTAGGATATTAGGGGTTTTCTGATTTATTTAAATACCAGAACATTTAAAAAATCATATCTTTGCATAGAAAAATCATAAAAATAAACTAAAAATACCCTCTTACTCAGTGAACAGAGGAGAATAATGTGGAAAAAGAATTGATCTATTTTGTTGAGTATTTTATTTTTAATTATTTTAATACTATTCTGAATATTTTAATTCTCCATGCATGTATACAATTTAACATAGCATGAGACCATAGGGCTTTTGTAGCCTCGGATCTTGGGAACATTCCCTTAATTTTCCAAGGCCATAGGCTATCTTTGTGGCAAGTTATTTATTTCCAAAGTCTATGTACCTGTTTTAGCATTTTAATTCAGATAATTAGCATGTTGATTAAAAAAATCTAGAAAAATTAGGGGAAGTATCTCTGGACTAGAGGACCCTAGGATAATTATGGCTTGGCTTAAATCATTCAAATGAACCCTAATTTGGTCAAAACCCTAAAAATAAGATGGAATTAATTAGGAGTAACCACTTATCAAAATATCTTGAAATAAATTTTAGACTGATCTTTAGGATCAGAAGAAACCTCATAAAAATTTTTGAAGTCAATTGAGATGTTTTAACCCACCAAATGAATTTTCTAAATAACATGACTACTTTAAACTTTAAAAATTTATAAAACATAAAATATACTTCCAAAATTCACCAAATTCATTTTGAGGTCTCTCTGGTATCAGAGGAGTCTAACAAAATTAAACTTGTAATTTTTCTAAAAATTTCATTTTTAACCTATTTTTGAATATTTTAATAATTAAAAAAATAATAAAAATCATAAAAATATTAAAAATCACAAAAATGTCATATTTGGTCCCCTAATCACCTAGGAACCAACCAAATATTTTTCCTAAGTCTCTAGGTTGAGATATTGAATTTTTAAGGCTTAAGACAATTTTTAATATTAAAAAATGAATTTTCAACCCTTCCCACTGAAATAATTCTTATAAATCAAAGAAAAATCAGGAAAATATAAAATTATTTCTCTAAACTCCTTGAGGTCAGAGTGACTTAATAAAAATATAAAATCTGTTTTTTGACTTTAATTTTACTTTATAATTAATTAATACCCTAAAACTTAAAATAATTATAATAAATAAAATATAATTCAAAAAATCACCAAAATTGGTCCAAGTGGTCCCCTGGTCAGTAGAAACATCCCATAATTTTCCTAATGATAGGAACCCTACCTTGGTCATGTTGTTAAATTTTCATGGAAAATCCTTATTTTCCCTTAAAATAATTATATAAATTAAATAAGAAATGAAAAAAATCATATTTTATCCTCTAATGTCTTAATTAACATATGAGTAAGGTGACATAATAATTTCAAGTTCATTCGAGCTTAATTTGATAAGTTATGAGATGAGTGTGTTTAAAAGGGCATAAAGGTCATTAAGGATTTTAACCCTAATTAATACTTTAGGTCTAATCAAGAGGGAGGGTAAAATATTTGATCTTAATTTTCTTGGATGATTGAAACATAGGACATCTAAATGGTAGAAACCCATTATTCACTTTTAACACATCAAAATGAAACCTTTAATTAATTAAATCATTTAATTTTGGAGGAATAAACTAAAATTTCGATTATTAAGGTTAGAGATATGACTTAAGAAGATATCAATTCTTTAATCTAAAAATCCCTAAAATGAATCACCATAATAATAATTCTTAATGAGAACTGAAATAATAATAACTAAAAATACTAAAAAATAATTTTTTTTTTTAAAAAAAGATAAATTAAAGCTTAAAGCATTAAATGATTTAATAATTAAATCAAAAGTAAATTTAAAACATTAAAATTAATTTAAAATTACTTCAGAACTAAAATCACCTAAGAATAAACTTAAAACAAATTTAAAACATTAAAATTAATCCCAGAACAATACATAATGAAAAGAAAATGTGAAGATTAAACCAATTAAAATCAACCTAAAGTAATATGATTAATTTAAATTAAATTTAAATCATCAAAATTTAATTTAATAATTTAAACATTTCTTTCAATTTAAGTAAGATCAAAACACTTAAAAGCAAATCAATCCAAATTTTGAAACTAAATTGAATTATCTCAAATCCCCAACTCAACTTTAATTAAGGCGATTAAATTCTTTAATAGACTAATTTGCCCCCTAAAGATGTTCATTATTATAACTCTTAAATGAAGCATCAGATGAAATGTCACTCCACTCATAGGATAATCAAACATCCTAATTCACTGAGCAAGAGTAACCCGTGTGATTAATTTGCCACCTCAATGAAACTAACTGAATTTAAAGTAATCCCAAAGATGTTTAAGAAGATGTTCCGAATTCAATTCCGAGCACTTCTCTAACTTAATGGGATGTTTCATAGAACAATGGAACTTCATTGTTCTTTGGAGAAGAAAATCATCCTTAAACACAAAAACCTAGACGTCATAGGAACTGACTAGCAATATGATTAAGATTTTGGTAGACAACCAAAACCTTCCCTTAGCTTTACCTAGGTACTTGTTGAAAATATATAAATGTTCTGACATGTGTTTTAAGTGCAGCCGGGAATGACGAGAAGAACCTCCAGGTACGCTTTTACTTTATTGCAATTTACTTACCAGTGCTGCACTTTACTTTTCTTGCATGTTAAACAAGAATGTCACCCTACATGAAAATTGAAACTTTTAGGATAGCCATAAAATTGAAACCCAAAATTAAATTAAAAGTCACAACAAGATAAAATTCACCGTCATAACATTTAAAATATAAAACAACTCAAAATTTAATCACAAACAAAACAACAAAACCACAACTACAACTAAATTAAAACGTCTTGTTGGATGATCGGGAATCTCTCGGATGATGTAACCCACATGTTGCTAACGAGATTTCTCATGGTCTAAATGAAAGTGTGGAAATCATTCAGTTGAGTTTAGCAAATTTATTTAGACTAAGTGAATATGATGAAAATAGTGGTGCCGGGATGATGGAACTGTGGGATCTTAATCGGTTCTGCTTAATCAACTTTAAGATTTATTTTACTTAAAATACTAAGCCATCTCAATTTTCAACCTTTTTTAACCAAAACACTTCTCTCATCTCTTAATTGTGACTTTCTAAAACCAAACCTCTACAACAACAAGGAGCGTGGAGCATAATGGGCAGCACGGCCATCTTCGTCAGCAGAACTTGCGATAACTTCAGCAAAACCTTTCTTAGAATTAAATAACAAAGCCATAGGATTTCGAGGTAGTTTACCTAGTGCAACATAAATCCTCAACTTTTCGTTAGGCATTTGCATAATCATGTTATGCAAATTAAGCCCTATCCGGTCTTAGGACTCTGAGGTAATCGCTTAGTACGACATAAACCCTCACATCTTCGAAGCTATTTGTATGATTCTTTCATATAAATATAAGTCCTAATTAATTAAAATTGGCAGGATTGAAACATTAATAATATTCTTAAATTGAAGCCAAACAATAGGATAGTTTGGGAAGTTACCAAGATTCCTCTTGGGTCCTCAGCTTCTCCTACTTCTCCTCCTTTGGATTCCTAAAATAAATTGTTCCAAGTTTGAGCTATTCCCTATTGAAATTTACAAAATCCAATTCTTTGAAAATCTTAAACTTTGAAATTCTTGAAAGCAAAACCACTGATCATTATCGAGAGTCTTCTTAAGTTTCTTCGGATATTTAAGATGTAATTAACTATAGGGGCTTGCCCTTATAGGGAACTTTAAGAACCCAGGTAATAAAAACCCTACTTAATTACTTTATATTAAGAAGGGGAACTTGTCGGCTTATAAAAGTAGTTTGCAGACCAAACGAATGTCACAAATCTTCTAGTTTATTTAATCGAGCCCCATCATCAAGCAGTGTGTCTATTCCTCGGGATAGATATACGGTTTGTGATGTGGTGCTCGTTTATATGAACTATTTGGGATGAGAGATCGATTTGATTTCATATCTTAAAGTTTTCAAACTAAAAATTTTTTTCAAAAATTAAATGCTTCTTTCTAAAATTATATATATATTTAAATTAAATTTAAAATTTAAAAATTGCCGACAACTTCTATAGGCGACCCCTTTTCAAAATACATAACCTAAAAATATGTCGACAACTTCTGTCGACTCCGCTGGGGACAGTTCCTCTTTCCATTTTGATCAGATGGTTTTGCTTTCATAAATCAATAGTCAATCCATGCCCCTTATGGATTAAACTATCATTCTTTTTGTTGAAATACCATGTTCATTTCTGTCTTGAACAGCTAAAGTCAACTCTCATGGATTTTGGAGCCACTATTTAGACACCCCTAAACAGAGAGGTTCCAGAATCCTTTTACCTCTTCGAGGTGGGGTGAACCCCAATAGGTGTTAGCTGAGGTGCGGTCCCTTGAGACGAGAAGTCTTACGAGATTCTCTCTTCCTTTCCAATTCTGAATCGAATCTTTTACCTTTTCTATAACCTTCCTCCGTTAACAGTTTTGTTCCTGAACAAATCAACGTTATAATAAACAACCTTTCTTATAAAAAAAATCTTTTAAAACAGAAATATATGAATAAAACAAAATCTGGAAATACCTCGTAAAGAAAACTAGAGAATTTAGAAAAGATAAATGAAAATGTGTTAGGACTCTTTTTGGAGAAGTTCATTTTTTTCTTCCTAGAAAGTTTTTTGACAGAAGGAAGCGTAATTCAGGACTAATGATCAGAATCTACCCTACAAAAGATGTCTGCACCGAAGCTGATCTTTTCTTTCACCAATGAGATAGACTTAGCTGTCTACCGGGACGAGCTGCCTACTGATGCGATTATTCTCTTTGGACAAGGGTTCAACAATACGGAGATTAAGTTCACCAATGTTACTCTTTTCGTACTGATGAACAAAGTACCAGAAACTGAAGAGCCCATATTTGAGTTCAACCTAAAATCGGCTCAAGAGTTCCCTCCCCTGTAAAGAGTCCCAGCTGAAAAAAACGCTGCTGTTCACAGGAGGTTAGCTGTTACCCCCAGAATCGTCATCTCTACCCCCACCGGTCTAGTCATCACTACACCTACCCCGGCTCCCTCCAAACTGAAGAGGAAGGAAGTCCAAGTCTGTGATGAGTCTGTTACCGTGGAGGATTCAGACCTTGCTGTCGTACCGTCTGTTTTCGAGATAGGGTCCAGTTCGAAGTTTAGACCCTTAACCCGGTCACAAAGGAGAAATTAGAACAGAAAGATTGCTAAGACCAGAAAGGTCAGGGCTGCTGAAGCTACCTTTCTTGACGAGATTCCTGAGGAAAGTGAAGAGCTACCTGAGATCTCACCACTGTCGGGAGGAAGTAGGTTCCACCCTCTCTCTGCTGCATTCAATGAGGAAGATGCCCAGATAATCTCCGTTGTGTTACCCCGACCTGCATACTACAGTGTCTGCAAGAGGAAGAAGATCAAGACTACGCCGCTTACCCGACTGCGAGCGGTAGTGGAGAAGTTAGCTAAGAAGGAAGGATGCCCCGTAGCAGAGATCCTGAGAAGAATGGGATGAGTACCAGCTACATCCCGCCTCGGACCACGAGAAGATCCCGCACTGCCATGGAGAAACCAAGGAAGAAGATACGAGCTAGTCCGCTTGTTGCTGTATCGGGTCACCACGTTAGGGAGGACACCACCTACCGATGTACAGCTGATAGACCATCTGGTCCTAGGCCTTCCACTACAAGAAGGATGGTGTGGTGACCTATTATTGCTGAGTCAATACCGACACAATGTTCTAGGACGAGGAGTCTTGTCAGAGAGCTCAAATCCGAAGAAAGTGCTGTTGCATTAAAAGAACCACTTGAAGAAGAAGTTCGACAGTCGTCTCCTGACAACCGCGAGACCGTTCGGAAGAGACCACTTGAGGATGCCATAGGGAAGTTAAGAATGGGCATCCGGAGGTTGGCAAGGGAAAAAGGAGAAGAATTGGGAAATGACATAGATTCATCAGAGTTTATGGATGAAGAGTACGTTGAGATCAACATGGTTGAGACACGAGCATTGTCAGCTTTGCAGGGAGCTCCATCAACCTCAGAAAGAGATGAACCAGAAGCGATGAGAGCACGTCTTCAGGAAAAGGATGACCAGATTTTTTAGATGGTAAAGAGGATGGAAGAGATGGCGGCCGCCTTAGCCACTCTCCAGAGTCAGCTTCAACCTCAGAAGGAAACACCCCCGGAGATTATTCACATTGTAGATGGAGGGAAAGAGATTACGTCCGTCAATGGAGACGAACTACTAAAGAAGGATTCAACACAGAATATGACTCCCAAGAAGGACATTAAGAGTATGGTGGAATAGCATGTGCGATAAGGCTTAGCCCAGTCTAAGAGTGGAGCATCTATTTAGACGGGTAGACCTTACCCTGAAGAACTTGATACAATCCAATACCCGAAGGGCTTCGTACCACCTCTGTTCAAGACTTTCGACGGTACGGGAAACCCTAGACAGCTGTTGACATCACTTTTGGTTGAAGTCTAGTCTCTCTTTAGAATAGCCCATGGTCTAGCCATTGGACTCTCCTGGTGACTTTCTTAGAGGACTAGTTATGGAACCCTCCCCATAGAAATTCAAAACTCTTCTTGCTTCTCTAGGGGGTTTTCATATGCTTAAGGCCTAACCTCCACCTTTTGGTAGGAAAAACGGTAAGCATAAGGAATCCTAGGGGAAGTCTCCTATAGGTGGTCATACCTTAGGATTTGCCCTGAGGGATGTCTGGAGATCACCACTCATACACTTCACATTCACAATGTACACACACTACACAACCTAATTTCAACCCTGAACTCTTTAGAAACTCATGTGGGTAGCCCAACCCTAAGTCTATGACTAAGTTGTGGGGACCAACACATAGAGGACCAAATGTAAGTGACCCTTGGTCATTACATCATGCTCACTTTGAAGCCACATTCAAATCTCCAAAGTTTCAATTTTTGGCCCCCAGCCTCCCAAAATTCCCTAAATAACCCAAAATTCTTCAAATTCACCAAAATTCCCAAAAAATAATTTAAAGATACTCCTTACCATTCAAATTGATCATTCAAGACCAAAAATTCCAAAATTTTCAAAAATACCCCCTAATACCCTCAAAATACCCAAAATACCCTTTTTTCCCAAAAATCCAAAAATTCCGAAAAATTCTTAAAAAATTCCAGAACATCCTAAAAATTCCAAATTTCTATTTGTTCAACTATACTATGGGCTAATTTTGCCAAATTAATACACTTTCAATCTAAAATCCCAACTTGGCCCATTTAACCTAAAGGTGCCTAAACCAAACCCAATCTTGATCCAATTGACCCCAATTTTCATCAAATTCAATTCTAAACCAAAATTCAACATCCCCAATATCAACTTACTCCAAATTCAAGTTCAATGTGACCCACATTTGAATCCAATTCCACTTGAAATCCAAAATCCCCAATTTTGCCTAAATAACCCAAAACACCTAAAGTGACCCAATGTCAATAAATTCCTCCAAAATTTCAATTCCAAACTCTTTATAACACCTCCTTAAACTGAATTGGATCATCAATTGCCCATAATTTGAGCTCAGGTCTTACCCAAATCCATTTTGGACCAAAGAAACCCCAATTTTGACCCAAGCTGAACACATGTTTTAAATCCACCCAATTGACCCTCTAAACCTTATCAAAACTATTTTATGTCTTCATGAAAAGTCATCTAGACAACCATATCTACATTATTGTTGAAGACCTCTGAACCCCATTCCCAGTCAAACTCAAGATAACTTGACCCGAACCCTACATGGTCCAAAATAATAAAAAATCCAATCCATGCCAAAATTGAACCCTTAAATGAGCTCAAAACCACTTTGTGTCTTCATGAAAGATCTTCATTAAAATCATATGGAGAATATTGATCAAGGCAGTTGGGTTTCATTCGAGCTCTAGCCCAATTTAAACTCAAATTCGACCAATGTTCTTAAAATGGACCCAAAATCCAAAACTCACCAAATTAAAATACACCCACTCACACACACCCACATACTTGCCTTTTTTTTTACACCTAACGGCAGCCCTAGAAGAAAAAAAATTAAAATACATTTTTTTTAAACAAAAACGGAAAAATATCTCTCCCTCACCTCTCCCTTATCTCTCCCTCACCTCTCCCTCACCCTACCCGCCACCTCACCCTACCCTCCTTACCTTCACATGGCCTCCACCATATTTCTCCCTCACCTCATCCTCACTCCCTCCTTAATTTTTTGCCGAGAGCCTCCCCATTAAACCCCCCCCCCCATAATCCAACTTCACACACCTTTACACACTTCACTTTACCATCCCACTCACTCACATCCTCTCCAAAACCGTGAGCCTCCCTCTCCTCTTCTTCTCCTCCTTCCAAGCTAGCTACACTCACTCACTTTCACTCTTAGCCGTGAGCTTCAACAAGGGCCTCCAACGAGTGCTTCTCCAAGCCAAGGTAATCTCCTCCCCCTCTCTTTACTTTCTCTTTTGTTTCAAAAAAAAAATTCATCATCATGTTTATGTTTAGTTTGAAGATTTAAGTCACACATACATGTATTTTCTTTAAAAACTCTTCTTCCTCTACATAGGTTTAAAAAAAAAAGAAAAAAATTATGTGTTAATTATTACAAATCTTCACTACATTTAAACTTTTTCATGCTTAGCCTTAGGGATTTTCTTTTTTCCCTTTCATGCAAGCTATTTATAATCAAAATCATGTTTTCCGGCGGCTGTGGTGGCTAGCCGACCAGGGTCAGGTCACCATCCTGATCAGGAGGGTCAGGGCTTGAGACTTGTGAGCTCAATTGGAGTTGGCCAAGTGTAAAGGGGCTGTATTGAAATGGAATGGGGGGAGGCTCATTTTGGGTTCAATTTGGTCAACCCATGCTTTTGGGCTAGGTGCACCCCCAAGACCTGATTTTGGGCTGAAAAGAATTACTTGGATCAGCCTCCCATGTGTGGTGAAGCCCCCATCCAAGGTGAGGTGGCTAAGTTTGGTTATTGTGTATCATGAATGGGGTTAAAAAAATTAGTGAAGGTTTAAGAAAGTAATCCCCTCTTTTGCCATTAATGGGTTGGTGAGGTGGAAAGGACTCCTCATGGCTTGCATATGGCTTATGCATGGCTCCATGGCTCCATTTGGCTTGGGGCCAAGTTTAGTCAATTTCATGGAAATGGGTTTAAGGGTTTTGGACATTTAGGGGTATTTTGGCACATGTCTTAGTTTTATAAAAGTTTAATGATGAATTTTAAACTTAGAGAGTGACTTAAATCAAAGGGATGATGAGGTGAAAGTGTCTTGTAGGCTTTGGATTGATTTTTGGCCTTTTGAAATCATTTTGGATGGGCTTTTAAAATGGTTTAAGGAAGTGGACTTTATGTTTCAAAATGGACTTTTGGATGAAAAATTTTGTGAAGAACCATGCCAAATAAATGTTGGTTTTATTTTAGGGATGTATCATGAGTGATTTGGAAAACGTTTGGTGTCATTTGGAGTTGAAATGGGTTTAATTTGGGCTTTTTTTTATAATGGGTTCAAGATGGGACAAAAAGAACTAACTTGGGCTATCTTGGGCTAAGGTTGGGATAATGTTGGTTTCAATGTAAAATAAATGTTGGGAAATGTTTATAGGAGTGTTACAAAGAGTTTCCAATTTTGGTTGGGCTTTGATTTAGGGATTTGGGCCTATTTGGGTTAGGTTTAGGTTTAGGCCAATTTATGGGATTTTGGTTTTAGGTTAGGTTTGGGTGGAGTTTAGGTTCAATTTTGGGGCAAATTAAGTTAGTGTTTTGTTTGTGGGGATGTTAGGAAGGTTTTAGAAAAGATTTGGGGCCAATTGGGGTTGAGTTGGGTTGGTATGGGCTAGGTTTAGGTCATGGGCCAAAATTGGGCCTTAGGCTTCAAATTGAAATTGGATCCAAATGTTCATCAAATTGGGCTTGGATTTGGTCTAAATTGATATTGGGGATATGAAATTGAAGTTTAGAATTGAATTGGATCAAAATTGAGTTCACTTGGGTTGGTTTGGTGGAACATTGGGTTCACTTTGGGTTAAAAATGGGTCAAATTGGGGGTTTTGGCATAAGTAAACCAAATTGGAAAAATTAGCTTATGGTGTAGTTGAACAAAATGAAATTGGGAATATTTGGGAGTTTTTGGAATTTTTTTTGGGAATTTTCTGAATTTTTGGAATTTTTGGGTGAAAATGGTATTTTGGGTATTTGGAGGGTATTGGGATGTATTTTTAGAATTTTTGGTGTATTTGGCTATGGATGATCAATTTGAGTGGAGAGAAATGTTTAGGACTGATTTTGAGCAAAATTGAGTAATTTAGGCAATTTTGCAAATTTTGGGCAATTTCAAGGGCATTTGGTAGGCTTGTTGGGTTTAGGGTCCCGGGGGTCAAAAATTGAAATTTTGGAAAAAATGAAGATTGATCAAGTGTGAGTGAAATGTTTCATTTTGGTTGAGCCATGAAGCCATATTAAGCCCATAAGAGCCATGAGAGGACTCATTTTAGACACTTAATATGTTGTTCCTAACCCTCTTAGCCAAAGGTCTAGGGGTGAAGGTCCATCCATATGAGTTACATACATGAGTCAGGGAGTCAAATTAGTTAAAAGTAGTTTTAGGATTTAGAATGTGTGTGTGTGGTGTAGGAAAGCTTACCTTCACCAGACCAGGCCACCCAGGGTAATCCTAAGGCCAAAGAGTCTTATAGGAAACTCATATTTTAAACCTCCACATTTGATTTTAACCCTCCAAGTGGCTTAGGGGATTATAATCAAACTTGTGAGGTTTGGAGGGAGCCAAGAAGTGTTTGAAGTTGTAAGTGATGGGTCCCATTTCTAGTCCTCTATGATAGTCAAGGAGAAGCCCTATGGATAGATCCTAAGTACTAAGGAGAGAAAAAAGAAAAGACTTCATCAAAAATGAGGTCAACAACTTTTTAGCTCAATTTCACTTAAAATTCAAAAGCCCCAATTTTTCCTAAATGACCCAAATCCCCCAAATTAACTTAATGCCATTCAATTTCTCCCCAATTTGAATCCCAAACTCTTCATAATAATCCCCTAAACTGAATTGAACCATCAATTGCCCCCAATTTGAGCCCAAGTCTCACCCAAACCCACTTAAAGTCCAAAACAACAAATTTTGACCCCCAACATGCCATATGCCCAAAATCTCCCAAATTGATTGCCCTACTCCCAATATTTCCACACAACTGATGTTGGGAACTCTGTATGACATCCCTCTAGACCATTTGGAACCTTTTATTAGCCCTGTACCCAACCCTAGCCTAACATAAACCCAATTTAACCCAATTTGCCCCAAATTGACTAAAATCCCAAATCAAGTCAAATTGATCCAACAAAATAATCCAAAACCACTCTAATCCTTTTCTAAACCATTTATGGCAATCATATAAACAATATTGCTCAATCACTTGGGCTCAATTCAAGCTCAAACCTAAGTTAGCCCAATTTGGACCCAAGGTTGCCCAAATGAACCCATGACCAAATTTAATCAAATTGAACCAATGTGACCAAACCAACCCCTCCACAACCACTAAGTTGACCCTAGGGACTGAGCTAGACCAAGCTAGCTCACCTTAGTGGAGCCATGGACTAAAAGACCCTAAATTAGGGGATCTCCTCCTTTAAATGGTTAAACCTAAGTGATGTTTGCCATAATGCCTTAGCCATTAAAATCCTTTGAACTCATGGCCTGCCCACTGGCTCACCTGACCTAGCTGGTTGGCCTAGTCGCCAGAGGAGCCCAAACTAAGAGCCACATCCAAGCCAAGCAAACCCAAACTCCACCCTATGGCCAGCTTAGCCCAAAATTGCCATTGGAGCTCCTCTGCAGTCCACCTAATCAGCTCTTTGCACCTGAATTGAAGCCTTGGCAGCCACCCAACCATGGCTATTTAAAACACCACCCTTCATGGACAAAAGGTTGGCTAAACCAGACCATAACATAACTTTTCCTAAATCACTCCAAATCCCTCCCACAACACACATAACTCAATCCCCACTGCATTCCTGCTCTGAAACCCATTGACCCAGCTAAATTTTTTAATCCAATATCAGGCTAGAAGTAGGACATCCTCCAAAGCTTCACAAAAGTCAAATTAAACTCACCCACACCATCCCTATATAAAGGGAAGAAGTTCCCCACTAAAAGCCCCATCGCTAGGCCACTCCCACAGGGACTTCCATCAATGCTCCAAATTGGGTCTGATCACTTTCATACCTAGGCTATTCACCAGGGCAAGAGGCTTCATCCCCGAGCTTCTGAGACTCAATCGAAGATGTAGAGCATCTCTAATCTAAGCTTCACTTCTCAGAGCTAAACTATTGACCTCTCCTTCTTCCTGAGCTTCTTTGAATTCTCCATGTAACTAGGATTAATATAAACCATGCTTAGTCGTATGGATATGTTCTCCGTGCTTAGACCAGTCCATAGGATCTAACCCGAATAGTTTTCATTGAGTCTAGGCTGGAAAATTAGGGTTTTAGTGTGGACGTCCACGGGATCACACCAGACGGGGATGAAGATGGGCAGTCGTTGGATCGCATGTGCTTTTGTTGGACGACTCAGATCACACCGTACGGGAAGTCGGAACGGAACAGCGAATCACGTGGTATCCCAGTCAGCTGGCGTCGTCAAATGGGAGTGCGCTGCATGGAAACTTTGATCCGCCGTAGATTGACACGGCACTGAGCTGTTTTAGTAGGAAAATATGGATTTTCTGATATATTTAAATCACCTAAACTTTAAAAATCCATAACTTGGTGTAGAAAAATCATAAAAATAAAATAAAAATACCCACTTGCTCAGTGAATAGAGGAGAATAATGTGGAAATTGTTTGAAATTTATTTGAAGCATGTATGTATTTTAATTAGTTTAATATTGTCTATAACATTCTAATACTCCATGCATTAGGACATTTCACTATGGCTTGCCATTTTAGCATGTTGTAGCCTCTGTTATGGGTGATCTTCACTGATTTTTCCAATGTAAGACGAGATTTCTATGAAGAGATCTATATTTTCCAAGTTTTTGCACCTGTTTTAATAAATTAATTTTTATGATTAGCATGTTAACTATAAAAATGATGGTAGGTTCCCTATGACTAGAGGACCCTAGGAAAAAATATAAATTTATTTTAAAAATTAAAGATAACTCTAATGGTAATTAAGGAAAATGACGTAAAAATAATTCTCCACTAAACTCTAGAGGTCAGAGAACTGCCCATAAAAAATTCATGGCATTTGGAGTTCATTTGGTCACCTAAATGAATTTTCTAAGTGAAATGATAATTTTTAACATTAAAGTAATTTTAATAATTAAAATACAACTCAAAATTTTACCAAATTAATTTTGGGAGTTCTCTGCAATTAGAGGAATTTTCTAAAATTAAAATTGGAAATTTGATAAAATTTTCATTTTTAACTATATTTTAAATATTTAAATTATTAAAAAATTAATAAAGATCACAAAAATATTAAAAATCACCAAATTATCACATTTGGTCTCCTAATCATTTAGGAACCATCCACATAATTTTCCTAATCCTCAAAATCAAAATATTAATTTTTAAAGGCTTAAATGAATTTTTAAAAGGCTAAAAATGAATTTTCTTATTTATCCACTAAAATAATTTTAATAATTAAGAAAATCTATAAAATATAAAATTTATTTTTCTGGGTTCCTTGACCTGTGAGGAACTTATGAAAAATATAAAATTGAATTTTCAACTATTAAAATATTTTGTAATTAATTAAAACTCCAGAACTTAAAATAATTATAATAATTAAATTAAAACTCCAAAAATCATGAAATTAGGTCCAAGTGGTCCTCTGATCTAGGTCTACCTCCAAAAAAATTTCAAAGTTAGGGGTCTTGTTTTGGATAAGTTATTGAATTTTCATTGAAAACCCCTATTTTTACATTAAAATAAATATATAAATTAAATTAAAATTTGAAAATAACATTTTATCCTATAATATTTTAGTTAACCCATAAGTGGGGCTACAAAAAATTTTTAATATCATTTAAGTTAAATTTAATGAATTATGAAGTGATAAAGGCCTTTAGAGGTAAAATTGTAATTTTGAAGAATTTAGCCTTAATCAATATTTAAGCTTAATTAAAATGTGAAAGGGCAATAAATGATCTTAATTATTATGACTGGATGCTTGAAATATAAAAGGGTAAGTGGTAGAAACCCATTTCATTTTGCCACATAAGAACACAAAATTTATAATGCAATTAATCATCATAATTTGGAAGAAGATAAAATTAAAAAAGCCTTAAGGTTAGGGGTTGATTTTGGAAGTTAATATTCCACTAATTTAATATCCTTACATTTAATGTTTAAGTAATAATTCAATATTTTGATAATAATGATAATCATAAAGGTCATTTAATTTGTTTTTTAAGACATAAAAATACCTACTAAAATCTTAAGTGCTTAGTAGTGAGCTAGGCTTAATTAAAGGAATTAACTAATAAGAATTAGAAAAGAAAACATAGTTAATTTTAACCTATTTTTGAAACATTACAAGCCCATCCAAATTTGATAAATTCTTCCTCTAAAGGTCCACTCACATAATTACTAAGTAAAATGATAAATAATACTCACCCCGTCCTTTGGGTTAATCAAAACATTGTCTCACTGAGCATAAGGGTACAAAATAGATAAATCATTTAATAACTATGATAAGTCTAAAAAGACCTCAAGAAAGTTCAAAAGTAGTGTGAAATATCTGGGCCTCTCCTGGATCTTTTCACAAGTCTTCTAGACACCTTGTAGGACTACTGCACCTATTATATATGTTAAATGAAAAGTATCCCTCAAATAATCGAATAGGACCAACCAGGTTATGATATAGGACTTTTTAAGCTTATGATGGACATATCCACAGGTCATAATTTCCTATAAATTATAAATGTTTATTGCAAGAATACTAAAGATTCAGGTGGAGATTATGGGATGACCTGCCACGTATGCTTTTATTTTATTGCAATTTACTTACCTTCACTCCACTGCACTTTCCTTTCTTGCAAATTTGCATGCTAAACAACAATGCTATCCTGCATGAAAACTGGAACATTTAGGATGGCCATAAAACCAAAATCAAAATCAAAATTAAAAATCAAGATGAGATAAAATTCACTGCCACAACATTCAAAAATTTAAAACAACTCAAAACTTAATTACAAACGAAACAAAAATCATAATTATAACTAATTTAAAACGTATTGTTGGATGATCGGGAATCCCTCAGAGGAGGTAACGTACATGTTGCTAACGGGGTTTCCCACGGTCTAAATGAAAGTACGGAACTCATTAAGTTGTATTTACTAAATTCATTTGGACTAAGTGAATCCGATGAAAATAATGGTATTGGAATGATGGAACCGTGAGACCTTAACCGGTGTCGCTATAATCAACTTTAATGTTTTCCTAATAAAATATTAAGACACAATAATTTAAATATTTCTAAAACATGACACTTTTCTTTTCTCTTCAATTGACACTTCTTTAAACTTAACCTGCTACGACGAGGAGCTTGGATCATGCATGGTGGGTAGCACGACCATCTTCAACATCAAAACTCCTTAGACATTAAAACAACAAGCCAAAGGAATTCGAGCTAGCCTGCTTAGTGCAACATAAATCCTCACCTTTTTTTATGCCTTGCATAACGATGTTGTACAACATAATCCCTAACTCATCATAGGATTCCGAGGTTGTCATCGGGTATGACATAAATCCTCCTATCTCCCAGGTTATTCACATGATCAATATCAAGTGAATCTAAGTCATAAATAATAAAATTGACGGGCTGAAATACCAAAAAAATATCCTAAATCAAAGCCAAACCATAGGATAATTTAGGAAGACATCAAGATTTTCCTTGAATCTATGTCATTCCTCTAGCCTTCTCTCCTTTGATTTATAATAAAATGAAATGATCCAAAGCTTGAGTCATTCACCTATTGAATTTTTTACTATCACATTTTTTCTGAAACCTTACCTTTGGAAGTCATGAATATAAACATTTACTGATCTATATCAAGAGTTTTCTTAGGTGACTTAGGTTATCTAAGATGTAATAAACTATAGGGGCTTGCCCTCATGGGAAACTTAAAGACCCCAGATTAAATGAAACCCTATCTAATTCCTTTATGTTAAATAGGGGAAATTGTCGATCAATAATGGTTCGCAGACCAAATAGATGTCATGAATTATATAGTTTATTTGTACAAGCCTCACCCGAAGCAATGTATCTATTCTTCGGGATAGATACATGTCTTATAGTGAAATGGTTGATTATTTAAACTATTATTTATATGAGATTGGTTTGATTTCATATTCTTCAAAATTAAAATATTATTTTTAAATATCTATATATATTAAATTAAATCAAATTCTATTTTATAAAAACACATCTTAAACATTTTCAAAAATTTCAACCACTCCCAAAAATTTTAACAGAATGTACAGCTTTTCGATGACTTTGCTTGGGGATTAGTTACTCTCTTCATTAAGATCAAGAAATACTATATTCATACATCGGTAAAGTGCTCATGTCCCTCATGAGTCGTATTACCATTCTTCCATTGACCAACTTCACCTATTTCCTTCTTGGGAAAGTGTGATCAACTCCTCTGGATTTCTGAACCGCATGTTTGGTCACTCCTAAACAGAAGGGTTCAAAAGTCTTTAGGTTTTCCTTTTGATCTTGTGGGGTCGGACCCCCAATAGGTGTGTCAGCAAGAAAATTTTGCTAGGGCAATCTGTGTTTTGAAGAGGATCTCTGAGAGGCTCCCAAACCTCGCCTCCTTTTTGTATCTCTCGGGTCTAATACTATCTTCGGAAGATCGACCCGCTCTTCCTTAAATCTTAAGATTCCTTTTAACTAAAATATGAAAACCTAAAAGATGAAATAAAAAAAATAAAATATCAAATTGAATTAAAATTTTCCAAGTTCATTGAAAAACCTTTTTCATAGTGTTTGCATTACGATGACAAGGTTTTTGGCCCTCACTAACATTCATAATGCTTCTCTTGACAGTTAAAGATGTCAACCCCTACGCTGACTTTCTCCTACAACTTGCTCTCCTCTCGCTAGGCCCACCTTACAGCAACGATAATTCAGTTCGGGACCAGCTTATGTGAGTTTGAAGTTGTACTCGAAAAAGTCCCATTCGTAGTCTTGAAGGTTGCCACTCCTGAAGTTCAAGAACCAACTGTTGAGTTCAATCTGAACTCCCACGAAGATTTTCCTTTTTCTAAGAAGGTGAACATACCACTGCTCCTGTCAGATCCGTTGTCTCTGTGTCAAGGAGAGTTGTCACCTCTACTGCCACCGGCTTCGCCATCAATGCACCTACTTTCTTGCCTTCCTAAGAGAAAGAAATTCTGCATGAAGATAATTCTGATGATAACTTTCTTGCCCCGCCTTCAGTCTTCCAGATTGGCTTGATTTCTAGAACTCCCCAACCAACCAAATCTTAAAGAAGAAACAACAACCGTAAAATTCACAAGACTGCCAGGGCACAAGTAGCAAGTCTACCAGCTCAACAAGAGGAACTCGGTTTACCAGATACCTCTTCTCTTCTTCGAGGTAGTAGGCTCCACCCTTTAGCTGACACTACTGAAGACGAGAGCCTCCATAGGATTTTTGCTACACTTCCAACACCACACATTCGTGATAAAGTAAGGGAGAGACACACACCTTCCACCCGAGCTCACACCCTTCTACGAAGGTTGTCTAAAATAGAATGCTAATCCGTCACCAAGCTCCTCAATAGAATGGGATGTGCAATATCCCTTGAAATTAAGGATAAATTTTTAAAAATGGAAAGAATCATCTGAGTTTTTGTCAAACAACATTCAAGAAAACGTTCTCATACAACTGCTACAAATGATACTACTATCATTCCGACACCTATGATAAGCAGGTCAGTCAAGTCCCAATTGGGCCCAAGAGTACTGATCCACAAAAAAATACATGTTTTTATGCCTTGATTTTTATTAAATTTTTAAGGATATTATGCTTTGATGAAAGGTATTTTATGTTTTTGGATGTAGGTGATGCAAAAATGTTCAAAAAGGAAAAAAAGATGAAAAGGAATGAAAAAGGAGCAAAAAAGAGCAAAAATGGAGCCAAAATGCAAAATTGCCAAAATAATGAGCTAGGAGCCAGGCGCCAGAATCCGGCGCCTAAGTGCCAACTTGATACCAAATCTGTGACGGTTTTTGTAACTACTTTAGATGGTTATTTTGACGGTTAGAGCGATTATTGGACCATCTAGAAGATTGGCAGTTATTCCTTGATTATAACACATGTGATACATTATATTTAGACGCTTGGAAACGGTTTAGATAGTGAAGAGGTGCGATCCAAAGTGAAGAGGTGCAAAGAACTAGACGCAAAGTCCGGCGCCTAGGCGCCAACACACTTCCTAGAAGATTCATTGAACCTGGTCACATTTTGAAGAGGTGCCTTAGGCAACTCTTGAAGAATATAAATAGGAGGCTATTCCTATAGAGAAAAATGCCCACCCCAAGTAGCCCAATAAGAAATCCAAATAATAGAGAGATAATTTTAAGGGCCATACTTTTAGTTTACTTTCCTTCATAAATTTGTGAGTTTATTTTATTTTGAGTTCGTATTGAGAGTTTGGAAGAGTTGGTGCTTATGAAGTCTATTTCGCTTTGGAGTCAGTATGATTCAGAGGTTCAGTTGGAGAAACACTTGAGATAAGTATTTAAAATTTTATTCAAAGTTTTATTTATATGTTTTGTTATTTAGATTCAATGTGTTATGAGTAGTTACTTTACTTTCTCCTTTCATCTATGAAAAGATAAATAAAATAATCTAAAATTCGTTGGAGAATTAGAAACTAAAATATGTTTTAAATATTTTGATGATATTAATACCAAATCTTAATTTTCTATTTAAATTGGCCATTTAAATTGTTAAAATCTGTTGAAGAGTTCTGAGACCTAGAATGAGATGAACTCTTAACAAGTAGATATCACATGAATCCTTGGGTAGTCGAAGGCCTTGTGCGGAGTATTCAAGGTGAAGTGCAAATAAATAGGAAAATATTATTCAATGGGCGTAGAATTGATAAGTTTTTAGAGTGACAGACTAAATTCTTGTAATTTGGTTTATAGAGAGGGAATGGGTCACTAGTAGGGCTGACCATAGCCACCCTTGGACATCTAGTAGTGTGATCCTAGATTAACCCATTCTACTAACAATACATCCAGACCTGATCTATAAATTAGCCAATGTTCTTTATACTATCGAGCGAAGGTAAATAATATGACTGCTTCTATTTGGCACAATACCATAAATTTATATTCTCCACGAATATTATATTATCTAAAAAGTCTTGTATTAATTGAAAGGAAGAAAGTTGTTTGCTTATTATTATAGACATAACTCATTATTTTAGTACTGCTTTAATTCTGCTTTTATTAAATTAAATATTAAATTTAAAACTTTAAAATAAATACGTAAAAATAAAATTTAAATATTTAAAAATCTATAAACCTTTTCATGGGATCGATACTGGGGTCTTTAATTAAAGCCATATATTTCTTGAAACGATACGTATACTTGAGTAGTACCTCTAGTGTGTAAAATATTTTCCATAAATATATATTTATATACACTAGCCACTATTATTATTTGGGTCAAAGTATTGACTATAACATATTTTTGACAGCATAATTAACTACGATGTTCGCGGATTGAGGTCAAGTTTTTGGTACCGTTGCCGGGGAGGGCAAATTTTTAGATTTTAAATATTTATTTTATTTTATTTGTTTCTTTTATTGTCAAAATACAAAAATATAAAATACAAAAACATTTATAAAAACAAAAAAGTAAGTAAGTAGAGATTTTATTTCTTGTTATTTTATTTTACTTTTTATACGTAGTTCTGGTTCTGAAGGATTATTACCTTTAGATTATGAATTAAAAAGAACTGTTAGAAGAATTAAAACAGGAAAACAAATTCAAAAATATCAAGAGATGGTTAATTTACATAAAAATTTACAAAATCCAATTGAAATTAATGAACAAAATGTTTACAAACCATTAAGGGATTATGCTAACCCTACAGTTGATGAACTTCATAATAGTATTCAAATACAAACTGTAGATGCTAATTCTGTTGAGCTTAAACCGTCTATTATTCAAATGGTTCAAAAAAATCAATTTTTGGGAACACCAAATGAGGATCCAAATTTACACCTTGCTAGTTTTTTAGAACTTTGTGCTACCTTTAAATATAACAATGTTTCTGATGATGCTATTAGACTTAGACTCTTTCCTTTCTCTTTAAGAGATAAAGCAAAGATGTGGTTGAACTCATTAGAAACAGGTTCTATTAAAACATAGGCTGAAATGGCACAAAAATTCCTTGCTAAATATTTTCCTCTTAAAACTGCTAAATTAAGAAATGACATTACTTCATTTAGTCAATTTGATGGGGAGACAATTTATGAAATTTGAGAAAGATTTAAAGAACTATTAAGAAAATTTCCTCATCATGCTTTACCTGATTGGTTAATTATTCAAACATTTTATAACGGACTTATTGGATCACTGAAACCAATTATTGATGCTTTTGTTGGAGGTTCTTTAATGGCTAAATCGTTTGAAGAAGCTTATACTTTAATTGAAGAAATGGCTAACAATAATTTTCAATGGCCTTCTGAAAGGATTAATCCTAAAAGAATGGCAAGTATTCATGATAACGAAGCCTTTTTCTATCTTAGCTTCACAAGTAGCTGCAATATCTAAGAAATTAGATAATTTTGCTATCAATGTATCACATAACAATTATGCTAATATGGAAGATTCTCAAACTATTGAAACTTTACAAGCTATTGTTAGTAAAAATAATCCTTATTCAAATTATTATAATCCTGGATGGAAAAATCACCATAATTTTAACTGGAATAATTCACAGCAACAATGGGGTAATAATCAATCTCATCCAGCTGGAAATTGGAACAATCAAGTAAATTCAAACTATAAACCTCCTGGATTTAATAATCAACAAAAGAAGTTATCTATAAAAGAATTTATTTTACAACTGTGTAATCAATTACATAATCAAAACACTGTTATTCGTAATATTGAGTATGAAATGGGACAAATTGCTAAGTTAATTAATTACAGACCTCCAGGAACATTTCCTAGTAATGTTGAAATCAATCCAAAAGAAACTGGAAAAGAACATGAACATGTTAAAAGATGTACAACTTAGAAGTGGAAAGGAATAAAAAGAAAGAATTCAGAATGAAATTGAAAATGAGATTGAGGTTGAAGAGATTGAAAAACCTAAAGAAACTCCTTCTCCTAGAAAAGATCAGACTGTTATTCCTATTAATGTGGAAGTTGAAAAACCACCACCACCTTTTCCTCAAAGAACAAAACAATAGAAGCTTGATCATCAATTTTCTAAATTCTTTGAAATTTTTAAGAAACTTACCATTAACATACCTTTTGGCTGAAGCTTTGGAATAGATGCTAACTTATGCAAAATTTATGAAGGATATTTTAAGTAAGAAATGAAAATTTGATGCTTTTGAAACTATTGCATTAAGTGAAGAATGTAGTGCAATAATTCAAAAGAAATTACCTCAGAAACTTAAAGATCCTGGAAGTTTCACTATACCTTGTGCTATTGGAGAAAAATTTTGTGGAAAAGCTTTATGTGATTTAGGAGCAAGTATTAATCTCATGCCATTTTCTATTTTTCAAAGGTTAAATTTAGAAGAGATTACTCCCACCACTGTAACCCTTCAGTTAGCTGATAGATCTATCACTTACCCTAAAGGAGTTATAGAGGATGTTCTTGTTAAAGTGGATAAATTTATTTTCCCTGTGGATTTCATTGTGCTTGATATGGAAGAAGATAAAGAAATACCAATTATTTTAGGGGGACCTTTTGTAGCTACCGGACGGGCTATGATTGATGTGCAAAAAGGAGAATTAACTATGAGAGTTAATATCAAGAGATTAAATTCAATGTCCTTAAATCAATTAAGTACCTGTCGGCATATTTTTTAGGTTATGTGTTTGTGGTGTTGTATTTTTGAAAAGAGGTCGCCTACAGAAATTGTCGGCGAATTTTTTAATTTAATTTAAATAAATAATTTGAAAAAGTAGTATTTGATTTTGAAAATAATTTTAAATTTGAAAAATTAAGATATGAAATCAAACTGATCTCACATCCCGAATAGTTTATATAAACGAGCGCCGCACCACAAACCGTGTATCTATCCCGAAGAATAGACACACTTTGCTTGATAATGGGGCTCGATTAAATAAACTAGAAAGGTTTGTGACATCCGTTTGGTACTGCGAACCAATTTTATAAGCCGACAAATTCCCTGTTTAATATAGAAACATTAAACGGGGTTTATATTACCCGGGTTCTTAAAGTTCCCTATAAGGGCAAGCCCCTATAGTTAATTACATCTTAAGTGACGGAAATCACCTAAGAAAACTCTCGATAATAATCGGTAGTTACGCTCTCGAGAATTTCAAAGTTTAAGTTTTCGAGGATTGAATTTTGGAATTTCGATAGGGAATGGATCAAGTTTGGAACAGTTATTTTCGGAAGTCCGATGGAAGAAAAGTAGGAGAAGGCTGAGGATCCAAGAAGAATCTCGGCAACTTCCCAAACTATCCTATTGTTTGGTTTGAATTTAGGAAAGTCCTAATGTTTATTTAATATTTTGATCTTGCCAATTTTAATTAATTAGGACTTATATTTGTATGATAAAATCATACAAATAGCCTCGAAGATGTGAGGGTCTATGTCGTATCGGACGACTACCTCGGATTCCTAAGACCGGTTAGGGCTTAATTTACATGATATGATCATGCAAATGCCTAACGAAGAGTTGAGGATTTATGTTGCACTAGGCGAGCTACCTCGAAGTCCTACGGCTTGGTTATTTAATTCTAAGGAAAGTTTTGCCTGAAGTAGACTCGGGTTTTGCTGATGACGATGGCCGTGCTGCCCACCATGCTCCGAGCTCCTTGTTGTTGCAGAGGTTTAGTTGTAGAAGTCATAAATCAGGAGATGAGAGAAGTGTTCGGTTTTAGAGAAAGTCTTAATTTCCATGTGTCTTTAATATTTTAATTAAAACAGGTCTTAAAGTTGATTAAACGAGACCGATTAAGATCCCACGGTTCCGTCATCCCGACACCGTTATTTTCATCGAATTCACTTAGTCCGGATGAATTCGCTAAACTCAACTAAATGAGTTCCGCACTTTCATTTGGACCGTGGGAAATCCCGTTAGCAACACGTGGGTTACATCATCCGAGGTATTCCGATCATTCAATGAGACGTTTTAATTTAGTTGTAGTTGTAGTTTTGTTGTTTTGTTTGTGATTAAATTTTGAGTTATTTTATATTTTGAATGTTGTGGCGATGAATTTTATCTTGTAGTGTCTTTTAATTTAGTTATGGGTTTCGGTTTTGGTTTACGTCCTAAAGGTGTAGGTTTTCATGCAAGCTGTTGTTTATCATGCAAGAAAAGTAAGTGCGATGCGATTAAATAAGTTGCGATAGAGTAAATCGCAATAAAATAAAAGCGTACACGGAGGGTCTTCCCGTCATCCCAAGCTGCACTTAAAACACGGTTAGAATATTTAAGCATTTAAAGTAAGTTCCTAGGTAAAGCTAAGGGAAAGGTTATGGTTTTCTACGCAAATTCCTAATCCTATAGCTAGTCATCTCCTATGACGTCTAGGTCTTCGATTTTGGTTTTAAGGATGATTTTCTTCACCAAAGAACAACTAAGCTCAATTTGTTCTTAAGGAAATTCCATCATATTGAGGAAGTGTTTAAGACGAATCTTAAACATCTTTTCGATATTTCGGGAATTGTCCTAAGTCCAAATGAATTCTATTGTTAAGTGAATTAATCATCCGGGTGTTTGAGTTAAGTTTTATTTCTTGCTCAGTGAATTAGGATGTTTGAATATCCTTATGAGTGAAGTGTCATTTCACTTGATACTCCATCTAGGAATTACAATAGTAAAAGCTCCTAAGGGCAAAATGATATTTAATGATTTGTGATTCAAATTTAAGTTCAAATTAATGATTTAAGTTTGGAATAGTGCTCAAGTTATCTTAGATTTATTTTTGAATTCTTCGTGTCTTTATATTTAATTTAATTTAATTTAATTTAACTTAATTTAATTTAATGTGGTTTAATTTAATTTAATTTAACTTAAGTTAATTTAATGTAATATGATTTAGTTTAATTTAATTTAATTTAATTTAATTTAATTTAATTTAATTTAATTTAATTTAATTTAATTTAATTTAATTTAATTTAATATAATTTAATTTAATTTAATTTAATTTAATTTAATTTAATTTAATTTAATTTAATTTAGTTTAATTTAATTCTTAATTTTTAATTTAATTTTTAATTTTAGAGGAATTTGTTTTAAATAATTTAACTTTAATTTAATTTAATGATTAAGTCTTTTAGCATTTTAAATCTTAAACTTGGATTATCATTTTAATTAGGAATTAAATATTATTGGGATGATTAATTTAGGGATTTTTAAATTAAAGAATAAATCTCCTCCTAATAATATCCTTATTTTAATAATTCCAATTTTATTATTCTTCCAAATTTAACTAATTATTTAATTAAGGTTTATTGAAATTGTTTTAAATAGTTTAGTATGTTTCTACCCCTTAATTATCTAAATTTCAATCATCCAAATCAAATTAAAATCAAATATTTTGCCTATTAATTTCATTAAGCCTAAAGTCTTAATTAAAGGGTTAAGATTTTAATTACCATTTTGCCCTTCAAGCCTAATAATTTCATAACTCACTAAATTGAGCTCAAATGAACTTGAAATTTTTATGTTACTTCACTCATATGTCAATAAAGACATTAGAGGAGAAAATGTGATTTTTCTGTATTTAATTTATTTATATAATTATTTTTGGTGGAAAATAAGGATTTCCAAGGAAAATTTAATAATATGACCAAGGGAAAGTTTCTATCCTTAAGAAAATTATGGGACATTCCTAATGACCAGAGGACCACTTGGACCAAATTTTGTGATTTTTTGAATTATATTTTATTTATTAGAATTATTTTAAGCTATGGAGTATTAATTAATTTAAAAATAAAATATAAGTTGAAAAATGAATTTTATAATTTTTAAAATTCTCTCTGATATCAAGGATTTTAGAGAACCAAGTTTTGAAATTTTCTGATTTTTCTTTGATTTATTATAATTATTTTAGTGAAAATGCTAGAAAATACATTTTTTTTTAATTTTAAAATTACCCTAGGGCTTTAAAATTTAATATCTCATTAAATAGACCTAAGAAAAATATGGGGTTTGTTCCTAAGTGATTATATTTCAAAATATGACATTTTGGTGAATTTTATTATTTTTGTGATTTTTATTATTTTTAATTATTAAAATATTAAAATAATGATGAAAAATCAACTTTTTAGAAAATTGAAATTTTAATTTTCTTAAATTCCTCTGATATCAGAGAGGCTCCAAAACCAATTTGGTGAATTTTTGAAAGGTATTTTGAAAGTTATGAATTTTTAAAGTTTAAAATGACTAAATGGCTTAATCAACCCATTTAGTAGGGCTAACTAAGTCCAATTGACTTCGAACTTTTATGGTGGGTTCCTCTGATCCTAAAGGTTAGTGGAGAATTGATTTCAAGTCAATTTGATCTATGGTTAACTCTAATTAATTAAAGTCTAATTTTGGGTATTTAAGCCAATTAGGGTTATTTTGAGTGAACTAACTCAAGTCCTATTTTTCCTAGGGTTCCCTGGTCATAAGGAATATCACCAAATTTTTCTAGAATTTATTTCACAACATGCTAATTTTTGGAATTAAAATACTCAAAGCAGCAACATGCATTTGAAAAATAAATAACTTTTCACGAGAGGTGGCCTCGACCTTGGAAAATTCAGGGAATGTTCCCAAGTTCAGAGGCTTCAAAAGCCCTATGGTCTCATGCCATGGTGAATTGTATGAATGCATGGAGAATTAAAACAATGCAGGGAGTAAATAATTAATTAAAAATAAAATACTGGACAAAATTAATTAATCTCTTTTCCACATTATTCTCCTCTGTTCACTGAGCAAGAGGGTATTTTTATTTTATTTTTGTGATTTTTCTACACAAAGATATGGATTTTTGAAGTTTAGGGAATTAAATAAATCAAAAAATACCCTATTTTTCTACTTATCTGAGTCGGCGCCGCGTCAACCTTAGCATCTCCGAAGGCACACGCGGCGCGCTCCCATTTGACGCCGCCTCTCGACTCGGCGCCACGCGGCCCGCGCTTCATGTACCATCTCCTCGTCCGACGCCATCCGAGCCGTCCGTCCGCGCGTGTATTAAATGAACGGCATCCGTTCATCGTCCCCAAGCCTCCTAACCCGAGAGCCGTCCACCTTCTAGCCACTAAGATCTCGCTCGATTCTCCATGGATTTTTATGTTCTTATACTCTATGGATTCGTCTTGAAGAGACGAACACATCTATACGGCTAATGTTTATTGAAATTGACTCATTTGAAATGGAGAATGTTTAGAAGCTCGGGATGAAGAATTGATCCATACCTTAGCTCTGAGAGGTGAAGCCTCGATCAGAGATGTTCGACACGTTCGTTGGAGCTGCGGGAGGCTAGGGATGAAGCACTGGGGATGTGGTGAATTGCCTAGGTGTGATTTCCACCAAGGTCGATTACAACCTTTGAGTCCGGAACAAGTCGGGTGGCACTGGAGATGGGGCTTTTGCTCGGTGGACACCTTCTCTTGGTACGGTGAAGGTGTAGGACCAATCAATTTGAGGATTGATCCACTTGTGGAGAAGTGTCCTGGTTTTGGGTGGAATTTCGGTTGAGAAATTGGATTTTGTCGGTGGGGATTAGGGCAAATTGACACTCGGGGATCAAGCTGCTCTAAGGGTGGAGAAGGGTTTGGAACAATTTTGGCGGAGTTTCGGCGAGGTTTGTGCAACTCTCCTCTCATGGCCGTGAGGGGGTGGTGTTTAAATAGGAGAGGGTGGAGGGCCTCCCGGGAGAGTTAGGGCTTTGGATCACCTGCTCCAGGCATGGGAAGAACGGCCATGGTGGCCATTGGGCATGGGACGGCTCGGCGAGGGAGAATTCCAAAGTTGGCTCACATGTGAGCTCTCGGCCATGGTGTTTTCCGGTGACACGGTGGTCGGCCGGCCGGGCATTGGTCACCATCTTGTTCGGGTGGGTCGGGGCTGGGGTTTAGTGTAGGCGATTGGCAAATGCCATGTGTAAAAGGCTTGGATTAGAATGGAATGGGAGAGGGCTTATTTTGGCTCAAATTGGTCAACCCCTCCATTTGGGCTAGGTGCACCACCCAAGGCTTTGTTTAGGCTGAATAGAAAGTGATTTAGGTCAGCTTAATCAGTAGGGAATGGTCACCATCCAAGTACAATTAAGCTTAAGCAAGATTTAGTGGAATCATGGGAGTGGTTAATCACCTTTAGGAATTAAGGAAAGAGTCTCCTCCTTTTGCCCAAAATGGCATGGTGACATGTAAAGAGGCTCTCATGGCTTCCATGTGGCTCATGCATGGCTTCATGGCTCACCTTTGGCTTGGGAAAAGTCAAGTCGATTTCATGGAAATGGATTTAAGAAAAATTTTGGTATTTAGGGGTGATTTGGCATGAGGCTTGATTTGGAATTATTTGATGATGGGATTATAACTTAGGGAATGGCTTTGATTAAATGGATGGCAAATGGAAATGTCATGTGGGCTTTAGGGTAGATTTTGGGCTCATTGAAATGGTTTTAGATGGGCTTTTAAATGGTTTAGGAAAGTGGGCTTTTGAATTTTAAAATGGATTTTGGGATGAAATTTTGGTAAAGGCTTGGGCCAAATAATTGTTGAGTTTGGTTTAGGGATGTGTCATGAGTGGTTTGAAACAAATTTGAGGTGATTTGGGTTTGAATTGGGTTGGATATGGGCCTTTTGGTAAAGAGGCTAAGGTGGGCCAAAATGGGCTACCATGGGCCAAAGTTGGGCTAGGGTTGAAATTGATGTAAAATTAATGTTTGGAAATGTTTATGGGAGTGTTTTAAAGAGGTTTTGACTTTGGTTGGGCTTTGATTTTGGGGTTTGGGCTTATTTGGGCTAGGTTTAGGTTTAGGTCAAAATTGGGCTTTTTGATTTTGGGTTGAATTTGAGTGGGGTTTGGGTCTAAATTTTGGGCAAATCATGTTAGTGTTTTGTTTGTGGGGATGTTAAGGAAGGTTTAGAAATGATTTGGGGTTAATTGGAGTTGAATTGGGTGAGTTTGGGCTAAGTTTGGGTCATGGGTCCAAATTGGGCTTTAAGGCCAAAAGTGAAATTGGATCCCAATGCCAATCAAATTGGGCTTTGATTTGGTCTAGATTGGTGTTGGGGATGTTGAATTGAAGTTTAGAATTGAATTGGACCAGAATTTGGGTCAATTGGGTAGGCTAGGCTTGACATTGGGTTCACTTTGGGTTAAAATGGGTCAAATTGGGGGTTTTGACAAAAGTAGGGTAAATTGACAAAATTGGCCCATGGTGTAGTTGAACAAAATGAAATTGGGAATATTTGGGATTTTCTGAAATTTTCTGGGAATTTTCTGAATTTTTGGATTTTTTGACTAAGAGGGGTATTTTGGGTATTTGGAGCGTATTGGGAGGTATTTTTGGAATTTTTGGTATTTTTGGTTATGGATGATCAATTTGAGTGAGGAGGAAATGTTTAGGATTGGTCTTGAGGAATTTTGGGTAATTTAGGTGATTTTGGAGATTTTGGGTGGTTTGAGGGTTTTGGGTAGGTTAGGCGGGTGTAGGGTCCAGGGGTCAAAAATTGAAAATTTGGAAAATTGAAGATTGGGTTAATGTAAGTGGAATGAAATCATTTTGGTTGAGCCATGAAGCCATATCAAGCCCATATGAGCCATGAAGGGACTCATTTGAGGCACCCATTATGTTGTTCCTAACCCTGCTTGCCGAGGGCTTAGGGGTTAAAGACCATCCATGTGAATCACCTGCATGAGTCGGGAGGTCGAGTTAGGTATAGGTGGGGTTTTAGGAGGTGTATGGAAGTGTAGTGTATGAGTGTAGTGTGTGTGTAAGTCAGCCCCTCCACTAGACCTAGGCCAGCCGGGGCGGTCCTGAGGCCAAAGAGTCTATAGGAACTCATCCTTTAAACTTCCGCATTTGATCTCGACCCTCTAGGTGATTAGGGGTCTACAATCAAGTTTGTGGAGTTTGCGGGGAGTTAAGAAGTGGTTTGAATTTCTAAGTGGTGGGCCCCAATTCTAATCCTCTAGGATAGTCGAAGGAAAGGCCTGAAAGCTAGATCACGAGTACTAAAGAGAAGAAGAGAAGACCTCATCGAAAATGAGGTCAACAAATGGACCCCGATAGGTGTGGTGAGCTAACCAAGCACCCCGCGCGTATAGGCGTTGAACGAAAAGATCAACAAAACCAACACGGATGTCCAAGTGACAAACTTAGGACGAAGTAGAAGAATTTCACTTGGGGAGTGTCAAGTATATCTCTAAGACTGGAGATTCCTGAACTCTCGCCGGGGAAAAGGAAAAGGAGGTGAATTCCAAATCACAAGATCCGGGGAAATTTCAATTTAAATTTTGTTTCAATTTAAGTTTTGATGTGTGAATTCAGATTTCAACTCGAGTTTCAATTTAGATTGAAGTTTTGTTAAGATTAATTTTGAAGGGATTTGATTTGAAATGAAAATTGAAATTTTGCGGTTTTAGATGTAACATCCTCGACCTCAAAAGAAAATTGAATTGATTGGATTGAATCATTACGATGAGGAGAGATCTCGGAGCAATGTGGTATCGGATGTAAAATCCTTAACCTCGAAGCTCGATTTGGTGTGCTTCATTGCAATAGGAAGAGAATCTAAAGCGATGCGGTATTGGATGTAAAATCCTCGGCCTCAAGAATTTGATTTTTTGATGCATTTCGGTGCGATAGGGAAAGAATCCTAAAGCGGTGCGGTCTCGGATGTAAAATCCTCAACTTCAAAAAGTTGATTTTGATGTATTTCGGTGCAATAGGGAAAGAATCCTAAAGCGGTGCGGTATCGGATGTAAAATCCTCGACCTCGAAAAGTTGATTTTGATGTATTTCGGTGCGATAGGGAAAGAATCCTAAAGCGAGTGCGGTATCGGATGTAAAATCCTCGACCTCGAAAAGTTGATTTTGATGTATTTCAGTGCAATAGGGAAAGAATCCTAAAGCAGTGCGGTCTCGGATGTAAAATCCTCAACCTCAAAGAGTTGATTTTGATGTATTTCAGTGCAATAGGGAAAGAATCCTAAAGCAGTGCGGTATCGGATGTAAAATCCTCAACCTCGAAAAGTTGATTTTGATGTATTTCGGTGCGATAGGAAAGAATCCTAAAGCGGTGCGGTATCGGATGTAAAATCCTCGACCTCGAAAAGTTGATTTTGATGTATTTCGGTGCAATAGGGAAAGAATCCTAAAGCGAGTGCGGTCTCGGATGTAAAATCCTCGGCCTCGAAAAGTTGATTTTGATGTATTTCGGTGCTGATAGGGAAAGAATCCTAAAGCGATGCGGTATCGGATGTAAAATCCTCGACCTCGAAAAGTTGATTTTGATGTATTTCGGTGCAATAGGGAAAGAATCCTAAAGCGAGTGCGGTATCGGATGTAAAATCCTCGACCTCGAAAAGTTGATTTTGATGTATTTCGGTGCGATAGGGAAAGAATCCTAAAGCGGTGCGGTATCGGATGTAAAATCCTCGACCTCGAAAAGTTGATTTTGATGGGTAATTGACTTTGCAACGATTTGTAATGTTGATTTGAAAAGTGTGGAATTTTGGTGTTTCGAAAATTTCATGAAAGTTGTAAAAGACTTTCATGGAAGGAAATAGATTAGGAGGGAATATGTAGATGTTACATATCCCAATTCGGAAGAGTTGATTGAAAGTTGCTTGGTTTGGATTGAATGTGATTCCTCGCCATCGGATTCGATCCGTGTCAATGGAATCGACCGCTTCCTTCCCGGACGAGGAGAGAGTAGAACGAGGTTGGACTTCGATTTGGAAGGGTAAGTTTGAATTTGATCGAGGTTTGATGTGAGATACGGAAAGATCGAATTTGAATTTGAAATTTGACTGAGATTTGATTTGAAATTTGGAAAGATTGAATTTGAAATTTGATTGAGATTTTGTGGTCATTTTGTTTGTCTTTTATCGATTCAAATTTTATTTTATCGTGAATTTGGAGTTTATCATTTTTTTTAAATCTTAAGGAAAGTTTTCTTTTATTCTTTTTGTTTCTTTTACGTTCTTTGTTCGAAGTTCATTTAACTTTTAATGGCGTTTCCCAGTCAATTTGCACGAAAAGAGGTGAAGGCCAAAATTGTGACATGGTCACTTTCATTCCAATCATCTTGAAGATACATCGTACAACTTGATGCGGAATACATCTCATACAATCCATATAGACTCGAAACGGACTATGTATGATCTTTGTCGATTCATCCAAAAGGTATCACGTCGAAATATCCATGTACGAATAGTGAGGTACATGGTCGATAACATCACCTTCCAAGCCATCCTTGGCAAGGATGCCGTATGGATGTACGTTGGAGGTGTGATATTTTCCATGTAGCTCACGGCTCGTAAGGCGGAGGCTCTCTAACTCCGGGTACGGTCGGAAGTGGTAAGGTGTCTTCCTGTCGTCCATCCTTCGAAAGTAGCGAGATCCGCTTCACCTGGTACCCCTGGTATGCAATGCTTAGCGACATCTGCTCCGTTGCCCTTCGGTATCATGACGGAACCTACCGGTAATGGTATCTTCTGCGGCCCTCGGAACTCACTCCGGGCCTGCTATCCGGAGGTCGGATCCGAACATGATATTACACTCATTCGGAAAAGAAGCGTGCGGAAAGGTCGACAAAGTCATGGTGATCTATGTGCGGGGGTATACGATCACCCTGCTTGTAGATGTTAATAATGCGGCTATTGGGTATGCAATCTGCTGGCGATACCCTCCATGTTATCAATCTTTTTACCATTCTCTTGATGACTAATGGCATCGGATCCACTTGCCCATGACGGAGTATTCCGGTGGGTTTCCCTTCCTGTCCTCCGCAAAGTTGTAACGACATCCACATTGTATTGTGATTCTTCCCTTCCACGGCATCCATCTCCGGGGTTCGAGTATGTGTTTTCCCTTAGGCGGCTCGCTCGGCCCATTCTTTTCAAATCCGGATGCAATCCACGATTTCTTGTTGTTCATACTGCGAGAATACGTACGTATGTAGCTCGAGGCCCTCCAGGTATATTGATTCTTCGCCTCTAATTCTCTCGAAGTATTCAAAGGTTTTCTTTTCAACATTCGCATTCTCTCCGGCTCGTATTCCGGAATGATCTGCGGATGGCGAGGCACAGTGACATATTGTGGGATATACGGTTCGATCCCTTCACGTTCTCCTGCATACCTCGGCTCCTCGGGGATGATGCTTGTCGGGACATCCCCGGGGTTGCTTCGCAACAAGGTCATGCGTTGCGGTGGTTCTATCCGGTGGCGTGGTAGCCTTCTTTCTTCGGTCTTTGTGAGATTTCCACAGTTCTTTTCGTTATCCTAGGAGCTGGCCTCCTTTCTTCGAGTTCTGGTGAGCCGGTGTCCTTGAAGTGTATGTGCGGCATTAGCAAGCTTGTCTCGTCGCGGCTGGTCCGCGGCTAGTTTGGTTAACATCTTACGGATACGGCGATTCTTATTTCTTCGTTGCGTTGCTTGTGAGAGTAGCTCTTCGAACTTCTTGAACGTACTGTGGGCGCGGCGGCGAGCAAGCTGCCCTCGGGTATGCAGCGACTACGGACTTCATTTTCTTATCCTCTTCGGTGTTTGTTTTTCTTTTCTTACTGCTGGGTTGGTGGCTTGGGCCACCCACTTTCATCACTGTCGTGCTGAGCGAGTTCCTCTCGATCAGCCGGGACCCGGTCACTTTCCTCGTCTTGTAGGCTGCTCGGTGCGAAATCCGAGTCGATCTCGATTATCGCTCCATCTTTCACCCTCTTTTCGTCGAGTGCAAGGCTTACGCCATTTCTAAAGTTCGGGACCAACCGCCCGCTCGACATTTCCCTGCGAAAAGACAAGGAAAAGGATCGGGGGACTGTCTTAAGAACAAGAACATTAAGAAAATGTTTATTAAAGACAAAATTTTTTTTATTACTTTTGTATTTTTCAATTTAACGGGAATGAAGTGGGATAAGATCGGGAAAGAGATTTTGATTTGGAAGAGAAAACAAGGAAAACTTTATTATCATGATTTTATTTATTTTAGCACATTTTTGTTATTTTTGGGTTCGGACCCGGTCATAAGTAATCACTTCACCCGTGCTTCTAGGGATGGAAAGTTCATTCCTTCGAAACATCGAGTAGCGTAATACTTTTTCAAGTATCGTCCATTGATCGGAAGCATATGTCGTTCTCCTTGGCGGTTCACTAGGCTGGTAGGAGCCTCTGAGTAGCTGTCTCGACCACGAAACGGTCCTTCCCGAGTGGGTTCAAATTTTCCTCCTATCTTGCGGTGTGCGAGAATAGGTCTTTTGAGAACGAGAACTAAGTCACCAACCTTAAAGGTTCTTGGGCGGACCGGTCCGTCATGGGCTTGAACCATCTTAGCTTGGTATAGTTCTAAATTCTTGCTGCGCTGCAAGTCTTTTCCCTTCCGGGCTTTCCAATTCTTCTAGTCGTAATCTGGCATTCTCTTCGTCGTGAGTTTGTTTGCAGCTGACAATCTGAGTGAAGGAAGTTTGGACTTCTAAGGGTAACAACTGCCTCGGACCCATACACCGGAGCGTAAGGTGTAGCTTGAGTAGGTGTTACGAAGGTTGTCGGTAGGCCCATAAGGCTTCTAACAACTTCTCGTGCCAATTTCTCTTATTATCGTCCAAGGTTTTCTTTAAAATTTGAACGAGAATTTTATTAAAAGCCTCGACGAGGCCGTTTGCTCTTGGGTAGTAAATTGTTGAATATCGCCGGTCGATTCCGTGTCTCCGACAAAATTGTTGATTTGCGTGCTTCGAATGCTGACCCGTTATCCGAGATGATCTGCGCGGCACCCGAAACGGTAGACAACTTGGTTCTTAAAAAGCGTAGCACGTGGTGTGCCTTCACATCTTTGAGTGGAGCTGCCTCTGCCCACTTGGAAAAGTAATGCTGTAGCCGCAAGAATGAAGCGATGTCCTTTTGACGACGGCGGTTCTATTGGACCCACTATATCCGTGCCCCGACATTCGAATGGCCACGACGCGATTGTCGGATGTAGCACATTTGGAGGTTGGTGTAGAACCACTCCGTGCACTTGGCAGCGATGACGGCTCTTGGCGATTTTCATGCGGTCGGTCATCATCGAGGGCTAGTAGTACCCTAGTCTTTTAATTTTCATTTTCATCTTTGGACCCGACGAGTGAGCGCCACGAGTCACGAATGTATCTCTTTAACAATTTCGCGGGCCTCGGACCCGCTTAGGCATCTTAGCCACATTTGATCGAAAAGACCTTCGTATAATATGTTGTTTATTAATGCATAAGACGAGTTCTTTTCTTGATACGATGGGCTAATGACCTATCATCCAGTAGTTTTCTGTTTGCGAGTAATCTATTAATGGTTGTCGCCGATCTTCCGTGTTTTACATCCTTCTACTGCGATTGATCCTTTTTCCTTTTCGATTTGTGTATCGTGTACTATGTCGAGTTGTGATAGGACCGACGTCAAGTGAGTCGACACTTCCATCGATTCATCTTGCAAACGAGCAAATTCTTTTGCGAGACGAGCTAGCGCATCCGTTAAAGCGTTTTCTTTTAGGAATTTTGTAGATTGTCACATTCGGAATTTGTTCCAACGAGTATATGGCATACTTGGAAGTATTGCTCGAGTCTTGGTTTTAAAATTACGTATTGTCCGGCGATACGTTGGATGATTAATTGCGAATCCCGTAGATGTTGATGTACGTTATACCCATTTGAATAGTTAATTCTAGTCTGTTATGAGGGCTTCGTATTACGCTTCGTTGTTTGTACACGGCTGCGTCGAGTGGTAGGAGTATCTTAACATCCCCGCTCCGGTGTTATAAAGATTAGTCCGATCCCTGCCTTCACGGGAACTATCACTTGCGATTCTTCGTCTTTATGTGCTTGAAGATGCTCCATCGAAATATAATTCCCAACGTCGATCATCGGGATCTTCTAGGTTCATTATTTGTTCATCGGCAAGTCGTCATTGAGAGGCGATTCTGCAGGCAAAGGGTGTCTTTGCGAGGAAGTACGCTAAGACTTGTCCCTTTACGGCACGAAGAGGCACGAAAGTTATATCGAATTGCGATAATATCATTGACCATCGGCAAGTCTGCCGGAAAGCGTTGGGCGGGTCATCGAAGTATTGCAATGGATTAAATTTCGAGATCGAGTTGACCTTATGAGAAAGCATGTAATGCACGAGCTTTTGAGCGGCGAAGATCGGGGCTAAACGGTGCTTTTCGATTGCGGGATACCTTATTTCCGTCGGCGAGTAACGACGGCTTAGGTAGTAAAGAGCATTTTCTTTACCCTCATCATTGACACAGGCTAACGGGGCTCCGAGAGAGTCGTCTAAAGCCGCGGTATAAAGTATTAGCGGTCTACACGAGGCTGTGGGCTGCTAAGACAGGAGGTGTCATTAAGTATTGTTTAATGTCCTCGAAGGCCCTACGGCATTTCTCTTCCCGAATAAATTTGGCGTCCTTTTTAACTAGTGCTGAGAAAGGTGACACCTACTGACAAGTTTGAGATAAAGCGTCGAAGATATGCCGACTTCCCTTGAAAAGATCGTAGTTGTTTTAAGGTTACGGGAGGTGGCATTTCTAAGATGGCTTTAATCTTTTCCGGGTCGATTTCGATTCCACGATGTCGGACAACGAATCCTAAGAATTTCCGGAGGTGACGCCGAAGGCGCATTTTAAGGGATTCATCTTAAGGTTAAATTGTCTTAATCGTTCGAAAACAATTCTCGAATCATACGAGTGGTTTTCCTTTACTTTGCTTTTGATGACCACATCGTCCACGTAGCATTCGACTTGATTGTGGATGAGATCATCAAAAATTCTTGTCATTGCTCTCTGGTAGGTTGCTCTGCGTTCTTCGGTCCGAATGGCATCACTTGTGTAGCAATATACCCCGATCGGCGTTACGAATGCTTGTAAGTTTTTCATCTTACGGAGCCATTTTTATACGGTTTGTATCACGAAGATCCATCCATGAATGAGAATATTTCATGCATTGAAGCGATGTCGATCATTAATTCTGGGATCGGTAGAGGGAATTCATCTTTCGGACATGCCTTGTTTAAATCTGCGAAATCCACACAAATTCGATACGACCATTCTTCTTCACGGCTGGTACCACGTTGGCTAACCAAGTCGGGTATTGTTCTTCACGGACAAATTTAGCGTCTATTAGCTTTTTAACTTCGGTATGACTTGTTGTTCGATTTCTAGACGCATTCTTACGGGACCTTGTCGGCGGAACGAAGCGGGATCCACCCCAGCTTATGGATTGCGACCTGCGGAGCTAAACACGGCATCTCATCGTAGCTCCAAGCAAAACGATCTTTGAATTCCATTAATAACTTGATTATTTCTTCGGAGTCTTCTTTATTGAGTAAGGAGCTAACAAAGGTAGGTCTAGGTTCTTCGCTAGTACCTAAGTTAACTTCCGTTAACTCATCTATTGTAGATTTGATCTCTTCTTCGAATTCTGGTGGAGCATCTCCAATTTGCAAATCTTCGAGTTCTTCGCGGTTTCCATGCGGTTTTCATTAGACTCGCGGTGACAACCAAGCAAAATTCGGTATCGTCGGTCGATCCTACTTGTGCCGAATCCGAGACCATGTTTTGAGTTGGGTGGACGACCGGAGTTATTCCATAAATTTTCAAAACGTTGTGATTGACCTTTTGTCCATTGTCGAGGTAAGAAACCACGGCTCGAATTAAATTTTGAACACGGGGAGAGTACCACTCGAAAGGCAATTCCATTAATTCGATGAAGTAGCATCTTCAAATTGTACATTATTTTCGGTTTTGGAGGAAGGAGCACCACGGTAGAATTTGATGGGCTTTGCACCACCGCTACGTACCTCTTTGACTTCCATACCCTCGATCTTATTAGAATGGATCGGGGTCGAGTCATAGTATGTACATAGTGGTTAATCTTCTCGTACATCGATTTATATTCTTCGTTTCTTTCATCTTCGAGAGGGATTCGAATTGCGGCTTCTTCGAGCTTATTGTCGCTGCTTCTTGTTTGATTTCTTTTTCTTCTTCGGAACTATCTTCCCAATTGACATTGATTGTCGGTTTCCTCTGTCCAATTGTCCTAATGTCTCTGCCACGACCTCGTCCCCGGCCTCGACCTCGGGTGCGAGTTGTGGAGAAACCTTCACCATCTCGCCGTAAGGGAGTGGTGAGTGACTGTTGGACTAGAACTTCAGGTTCTTCGTCGTCCCAAATTTCTTTTGCTTCATTTGTTATGGTATCTCCGGAGAAGATTGTTTTCTTCGGAGGTGCATAATAAACTGCATCTTCATGGATTCCGATTTCATGTACGGAGAACGGTTGTAAGTCACCTTTGATGCCTTGTTCCCCTCCATCGTAGTATTTGATGCATTGATGTAGAGATGATGGTACCATCCGATTTTCATGTATCCACGGTCGGCCCGAGTAGAGCGTTGAACGACGTTTCGAATCGATTATGTGAAATTTCGCGGTTGTCTTTGCTAAGTCACCGGTCTTTATTAACGGTGTTATTGAGCCGAGGGCTCTTTCTCCTTTACGGTTGAATCCTCTTAATAACATTTTGTCCGCCTCGAGCTCGCGAGCATCAATTTCAAGTATGCTTAGCGTTCGAAGATTCATTATATTGATTGATGCTCCTGGATCTACCAATACTGCGGAGAGTGTAAACTTCCCGATTGTAAGCTGAAATGTACAACGGTCGGTTGTGGTCTGTCGTCCGCAGTAATAGGTCGTCGTCTGTGAAGGTAACACCTCGTTGTTCCTTTAACGAGCAAACCTCATCTAAGGACTCTCCGGCCATTTGAGCTAAGCAAATTTCTGGATCAAGTAAGGCCTTGATCAGAGCTTCTCTCATCTCCTTTGATAAGATGAGAGCATCGTAGATGCTCAGTTTGGTCAGTAGTTTCCTAAGATGGGCTAGCACGTTGTAATCCACTTTGTTTTCATGTGCCTCGTTTTCTTCTCGAATGGGTATTTCTCTGCTGGGGTTGGTTCTTCATGAACAACCACCTGCTTTCCTTTGTCTTTTGGACCCATTCTCGGAGGTAGAACTCTTCCACTTCTTAAGTTGACTTCGTGATTTCTTCGAATTTAGCATTGAGTTTGCTTGGTGTCTCTTCTGAATCGGGACGACGGGTTCTTCGGGATTAGCTTCGGAGTACGAAGGCTCTAACTCTATTGTGATTTGGAGCTCCTCGAAACTCGCAAATAGATTCGTTGCTTGTTGAACTCTCGTAGCCTTCTCGGTGGATGTCTTCTTCATCATTGTGATCGTCGAGATTGTGTATGATTTGAGAATTGTCATTTGTATCGGAATCGACATCCGGATTAGGTTGATTGTCGCTAGTTACGTAATCGTTAGAAACGATCGAAAACGTAGCCAACGCCATAACCCTCATCATTATAAGATCCCACCGGAGTGAGCAAATAATCATACGAGTCGGAAGTTCGAGGGATTTCTCCCCGAATCGGAAACAACTATCCTAGGATAAGCGGCCCCTAGTCTAGCCTTAGGTGCCTCGGTCTTCTCTTCTTCGTCGATTTTCTTCTTTTCTTCGATTATCTCTTGTTGAGGTTGTTCTTACATCGCAAGTGATAGCGCCGAGCTTGACGGGTTTCGAACTACGAGTTGAGGCTTGCACTTGAAGCGGTTTGGATGTGATCTAAAATCTTCTTCGAAGACTTTGTCAAGCGGTAGTCCATCCATCATCGGTCGCATAGGGATGCTATCGGAACAATGAGATCCGTCGAGATAACATTGACGGAACCTCCTTTACGGGGTTCCTTCATGTACTCCTTCGGGATCGTTATATTCCCTTTCAGAAGATTGTCGTTGAGCCAACTCTTGAAGGTAATACAATCTTCTATCTTATGCCCAAGCATCCGGTGGTAAGGGCGAAAGTTGGGATCACCTTTCTTGTCGACTTCTTACGGTCTCTTAGGTTCGGTAGTTGGAAATGCGGAGTCTTCATCAAGCTGCGGAACATTTTCGGCCTTTGCCTCATTCTTGAATGGATACTCCACCGCTCGGAAGCTCCCTTAACGTACGTTGCGGACGGGGCGGTTGTTCATGCTGTTGAGATGGTGATAGCTAGGTCGGGGTTCTTGGTAGTTACGTTGAGGTTGCTTGCGGCCGTTCGACGATATTTGTATCGGTTGCTTGCCTTTGTCGGCTAGCTGCAACGATCCGGACTTCTTTTCAAAAGTTTTCACGGGCTTCGTTTATCTGTTTTATCGGTGAAACTTAATTGCTTCGCCTCCTCTTGCAAGCTTCCGGCCTTGCTTAACAACTTCTCGAAAGTCTTAATAGTAAATCCCTTGAGGAGAAGTCTTATCGGGCCATGGATGCTTTTTAGTAAAATGCCGGTCGCATGCTTGTTCTTGTAAGCGTGGCTCACACTTCATACTTAGGTTCCTCCATCGAAGTATGTAGTCCACCGAGGTTTCATTCGGCTTACGCTTCTCTACCACTAAATCACCTATAGTGATGTGAGTGCTGAGACTCCGGCAAATCGTTTGATGAAGAGGTTCTCCAATTCGAAAATGTCTTCACCGAAACCGTTTGGTAATTCCGCATACCAATCAAAGGCGATCCACGACGAGTGCTGCGACAAATTGTCGGAAGAGTAAAGCATCACTTCCGCCGGCATTGCAACAAGCGGCACGAAAATGTGCAACATCGTTGCCGAGGGTTTCCGGTTCCATCGAAGGTCTTGAACGAGAGGTGGTACAAAGCCCTTCGGATATTGGACGGCATCGAATTCTTCGGGGTAAGGTCTACCCGTCCGAATGGATGTCCCGCTCTTTGATTGTGCTAAGGCTTCTCGCACTGCTTGTTCTACCAAGCTCTTGATATCCTTTTACGGAATCATACTTTGTGTTGCATCCTTCTTTAATTGATCATCCCAGTTGACGGATGTAATCTCCTTTCCTCCGTCTACAATGTGAATAACTTCCGGGGGTGTTTCTCTTTGGGGTTGAACACGACTGCGGAAGTGGCTAGGGCTACGGCCATCTCTTCCATCCTTTTCGCCATACGGGCGATCGTATCATCTTTCTCTTGAAGTCTGCCTCCTCATTACTTCGGCTCCTCTCTTCTGCGATGTGCGGGAGCACCTTGTGAAGGCGACGAAGCTCGTGTTTCTACCATGTTAATTTACGCATACTCATCATCCATGAACTCGACGAGTCAACTTCATCTCCGAATTTCTCCTCTCTTTCCCTCGCTAGTCGCCGGAATATCGGTTCTTAACTTTTCCATAGCATCTTCTAGAGGTCTTTTACGTACCTCCTTGCGGTTGTCATGTGATAATTGTCGAGTTTCTTTCTCATGAGTCCCCTTCTACTGCGGTAGCACTTTCTTCGGACTCGAGTCTCCTGACGAGACTTTCCTTTTACGATCGTTGTTTCGGTCTTAAGCGGCGGTAGTGGGACGCCATACCATCCTTCTAGCGACGGAAGGCCTAGGGACCGGAAGGTCCGTCGGTCGAATGTTTGGAAGGTGGTATCCTCACGATACGTAAACCTGAAACAACAACGGGTGGGCTAGCCTTCATTTTCTTATTTGGTTCTTCTACGGCGATAGCGAGTTCTACTCGCGGCCCGAGACGAGATTTGGCGGCACCTGCACTATCCTTCTTAAAATTTCCGACACGGGGCATCTTTCCTTCTTTGCTAACTTTTCGATCACGGTACTGTAATCGGGCAAGTGGTGTAATCCTAGCCCTCTTCTTTTCGTTGTCGTTATAGTATGCGGGCCGAGGTAATGTAGAGGCAGTACTGCGGACATTTTCCTCGTCGAGTTGCGGCGGAAAGGGGATGGAATGCGCTCCCTTCCAAAAGGGGTGTATACTCGGACAATGGTATGTATTCGGGTAGTGGTGTGTACTCGGGAATTTCTTCTAGGAAAGCGACTTCGGCGGCTACGGCCTTTACGGCAATCTTCACTGCCTCTGTTTCTCCTGCGAGTCCGTGTTAGGGGTGGAGCCCTTGAGCTGGACCCAATTTCAAAAATAGAAGGTCTTGCACGGAAATGCAGTACCCTCCGCGGTAACATGCTCGTTACAAATTTGGACTTCCTTCCCCTTCGGTTTGGCGGGAGCCGGGGTAGGTGCGGAGACGACTAGACCGGTGGGGGTAGAGATAACGGTCCTTCATGGACGGCGGTACTCCTCTCGGTGGAACCCTTTGCGAGAGGGGAAATTCTTGAGTTGATTTAAGGTTGAATTCAATCATGGGTTTCTCGGCTTCGACACTTTGTCCATCGGTGCGAAAAGGGTAACGTCGGCGATCTTGACATTTGTATTCTCGAATCCTTGTCCAAATCGGATGATCCCATTGTCGGGCGGCTCATCCTTGTAAACGGCGAAGTCCAGTCCGTTGGTGAAGGAGAAAATCGGTTTTGGGGCTTCCATTTACTGCAAGGTAGATTCGATTGTCGGTCCCGAGTTGTGCTCCTTCTCATCGGGACGAAAAGAAAGGAATCGAAAGAGTCGAACACATTCTTGTTTCATGTATATTTATTAAAAGAGTCGTTCATTAGAAGGTTTGTTTATTTAGAACGGAATGTTCGAAAGGTGTAGAGAAGGTAATGAATCGATTCGAGTTGGAAAGGAAAAGAAAGTCTTATGCAAGACTTCTCGACTCGAAGGATTACTCCTAGCCTAACACTATTGGGGGTCCACCCCACCTCGGAAATGAGGTAAAAGGATCTCGGAACCTCTCTGTTTAGGGGTGTCTAAACGGTGGCTCCTAAATCGGAGAGAATGTTGGCTATACTCGTTCGAGGTAGAAATGAACATAGTATTCCAACGGAAAGAAGGGTAGTTTGATCCATTTGGGACATGGATACACTACGATTTTTGAAAGCAGAACTATTTGATGAAAATGGAGAGAGGAACTATTCCCCAGCGGAGTCGCCAGAAATATGTCGGCATATTTTTTAGGTTATGTGTTTGTGGTGTTGTATTTTTGAAAAGAGGTCGCCTACAGAAATTGTCGGCGAATTTTTTAATTTAATTTAAATAAATAATTTGAAAAAGTAGTATTTGATTTTGAAAATAATTTTAAATTTGAAAATTTTAAGATATGAAATCAAGCGATCTCACATCCCGAATAGTTTATATAAACGAGCGCCGCACCATGAACCGTGTATCTATCCCGAAGAATAGACACCTTTGCTTGATAATGGGGCTCGATTAAATAAACTAGAAAGGTTTGTGACATCCGTTTGGTACGCGAACCAATTTTATAAGCCGAAAAATTCCACTGTTTAATATAGAAACATTAAACGGGGTTTATATTACAGGTTCTTAAAGTTCCCTATAAAGGCGAGCCCATATAGTTAATTACATCTTAAGTGACGGAAATCACCTAAGAAAACTCTCGATAATAATCGGTAGTTATGCTCTCAAGAATTTGAAGTTTAAGTTTTCGAGGGATTGAATTTTGGAATTTCGATAGGGAATGGATCAAGTTTGGAACGGTTATTTTCGGAAGTCGATGGAAGAAAAGTAGGAGAAGTCGAGGATCCAGAAGAATCTTGGCAACTTCCCGAAACTATCCTATTGTTTGGTTTGAATTTAGGAAAGTCATAATGTTTATTTAATATTTTGATCTTGCCGATTTTAATTAATTAGGACTTATATTTGTATGATAAAATCATACAAATAGCCTCGAAGATGTGAGGGTCTATGTCGTATCGGACGACTACCTCGGATTCCTAAGACCGGTTAGGGCTTAATTTACATGATATGATCATGCAAATGCCTAACGAAGAGTTGAGGATTTATGTTGCACTAGAGCAAGCTACCTCGAAGTCCTACGGCTTGGTTATTTAATTCTAAGGAAAGTTTCTGTTGAAGTAGACTCGGGTTTTGCTTGATGACGATGGCCGTGCTTGCCCACCATGCTCCGAGCACCTTGTTGTTGCGAGAGGTTTAGTTGTAGAAGTCATAAATCGGGAGATGAGAGAAGTGTTCGGTTTTAGAGAAAGTCTTAATTTCCATGTGTCTTTAATATTTTAATTAAAACGAGGTCTTAAAATTGATTAAACGAGCCGATTAAGATCCAGCGGTTCCGTCATCCCGACATAGTTATTTTCATCGAATTCACTTAGTCCGGATGAATTTGCTAAACTCGACTAAATGAGTTCCGCACTTTCATTTGGACCGTGGGAAATCCCGTTAGCAACACGTGGGTTACATCATCAGAGGTATTCCCGATCATTCGATGAGACGTTTTAATTTAGTTGTAGTTGTAGTTTTGTTGTTTTGTTTGTGATTAAATTTTGAGTTATTTTATATTTTGAATGTTGTGGCGATGAATTTTATCTTGTAGTGTCTTTTAATTTAGTTATGGGTTTCGGTTTTGGTTTACGTCCTAAAGGTGTAGGTTTTCATGCAAGCTATTGTTTATCATGCGAGAAAAGTAAGTGCGATGCGATTAAATAAGTTGCGATAGAGTAAATCGCAATAAAATAAAAGCGTACACTGGAGGGTCTTCCCGTCATCCCAAGTTGCACTTAAAACACGGTTAGAATATTTAAGCATTTAAAGTAAGTTCCTAGGTAAAGCTAAGGGAAAGGTTATGGTTTTATACTAAATTCCTAATCATATGGCTAGTCGTCTCCTATGACGTCTAGGTCTTGATTTTGGTTTTAAGGATGATTTTCTTCACCAAAGAACAACTAAGCTCAATTTGTTCTTAAGGACATTCCATCATATTGAGGAAGTGTTTAAGACGAATCTTAAACATCTTTTCGATATTTCGGGAATTGTCCTGAGTCAGAATGAATTACATTGTTAAGTGAATTAATCATCCAGGGTGTTTGAGTTAAGTTTTATTTCTTGCTCGGTGAATTAAGATGTTTGAATATCCTTATGAGTGAAGTGACATTTCACTTGATACTCCATTTAGGAGTTACGATAGTAAAAGCTCTAAGGGCGAAATGATATTTAATGATTTGTGATTAAATTTAAGTTAAATTAATGATTTAAGTTTGGAATAGTGTTCATGTTATCTTAGATTTATTTTTGAATTCTTCATGTCTTTATAATTAATTTAATTTAATTTAATTTAACTTAATTTAATTTAATGTGGTTTAATTTAATTTAATTTAACTTAAGTTAATTTAATGTAATATGATTTAGTTTAATTTAATTTAATTTAATTTAATTTAATTTAATTTACTTTTAATTTAATTTAATTTAATTTAATTTAATTTAATTTAATTTAATTTAATATAATATAATTTAATTTAATTTAATTTAATTTAATTTAATTTAATTTAATTTAATTTAATTTAATTTAGTTTAATTTAATTCTTAATTTTTAATTTAATTTTTAATTTTAGAGGAATTTGTTTTAAATAATTTAACTTTAATTTAATTTAATGATTAAGTCTTTTAGCATTTTAAATCTTAAACTTGGATTATCATTTTAATTAGGAATTAAATATTATTGGGATGATTAATTTAGGGATTTTTAAATTAAAGAATAAATCTCCTCCTAATAATATCCTTTATTTTAATAATTCCAATTTTATTATTCTTCAAATTTAACTAATTATCTAATTAAGGTTTATTGAAATTGTTTTAAATTGTTTAGTAGGTTTCTACCCCTTAATTATCTAAATTTCAATCATCCAAATCAAATTAAAATCAAATATTTTGCCTATTAATTTCATTAAGCCTAAAGTCTTAATTAAAGGGTTAAGATTTTAATTACAATTTTGCCCTTGAGCCTAATAATTTCATAACTCACTAAATTGATCTCAAATGAACTTGAAATTTTTATGTTACTTCACTCATATGTCAATAAAGACATTAGAGGAGAAAATGTGATTTTTCTGTATTTAATTTATTTATATAATTATTTTTGGTGGAAAATAAGGATTTCCAAGGAAAATTTAATAATATGACCAAGGGAAAGTTTCTATCCTTAAGAAAATTATGGGACATTCCTAATGACCAGAGGACCTCTTGGACCAAATTTTGTGATTTTTTGAATTATATTTTATTTATTAGAATTATTTTAAGCTATGGAGTATTAATTAATTTAAAAATAAAATATAAGTTGAAAAATGAATTTTATAATTTTTAAAATTCTCTCTGATATCAAGGATTTCAGAGAACCAAATTTTGCAATTTTCTATTTTTTTTTTTGATTTATTATAATTATTTTAGTGAAAATGCTAGAAAATACATTTTTTTTTAATTTTAAAATTACCCTAGGGCTTTAAAATTTAATATCTCATTAAATAGACCTAAGAAAAATATGGGGTTTGTTCCTAAGTGATTATATTTCAAAATATGACATTTTGGTGAATTTTATTATTTTTGTGATTTTTATTATTTTTAATTATTAAAATATTAAAATAATGATGAAAAATCAACTTTTTTAGAAAATTGAAATTTTACTTTTCTTAAATTCCTCTGATATCAGAGAGGCTCCAAAACCAATTTGGTGAATTTTTGAAAGATATTTTGAAAGTTATGAATTTTTAAAGTTTAAAATGACTAAATGGCTTAATCAACCCATTTAGTAGGGCTAACCAAGTCCAATTGACTTCAAACTTTTATGGTGGGTTCCTCTGATCCTAAAGGTCGGTGGAGAATTGATTTCAATTCAATTTGATCTATGGTTAACTCTAATTAATTAAAGTCCAATTTTGGGTATTTAAGCCGATTAGGGTTATTTTGAGTGAACTAACTCAAGTCCTATTTTTCCTAGGTTCTCCGGTCATAAGGAACATCACTAAATTTTCCTAGAATTTATTTCACAACATGCTAATTTTTGGAATTAAAATACTCGAAAACGACAACATGCATTTGAAAAATAAATAACTTTTCACGGAGGTGGCCTCGACCTTAGAAAATTCGGGGAATGTTCCCGAGTTCGAGGCTTCAAAAGCCCTATGGTCTCATGCCATGGTGAATTGTATGAATGCATGGAGAATTAAAACAATGCGGGGAGTAAATAATTAATTAAAAATAAAATACTTGGACAAAATTAATTAATCTCTTTTCCACATTATTCTCCTCTATTCACCGAGCAAGAGGGTATTTTTATTTTATTTTTGTGATTTTTCTACACAAAGATATGGATTTTTGAAGTTTAGGGAATTAAATAAATCGAGAAAATACCCTATTTTTCTACTTATCGAGTCGGCGCCGCGTCAGCCTTAGCATCTCCGAAGGCACACGCGGCGCGCTCCCATTTAACGCCGCCTTCGACTCGGCGCCACGCGGCCCGCGGTTCATGTGCCATCTCCTCGTCCGACGCCATCCGAGCCGTCCGTCCGCGCGTGTATTAAATGAACGGCATCCGTTCATCGTCCCGAGCCTCCTAACTCGAGAAGCCGTCCACCTTCTAGCCCTAAGATCTCACTCGATTCTCCATGGATTTTTATGTTCTTATACTCTATGGATTCGTCTTGAAGAGACGAACACATCTATATGGCTAATGTTTATTGAAATTGACTCATTTGAAATAGAGAATGTTTAGAAGCTCGGGATGAAGAATTGATCCATACCTTAGCTACGAGAGGTGAAGCCTCGATCGGGGATGCTCGGCACGTTCGTTGGAGGCTGCGGGAGGCTAGGGATGAAGCACGGAGATGTGGTGAATTGCCTAGGTGTGATTTCCACCAAGGCCGATCACAACCTTTGGAGTCCGGAACAAGCTGGGCGGCTCTGGAGATGGGGCTTTTGCTGGTGGACACCTTCTCTTGGTACGGTGAAGGTGTAGGACCAATCAATTTGAGGATTGATCCATTGTGGAGAAGTGTCCTGGCTTTGGGTGGAATTTCGGTTGAGAAATTGGATTTTGTCGAGTGGGGATTAGGGCGAATTGACACCTGAGGATCAAGCTGCTCTAAGGGTGGAGAAGGGTTTGGAACAATTTTGGCGAGTTTCGGCAAGGTTTGTGCAACTCTCCTCTCATGGCCGTGAGGGGTGGTGTTTAAATAGGAGAGGGTGGAGGGCCTCCCGGGGAGAGTTAGGGCTTTGGATCACACTGCTCAGGGCATGGAAAGAACGGCCATGGTGGCCGTTGGGCATGGGGCGGCTCGACGAGGGAGAATTCCAAAGTTGGCTCACATGTGAGCTCTCGGCCATGGTGTTTTCCGGTGACACAGTGGTGGCCGGCCGGGCATTGGTCACCATCTTGTTCGGGTGGGTCGGGGGCGGGGTTTAGTGTAGGCGATTGGCAAATGCCATGTGTAAAAGGCTTGGATTAGAATGGAATGGGAGAGGGCTTATTTTGGCTCAAATTGGTCAACCCCTCCATTTGGGCTAGGTGCACCACCCAAGGCTTTGTTTAGGCTGAATAGAAAGTGATTTAGGTCGGCTTAATCGGTGGGGAATGGTCACCATCCAAGTACAATTAAGCTTAAGCAAGATTTAGTGGAATCATGGGAGTGGTTAATCACCTTTAGGAATTAAGGAAAGAGTCTCCTCCTTTTGCCCAAAATGGCATGGTGACATGTAAAGAGGCTCTCATGGCTTCCATGTGGCTCATGCATGGCTTCATGGCTCACCTTTGGCTTGGGAAAAGTCGAGTCGATTTCATGGAAATGGATTTAAGAAAAATTTTGGTATTTAGGGGTGATTTGGCATGAGGCTTGATTTGGAATTATTTGATGATGGGATTATAACTTAGGGAATGGCTTTGATTAAATGGATGGCAAATGGAAATGTCATGTGGGCTTTAGGGTAGATTTTGGGCTCATTGAAATGGTTTTCGATGGGCTTTTAAATGGTTTAGGAATGTGGGCTTTTGAATTTTAAAATGGATTTTGGGATGAAATTTTGGTAAAGGCTTGGGCCAAATAATTGTTGAGTTTGGTTTAGGGATGTGTCATGAGTGGTTTGAAACAAATTTGAGGTGATTTGGGTTTGAATTGGGTTGGATATGGGCCTTTTGGTAAAGAGGCTAAGGTGGGCTAAAATGGGCTACCATGGGCCAAAGTTGGGCTAGGGTTGAAATTGATGTAAAATTAATGTTGGTAAATGTTTATGGGAGTGTTTTAAAGAGGTTTTGACTTTGGTTGGGCTTTGATTTTGGGGTTTGGGCTTATTTGGGCTAGGTTTAGGTTTAGGTCAAAATTGGGCTTTTTGATTTTGGGTTGAATTTGAGTGGGGTTTGGGTCTAAATTTTGGGCAAATCATGTTAGTGTTTTGTTTATGGGGATGTTAAGGAAGGTTTAGAAAAATTTGGGGTTAATTGGAGTTGAATTGGGTGAGTTTGGGCTAAGTTTGGGTCATGGGTCCAAATTGGGCTTCAAGGCCAAAAGTGAAATTGGATCCCAATGCCAATCAAATTGGGCTTGGATTTGGTCTAGATTGGTGTTGGAGATGTTTAATTGAAGTTTAGAATTGAATTGGACCAGAATTTGGGTCAATTGGGTAGGCTAGGCTTGACATTGGGTTCACTTTGGGTTAAAATGGGTCAAATTGGGGGTTTTGACAAAAGTAGGGTAAATTGACAAAATTGGCCCATGGTGTAGTTGAACAAAATGAAATTGAGAATATTTGGGATTTTCTGGAATTTTCTGGGAATTTTCTGAATTTTTGGATTTTTTGACTAAGAGGGGTATTTTGGGTATTTGGAGGGTATTGGGAGGTATTTTTGGAATTTTTGGTATTTTTGGTTATGGATGATCAATTTGAGTGGGGAGGAAATGTTTAGGATTGGTCTTGAGGAATTTTGGGTAATTTAGGTGATTTTGGAGATTTTGGGTGGTTTCGAGGGTTTTGGGTAGGTTAGGCGGGTGTAGGGTCCGGGGTCAAAAATTGAAAATTTGGAAAATTGAAGATTGGGTTAATGTAAGTGGAATGAAATCATTTTGGTTGAGCCATGAAGCCATATCAAGCCCATATGAGCCATGAAGGGACTCATTTGAGGCACCCACTATGTTGTTCCTAACCCTCTTGCTGAGGGCTTAGGGGTTAAAGACCATCCATGTGAATCACTCGCATGAGTCAGGAGGTCAAGTTAGGTATAGGTGGGGTTTTAGGAGGTGTATGGAAGTGTAGTGTATGAGTGTAGTGTGTGTGTAAGTCAGCCCCTCCACTAGACTAGGCCACCCAGGGCAGTCCTAAGGCCAAAGAGTCCTATAGGAACTCATCCTTTAAACTTCCACATTTGATCTCAACCCTCTAGGTGATTAGGGGTCTACAATCAAGTTTGTGGAGTTTGCAGGGAGTTAAGAAGTGGTTTGAATTTCTAAGTGGTGGGCCCCAATTCTAATCCTCTAGGATAGTCAAAGGAAAGGCCTAAGGCTAGATCCTGAGTACTAAAGAGAAGAAGAGAAGACCTCATCAAAAATGAGGTCAACAGTACCCTGATAAAGAAAAATGCTATCGAATGGATATTATTGATCATATAATTGAAAAACATTATCAAGAAAAATGTAAAGTCATTTCTGAAGAAAAAATTGAATTATTAACTGACAAAAATGAAGAACTAAAAGAAGAAGAATTATTTAAAGAAATTTATTATATTAAAGATAACTGGGAAAATTTAGACATAACTCAAAATGATTTACTTTTACCCTCAATTAAAAGAGCCCCTGAACTGGATTTAAAAATGTTACCTGCACATTTAAAGTTTATTTTTTCTTGGAAATTCATTAACTTTACCTGTTATTTTTTCTTCTAAACTAAGCTTAGATCAAGAAGAAAAATTAATAAGAGTGTTAAAGAATTATAAGAAAGCTTTTGGTTAGACTATTGCTGATATAAGAGGAATAAGCCCTTCCATCTGTATGCATAGGATTTTAATGGAATAAGATTTTAAACCTACTATTGAACCTCAAAGAAGATTAAATCCTATTATGAAATAGGTTGTTAAAAAAGAAATTTTAAAATGGTTAGATGCTGGAATTGATTATCCTATTTCAGATAGTCAATGGGTTAGTCCTATTCATTGTGTTCCGAAGAAAGGAGGAGTAACTATTATTGTCAATGATAAAAATGAACTAAATCCTACAAGACAAATTACTGGATGGTGAATTTGCATTAATTATCGAAAATTAAATAACGCTGCTAGAAAGGATCATTTTTCTTTACTTTTCTTGGATCAAATACTTGATAAATTAGCTTGACACTTATATTTTTGTTTTCTGGTTGGATATTCTAGTTATCATCAATTACCTATCGCTCCTGAGGATCAAGAGAAAATAACATTTACAAGTCCTTATGGAACATTTGCGTTAAAAGAATGTCTTTCGGTTTGTGTAATGCACCTGAAACTTTTTAAAGATGTATGATGTCAATATTTTATGATTTGGTTGAAAAACGAATTGATATATTTATGGACGATTTTTTCAGTTTTTGGAACTTCTTTTGAATCTTGTTTGGAAAATATATCCAAAGTTCTGAAAAGATGTGAAGAAACAAACTTAGTTCTTAACTGGGAAAAATGTCAGTTTATAGTCACAGAAGGCATTGTACTTGGTCATAAAATTTCACAAAAAGGGATGGAAGTTGATCAAGCAAAAGTGAAAATTATTGCGGAACTACAACCACCTACTACTGTTACTGATGTGAGAAGTTTTCACGGGACATGCTTGGATTTTATAGAAGATATATAAAGGATTTTTCTAAAATTGCTAAACCTCTTAGTCATTTATTAAAAAAAGAAGCTAAATTTGAATTTAATGAAGATTGTGTTAATGCTTTCAATATTTTAAAAGAAAAATTAATAACTGCACGTATAATTATTGCACCTAATTGGAATAAACCTTTTAAATTAATGTGCGATGCAAGAGATTTTGCAATTGGAGCTGTATTGGGACAAAAATATGAGAAAATTTTGAATGTTATATATTATGCTAGTAAAACTCTTACTGAAACTCAAAGAAATTACACTACTACTGAAAAAGAGCTTTTAGCTACAGTATATGCCTTTGATAAATTTAGACCTTATCTTCTTGGTACCAAATGCATAGTTCATACTGATCATTCTGCTATTAAATATTTAATGTAAAAAAAAGATGCTAAACCTAGACTGATAAGATGGGTTTTATTTCTACAAGAATTTGATTTTCAAATAGTGGATAGAAAAGGAACTGACAACCAAAATGCTGATCATTTGTCTAGAATTAAGAATGATATTTTTATTGAAGAAAAGATAAATGAGAAATTTCCTGATGAACAGTTATATGTTATTCAAGGATGCCAAACAACTTGGTATGCGGATATAGTTAACTATTTAGTTAGCAATATTCTACCTTATGGATTGAATAACAAATATATTAAGAAATTTAAAAATGATGCTAAATCTTATATTTGGAAAAATCCTCATTTATTTGATTATGTAATTCGAAGATGTGTACCTTATGAAGAAACTTTTACTATTATTAAAAAATGTCATGATTCTGAATTTGGAAGACACTTTGGAGTAGATAAAACTGCATTTAAAATTTTAAATTCAGGATTTTATTGGCCTACCTTGTTCAAAGATGTGAGACAGTATGTTAAAACATGTGATCAATGTCAAAGGATGGGAAATATATCTAGGAAAGATGAAATGCCTTTAAACTATATATTGGAAGTTTAAATTTTTGATATATGGGGATTAGACTTTATGGGACCATTTGTACCATCATCTGGAAAGATTTATATTTTATTAGCAGTTGATTATGCTTCAAAGTAGATTGAAGCTGTAGCTTTACTTAACTGTGATTCCAAAAGTGTTTCGAAATTTTTAAAGAAAATGATTTTATCTAGATTTGGAAAGCCTAAAGTAATTATCACAGATGGTGGAAGTCATTTCAGAAACATAAGAATTCAATCATTATTAGAAAAATTTGGAATCAAACATAGAATTGCAACTGCTTATCACCCACAAACAAGTGGCATGGCTGAAGTATCAAACCGAGAAATTAAAAGAATTTTAGAGAAGACTGTTAATCCAAAAAGAACTGATTGGGGTCATATACTTGATTCTGCATTATGGGCTTATAGAACAGCTTATAAGACACCAATCAGAATGTCACCTTACTAATTAGTTTATGGTAAACATTGTCACTTACCTGTTGAACTTTAATATAAAGCTTATTGGGCGATAAAGGAGTTTAATTTTTATTTGAATACTGGAGGAGAAAAATGATTATCACAATTAAATGATATGGATGAAATAAGAAATGAGTCATATGAAAATGCAATGATTTATAAAGAGAAAATGAAGATATTACATGATAAAAAGATTTCAGGAAAAATATTCGAGCTTGGTCAAGAAGTATTATTATTTAATACTCGTTTAAGACTTTTTTCTGGAAAATTAAGATCTAAATGGATGTGACCATATATAATTGAGAAAGTATACCATTATGGAGCTGTGGATATTAAAGACCCCAAAACGGAAAAATTTTTTAAAGTTAACGGATTAAGACTGAAGCCTTATTTGGGAGAAATAAAAATGATTTATAAAGAGGCTTACGAGTTGAATATATCTGATTAAAGACTTAATTAGGTCAGGCTGACGACGTTAAACCAAGCACTTTGTGGGAGGCAACCCATAGTTATTTTTGTGTGTTTTTACATTTTTAATGTAAGGTTATGCCTCGGTCTTGACTAATTTTATATAACTTTAGAAAATTGGATGCTAACAAGTCTTTATTTACTTAAGCTATCTTGATGTATATAAAGTTTGGACTTTGGATCACTCCATTTTGTATGAGAGTAAAAAGGAGATCAAGTTAACCTTCATTGTTTTAATTACTGAGTTTATATTGATCATACCATTCTAATTTTCCTATTTTTGAGATAGAAACTTTGAGATTTGACGTTAGGCGAAACGGAGTCGAACATGGTTCCGGAGCCTAAGCGCCAAAATCTGGCGCCTAAGCGCCAGAGTAAACTATGTGTCGATGGGTCCGGTGCCTAGGCGCCAGATTTCGCGCCTAAGCGCCACAGTTACTGCGTCGTGTAAAATAAAAAATTTTCAGTTTTTGACATGATTTTCTTCTATAAACTGCCCCATCTTCTTCCCCAATCCCTAAGCAACCTTAGATACAACCTTTACACTTCATACTTGAGGAGATAAGAGAATTTTTTGAAGAAATGGAGAGAAGAAATCATGGAGAAGAGGCTAGAGATAAGTATTCTAAGGATCCTCAACCTTACTTCAATGGTTTCATTGCTGTTAGTTTGGAGAAGTTTTCGAGTCGTCTAGATAAGTTTGAAGCAGAATTCAAAAGCATTGGAGATCACCTCCATGAGATGTATCATCAAATCGAGCATCTGGAATGGCTGACAAAGCTTCAATTCGATCATCTAGTGGCCTATCAAGATGCTCAAGTGGAGATGTATGCGAAGAACAAATGGATCGACGAGAAAACGGCTACGGATTTTCTAAGGACGTTAGTGTTCTTCCCAAGTAGGACATTTAATCTTCATTGCGACGAAAATAGAAATTTCTAATTTGAAGATTAGATAGTAAATGTGGTTAGATCGAGACTTCATCTAGTGTGTCGTTGTATCGATTTGGTAAATCGATTGTGTTGTTTGTGTGTTTGTTTTATTGTTCAATATGTGTTGTATTTGCTTTGAAATTGTTTTGTTTAATTATTAGTAAGACTTGAATCTTATTATTGTACTTATCTGTATTGTATTGAGCCCGAAATTGAAGATTATGATTGGCATTCGAAGAGTCTGACTTAAACTTGTATTTAATTGATGGATTTAATTATAAAATTTTAAAATTTTTGGAAAATATTTTGGATGTTAGAAAGTAAAGCAATACTCTTATGTGAGTAATTAGAAGTTGAATTTGCGAGTTTTGGTGGAAAATTAATTTTTATAAAAATTATTTTTGTGAAAGGCGAGTCTGGCGCCTAGGCACCAGAATTCAGCGCCTAAGTGCTGGTTTGGGCTGCTACCCAAAAATCGGGATTTAAACCCCCAAAAGCCATGGACGACGCTTAAGCTTCAACCCCTTCCTCATTTTCGCCAAAATACACCCCTTAGATCCATCTTGAGGTCAAAACGTCACGTATTTGAGCCCGAAATCACTCGATTTCTTCATCTTAAGGTTAGATCTACCTTCTAATCCATTTATTTTTGATTTCTACCATGGATTTTCCTATTTTTGCTAAAAACTAAAATTTTGGAGAAAAATTTTGATTTTTAGAATTTATCCATGGATTTTCTTAACCATTTTATGTTTCTCAAGCTTAAAAGAGTTTAGATCTTTGATTCCTTTATCTATTTCTGTTTTCTTTCACGTTTAGATGGCACCTAAATCTAAGCGCGGAAAAGGACGAGAAAATTTCGATTGCAGCAAGTTCGCTACTGCGACAGCGCACATTCGTTATCATGAATTTGCGTCATCAAGGAAATTTATCTCGGAGTGCAGTTTTTACAATCCTGGAGAGATGATCGTGAACACGATCGTTGGACACAATTGGCAGTGATTCTGTTAATTCACTGCCGTTGTTGTTATTCCTGTTGTACGAGAGTTTTATGCCAACTTTATAGACGTGGAAGACTACAAAGTCTTCGTTAGAGGTGTCGGAGTGGGATTCACTCTGGAGTGGATCAATATTTTCTACGGCCTACCACCTACCATTGAGTGCTACTATTCTGGTCTATCTCCATCTGAAGGAGATTTGGAGATGATTATTGCATATATGACTTATGGCTCTGGAGCTTGGAAGATCAGAAATGAGAAACGCGTAAACTTTAAATCTTCTAAGCTGAATGGTATTTCAAAGGCCTGGCACTATTTTATTTCTGCTAGACTACTTTTTTCCAACCACCTAAGTGAAGTTACCAGAGATAGAGCTATTCTGAACTACTACATTCAGGAGAGGAAGCTGATAGATGTTGGCATCATTATCTATGATTCTGTGGAGTCTATTGCAAGATCCAATACTTTTGTGGGATTAGGATTCCCATCCTTGATATATTCTTTATGTGTGATCAATAGAGTTATTGCTGATATTTCAGAGGAGAAGCTGAAGACTACAAAGCCTATTGGGCAGGAGTGTTAGTATTTATGATCGTCTTCGCGGGAAGAGATCTACTACTCCTTCTACTTCTGTACCTACTCCAGGTAGAGCTTCTACTTTTAGACCTTCTACTTCTACTGCTGAGCCACCATCTAGTTTCTGGGAATCAATGCAAGATCAGTTTCTGGAGGAGCAGAATGAGTTATTTCTAACTCACTGCATTGTAGATATTATAGATAAAAAGATTGATCATCTATCTGAATATACCCAAAGGAAAAGTGATTATGATGCTGAGTAATCGAAGTCTTTAGTTAGATTCTTGAAGGGTGAGCATGATGTTCAGTTCCCTACCTGCCCTAGATTTTCACCGTATGTTGATCCAAAGGATGTGTAATTTTCTTTTGGTGATGATGATGATGAGGCTACAGATAGTGATTAGTTGTTTGATTTGCCTCTGGAGATGAGTTGATTCTGTTTTTAATTTTTTTCTTATTTGTTAGTACTAATTAGTTTGTTGTTAGTTAGTGTCGATTTGTTTAAGTAACTTTGTGTGGATTTTTTTTACGTTGAGACTGTTTTTAGAGTATCTAGTTTGATATGTGTTGAAGACTGAAATATGGATGAATTTTTTTTCATTTTCTATGGTAAATGTTTATTTCTATTTTCAGCCTACTGTTTAGTATTCTTATATAGTTATTGATGCTGTTTTGTTTCTGTTATTGTGATTAGTATAATCGTTTAATTTTGTTAATGATATAAAAATTGAGTCTGCTTACTTTTATATATGCTTCATTATTTCAGTAATATTCATAAAAAGCATGTGTAGAAGTAAATTTTTCTTTGTAGACTGTTTTTACATACTTATAAAAAATTTCCTTTTTAAAATTATGCCTTTCTTTCTCTCATACTTTAAAATGTTTCATGATATATCAAAACTTAAGTTTGGGGGAAGGGAAAATACATGCAAATTTAAATTTTATTTGTCCTTAAGTGCTAATATTTTCTAAAAAAATATTTACATAACATAAGGAATGAATAATCTATTTAAGATCACTTAAATTTTTTAAATTATAAATAATTTAGTAAACTTAACCAAAAATTTTAATAACTTTGATTGATTTTAAGAATAGAATTATTCAACTTAAAAAAGAGTAAGATTAATATTTTTTCCTATTCATGATAGAGATAATTGAATTATAGAAGTATTAAGAAATCAAGAATTATAACTTGAAAAATAAAAAGATTGAAAGTCTTTTTGAAAACTATTCATGTTATAGTAATTAAGTGAAAATGTATAAGTTTGAAAATATAAGTTAAGGATAGTGAAGTTTAAAACCATTAACAAGTTATCCAGATACAGTAATCCTCACTGTAAAAAAAAAAAAAAAAAAAGAGAAGAAGTGAGGAGAAGCTTGAGAAGATGCCTAATCAAAAATTGGCTTCACTTGAATTATCTTATAAAAAGAATACTAATTACATATTTTACTTAATTTTTATGCATGTATCTTTATTAGAAAATATTTTCATGAAGATCTTTTCTTGTAAATAATTTATGTGATCATAATATAATAAACTACAATTATTTTCGAAATGAATGAAAATTTTTTCGAATTCTTACAATTTGGTAGTTATATATTCTTTAAATTCTTAAAATTAAACTTAGTTAGTGAAATTTGGTTAATGATTTGCTAAAGCCTTTATAAAATCAAAAATTACAGGGAATCTTAAATATTTACCTTTATTCCAAATGTTATACATTTTATATAGTAAAAAGGGTTACTTGAGGACAAGTAACATTTAGGTTTGGGGGATTTTGATCCATGAAAAAAATACCTATTTTTATGCCTTGATTTTTATCAAATTTTTAAGGATACTATGCTTTAATGAAAGGTATTTTATGTTTGTGGATGTAGGTGATGCAAAAATGTTCAAAAAGGAAAAAAAATATGAAAAAGAATGAAAAAGGAGCATAAAGGAGCAAAAATGGAGCCAAAATGCAAAATTGCTAAAATAATGAGCCTGGCGCCTAGGCGCCATAATCCGGTGCCTAAGCGCCAGCTCAATAGCAAATCTGTGACGGTTTTTGTAACTACTTTGGACGGTTATTTTGACGGTTAGAACGTTTATTGGACCTTCTAGAAGATTGGCAGTTATTCTTGGATTATAGGGCATGTGATACATTGTATCAAGACGCTTGGAAATGGTTTGGATCGCCAAGAGGTGCGCTTCAAAGTGAAGAGGTGTGAAGAACTGGACACAGAGTCCGACGCCTAGGCGCCAGATGCCGGCGCCTAGGCGCCAGACACAATTTCTAGATAATTCATTGAATTTGGACAAATTTTGAAGAGATGCTTTAGGCAACCCTTGAAGCCTATAAATAGGAGGCCATTTCTACAGAAAGAGAGGCCCCAATCAAAGAGATAATTTTAAATATAGGGCCACAATTTTAGTTTACTTTCCTTCATAAATTAGTGAGTTTATTTTATTTAGAGTTTGTATTGAGAGTTTAGAAGAGTTGGTGCTTTTGAAGTCTATTTCACTTTTGAGTCAGGAGAAATTAGAGGTTTAGTTGGAGAAACACTTGAGATAAGTATTTGTAATTTGATTCAAAGTTTTATTTATAAGTTTTGTTATTTAAATTCAATGTATTTTGAGTAGTTACTTTACTTTCTCCTTTCAATTATGAAAAGATAAATAAGATAATATAAAATTCATTGGATAATTAAAAACTAAATATGTTTTAATATTGTCATGATATTAATACCAGATCTTAATTTACTATTTAAATTGGCCATTTAAATTGTTAAAATCTGTTGAAGAATTTTGAGACGTAGAAGGAGATGAATTCTTAACTAGTAGATATCACATGAATCCTTGGGTAATCTAAGGCCTTGTGTGGGTTAGTCAAGGTGAAGTGCAAATAAATAGGAAAATATTATTCAATGGGCGTAGAATTAATAAGTTTATAGAGTGACAGACTAAATTCTTTTAATTTGGTTTATAGAAGGGAATGGGTCACTAGTAGGGCCGACCATAGCCACCCTTGGACATCTAGTAGTGTGAGCCTAGATTAACCCATTCTACTAACAATACATCCAGACCTGATCTATAGATTAGCCAATGTTCTTTATACTATTGAGCGAAGGTAAAGAATTTCAATGCTTATATTTGGCACAATACCATAAATTTATAATCTCCACGAATATTACATTATTTAAAAAGTCTTGGATTAATTGGAAGGAAGAAAGTTCTTTGCTTATTATTATTTACATAACTCATTATTTTAGTACTGGTTTATTTCTACATTTAGTAAATTAAATTTTAAATTTATAACTTTAAATAAAATACATAAAAATAAAATTAAAATATTTAAAAATCTATAAACCTCCTCGTGGGATCGATATTGGGGTCTTTATTTAAAGCCCTATATTACTTGAAACGATACGTATACAAATTTATAGATTTTAAATAATTATTTTATTTTATTTTATTTATTTCTTTTATTGTCAAAATACAAAAATATAAAATACAAAAAAATTTTTAAAAGCAAAAAAAAGAAGAAGAGATTTTATTTCTTGCTATTTTATTTTACTTTTTATTTGCTTTTTATGCGTAGTTCTGGATCTGAAGGATTATTACCTTTAGACTCTGAATTAGAAAGAACTGTAAGAAGAATTAAAAAAGGAAAACAAATTCAAAAATATCAAGAGATGGGTAATTTACATAACAATTTATAGAATCCAATTGAAATTAATGAACAAAATGTTTACAAACCATTATGGGATTATGCTAACCCTACAGCTGATGAACTTCATACTAGTTTTCAAATACCTACTGTAGATGCTAATTATTTTGAGCTTAAACCGTCTATTATTCGAATGGTTCAAAATAATCAACTTGAGGGAACGCGAAATGAGGATCCAAATTTACACCTTGCTAGTTTTTTAGAACTTTGTGCTACCTTTAAATATAACAATGTTTCTAATGATGCTATTAGACTTATACTCTTTCCTTTCTCTTTTAGAGATAAATCAAAGATGTGACCGAACTTATTAGCAATATGTTATATTAAAACATGGGCTGAAATGGCACAAAAATTCCTTGCTAAATATTTTCCTCCTTCTAAAACTGCTAAATTAAGAAATGATATTACTTCGTTTAGTCAATTTGACGAGGAGATAATTTATGAAACATGGGAAAGATTTAAAGAACTATTAAGAAAGATTCCTCATTATGCTTTAACTGATTAGTTAATTATTCAAACATTTTATAACGGACTTATTGGATCTCTGAAATCAATAATTGATGCTGCTGCTGGAGCTTCTTTAATGGCTAAATCATTAGAAGAAGCTTATACTTTAATTGAAGAAATGACTAACAATAATTTTCAATGGCCTTCTGAAAGGGTTAATCCTAAAAGAACGGAAAGTATTCATGATAACAAAGCCTTACCTATCTTAGCTTCACAAGTGGCTGCAATATCTAAGAAATTAGATAATTTTGCTATCAATGTATCACATAACAACTCTGCTAATATTGAAGATTCTCAAACTATTGAAACGTTACAAGCTATTGCTAGTAAAAATAACCCTTATTCAAATTATTATAATCCTGGAAGGAAAAATCACCCTAATTTTAGCTGGAATAATTCACAACAACAATGGGGTAATAATTAATCTCATCCAAATGGAAATTAGAACAATCAAGTAAATTCAAACTATAAACCTCCTGGATTTAATAATCAACAGAAAAAATTATCTATAGAACAATTAATTTTACAATTGAGTAATCAATTACAAATCAAAACACTGTTATTCGTAATATTGAGAATCAAATGGGACAAATCCCTAATTTAATTAATTACAGACCTCCAGGGACACTTCCTAGTAATGTTGAAATCAACCCAAAAGAAACTAGAAAAGAACATGAACATGCTAAAGCTGTACAACTTTGAAGTGGAAAGGAATTAAAAGAAAGAATTCAGGATGAAATTGAAAATGAGATTGAGCTTGAAGAGATTGAAAAACCTGAAGAAACTCCTTCTCCCAGAAGAGATCAGACTGTTATTCCTATTAATGTGGAAGTTGAAAAACCACCACCACCTTTTCCTCAAAGACTAATAAATCAGAAGCTTGATCAACAATTTTCTAAGTTCATAGAAATTTTTAAGAAACTTACCATTAACATACCTTTTACTGAAGCTTTGGAACAGATGCCAACTTATGCAAAATTTATGAAGGATATTTTAAATAAGAAATGAAAATTTGAAGCTTTTGAAACTTTTGCATTAAGTAAAGAATGTAGTGCAATAATTCAAATAAAATTACCTTAGAAACTTAAAGATCCTGGAAGTTTCACTATACCTTGTGCTATTTGAGAAACATTTTGTGCAAAAGCCTTAAGTAATTTAAGAGCAAGTATTAATCTCATGCCAATTTCTATTTTTTGAAGGTTGAATTTAGGAGAGATTTCTCTCACCACTGTAACCCTTCAATTAGCTGATAGATCACTTACCCTAAAGGAGTTATAGAGGATGATCTTGTTAAAGTTGATAAATTTATTTCCCCTGTGGATTTCATTGTACTTGATATGGAAGAAGATAAAGAAAAACCTATTTTTTTAGGGAAACCATTTTTTGCTACCGGATGGGCTATGATTGAAGTGCAAAAAGGAGAATTAACTATGAGAATTAATGATCAAGAGATTAAATTCAATGTCCTTAAATCAATGAAGTACCCTGACAAATAAAAATGCTATCGAATGGACATTATTGATTATATAATTGAAAAACATTATCAAGAAAAATGTAAAGTTATTTCTGAAGAAAAAATTGAATTATTAACTGATGAAAATGAAGAACTAAAAGAAGAAGAATTATTTAAACAAACTCATTATATTAAAGATAACTGGGAAATTTTGGACATAACTCAAAATGATATACTTATACCTTCAATTAAAAAAGCCCCTGAACTGGAATTAAAAATGTTACCTGCACATTTAAAGTATGTTTTTCTTGGAAATTCATTAACTTTACCTATTATTATTTGTTCTAAACTAAGCTTAGATCAAGAAGAAAAATTAATAGGAGTGTTAAAGAATTATAAGAAAGCTTTTGGTTGGACTATTGCTGATATAAGAGGAATAAGCCCTTCCATTTGTATGCATAGGATTTTAATGGAAGAAGATTTTAAACCTACTATTGAACCTCAAAGAAGATTAAATCCTATCATGAAAGAGGTTGTTAAAAAAGAAATTTTAAAATGGTTAGATGCTGAATTTATTTATCCTATTACGGATAATCAATGGGTGAGTCCTATTCATTATGTTCAGAAGAAAGGAGGTGTAACTGTCATTGTCAATGATAAAAATGATCAAATTCTTATGAGATAAGTTATTGGATGGCGAATTTGCATTGATTATCGGAAATTAAATAACGCCACTAGAAAGGATCATTTTCCTTTACCTTTCTTGGATCAAATGCTTGATAAATTAGCTCGAAACTCATATTTCGGTTTTCTGGATGGATATTCTGGTTATCATAAATTACCTGTCGCTCTTGAGGACCAAGAGAAAACAACATTTACAAGTCCTTATGTAACATTTGCGTTTATAAGAATGCCTTTTGGTTATGTAATGCACCTGCAACTTTTCAAAGATATATGATGTCAATATTTAGTGATTTGATTGACAAAGAAATTGAAATATTTATGGACGATTTTTCAATTTTTGGAACTTCTTTTGAATCTTGTTTGGAAAATATTTCCAAAGTTCTGAAAAGATGTGAAGAAACAAACTTAGTTCTTAACTGGGAAAATGTCAATTTATGGACACAAAAGGCATTGTACTTGGTCACAAAATTTCACAAAAAGGGATGAAAGTTGATCAAGCAAAAGTGAAAATTATTGTCGAACTGCAACCACCTACTACTGTTACTGATGTGAGAAGTTTTCTAGGACATGCTGGATTTTACAGAAGATATATAAAGGATTTTTCCTAAATTGCTAAATCTCTTTGTCTTTTATTGGAAAAAGAAGCTAAATTTGAATTTAATGAAGACTGTGTTAATGCTTTCAATATTTTAAAAGAAAAATTAATAACTGCACCTATTATTATTTAACCTAATTAGAATAAACCTTTTGAATTAATGTGCGATGCAAGTGATTTTGTAATTGAGCAGTATTGGGAAAAAATATGAGAAAATTTTCAAAGTTATATATTATGCTAGTAAAACTCTTATTGAAACTCAAAGAAATTGCACTACTACTCAGAAAGAGCTTTTAGCTATAGTCTATGCCTTTGATAAATTTAGACCTTATCTTCTTGGTACCAAATGCATAGTTCATATTGATCATTCCGCTATTAAATACTTAATGTCAAAAAAGGATGCTAAGCCTAGACTGATAAGATGGGTTATACTTCTACAAGAATTTGATTTTTCAAATAGTTGATAGAAAAGGAACTGATAAACAAATTGCTGATCATTTATCTAGAATTAAGAATAATATAAATATTGAAGAAAATATAAATGAGAAATTTCCTGAAGAACAGTTATATGTTATTCAAAGATGCCAAACGCCTTGGTATGCGGATATAGTTAACTATTTAGTTAGCAATATTCTACCTTATGGATTGAATAACAAATATATTAAAATATTTAAAAATGATGCTAAATCTTATATTTGGAAAGATCCTCATTTATTTAAATTGGAAAGAGATTTTGTAATTCGAAGATGTGTACGTTTTGAAGAAACTTTTTTTATTATTCAAAAATTTCATGATTCCAAATTTGGAGGACACTTTAGAGTAGATAAAACTGCACTTAAAATTTTCAATTCAGGATTTTATTGGCCTACGTTGTTCAATGATGTGAGACGATATGTGAAAACATGTGATCAATGTCAAAGGTTGGGAAATATATCTAGGAAAGATAAAATTCCTTTAAACTACATATTGGAAGTTTAAATTTTTGATATATGGGGTTTAGACTTTATGGGACCATTTGTACCATCGTCTGGAAAGATTTATATTTTATTAGTAGCTGATTATGTTTCAAAGTGAATTGAAGCTGTAGCTTTACCTAATTGTGATTCCAAAAGTGTTTCGAAATTTTTAAAGAAAATGATTTTTTCAAGATTTGGAATGCCTAAGGTAATTATCACAGATGGTAGAAGTCATTTCAGTAATATAAGAATTCAATCATTACTAGAAAAATTTGGAATCAAATATAGAATTGCAACTGCTTATCACCCACAAACAAGTGGAATGACTGAAGTATCAAACAGAGAAATTAAAAAAATTTTATAGAAAATTGTTAATCCTAAAAGAACTGATTGGGTTGATAGACTTGATTCTGCATTATGGGCTTATAAAACAGCTTATAAGACACCAATTGGAATGTCACCTTATCGGTTAGTTTATGGTAAACATTGTCACTTACCTGTTGAACTTGAACATAAAGCTTATTGGGCGATAAAGGAGTTTAATGTTGATTTGAATACTGCAGGAGAAAAATGATTATTACAATTAAATTAGATGGATGAAATAAGAAATGAGTCATATGGAAATGGAGAAAATGAAGATATTACATGATAAAAAGATTTCAGGAAAAATATTAGAGCCTGGACAAGAAATATTATTATTTAATACTCATTTAAGACTTTTTCCTAGAAAATTAAGATCTAAATAGATGGGACCATATATAATTGAGAAAGTATACCATTATGGAGCTGTTGATATTAAAGACCCCAAAAAGGGAAAAATATTTAATGTTAACAGATTAAGACTAAAGCCTTATTTGGGAGACATAAAAAATGATTTATAAAGAGGCTTACGAGTTGACTACCTGATTAAAGACTTAATTAGGTCGGGCTGACGACGTTAGACCAAGCACTTTGTGGGAGGCAACCCATAGTTATTTTTATGTGTTTTTACATTTTTAATGTAAGGTTATGCCTTGGTCTTGACTAAATTTTATATAACCTTAGAAAATTGGATGCTAACAAGTCTTTATTGACTTAAGCTAACGATTATCTCGAAGTATATAAGTTTGGACATTGGATCACTCCATTTTGTATGTGAGTAAAAAGCAGATAAAGTTAACCTTCATTATGATTGTTTATAATTTAAGTTAATTTTAATTATTGAGTTTATATTGCTCTTACCATTATAATTTACGTATTTTTGAGATCGAAACATTGAAATTTGACGTTAGGAGAAATGGAGTAAAACATGGTTCCGGCGCCTAGGCACCGAAATCCGACGCCTAAGCGCCAGAGTAGATTGTTTATCGATGGGTCCGACGCCTAGTTGCCAGTTATGGTGCCTAAGCGCCACAGTTACTGGGTCGTGTAAAAACTGAAAATTTTTAGTTTTTCACATGATTTTCTCCTATAAACTACTCCATCTTCGTTCCCAATCCCTAAGAAATCATAGATACGACCTTTACACTTCATTCTTGAGGAGATAAGAGAAGATTTTGAAGAAATGGAGAGAAGAAATCATGGAGAAGAGGCTAGAGACAAGAGTTCAGAGGATCTTCAACCTTTCTTCAATGGTTTTATTGTTGTTAGTTTGGAGAAGTTTTCGAGTCGCCTGGATAAGTTTGAAGTGGAATTCAAAAGTATTAGAGATCACCTCCATAAGATGTATCGTCAAATCAAGCATCTGAAATGGCAGGAAAAGCTTCAATTCGATCATCTAGCGGCCTATCAAGACGCTTAAGTAGAGATGTATGTGAAGAATAAATGGATCGACTAGAAAACGGCTGCGGATTTTCCAAGGACGTTAGTATTCTTCCCAAGTAGGCTGAGTAATCTGCATTGCGACAAGAGTGGAATTTTCAAATTTGGAGATTAGATAGTAAATGTGGTTAGATCAAGACTTATCTAGTGTGTCGTTGCATAGATTTGGTAAATCAAATGTGTTGTTTGTGTGTTTTATTTATTGTTCAAAGTGTGTTGTATTTGCTTTGAAATTATGTTGTTTTATTGTTTGTTAAGACTTGAATCTTATTATTATACTTATCTGTAATGTATTGAGCCCGAATTTGAAGATTATGAATGGAATTAGAAGAATTTGACTTAAACTTATGTTTAATTGGTGGATTTAATTTATAATTTTTAAAAATTTTTAGAAAATATTTTGGAAGTTGGAAACTGAAGCAGTACTCTTATATGAGTAATTGAAAGTTGAAGTTGTAAGTTTTCGTGGAAAATTAAATTTTTAAAATGATTTTTGTGAATGGCGAGTCTGGGGTCTAGGCGCCAGAGGTCCGCGCCTAGGCGCCAATTCGGCCTGCTAACAAAAAATCAGGATTTAAACCCTCATTAGCCATTGCTAACGCCTAAGCTTCATCCCCTTCCTCTTTTTCGCAAAAACCTACCCCCTAGATCCATCTAGAGGCCAAATCTTTACATTTTTTTGCCCGAAATCACTTGATTTCTTCATCTTAAGTTCATATCTACCTTCTAATCCATTTATTTTTTATTTCTACCATGAATTTTCCTATTTTTTGCTAAAAACTGAAATTTTGGAGAAAAATTTTGATTTTTAGAAAATTTTCCATGGATTTTTAAACTCATTTTAAGTTTCTCAATCTTAAAAGAGTTTATTTATTTGATTCCTTAATTTATTAGTATTTTCTTTCACGTTTAGATGGCACCTAAATCTAAGTGCGGAAAAGAACGAGAAAATTTCGATCACAGCAAGTTCGCTACTCCAGCGGCGCACTATCATTACCATGAATTTGCGACATCAAGGAGATTTATCTCGGAGTGCAGTTTTTACAGTCATGGAGAGATGATCGAGAACACGATCGTTGCACACAACTGACAGCGATTCTGTTATTTCACTGCCGTTACTGTTATTCCTATTGTACGAGAATTTTACGCCAACTTTATGGATGCGGAAGAATATGAAGTCTTCATTAAAGGTGTCAGAGTGGGATTCACTCCGGAGCGGATCAATATTTTCTAAGGTCTACCACCTACTGTCGAGTGCTACTATTCTGGTTTATCTCCATCTGAAGGAGATCTGGAGATGGTCATTGCATATCTCACTCACGGCACTGTAGCTTGGAAGATCCGGAATGACAAACTGGTAAACATTAAATCTTCTAAGATGAATGGTATTTCAAAGGCCTGGAACTATTTTATTTTTGCTAGAATACTTCCTTCCAACCACCTGAGTGAAGTTACCAGAGATAGAGCTACCTGACTACTGCATTCAGGAAAGGAAGTCGATTGATGATGGCAGCATTATCTATGATTTTATAGAATCAACTGCACGATCCAGCACTTTTGTGGGATAAGGATTCCCATCTTTGATATATTCTTTATGCGTGAGCGATGAAGTTGTTGCTGATATTTCCGAGGAGAAGCTGAATACTACAAAGCCTATTGGGCAGGAGAGTGTTAGTATTTATGATCGTCTTTGTGGGAAGAGATCTACTGCTCCTTCTACTTCTATACCTACTCCAGGTAGTGCTTCTACATCTAGACCTTCTACTTCTGCTACACCACCACCTAGTTTTTGGGAAACTATGGATGAGAGGTATTTAGAGATGTAGAATGTGTTACATTTAGCTCTTTTTCGTATAGATATGATCGATGCGAAATATGATCATCTTGCTGATTTTACCCATAGGAAGAGCAATTATGATGCTGATTATGATGAAGCTCATGTTAGATTTTTGAAGGGAGAACAGTCTGTTCAGTTCCCTACTTGTCCTAGATTCACACCTTGTGATCCGAAGAAGACTGAGGATTTTTCCTTTGGTGTCGATGATGATGATGATGAGGAGACTGCGAGTGATGATTAGATTGTCAAGATTATGTTCTTGTTTTATTTGTCTGAGTGTTAGACTTAGTAGTATGATTGGTTTATGTTTGTTTGATGTTTTGATAATGTTAGCTGTACTGATGATTGTCGTACTATTTAGTTATTATTGTTGTTTTGTTTTTGTTATTGTGATTAGTATAGTCGTTTAATTTAGCTACTGATATAAAAATTGAACCTGCTTACTTTTATATATACTTCATTATTTCAGTGATATTCATAAAAGGCATGTGTAGAAGTAAATTTTTCTTCGTAGACTGTTTTTACATACTTATAAAATTCCTTTTTAAATTATGCCTTTCTTTCTCTCATACTTTAAAATTTTTCATGATATACCAAAACTTAAGTTTGGGGGAAGGGAAAATACATGCAAATTTAAATTTTATTTGTCCTTAAGTGCTAATATTTTCTCTATATATATATATATATATATATATATATATATATATATATATATATATATATATTTATATATATATACATATATATATATATTAACATAACATATAGAATGAAAAATCTATTTAAGATCACTTAATTTTTTTTGAAATTAAAAATAATTTTGTTGACTTAACCAAAATTTTAATAACTTTGATTGATTTTAAGAATAGAATTATTCAACTTAAAGAAGAGTAAGATTAAGAATTTTTTCTATTCATGGTAGAGATAATTTAATTTTAGAAGTATTAAGAAATCAAGAATTATAACTTGAAAAAGAAAAAGATTGAAATTTTTTTTGAAAACTATTCACGTTATAATAATTAAGTGAACATGTATAAGTTTGTAAATATAAGTTAAGGATAGTGAAGTTTAAAATCATTAACAGGCTATCCAGATACAATAATCCTCACTGTGCAAAAAAAAGAGGAGAAGCTTGAGGAGATGCCTAATCAAAAATTGGCTTCACTTGAATTATCTTATAAAAAGAAAACTAATTACATATTTTACTTAATTTTTATGCATGCATCTTTATTAGAAAAGATTTTCATAAAGATCTTTTTCTTGTAAATAATTTATGTGATCTTAAAATAATAAACAAGAATTATTTTCGAAACGAATGAAAAATTTTGAAGTCTTACGATTTGGTAGTTAAATATTCTTTAAATTCTTAAAATTAAACATAGTTAGTGAAAATTGGTTAATGATTTACAAAAGCCTTTATAAAATAAAAAATTACAAGGAATCTTAAATATTTACATTTTATTCCAAATGTTATACATTTTATATAGTAAAAAGGGTTACTTGAGGACAAGTAACATTTAAGTTTGGGGGATTTTCGATCCATGAAAAAAGTACTTATTTTTATGCCTTGATTTTTTTAAAATTTAAAGAATATTATGTTTTAATGAAAGGTATTTTTTATGTTTTTTGATGCAGGTGATGTAAAAATGTTCAAAAAGAATAAAAGATGAAAAAGGAGCAAAAAGGAGAAAAAATGGAGCCAAAATGCAAAATTGCAAAAATAATGAGTTTGGCGCCTAGGCGCCAGAATCCGGCTCCAGAATCTGACGTCTAAGCGCCAGCTCGATACCAAAACTGTTACGATTTTGTAACTACTTTGTGCAGTTAATTTGATGGTTAGAGCGGTTCTTGGACCTTCTAGAAAATTGGCAGTTATTCTTGGATTGTAGGGCATGTGATACATTGTATCAAGACGCTTGGAAACGGTTTTGATCGCAAAGAGGGGCGATCTAAAGTGAAGAGGTGCGAAGAACTGGACGTGGAGTCCGGCGCCTAGGTGCCAGACACAATTTCTAGAAGATTCATTGAACTTGGACACATTTTGAAGAGATGCTTTAGGCAACCCTTGAAGCTCATAAATAGGAGGCCATTTCTACAGAAAGAAAGGCCCCAGTCAGGGAGATAATTTTAAATATAGGGCCACACTTTTAGTTTAATTTCCTTCATAAATTAGTGAGTTTATTTTATTTAGAGTTTATATTGAGAGTTTGGAAGAGTTGGTGCTTTTGAAGTTTATTTCACTTTGAAGTCAGGAGCAATCAGAGGTTTAGTTGGAGAAACACTTGAGATAAGTATTTGTAATTTCATTCAAAGTTTTATTTATATGTTTTGTTATTTATATTCTATGTATTCTTAGTAGTTACTTTACTTTCTCCTTTCAATTATGAAAAGATAAATAAGATAATATAAAATTCGTTGGAGAATTAAAAACTAAATATGTTTTAATATTGTGAAGATATTAATACCGGATCTTAATTTACTATTTAAATTGGTCATTTAAATTGTTATAATCTGTTGAAGAATTTTGAGACGTAGAAGGTGATGAATTCTTAACTAGTAGATATCACATGAATCCTTGGGTAATCGAAGGCCTTGTGCGGGTTAGTCAAGGTGAAGTGCAAATAAATAAGAAAATATTATTCAATGGGCATAGATTTAATAATTTTTTAGAGTGACAGACTAAATTCTTTTAATTTGGTTTATAGAAAGGGAACGGGTCACTAGTAGGGCCGACCATAGCCACCCTTGGACATCTAGTAGTGTGATCCTAGATTAACCCATTTTATTAACAATACATACAGACCTGATCTATAGATTAGCCAATGTTCTTTTTGTTATTGAGCGAAGGTAAAGAATAGGAATGCTTCTATTTGGCCCAATACCATAAATTTATATTCTTCACGAATATTATATTATCTAAAAAGTCTTGGATTAATAGGAAGGAAGAAAGTTGTTTGCTTATTATTATTTACACACTCATTATTTTGGTACTGCTTTATTTCTGCATTTAGTAAATTAAATATTAAATTTATAACTCTAAAAGAAATACATAAAAATAAAATTAAAATATTTAAAAATCTATAGACCTCCTTGTGGGATCGATACTGGGGTCTTTATTTAAAGCCCTATATTACTAGAAACGATACATATACTTGCGTAGTACCTCTAGTGTGTAAAATATTTTTCATAAAATTATATTTATATACACTAGCCGCTATTATTATTTGGGTTAAATTATTGGCTATAACATATTTTTGGAAGCATAAATTACTGTGTTATTTGCGGTCGGGTCACCTCGCCAAGACACCTCATCTCAAAGTGTCAACTTTTAAGAGAAAAGTGTGGTTACCGAAAGGTGTTGTACCAGTGCATTCTGAAAGGTCTATTGACCACAAAATGGATCAAGAGTCTGATATTGTTGTTTCCACTACTGTCGTTGCTTCTGAATTAGTTGTAGAGAAAAGTGGCATTCCAGGGAAGCCTACAAATTTAAAATTGACTAAAAAGAAAATAGTTGATGATAAAGTTCGAAGGTTTCGAGCAGAAATTTCTGAGTTAGCCAAACAACGAGGATTGGATATTGATGGTGAGGATTACTTCCTGTCAGATTACCAGAACAAAGAATTCATGGAAATTAATATGGTTGAAACTCGGTCTAAGTCATCTGCGCGTGATGCTTCTAGTGAGGAGAACATTGCAGATGAGCTTTGGAGGACCATCTTGACAAGAGATGAGCAGATTAGTCGTCTGCAGAAGAAACTGGAGGAGATGACCGCTGCTATGACTGCCATGGCTATACTCCATGGGAAATCACAGTCAAGACCCACAACGTCTCCTGAAATTAACCAACCTGAGATCATACACATCGCCAAAGAGAGAAGAGAATTTGGTTCAGCCAATGAAGACGAGCCACCGAGAAGAGATCCAACTCTGAGCCCGCTAGAAAAGGACATTAAATAGTGTTTGAACAATAAGTTCGGGAAGCCTTGGCTCAGTCCAAAGGTGGAGCATCAGTTACAAAGGTTAGACCTTACCCGGAGGAGTTCGATGTCGTGCCTTACCCCAAAGGCTTTGTGCTCCCAAATTTTAAGACGTTTGAAGGGACATGAAATATTTGCCAGCACATAGCACACTTCATAGCTAGTTGTTGCAACACAAGAGGAAGTAAAGCTCTGTTGTTCAGTTAGTTTGTCAGCAGCCTGACAAGAATAAAGTTCGATTGGTATGTCGAGCTTCCCAATGGATCAGTATAGACTTCTGCAGAAATTGAAAACATTTTGTGAAAAGATTTTTCGGTGCCCTGCCTCGCATCATGTTACCATAAATGATCTCATCGTGGAGCGGCAGAAGCCCGACGAGACTTTGGTTGACTACATTCTGAGATGGAGAAACTTAATCATGAAAAGTGAACCTCAGCTACAAGAACAGCACTCGATAGAGATACTACTCAAGAGTATCCATGTTCTGGTAGCCTTCATGCTCATGGGTCTCACCATCAAGTTCTTAGAGAAGCTACTCAGCAAGGCCAGCAGCATACAAGAAGAAGTCAAGCACATGGAGTCTGCAGAAAAGACAGAGAAAACAAAACCTGCTAAAGAATATGAGAAGAGATGTAGCATAGTGGCAACGATCGAAAAAGGAAAGCAGCCAATGAGGATTCAGCTTGACTAGTTGCCACAGCAGCACAGTCAGTTTCCTCAGTACAGTTAGCCTCAACAGTCTGGTCACCAGTAGAGGTCATACAGGATAGATGGATGACAGAGTCCGACAATGTCAGAACGGCTACGTAGGAACTACTCTTTCAAAGACGATGCCGTATCAAAGATGTTCATGAGTTTAAGGAAAAACCCGAGTTCAGATTGCCCGAGCCGAAGAAGCCAGAAGAGATGGATAAGAAGGATCAGCTTAACTTCTGCCTCTACCACCGGATGCTCAGACACAGTATAGAAAGCTGCTTTAGTTTCAAGGATTGGCTCGAGCTGAATTACAAAGAAAGGAATAAAACAAAACTAAAGGAATACTTGAAAGAACCTGAAAGAGGTTCTATAAATGTGATTTCAACCAAGCCAATCTCTGTTATTGATCCATATACCGACAAAGGCGGATGAAGCACAATTTGGAATGAGCTCAAGAAAGTCCCAGACTACATCTAGTTTACTGCAAAGAAAGCTGCACTCCGGAGCCTACCACAAGCCCAATCCAAGATTAAAGCTTTGTTAAGGATGCCACCGTGACAAGAAAGGTGAAAGAAGCAGATCGTGCATGAAATTAAGGACGATAGCGCGAAACATAGCATAGAGGCTGCCCCTATTAGATTGGTTCTTTCGGATTCGGGGCTGAAACCCCTAACTTTGTACCATTATCTTTACAACCCTCCAATGTCTCAAAATGATAATAGAAATGATGTTGGCTACGTTTTTACTGTCTCTAGTGATGACGTAACTAATCATAACCTCTCTAATCCCAATTTCTATTCCCAAAATGATTGTCAAATCATGATTTTTCCCAACGAGAATGTTGACGAAAATGAAAAAGATGTCGATAGCACTGGCTAAGACGACACTGGAAGTGAGGAGCCAGTCCTCGAATGCAAAGGAACTCCACTTACCATTAATATGGGCTTTCCCGATACGAAAGAGCCACATGCAGTAATAGAAGGATCTCTGGGTCCTGAAGTAGAAGAAATAATAGAAGTACATTTAAGAAGTGGCAATGTGCTACTTCTAAGGACAACTCTAATGGATAAAGGAAAACAGAGGATTACTCAAAAAGAAGTATCTCAAGCAACAGAAGAAGTACAAGTTTGAAACGAAATTGAAGATTCAAACAAAGTGGTTTACAACATGCTAGCTCAACTCAGGAAAATGTTAGCCAAACTAAGCATTTATGATGCTCTGAACTTGTCAAAGGAGATGAGGGAAAATCTGATCAAGGGTCTACTTGATCCTGATATTTGCTTAGCACAGTTAGTTCGCACGTCCTCAAATGGAGTTTGCACTTTGAAAGAACAGTCTGACGTAACCTTCATCGATAAAGATTTGCTACTCGGGACAGCCGATAACAACCGTCCGTTCTACATTTCCATCATCATCGACAGGTTCGTACTTTCTAGAGTGTTAGTAGATTCCGGGGTGTCGCTCAACATAATGAGTCTTCGGACACTAGCCTACTTGAACATCAAAGCTTGAGAGCTTTCTATGGATAAAATGATGCTAAGAGGATTCAACCAGAAAGAAGAAAGAGCCCTCAGATCTGTAACGCTGCAAATGAAAGTTGAAAATCTAGTAAAAACTGCAAAATTCCATGTCATCAATGCGGATACATCGTTCAATACTCTGCTTAGTCGGCCGTGGCTTTACAGTACAATATGGTTCTATTGTCGTTTCACCAATGCATCAGGTACTACAAGGATGGACAAGAACATTGCATTAAAGGAGATTTACAACCATTCTTATTACATGAAGTTAGCAACATGAAAACGCCACCTACTACGCTCCAAAAAAAAACAATACTTTTAAGAGAAATTGTGACAAGTAAAGTTGAAGATTCAGAAGAACTTTGAGGACAGAACCATACAACTCCAGTTCAACGATCTCCCATCACTCCTTCGCAACAACTTGGTGGAGGTTCTTTTAGCCCACGCATCCGAAGTCAAGGCCGGGGACGTGGTCGAAGAAGAACTCACCAGATTGTTGAACGGACAAAGCAGGCGAAAAGCATTGATGTAGAAGGAAGCTCCGAAGAAGATAAAGAAATAATGAAGATATGTCAGAAGAAGCCTCAATTCGATATTTCTACGGATGACAAAGAAAGAGATGAATATGAATCAAAGTATAATTAGATTAATCATTATGTTCAAGCCACGACCCTAACTCCCATCCATTCTCAAAAGATTGAGAGTATGAAAGTCAAGGAAGTCCATAATGATGGTTTTAAACCAATTAAGTTTTATAAAGCTTCTCCTTCTACCTCTAAACCTTGTATAATTCTCAAATAAAATAACTCTAATGAATTAATAGAATTACCTTTTGGTTACTTTTTGCCATGTGTACAAAAAATAATTTAACAAGGATATGTGCCAAAGCAAATGCCTAAAGATAAGTTACAATTGTTCAAAAAATTATGGAATACAAAAAGGAAAAAGAACTCAACTCAAAAGAAGGTCTTGGGTTCGTTACGATCAGAACTGTCGATGACTTGGGATTTTGCATGGTTGTTACTAGTCAACTAGAAGAAGATTGTCTGGACATCCGAGATAAATACGAAGATCAACCTATAGAAAGAGTCTCCGTCGGAGTTCGAAGAAGAATTCAAATCAACTGTGGATGAATTAAAAGAAATCAATCTCGGAGCTGAGGAGCAACCCCGACTTACTTTCATAAGTTTGTCGCTTAACAAATAAGATGTTACAAAATTGGTCAAGTTATTGTCAGAATTTTAAGATTGCTTCGCTTGGAGCAATGATGAAATTCCTGAATTATCTACAGATGTTGCATTTCATCGACTAGGAGTGAATCAAAATACAACACCACTGAAGCAAGCCCCTTGGAGAATGCTCCTCGAAATTGAACAGCAAGTTACGACATAAATTAAGAAATTAATAGACGCTAACTTTGTTTGAGAAGAACAATATCTGATATGGTTAGCCAAAGTCGTGCCAGTAAAGAAGAAAAATTGACAAATCTGAGTAAGTGTCAACTTCAGGGATTTAAATAAAGCGTGTCCAAAGAATGAATTCCCGTTATTGAAACCGGAATTAATGGTGGACATTGCATCGTCACATGAAAATTTCTCCTTCATGGATGAATCATCAGGATACAATCAAATCAAGATGGCTACAAAAAATGCAACGCTTACAACATTCAGAACTCTGATCAGTATTTACTGCTACACCGTGATGCCATTCGGTTTAAAGAACGCAGGGGCAACTTACCAAAGAACAATGACAAAAATCTTCGATGACCTCATTCACAACCAAGTGGAATGCTACATGGACGATTTTGTGATTAAGAGCAAAGTAAAGGAAAACCACCCAAATGATTTGAGGATCGTATTTGAATGATTAAGACAATAAAATCTAAAGATAAATCCCTTAAAGTGCACTTTTGGTGTTACCTTTAGGAAATTTCTAGGATTCGTTATCCGTCATAGGGGAATCAAAATCAAACTATAGAAAATTAAACCTATCTTAGAAATGCCTCCTCCTAAAGCCTTGAAACAATTTCAATCTTTTCAAGGAAAATTGGCATATCTAAGATGCTTCATATCTAATATGTCAGGACGGTGTCTATCCTTTTCAAATTTACTTTGAAAGGATGCCAAATTTGTTTAGGGAGAGCCGTATCAACAAGTTTTCGAAGATATTATATGATATTTAACGACACCTCCAATTTTAGCAGCCCCTATCCCGGGTAGACCATTGATACATTATATCGCGACCTTAAAAGAGTCTCTCGAGGCACTACTTACCCAAGTCAATGACAAGGTTAAAGAGAACATGCTCTACTACCTGAGTCGATGTGTAATACTGGCAGAAGTAAAGTATCCTCCACTTGAGAAACATTGTATAACTTTGGTCTTTGCTGCACAGAAGCTTAGAAATTACATGTTGTTTCATAAGGTCAACCTAATTTCTAAAGATAATCCGTTCCAATATTTGATGACCAGACCAACACTTTCAAACACTGAGCAAGGTGGTCTATGATACTATTGCAATTTGACATAACTTGTGCCCCTTGGCGCTATCAAAGGGCAGATGTCGGCATATTTTTAGGTTATGTGTTTTATTTTGAAAAGGGAGTCGCCTACGGAAATTGTCGGCGAATTTTTAATTTAATTTAAATAAATAATTTGAAAAGTAGTATTTTATTTTGAAAATAATTTTAAATTTGAAATTTTTAAAATATGAAATCAAACTGATCTCACATCCCGAATAGTTTATATAAACGAGCACCGCATCACAAACCGTGTATCTATCCCGAAGAATAGACACACTGCTTGATGATGGGGCTCGATTAAATAAACTAGAAAGGTTTGTGACATCCGTTTGGTCTGCGAACCAATTTTATAAGCCGACAAATTCCCCTGCTTAATATAAATGAATTAAGCAGGGTTTATATTACACGGGTTCTTTAAAATTCCCTATAAGGGCAAGCCCACATAGTTAATTACATCCTAAGTGATGGGAATCACCTAAGAAAACTCTCGATAATAATCAATAATTCTGCTCTCAAGAATTTCAAAGTTTAAGTTTTCAAAGAATTGAATTTTTGAATCTCAATAGGGAATGGACCAAGTTTGGAACATTTTGTTTTGGAAATTCAAAGGAAGAAAAGTAGGAGAAATTACGGATTCGAAGCGGACTTCGGTAATTTCCCGACTATCCTATTGTTTGGCTTGGATTTAGGAAAGTCCTAATGTTTATTTAATGTTTTAATCTTGCCAATTTTAGTTAATTAGGGCTTATATTTATATGATAAAATCATACAAATAGCCTGGAAGATGTGAGGGTTTATGTCGTATCGGACGACTACCTCGGAGTCCTAAGACCGGTTAGGGCTTAATTTGCAATGCAAATGCCTAACGAAGAGTTGAGGATTTATGTTGCACTAGGCAAACTACCTCGAAGTCCTATGGCTTTGTTGTTTAATTCTAGGAAAGTTTTGCTGATGTCGACACAGGTTTTGCGACGACGATGGCCGTCGCTGCCCACCATGCTCCGAGCTCCTTGTCGTTGCGGAGGTTTAGTTTTAGAAATCATAAATCAAGGGATGAGAAAAGTGTTTTGGTTTAGAGAAGTCTTAATTTCCAAGTGTTTTTTGTGTTTTAATTAAAACAAATCTTAAAGTTGATTAAACAGAACCGATTAAGATCCCACGGTTCCGTCATCCCGGCACCGTTATTTTCATCGAATTCACTTAGTCCAGATGAATTTGCTAAACTCAACTAAATGAGTTCCACACTTTCATTTAGACCGTGGGAAATCCCGTTAGCAACACGTGGGTTATATCATCCGAGGTATTCCCGATCATTCAATGAGACGTTTTAATTTAGTTGTAGTTGTAGTTTTGTTGTTACGTTTGTGATTAAATTTTGAGTTGTCTTATATTTTGAAATGTTGTGGAGGTGAATTTTATCTTGTAGTGTCTTTTAATTTAGTTATGGGTTTCAGTTTTGGTTTCACGTCCTAAAGGTGTGGGTTTTCATGCAACTGTTGTTTATCATGCAAGAAAAATAAGTGCGATGCAATTAAATAAGTTGCCGTAAAGTAAATCGCAATAAAGTAAAAGCGTACCTGGAGGGTCTTCCCGTCATTCCAAGCTGCACTTAAAACACAGTTAGAATATTTAAGCAAGTTCCTAGGTAAAGCTAAGGGAAGGGTTATGGTTTTCTACCAAGTTCCTAATCCTATAGCTAGTCATTTCCTATGACGTCTAGGTTCTTTGTGTTTTTAGTTTGAAGACGATTTTCTTCATCAAAGAACGACTAAGTTCAATTGTTCTTATAAGTATCCTATCATATTGAGGAAGTGCTTAAGAAGAGTCTTAAACATCTTTTCAATATTCTTAGGATTGTTTTAAGTCCAAATGAATTTAATTGTGTAAGTGAATCGATCGTCCGAGGTTTTCAATTTTTGTTAACCTGCTCAGTGAACTAGGACATTTGAATATCTTATAAGTGAAGTAACACTTCATTTTATATTCTGTTTAGGAGTTATGACAACTAAAGCTCTTGAGGGTAAATTGGTGTTCAAATGGTTTGTGATTCAAATTTAAGTTCAAATTAATGATTTAAGTTTGGAATAGTGTTCAAGTTATCTTAGATTTATTTCTTCATGCCTTAAGTGATGTTATTTAATTCAACTTAATTCAATTTAATTTGATTTGATTTAATTTTTAATTTAATTTAATTTAATTTAATTTAATTTAATTTAACTTAATTTAATTTAATTTATTTAATTTAATTTAATTTATTTATTTAATTTAATTTAATTTAATTTAATTTATTTAATTCATTTAATTTAATTTAATTTGTTTATTTAATTTAATTTAATTTAATTTAATTTAATTCAACTTTTAATCTTAATTTAATTTAATTTAATTTTAATTTAATTTACTTAATTTAATTTAATTTTTAATTTAATTTAATTTAATTTTAATTGAAATTTTTGAAAGAGTTTAATGATTTAATTTTAGTTTAATGATTAAGTCTTTTAATATTTTAAATTTGAGTTATCATTTTAGTTAAGAGTTGAATATTAATGAGATGATTAATTTAGGGATTTTTTTAAATTAAAGAATAAATCTCTTCCTAATAATATCCCTATTTTAATAGTTCCGATTTTATTATTCTTCCAAATTTAATCAATTATTTAATTAAGGTTTAATCATTTTAAATTGCTCAATGGGTTTCTACCCTTTAATTATTTAAATTTCAATCATCCAAATCAGATTAGGATCAAATATTTTACTTGTTAAATTTTTTTATTAAACCTAAAGTTTTAATTAAGGGTTAAAATTTTAATTACTATTTTCCCCTTTAAGCTTAACAATTTCATAACTCACTAAATTGAACTCAAATGAACTTGAAATTTTTATGTGCCTTCACTTATGTGTCAATAAAGACATGAGAGGAGAAAATGTGATTTTTCTGTATTTAATTTATTTATATAATTATTTTTAGTAGAAAATAGAGATTTTCAAGGAAAATTTGATAACATGACCAAGGAAAAGTTTCTGTCCTTAAGAAAATTAGGGGACATTCCTAATGACCAGAGGACCACTTGGACTAAATTTTGTGATTTTTTGAATTATATTTTATTTATTAGAATTATTTTAAGTTTTAGAGTATTAATTAATTTAACAATAAAATAAATGTTGAAAAATGAATTTTATATTTTTCAAAAATCTCTCTGACATCAAAGAAATCAGAGAATCAAATTTTGCAATTTTCTGATTTTTATATGATTTATTATAATTATTTTAGTGAAAATGCTAGAAAATACATTTTTTTAATTTTAAAATCACCCTAGAGCTTTAAAATTTAATATCTCACTAAATAGACCTAGGAAAAATATGGGATTTGTTCCTAAGTGATTAAAATTCAAAATGTGACATTTTGGTGAATTTTATTATTTTTGTGATTTTTATTATTTTTTTAATTATTGAAAATATTAAAATAATATTAAAAATTAAATTTTTTAGAAAATCGAAATTTTAATTTTCTTAAACTCCCCTGATATCAGAGAGACTCCAAAACCAATTTGGTGAATTTTTGAAAGATATTTTGAAAGTTATGAATTTTTAAATTTTAAAATGACTAAGTGGCTTAATCGACCCGATTAATAGGGCTAACCAAGTCCAATTGACTTCAAACTTTTATAGTGGGTTCCTCCGATCCTAAAGGTCAGTGGAGAATTGATTTCAAGTCAATTTGATGTATGGTTAGCTCTAATTAATTAGAGACCTATTTTGAGTGTTTAAGCCAATTAGGGTTGTCTAAAATGAACTAACTCAAAACCTATTTTTCCTAGGGTTCTCTGGTCATAAGAAACATCACCAAATTTTCTTAGAATTTATTACACAACATGCTATTTATTGGAATTAAAATACTCAAAACAGTGACATGAATTTGAAAAATCAATAACTCTTCATAGGGATGGCCTCCGACTTTGGAAAATTCGGGGAATGTTCCCAAATTCGGAGGCTTCAAAAGTCCTATGGTCTCATGCCATGGTGAATTGTATGAATGCATGGAGAATTAAATGTATGCAGAGAGTAAATAAATTACTAAAAATAAAATACTTGATGAAATTAAATGATTTCTTTTCCACATTATTCTCCTCTCGTTCACTGAGCGAGAGGGTATTTTTCTTTTATTTTTCGATTTTTCTACACAAAGTTATGAATTTTCCAAGTTTAGGGAATTAAATAAATAGAAAAATACCCTATTTTTCTATTTATCCACGCGGCGCCAGCGCATCCTCGGCATCTCCGAACTCACACCCGTCGCGCTCCCATTCGACGCCGCCATCTGAATCAGCAGCCCGGGCCCCGCGGTTCTCGTACCGTCTCCTGGTCCGGCGCCATCTGAGCCGTCCGTCCGCGCGTGTATTAAATGGACGGCATCCGTTCATCGTCCCCGAGCGTCGTCGCCCGAGAGCCGTCCACACTAAATCTCACAGATCTCACTCGATACTCGACGGATTTTTATGTTCTTATGCTCTATGGATTCGTCTTGAAGAGACGAACACATCTATACGGTTATCATGCATTGAAATTAAGGCATTTGAAATGGAGAATCTCCGGAAGCTCGGGATGAAGAATTAGTTCATACCTTTGCTCGGAGAAGTGTGGCTTCGATCCGAGAGTTGTTGCACCTTCGATTGGATCTCGACGAAGCTCCGGATGAAGTCTCTCGAGTGCGGTGAATTGTCTAGATGTGATTTCGACCAAGCCCGATCACAAAGCTTGGAGGCTGGAGCAAGCCGGGTGGCCTGGAGATGGGGCTTTTGCTGGTGGACACCTTCCCTCGGTCGCAGTGAAGGTGTAGAACCAATCAATTTGGGGATTGGCTCACTGTGGAGAAGTGTCCTGGTTTTGGGTGGAATTTCGACTACGAAATTGAGCTCGCGGAGGAGAAATGGCGGGGGATCTCACTCGGGGATCAAGTGCTCTGTGTATGGGGAGGAGTACGGAACAATTTTGGCGGAGCTTCGGTAAGGTGCGGTTCGAGCACCTCTTCATGGCCGAGAGGGTGAGGGGTTTAAATAGGAGAGGCTGGAGGGCCTCCCGGGGGAGTTGAGGGCGGGATCGAGTTGCTCTTGGCATGTGAAGAACGGCCATGGTGGCCATTGGGCATGAGGCGGCTCGGCAAGATGGAATTCCAAAGTTTGGCTCCTCCCGAGGTCTCGGCCATGGTGTTTTCCGGCGACCCGGGCGGCTGGCCGGTAGGCATGGGTCACCCTCGGGTCCAGGTGGGTCGGGGTTAGAGGTTTGTGCAATCGATTGGCCATTGCCATGTGTAAAGTGGCTGAATTAAAATGGAATGGGGGAGGGGTCATTTTGGCTTCAATTTGGTCAACCCATTGGTTTGGGTTGGGTTCACCCTCCAAGGCCAATTTGGGCTGAAGGGAAAGTCACTTGGATCAGCTTGATTAGTGGGGTCAAGTCACAATCCAAGTACAATTAAGCTTATGCAAGAGTTAGGGGAGACATGGGAGTGGTTAATCACTCTTAAGAGAATCATTAAAGGGTCCCCTCTTCTTGTCATTTTGGGCATGGTGACAAGTCAAACCCCCCATGGCTTCATGTGGCTTGTCTATGGCTTGCATGGCTTGCATTTGGCTTGAAAAAAAGTTGACTTGTTTCATGAAAAAGGGTTTTAGAAATATTTGTCATTTAGGGGGTAATTTGGCATGAGGCTTAATTTGGAATTATTTGATGATGTGATTAGAACTTAGGGAATGGCTTTGATTAAATGGATGGCAAATGGAAATGTCATGTGGGCTTTAAGGCCAATTTTGGGCTTTTGTATTTGGTGGAAATGGGCTTTTAGGAAGGTTTAGGGAAGTGGGCTTTTAGGAAGGTTTAGGGAAGTGGGCTTTTAGGTTTGAAAATGAATTTATGGATAGAAATTTTGTAAAGGGGTTGGGCCAAATAATTGTTGAGTTTGGTTTAGGGATGTGTCATGAGTGGTTTGGGGTCAATTTGGTGTGATTTGGACTTGAATTGGTTTGAATTTGGGTTTAATTGGTAAATGGGCCTATGTAGGTCAAATTGGGCTAACTTGGGCCAATGTTGGGCAAGAGTTGAAATTGATGTAAAATTAATGTTGGGAAATGTTTATGGGAGTGTTTCAAAGGGGTTTTGGCTTTGATGGGTTTTGATTTTGGGATTTGGGCTCATTTGGGCTAGGTTTGGGTTTAGGTCAAAAATGGGCCTTTTAATTTTGGGTTGAATTTGAGTGGGGTTTGGGTCTAAATTTTGGGCAAATCAAGTTAGTGTCTTGTTTATGGGGATGTCAAGGAAGGTTTAGAAAAGATTTGGGTTTAATTGGAGTTGAATTGGGTGAGTTTGGGTTAAGTTTGGGTCATGGGTCCAAATTGGGCTTTAAGGCCAAAAGTGAAATTGGATCCAAATGTCAATCAAATTAAGCTTGGATTTGGTCTAGATTGGTGTTAGGGATGTTGAATTGAAGTTTAGAATTGAATTGGACCAGAATTTGGGTCAATTGGGTGGGTTAGGTTTGACATTGGGTTTACTTTGGGTTAAAATGGGTCAAATTGGGGGTTTTGATAAAAGTGGGGTAAATTGACAAAATTGGCCCATGGTGTAGTTGGACAAAATGAAATTGTGAATATTTGGGATTTTCTGGAATTTTCTGGGAATTTTCTGAATTTTTGGATTTTTGGTAAGAGGGGTATTTTGGGTATTTGGAGGGTATTGGGAGGTTTTCTTGGAATTTTTGGTATTTTTGGGTATGGATGATCAATTTGAGTGATGTGGAAATGTTTGGGATTGATTTTGGAGAATTTTGGGTAATTTGAAAGTTTTGAGAAATTTGGGTAGCTTCAAGGGTTTTGGTTAAGATTTAAGTGGGTGTAGGGTCCGGGGGTCGAAAATTGAAAATTTGGGAAATTGAAGATTGGGTGAATGTAAGTGGAGTAAAATCATTTTGGTTGAGCCATGAAGCCACATCAAGCCCACATGAGCCATGAAGGGACTCATTCGAGGCATTCACTTATGTTGTTCCTAACCCTCTTAGCCGAGGGCTTAGGGGTTAAGGACCATCCATATGAATCACTTACATGAGTCGGGAGGTCGAGTTAGGTATAGGTGTGTTTTTAGGAAGTGTGTGAAAGTGTAGTGTGTAGGTGTAGTGTGTAGGTGTAGTGTGTGTGCAAGTCGACCCTTCACCGGACCGAGCCACTGAGGCGGTCCTAAGGCCGAAAGAGTTACATAGGAACTCATCCTTTAAACTTCCACATTTGATTTCAACCCTCTAGGTGATTAGGGGTCTACGATCGAGTTTGTGGAGTTTGCGGGGAGTTTAGAAGTGGTTTGAATTTCTAAAAGGTGGGTCCCAATTCTAATCCTCTAAGATAGTCAAAGGAAAAGCCTAAGGCTAGATCCTAAGTACTAAAGAGAAGAAGAGAAGACCTCATCAAAAATGAGGTCAACAGCAGATTCTACCCACTGCTAGCTGGGTCCCCGCTCAATGATAAACTACTAGATGAACAGATAATACAAATGGAGCAGCCTCGTGCCAGATATTGGGAAATGTACTTCATCGGAGCATCATCAGCCCGAAGAGATAAAGGACAACAGACAGTGATACCTGACAAAGCAGGAATCAGTTTGGTGCCATTCTCAAGGAATGTTTGAAGCAACTTTAAGTGCTGACTTCCTTCACTTTCTTTTGATGCCAAATGTGATTGAAGGGATGCATCTTTTGGTGGATACATAGATTTTAGACATGATTTGAAGAGACACCAAGGCACCTCTTAAAAAATTATAAAAATGAAGCCTCATAATTTGCTAGGAGAGTTTTGAGTTTGAATTGGGGTTGGAGTTCTTCTATTTTTAGAGAGTTTCTTGGAGAGAGTTTGTAGAGTGTAGTTCTATAGTTATTAGTAGAGAGTAGAGAGTAAGTAAGGAAAAGAAGCTGGTGTGAAGCCTTAGTCTCACCAAATTTCTTTCATCCTTATATCTACTTATTTTTGAAGTATAATATTTTTATTTGAGTCATCATAGTTGGGCGCCAACCTCAGTAGAGTTGTATTGTGGAAAGCAAAATTTTAGAAAAAACTTCCACAGTCTTGTGGAGAAGATTTTCAGATAAGTATTTATCTTTATTTTTACACTTTATTGTTATGTAAGATTTGTTGTGTTTTAATTATGATTTATGCTTTCAAATCAATTTTGTGTTTGTGTTTCTCCATGAAATTTGAGTAGTTTACTTTATCTTTTTCTTTCTTAGATGATGAATTAATTAAATTATGGAAAGTATGTTGTGGAAAGTATAAGTGTTTAATGCTGGAAAAAAATTGTGATGATTCAATTCCTTGTACTTAATTTACTTCTTGATGTGGCCAATTAAGATGTTAAAAATTGTTGTGAGATTATGTAAGATCCAATGCGGTATTATCTCAATCAACAATTAGAAGGAATCACATGTAATTATATGGGTGAGAATTGTAGTCCATATGATTGAATGCGAACATATAGGGATATATGTTCTATTGGGGAGTGAAATTAGAGGATTTTAGAGTGACAGAATAAAGCCCCCTAATTTGATTTGTTATTTAAAAATAATTATGAGATGTAAGCCCCAGGTGGAGGGAATAGAGGGAACTCTAGAGTGAGAGTTGGTATCTTCCCTGCCTAACCGATCTATAAAACTTCAAAATTTCAAATTAACCAATTTTCTTTATAGAACAAAGTAAGGGTAAAGAATATAATTGCTCCTACTTGGCACAATACATTTAAATACTTCCACAACATAAATATCCATAAATATTACTGATTCATTGAAAAAGTAAAAAGATATTTGATTCTTATAGCTTTTATATCGTGTTTCGAGTATTGATAATTATTATTTCCTGTTTAAATTTTTATTAAAGTTATCAAAAACTACTTTTCAAAATTTATGCCTTAAGACATACTTACAAGAATCAATTGAAAATGTTAAAAGTTATTTATCTTATTTCTTTAAAGTTTTAGACATTTCCCTGTGGGTTCGATATCTCGGGGCTTAATCAGAAAGTCCTATATTACTTGATAAACAATAGATATACTTGCGTAGTATCCCATATTATAAATCATAATTTTCCTATCTAAATCGTAATCATAAATATTCGGCGGAGTCAAGCTTTTGGCGCCGTTTCCGGGGAAATTAACTAAAATTTCATTTAAAGTAAATTAAGAAAAATTCAAAAAAATTTTACTTTTCTTTATTTTTGTTAGTGTTTTTTGTTTTATTTTATTTATCATTATATGCGTAGTTCAAGGTCTGAGGGACTTGTGCCTTACGATTCTCTATTAGAAAGCACAATCAGAAAAATCAAAAAATAAAAAATTCTGAAAAAGATAAGAATATTCAAGAAATGGTAAATCATAAAAAATCAAAATGTTGACATCCATAAAAAATTTAGACATTTAAGAGAATATGCTAACCCTACAGTGGATGAAATTCATGGTAGTATTCAACACCTGCTATAGCTATTAATTCCTTTGAGCTTAAACCTGTTATTTTCCAAATGATGTCTAATAATCAGTTTGGGGGAGCACCAACTGAAGATCCTAATTTAAATCTTGCCAACTTTCTAGTGTTGTGTGCTACTTTTAAATACGATGGTGTTTCAGATGATGCTATTAGACTTAGACTTTTTCCTTTCTCACTAAGGGATAATGCTAAGATATGGTTAAATTCATTAGCACCTGGATCAATCAGAACTTGAGGTAATTTAGCACAAAGATTCCTTGCTAAATATTTTCCACCATCAAAGACTGCAAAGCTTAGAAATGATGTCACATCTTTTTATCAGTTTGAAGGTGAATCTGTATATGAGGCATGGGAACGATTTAATGATCTCCTAAGAAAATGTCCACTCATTTGATACCAGATCGATTAATAAATCAAACCTTTTATAATGGATTAGTTGGATCTCTTAGATCTATTATTGATGCTGCTGCAGGAGGTCACTGATGTCTAAACAGTTTACTGATGCTTATGCTTTGATAGAAGAAATGGCTACTAATAATTTTTAAGGGCCTTCCAAAAGGTTAATTCCTAAAAAGGTAGCCAATATCATGAAAGTATAAGTGTTTGTGTTTTCATTATGGTTTATGCTTTCAAATCAAGTTGTGTTTGTGTTTTCTCCATAAAGTCTGAGTAGTTTAGTTTATCTTTTTCTTTCTTAGATAATGAATTAATTAAATTATGGAAAGTATGTTGTGGAAAGTATAAGTGTTTAAAGCTGGAAGAAATTGTGATGATTCAATTCCTTGTACTTAATTTACTTCTTGATGTGGTCAATTAAGATGTTAAAATTTGTTGTGAGATTATTTAAGATCCAATGCGATATTGTCTCAATCAAAAATTGGAAAGAATCACATTCAATTATATGGGTGAGAATTGTAGTCCATATGATTGAATGCAAATATATAGGGAGATATGTTTTTTTGGAGAGTAAAATTAGAGGACTTTAGATTAACAGGCTGAAGCCCTCTAATTTGGTTTGTTATTTTAAATTTTGTTATGAGATGTTAGCCCCCAGGTGGAGGGAATTGAGGGAACTTTAGAGTGAGAGGTGGTATCTTTCTTCACTAACCCATCTACAAAATTTCAAAATTTTAAATTAACTAATTTTCTTTATAGAACCAAATAAGGGTAAAGAATATAATTGCTTCTATTTGGCACAATACATTTAAATACTTCCATAACATAAATATCCATAATTATTACTAATTCATTAAAGAATGAAAAAGGTATTTGATTCTTATAGCTTTTGTATTGTGTTTAGAGTATTGATAATTTTTATTTCCTGCTTAACTTTTTATTAAAATTATCAAAAACAACTTTTCAAAACTTATGCCTTAAAACATACTTACAAAAATCAATTGAAAAAATGAAAAGTTATTTTTATAATTTCTTTAAAGTTTTAAACATTTCCCTGTGGGTTCGATATCTCAGGCCTTAATCAGAAAGTCCTATATTACTTAATAAATGATACGTATACTTGTTTAGTATCCCATTTTATAAATCATAACTTTCCTATCTAAATCGTAAACATAAATATTTGGCGGGATCAGATTCCTCGAGCTGACAACGCCCACGCGGACGCTTTAGCTAAACTTGCTAAAGAATTAGCTTGTCCACCCGATGATTCTGTAAATATTACAAAACAAGGATATCAGGTTTTGTCACAAATTGACCTCGATAGCTTGCACAAGCTAGGAACAAGAGAGATAGCAGCTGCATTGTTAGAAGATATAGAAGATTGGCGTCAACCATTGAGAGAATATTTGTAAACTTGAAGGTTTCCAGAAGATAAGTCAGTAGTGCATCAAATTCAGAAGAGAGCTCTCTCTCATGCCTTAATTGACAGTGTTCTATACAGAAGATTCGTCAATTAGATGTGGCTCAGATGCCTCAGCAGCGCAGAAGCACAGAAAAATCACTAAAGAAGTACAAGTCGGATTGTGTAGAGCTCACCAGTCGGGACCAAAGATGAAGATGAAAATCAAAGGACTCGGATACTACTGGCCAGCAATGATGACAGACTGCATAGACACAAAAAAAATGTCATTAATGCCAAGTAGACGGAGTGGTCTTACACCAACCTCCAAATGTTTAACACCCCATGATTGCCTCGTGGTTATTCCAGTGTTAGGGAACGGATATATTGGGTTCGATAGACCCTCCTTCTTTGAAAGGACACAGATTCATTCTCGCAGCCGCATACTACTTCTTCAAGTGGGCAGAGGTAGTTCTGCTATGAGAAGTTACAGCATAACAATTTCTACATTTCTTCAAGAATCAGGTTGTCTACTGCTTTGGTGTCCTGCGAAGGATCATCTCTGACAATGAGTTTGCCTTCAAGAGCATGAAAATCAATAACTTTATCAGAAGACACTGGATAGATTTGAGATACTATGAAATCTACTACCCCAAAACAAATGGCTTGGCAGAAGCCTTGACGATCATTCAAATTCTAAAGAAGACGCTCGAAGACAACAAAAGAGGATGACACGAGAAATTGCTACAAGTATTGTGGGCATACAGGACGATAGTCAAAATGCCGACGCAGTCTACACCTTATGCCCTTGTGTATGGATCCAATGCACCTTATGCCCTTGTGTATGGATCCAATGCAGTCCTTTCGCTAGAAGTTCAGCTACTGTCGCTCCGGATCGCCGCCACTAATCAAATTACAACAGAAGAGAATGCCAAACTTTGACTAGCAGAGTTAGAAAGTTGTTACACCAAAAATATATACAGTTTTTCTTATATAATTTAACCATTTTTGGTGATATTGCACTTTAAAGAAAGGTGTTTTTCATGATTATTGCAGGTATGATGATTTTAGGTGATTGGAGTAAAAAGAAACGAAAAGAAACAAATTCGGAGCAAAAAGGAGCAAAAAGGAGAAAAAAGGAGGAAAATATGTTCTGGCACCGCCGGCGCCATTTTCCAGAGACTCCAGAAAATATTGGCACGATAGAGCGCTGCCGGCGAACTATCGGGTGCCACCGGAGCCCAAAGTTGGTGGAATTCAAATTTGAAGAGTTTTGGCGACTTTTTGAAGGGATTCCTATGGAAACTCTTGGGATTTCTTCCCTAACTTATAAGTAACTATTTTTGTATGAAAAGAAAGGGGCTTTCTTGGTTTCTCTTGCTCTCTTTTAGTGGTTTAGTGTGTGTTAAGTGTTAGGGTTTAGGAGAAGAGTGTGTAGAAGTGAGGATTTGAGAGGAATTCTTCTCTAAGGAGTAAAGGAGAAGAAGTAAAGCGAGAGATTGCTTCTTCCATTCCATTCTAAAGAGAGAATCAAGTGTTGTAAAGAAGAGAGAAAAGGATTCAAAGGAACTTCAAGGGAATTGCATTGGGGAAGAGAAAGAGATAAACTTTATTTTCTTTTTTGGTTTGTATGACTTTTCTTTTATATATAAAATCCAAATTTTATTATATCTTTTTCATGAATTCGGAGTAGTCTCCCTTGTCTTTCTTCTCACATAGAGATGTGATCATGGATTTATGTGGATTTGATGTGCTTTTAACGTATTGAAGAAAATGTGATGGTTTTTCATTTCAAACCTTTACTTTTCAATTTGGCCAATTGAAATGTTAAAATATGTTGTTGAACATTAATTCTGAATGGATTTAATGTCCTACAAAAACAATGAAAAATCCATTCAATTTCTATGGATGAATTGCGTAGTTCATGGGAATTGAGTGCAAATAAATAGGGAAATGTGTTTTTATGGACTTTAATGTGAAGATTTCAGAGTGACAGGCTGAATTCCCCAAATTGGTTCTAAGATTAGTAACTATATATCAAAGGTTAGCCTTCAGGTGAAGGGTGAGTGGGAGCTCCGAAGTAGAGCCGATATCCTCCCAGCCTAGCCTTAGATTTAGTGACTAAACTTAGGATATGTAAATGTTCTTTTCAAGCTTAGAAGAGGGGGTACAATTTTAAGGGTAAAGAAACATCTATGCTCCTATTCGACACAATAACATAGATAATTGTTCCATATCAATCTACGCATCATATTCTCATTGCAAGAGGAAAGATACTTTTCTCATATATCAAAAACCTTTCAAATACATAGTTTAGATTGATGTTAGTTAATTCTGTCTTCAAAGTTGTTAGAAGTAATTGTTGTTTATTTAATTATTTCAGTTTTCTACATTGTGGTAGTAGAAGTAAGTAGTAAACTTTAAGTGCAATTTGAGTATCGGATTTCAGTGCTATGTTATAAATATTGGGAAACACTTTCTTATACTTTGTACTTCCTTGTGGGATCGATAACCAAGACTCCATTAGAGCCTTGTATTACTTGATACGATACGTATACTTGCGTTGAGTGTTCGGACTTTACAAAATCATTATAAACATATATAAATTTGAGTTCATGCATTCTTGCATATATAAAGTTTGTTGAACCGACTTTTACGAGTATCTATATATGCATGAATTTATGAACTTATACTTAAATATTTATAATAATTTCGTAAAGTCTTAATTTCAAATGCAAGTATACAAATCGTTTTAAGTAATACAGGGCTCTATTGGAGTTCTGGTTATCGATTCCACAGAGAAGATTAAGGAAACATTAATTGAAGGAATTTAATAGATTTTCAAATTAAAAGTAATTTTAATTTTTATTTATTTTCAAAATTCAGATTTTAAGTTTAATAAAAATTTTACTAAATGTAAATAAAGCAACAATAAAGTAAAGGTTAATGCATGTATAAACAAAACAACTTTCCCCTTTTCAACCAATCCAAGACTTTTCAGAATAAATATCATTCGTCGAGAACTTGAGATTATGGTATTGCGTCAAATAGAAGCATTCCTATTCTTTACCTTCGCTCGATAGTATAAAGAACAATGGCAAATGTATAGATCGGTTCAGGATGTATTATTAGTAGAATGGGTTAATCTAGGCTCACACTTCTAGATGTCCAAGAGTGGCTATGGTCGGCCCTACTTGTGACCAGTTCCCTTTCTATAAACCAAATTATTAAAATTTAGTCTGTCACTCTAAAAACTAATCAATTTTATGCCCAATAAACAATATCACTTTATTTATTTGCATGTCACCTTGAATAATCCTCTTAAGGCCTTTGATTATCCAAGGATTCATGTGATATCTACTAGTTAAGAACTCATCTCCGGATAGGTCTCAGTATTCTTCAACAGGTTTTAACAATTTAAATGGCCAGTTTAAAAAGTAGATTAAGATCAGGTATTAATATAATCACAATAATTTTAAAAATGTTTTTAGTTAAGTTCTCCAATAAAATCAAATTATCTTATTATCTTTTCATAGTTGAAAGGAGAAAGAAAAGTAACTACTCAGAACACATTGAATTCACACAACAAAACATATTTATAAAACTTTAAACCAAGTTACAAATACTTATCTGGAATGTTCCTTCAAGTGATCCTTTGACTTCTACTGACTTCAATGCAAGGTACAAGACATCAATCAGGAACAACACTTACAACTCTTACTTAGTACCAAAGGAATTGAGTAGTAACACTCAAAATAACTAAAATAAACTCACTAAATACTTAAGAAGAAAATATGGTGGCTCTCTAATTCTATCTCCGGATGCTGGAGATTGAGGGGGGCTTCGAATTCTGTAGAAATGTCTCCTATTTATAGAGCTTCGAAAATGGCCAGAGATTGCTTAAGGCACCTCTTCAAAATTCGTCCATATTTAATGAATCTTCTAGAAAGTAACTGTGGCGCCTAGGCACCGGGATCTAGGGCCTAGGCGCCGGAGTCCGTGACCAAGTCTTCACACCTCTTTATAACTATTTTCCTGTGTCCAGATGCATTGTATCACATATCCTATGTATTAGGAGTACCTTCCAGTCTTCTAGATGGTCTGATAACCGCTTATCACCGTCAAAATAACTGCCCAAAGTTGTCAAAAATCTTATATGCTTTAGTATCGAACTGGCGCTTAGGCACCGGATTCTGGCGCCTAGGCACCGGATTCTGGCGCCTAGGCGCCAAACCAATAATTTTGGCAACTTTCCTTTTAGCTCTATTTTTTCTTCTTTTTGCTCCTTTTTATTTCTTGAACTCTTTTTTCATCACCTATATCCAAAAACAAAAAAATACCTTTCATTAAAGCATAATATCATTAAAACTTGGATCATAAATAAGGCATAAAAATAGGTACTTTTTAAGTGAATCAAATTCCCCCAAACTTAAACGTTACTTATCCTCAAGTAACCCTTTTTTTATTACATAAAATATATAACATCTGGATGAAGTTTAAATATTTAAGATTCCTTGTAATTTTTTGTTTTGTAAATGCTTTAGCAAATCATTAACCAAATTTCACTAATTAAGGTTATATTTAAGAATCTAAAGAATACTTAACTACCAAATCATAAGATATTAAATTTTTTTTTATTTCAAGAATAATTGTAATTTATCATATTAAAGTCTCATAGATACTTTACAAGAAAAAGAATTTCATGAAAACTTTTCTAGTAAAAAAACTTGTACATAAAAATTAAGTTAAAAATGTAATTAGTTTTCTTCGTATAAGGTAATTCAAGTGAAGCCAATTTTTTATTAGGCTTTCCTCAAGCTTCTCCTCACATTTCTTTTTTTTTCTTTTCATTCTCTTTTTTTTCTTTTACTCTTTTTTTTCTAAGGATATTTTTCAATCCTCCATTTTTTTTAATTTGTGAGAATTACTTTATCTGGATAGCCTGTTAATGCTTTTGAACTTCACTATCCTTAACTTATATTTAAAAACTTATACATTTTTACATAATAAATATGACATTCTTAACATAGGTCAACCAGGGTCAACATAGGTCAACCCTACTCAACATTTATCAAATTTGGTCAAAATACCTAATTTTGAACCAAAAATGATAAAAATTAATCAAATAATTAATCACAAAATTATTTTGATTAATTTATTGGCTAATAATATAATTTTGAATACTTTTTATTAATTACATAATTAATTAAAAATGGAAATATAATTAAAAATTCATAAAATGTCATTATGACACATGACATCATATGTGACATAGAAATCTTATAATTTATTTTAAAATCAAAATTAAATCATGGAGAAACACTAGTGAGTCAACCATGACTCACTAAGACACATTATGACATAAATTAACCATTAGACAAATCAATTAACCATCATGGTTAACCTTGGTTTAAGGGTCATCATTACACAAAAGTGAAGTGGCATCTCCCCTCCATTTCAAAGGCATGACTCACTTCTCCTTGACAATGAGGTGGTCGGCCATCTTGAGGATGATATGACATGCCTCATGGACTACCCAATGAGAAGAAAACACCATCTTCCATTTTCTTTTTACCATGGTTAACCAAAATGGAAATTCATCATGATACCATGATGAGAGAGCTTCAAAGGTGGCAATCAAACATAATGTCCATGGGAGATGATTTGGGTGAGTCACCATGAACCTCTACCATCACCCAATAAAGGTCAGAGCTTAGCTACACCACCCTTTGAACCATGGTTAACTCGTCATGACAATACTTACAAAATTGAAGAAGATGAAGACTTATGTGGCATCCTCCCAAAGCTTCACCTAGAGTATGAAAAAACTCACTTGAGGAAGGTTCATTCAACAGGATATAATCAGCCATAACCACCTCACAAGGAAACCAATAAGGAAAAGCCAAAGCCATGATTAAAATCTCACCATAAATGAATTTGATATGGATATGCCCATAAAAGATCAAGTGGGATAATTCTCAGTCAAAGAACTTATCCACAAACATTATTAACATGATAAAAGCTTCCCCAAATGAACCTAGGCCCTCCCATAGCCATCCATGGCTATATAAGGACCCAACCAGAGAGCTTAAGGAGAGGGGACCAACATAGGAGATAGCCAAATACTGCTCAAATCTCTTGACCTTCAACAACAAAGTTCTTCTTTAGGACCTAGGCAATTAATCTCCAATATATTTAAGCCATGAAATCCACCTAATCTCCTCAAGCTGGCTAACCCGAAAGGATAAAAAAAAAGACATTTTGGGAGTGCGAAACCAAAATCTTCAAATCTTCAAATTGACCTTGCTAAATCCATTTAGGGACTAAATAAGGAGGATCCCAAATAAAATTGTCCATCCCCATAGCCTCTAAGACATCAATCGATCACATCCACCCAAACTGAGGCCCTTTTGATCAAAGTCATACAAAGACTCTATTTGAACTTAAATTGAGTTAAGGGAAAGCCTTCTTAGGACCAATTAAAGCTTCCAATCCATCCAATTCAATGCTAGACTCATTGAGGCCAATGTATGGATCTTCCACTTTAATGGCGTTTAAGTTTTACACATTGTGAAACAAAACAATTCAAAACTTATACATCACCGTATGAATGGGGTCATCGTCTCAAAACGATCCTATAGAAACAAATTTTACTCAATTTCATCAAGGATCGAGAGAGATCTTCTTCTTCGATCATTGAAGGTCTGCGGGATCGAAGGGAATGAACAAGATGAACAGATGTCGTCTGTTTCCGTGTTTTGGAAATAGACGGTTGTTATTAAAACCTGCCATCTCTATTGTTCAGATTCCCACACAAAATCTACAACGTTTCGACTCGTCCGAGGACACGGGGCAGCTAAAGATTTATCTGGATTTAATTAAATCCAAATAAACCTTAAAACAATCAAAATTATATATCTTGACATAGAAATATCCTAAAATTATGACAAAAATACCCCTGAACTCAGCATGAAGAAGAGAAAATTATGAGACAAAAATCATAATTTTATTCAATGTATTTAATTTTTAAATAATTATATGCTCTCTAGAGCATTTTAATTATCAAAAATTAATTATAAAACAAAAAAAATATAAAATTTTGGGAAACTTATCTCTAGGCCCTTAGGAATATGCCCTGAATTTTCCTAGGCAAGGAAAATCCTCTAAGACATCATTTCCTAATTTCCAAGACACTTTGTAATTTTTTTTATAATAATTATAAAAATTAAAATTAAGGAATGTAAAATTGTAAAATGGTTAGAAAATTTAAGGTGATAAACAATAACCTTAAAATGACAACTCTTAAGCCATTAAACAATTTTAAATGGCATTTTTAAGATTAGGGTTAAAATTTATTATAAGTTAATAACTTAAAACCCTAAAAATCCTATCTTCACTCAACTTAGCCCATTCAACAATAACCTATGTCAAAATTGATTCTAACCCAAAATAGACTCATGACAAACCCTAATTAGGTCTAAGACAAAAGTTAGAACTAATTAAAAAAATTAACTTATTAAACCTTAATTTTATTAGGTTTAATTCAAAATCAAATTTTAATTAATTTTAATGAAATAATAAACTTAATTAACTCAAAATCAAACTTTATTTACGTTTAAAGACATATTAAACTTAATTAACTTAATTAAACCTTAATTACAATAGGTTTAATTCAAAATTAACTTTAATTAAGTTTAAAGACATATTAAACTAAACTAACTTAATTAAACCTTAATTAAATTAAGTTTAATCCAAAATCAGACATTAATTAAGTTTAAGGACATATTAAACTTAATTAATTCAAAATTAAACTTTAATTAAATTTAAGGACATATTAAACATAATTAACCCATTAGACCTTAATCACATTAGGCTTAAAATAAAAACAAACCCTAATTAGGTTTAACCCACATTAAATCTAATTAATCAACTTAAACCTTAGTTACATTAGCTTTAGTAATTTTTAAACCCTAATTAGGTTTAACCCACATTAAACCTAATTAATCAACTTAAACCTTACTTACATTAGGTTTAAGTAACCATTAAACCCTAATTAGATATAACCCACATTAATCAACTTAAAACTTACTTACATTAGGTTTAAGTAAATTTTAAACCCTAATTAGATTTAACCCACATTAAACCTAATTAATCAACTTAAACCTTACTAACATTAGGTTTAAGTAACCATTATACCCTAATTAGGTATAACCTACATTAAACCTAACAAATCAACTTAAACCTTACATACATTAGGTTTAAGAAACCCTTAAACCCTAATTAGGTTTAACCCATACTAAACCTAAACAATCAACTTAAACCTTACTTACAGTAGGTCTAAGTAACTATTAAACCCTAGTTAAGTCAAATACATTAGACTTAATTAAATTATTAAACCTTAACCAACTAAGGTTTAATTAAAATTAAACCTTAATAAAGTCTAACACATTAGACTTAATTAAATTATTAAACCTTAACCAACTAAGGTTTAATTAAACTTAAACCTTATATAAGTCTAACACATTAGACTTAATTAAACTATTAAAGCTTAGCCAACTAAGGTTTAATGAAACTTAAACCCTAATTAATTCTAACACATTAGACTTAATTAAACTACTAAACCTTAGCCAACTAAGGTTTAATTAAACTTAAACCCTAATTAAGTCTGACACATTGGGTAATTAAACTATTAAAACTTAACCAACAATGGTTTAATTAAACTTAAACCCTAATTAAGTATGAGACATTACACTAAATTAAACTATTAAACCTAACCAACCAAGTCTTAATCAAACTTAAACCCTAATTAAGTCTAATACATTAGACATAATAAAACTATTAAACCTTAACCAACTCAGATTTAATCAAACCTAAATCCTAAATAAGTCTAATACATTAGACTTAATTAAACTATTAAACCTTAACAAACTAAGATTTTATCAAACCTAAAACCTAATTAAGTCTAACCCATTATACTTAATTAAATTATTTAACCTTAACAACCTAAGGTTTAATCAAAACTAAACCCTAATTAAGTCTAACACATTTAACTTGATTAAACTATTAAACCTTAACCAACTAAGGTTTAAATAAACCTAAACCATAATTAAGTCTAACACATAGACTTATTTAAACTATTAAACCTTAACTAACTAAGGTTTAATTAAACCTAAGCCTCAATTAAGTATAACACATTAGACTTAATTAAACTATTAAACCTTAACCAACTAGGGTTTAACTAAACTAAAACCCTAATTAAGTCCAATACAATAGACATAATTGAACTATTAAACTTTAAACATCTAAGGTTTTATCAAACATAAACGTTAATTAAGTCTAACACATTAGACTTAATTAAACTATTAAACCTTAACCATAATTAAGTCTACACATTAGACTTAGTTAAACAATTAAACCTTAACAACTAAAACCCTATTTAAGTCTAACACATTAGACTTAATTAAACTAATATACCTTACCCAACTAAGGTTTAATCAAACTTAAACCCTAATTAAGGCTAACACATTAGACATAATTAAACTATTAAACCTTAACCAACTAAGGTTTAGTCAAACCTAAACCCTAATTAAGTTGAACACACTAGACTTAATTAAACTATCAAACCTTAACAAACTAAGGTTTAATCAAACTTAAACCCTAATTAAGTCTAACACATTAGACTTAATTAAACTTTTAATCCTTAACCAACTATGGTTTAATCAAACTTAAACCCTAATTAAGTCTAACACATTAGACTTAAATAAACTATTAAATCTTAAACAATTATGGTTTAATGAAACTTAAACCCCAATCAAGTCTAACACATTAGAATTAATTAAACTATTAAATCTTAACCACTAAAGTTTAATCAAACCTAAACCCTAACTAAGTCTAACACATTAGACTTAGTTAAACTATAAAACCTTAAAAACTAAAACCCTATTTAGGTCTAACACATTAGACATAATTAAACTATTAAACATTAACCAACTAAGGTTTAATCAAACTTAAACCCTAATTAAGTCTAACATATTAGACATTATTAATCTATTAATCCTTAACCAACTAAGGTTTAATCAAACCTAAACCCTATATAAGTCGAACAAATTAGACTTAATTAAACTGTTAAACCTTAACCAACTAAGGTTTAATCAAGTTTAAACCTTAATTAAGGCTATCACATTAGAATTAATTAAAATATTAAACCTTAACCAATTAAGGTTTAATTAAACCTAAACCCTAATTATGTAAAACACATTAGACTTAATTAAAAAATTAAACCTTAAATAACTATGGATTAATCAAACTTAAACCTTAATTAAGTCTAACACTTTAGACTTAATTAAATTATTAAACCTTAACCAACTAAGGTTTAATTAAACCTAAACCCTAATTAACTCTAACACGTTAGACTTAATCAAACTATTAAACCTTAACAACTAAAAACCTAATTAAGTCTAACACATTAGCCTTAATTAAACTATTAAAACTTAACCAACTAAGGTTTAATCAAACTTAAACCCTAATTAAGTCTAAAACTTTAGACTTAATTAAACTATTAATATTTAACCTAAGTTTTAATAAAACCTAAACCCTAATTAAGTCTAACACACTAGAATTAATTAAACTATTAAACCTTAACCAACTAAGGTTTAATCAAACTTAAACCATAATTAAGTCTAAGACATTAGATTTAATTATACTATTAAACCTTAAATAATAAAGGTTTAATCAATTCTAAACCCTAATTAAGTTTAAAAAATTCACCAACTAAAAACCTAATTAAGTCTAACACATTAGACTTAATTAAACTATTAAACCTTAACTAATTAAAGTTTAATCGAACCTAAACCCTAATTCACATTGTATTTATTAAACTATTAAACCTTAACCAATTAAGGTCTAATCAAACTTAAACCATAATTAAGTTTAACACATTAGACTTAATCAAAATATTAAACCTTAACCAACCCTAATTAAGTCTAACACATTAAACTTATTTAGACTATTAAAACATAAAAAAATATAGATTAATTATACCTAAACCTAAACCTAACTGATGTCCAGCCCATATTGGACTTTAAGTCAAACCCTAACTTGGGTTCAACAAGATAGAATCCAAGTCAACCTAAACCTGACTTATGTCCAACACATATTGGATTTAAGTCACACCTAACTTTGGTTCAACATGACAAGAATCTAAGTTAAACTAAACCATACTTAAGTCTAATCCATATTGGACTTAAGTCAAACCTAACTTAGGTTCAACATGACATGAATCTAAGTTAACCTAAACCTAACTTAAGTCCAACCCATATTGCTCTTAAGTCTAATCTAACTTAGGTTCAACATGACATGCATCTAAGTTAACCTAAACTTAAGTTAAGTCCAACCCATATTGGACTTAAGTCAAATTTAATCTAGGTTCAACATGACATGAATCTAAGTCAACCCAGCCTTAAGTTCAACCCACATTAGACATAAGTCAAATCTAAGCTTATGACTCAACCTGACATAAACCTAAGCTAAATCCAAAATTAAAATGAAGACAAAAATAACTTAGGTTCAACACAATTTGAACTTAAGTTAAACCTAAACCTTAAGTTTAACCTAACATAAACCTAAGACAAACTCATCATAAATTTTAGGTTCAACTCAAATTGAACCTAATTTGACGTTAACATTAGGTTCAATTTATATTGAATCTAACTTAACCAAAATTCAATTTGAGTTCAACCCAACTTGAACACAAACAATAGGTTCAACCTATATTGAACCTAACTTAACCAAATGATTAAACCACAAATCTTAGATTTTCGAACAACATCAAATCTAAAATATAAAAATCTAAACTTTTTAAATTTTAAGTCTAATCAATATTAGGCTTAACATTTTTAGATTCACATGACATTAAATCTAAAATATAAAATTTAACTTTTTGTTAGATTATAAGTCTAAATCAAAACTAAACTTATTTGAATTATAACTTGAGTTTAATTTACATTCAACTAACACTCTTTTTCATGCAGATTAAGAAAAAGTGTTAGATTTTCTTTATATATTATAGGGTGTGCTAACTCTGTTTTGCTGGACAATCAAATCGAAATGAAGACATTAATTCCATTTTATATTTTCTTTGCATGTTATAGGGTGTGCTAACTATGTTTTGCCAGACGACATTCTGAAGACGGGACAAATGACATTGACAAAACAAAAGAAAATTTCACTTACTAAATAAAAAGAAACAAACAACATTAAAATGACAAAACCAAGACAAAACAAAACTAAAAATTTTAGGATAGCCACAAAAAAATAACAAAATTACAAGGATATAAAATAATGACATTGACAAAACAATTAAAAATGACAAACAACAAAACAAAAATTAAAAATGACAAAATCAAACTTTTAGGGTAGTACGACATATTACCCTTAGGATTGAGCGTTGATGTTTCTTTCCTTGAAACTTCTTAGAAAACAAGTGATTAACATTAATCAGAAGTTTTCTTAGACAATTATAATTGTCTAAGATGTAATTAACTATAGGAGCTTGCTTCTATATGAGATTTAAAGAAGTAGGGATAGATATTATATCTCGAAATCTCTAGTTACCAAAACTTCATTATCCTAATGTAGAACTTCTAGGAGAAGACATTCTAGAATCTTCTTTTATAAGGATTATCACCGACATCTCTTTTTCTACAATTTTCTATCTTATTAGCTTTTATTTTCTTCGAATTACTTATCTAAGAATCCTTGTACAGGATCCAAAAAAATAATATATATTGAAAATTAGGGTAATATTATCGATAAATAGAGTAGCGACTCAAAAACGACATTGGCATCGATACCGAGAAAATCTCCGACATGGCTACGAACGCCGACACTAGTCTAGGTGAACCTCCAGTATTTTTTTAAGAACAAATATTGTGTTTTGATTGATTTATAAATAAATCTTTAAAAATCCCTAATCTTGCATTAAAATAATTAAATAAATTAATTTAAAATTGGAGAAACCACATTTTCTCCTCTGATGTTTTAATTGACCCATGGGTAGGGTACCATAAAAATTTCAAAGTCATTTGCATTGAATTTGATAAATTATGAAGTGTTAGGTCCTTAGGGGCAAAATTCTAATTTTGAAGATTTTGGCTTTAATCAATATTTAAGTCTAATTAAAGTGGGAAATGGGTAATGAATGATCATAATTGATATGTTTGGATGATTGAAATACAAGGAATAAATTGTAGAAACCCATGTCACTTTTGTAATATCAAAAGGTAAAATTGTAATTTCCTTAATTTTTCTAAGATTGAAAATTAATTAAAATTAGATGATTCTTATGGTTAGGTGTTGACATTGGAAGTCAATAACCACATTCAAATGGTTAATTTTTCTTAAAAATACAAATATACCCACTAAAGTGTTATGAGCTTGGTAGTGAGCTAGGCTTCATCAAATATGATTAATGAAGTTGAGAAGAAAAAATCAATAAATTTCATTCACTTTTCAAACACTACAAGTCCACTTCTAAATTAAGATAAGCTATATCTTATAACGAGCAAACTTGTCCCCTTAAGGGACCTTCACTTATATAATCTACCAAATAAAATATCAAGCAAAAATTACCCCGCCTTTTGGGATGATCAGAACAATAGTTCATTCAGCATAAGGGTATGATAGGGATGAATCATTAAGCAACATAATAAGCTTAAATGAACTCAAGACTTTTCAAGAGGCTGTGAGATGTCTGGGGCCCGGTCCCTAGATCCTTCTCATTCTCTTTTGGATATCTTGAAGTACAATTAAAATTATTATACCATGATTGAGAAATCATCTATGCATCTTAAAGAGGACCCTCCAAGTTATGATATTGAACTCGGTAGACCATGAAGAATCTTTCCATAGGCTTTATTTTACTACAAATTCTAAATGCTTATTGAAAAAAAAAACTAAAATTTCATGTGGAGGAACAAGAAGACTCAATAGGTACGCTTTTATAAGTTTATAGTATCTTCTTTTCTGCACTTCCTTTACTTTTCTTGCTTACAAGCTTGCATGTTAAATAACAATGCAACCCTGCATGTTAAAACCAAAAACTTTAAGGTAGTCACAAAACTGAAACCAAAATTCAATTAAAATAAAACAAAAATCAAATTCACTGCCACAATATCAAAATATAAGACAACTCAAAATTTAATCATAAAAATAACAAAAAATATAATTGTAACTAAATTAAAATATCTCTTTGGATGATCGGTAATACCTTGGAGGAGGCAATCTACGACTGCTAATGAGCATTCCCCGGTCTGAATTAACTTATGGAACTCATTAAGTTGAGTTTAGTGAATTCACTGGTCCAACTGAATCCGAACAAAATAGTGGTGCAGGAATGTGGGAATCGTGGGGTCCTAACCGGTATCGCTTAATCAACTTTAACATTTCCCTTAGTAAGTCATTAAGATACCTTGATTTAAAAATTTATAAAACAAGACACTTTTCTCTTCTCTTCAATTGACATTTCTTTAAACTAAACCTGCTACGATGAGGAGCTTTGTGCATGCACCATGGGCAGCACGACAAAGGTCTGCAGGAGGACATCTTTGATAAACCAAACAAATCTTAAACAATAAATTCTCTTTTTTAAAATTAAACAACAAGCTATAGAACATCTTGGTAGTTTTCCTAGTTCAACATAAATCCTCACCTCATCCCTTTAGGCTTTTCTACCTCGTGCAATATAAGCCCTAACACATCTTAGGTTCTAAGGTTGTTATCGGGTATGACATAAATCTTCCTATCTTCCACGCTATTCACATGATCGATATCAAGTAAATATAAGCCCTAAATAATAAAATTGGCAGGATTAAAACATGAAGTAAATTTCTTAAATTGGAGCCTAACCATAGGATAGATTGGGAAAACGCCAAGATTCTTCTTGGATCTATGTATTTTCCCCTAGCTCTCTCTTCCTTTGGATTCCTACAGTAACTGTTTCGAAACTTGAACCACTCATATATTGTATTTCCTATCACCACATTTTCATAAATATCCTACCATCCAGAAGTCATGAAAATAATATTTCCTGATCTAAATCAAGAGTTTTCTTAGGTGACTTCGGTTATCTAGGATATAATTAACTATAGAGGCCTGCCCTTATAGGAAACTTAAAGACCCCAGATTAATATAAACCTTATCTAGTTGTTTCATAATAGATAGGAGAAGTTGTTGGTCAACATAAATGGTTCTTAGACCAAATGGATTTCATAAGAATTTACTATATTTGATCAAGCCTCACCAACAAGCAATATAACCATTCTTCGGGATAGATACATAACTTGTGGTGAAGTTCTTGATTACTTAAATTATTACATATATGATATTAGTTTGAGTTCATATTATTTTAAAAAAAATTAAAATGATATTTTTAAAACTATACATATATATCTTAAATTAAATTTACGTTAAAATGGGTGTCGAGATATCCATTCTGACGACCGATCAATCTCTAACTTTTGCACCAACGTCCCACTTTATCTAGGTGATTAGTGAGATGAGCAATGCTCCTCTTGTAGTTTTACATATCATATGCCCCTCAGCATCCCATCAAAGAACAAGCATTTGCTGATTTTTTAGTGGCTCACCCGGTCCCAGATAAATCTCCAGTTAACAATAACTTTCTTAACAAACACATGTTGGTCGTCGACTCCCCTGAATAGGATTTGTATTTTGAGAGGACATCTTTCTTGAAGGAAGACCCATCAAGATCTTTTCCAACGGTGAAGGCGGACATTAGCTTGATTTTTGTGTCACGAGAGCATGGTATTATTCGCTATACTAATAGCTTGATAGAACCACATATGACTAGTGAGGCAAACTACAAAGTCTTGATCCTTGGATTAGAGCTATCCATCCAAATGAACATTAAAATGATCAAGGTTTATGGGGTTTCAGAGCTCATCATCAACTAAGTTTTTGGAACCTACAGAGCTCTATAACCCGACCTTTTAGGCTATCATAATAGGGTGATGATGTTTCTTGAGCATATCATTGATTTCACATTGATTAGGATCAGTCGTTCCATGATTGACAAAGCTAATGCTCTTGCTAAGCTAGCCAAGGAACTATCAAGTCCTATTGAAGGCACCATAACGGTAGTGATCATATATCAAAGGGTTAATTGCTAGCATGACTTGATTCTTCAAAAGCTACCCCTACATATAATGAACGTATAGTCCTTACTCATTCTGATAACATATATAAAGATTGATGTAGAGCCATCATCACTTATTTGTTGAAGGGATACTCCTCAATGATTGCTTTGTAGCCACTCAAATTCAAAGGAGAGCACTGTCATTTATCTTTATGAATGTCCCTCTACGTACGCTGAATCAAGCAGATGTAGTTGTGATGTATTGGAAGAGGCAAGATCCACACGATCATAACAGAGCTCAATGAATTTCTGTGTTGGTCCCATTAATAAAATCACAATATAAGGATTAAGATTAAGAGGCTCAGATATTACCAGCCATCAATTACCCTTGACTGTGTAGGGTATGCCAAGTGGTGCCATCATTGCCAGGTATTTAATATGATACCTTTCTAGTCCCCAAATGCACTGTATCTGATTTTAGTATCATGGCCTTTTAAGGCTCGGAGAACTGATGTAGTGGGCTCATTGACCCTCCATCCTTAAAATAACATCAATTTATTCTCACAGCTACTGACTACTTTTGCAAGTAAGTGGAAGCCGTCCATGTGAGGGAGGGTGAGGCTGAAATGTATTGCATTTTCTTAAAAATAATATTGTGTATCTTTCTGGTCTATCATGCCTTACCATTTTTTATTGCAGGCTTGCTTTCAAAAAACAACAAGATAAACCAATTTACTTAATGAAACAAGATTTATTGGCATTGTTCGACTATATATTATGCAAGAGCTAATGGCCTGCCGAAAGCACTTTCAATAAGGCTTTGATGAATCTCATTAAAAAATACTTAAAGCTGACAAGGAGTGGCATGAGAAGCTTTTAGAGGCTTTGTGGGAATATTAAATGATATATCACACACCCACTTACTTTATGACATTCAGGATTGAAGCAGTCCTTCCCTTGGAAGACAACCTGCTTTGTTTACGAGTTGCTCTAAGCAACAGCTTCAATAGTGAACGTAATATTTGATTCAGGTTGGGATAACTTGATAACCTTAATGGACTTAGGCTACAAGCCTAAAAAAATCTTGAGCTATACAGTCCCTGAATGGTTCGAGCTCATGACAAGTTGGTGAGGCCAAGAACCTTCATGGTTGTTGACTTTGGTTTTGACTCTATGCAACCTTATTTTGTCTCATAGTCGAAAGCATGAAAAGTTCGACCCCACTTGAGAGGGACCATTATTAATCAATAAGATTATAAAGGAAGTGCTTACTTGTTGATCGATGCAGTGCATTTGGATCTCTATAGTGAAGTTCACTTTGCTAAAGCTTGCAAAAGTGCCTCAAAGAGTGATCAGTGTGTGATACTTGCCCAGTTGAGACATCACTAGTCTCAAGAAATGATCAACATGACTCACTTCATTGTGTCTTTGATGAAGGCACTCTTTATGCATTAAACCATTTAGTTCATCTGGCCCATGTCAACTACTTTGTCAGCAATAATATCAAACTACTTAAAAACCCTTACTTGTGTGATTGATCCATGTCTGTTTGAGACACTATGGTACCCACTTATACTGTGAGGTTCTCCTCCAGAAGAACTACTTTACTCATTCTTAAGGAATTCCCAGTAAAAGATGCTTATGATTCTAATGCGAAAATACCCTGAGGTTAGACTTCTATATGCATTCAACCTTGTCGATACTTTTTCAGTTTTTTCATTGACTTATTTTACACTGTTTACCATGTCATAAACATATGATATCAGTTCAAGAACTCATCTCACAAAATGGGTGCATGCTAAGTTAGAATACTATAGCTTTCGACTGATCAGTGATGATTTTTGATGTGTGGCTGCTTAGTTGGAATAAATATTTGAAAAGTATTTTCAGTTCAGTAAAAAAGTTAATCAGATTAGTAAGAAATCAGCCAATCTATACATAAGTATATATATCGTTTAAATAAAATAGAGCTCTAGTAGAGTCCTGGTTATCAATCTCATAGGGAGGAAGCTAACCTTAAAGTGTAGCACAGAAATCCAATATTTAAATTTGCAATGCACTTAAAGTAAATACTAAAGTTGCAAAGTTTTACAATGATCGAGATTTTAAGATCACTAAAGTACTTTCTATACTGCAAATTAAAGTTAACTACTACTACAATAAGTTTTATATTGCATGGTTCAAATTTAGAGAAAGTGTCCTCCCCCATAAAATGAAGTTATGGTGAGTGAATGATAAATATTAGTAAGATTCTTGTATTGCACCAAATAGGATCATATCTTTTCTTTACCCTCTTCTGAGTTCTATATAGAATATTGGCTAATCATAGGTTTAGTACTTAAATCTGTGGTTAGGATGGGAGGATACTGGCTCTCACTCTAGAGCTCCCACTTCCCTATGCCTGAAGGCTAACTCTAGCTTTAGTTTCCAAACACCTGGATCAAATTAGTGATTTTAGTCTGTCACCCTAAAATCTCCAATTCTACACCTAATAAGCATGTTTCCTTATTTATTTTCACTCAACCACCATGAATTACATCACTCATTCATGGACATTGAAAATAATCATCACTTTTACTGTAGAAAGCATAGTCTTTTCGAATCGCTTATTTCACAACAAATTTTAACACTTCAATAAGCCAGATAAAAAAGTAAATGAAGTATGAAGTTAAAAATCATCACAATATCTTAACATTTATATGGCACATCCAATGTAAGCCATCACTTCACCATATACCATTGCAAGGAGAAAGATAAAAAAATCTACTTAGAATTTATGAGGAAGATGGGATAAAACAACAATTTTATATATTAAGGAAAAGTCATACAAATAATAAGAAGTAAATACAACTTATCTCAATTTCTTCCCCAAGCATATCACTTGAAGTTCCTTTGAATGTCCTTCTCTCTTCACAACAACACACAATTCTCTCTTAGAATAGTAGGGAATAAGCAATCTCTCACTTTCCTTCTCCTCTTACAACTTTTTTAAGAAGAATCCCTCACAAAACAACACTTTACACAAAACGCTAGACTCTAAACTCTAACTCTTTACAAACACTCCCTCTCAACTCACACACACTTTACTTCACTCACACTACTTCATCTCTAGACTCCTCTCTTTAATTCTGGTGCCAAAATCATTTTAAAATAGTATAGGGACGATTTCCATAAGAGATGGATTAAGAATCCCTCTAAAACTAATCCAAATACATTGAATCTGGCCTCCACCGATATTGGGTGCCGTCGGTGCCCTATCGTGCTTAATTAATCTGGGTCTTGAAATATGCACCTTCAAAGCCCATTCTAGCGTTGACGGAGCCAGAACTTCAAAATTCTAGTTTTTGCCCTTTTTCACTCCAAACTCATTTCTTTTTTGCTTTTTTTCTATAATTGCCTAAAATCATCATACATGTAGAAAAATATGAAAAATTACTTTCTTTAAAGTGCAATATCACAAAAAATGAGTACAAAATTTATATGAAAAATCAAACATATTTTTGCTGCATTAAAATCTCCCAAACTTAACTATTTCTTTTCCTCAAGTAATCCTTTTAGTATATAAAAATATGTCTCTTAGTAGTGAACTTTACTTAAAGACTACAATGATTTTTTATTTAAATGAATATAATAGGAAGACTTTTAGAAAAATTTTCAGTAACTTAGGTCAAAACTATAGGTGAAAAAACATTTACTAATCAAGTCTAAGAGTTCTAGTCTCCTATTCATTTCCAAAATAAATATAATTTGTCACATTACGGGTGCTTTGAAGGATCATATGAAATAGAAGCTCATGTGAACTCTATTTTTAAGGATGGTAATACTTAAAGAAAAATTCAGAAATGTAACTAAGCTCTTCCCTTAAGTTGATTCAAGTGAAGTTCATTTTGATTAGCCATCTCCTCAAACTTCTCCTAACTTATATATATATTTCTTTCTTTTCTCTTTTCTTTTTGGGATTGCTTTTCAACCCTCTTTTCTTTTCTTTTTCTCTTTTTCTTTTCTTGTGACGATTACTATATTTGGATAGCCTTTAATAATTTTGAACTTCACTCTCCTCTCCCTAAAGTTGGAACTTTAAACATCACTTCAATTTACAGATATATATTAGCTTTTAAATGATTCAGCATAGAGTCACAATTTTTTCTCCTCACATAAACCTCTAAGTCTCTTAACATTTTAAAATTACAATTTCTTTACTTTAAATAGTCAACTATAGTCTAATCCTCTTATACTAAATACTTAACCCCATAAAGTTAACCTCCATTAATAAAAACTTTCATTCAAATCTACTGTCATATTTAAATGAAATAAAAAATTTTGTTATCTAGAGTTAAGCTGAACTACTTTAAGTCATGTTACAATAATTTTGAAAATATATTTTAATTTAGAAAAAATAAAAGTTAATTATTCCTCCCCAAAACTTAGGTTTTTCAGTTCTTATCAAATTAATAAAAGAGAGAGAAAAACAAAAAGCAAACTAACCTTTTTGTCCGGGGTTTTTGATTCTTCTGAAGCATGCAGGTACTAATTAAAAATTTAACTACAAGCATAAAACAGTTAGAAGCATTGTTCACCTATATATCAGAGATTTGCAAGGTGAAGAAAATTTAAAACACAACTTTAAACACTTAATACAACATCTATTACAATTTTAATACAATTGCAACAAACCAACATAAGTTTCAATACAACTTTACTAAATTAAAAGAGTACAATTACTACATACATCTACTACACAAAAGCAAATAACAAACTTAAAAATCTACACAACGATAAAAACTAAAGAATACTACAATACCAATCATCCTCTCTTTCTTCTTCTACTCCTTCTTCATAAGGCTGATATGGAATATAACGAGGGCAAGTAGGAAATATCACTTCAGCTTCTCCCCTCATAAAACTAATCTTTGCATCATGATAAGCTATATAATATTCTACTCTTCTCCTCTGATAATAATCATTGATGTTATTTCTTATTTCTAACCCATCAATCCTATTATGAAGCCTCATAATATAACCTTGTTGTATCATTAGCCACTCCATAACATCAGAAATAGTAGGTGTTTCGGAGGTAGAAGGTATGTCATGACTAGTAAAGGGAATCTCACTACTCGTACTTCCCGATCTCGATCCTTCATGAGATTTATAAGTGCGAATGTTAGGTTTAATAATAGGCTTTACAGGATGAACTAACTCTTCACTACTATCAACCTGAACTCATGATTGTACACATAATGTGTAAATCAGGACAGGATGTCCCAATCCTCCAATAGTTTCCCCTTTAGCTATAGACTGAATACTATACCAATGTCAATTATTCTCATGTTTTGGATACAAAAATTCAGAATAGCTCTATCCCTTGAAACTCCACTATGATGATAAGTAGGTAGTTGTCTTGCAAAAATAAAGTAATTCTAGGCTTTAGATGCTACATATAGAGTGGAAGCAGGAAAATCTATCTTTTGCCTTTGCTTTGTATTTCACTTCCCTTTTCCATCAGTAAGAAAAGTAATCACCTCATCTAAGGCAGGATCCACCATTCCAAAAGTTTTGTATTCACATAATAGGTTATCTCTCAACTAGTAGAAAGCATTGGTTTGTGCAGGAATGAATTCTACCATTTGTCCTCGAACCAGCACATATTCTTCTTCAGTTTAGCACAAGTTACATTAAAACTCACCGACTACATAAGCAACAACATCAACATAAAAATAACAAAAAGTTTCCCAATTCCGATCAACATTCACCTGCTCCACAACTCCACCTGAATTTTCAAATCCATGATCCTGTATACACCTTTTGCTTCAGAGTGTAGAATTGAAGTAATAGTGTGCTTTAATATTCACAAATTTCCTTTCATTAGTATCAACCTTTCTCCTTCCCTTAAACATCCTTGGAGCCATATCAAAATTTCTAGAAAATTTGTAAATAAATCCTAATAAACTCTAAAATCACAATGTTGAGAATCCAAAGTCAAATCTAACATGTAAGACCATTTCACCATGGTGCATCTCAAATTTCTCTTCAAGAAATCCCAAAATTTCAGATTTCTCCAATGTAAAAGATTTATATGGTGAAAATAAAAAATTTTAGTTTAAAGTAGAGCTTTTACCAAGAAAAGATGAGATCTAACCTCAAAATGCCTCGAAATCGCCTCAAATAGAAATCACAATTTTAAAATGTGCAGAATGAGTTCGGGTTTTGGTCGCCATCAGTGCCAATTCTTGTGCCGTTGGCACCAAATTGATTTTCAGGATTCCATAAAATTTTACAATTTTGATCGTTTCAAAGTTACGATGACATCTAATTACCCTTTTTAAGCATTTATATTCATAATTAAGTGATGAAGTGATAAAAATATTACATAAACAATACAAAACATCACTTTTATATATAAAATCCACAATTACAACCTTACACATATAAGTCATTCTGCCACATCTATAATTCAGCGTTGCAATCAAACCACAACACACTAATACTGAAACATAACATAAAGTCAAATATTAGTCATAATAAGTCTGAAATCACACCTTAAGCAAGCCAAATACAATTCAAAATTAAGCAAATAAAGTCCAAATACTAAATAAAGTAGATAAAATAGAGAATCAAAACTCCTCATCAATGTAAGTGCTATCTTCTCCAATATCTTCCATGAATTGGTGGTGCAAAAAAAATTATAGAATGGTTGATACGGTAATTCATCAATCAAATCTTCTTCAATTGAAGCCTTTTTCTTCATTAAATGTATCAATCCTTCTTCCATACGCCTAGTATGATCGAACTATTCCTTCATCCTCCAATCCCGATGATCAAATAATTTAGATATATTGTTAATTGCATCCACAAGATTTTGTACCTCTTTCTCTAGTTTCTTGGTCTTCCTCAGAAACAACAGTGTATTTTCAGGAAAACGAGGTTGAATAGGTAGTAAAATCTGAGATTGTTGATCTACAGTTATGCTCAAATCTTTTTCATCTCCAAGTACTGGACAATCATAAATAATTGTTGGGTCCCTGGGCTTCCATGGGAGAAGCACATTTCCCCAAATTTCATATGGTACTTTTGATTTTATGCAAAGAAGAAATACAGACGAGGAATGTCCCAAACCGTAATTTGATCCATGCACAATCAAACCCAAAACAGATTTCACAATTATGGTACCAATATCAATAGGCCTTCCAGTTTAAATGCAATAGTTTAATATTGCACTTTCCTTTACCACATTACTAATTCTCATGGTATGAAGTAATTTTGAAGATAAAAAAAATGTCATTGCTTTGACACAAGATTCAATAAGGTTGTAGAAAAATTGACATATCCGTCGTCTCTGTTATCCCAATCATCGCCTTCATCTGTCAAATATCGATAGATTTCATTCATGTTGTCTCTTGTAAGGACAAAATTGGTTAAATGACAGATTAGCACATTATCTATCATATAAAGTTCATTAATCTTGGAAGTAGCAAAAGATATCCACCTACCTCTCACATAGATGACGCCTTGGTTGATTCCATGAAGATTTGCTTAAAATTCCTTCACCACAAGAATGATTACTGTGGCAGTAGTATAAAAAAACACTTCCCAACACCTCTGCATAATATTTCCTTCTACATGAGTACTAGGAACAATCATTCCTCGATTGACAAAGCCTCTTTCCTTGAAAGGTATCATCTTTATTAGAACTTTGTCACAAAGTCGCTGCGCCTCAAAAGTGACAATCTTTCTCCTGTTGAAAACTCTAAATCTTGGAGATTCAAAAAAGTTGGAAGACATGGAATATAGATTTTGGAACTAGCCTATCATTTTTTTGGATTTAATTGTTTTAAAATGAGTTTGGGGAGTTATAACGATGAAAATTTCGCTCCAAAACTGCCAATATTTGCCATTTGAAACTCCAAAAACTGCTTCTCATTCGTAGGCGCTGTTGAAGCTGAATAGGGTCAAGCTCCAAATATTAACAATTCTCTCTGGAAAAACTCACCGTCAGCACCCATTCTGGTGCCGTTTCCAAAGCATAGTTTTGCTCCAACAACATATTCGTTCAAATAAACTCTGAATCTTCAATACATTTCAATAATTGACATCATTTAGGGTATTTATGAGTGAGTAGGACTCAAATATAAGAATATCTAATAATAATATCAACTAAAACAAAATCAAAACAAACTAAAAATCATAGATAAATATGAGTTGCCTTCCACAAAGCGCTTGGTTTAACGCCGTGAGCCCGACAAACATTAGTTTTCTTCAGGATGACTTAACATTAAAACCTCCTTAAAATTTAGTTGTGACCTAAAAAAATATGGTTTTCATCGATGCACATTAAATTTAAATATTATTTTAGTTTTAAGATCTTTAATATCAACAGCTTCAAACTGGTAAACATTTATAACAGTGAATAGTCCTGTCCACCTAGACTTTAGTTTTCAAGGAAATAAGTTCAATCTTGTATTATACAACAAAAATTCCTATCTAGGTAGAAATCTCTTTCTTATAATCTTTTGATCATACCATATCTTCATTTTATCCTTGTAAAGTCAATCATTATCATAACATTTATTTCTAATTTCTTCCAATTCAATAACTTGTAATAATTTTTTCTCACCAACATCCTTAAAATTGAAATTGAACCCTTTAATCGCTTAATAAGCTTTATGTTTCAATTCAATCGGTAAATGACATGTATTTCAAAAATCAGTCTATAAGGAGAAATTCTTATAGGAGTTTTATAAGCAGTCATATATCCCCATAATGCGGTATCTAATCTTGCAGACAAATCTAATTTATGAGGATTTACAAATTTCTCCAAAATTTGTTTAATTTTGTGATTAGATACTTCAGCTAAACCACTTGTCTAGGGACGAGAAGCAGTTAGGATTCTATGCAAAATATTATACTTTTCAATCAACCTTTGAATCAGATTATTTCTAAAATGAGATACACCATCAGTAATGATAACTCTCGACATTCCACTTCATGAAAAAATATTTTTCATTAAAAATTTTGAAACACTTCAAGTATCACATTTAGGTAAAGCTATGGCTTCAATCCTTTTTGATACATAATCCACTGGAATTAATACATATATATATTCCTAAATGAAGAAATAAATGGTCTCATAAAATCTAAACCCCAAACATTAAAGATTTCAACTTCCAAAGTAAATTTTAGGGGCATTTCATTTCTTCTTGAAATATTACCTACTCGCTGACATCAATCAGAAGTTTTGATATATCTATTAACATCTCTAAAATGAGTAGGCCAATAGAAACTTGAGTGTAAGATCATATGTGTTGTTTTGTCAGTTCTAAAATGTACCCCAAATTCAGAATCATGACATCTTTGAATAATTGGTTCAATTTCTTCATAAGGCACTCATCTCTTGATATCTAGACCCTTGCATTATTTATATAAATATGGGTCATCCCAATAATTAAATTTGGCATCATACATAATTTTTTTCTATTGTTGCTTATGTAATTCATGTGATAAATTATCACTTCCAATATAGTTCACAATATTAGCATACCACGGTAAATTCCATTCCTTAATATTATAAAGTTATTCATCAAGAAAATTTTATGTGATTTCAACTTCAAAATCAAGTAATTCATGGTGTTCTAGCCAAGATAAATGATCGGCTATTTGATTATCTATCATGAATTCAAATTCTTGCATTAGATGTACCCATCTGATTAATCATGGTTTAGCATCCTTCTTTTGCATTAAGTACTTGATAGCTGAATGGTTTGTATGCACTATACATTCTATTCCAGTTAAGTACAACCTAAATTTTTTAAAAGCTTATACAATCGCTAATAACTCTCTTTTAGTAGTGGTATAATTAATTTGAGCTTCATTATGAGTTTTACCAGCATATTATATAACTTTTAAAATTTTATCATACCGTTGTCCTAAAAAAGCTCCAATTGCATAATCACTAGCATCACACATAAGTTTAAAAGGTTTCACCCAATCAAGTGAAACTATTATAGGGTAGTGATTAATTTGTCTTTCAATAATTCAAAGGAATTTAGACATTTCTCATTAAAATCAAATTTCTTATATTTTTCTAAAAGTTGGCACAAAAGCTTAGTAATTCTTGAATAAGTTTTAATATAACGCTTGTAGAAACCAGCATGTCCTAAAAAACATCTCACCCCTCTCACAGTAGTTGGAGGTGGTAGTTTCATGATGATTTGAATGTTTAAAGCGTCCACTTCCATGTCATAATCAGACATTTTATGACCACGCACAATTCCTCCTACAACCATAAATTGAAATTTCTCCGAATTTAGGACTAATTTTATTTTTTCGCATAACTCCAAATTTTTTTCTAAATTATTTAAGAAAGCATCAAATGATGTTCCAAATATAAAAAATTTATCTAAAAAAACTTTTATTCCATTAGCAATTGTATTAATAAAAATTTACAGCATACATTTTTGAAACATTGGAGGTACATTACATAATCCAAAGGGCATTCGTCAAAAAGCAAATGTTTCATAAGGACTAGAAAATGTGATTTTTTCTTGATCCTCAGAAGCTTTTGGTATTTGATGATGGCCAGTATATCCATCTAAAAAGAAAAAAATTTTTATGCACAGCAAGCCTATCCAACATTTGGTCCAGAAAATGTAAAGGAAAGTGATCTTTCTTATTGGCGGCATTTATTTTCTATAATCAATACAGATTCACCAACTAGTGACTTGTTTCGTGTTATTGATTCATTTATTTCATTTGTCTCAACTGTCACTCCTCCTTTCATAGGAACACATTGGATCGGACTTACCCACGTACTAACTGAAACAAGATATATAATTTCAGCATCCAACCATCTCAAATTTTTTTCTTTACTACTTCCTTCATCAATGGATTTAATCTCCTTTGCGGATTAGCTTTAGGTTTATGTTGTTCATCCAATAGAATTCTATGCATACATACCAACAAACTAATTCCTTAAATATCTACTAAATTCCAACCAAAAGCTTTTTTATATCTTTTCAAAGTTTCTAGTAATTTATACTCTTGCAAATCACTTAAATTGGAGAATAAAATAACTGGTACTGTAGATAATTCTCCTAAGAACACATACTTCAACTGGTTAGGAAGTATTTTCATTTCAAGTTCAGGAGGATTAGTGATAGATGGGATTAAACTTTTACTATCATTTTCTGAATTATCCAATGTCTCAAATCTTTCCTAAACATAATCTACTTTTACATTATCTATCTCATCATATTTATCTTCCATTTCATTTTCATCCTAACATTTCAAATCTTCTTGTTCTTTTTTTTCTTCAAACTTTTCCTTAAAATGCTCATCTTTTAAATTGTCTCAAATGTTCATTCGAAAGAATTCATCATTTTTTCTATTGCAGGGTATTTCATAGCTTTTGATATATTCAATGTCACTCTTGATCATTAACAATTGTTTTAAGATATAAAGTTTTTCAAATTTGTTTCTAGTATTTTCTGAATAAAAAGTAAAACAAACAACTAAAGTTAACATAACTATAAAATAGTATGAAAGAAAATTAGAATAAAATATCTTTTTCCTCTTTCAATGAATCAGTAATAATTATGGAATTTCATTGTGGAAGTAACTAAGTGTGCTGTGCCAAATAGAAGCAATTATATTCTTTACCCTTTCTTGGTTCTATAAAGAACATTGGTTAATTTGAAGTTTTCAAATCATGTAGATGGGTTAGGCAGGGAAGATACTAGCTCTCATTCTAGAGTTCCCTCTATTCCCTCCACCTAGGGGCTAACATCACATAGAAAAATTTAAAACATCAAACCAAATTAAGGGGATTTAGCCTGTCACTCTAAAGTCCTCTAATTTTACTACCCATTAAAATCATATCTTCCTATTTATTTGCACCCAACCATATGAACTATAATATTTACCCATACAATTGCATGTGAGTCTTTCCAATTGTTGATTGAGACAATATCGCATTGGTTCTTACATTTTCTCACAAAAAATTTCAACATCTTAATTGGCCAAATCAAGAAGTAAATGAAGTGCAAGGTGGTGAATCATCACAACTTCTTCCAACATTGAAATCCTATACTTCACACAACTTCCTTCCATAATTTAATTACTTCATCATTTAAAAGGAAAAAGATAAAGAAAACTACTCAGAATTCATTGAGAAAACACAATCACAACTTGATTTGAAAGTAGAAATCATAGTGAAAACACAACAAGTCTTACTTTAAAACCAAATGTAAAACAAGATAAACACTTATCTGAAAATCTACTCCACAAGACTCTTGAAGTTCCTTTAAAACTTTGCTTTCCATTTACAAGATACAATAGAGGTTGGCACCCAACTCCATTGACTCTGAATCTCTATTGTACTATTAATAAAACCTAGATACAATTGATAATAAAATTGGTGATGTGGAAAGGTGTGCTCTCAATTACTCTCTAACATAAACTTTACTCTTAACACTAATCACACCCTCTAATAACAACTCATTTTTATGATCTTTAAGTCTTCTTTTTTAAAATTTTCCAAAAGGTGCCTTGGTATCTCTTCAAATCATGTCCAGATTCATTGTATCCATCAAAGAATGCATCACTTCATTCAAATCTGCGCCCAAAAGAGGTTAAGGATGTTACCAACAAAAGTTGCTTCAAACACCCCTTGAAAATGGAGCCAAATTTGATTTAATTCATATTTTTTAACTATCGCGCCTATGCACCAAGGGTCCGGCTCTTAGCCGCCACAGGTCAAATTTTTCATTCTTCAAATTTTGCTCCAAATTTGATGCTCTCTTGTCTCCCTTCATGATAGTCAGTCATTTTAATCATACCTACAAGAAAAACACAAATATACCTTCCATTAAAGTGCAATATCATCAAAAATTGGTATAAAATGAATTTAAAAACACTATACATTTTATTTGTATCAAAATCACCTAAACTTAAAATGTTACTTGTCCTCAAGTGACACCTAATCACATAGAAAATCATAACATGCAAATTATGTAAATAAGATTCTTTAGAAAGGTTTCAAAATTTAGTTCTACAAATGAATTAGTCCAATTTAGAAAAAAATTTTAGTAAATGAGACCAACTTAAAGTTTAGAAGGTTCTTAAGCAAAGGATAATGAAAAATATTAGTTCTTATCTAATTTAGATATACTTGTAGATTCTTCAAAATATAGGATTCAACATTTCATCTTCTTCACTTCAAAATTTTCATTTGGAAATAATTTTACTTACTATATTATAGCCTTAAGCTTTAGATTTTTTCAAAACTTATATTCTAAACTTTAGGTATGGAACCAATTTTTTATTGGGCCCTTAAATCCTCAAGCTTCTCCTTCCTTTTTACAAACAATTTTTGTCTCTTTTCTTTTTTCATTTCTATTTCTTTTTTTTTATAAGGCAAAGATTACTGTATCTAGATAGGCCTTTAATAATTTTGAATTCCTCACTTTCATTTACAACAAAGGTCTGATATATATCTTTCACTTAAAAATCATAATAATAATGTTGAAAATTATTTCTCAATAAAAAAAATTTAAGCTTTAAAAAATAAAATTCAAATCTTCTATTTATCCAAATATACAACACTTGTTACTAAAGAAAGTTTAACTATATTTAACATTTCTTTACTAAGAAAATTTTAACTTTAAAATTTTCATCATTACTATAAATTTTAACTAAATTCTCTTACTCATTTCTATATTCAAAATTTTGCTTCCTTAATATAACTTCATATACGTATTTATTTTCAATCAAAAATCAAATTTTATTTAAGTATTTATGATAACAAATTAAATTTTAGTTTTTGAAAATTAATTTTTAAATTCCCACCAAACTTTAATTTTTAATTAGGATAAAATATTTAAGAATAAAAATGATACATTAGTAAGAATTAAAAAACTAGAATAACATGCTTGCAGGAATCTTAAATTTAGTTTTTCATAATCATCATGTTTCTGAATAAACCTCTCAATATTCTCTGCCTTTCAATCCACATCTCTAATTTGCTCTCTGGTAAAACTCACCTTCTTTAAAATTTTTTGTAATAATCCAGTTTGTGAATCTCTGGAGGTTGATGCATGTACAGTAGAAGTATGAGAAGTAGAAGTAGCAGAAGCAGAAGCATTGGAAGCTCTAATAGATCCTCCTTTCCAGCCAAATACTGAAAGTACAGTGTAAGTGTTCACATTTACACGGGTAATAGGTCTAAGTGGCTTAAGAACATCTTCCCATGTTTTACACTTAACACCAAATTGCTCACAAATCGAGTGAATTAGTAAAGTAAATCCCATACCTATTGTAGTAGCAGCTCTGGCATAGTTCATAATATAATAAAAAATATTAGCTCCAAAATCTAAAGGCTTTCCCTGTTGAATACAATGGTTCAGAACAACTCTTTCCCTTGTAATATCACTATCATGAATTGATGGCAGAAGTTTAGATGAGATAAAGTAATGTCATGCCTTTGAAGTGGCATTCAACTTAAAGGCTTGAAAATTCACTTTTCTTTCATTTGTAATCTTCTATAAACCTCTTCCATCAGCAAGAAAGGCCATAATCTCATCTAACTCTCCCTCAAAGAATGATAATTCACATAAAAGCAAAACATCTCAGGAGGTAATCGGTAAAAAGTATTAATTACCGCAGGTGAAAAATCCACTTGTTGCCCCCTAACCATTACCAAATTTTCCTTAGCTGCTAGCATGTTAGCATAGAACTCTCTCACCACAGAAACAACTACAATAGCGGAGAAGCAACAGTATCTTTCCCAATTCCTTCAAGCAATCATCTCCTCAATATCTCCTCCTGGGTTGTTAAAAACTCATTTTTGAATCAATTTATGCTATGCGAGTGCATCAACGAAACGATTCTCTACTCGAGAACTGACAAATTTGTTGGAATCAAATCTTGCTTTCTCTTTCAAGCATTTCGACTTTAGAGCCATCTCTAAAAATTTACAAAAATTTCACCATAAATTCGAAATTTAAACTAAACTTGTTAACTCAACTTCCAAAGCTAAACTCCACAAAATCTAATCAATTTCTCATGCTTTTCCTCAAATTTTCACCATGATTAGTGCTTTTTAGATTTTTCAATAATGTACTAAAAATACATGGTGAAAACATAAAGTTTTTACTTAGGAGTAGTTATCATACCTTTAGGAATTCAAATCCAACAAATTTCATCAAAATCTGCTCTAAAATGATCCAAATTAGTGATGCCCTAAGCTTCTATTTCGTACAATTGAGAGGTTGAAAGTGATGGGGGTTTTAAATATGGCAAATTTCATGTTTTTAACTACAGAAAGTCGATTTTCGCGAACCCGCGCCTATGCACGAGACATACGATGTTTAGCTGTGAAATCTGGCGCTTACGCGCCGTCGGTTTAGCACTTAGCCGCCAGTGCCCAAATTTTGGCAATTAAGTTAATTCCATCAAAAATCTGAGTTAATCACTTTTAATCACTTCAAATAATTATTTATCCACATAAACTCTTCTAATACTCCAAAAGTACACTTTAATCTCCAATGATTCCAAACAAATCTCACACAAAAAAAAACTTATATTACATAAATATCAAAGCACATTTAATACAAACTACAAATTTCTATACAAACACTTTGGATGAAATTTCCTAATAAATAAGTTCAAACACATGTAATTAAACACAAATTTACATCATTGAGAAGTAACAAACACATGTAAAGTGCAACAAACACAAACATAAAAAAAACCACACACTTAAAACACTAAAGACACATAATTAAACCATAAGACCACATATAATTTAATTCTAATCTCCATTGAGTAGATTATATCTAGAACTACCAATAGTTCCAATTGAACTATTTGGAATGTAAATCTGATAAAAAGGGCAATGATTGAAAACTCTAACATCTTCTTCTTCTATCCATTTTTTTCTTCAGAAACATCGCTTTATCCGCTTCTTCCACATGACTTGTATGACTAAATTGCATTTTGATTGTCATCCAATGTATGCTAAATGTGCATTAATTTCATTTACCTTTGCATCAATAGACTCCACATAGGCCTCAATCATCGTAATCCTTTATGTTATTCCTTGGATACTCACAACTAGAAATCCATTATATAAATCTTGCACACTATCACAAATAAACTTCTTCTTGTTGGCATACTCTTTCTCCCAGGAAGACATTTCTCACTCAAAATACTCATTTTAAGACACAGAAATGAAAATAAGAACTAGGGCAAGTATCTCATAAATTTAGGTCCTTTTTATAGACTTGGGAAGCCTTAAAACCGACCCTAGTCGTTTTAAAACTCTTTAATAACTCCAAAAACTACTCACCCACGATTTATGCTTCTAGAACCTCATTTTTCACGTTTTTTTATAACTGTGGTGCCTATGCGCCAACCTGCGGTGCATAGCCGCCAGTGCACATTTTTGCACAGTTCTGGCCAACGTCGAAATCATCATTCTGACTCTTCTAAGTCATCAAATAAGGTCAAATAAACACTACTATGTCGGCATATTTTTAGGTTAAGTTGTACTTTTGAAAAGGGATCGCCTACAGAAATTGTCGGTGAATTTTCAGATTTAAATTTAGTTTAAATATATATATAATTTGGAAAGTAGTATTTGATTTTGAAAATAATTTTAAGTTTGAAAATTTTAAGATATGAAATCAAACCGATCTCACATCCCGAATAGTTTATATAAACGAGCACCGCATCACAAACCGCGTATCTATCCGAAGAATAGACACACTGATTGACGACGGAGTTCGATTAAATAAACTAGAAGATTTGTGACATCCGTTTGGTCTGCGAACCAATTTTATAAGCCGACAAATTCCCCTGTTTAATATAAAGGAATTAAACAGGGTTTATATTATCTGGGTTCTTAAAGTTCCCTATAAGGGCAAGCCCCTATAGTTAATTACATCTTAAATGACGGGAATCATTTAAGAAAACTCTCGATAATGATTAATGGTTTTTCTTTCAAGAATTTCAAAGTTTAAGGTTTTCAAAGGATTGAATTTTGGAAATTTCAATATGGATTAGCTCAAATTCGGAACAGTTTATTTTAGGAATCCAATAGAAAAGGGGTAGGAGAAGCTGAGGATCCAAGAAAAATCTTGGCAACTTCCCAAACTATCCTATTTTTTGGCTTCAATTTAAAAGAATTATTCAATGTTTCCATCCTGCCAATTTTAATTAATTAGGACTTATATTTGCATGACATGATCATACAAATAGCCTTGAAGATGTGAGGGTTTATGTCGTACCAAACAACTACCTCAGAGTCCTAAGATCGGTTAGGGCTTAATTTACATGACATAATCATGCAAATGCCTAATGAAGAGTTGAGGATTTATGTTGCACTAGGCAAACTACCTCGAAGTCCTATGGCTTGGTTATTTAATTCTAAGAAAGTTTTGCTGAAGTAGATCCGAGTTTTGCTAACGACGATGGCCGTGCTGCCCACTCTGCTCCGAGCTCCTTGTTGTTGCAGAGGTTTAGTTTTAGAAGTCATAAATCAGGAGATGAGAGAAGTGTTTTGGTTTAGAGAAAATCTTAAAGTTCAAATGTATTTTAGTGTTTTAATTAAAACAAATCTTAAAGTTGGTTAAAACAGAACCGATTAAGATCCTACGATTCCGTCATCCCGACACCATTATTTTCATCGAATTTACTTAGTCCAGATGAATTTGTTAAACTCAACTGAATGAGTTCCACACTTTCATTTAGACCGTGGGAAATCCCGTTAGCAACACGTGGGTTACATCATCCGAGGTATTCCCGATCATTCAACGAGACGTTTTAATTTAGTTACAATTGTAATTTTGTTGTTCTGTTTGCGATTAAATTTTGAGTTGTTTTATATTTTGGAATGTTGTGGCGGTGAATTTTATCTTGCAATGACTTTTAATTTTGTTTTGGTTTCAGTTCAGGGAATATCCTAAAGGTTTTGGTTTTCATGCAACAGTTTTATTTATCATGCAAGAAAAGTAAAGTACAGTGCATGTGCAATAAAGTAAATTGCAATTAAATAAAAGCGTACTGGAGGGTCTTCCCGTCATCCCAGCTGCACTTAAAACACATGTTAATGCATTTAAATATTTCAACGAGATACCTAGGTAAAGCTAAGGGAAAGGGTTTTGGTTGTCTACAGATTCCTAATCCTATAACTAGTCATTTCCTATGACGTCCAGGTTCTTGGTTTGGTTTAAGGAAGATTTTCTTCATCGAAAGAACAATTAAATTCAGTTGTTCTTCCAAAACATCCCGTCATATTAAGGAAGTGTTTAGGACGAGTCCTAAACATCTTTTCAATACTTCTGGGATTGTTTTAAGTCCAAGTAAATTTAGTTGCATAGGTGAATTAATCATCCAGGAGTTTAGTTAAACTTTGTTTCTTGCTTAGTGAACTTAGGTATTTGATTACCTGGTGAATGAAGTGACATCTCATTTAATACTTTATTTAAGAGTTATAATAATTAAAGTCTTTAAGGGCAAGTTGGTTTATTGAGAATTTTAATCATTTTTAATTTAGTTTAATTATGAGGTTTTAACTGATAATCTTAAGTTTGGAATAGTGTTCAAATTATTTTAGATTTAATTCATAAAGATTTCATTTAGGTTTGTTGTTAAATGATTTTAATTCAATTTGATTTTAATTTAATTTAATTTAATTTTAATTTAATTTAATTTTAATTTGAATTTAATTTATGTTTATTTAATTTAATTTAATTTAATTTTGATTTAATTTAATTTAATTTTAATTTAATTTTATTTTATTTAATTTAATTTAATTTTAATTTAATTTTGATTTAATCTAATTTAATTTAATTTAAATTTTGATTTTAATTTTAATTTTAATTTTTAGTTTTAGTTTAACTTTAATTTTAATTTGATTTTAATTTAATTTGTTTTAATTTTAGTTTTAATTATTAATTTTGATTATTATTTTTAATTTTTAATTAAGAATTAAATATTGTTAAAGTGGATCATTTAGGGATTTTTAAATTAAAGAATAAATGTCCTCTTAATAATATCCTTATTTTAACGATCCAAATTTAAATCTATTCTTTCCAAAATTTAAATTATTTAATTAATTAAAGTTTCATTTTTGATATTTTCAAAGTGTTTAATGGGTTCCTACCCCTTAATTTCCCTAAGTTTCAATCATCCAAGAGAAAGTTAAAATCAAATATTTCACCTCCCATTTTGATTAAACCTAAAGTTTTAATTAAGGGTTAAAATTTTTAATTACCTTTATGCCCTTTTAAGCTTATTTATTTCATAACTCATTAAATTGAGCTCAAATGAATTTAAAATTTTTATGTCACCTCACTCATATGTCAATTAAGACATTAGAGGAGAAAATGTGATTTTTCTGAATTTAATTTATTTATATAATTATTTTTAGTAGAAAATAGGGTTTTTCCATAGAAAATTCAACAACATGACCAAGGTAAAGTTTCTGTCCTTAAGAAAATTATGCGATATTCCTAATGACTAGAGGACCACTTGGACCAATTTTGGTGATTTTTTTGAGTTATATTTTATTTATTATAATTATTTTGAGTTTTAGAGTGTTAATTAATTTTAAAATAATATAAAAATTGAAAAATAGATTTTCTATTTTTCTTAAATCTCTCTAACCTCAAGCAGTCCAGAGAAATAAATTTTATAATTTTCTGATTTTTCTTTGATTTATTAGAATTATTTTAGTGAAAAAGGTTAAAAAACTCATTTTTTAATATTAAACATTACATTAAGCCTTTAAAATTCAATATCTTATCCTAGGGACTTAGGAAAAATATTTGGTTTGTTCATAAGTGATTAGGAGTCAAAATGTGACATTTTTATGATTTTTAATATTTTTGTGATTTTTATTATTTTTTAATTATAAAAATATTAAAATATGGTGAAAAATCAACTTTTTTAGAAAATTCAAATTTTAATTTTCTTGAACTCCTCTAATATCAGAAAAACTCCAAAATCATTTTTGTGAATTTTTGAAAAGCATTTTTTAAGTTATGAATTTTTAAAGTTCCATTTTAGTTATGTGACTTAATTAATCCATTTAGTGGGGTTAAGCATTTCCAATTGATTCCAAATTTTTATGTGAGGTCTCTCTAATCCTAAGGATGAGTGAAGAATTGTTTTCAAGTCAATTTGATGTGTGGTTAACCCTAATTAATTCAAATTCAATTTTAGGGGTTTAGGCCAATTAAGGTTATTATGAATGAATTAATTCAAAATATATTTTTCATAGGGTTCTCTGGTCCTAAAGAATATCACCAAATTTTCCTAGAATTTATTTCACAACATACTAATTATTGGAATTAAAATACCTAAAAGTGTGACATGAAATTGAAAATTCAATAACTTTTCACAGAGATGGCCTCTAACCTTGAAAAATTCAGGGAATGTTCCCAAGATCAGAGGCTTCAAAAGCCCTATGGTCTCATGCCATGGTGAATTGTCTATGCAAATGAAGAATCAAAATACTGAAAATAGTAAATAAATTACTAAAAGTAAAATACTCATCCAATTAACTTGATTTCTTTTCTACATTATTCTCCTCTGTTCACTGAGCAAGAGGTTATTTTTATTTTATTTTTATGATTTTTCTATGCAAAGATATGAATTTTTGAAGTTCTGGGCATTTAAATAATTCAAAAATACCCTATTTATCTACTTATCCACACGGCGCCAGCGCAACATCGGCAGCTCCGAAAGCCCACGCGGCGCATTCACATTTGACGCCGCCATCCAACTCAGCACTTTGGGGGCCCGCGGTTCACGTAACATTCCCTGGTCCAGCACAATCTGAACCGTCCGCTCGATACACGCGCGATCCAACGGCTCCCGGTCATCGTCTACAACTGGTGTGCACCGTGACCGTCCACACTAAAACCACTAAGATCTCACTCGATTCTCAATGGATTTTCGTGTTCTTATGCTCTATGGATTCGTCTTGAAGAGACGAACACATCCATACAGTTTATAGCCTATGAAATTAACTTAAACAAAATGGAGAATCACTGGAAGCTCGGGAGGAAGAGTGAGTTCATAACTTTGCTCAGAGAAGTGAAGCTTTGATCTGAGAGTTGTGTCACCTTCGATTGGGTCCAGGCAAGCTCTAGATGAAGTCTCTGGCTCTGGGGAATTGTCTAGGTGTGAAAGTGACCAAGCCCGATCACAAAGCTTGGAGGCTAGAAGCAATGGCTGGCCTGGTGAGGGGGCTTTTGCTGGGGAACTTCTCCTCTTGGTCTGGTGAAGGTGTAGGACCAATCAATTTAGAGATTGGCTCACTGTGGTGAAGTGTCCTATTTTTTTGGGTGGATTTTCATCTCAAAAATTGAGCTCGCGAGAGGGGTTTCGGGTCGGATTTCAGTGGGGATCAAGTTCTCTATGTCTGGGGAGGAGTCAGGAATAATTTTGGCAGAGTTTCCTTAAGGTTTGGTTCAACCCTCTTGTTTGGCCGAGAGGTGGTGGAGTTTAAATAGGCATGGCTGGAGGGCTTCCCAGAGGCAATTGGAGGCTGGGATCAGATACTCAGGGGAGGAAAAGAAGAGCTTTGGTGTCCACTAGGGTTGAGACAGCTCAGCAAGGGAGAATTGAATTTTTTGGCCCGCATGGAGCTCTCGGCCATGGTGTCTTCCAGCGGCTGTGGTGGCAGGCCGGCTAGGCATGGGTGACCATCTGACTCAGTGGGGTCAGGGGTTGAATTTGGTGAAGTCAATTGGAGTTTGACATGTGTAAAAAGCTTGATTAAAATGGAATGGGGGAGAGTGTATTTTGGGCTTGGTTTGGTCAATCCATGGAAATAGGCTTGGTGCACCTCTCCAATACCTGATTTTGAGCTGAGGGAATCATTTAGGTCAGCTTGGAAGGGGTGGTGAAGTCTCCATTTATGGTGAGGTGGCTAAGCATGGTTTAGAGTGTGACATGAGTATGGTTAAAAATGCTTAATGAAAGATTAGGAAAGGGTCCCCTCTTCTTGCCATTAATGGCATGATGAGGTGGAAAGTGGCTTCCATGGCTTCCATGTGGCTTGTACATGGCTCAATGGCTCATATTTGGCTTGGAAAAAGCTTGGTCAATTTCATAAAAGGGGATTTTATGAATTTTGGCATTTTTGGTGGAAATTTGGATGAAGCTTTATTTGGAATTATTTGATCATTGGTTTAGGACTTAGGGATGATTTTAATTGAATGGATGATGTAGAGAAATGTCATGTGGGCTTTGGATGAATTTTGGGCCTTTGGATGTGGTGGAAGTGGGCTTTTAGAATGGTTTAAGAAAGTGGGCCTTTAGGCTTGAAAATAAATTGATGGATGGAATTTTATGAGGGATCATGCCAAATAAATGTTGCAATTGGTTTAGGTATGTGTCATGAGTGGTTTGGAACAAGTGTGAAGTGATTTTGAATTGAATTGGGTTTAATGTGGGATCTTTATTAAAAGGGGCCAAAGTGGGGCCAAATTGGGCTAACTTGGGTTAAGGTTGGACTAAAGTTGGATTTGATGTAAATTAATGCTGAGAAATGTTCATGGGAGTGTCACAAAAAGTTTCCAACTTTGGTTGGGCTTTGATTTTGGGATTTGGGCCCATTTAGGTTAGGTTTGGGCTTAGGTCAATTTAAGAGGTTTTGGTTTTGGGTTAGGTTTGGGTGAGGTTTAGGTTCAAATTTGGGGCAAATAAAGTTAGTGTGTTGTTTGTGGGGATGTTAGGAAGGTTTTAGAAAATATTTGGGGCCAATTGGGGTTGAGTTGGGTTGGTTTGGGCTAGGTTTGGGTCATGGGTCAAAATTGGGCCTTAAGCCCTAAATTGGACTTGGGCCTAAATTTCAATCAAATTGGACTTGGATTTGGTCTAAATTGATATTGGGTATATTGAATTGAAGTTTAAAATTGAATTGGACCAAAATTGAGGTCAATTGGGGTGGTTTGGTTTGACATTGGGTTCACTTGGGTTCAAAATGGGATAAATTCGGGGTTTTGGTAAAAGTAGGGTAAATTGGCAAAATTGGCCCATGGTATAGTCGAACAAAATGAAATTGGGAATATTTTGGATTTTTTGGAATTTTCTGGGAATTTTTAGAATTTTTGGATTTTTTGGCTAAGAAGGGCATTTTGGGTATTTGGAGGGTATTGGGGGGTACTTTTGGAATGTTTGGTATTTTTGGCTATGGATGATCAATTTGAGTGGGGGGAAATGTTTAGGATTGATTTTAAGGAATTTTTGGTAATTTAGGTGATTTTGTAAATTTTGGGTAGTTTCAAGGGCTTTTGGTAGGTTTAGTAGGTGTAGGGCCCCGGGGGTCAAAAATTGAATTTTGGGAAAATGAAGATTGATCAAATTTGAGTAGGATGGAATCATTTTGGTTGAGCCATGAAGCCATATTAAGCTCATAAAAGACATGAGAGGACTCATTTGAGGCATTCACTATGTTGTTTCTAACCCTCTTAGCCAGGGGCTTAGGGGTTAAGGACCATCCATATGAATTATCTACATGAGTCAGGAAGTCAAGTTGGGTGAGTGTGGTTTTAGGACATGGAATGTGTGTGAGAGTGTAGTGTATGTGCAAGTCAACCCTCACCAGACCAGGCCATCCAGGGTATTCCTAAGGCCAAAAAGTCCTATAGGGAGCTCATCCTTTAAACCTCCACATTTGATTTCAACCCTCTAGGTGATTAGGGTCTACAATCAAGCATGTGGGGTTTGTAGGGAGTTAAGAAGTGTTTGAATTTCTAAAGGGTGGGTTCCACTTCTAGTCCTCTAAGCTTAGTCAAAGGAAAAGCCTAAGGGTAGATCCTAAGTACTAAGGAGAGAGAAGAGAAAAGACCTCATCAAAAATGAGGTCAACATACTATAACTTAAAAAACTCCAAAATACTACCACATTTCTCAAATCAAACCAAATAAAGGAACACAAAACAAACATAAATAAAGCACCTCGATAAATATCGGTTGTCGCCCACAAAGTCCTTTGTTTAACGTCATCAGCCTAACATACCCAGAGCTTATTCTGAGTGACCCAACATCAGATTCTCATCAGGTATTGATTGATCGGTTGAAAAGTAGAGTTTAAGTCTATGACCGTTCACTTTTAAATATTTTTCTAGTATTAGGATCTTTAATTTCCACATCTCCATATGAATAAACTTTCATCACAATAAATGGGCCCAACCACCTGGACTTAAGTTTTCCAGCAAAAATTCTCAATTTTGCATTATATAGTAAAACTTTTTACCCTAGCTCAAGATTTTAGTAAGAATCTTCCTATCATGCCACAACTTCATCTTTTCTTTATAAATCTTAGCATTTTCATAAGATTCATTCCTTATCTCTTCAAGCTCATTTAATTGCAACAATCTCTTTTTTCCAGCATCTTTCAAATTATAATTAAGAACTCTTTAATAGCCCAATATGCTTTATGCTCAAGTTCAACTGGTAAATGACAAGCTTTTCCAAAAATTAGCCCATATGAGGACATTCTTGTAGGAGTTCTATAGGTAGTCCTATAGGCCCACAAACCATAATCCAATTTGATTGACCTGTCCTTTCAATTTGGATTAACAGTCTTTTCCAATATTCTTTTAGCTTCACGATTGGATAATTCAACCAAACCACTTATCTGCTGATGATAAGCAGTAGCAATGCGATGGTTAATATGATATTTCTTTACTAACTTCTCCATATTCACATTTCTAAATGACTTCCTCCATCAGTTATGATTACTCTTGTTATTCCAAATCTGCTAAATTTATTCTTATTTAAAAACTTTTCAAAACTTTGAGCATCACATTGATGTTAAGCAACAGCTTCTATCCATTTAGATACATAGTCTACTGCTATCAAAATGTATGTATTTCCGAAAGATGGTATAAATGGTCCCATGAAATCTAATCCCCAAACGTTAAATATTTCAACTTCCAACATATAATTGAGGGGCATCTCATTTCTTCTAGAAATAATACCTACACGTTGACATTGATCAAAATTTTTAATATAAATAATAACATCCTTAAAAATTGTAAGCCAGTAAAATCCAGATTGTATGATTTTATATGCAGTTTTATCAACTCCAAAAATGTCCCCCATAATCAGAATTATGACTTTTTTGAATAATTTCATAAGTTTCTTCTAAAGGCACACATCTTGGAATAATCAAATCATTTCCTTGTTTATAAAAAAATGGGACATCCCAAAAATAAGTCTTAGCTTCAGATAGAAATTTCTTCCTCTCCAGGTATGTCAAACAATAGAGTAAATTATCACTGAAAATAAAGTTTACAATGTCGACATACCACGGAACATACCACTCATTAACAGCGAACATTTTTTCATCAGGAAAATGTTCATTAATTTCTTTAGCATCACAGAGAAATTTTTTATTTTCAAGCCTAAACAGATTGTCGACAATTTAATTATCACCACCCTTCCTATCTACTATCTCGAAATCAAATTCTTTCAAAAGAAGAATCCATCTAATCAATCTTGGTTTTGCATCATTCTTCTTCATTAAATACTTAATAGTAGAATAATCATACATTTAGTTCCAATTAAATATGATCTGAATTTATCAAACACAAATACTATAACTAATAACTCTTTCTCAATAGTGGTATTATTAATTTGAGCTTCATTAAGAGTTTGCTAGCATAGTAAATCACTTTGAAAATTTTATCATATTTCTGACCAAAAACAGCTCCAATAGCATAATTACTAGTATCACACATTAATTCAAAAGGTTTTTCCCGGTTAGGTGACACTATAACAGGTGCAGTGATTAATTTTTCTTTTAAAGTTTCAAAAGCTTTTAGGCAATCATCATCAAAATTAAGAATCACATCATTTTCCAGGAAACAGCATAAAGGCTTCGAAATTAGTGAAATGTTTTTAATATAACACTTGTAAAATACAACATGTCCCAGAAAACTTCTAAGTCCTCGTACATTAGTTTGGCAAGGTAAATTAGAGATCACTTGAATTTTTGCAGGATCTACTTCCATACCATTTTTTTATAAAAGATGTCCCAAAACAATTCCTCCTTCTACCATAAATTCACATTTCTCTCAGTTAAGGACCAAATTAGTTTCTTCACAGCATTTCAAAACTTTAGATAGATGTTCTAAAAATGATTTAATTGATATTCTAAACATTGAAAATTCATCCATAAAAACTTCAATTCCTTTTTCTATTAAATCACAGAAAATTGCTATCATACATCTCTGAAATGTAGTAGGGACATTACATAAACCAAAGGGCATTCTTTTAAAAGAAAATGTAATATAAGGACTGGTAAATGTTGTTTTCTCTTGATCCTTAGGAGCAATTTAAATTTGCTGGTAAACAATATATCCATTAAGAAAACAAAAGTATTTATGCCTAGTCAGTTTATCCAACATCGGATCTAGAAAAATAAGTGGAAAATGGTCTTTCCTGGTGGCAAAGTTTAATTTTCTATATTCAATGCATATTCGCCACCCTGTAACTTATCATACTGGAATTATTTCATTCTATTCATTAACAGTCACAGTAACTCCTCCTTTCTTAAGTACACAGTGAATATGACTAACCCATGCACTATCTGAAATAGGGTAGATAATTCCAGTATCCAACCGCTTTAAGATTTTTTTCATAATAACTTCTTTCATAATAGGATTTAGTCTCCTTTGAGGATCAGCTCGAGGTTTGTAGTTATCCTCCATAAGGATTCAATGCATACAAATTGAAGACTCATTCATTTAATATCAGCTATTGTCCATCTAAAGGTTTTCTTATTTTTCTCCAAAAATTTAAAGCAATCTCTCTTCTTCTCTTTCAATTAATTGAGAGAAAATTATAACTGGCAAAGTTGAGGAATCACCTAAAAAGGCACTTTAAATTACTAGGAAGCATCTTTAAATCAAGTTCTGGAGGTTTTTCAATTGATGGACCAAAAGATTCATCTTTTTCAGTCATGTCCAACATTTCAAAATTTTCATGAACATAATTTAAATATTCCTCATGAAAATCTTCAGAATCTTGTAATTCCTCTTCTTGCTTGTGTTACAATTCTTTACTTCAAGATTTCTTTTCAAAAGTTGACTTGAAATGACATTCACTCAAATATTTGATAACATCCATCCTATAACATTCACCATCTTTATCTTTTACAGGATAATTCATTGACTTTGAAATATTGAATGTAATAGTTTAATCACTAATTCATATCTTCAATTCCCCTTTTTGAACATCTATCATTGATTTACCTATGGCTAGGAAAGGACTCCCTAAAATTATGGTTAACTCTTTACCTTCCTCCATATCCAACACAATGAAATCATCAGGAAAGATAAATTGATCCACTTTCACCAAAACATCTTCTATAACTCCTTTAGAATATGTGATCGAACGATCAGCTAATTGCAGAGTTACAGTAGTAGGGGTTAATTCTCCTAATTTCAGTCTTCTAAATACTGATAACAACATAAGGTTAATGCTTGCACCTAAATCACATAAAGCTTTTCCAAAAGATCTGTCTCTGATTACACATGGAATTTTGAAACTTCCAGGATATTTAAGCTTTCCATGAAGCTTTTTCTGAATTATAGCGCTACACTCTTCACTAAGTGCAACAGTCACATTATCTTCAAACTTCCGCTTTTTGTTGAGAATATCCTTCATAAATTTCACATAGCTTAGCATTTGTTCTAAGGCTTCAGCAAATGGAATATTTATTGTAAGCTTCTTAAATATCTCCAAGAATTTTGAAAATTGATTATCGAATTTTTGTTGTCGAAGTCACTGAGGAAATTGAGGTGATGGGTTTTCAAAATCAACCTTAGGTGGAGAAATAGGACTTTCCAAACCTTTTGGAGCGTCCTCTTTTGGTTTTTCAATCTCTTCTTTCTCTACTTCAGTCTCTTTTTGAACTCTACCTTCCAACTTTCTTCCACTTGTCAACTGAATAGCTTGTACTTGCTCTTTACTCTTGTCTCTTGGATTTGCTTCAATATTACTAGGAAGAATTCCTTGGGATCTATTATTTAATGAATTGAAAATCTGTCCCAATTGATTCTCAATATTTCTGATTGTAGCTAATTGATTTTGTAATTTATTTTTCATTTGTAACACCATTTCTTTAATAGACAACTTTATCTCCTTTAATTGTGAAGTATTGTTAAAGTCTGAAGGATAGGTTGGTTTATATTATTATTCTCATGGTTGTTCCAGTTTCCTAATGGGTTTACTTGGTCGTTCCCTCATTATTGTTTACTACCACTTATTCCAGTTAAAGTTTGGATGGTTTTTCCAACCTAGGTTATAATAATTGGAATATGGGTTATTAGGCTTATTTATGGCATTCAAAGATTCTGATGAAGTTTGAAAATCAAGCATTTGGCCTAATGAATTTTCTTTAATCATGGAATTTGGCTGAGAAAAATTCATCCCAAATTGGTTTATCTTCCTTGAAATTGCGGCAACTTGATTTGCTAGCATCACAAAAGCATCATTTTCATTAATTTTGGCTACCTTTTTAGGATTTAACTTTTTAGAAGGCTATTGAAAATTATTAGTAGCAATTTCTTGAATTAAATCATAAGCATCTACAAACCGTTTAGAAATCAATGAACCACCAGCAACGACATCGATAATAGATCTAAGAGATCCAACTAATCCATTATAAAAGGCCTGAATTATTAACTAATCTGGTATTGAATGAGGAGGACACTTTCTTAGAAGATCTTTAAAATGTTCCCATGCTTTATAAATTCCCCTTCAAACTGACAAAAAGATGTAATATCATTTCTAAGCTTTGTAGTCTTCGATGGTGGAAAATATTTAACAAGGAATTTTTGTGGTAAATCACCCCAAGTTCTGATAGATCCAGGTGCTAACGAATTTAACATAATCTTAGCTTTATCCCTCAGTGAAAAAGGAAAAAGTCTAAGTCTAATAGCATCATTCAAAATACCATCATATTTAAAAGTAGCGCCCAATTCTAAAAAATCGGCAAGATGTAAATTAGCATCTTCAGTTGGTGCTCCCCCAAACTGATTTTTAGATACCATCTAGACAATAACAGTTTTAAGTTCGAATGAATTAGCAGCTACAGTAGGGTGTTAAATATTACCATGAAGTTCATCCACTGTAGGGTTAGCATAATCTCTTAAAGGTATAAATTCTTGATGGATTTCAACATCTTGATGATCTTGATTTGCCATTTCTTGAAAATTTTTATCTTTTTCTGGTTTTTTAATTTTCTTTTGCTGATAGTTCTATCTAATTCATAATTGTAAGGCACAAGTCCCTCAAAACCTGAACTATGCATACATATTTAACAAAATAAAATAAAACACACTAACAAAAATAATGAAAAGTGAAAACCTTAAGTTTTATTAAATTTTCTTTAAATGATATTTTAAATAATTTCCCCAGCAACGGCGCCAAAAACTTGATCCCCGAATATTTATGCTTACAATTTAGATATGAAATTATACTTTAATTATTTATAATATGGGATACTACGCAAGTATAGATATCGTTTATCAAGTAATACATGACTTTTTGATTAAGCCTTAAGATATCGACACAGGGGAATGTCTAAAATTTTAAAGAAATAAGAAAATTAATTTTTTTAATTTTTAAAATGATTTTGTAAAGTACATTTTAAGATATAAAGGTTTTAAATTTTTTTTTTGGTATTTTCTGAATAAAAAGTAAAGCAAACAACTAATGTTAACACAACTATAAAATAGTATGAAAGCAAATGAGAATAAAGTATCTTTTCCCTCGTTCAATGAATCAGTAATAATTATGGAATTTCGTTGTGGAAGTATCTAAGTGTGTTTTGCCAAATAGAAGCAATTACATTCTTTTCCCTTACTTAGTTCTATAAAGAACATTGGTTAATTTGAAGTTTTGAAATCATTTAGATTGGTTAGGTAGGGAAGAAACTAGCTCTCACTCTAGAGTTCCCTCTATTCCCTCAACTTGGGGGCTAACATCACATGACAAAATTTAAGACATTAAACCAAATTAGGGGGCTTTAGCTTGTCACTCTAAAGTCCTCTAATTTTACTCCCCATTGAAAACATATCTTCCTATTTATATGCACCCAACAATATGGATTACAATTCTCATCCATACAATTGCATGTGATTCATTCTAATTGTTGATTGAGACAATACCACATTGGTTCTTACATGTTCTCACAACAAATTTTAACATCTTAATTGGCCAAATCAAGAGGTAAATGAAGTGCAAGGTAATGAATCATCACAACTTCTTCCAACGTTAAAATCCTATACTTCACACACATCCTTCCATAATTTAATTACTTCATCATTTAAAAGGAAAAAAGATAAAGAAAACTACTCCGAATTCATCGAGAAAACACAAACACAACTTGATTTGAAAGTATAAATCATAGTGAAAACACAACAAGTCTTACTTTAAAACCAAATGTAAAACAAGATAAACATTTATCTGAAAATCCTCTCCACAAGACTCTTGAAGTTCTTTTAAAACTTTGCTTTCCCTTTACAAGATACAAAAGAGGTTGGCACCCAACTCCTTTGACTCCGAATCTCTATTGTACTATTAATAAAACCTAGATACAATTGATAATAAATTTGGTGATGTGGAAAGTTGTGCTCTCAATAACTCTCTAACATAAACTTTACTCTTAACACTAATCACACCCTCTTATAACAACTCATTTTTATGATCTTCAAGTCTTCTTTTTTAAAATTTTCTAAAAAGTGCCTTGGTGTCTCTTCAAATCATGTCCAGATTCAATGTATCCATAAAATAATGCATTTCTTCATTTAAATCTGAGCCCAAAACAAGTTGAGGAAGTTACCATCAAAAGTTGCTTCAAACAGCCCTTGAAAATGGCACCAAATTTGATTTAATTAGTATTTTTTAACTGCTGCGCTTATGCTCTAAGGGTCCAGCGCTTAGCTACCACAAGTTAAATTTTTCATTATTCAAATTTTGCTCCAAATTTGATCCTCTTTTGCTCCATTCATCATAGTCAGTCATTTTAATCATACCTACAAGAAAAACACAAATATACCTTCCATTAAAGTGCAATATCATCAAAAATAGATATAAACATATATTTAAAAACACTATATATTTTAGGTGTATCAACTATCATAGTTAATTCTCCTTTTTGAACATCTATCATAGCTCTTCCAGTTGCAAGGAATGGTCTTCCCAAAATGATAAAAAAAATTTTATCATCCTCCGTATCTAAAGCAATAAAATCCACAAGGAAGAAAAATTAATCAACCTTTACTAAAATGTCTTCAACAACTCCTTTAAGATAAGTAATAGAATGATCAACTAACTTAAGAGTTACTGAAGTAGGTGAAATTTCTTATTTTCCTAACCTTTTAAAAGTTAATAGAGGCATGAGATTAATACAGCCTCCCAAATCACATAAGGCTCTTCCAAAACAATTTTCACCAATAGCACAAGGTATGGTGAAGCTACCAGGATCTTTTAGTTTTGCATGAAGCTTTTTCTGAATAGTTGTGCTACATTCTTCATTGAGTGCGATAGCCTTATTATCTGTAAACTAACTTTTTTTATTTTGTATATCTTTCATATACTTCACATAATTAGGCATTTGCTCTAAGGCTTCAACAAAAGGTATGTTTACTGTTAATCTTTTAAGTATTTCTAGAAATTTTGAGAATTGTTTATCTCTCTTTTGTTGCTTCAATCTTTAAGGAAATGGAGGTGATGGTCTTTCAACTGTAATTTTCATCGGTTAAGCGGATATTCTAAATTAGGATATATTATCATTACCTATTTAGGTTCCACCTTCTCATTTTCGACTTCAACATTTTTTTACACTTGATTCCAATTTTTTTCAACTTCTTAACTGCATAGCCTTAATTTGTTCTTTATTCCAATCTTTCAGGTTAATTTAAACATTACTAGGGAAAGTTCCTGAAGGTCTATTACTAAGTGCAGTAGCAATACGTCCTAATTGATTTTCAATAGTTTTAATAGTAGCTCTCTGACTTTTTAATTGGTTACCTTGACTTTGTAATTGTTTCCCTTTACTTTATAATTGATTACCCATGTTTAATATCAATTCTTTCATAGACAACTTTTTTTTCTTAAATATCAGGTTACTATTGAAACTTAGAGAATAAGAAGGTCTATAACTAGTGTTTCCCTAGTTGTTCAAATTTCATAATGAGTTCACAGAATTGTTTCCCCAGTGCGGATTAACAATGACAGTGTTATTATTCTAGTTTATGTTTGGGTGTTTTGCCAACCGGGATTATTATAATTAGAATAAGGATTGTTGGGTCTATTATTTATAGCATTCAATGTCTCATATGATGACAAAGAATCTACTATTTTTCCCAATGAATTTTCCTCTAACACCCGAGGCATTTGAGAATAGTTCATTCCGAATTGATATATTTTTTTTTAAAATCACAATAATTTGAGAAGCCAACATAGATATTGCATCAAAATCATGAATACTAGCTACTCGTTTTGGATTTACCCGTTCAGAGTTTCCACCTTCTCTTTTTCAACTACAACATCTTTTTGCAATCTTAATTCCAATTCATTTCCACTTCTTAATTGTATAGCCTTAATTTGTTATTTTGATCTTTTGGGTTAATTTCAACATTAATATGAAATGTTCCTGAAGGTCTATTAATAAGTGCAGTAGTAATACATCCTAATTGATTTTCAATAGTTTTAATAGTAGCTCCCTGACTTTGTAATTAGTTACCTTAACTTTGTAATTGGTTCCCTTGACTTTGTAATTGATTACCCATGTTTAATATCAATTCTTTCGTAGACAATTTATTTTTCTTAAATTGTGAGTTACTATTGAAACTTGGAGGATAAGATGGTCTATAACTGGTGTTTCCCAGTTTGTTCGAATTTGTTAATGGGTTCATAGAATTGTTTCCTCACTGTGGATTAACAGTAGCAGTGTTATTATTCCAGTTTAAGTTTGGGAAGTTTCCGAACCATGATTATAATAATTAGAATAAAGATTGTTGGGTCTGTTATTTATAGCATTCAAAGTATCATATGATGACTGAGAATCTATTATTTCTCTCAATGAGTTTTCCTATAACACCTGAGGCATTTGAGAATAGTTCATTTTGAATTGATCTATTTTCTTTGAAATCACAGCAATTTAAGAAGCCAACATAGATATTGCATCTGAATCATGAATACTAGCTACTCTTTTTGGATTTACCCATTCATAGGGCCATTGAAAATTATTAGTAGTCAAGTCTTCAATTAAAGAGTATGCCTCATCAAAAGGTTTTGACAATAACGATCTACCAACAATAGTGTAAATGATCAATCTAAGATATTCCACTAATCCATTATAAAATGTTTGAATTATTAACCAATATGGTAAAGCATGACATGGACACTTCCTAGGGTGATCTTTAAATCTTTCCCAAGGTTCATTTATTGATTCCCCTTCAAATTGATAGAAAGATGTAATATTGTTCTAAGCTTAGAAGTTTTTTATGGAGAGAAATATTTTGAAAAACATTTTTGTGATAGTTTTCCCCAAGTTCTAATATTTCTAGGTGCTAACGAATTTAACCAAGCCTTAGATTTATCCCTTAATGAAAAATGAAAAAGTCTAAGCCGGAGTGCATCGTTCGACACTCTGTTATATTTAAATGTAGCACACAATTCTAGAAAACTCGCAAGATGTAAGTTAGGATCTCCATTCAGTGTTCCACCAAATTGATTATTATGTACCATTTGGATAATAGCAGGTTTAAGCTCAAATGAATTAGCAGCTACATCAGGATTTTGAATAGTTATATGAATTTCATCTGCCATAGGGTTAGCATAATCTCTTCAAAATCTAAATTGATGTTCATTTCCTTTTCTTTGATTGTCTAAATTTTTTGCCATTTTGTTCAAATTTTTATTCTTTTTGTTGTTTTTGAATTTTTCTAACGGTACATTCTGACTCTGAATCGTATGGTACTAAATTTTTAGATCCAAAACTACATATGCACGATTACAATAAGCACATTGAAATGTAAGCACACACAAATACTGATTATGAAATAAAGGTTTTCAATTACTACTCAATTTACTATTGCCTCTCCGGCAACAGCGCCAAAAACTTATTGTGTGGCTGCTACCTTGGAATAAATATTTGAAAAGTATTTTAGATTCAGTCATAAAGTATAACAATTTTAATAAGTAAGCAGTCAATCTATACACAAGTATATATTTCGTTCAAGTAATTCAAGGCTCTAGCGGAGTCCTGGTTATCAATTCCATTGGGAGGAACAAATGTTTAAGCGTAGCACAAAAATCCAATAATCAAATTTGCAATGCACTTAAAAAAATACTAAAGTTGCTAAAGTTTAATGATGCTAGAAATTTTAAGATCACTAAATTACTTTCTATACTTTGAATTAAAGTTAATTACTACTATAATACGTTTAGTATTGCAAGGTTCAAATTAAGAGAAAGTGTCTTCCCCCTTACAATAATGTTATTGTAATATGCCAAATAGGAGCATACCTATTCTTTATCCTCTTTTGAGTGCTATAAATAACATTGGCGAATCTTAGGTTTAGTCTCTAAATTCGTGGTTAGGCTGGGAGGATATTGGCTCTCACTCTAGAGCTCTCACTTTCCTTCGCCTGAAGGCTAACTCTCACTTTAGTTTCCAAACACCAGGACCAAATTGGGGATTTTAGACTGTCACCATAAAATCTCTAATTCAACATCCAATAAACATTTTTCCACATTTATTTGCACCCAACCCCCATGAAGTGCATCAGTCATTCATGGACATTGAATGTAATCTAAGGATGAATTCCCCAAGAGATGCTTCAAGAATCCCTCCAAAAGTCATCCAAATACATTAAATCTGGCCTCCATCGACAATGGGCGCCATCAGCGCCCTATCACGCTTAATTAGTCTGGGCTCTCTGGACAAATGCACCATCGGCACCCATTCTAGCGTCAACGGTGCCAAAACTTCAAAATTCAGGTTTTTGCCCTTTTTGCTTATTTTTTTTTCCTTTTTTCTTCCTTTTGCTCCAATTACCTAAAATCAGCATACCTGCAGCAAAACATGAAAAATACATTTCTTTAAAGTGCAATATCACAAAAAATGAGCACAAAATATATATGAAAAATCAAACATATTTTTGTGCATCACTGTCTTATTAAAGCATTACCTTGTTAGTTTCCATGGGAACATCCTCTCGTGTTTAGTTTACCTTATGGCTCTAACCACCTTCATATTTTATCAGACTTAGCCAAATGTTGTTTCCTTATCATAATACATGTTGTATCAAACAAAGCCCTTGCTCAGTTGATTAATCTATGATTAAGTCGATCCTTATGCCACATTGGGAATCTATATCAAGGGTCACTTTGCTAAAATTTGTAAAAATGTTGTGAGATTGGATTTCTTCACTCGTTCTACCCCCTTCTACATGATGTTTGACTTGGTGGATTCTCATCACCTCGTTAGGATACATGCCTTGTTTTGGTTAGACCACTTCAGTTATTTAACTACTCCATGTATAGTCATAATATTTAATGTCCAACAATATCGTGAAATTATATATGGTTAAAATTAGCTTGCTTGTTTCTTACAACTGCATCTTAGATTGCTAGACCATTCTATTCATCTAGCATACGATGCTCCTTGAACGATACGACTCTTCACTTGGTCCTTCATGAGGACATCTTATTTCATTTCAACATTGGCCTCATAGCTATTTGACTACGGTGCTCCTCAAACCATATGATTTTCTAATCTATTCTTCATGAGGTCATCGTTTTTTACATTAACACTATCTTCATAGCTATTTGACTTTGATGCTCCTCAAAACCATACGACTCTTTAGTCATTTCATTATGAGGATATCTTACTTCATGTCAAAATTGGCTTCATAACTATTCTAAAGCAATGATCCTCAAACCATACGACTCGTTCGTCAGTTATTTATGAGGACATCTCACACTTTTTCGACTATGGCTTTGAGTCCATTCTAATTTGATGCTTCTCAGATCATACAATTTCATTTTCACTACCTTCACGAGAGCATCTCGTCTTAGGACAATTTCAGCTTTATAGCTAATTGAATTTTACATCTCTTAAACCAAAAAATTTTTCGGTTAATTCTTTCATGAGAGCGTAATATAGTACTTGATCAAACAAGATGATTTGATCATCTCAATTGACTTCTTAGGGAAATTATGGTTCAATTCAGGTTATATTAAGCTTTAAAAGCCACTTGAATAAGCTATGAGTGCTTTCCCTGATTGGGACCACTTAGATCTTGGTCAGTCTTACAAGGAAGCATAGCAAATGACTCGGGTTACACGAGATAATCCAACATCTTACCTGCCATACCCCTTAAGGTTTAATGTAATTCCGTCGACATCTCTACTCATTCTAACAGTTATCTAAGGTCCCATACCTCAAATTGGATCTCAGGAATCAGATGTAAATCCTAATATTTTCTTACCTGATACAATCTCCTTTTGTAGCATTTTATTCAGATATCAGTCCTCTAACATTCTTTCTCAACATGTGCGATAGATGACTTGATCATATGAGATGACTTGGATCCTAATTGATCAAACCTCTAAAGTCCCTGGTCAATTACCATTCAATTTAGGGTATAACAGGCTTCAAAGGCCATCTGATGGAACTATGGGTGTTGTTCGGAATGGCGACCATAGATAAAGCTTTGTCTCTTCCTTACAGGAAAGCATAATAGACGATGCAGATTACACGAGAAAATCCGACCCTCCTACTCTGTGTAACCCTTAAGGCTGAATATAAGTCCCTCAAGATTTCTTCTCATTATAGAAGGTATTTGAGGCACTATGCCTCAATCAAGTTTTAGGTTAGATATTAGTCCTCCAGCCTCCTTCCTAAGCTGATCACCTGGTTTAGTGCTCGAATTTGATGTGAGTCCCATGGCAGTCCCACTCAACCTAGTCAACCCTTTTTCTTTTACAAATGGGGTGTGGGTCCTAAAGCTTTCTCATCAGGTGTGTTTGGGTTCTTATTCTTATCAGTAGAACTGGTATCCTTTAGAAGCGGAGAGCCACATCTGATAAGCCTACTTCGACAATTTAATCCAATTCTCTAGGCTAGTCTAGACGATCGAGTTACACTAATAATCTTACTAGTCACCGGCTCGATCAAAAATTTCCTGCCGCCAACAAGTGCATTGTGCCTTAGCAACACATCACACTTATTGGGGTTCCTTTGTTGGCTTCACGTTTTGGCACAGTATACGAGAGGTACCCTCTTCGCGTAACATATGACTGAGGGTTTAGGGATGAGGTTTTAGGTATGAGGTTTTAGGTTAAGGTTTTTGGGATGAGGTTTTAGGGTTTAGGTTTTAGGTTATGGGTTTAGGGTTGAGCATTTAGGTTGACGATTGAGCATTTAGGCTTAATGGTCAACGATTCACAATTTATCTTTTTATGGTTTTTAGGGTTCGTATACTGGATTCAAGATTCAGGGTTTAGGTTTTAGGGTTTGGGGACTGGGTTTGATGTTCAAGGTTCATGGTTCAGGGTTTAGGCTTCAGGTTTCAGCGTTATGATTTTAGGGTTTGGGCTTCAACTCAGGGTTCAGAGTTCAGGGTTCAGGGTATTGAGTTTAGGGTTCAGGGTATTGGGTTTAGGGTTTAGTGTTGGTTTTTAGATTTAGTGCTTAGAGTTTAGGGTTTTAGGGTTTAGATTTTTTGATATTTAGGGCTTTTAGGATTTTTAGGGTTCAGGGTTTAGAGTTTAGGGTTCAGGGTTTAGGGTTTAGTGTTTAATGTTTAGCAGGGTTCATGGTTTAGTGCTCATGGTTTTTGGGTTTAGGGTTCGGGTTTCAAAGCTATAGGTTCGGTGTTCGGGGTTCAAGGTTCTGGGATCCGGGTTTTGTGTTCAAAGTGCGGGGTTAAAAGTTTAGGGTTTTGTGTTTAGGGTGCAGGTTTCAAGGTTCAAGCTTTAGGGTTTAGGGTTAAATGCATCACGATCCTTGTCCTCTTGCTCTTTTTTAACATGCATTTATGACTTTTACAGAGGTCCAAGGACCGTGAATACTCATATTTGATCCTCTAGAGGTCCCACAAGACTCGAAACCCCTTAGCGAGCTTCCTTGGAAGCCCACTTTTTTAGGGTCTAGCGTGACGATGCCTAAACCATACATAACCATGCGAAAAACCTTCTTAAAGAGCCCAAAACGTTTGTGGTTGTTTTGACAACACATGAAGGTAGTGTGGCCACGCTGACCTAATGAAGCCAATGGCGTAATTACACCAGCATAAGGGCATGACCATGCCCAAATCGTAAGATGCATCTTGGTTTGTCAATGGATGTGATAATGCTGGTAAGTGGCATTGTCAGGACATAATTATGGTGGGCCTAAAGCCTATACAAGCTGGCACCCAATTTGCAATACCTTTAACAATGGTGTGACCAAGTCTGAGTCCAGTGTGCCCACCCCGCTAAAGCCTGTTTCACAAATTTGGACCCTCCAGTCCCTAGATTCTCGTCAGTGAGGTGACAATGACAGATGATCCATGCTCTTTGCTTGGTTCATCACCCAAATAGTGTAATAGAGATATTTTGGGTCCATTCCAAATTGGAAAAGAAGCTTTAGACCCTTAGATAAACTCTCAATAGCTGAATAAACCATTGGAGAGGGCTCATATAAATGGATCTACTGCCCTTTTGGAGAAGAAAATAACTTGGAACAAATCGTAGGATTCAAGGAGCTTCTAGTCATATTTTTGAACGATTCTTCTTCTCCCTTAAAGAGAATATCAGGGAGAAGGTTTTGTTCTATCTTTTTATCACATTCTTTCATTTTTAAATTATCTTCTTCATCTATGGCGACATTCTGATGAGCCGACAAGGAAAGCTTCCTCAATGCTTTGGTGAAGGCCAACTCTAGTGATTGCCATTCATAGATTTATGGACTACTAATTTACAATAGCTGATCACGAAATTAGATTATAATATATTTTCTCTAGTATGGTCATTGCAAACCATGGGGTAAGACATTTAGATCGGGTTTAGCCTTAACCATTCCCTTTCACAGTTATAGCTATTGATCTAAATTAATGCATCGAGTTATTAATTTTTGAGTTGAAGTAAGTTCATTAACTTTTCATTTACTCAGTCTAGCTCATACAACAACAACCACAAATTTGTTTCCTTTCTCGAGTTAGTTAGCCTTTTCTAACACACCAACCTCAAGGAGAAATGGTATCATTTTTGTTAAGGGTCCTATTGCAGTCATTTTAGACCACCATATCAAAATTAATATGACTTTCTAGTGTTGGCTTGAGCAAGCACTGGCTCTCTACTGCTGGGTTGAAGCTCTAATACGACCCCGTGTAGAGAAACTGGTTTACTGCTTTTATTACATTTTTTATGAATAGTATAATGATGATTTGGCTGATCTAAGCTAATTCTGGCATGCGAAAAATCCTTGTCATGAATCTTTCCTAGTTTTATTCATGGACACCTAAACAACAAACAACACATAACAAATACATAATTATAGGACAACTCTCCTCCTTAATTCATTGATTTTAACATTCAACTTAATCTAGCTGAGTGTTGGTGTGGGGACAACTGGTCTATCCCCATCCTAAGAACTATACTAAAGGAACTAATTGTGGATCAAGTTAAAAGTTGAAATTTGATAGGATGAGACCTGATCGCATTGCTTGGCAAACATGAACCACACAGAGCCTAACTAAAAGTATATATAACAAAATCACCAATTAGAAATTTGTGGAGTGGGATGCTGATTGCCTGACCTTTACTAATGTAAGAATTTCTGATTTCATATTTAAATATTTACAACAATTTTTGTAAAAGTCACAATTTCAAATGCAAGTATACGAATCGTTCCAAGTAATACAGGGCTCTATTGGAGTCCTGTTTATCGATCCCACAGGGAAGATTAAGTGAAAATTAAATTTTAATAAATATATTAGATTTTCAAATTAAAAGTAATTATTATTTTTATTTCTTTTCAAAATTTAGTTTTTTATGTTTAGTTAAATTTTTACTAAATGCAAATAAGCAACAATAAAGTAAAATGCTAATGCAAGTATAAATAAAACAACTTTCTCCTTTTTCAACTAATCTAAGATTTTTTAGAATAATTATCATTCGTTGAGAACTTGAAACAATGGTATTGCGCGAAATAGAAGCATTCATATTCTTTACCTTCTCTCGATAGTATAAAGAACATTGGCTAATCTATAATTTGATTTAGGATGTATTATTACTAGAATGGGTTAATCTAGGCTTACACTTCTAGATGTCCAAGGATGGCTATGGTCAGCCCTACTAGTGACCCATTCCCTTTCAATAAACCAAATTATTAGAATTTAGTATGTCACTCTAAAAACTAATCAATTCTACACCCAATAAATAATATCTCCTTATTTATTTGCACTTCACCTTGAATAACCCGCATATAGCCTTCGATTACCCAAGGATTCATGTGATATCTACTAGTTAAGAACTCATCTCTGGATAGGTCTCAAAATTCGTCAACAGGTTTTAAAAATTCAAATGGCCAGTTTAAAAAGTTAATTAAGATCATGTATTAATATCATCGCAACAATTAAAAATTTAAAGTTAAGTTCTCTAACGAAATTAAATTATCTTATTATCTCTTCACAGTTGAAAGGAGAAAGAAAACATCGAATTCTCACAACAAAACTTTGAACTACTTGGAACACATTGAATTCACACTACAAAACATATTTATAAAACTTTGAACCAAGTTACAAATACTTATCTAGAATATTCCTTCAAGTGATCCGCTGACTTCTACTGACTCTAATGCAAAATGAAAGACTTCAATAGCACCACCACTTACAATCTCACACTTACTACTCAAGGAATTGAGTAGTAACACTCAAAATAACTAAAATAAACTCACTAATCACTTAAGTAGGTGGCTCCCTAAAATTATTTTCAAGCGTGAGAGAACTCTAAAGTGCTTGGGCACTTTTCTCTGTAGAATTGACTCCTATTTATAGAGCTTTAAAAATGACCAAGGGTTGCTTAAGGCACCTCTTCAAAATTCGTCCAAATATAATGTATATTCTAGAAAGTAATTGCCGCCTAGGCACCGGAATCTGGCGCCTAGGCACCGAACTCTGTGACCAAGTCTTCGCACCTCTTCACTTTGGATCGCACCTCTTTGTGATTAAAACTATTTTCCCATGTCCAGATGCATTGTATCACATGTCCTATGTATTAGGAGTAACTTCCAGTCTTCTAGAAGGTCTGATAACCGCTTAACACCTTCAAAATAACTGCCCAAAGTCTTCAAAAATCTTATCTGTTTCTGTATAGAACTGGCGCGCAGGCGCCGACCTAAAATTTTGGCAAATTTGCTTTTTAGCTCTATTTTTGCTCATTTTTACTCATTTTTCCTTCTTGAACTCTTTTTTTATCACCTACATTCAAAAACATAAAAATACCTTTCATTAAAGCATAATATCCTTAAGAATTGAATCATAAATAAGGAATAAAAATAGGTATTTTTAAGTGGATCAAATTCCCCCAAACTTAAACGTTACTTGTCCTCAAGTAACCCTTTTAATTACATAAAATGTATAACATTTGGAATTAAATTTAAATATTTAAGATTGTTTGTAACTTTTTGTTTTATAAATACTTTAACAAATCTTTAACCAAATTTTACTAATTAAGTTTAATTTTAAGAATTTATAGAATATTTAACTACCAAATCGTAAGACTTTCAATTTTTTCATTTATTTCAAGAATAATTGTAATTTATCATTTTAAGGTCACATAGAATATTTACAAGAAAAAGACTTTAATGAAAAATTTTTCTAGTAAAAATATTTGTACATAAAAATTAAGTTAAAAATGTAATTAGTTTTCTTCCTATAAGATAATTTAAGTGAAGCCAATTTTTGATTAGGCATCTCCTCAAGCTTCTCCTCACATTACTTTTTTTTTTGCTTTTTTTCTTTTCTTTTCTTTTTTTTTCTTTTATTTTTTTAAGGATATATTTCAATCCTCCATTTTTTAAATTTGTGAGGATTACTATATCTGGATAGCCTATTAATGATTTTGAACATCACTATCCTTAACTTATATTTACAAACTTATACATTTTCACTTAATAAATATCACATTCTTAATAAGTATTTTTCAAAAATTATTTCATTCTTTTCTTTTTCAAGTAATAATCTTGATTCCTTAATATTTTTAAAATACAATTATCTTTACTATAAATAGAAAAAAAATTTAATCTTATTATTTTTTAAGTTAAATAATTTTATTTTTAAAATCAATCAAAATTATTGGAATTTTATTTAATTCTACTAAATTATTTATAAATTCAAAAATGTAAGTAAACTTAAATAGATTTTACTTTACTTTCCTTATGTTATGTTAATATATTTTTTAAATAAAATATTAGTACATTTAAAACAAGTAATATTTAATATTTAAGGATGTTTTCCCTTCCTCCAAACTTCAGCTTTAGTATAAAAATGAATTATAAAATTTTCTAAAGCATGAAAGAAAGAAAAAAATAGGAGTTTATCTTGGTACATTGATGATGTAGTAAGGAAAAACTCATTTCTACTTCTACACATGTTTGTATGTAACAGAAATGATTAAGCATATATGGAAAACTTTGCAGAGCAGGAGTTCATTTCTACAATTTTTTTTAAATATATATATTATTATTATACTCTGTTTTTTCTATTTTTTATTTTTTTATTTAAAACATGCAAAATTACTAACTATTCAAGAATACTAAACAATATGATGAAACTGAAATAAACATTTATCATAGAAAATAAAAATTCATCCATACTTCAATCTTTAATACACAACACAATAAATGATCTAAAACAGTCTAAACATTAAAAGTCCACATAAAGTTAATTAAACAAATCAACACTAACAAATAATAACAAAATCAGTCTCATCAGTTCTAACATACTAGAAATAAAATACTAAAAACAAAATCAATACATCTCAGGAGGTAAATCAAGCTACTAATCACTAGCTGTAGCCTTGTCATCGTCTTCATCAAAAGAAAATTCTACATCCTTCGGATCTACATAAGGTGAAAATCTAGGACAGGTAGGGAACTGAACATCATGATCACCCTTCAAAACTCTAACAAGAGACTCAGAACACTCAGCATCATAATCACTCTTCCTTTGCGTGTACTCAGAAAGATGATCGATCTTCTTATCAAAAAATAACTCATTCTGCTGCTCCATATAACTTATCATTCATAGATTCCCAGAAACTAGATGGTGGCTCAGCAGCAAAAGTAGAAGGTCTACCAGAAGTAGGTAATGAACTAGGTGTGGTAGAACATTTACCTCAGAGTCGATCATAGATACTAACACTTTCTCGTCCAATGGGCTTCGTAGACTTGAGCTTTTCCTCTGAAAGCTCAGCATCAACTCCAGTATTCTCACACAGAGAATAAATCAAAGATGGAAAACTCAGTCCCACATAAGTGCTAGAACGAGCAGTGGCCTCTACAGAATCATAAATGATACTCCCAGCATCAATCAGCTTCCTCTCCTGTATGCAGTAGTTGAGGATAGCTCTGTCCTTGGTAACCTCACTCAAATGTTTGGATGGAAGGAGATAATCCATGCCTTAGAAACACCATTTAGCTTAGAAGATGAAAAATTTACCCGTTTTCCATTCCGGATCTTTCAAGTTCTAGTACCATCAGTCAAATAAGCAATAATCATCTCCAGATCTCCCTCAGATGGAGATAATCCAGAGTAATAGAACTTGATGTTCAGTGGCAAACCGTAGAAAATGTTGATTTGCTCTGGAGTAAATCCTAATCCAACTCCTCTTACAAAGTCTCGTGCTCTTCGGCATCCAAGAAATTTTAATAAAACTCCCTAACGACAGGGATAACAGCAACAGCAATGAAATAACAGAATCGTTGTCAGTTGAGTGCAATGATCATATCTTCAATCCTTCCTCCAGGATTGTAAAAACTTTGTTTTAAGACAAATTTTCTTGTCTTAGCAAATTCTTTGTAATGAAAATGTGCCACGGCAGTGACAAACTTGCTATGATCAAAATTTTCTCGTTCCTTTCCTCGCTTAGATTTAGGTGTCATCTAAATGTGAAATAAAAATGTAAAATAAATTTTAGGATTAAAGGAAATGAACTAATTTAAGGTTTTCAAACTTGAAAGATCTTAAAAATCCATAAATTTAAATCTAAAAAATCATTTTTTTCCTCAAAATTTTGGTTCTCTTCAAAGAGAACAAAATCCATGGTGAAATTCGAAAATAAATGATTTAGAAGGTAGAACTGACCTCGAGATGATGAAATCGAGTGATTCCAAGCTTAAAAACTTGAAAATCCTTCCTCAAAATGGATCTTAACCTCTATTTTCGTGAAAACGGGAAGAACGGGAAGCTTAGGCATTGAAATTGGCGTTGGGGGGTTTAAGAAGATGAAGTTTTGGGTTCAGGCCGACCGGTGCTTAGGCGTCGAATTCTGGCGCCTAGGCGCCAGACTCGCCTTTCCAAAAATTCATTTTAAAAATTACATTTCCACCAAAAACTTAACATATTCAACTTCTAATTACTCATATGAGAGTATTACTCCAATTTCTAACTTCCAAACATTTCTACAATTAATTAAAATGATAAATTAGATCCACGTTTCAAACTCAAGATATAATCAAACTCTTTAATTCCATTTCATATTTTTCATTCCAAGCTCTATAAATTCTAGAAAAAGTCTATAACAAGGTTATTCATTCTATAAACAACACAAACAACACCAATTCAAAGCAAATTCTCAATCCAACAACACATATTGAACAATTAAGCAAACACACAAATCAAATCTTCGACTCACTAAAACTTGACTCAATCACACTTAGAACACAAAAAAGATCTATTCAACACCGAATTTTAATTTCCATTCCTTTCGCAATGAAGTTTGCTAGGCTTGCATGGATAGAAAACCAATGCCCTTGGAAATTCCAAAGCCGTCTTCTTATCAATCCACTTGTTCTTCTCATACATTGCTACTTAAGCATCTTGATAGGCCCCCGTATGATCAACTGAAGTTTCTTCGACCATTCCAAATGCTCAATTTGATGATAAATCTCATGCAGACGATTCCCAATGCTTTGAAGTTCCACCTCAATCTTTTCTAAACGACTAAATAACCTCTCCATACTAACTGCAATAAAACCATTAAAAAAGGTTAAGGATCTTTGAAAGATTTGTCTCTTACCTCATTACCATGATTTCCTCTCTCCATTGCTTCCAACTTCTCTTTTCTCCTCCAAAATGAATTGCTCTGGTCTAAAATAGGGTTACTTAGGGATTGCAAACGAAGATAAGACAATTTATAGGGAGATTTTGTGTGAAAAACTGAAATTTTTTTGTTTTTACACGATCAATAAGTGAGTTCTTAGGCGCTGAAATCTGTTGCCTAGGCGCCGGACTATCGATACTATTGGTTATACTAGCGCTTAGGCACTGAATTTGGGCGCCTAGGCGTCGGAACCACGTTCGACTCCGTTTCACCTATTGATTCAAGAAAAAAAGTACCTATTTTTAGTATAGATTTCATGCTCATTTTATGCACATTTTTAGTGATATTACACAATAAAGGAAGTAATTTTACATATTTTTGTTTTCAAGTATAAAAATATGATTTTAGAGAAAATGAAGCAAAAACTATGCAATTTTGAGCCAAAATGAGCAAGAAAAACAAATTCTAACTTAGCACATATTGATATGTCTTTCTTTGCTTAATATCTTTTATATTTCCCACATGTTTTTGGATGAAATTATACTTTTCAGAAAGGTTGTTTTTATGTCTATCTTGTAGGAGAAAATGTTAGGAACGCCATGCAACTGAAATGGGGCGAAACGGAGTTAAAACGAATCCAAACGGAGCAAAACAGTGGAGCTGTGCACATGGTGGCGCCTAGGCTCCAAAACCCGGTGCTAGGCGCCAAAATCATCCAGAAACGGTTATTGGATGGGATTTTGATAACTTTGGGAGTTATTTTGACGGTGTTAAGTAGTTTCTAGACCTTCTAGAAGCATGGAAGTTATTCCTAATATATAGGACATGTGATACAATGAATCTAGACACATTGCAGCGGTTTAAATCACAAAGAGGTGCGACCCAAAGTGAAGGGGTGCGACTGTTCAGGCACGGAATTCGGTGCCTAGGCTCCAGATCTCGGTGCCTAGGCACCAGAGTTGGTTTCTAGAGGATTCATTGAACATGGACACATTTTGAAGAGGTGCCTTGAGGCAACCCTTGAAGCCTATAAATAGGAGGCCACTCCTTCAGAGAAAATCGCACCCTATAGTCTCTCTCTTTCCCCTTAGTCATTTTAGTCATTTAGAGTTATGAAGATGTAGATTTTTACATCTTATGGAGAGATTGGTGAGGGATTTTGAGATATTTATGTAAGGGATGTATGAGCGTCGCATGGATCAGTGGGAAACTTTGGTGGAGAGATTTTCTTCTTTCTTTCAGAAGGGAAAAGCTAAGTATTGTGTTCTTCATTCTCTTGTAATTGTTGTAAACACTTTCTAGTGGATTTTCTTTGTTTTAAACCAAGTTATCTGTCGTGAATTATCCATGTTTCTTAAGTAATTTCCTTTACTCTTTCTTTTAATATGAAGTAGTGGCATGCGTAGGAAAATCATTTTTATGATAAAATTATCTATTAGATGCTTCTAGGTGACAGATAGTTGCATAAATATAATAGAATACTAATGAAATAAGTTCCTTGTTGACACTTAATTAATTATATAGTTCTATCAATTCTTTTACTTCTTATGCCATTATTTTCATTAACTTTTATTTTGTAATGAAATAGATGCATGTTTACGAATTAAAATTTTCTTAGATATTCTCTTTTTAAATTATGGTGATGATATTCATATCGGATCTTCATTTACTTTACAAATTGATCACTTGTATTGTTAAAAACTATTGAAGAATTCTGAGACCTAGAAGGAGATGAATTCTTAACTAGTAGATATCACATGAATCCTTGGGTAGTCGAAGGCCTTATGCGGGTTATTCAAGGATTACAATGTTTATCATCAGTTTAATGTTGTGAGGGTTATTAGTTTAAAGTATAATGTTTATCATCAGTTTAATGTTGTGAGTCATGATTGTTTATCATCAGTTTAATGTTGTGCGGGTTATCAGTTTAAAGTACAAAAATTGGGTCAAGTTTTTGGCGACGTTGCCGGGGAATATTTTGAAAATAATAGAACTTGTGCGGGTTAACTTGTGCGGGTTATCACCTATCATCAGTTTACAATGTTTTAGTATTAAAAATAGGTCTATTAAAAGGGTATGATCAACATACAAACATCGATAAAGATAAATTCAAATCACAAATAATCACAATGATAATTGTTGACCTCATTTTTGATGAGGTCTTCTCTTCTTCTCTTTAGTACTTAGGATCTAGCCTTAGGCTTTTCCTTTGACTATCTTAGAGGACTAGAATTGGGACCCACCTTTTAGAAATTCAAGCCACTTCTTAACTCCCTGCAAACTCCACAAACTTGACTATAGACCCCTAATCACCTAGAGGGTTGAAATCAAATGTGGAAGTTTAAAGGATGAGTTCCTATAGGACTCTTTGGCCTTAGGACCGCCTGCAGGTGGCCTCGGTGCAGTGAAGGGTTGACTTGCACACACACTACACTTTCACACACCTCCTAAAACACACCCTTACCCAACTTAACTTCCTGACTCATGTAGGTGATTCACATGGATGGTCCTTAACCCCTAAGCCCTTGGCTAAGAGGGTTAGGAACAACATGGTGAATGCCTCAAAATGAGTCCCTTCATGGCTCATGTGGGCTTGATATGGCTTCATGGCTCAACAAAAGATGTTTTCATTTCACTTACATCCACCTAATCTTCAATTTTCCAAATTTTCAATTTTTGACCCCCGGGACCCTACACCCACCAACCCTACCAAATGCCCTTGAAACTACCCAAATTTCTCAAAAATTTCCAAATTACCCAAAATTCCTCAAAGCCATTCCCTAAGTTATAATTCCATCATCAAACAATTCCAAATCAAGCCCCATACAAATTCACACCAAAATATCCAAAATTCTTAAAACCCTTTTTTATGAAATTGACCCAACCTTTTCCCAAGCCAAATGGAGCCATGGAGCCATGCACAAGCCATATGCAAGCCATGAGAGCCTCTTTACATGTCACCATGCCATTTTGGGCAAAAGGAGGAGGCTCTTTCCTTAATTCCTAAAGGTGATTAACCACTCTCATGATTCCCCTTAACCATGCTTATGCCTAATTGTGCTTGGATGGTGACTTGACCCTACTGATTATGCTTGAGCCAAATCACTTTTCCCTCAGCCAAAACCAAGCCTTGGGTGGTGCACCCAACCCAAACCAATGGGTTGACCAAATTGAAGCCAAAATGACCTCTTCCCCATTCCATTTTAATTCAGCCACTTTACACATGGCGATCACCAATTGCCTTCACAAACATCAAGCCACGACCCACCCGACCCCGAGGGTGACCCATGCTCGCCGGCCCAGCCACCCGGTCGCTGGAAAACACCATGGCCGAAAGCTCGCATATGAGCCGACATTGGAATTCTCCATTGTCGACTTGTCCCAACCCGAATGGATAGCATGGCCGTTCTTCCCTTGACCTAAGCAGTGATCCCAACCATTAAACCCCCCAGGAGAGCCTCCGACCATGCCTATTTAAACACCACCCCTCACGGCCATGAGAAGAGAGTTGCACAAACCTTGCCAAAACTGCGCCAAAATTGTTCCGAGACCTCTCCTCATACACGAGCACTTGATCCCCAGGTGAGATCCCCCCGCCATTTCTTCTCTGCGAGCTCGATTTCGGAGTTGAAATCCAAGCCCAAAACCGGGACACTTCCCCACGGTGAACCAATCCCCAAATCGATTGGTCCTACACCTTCACCGGACCGAGGAAGGTGTCCACCGACAAAAGCCCCATCTCCGAGGCCACCCGAGTTGCTCCGGACTCCAAGCTTTGTGATCGAGTCGTGGTCAAAGTTCAACCTAGACAATTCACCGGACCGGGAGACTTCATGCTGGAGCTTGTCGGGACCCAATCGAAGGTGCAACGAACTCTCGGATCGAAGCTTCACTTCTGCGAGCAAAGGTATGAGCTAATTCTTCATCCCGAGCTTACGGAGATTCTCCATTTCAAATGCCTTAATTTCAATGCATGTTTACCGTATGGATGTGTTCGTCTCTTCGAGACGAATCCATAGAGCATAAGAACACGAAAATCCATTGAGAATCGAGTGAGTTCTTAGGGTTAGAGTGTGGACGGTCACGGGATCACACCGGTCATGGACGATGAACGGATGCCGTCCATTTAATACACGCGCGGACGGACGGCTCGGATGGCGTCGGACCGGGAGACGGTACGAGAACCGCGGGGCCCGGGTCGGCGACTCGGATGGCGGCGTCGAATGGGAGCGCGACGCGTGTGAGTTCGGAGATGCCGAGGATGCGGCGGCGCCGCGTCACTTAAGTAGATAAATAGGAATATTTTCTATTTATTTAATTCCCGAGAACTTTAAAAATCCATATCTTTGTGTAGAAAAATAACAAAAATAAAATAAAAATACCCCCTTGCTCGAGTGAACGGAGGAGAATAATGTGGAAAAGAAATTAATTAATTTTGTCCAGGTATTTTATTTTTAATTAATTATTTACTCCCTGCATTGTTTTAATTCTCCATGCATGTATACAATTCACCATGGCATGAGACTATAGGGCTTTTGAAGCCTCCGAATTTGGGAACATTCCACGAATTTTCCAAAGTCGAGAGGTCATCCTATGAAAAGTTATTGATTTTTCAAATGCATGTTGCTATTTTAAGTATTTTAATTCCAAAAATTAGCATGTTGTGAAATAAATTCTAGGAAAATTTGGTGATGTTCCTTATGACCAGAGAACCCTAGGAAAAATAGGATTTGAGTTAATTCACGAGATTAACCCTAATTGGCTTAAACACCCAAAATAGATCTCTAATTAATTAGAGTTAACTATAGATCAAATTGACTTGAAATCAATTCTCCACTGACCTTTAGGATCAGAGGAACCCATCATAAAAATTTGAGGTCAATTGGACTTGGTTAGCCCCACTAATTGGGTTAATTAAGCCGCTTAGTCATTTTAAACTTTAAAAATTCATAACTTTCAAAATATCTTTCAAAAAATTCACCAAATTGGTTTTGGAGTCTCTCTGATATCGGGCGAGTTTAAGAAAATTAAAATTTCAATTTTCTAAAAAAGTTGATTTTTAATATTATTTTAATATTTTTAATAATTAAAAAATAATAAAAATCACAAAAATAATAAAATTCACCAAAATGTCATATTTTGAATTTTAATCACTTAGGAACAAGTCCCATATTTTTCCTAGGTCTATTTAGTGAGATATTAATTTTTTAAAGCTCTAGGGTAATTTTAAAATTAAAAAAAATGTATTTTCTAGCATTTTCACCAAAATAATTATAATAAATCAAAGAAAAATCAGAAAATTGCAAAGTTTGGTTCTCTGGAATTCTTGATATCAGAGAGAATTTTAAAAATTATAAAATTTATTTTTCAACATTTATTTTATTTTTAAATTAATTAATACTCCAGAACTTAAAATAATTCTAATAAATAAAATATAATTCAAAAAATTACCAAATTTGGTCCAAGTGGTCCTCTGGTCATTAGGAATGTCCCCTAATTTTCTTAAGGACAGAAACTTTCCCTTGGTCATATTATTGAATTTTCCTTGAAAATCTCTATTTTCTACTAAAAATAATTATATAAATAAATTAAATGCAGAAAAATCATATTTTCTCCTCTCATGTCTTTGTTGACATATGAGTGAAGTCACATAAAAATTTCAAGTTCATTTGAGTTCAATTTAGTGAGTTATGGAATTATTAGGCTTAAAAGGGCAAAATGGTAATTAAATTTTAACTCTTAATTAAAACTTGTAGGTTTAATAAAAATTAACAAGTAAAATATTTTGATCTTAATCTGATTTGGATGATTGAAATTTAAATAATTAAAGGGTAGAAACCCATTAAGCAATTTAAAATGATTAAACTTTAATTAAATAATTAATTGAATTTGGAAGAATAATAAAATTGGAATTATTAAAATAGGGATATTATTAGGGAGAGATTTATTCTTTAATTTAAAAATCCCTAAATTAATCATCTCATCAATACTCAACTCTTAATTAAAATGATAACTCAAATTTAAAATATTAAAAGACTTAATCATTAAATAAAAATTAAATCATTAAACTCTTTCAAAAATTTTAAATTAAATTAAATTAAATTAAGATTAAAAGTTGAATTAAATTAAATTAAAATTAAATTAAATTAAATAAACAAATTAAATTAAATTAAATGAATTAAATACATTAAATTAAATAAATAAATAAAATTAAATTAAATAAAATAAAATTAAATTAAATTAAATTAAATTAAATTGAATTAAATTAAATCAAATCAAATTAAATTAAATAAATTAAATTAAAATAAATTAAATTAAATTAAATTAAGTTAAATTAAATAACCTCACTTAAGACATGAAGAAACAAATCTAAAATAATTTGAACACTATTCCAAACTTAAATCATTAATTTGAACTTAAATTTGAATCACAAACTATTAAATATCATTTTGCCCTTAGGAGCTTTTATTATCATAACTCCTAAATGGAATATCAAATGAAGTGACACTTCACTTATAAGGATATTCAAACATCCTAGTTCACTGAGCAAGTTAACAAAACTTGAAAACCTCGGACGATCGATTCATTTATATAATTAAATTCTCTTGGACTTAAAACAATCCTAGAAATATTGAAAAGATGTTTAAGATTCTTCTTAAGCACTTCCTCAATATGATAGGATATTTACAAGAAACAATTGAACTTAGTTATTCTTTGATGAAGAAAATCGTCCTCAAACACAAAGAACCTAGACGTCATAGGAAATGACTAGCTATAGGATTAGGAATTTGGTAGAAAACCATAACCCTTTCCTTAGCTTTACCTAGGAAGTTGCTATGAATGCTTAAATGCTCTAAATTGTGTTTTAAGTGCAGCTTGGGATGACGGGAAGACCCTCCAGGTACGCTTTTATTTTATTGCAATTTATTTTATTGTAATTTATTTAATTGCATCGTACTTACATGATAAACAACAGTTGCATGAAAACCCACACCTTTAGGATGAAACCAAAGCCGAAACCCAAAATTAAAATAAAAGACACTACAAGATAAAATTCACCTCCACAACATTTCAAAATATAAGACAACTCAAAATTTAATCACAAACAGAACACAAAACTACAATTACAACTAAATTAAAACGTCTTGTTGGATGATCGGGAATACCTCGGATGATGTAACCTACGTGTTGCTAACGGGATTTCCCACGGTCTAAATGAAAGTGTGGAACTCATTCGATTGAGTTTAGCAAATTCATCCGGACTAAGTGAATCCGATAAAAATAATGATGCGGAAGGATGGAACCGTGGGATCTTTAACCGGTGTCGTTATAATCAACTTTAAGATTTGTTTTAATTAAAACACAAAAAACACTTGGAAATTAAGACTTCTCTAAACCGAACACTTCTCTCATCTCCCGATTTATGATTTCTAAAACTAAACCTCCGCAACAACAAGGAGCTCGGAGCATGGTGGGCGACGCAGCTATCGTCGTCAATGAAATCGAAATCTACATCGACAGAAACCATTCTTAGAATTAAATAACCAAGCCATAGGATTTCGAGGTAGTTTGCACTAGTGCAACATAAATCCTCAACTTTTCGTTAGGCATTTGCATAATCATGTTATGCAAATTAAGCCCTAACTTGGTTTTAGGATTCCGAGGTAGTTGTTTGGTACGACATAAACCCTCACATCTTCGAGGCTATTTGTATGATTATGTCATACTAATATAAGTCCTAATTAATTAAAATTGACGAGTATTACAACATTAAATAAACTCTCAAATTGAAGCCAAACAATAGGATAGTTTGGGAAGTTGTCAAGATTCTTCTTGGATCCTCGCCTTCTCCTACTTTTCTTCCATCGAACTCCCGAAAATAATCGTTCCAAATTCGATCCATTCCCTATCGAAATTTCCAAAATTCAACCCTTGAAAACTTAAACTTTGAAATTCTTGAGAGCAGAATTATCGATTATTATCGAGAGTTTTCTTAGGTGATTCCCGTCACTTAAGATGTAATTAACTATAAGGGCTTCGCCTTATAGGGAACTTTAAGAACCCGAGTAATATAAACCCCGTTTAATATTTTCAATTTAAGCGGGGAATTTGTTCGGCTTATACAATTGGTTCGCGGACCAAACTGGATGTCACAAACCTTTCTAGTTTATTTAATCGAGCCTCATCATCAAGCAGTGTGTCCATTCTTCGGGATAGATACACGGCTTGTGGTGCGAGCTCGTTTATATAAACTATTCGAGATGTGAGATCGGTTTGATTTCATATCTTAAAACCTTCAAATTTAAAATTATTTTCAAAATCAAATACTACTTATTTCAAATTATTTATTTAAATTAAATTAAAAATTCGCCGACAACTTTTGTAGGCGACTCTCTTTTCAAAATAAAACACACAACCTAAAAATAAGCCGCACAATAATATATGGATTACCTCCCACAAAGCGCTTGGTTTAACGTCGTCAGCCCGACCTAATCAGTTGTATTAATTGGGTAGACTAAGTTCGTAAGCCTCCTTGTAATTTGGTTTCATTTCTCCCATATATGCTTCAGTCTTAGTCCGTTAACTTTAAATTATTTTCCCGTCTTGGGATCTTTAATATCCACAGCTCCATAAGGGTATACTTTCTCAATTATAAATGGTCTCATCCATTTAGATTTTAATTTTCGAGGAAAAAGTTTTAAACAAGCATTAAAAAATAATACTTCTTGTCGAGGCTCAAATATTTTCCTTGAAATCTTTTTATCAAGCACTTTCTTCATTCTTTCCTTATAAATTCTTGCGTTTTCATAAGTCTCATTTCTTATCTCTTCCATTTCATTCAGTTGTAACAATCGTTTCTCTCCTGCAGCATTCAAATCATAATTAAACTCCTTTATCGCCCAGTAAGCTTTATGTTCCAGTTGAACAGGTAAGTGACAATGTTTATCATAAATTAACCGATAATGTGACATTCACATAGGTGTCTTATAAGCTGTTTAAAAGCCCATAATGCAGAATCAAGTCTATCAACCCAGTCAGTTCTTTTAGGATTAACAGTCTTCTCTAATATTCTTTTAATTTCTTCGTTTGATACTTCAGCCATTTCACTTGTTTGTGGGTGATAAGCAGTTGCAATTCTATGTTTAATTCCGTATTTTTCTAGTAATGATTGAATTCTTACATTTCTAAAATGACTTCCCCCATCTGTGATAATTACCCTTGGCATTCCAAATCTTATAAAAATCATCTTCTTTAAAATTTTTGAAACACTTTTGGAATCACAGTTAGGTAAAGCTACAGCTTCAATTCATATTGAAACATAATCAACTGTTAATAAAATATAAATCTTTCCAGATGATGGTACAAAAGGTCCCATAAAGTCTAAACCCCATACATCAAAAATTTCAATTTACAATATATAGTTTAGAGGCATTTCATCTTTTTTGGATATATTTCCCAATCTTTGACATCGATCATAAGTTTTCACATAATGTCCAACATCTTTGAATAATGTAAGCCAATAAAATCTAGAATTTAAAATTTTAAATGCAGCTTTATCCACTCCAAAGTGTCCTCCAATTTCAGAATCATGAAATTTTTGAATAATTGAAAAAGTTTCTTCATAAGGTACACATCTTCGAATCGCAGAATCTCTTCCAATTTTAAATAAATGAGGATCTTCCCAGATATATGATTTAGAAGAATTCTTGAATTTCTTAATATATTTGTTATTCAATCCATATGGTAAAATATTGCTAACCAAATAGTTAACAAAATCTGCATACAATGGCATTTGTAATCCTTAAATAATATATAAATGTTCATCAGGGAATTTCTCATTTATGTTCTCATCATAAAGCTTCTAACTATTATTCTTAATTCTTGATAAATGATCAGCAATTTGTTTGCCAGCTCCTTTTCTGTCCATTATATGAAAATCAAATTTATGTAAAAGTAAAACACGTCTGATCAATCTAGGTTTAGCATCCTTTTTAGACATTAAATACTTAATAGCAGAATGGTCAGTATGTACGATACATTTTGTCCCAAGAAGATAAGGTTTAAATTTATCAAAGGCATATACTATTGCTAAAAGCTCTTTCTCAGTAGTAGTGTAATTTATTTGAGTTTCATTTAGAGTTTTTCTAGCATAATATATAAATTTGAAAATTTTCTCATATTTTTTTCGCAATACAGCTCCAATTGCATAATCACTTGTATCACACATTAATTTAAAAGGTTTACTCCAATCAGGTGCAACAATGATAGGTGCAGTGATTAATTTTTCTTTTAGAATATTGAACGCATTCAGACAACCTTCATTAAATTCAAACTTAGCTTCTTTTTCTAATAAATGACAACGAGGTTTAGTAATCTTAGAAAAATCCTTTATATATCTTATATAAAATCCAACATGACCCAAAAAACTTCGCACATCAGTAACGTTAGTAGGTGGTTGAAGTTCAACAATTATTTTCACTTTTGCCTAATCAACTTCCATACCAAGTTGTTAAATTTTATATCTAAGTACAATTACTTATGTGATCATACATTGACATTTTTTTCAGTTTAGAACCAAATTTGTTTCTTCACATATTTTCAGAACTTTCGTTATATTTTCCAAGCAATACTCAAAAGAAGTTCCAAAAACTGAAAAATCGTCCATAAATACTTCAATTCCTTTATCAATTAAATCACAGAATATTGACATCATACATCTTTGAAAAGTTGCAGGTGCATTACATAAACCGAAAGACATTCTTCTAAAGGGAAATGTTCCATAAGAACTTGTAAATATTGTTTTCGTTTGGTCCTCAGGATCAACGAGTAATTGATGATAACCAGAACATCCATTCAAAAAATAGAAATATGACTGTCGAGCTAATTTATCCAGCATCAAATCCAAAACAGGTAAAGGAAATTGATCCTTTCTAGTGGTGTTGTTTAATTTTTGATAATCAATGCAAATTTGCCATCCAGTAACGTCTCTTGTAGGGATTAATTCATTTTTATCATTCATAATGACAGTTACTCCTCCTTTCTTCGGAACACAATGAATAGGACTTACCCATTGACTATCTGAAATAGGATAAATAATTTCAGCATCTAACCATTTCAAAATCTCTTTTTTAGCAACCACTTTCAGAATTAGGTTCAATCTTCTTTGAGGTTCAAAAGTGGGTTTACAATTTTCTTCCTTTAAAATTCTATGCATACAGATTGAAGGGCTTATTCCTCTTATATCTGCAATAGTCCAACGTAAAGCTTTCTTATAATTCTTGAGAACTCCTATTAATTTTTCTTCTTGGTCTTTGCTTTGTTCTGAAGATATAATCACAGGTAAAGTTAATGAATTTCCAAGAAATGCATACTTTAAATGTGCATGTAACATTTTTAATTCCAGTTCAGGGGCTGTTGACCTCATTTTTGATGAGGTCTCCTCTTCCCTCTTTAGTACTTAGGATCTAGCCTTAGGCTTTTCCTTTGACTATCTTAGAGGACTAGAGATGGAACCTACCCCTTGAGAAACTCAACCACTTCTTAACTCCCTGCGAACCCCACAAGCTTTATTGTAAACCCCTAATCACCTAGAGGGTTGAGATCAAATGTGGAGGTTTAAAGGATGAGTTCCCTATAGAACTCTTTAGCCTTAGGAGCACCTTGGGTGGTCTGGTGAGGGTTCACCTGCACACATTACACTTTTACACACATTCCAAATCCTAAAACTATTCATGCCTAGCTTGACTTCCTGACTCATGTAGATAATTCATATGGATGGACCTTAACCCCTAAGCCCTTGGTTGAGAGGGTTAGGAAAAACATAGTGAATGTCTCAAATGAGTCCTCTCATGGCTCCTATGGGCTTAATATGGCTTCATGGCTCAACCAAAATGATTCCATTTCACTCACACTTGCTCAATTTTCATTTTTCCAAAATTTCATTTTTTGACCCCCGGGTCCCAGAACCACCAAAATTTCCAAATCACCCAAAACTTTTCCAAAATTAACCTTGAACATTTCCCCACCAATCAAAATATCATTCACAGCCAAAAATACCAAAATTTCCAAAAATACCCCCAATACCCTCCAAATTACCAAAATGCCCCTCTTGACCCAGAAATCCAAAAATTCAGAAAATTCCCAGAAAATTCCAGAAAATCCCAAATATTCCCTATTTCATTTTTTTCAACTACACCATAGGCGAATTTTGCCAATTTACCCACTTTTACTAAAACCCCCAATTTAGCCCATTTTAAACCCAAATGAACCCAATGTCAAACCAAATCACCCCAATTGACCTCAATTTTGATCCAATTCAATTCTAAACTTCAATTCAATATCCCCAATATCAATCTAGAACAAATCCAAGCCCAATTTTATTGAAATTTGAATCAAATTTCATTTTTAAGCTTAAAGCCAAATTTTGACCCATAACCCAAACTTAGCCCAAACCATCCCAATTCAACCCCAATTGACCCCAAACCTTTTCTGAACCCTCCCTAACATCTCCATAAACAAAACACTAACATAGTTTGCTCAAAATTTGGACCCAAACCTTACTCAAATTCAACCCAAACCCAAAATCCCTTAAATTGACCAAAACCCAAACCTAACCCAAATGGGCCCAAATCCCAAAATCAAAGCCCAACCAAAGTTGAAAACTCTTTTTAATATTCCCCTAAACATTTCTCAACATTAATTTTACATCAAATCCAACATTAGCCCAACCTTAGCCCAAGTTAGCCCAAATTGACCCACTTTGGCCCCTTTACCAAAGAAACCCAAATTCAACCCAATTCAATTCAAAATCACTCCAATTTGATTTCAAATCACTCATGACACATCCCTAAACTAAACCAAACAATGGCTTGGCCCAATCTTTTACAAAACTCCCATCCACAAATTTGTTTTCAAAACCTAAAAGCCCACCCATTTAAATCATTTAAAAGCCCATTCCTAACCAATTCCAAAAGCCCAAAAATTCATCCAAAGCCCATATGACACTCTTCTTCATCATGACTTCAATTACCATCCCTAAAGTTCCAATCAAATATGAATTTATTCTAAATCAAGCTTCATGTTAACCTCTCATACATTTATCAAAAATGCCAAAATCCATTTTCATACAAGTAAGCCAAGCTATGTGCAAGCCATAGGCAAGCCATAAAGCCATACACAAGCCACATGGGAGCCATGAAAGCCCCTTTACATGTCACCATGCCATCTTGGGCAAAAGGAGAAGGTTCTTTCCATATTCCCTTAAAGTGATTAACCACTCCCATGTTTCCCCTAAACCATGCTTAGGCCTAATTATACTTGGATGGTGACTTGACTCTACCGATTAAGTCGAACCAAACAACTTTCTCTTCAGCCCAAGGAAGCCAGTGGGGAGGTGAACCTAGCCCAAAACCATGGGTTGACCCAAACCAAGCCAAAATCATCCCCTCCACATTCCATTTCAATCCAACTCCTTTACACATGGCCAACTCCGATCGACTTCACCATTGCCAAGCCCCGCCCTCACCGGTCAAGATGGTGACTCGACCCTAGCCTGGCCACCACCACACTGCCGGAAAATACCATGGCCGAGACCTCGGGAGGAGCCAAAGTTCGGAATTCCACATGGCCGAGTCGCCCACTCCAAATGGCCATTGTGGCCGTTCTTCTCCTCACCAAAGCAGACTTATCCCACCCCTAACTCCCCCGAGAGGCCATGGCCATGGCTATTTAAGCCGCCCAACCCCTCTCGGCCAAAAGGTCGGCTGAACCGGACCTTCGCGAATCTCTCCAAACTCCTCACAAAGCTTCCCCAGCCAAGAGCAATCCATCCCCACTGTTCTCCTACCCTAACTCCCACTGATTGAGCTCAATTTTGGAGCTCAATTCTCAGGCCAGAACAGGACACTCCCAAATACTCCACCAAAATTAAATTAAACTCACCCACACCTGCGCAAGACCAAGAGAAGGAGTTCTCCAGTGAAAGTCCCCTCTCCAGGCCACCCATATGTTCTAGCCTCCAAAGGTTGAAATCGGGTCTGGTGGAAATCGAGTCTCAGCAATTCCTCGTGGCCGAGACTTCATCCGGAGCTTCGCTTGGACTCAATTGAAGGTGACACAACTCTCAGATCGAAGCTTCACTTCTCTGAGCAAAGGTATGAGCTCTCTCGTCTTCCCAAGCTTCTGAACATTCTCTATTTTGATTGGGTTAATTTCATGCCACATAAACTGTATGGATATGTTCTTCTCTTCAAGACGAATCCATAGAGTATAAGAACATAAAAATCCATTGAGAATCGAGTGAGATCTTAGGGTTTTAGTGTGGACGGTCACGGGTGCACACCAGTCGTAGATGATGACCAGGAGCCGTTGGATCATGCGTGTATCGAGCGGACGGCTCAGATGGCGTCGGACCAGGAGATGGTATGTGAACCGCGGGCCCTGTGGTAGCTGACTCAGATAGCGGCACCCAATCAAAACGCGCCACGTGTCCTTTCGGAGCTACCAAGGATTGCGTGGCGCCGCGTGGATAAGTAGGAAAATAGGATATTTTTCTATTTATTTAATTATTAGAACTTCAAAAATTCATAACTTCGTGTAGAAAAATCATAAAAAAAAAACAAAAATACCCTCTTACTCAGTGAACAGAGGAGAATAATGTGGAAAAGAAATCAAATAATTTCATTGAGAATTTTATTTTTAATGATTTATTTACTCTCTGCATTGTTGTAATTCTCCATTTGCAAAGGCAATTCACCATGGCATGAGACCATAGGCCTTTTGAAGCCTCTGAACTTGGGAACATACCCTGAATTTTCCAAGGTTAGAGGCCATCCCTATAAGAAGTTCTTGATTTTTCAATTGCATGTTACTGTTTTGAGTATTTTAATTCCAATAATTAGCATGTTGAGAAATAAATTCTAGGAAAATTTCCTAATGTTTCTTATGATTAGAGGAACCTAGGAAAAATAGGTTTTGAGTTAATTCACATGAAACAATCCTAATTGGCCTAAACACCCAAAATTGAACTTTAATTAATTAGGGTTAACTACATATCAAATTAACTTGAAAACAATTCTCCACTGATCTTTAGAATCAAAGGAACATTACATAAAATTTGAAGTCAATTGGGCTTGATTAACCCCACTAAATGGATTAACTAAGCCCCACAAGTGAAATTAAACTTTAAAAATTTATAACTCGCAAAATACTTTTCAAAAATTCACAAAAATGGTTTTGTAGCTTCTCTGATATTAGAGGAACTTAGGAAAATTAAAATTGTAATTTTCTAAAAAAATTAGTTTTTATCATTATTTTAATATTTTAATAATAAAAAATAATAAAAATCATAAAAATATTAAAAATCACCAAAATGTCACATTTTGAATTCTAATCACCTAGGAATAAACCAAATATTTTTCCTAAGTCTCTAGGGTAAGATATTGAATTTTAAAGGCTTAAAACAATTTTTGAATTAAAAAATGATTTTCTATAACATTTCCACTAAAATAATTCTAATAAATAAAAAAAATTAGAAAAATATAAAATTTAGTTCTCTGACTTCCCTGATATCAGAGAGATTTTTGAAAAATATAAAACCTATTTTTCAACTTCAATTTTATTTTTAAATTAATTAATACTCTAATATTCAAAATAATTCTAATAAATAAAATATAACACAAAAAATCACCAAATTTGGTCCCAATGTTCCTCTGGTCATTAGGAACATCCCATAATTTTCTTAAGGACAGAAACATTTCCTTGGTCATGTTATTGAATTTTCCTTGAAAATCCCTATTTTCCATTAAAAATAATTGCATAAATAAATTAAATACAAAAAAATCACATTTTCTCCTCCAATGTCTTAATTGACATGTGAGTGAGGTCATATAAAAATTTTAATTTCATTTGAGCTTAGTTTAGTGAGTTATAGAATTATTAAGCTTGAAGGGCAAAAGGGCAATTAAAAAATTTCAACCCTTAACTAAAATTTTAAGATTAATCAAAAAGGGGAGGGTAAAATATTTGATTTTAAACTGATTTTGGATGATTGAGACGTAAATGATTAAGGGTAGAAACATACTAACCATTTCAAATATAATTAAATTAAAGCTTTAATTAATTAATTAATTGAAATATTGGAAGAATAATAAAAAAATTGGAATTATTAAAATAGGGATATTATTAAGAAATTATTTATTCTTTAATTTAAAAATCCCTAAATAAATCACTTCAATAATACTTAATTCTTAATTAAAAAAAAATTTAAAGTAATAATCCAAATTAATAATTAAACTAAAATTAAAATAAAATTAAATTAAAATTAAATTTAAACTAAATAAAAAATTAAATCAAATTAAAATTAAATTAAATTAAAACTAAACTAAATTAAATTAAATTAAATTAATTAAATTAAAAATTAAATTAAAGTTAAAATTAAACTAAATTTAAATTAAGATTAAATTAAATTAAATTAAATTTAAATTTAAATTAAATTAAATTGAACCAAATTAAATTAAAATCAAAATCAAATCAAATTAAGTTAAAATTAAAATAAATTAAATTAAAATTAAGTTGAATTAAATTAAATCAAAATCATTTAATAACAAACCTAAATGAAATCATTAAGAATTAAATCTAAAATAACTTGAACACTATTCCAAACTTAAGTTAATTTCTATAATTAAGTCAAAATTGAAATTAAATCATTAAGTTCAAATCACCGGAATACCTAATAATTTTGCCCTTTTAAAGTTCTTATTATTATTATAACTCTTAAATGAAGTATCAAGTGAAGTGTTACTTCACTTATAGGATATTCAAATGTTCTAGTTCACTGAGCAAGGGAAAAAAACTTAAATCCTTAGATGGTCAATTCATCCGTACAATAAAAATTCACTTGGACTCAAAACAATCCCCGAAATATTGAAAAGATGTTAAGGACTCGTCCTAAGCACTTCCTCAACATGACGGGATGTTTTAGAAGAACAATTGAATTTAATTGTTCTTTGATGAAGATAATCATCCTTAAACCAAACCAAGAACCTAGACGTCATAGGAGATGACTAGTTATAGGATTAGGATTCTGGTAGACAACCAAAACCCTTTCCCTTTGCTTTACCTAGGTATCAGTTGAAATATTTAAATGCCTTAACATGTGTTTTAAGTGCAGCTTGGAATGATGGGAAGACCCTCCAGGTACGCTTTTATTTTATTTACAATTTATTTTATTGCAATTTACTTACATGCACCGTACTTTACTTTTCTTGCATGATAAACAAGACTGTTGCATGAAAACCAAAACCTTTAGGATAGTCCCTAAACTGAAACCAAAACTAAATTAAAAGTCATTGCAAGATAAAATTAATCGCCACAATATTTCAAAATATAAAACAACTCAAAATTTAATCACAAACAGAACAACAAAACTACAATCACAACTAAATTAAAACGTCTCGTTGAATGATCGGGAATACCTCGGATGATGTAACCCACGTGTTGCAAACGGGATTTCCAACGGTCTAAATGAAACTGTGGAACTCATTCAGTTGAGTTTAGCAAATTCGTCTGGACTAAGTGAATTCAATGAAAATAACGGTGCCGGGATGACAGAACCGTGGGATCTTAATCTGTTCTGTTTAAACAACTTTAAGATTTGTTTTAATTAAATATAAAAAAACACTTGGATTTTAAGATTTTCTCTAAAGCTAGACACTTCTCTCATCTCTTGATTTATGACTTCTAAAACTAAACCTCTGCAACAACAAGGATCTTGGACCACAGTGGGTAGCACGGCCATCATCATCAGCAAAACAACTCTACATCAGCTAAAAATTTCTAGAATTAAACAACCAAGCCATAGGACTTCGAGGTAGTTTGCCTAGTGCAACATAATTCCTCACCTCTTCGTTAGGCATTTGCATAATCATGTTATGTAAATTAAGCCCTAACCGGTCTTAGGACTCCGAGGTAATCGTTTGGTACGACATAAACCCTCACATCTTCGACGCTATTTGCATGACTGCGTCATACAAATATAAGTCCTAATTAATTAAAACTGGCAGGATCAAAACATTAAATAAACTCCCAAATTGAAGCCAAACAATAGGATAGTTTAAGAAGTTGCCGAGATTCTTCTTGGATCCTCAGCTTCTCCTACTTCTCTCCCTTTGGACTCTTAAAATTAACTGTTCCAAATTTGATCCATTCCCTATTGAAATTCCAAAATTCAATCCTTTGAAAACCTTAAACTTCGAAATTCTTGAGAGCAAAAACACTGATCATTATCGAGAGTTTTCTTAAATGATTCCCGTCGTTTAAGATGTAATTAACTATAGGGGCTTGCCCTTATAGGGAACTTTACGAACCCAGGTAATATAAACTACCCTGCTTAATTTCTTTGTATTAAGCAGGGGAACTTGTCGGCTTATAAAATTGGTTCGCAGGCCAAACGGATGTCACAAATCTTCTAGTTTATTTAATCGATCCCCATCATCAAGCGATAGGTGTCTATTCTTCGAGATAGATACACGGCTCGTGATGCGGTGCTCGTTTATATAAACTATTTGGGATGTGAGATCGGTTTGATTTCATATCTTAAAATTTTCAAATTCAAAATTATTTTCAAAATCAAATACTACTTTCTAAATTATATATATTTAAATTAAATTTAAAATCTAAAATTCGCCGACAATTTCTTTAGGCAACCCCTTTTCAAAAATACAACTTAACCTAAAAATATGCCGACAGCTTCTGGCGACTCCGCTGGGGACTAGTTCCTCCCTCCATTTTAATCAGATGGTTTTGCTTTCATAAATCGGTAGTGAGTCCATGCCCCTAATGGACCAAAACTACCATTCTTCCGTTGGAATACCTCGTTCATTTCTGTCTTGAACAAGTATAGCCAACTCCTCTCGGATTTAGGAGCCACTGTTTAGACACCCTTAAACAGAGAGGTTCCGAGATCCTTTTACCTCTTTTCTGAGGTGGGGTGGACCCCCAATAGGTGTTAGTTTAGGAGCGGTCATTCGAGTTGAGAATTATTGCATAAGACTTTCTCTTCCTTTCTGATTCTGAATCGAAGCCCTTACCTTTTCTATACCTTTAAACATTCCATTCCTAATAAACAAATCTTCTAATAAACGACTCTTTCGATGAATAAATCCTTTTAAAGTCACAAATACACTAAGATAAACGAAAATGTGTTCGGACTCTTTCTTTTTCGTCCTAAACTTTACGATGAAAAGAAGCATAATTCAGGACTGACTTTCGGAATCTGCCCTGCAGAAAATGACTGCCCCAAAGTTAATCTTTTCCTTCACCAATAGAATGGACTTCGCCGTTTACAAGGATGAGCTGTCCGACAATGGGATCATCCATTTCGGACAAGGATTTGGCAACACAGATGTTAAGTTCACTGACGTCATTCTCTTCACACTAATGGACAAAGTGTCAGAAACTGAAGAGCCCGTGATTGAGTTCAATTTGAAGTCGGCTCAAGAACTCCCTCCCCTGCAAAGGATTCCAGCTGATAAGAGTACCACAGTTCGTAGGAGGACTGTTGTCTCTACCCCCACCGGTCTAGTCATCTCAGTACCTACCCCGACTTCTGCCAAACTGAAGGGGAAGGAAATCCAAGTATGTGATGAGCCTGTCACCGTGGAGGGTACAGATTTCGCTACAATACCATTTATTTTTTAGATTGGGTCCAGTTCAAGAGTTGCACCCCTAACTCGGACTCAAAGAAGAAATAGAAGCAGAAAGATCGCCAAGAAAGTCAGAGCTGCTGAAGTTGCTTTTCTAGAACAAATTCCTGAGGAAAGAGAAGAACTGCCTGAGTATATACCTCTGTTAGAAGGGAGCAGGTTTTACCCCCTCTCTGCCGCATCAGATGAAGAGGATGTTCGTAGGATCGCCACAGCATTACCCCGACCTGCATACTTCAAAAATTACAAGAGGAAAAGGGATAAGACTACGCCATTTGCCCGACTGCAAGATGTGATAGAAAGATTGACAAAGAAAGAAAGATGCCCTGTGTCAGAAATCTTAAGGATAGGACGGGTGCCAGCTAATTCCCGCCTCGGATCGCGAATAGAGCCTGTTGCTGCTACAGAGAAACCAAAGAAGAAGATAAAAGCCAGTCCGCCCATTGTTGTATCGGGTCTACAGATTAGGGAGGATACCACCTTCCAGCATATAGCCGATAGACCATCCGGTCCTAGGCTTCCGGTTGCAAGAAGGATGGTATGGCGACCTACTACTGGTCAACTAAGACCAAAACAATGTCCTGAGAAGAAAAGACTCGTTAGGAGACTTTAATCAGATGAAAGTTCTACTACAATAAAGGGGACTCCCGAAAAAGAAGTTCAAGAACTGTTACGAGACAACTGCGAGACTGTGCGAAAAAGGCCACTAGAGGATGCCATGGACAAGTTAAGGACCGACATCCGATGGTTAGCAAAAGAAAGAGAAGAAAAACTATGAGATGAAGTTGACTCATCAGAGTTCATGGATGAGGAGTATGCCGAGATCAACATGGTTGAGACACGAGCATCGTCAGCTTCGCAAGGTGCTCAGGCAGCTGCAGAAAGAGATGAACCGGAAGTGTTGAGAGCACAGCTTCGGGAAAGAGATGATACAATTTCCTAGATGGCAAAGAGGATGGAAGAGATGGCTGCTGCCTTAGCCACTCTCCAGAGTCAGGCCCAGCCTCAGAAAGAGACACCCCCATAAATTATCCATATTGCAGATGGAGGAAAAGAGATCACATCCGTCAACGGAGGCGAACCACCAAAGAAGGATTCTACACAAAGCATGATTCCAGAGAAGGATATTAAAAACATGGTAGAACGACGAGTGCGAGAAGCTTTAGCACAATCCAAGAGTGGAGCATCTATTCAGACGGGTAGACCTTACCCGAAGAGTTCGATGCAGTCCAATACCCGAAAGGCTTTGTACCACCTCTGTTTAAGACTTTTGATGGAACAGGAAACCCTCGGCAGCATGTCGCACATTTTCGTGCTAGTTGCTGCAATGCCGGTGGGAGCGATGCTTTACTCTTCCTCCAGTTCGTCAGCAGTTTGTCAGGGATTGTCTTCGACTGGGACGCAAAATTGCCAAACGGTTCAGTAAAGACCTTTTCAGAACTGGAGAATCTCTTCGTTAAACGATTTGCCGGGGCTCAGCACCACATCACTATCGGTGATCAAGTGGTGGAGCAACAAAAGTCGAACGGGACTTTAGTGGATTACATACTTCGATGGAGAAACTTAAACATGAAGTGTGAACCATAGCTTCAAGAACAACATGCAGTCGGTATCCTACTTAAGAGTATCCATGGCCCGATAGCACTCCTCATTAAAGGATTTATAATCAAGACTTTCGGGAAGTTGCTTAGCAAGGCCGGTAGCTTGCAAGAAGAGACAAAACAGTTAAGTTTTGCAGACAAGAATGATAAGCAGAAGCCCGTGAAAACATTCAAAAAGAAATCTGGAATCGTCGCGGCAGTAGATAAGGGCAAGCGATTGGTTCGGATACGGTCGAAGCGACCACGGCCTAGTTATCAACCACCACAACGGACTTATCGACAACCTCAGGCAAGGCTATCAAGCAACCTCATCCGAGCTATCGGTCACCTCGGTATTACGAACAACTGCCTCTTTCATCGCGTACCTTAAGGGAACTTCTAAATAAAGAATATCCATTCAAAATGGAAGCAGTAGCGAAGATGTTCCGTAGCTTAATTAAGACACAGGATTTTCAGCTGCCAGAGCCCAAGAAGCCGGAAGAAGTCAATAAGAATGATCATCCGAACTATTGCCCTTACCACCAGATGCTTGGACATAAGATAGAAGATTGCATCACTTTCAAGAGTTGGCTTGATGACAATCTCCGAAAAGGTAACATAACGATCCCAAAGGAATACATGAAGGAACCCCAGAAAGGAGGTTCGTCAATGTTATTTCAACGGATCCTATTGTTCCGATAGACCCTTACACGACTGATGATGGATGGAGTACCGTCTGGACGAAGTTATCAAAGAAAATTTTGGATCACATCCAGGCCGCTTCGGTGCGTGCTTCAACTCAGAGTTTGAAACCTATCAAGCTTGCACTATCACTTGCGATTGAAGAACCGCCCCAGAAGGAGGAGAAGATCGTGGAAGAAAAGAAGACCGAGGCTCCGAAGGGTAGACTAGGGGCTGCTTATCCTAGGATGGTTGTTTCCGATTCGGGGGAGAAATCCCTCGAACTCCTGACTCTGTATGATTATCTGTCTGCCCTGGCGGGATCTTATAATGATAAGGGTTATGGCGTTGGCTACGTTTTGAATGTTTCTAACAATTACGTAACTAGCGATGACCGACTTAATTCAGATTACGATTCCAATATAAAAAACGATTCTCAAATCATACACAACCTCGATGACCACGATGAAGAAGCTGTTCACAAAGGATGCTACGAAAGCTCGACAAGCAACAAGTCCATTTATGAATTCCGAGGACCGCCGATCACGATAGAATTAGAACCCTCAGACACCGAAGCAACTTCAGAAGAGCCAGTGGTTCCAATTCAAGAGGATACACCGGCAGATTCGACACCGAATTCAGAAGAAATAACTGAAGTAAATTTAAGAAGTGGAAAAGTTCTACCCCCGAGAATGGGTCCAAAGGATAAAGGAAAGCAGGTGGTTGCTCAGGAAGAGCCAACCCCAGCAGAGGAAATGCCCATTCGGAAGAAACTGAGGAACACAGTAATAAAGTGGACTACAAGGTGCTAGCCCATCTTAGGAGGCCACTAGCCAAACTAAGCATATACGACGCTCTGATCCTGTCAAAGGAGATGAGAGAAGCTCTGATCAAGGCTCTACTTGATCCAGAAATTTGTTTAACTCAAATGACAGGTAGTTCCTTCGAAAAGGTTTGCTCATTAAAAGAACAATGAGGTGTTACCTTCGTGAACAATGATCTATTACTTGGAACAACAGATCACAACCGATCGTTATACATTTCAGTCACTATTGGAAAGTTTACGCTCTCTAGAGTGTTGGTTGATCCTGGAGCATCAATCAACATAATGAATCTTCGGACGCTAGCATATTTAGAAATTGATGCTCGCGAGCTTGAGGCAGACAAGATGTTATTAAGAGGCTTCAACCAAAAAGGAGAAAGATCTCTTGGATCGATAACACTACTAATGAAGACCGGTGATTTAGCAAAGACAACCGCAAAATTCCACATAATTGATTCTGAGACATCGTTCAACGCTCTACTGGGTTGACCATGGATCCATGAAAACCAGATGGTACCATCGTCTCTGCACCAGTGCATAAAGTATTACGAAGGAGGGGAACAGTGTATCAAAGGTGACTTGTAACCATTCTTCGTACACGAAATTAGAATTCATGAAGATGCGGCCTACTACGCGCCCTCGAAGAAAACAATCTTTTCCAGAAATACCATACCAAATGAAGCAAAAGAAATTCGAGACGATGAAGAACCTGAAATTCTAGTCCAACAGTTACTCACCACTCCCTTACGGCGAGATGGTGTAGATTTCTCTAGAACTCGCACCCGAGGTCGAGGCCGGGGACGAGGACATGGAAGAAATGTTAGAACAGTTGGACAGAAGAAACCGGTCATCGATGTTGATTGGGAGAACACTGACGAAGAAGAAGAAGAATTCAAAAGAAACCCCAGTTCAAGATCTCTCTCGAAGATGAAAAGAATGAAGAATATAAATCAATGTACGAGAAGATTAACCATCATGTGCATACTATGACCCTGACCCCGATCCATTCTAATAAGATCGTGGGTATGGTGGTCAAAGAAGTACATGGTGGCGGTGCTAAACCAATCAAGTTTTACCGTGGTGCTTCTTCTTCCAAAAATGAAAAAGATGTACAATTTGAAGATGTTACTTCATTTGAATTAATGGAATTACCTTTTGAGTGGTACTCTCCCTGTGTTCAAAATTTAATTTGACATGGTGTATTACCTCGACAATGGACAAAAGGCCGATCACAGCACTTTGAAAGATTATGGAATAATGTCGGTCGGCCTCCCAATTCAAAACATGGTCTCGGATTCGGCACAGTAGGATCAGTTGATGATACGGGATTTTGCTTGGTTGTCACTTGCGAACCTAATGAAAGCCGCTGGCGGCTACGGAAGACCTTGAAGATTTACAAATCGGTGACGCTCCACCGAATTCGAAGAAGAAATCAAATCTACAATAGACGAGTTAATGGAAGTTAACTTAGGTACTAGCGAAGAGCCTAGGCCAACCTTTGTTAGCACCTTACTCAATAAAGAAGACTCCGGAGAGATAATCAAGCTCTTAATGGAATTTAAGGACTGTTTCGCTTGGAGTTACGACGAAATGCCAGGATTAGCTCCAGAAGTCGTAGTTCACAGGCTAGGAGTAGATCCTACTCATGTTCCAGTCAGACAAGCTCCGAGAAGAATGCGTCTAGAAATTGAATAACAAGTAATAGACGAAGTTAAGAAGCTAATAGAAGTTAAATTTGTCTGTGAAGAACAATACCCTTCTTGGTTAGCCAATGTGGTACCAGTCAGAAAGAAGAATGGTCAGATCAGAATCTGCGTAGACTTTAGAGATTTAAATAAAGCATGTCCAAAGGACGAATTTCCACTACAAATTCCAGAATTGATGATCGACATTGCTTCAACACATGAAATATTTTCATTCATGGATGGATCATCAGGATACAACCAGATAAAGATGGCATCGGAAGATGAAAAGCTCACAGCCTTCAGAACGCCAATCGGAATATACTACTACACAGTAATGCCATTCAGACTAAAGAACGCAGGAGCAACATACCAAAGAGAAATGACAAGGATTTTTGATGATCTCATTCACAACCAAGTTGAGTGCTACGTGGATGATGTGGTCATCAAAAGTAAACTGAAAGAAAATCACCTGTATGATTTAAGAATTGTTTTCGAGTGACTAAGACAATACAACCTTAAGATGAATCCCTTAAAATGCGTCTTCGGCGTCACCTCCGGGAAATTCCTAGGATTTTTTGTCCGACACCGCGGATTTGAAATCGATCCGGAAAAGATTAAAGCTATCTTAGAAATGCCTCCTCCCAAAACCTTGAAACAACTACGATCCTTTCAAGGAATGTTGGCATATCTTCGACGCTTTATCTCGAATTTGTCGGGAAGGTGTCGACCTTTTCTCGCTTTGGTTAAGAAGGATGCCAAGTTTACTTGGGACTCCAAATGTCAACATGCCTTCGATGACATCAAACGATACTTAATGACACCTCCCGTCTTAGCGGCCCCGAGCCTCGGTGTAGACCGTTGATACTTTATACTGCGACTTTAGACGACTCCCTTGGAGCCCTGCTAGCCCTGGTCAATGATGAGGGAAAAGAAAATGCTCTCTACTACTTAAGCCGTCGTCTAATTCCGACAGAAGTAAAGTATCCTCCGATTGAGAAGCATTGTTTGGCCCTGATCTTCGCCGCACAGAAGCTCAGACATTACATGCTTTCTCATAAGGTCAACCTTATTTCGAGAGTTAATCCGTTGCAATACTTGATGACCCGACCGACGCTTTCTGGCAGACTTTCCAGGTGGTCGATGATACTATTGCAATTTGACATAACTTTCGTTCCTCTTCGCACCGTAAAAGGACAAGTCCTAGCTGACTTCCTTGCAGCACACCCTTTAGCGGCAGATTCGCCTCTCGACGATGATTTGCCTGACGAGCAGATAATGAGCCTAGAAGACACTGATGATCGACGTTGGAAACTATACTTCGACGGAGCATCCTCAGCACAGAAGAACAAAGAATTGCAAACGATAGTGCCCGGTAACGCAGGAATCGGACTAATTTTTATAACACCGGAGCGGGGGATGTTAAGATACTCCTACCACTTAACAGAGCCGTGTACAAACAACGAGGCAGAATACGAAGCCCTCATAACAGGACTAGAACTAACCATTCAAATGGGAATAACGAACATCAATATCTACGGAGACTCTCAGTTGATCATTCAACACGTAGCCCGACAATACCGAATTTTAAAGCCAAGACTCGAGCAGTACTTTCAGTACGCCATGAAACTGTTGGAACAAATTTCAAATGTGAATATCTACAAGATCCCCAGAAAAGAAAGCGCTCTCGCGGATGTGCTAGCTCGCCTTGCAAAAGAATTTGCCTGCTTACAAGATGAGTCAGTTGAAGTGTCAGTTCAGGGACGACAGGTCCTATCACAGTTCGACATGCCTATGATACAGAAATCAGAAAAAGCAGAGGAATCAGTTGCAGCAGTGACAGAAAATACAGAAGATTTGCGACAGCCATTAATAGACTACCTGCGAACAGGAAGCCTACAGGACGATAAGTGATTAGCTCATCAAATCAAGAAAAGAACTCTGTCTTACGCATTAATAAACAATACATTATACAGAAGTTCTTTTGATCAGATGTGGCTAAGATGCCTGAGCGGGTCCGAGGCTCGTGAAATCGTTAAAGAAGTACATTCAGGACTTTGTGGCGCTCATCAGTCGGGTCCGAAAATAAAAATGAAGATTAAAAGACTAGGATACTACTGGCCCTCAATGATGACCGACTGTATGAAAGTTGCCAAAAGTTGTCACCAGTGCCAAGTGCACGGTGTAGTTCTACATCTACCTCCAAATGTGCTACATCCGACAATCGCGTCGTGGCCATTTGAGTGTTGGGGCACAGATATAGTGGGTCCGATAGAACCGCCTTCTTCAAGAGGACATCACTTCATTCTTGCAGCTACAGACTACTTTTCTAAATGGGCAGAAGTAGTTCCACTCAGAGAAGTAAAGGCACACCATGTGCTACAGTTTTTCAAAAATCAAGTTGTTTACCGTTTCGGAGTACCACGCAGAATCATTTCAGATAATGGGTCCGCATTCAGAAGCACAAAAATCAACAATTTTGTCATAAGACATGGAATCGATTGGCGATACTCAACAATCTACTATCCAAGAGCAAACGGCTTGGGCGAGGCTTATAATAAAACTCTCATCGAAATTCTAAAGAAAACTTTGGACGACAACAAGAGAAATTGGCACGAGAAGTTGTTAGATGCCTTGTGGGTCTACAGGACAACTTTCAGGACTCCTACTCAGTCTACGCCTTACACTTTAGTGTACGGGTCCGAGGCGGTTTACCTTTGGAGGTTCGGCTTCCATCACTCGGGATTGCGAGTTGCAAATAAAATTACTACGGAAGAAAATGCCAGATTACAACTGGAAGAACTGGAAAGCTTGGAAGGGAAAAGACTTGCAGCGCAGCAAAATTTGGAACTGTACCAAGCTAAGATGATCCAGGCCCATGATAAATTGGTCCGCCCAAGAACTTTCAAAGTTGGTGATTTAGTTCTTGTCCTCAAGAGACCTATTCTTGCACACCGCAAGATAGGAGGTAAATTTGAACCGACTTGGGAAGGGTCATTTGTGGTCGAGACAGTCTACTCAGGAGGCTCCTACCAAATTGTGAATTGCCAAGGAGAACGACAAATGCTTCCAATCAACGGACGATATTTGAAGAAGTATTACGCAACCTGATGTTTCGAAGGAATGAATTCTCATCCCTAAAAACATGGGTGAAGTAACCACTTGTGACTCGGTCCGAACCCAAAAACATAAAAATGGATGACAAAAAAAAATCATTAACAAAAAAATATGTGCTAAAAATAAAATATGTGAAATCATAATAATAAAGTTTTACCCTTCCGTTCAAATCAAATCTTGTTCCTGATCTTTCTTCATCTTTTCCTACTTTCCTTAAAAATTAAAATAAGTGAATATTTATCTTCAGTGATAAATATTTTCTTAATGTTCTTGTTCTTAGTACAGCCCCTGATCCTTTCCTTGTCTTCTTCGCAGGGAAATGTCGAACGGGCGGTTGGTCCTAAACTTTAGAAATGGCGTGAGTCTCGCACTCGATGAAAAGAGGGTGAAGGATAGAGCAGTGATAGAAATTGATTCTGACTTCACACCAACCAGCCTACGGTACAAAGAAATTGATTGGGTCCCAGTTGACCAAGAAGAGCTTCACAGCCAGATAGTGATGAAGATGGGTGGCCCAAGCCACCAATCCAGCAACAATAAAAGAAAGACAAACATCGAGGAAAGCAAGAAAATCAAGTCTGTAGTTGCCGCGGCGAGGGCGGGCTCGTCGGCGCCGCGCCCGCGAAATTCGAGGGGTAAGGAGAGCTACTCTCATTGCTACCCAAAGAAGGAATAAGAATCACCGTATCCGCAAGATGTTGACTAAACTAGCAGCAGATCAACACGAGGAAACAACCACTTTTGCCAGTACACACATTTCAAAGATAACGGTTCATCAGGAACCAGAAAGAAGAAAGTCAACGCAAAGAAAATCAGAACAAATCAAAGAAGTGACAAGAAGAACAGAAATGAAGTCAGTGCCTCGACGCCGGACAGAGATACCAGATCTGAAGAACCTTGTTGCGGAAGCAACCCCGGAGAATGTCCCGACAGAGACAATCCCCGAGGAGCCAAGGTATGCAGGAGAACATGACGGGATTGAGCCATACATCCCGTAGTACGTTACTAGGCCTCGTCACTTGCAGATTATCCCAGAATATGAATTAGAAAGAATGCAAAATGTTGAGAAGAAGACTTTCGAATACTTCGAAAGGATTAAAGGCAAGAGAATCAACATTTTGGAAGGCCTCGAGTTACACACAGATGTATTTTCAGAACATGAGCAACAGCAGATTGTGGATTGCATCTTAGAACTTTAGAAGATGGGTCGAGCAGGCCGTCTGAGGGAAAAGACTTATTCGGAACCCCGGAGATGGATGCCGGGGAAAGGAAGAGTCACAATACAATGCGGATGTTGCTATAACTTCGCGAGAGGACGAAAAGGAAATCCACCAGGGATACTCCGTCGCAGTGAGGTGGATCCAATGCCGAGGATAATTAAAAGAATGGTGAAAAGAATGATAACGTGGAGGGTGCTGCCAGTAGACTGCATACCCAACAGTTGCATCATCAACATTTACCAGAAAGGCGACTGCATACCTCCACACATAGACCACCACGACTTTGTCAGACCTTTCTGCACAGTTTCATTCGTCAACCAATGCAATATCATGTTCGGATTCGACCTCCGGATAGCAGGCTCGGGTAAGTTCTGAGGGCCGGTGGAGATACCACTTCCGGTAGGTTCCGTCATGATATTAAAAGGAAATGGAGCAGACGTCGCAAAACATTGTATACCAGGAGTGCCAGAGGAGCGGATCTCCGTTACTTTTTGAAGGATGGACGACAGAAAGATGCCTTACCACTTCCAGCTAGATCCAGAATTGGAGAGTCTCCGGCCCTACGAGCTGTAAGCTACATGGGAAATAGCACACCTCCAATGCACATCCATGCGGCATTCCTGCTAAGGGTGGCTTGGAAGGTGATGTTATTACCCATTTTTCTTACTATTCATACATGGATTTTTTTACAGACGCTTTTTGATGTATCAACAAGAAGTTTACACAGTCCGTTTTGGATTTACATGGATTGTACGAGACATTAAATTTCTGAGGAAAATGTCATCATGACTAGATCAAGTTGTATGATGTATTTTCAGCAAGTTAGAATGAAGACGGCTACGTCATATTTTGCCTTCACCTCTTTTTGTGCAAATTGACTAGGAAACGCCATTAGAGTTAAATGAACTTTGAACCAAGAACAGAAGAGAAAAGAAAATAAATGAGAACTTTTCCTAAAAATCTAAATAGTAAAATGAACTTCAAATTCACATGAACACTAAATAAACAACAAATTAAAATGGGATCGTTAAAGGACAAACAAAACGATTCTAAATCTCAAATTGAATTCCAGTCTAAACCCATCTTTTCAAATCCTCCAATTCTTCTTCAAATCAAGATCTACTTTAGACCTCCGTTGAAACCCTCTCTCGGGATGATTTCAGAACCACGAAAAATTTTTGATTTGGTCTGGTGGCATGGATACGTACCCTTCACCAAATAATCAAACTTTGATTGATTCTCGTGGGATGTAGAACACTTTCACATCTCATTTCAATCTCCCGCTAAATCTAAATCTCCACAGTACATTTCAATTCAAAATTTCTGAGACTGGTACCTATATTTCAGTTCTCATTTCGAGATCGATACCTACATTTCGATTCTCATCTGAATTGACACCTACATTTCAATTCAAAATTTCCGAGACTGGTACCTACATTCTATTTCTCATTTCGAGATCGATACCTACATTTCGATTCTCATCCGAATTGATACCTACATTTCAATTCAAAATTTCCGAGACTGGTACCTACATTCCAGTTCTCATTTCGAGATCGATACCTATATTTCGATTCTCATCCGAATTGATACCTACATTTCAATTCAAAATTTCGAGACTGGTACCTACATTCCAGTTCTCATTTCGAGATCGATACCTACATTTCAATTCTCATCTGAATTGATACATACATTTCAATTCAAAATTTCTGAGACTGGTAGCTACATTCCAGTTCTCATTTCGAGATCGATACCTACATTTCGATTCTCATCCGAATTGTTACCTACATTTCAATTCAAAATTTCTGAGACTAGTACCTACATTCCAGTTCTCATTTTGAGATCGATACCTACATTTCGATTCTCATCCGAATTGATACCTACATTTCAATTCAAAACTTCTGAGACTGGTACCTACATTCCAGTTCTCATTTCGAGATCGATACCTACATTTCGATTCTCATCCGAATTGATACCTACATTTCAATTCAAAACTTCCGAGACTGGTACCTACATTCCAGTTCTCATTTCGTGATCGATACCTACATTTCGATTCTCATCGGAATTGATACCTACATTTTAATTCAAAACTTCCGAGACTGGTACCTACATTCCAGTTCTCATTTCGAGATCGATACCTACATTTCGATTCTCATCTGAATTGATACCTACATTTCAATTCAAAACTTCCGAGACTGGTACCTACATTCCAATTCTCATTTCGAGATCGATACCTACATTTCGATTCTCATCTGAATTGATACCTACATTTCAATTCAAAATTTCCGAGACTGGTACCTACTTTCCAGTTCTCATTTCGAGATCGATACCTACATTTCGATTCTCATCTGAATTGATACCTACAAATCAATTCAAAATTTTCGAGACTGGTACCTACATTCCAGTTATCATTTCGAGATCGATACCTACATTTCGATTCTCATCTGAATTGATACCTACATTTCAATTCAAAATTTCCGAGACTGGTACCTATATTCCAGTTCTCATTTCGAGATCGATACCTACATTTCGATTCTCATCTGAATTGATATCTACATTTCAATTCAAAATTTTCGAGACTGGTACCTACATTCCATTTCTCATTTCGAGATCGATACCTACATTTTGATTCTCATCTGAATATATACCTACATTTCAATCCAAAATTTCCGAGACTGGTACCTACATTCCAGTTCTCTTTCGAGATCAATACCTAAATTCTGATTCTCATCCTTTTCAATCGACACTTAAACTCTGATTCTCACTCCGAGGCTGGTACCTAAATTCCAGTTCTCTTCGCAATCCTGAGGTTGAAACTCGGGTTTCAATTCTCATTTCAAATCCAAATTTCCTCAAACTTATTTTAAATCAAACTTCAATCTAAATTGGAACTCCAAATCAAAAATCTAAACTCACACATCAAAACTTGAACATGAAATGAAACGAAATCTAAATTGAATTTCCCAAATCTTGTGATTTGGAGCTCACCTCCTTTTCCATTCCCCGGCGAGAGTTCAGGAATCTCCGGTCTTAGAAATATACCTGATACAACCCAGCGGAAAATTTTCTACTCTATCCTAAGTTTGTCACTTGGACATCTGTGTTGGTTTTGTTAATCTCTTCGGTCAACGCCAATACGAGCGGTGCGCTTGGTTAGCACACCATACGTATTGGGGGTCCATTTGTTGACCTCATTTCTGATGAGGTCTCCTCTTCCCTCTTTAGTACTTAGGATCTAGCCTTAGGCTTTTCCTTTGACTATCTTAGAGGACTAGAGATGGAACCTACCCCTTTACAAACTCAACCACTTCTTAACTCCCTGCAAACCCCACAAGCTTGATTGTAAACCCCTAATCACCTAGAGGGATGAGATCAAATGTGGAGGTTTAAAGGATGAGTTCCCTATAGGACTCTTTGGCCTTAGGAGCACCCTGGGTGGTCTGGTGAGGGTTCACCTGCACACATTACACTTTTACACACATTCCAAATCCTAAAACTATTCATGCCTAGCTTGACTTCACGACTCATGTAGATAATTCATATGGATGGACCTTAACCCCTAAGCCCTCGGTAAGAGGGTTAGGAACAACATAGTGAATGCCTCAAATGAGTCCTCTCATGGCTCCTACGGGCTTAATATGGCTTCATGGCTCAACCAAAATGATTCCATTTCACTCACACTTGCTCAAATTTCATTTTTCCAAAATTTCAATTTTTGACCCCCGAGGCCCCGGACCCACCTAGCCTACCAAAAGCCCTTAAAATTACCCACAACCACCAAAATTTCCAAATCACCCAAAATTTTTCAAAAATTAACCTTGAACATTTCCCCACCAATCAAATTGATCATTTACAGCCAAAAATACCAAAATTTCCAAAAATACCCCCAATACCCTCCAAATTACCAAAATGCCCCTCTTGACCCAAAAATCCAAAAATTCAGAAAATTCCCAGAAAATTCTAGAAAATCCCAAATATTCCCAATTTCATTTTGTTAAACTACACCATGGGCCAATTTTTCCAATTTACCCAACTTTTACCAAAACCCCCAATTTAGCCCATTTTAAACCCAAATGAACCCAATGTCAAACCAAATCACCCCAATTGACCTCAATTTTGGTCCAATTCAATTCTAAACTTCAATTCAATATCCCCAATATCAATATAGACCTAATACAAGCCCAATTTGATTGACATTTGAATCAAATTTCATTTTTAAGCTTAAAGCCCAATTTTGACCCATAACCCAAACTTAGCCCAAACCAACCCAATTCAACCCCAATTGACCCCAAACATTTTGTGAGCCCTCCCTAACATCTCCATAAACAAAACACTAACATAGTTTGCTCAAAATTTGGACCCAAACCTTACTCAAATTCAACCCAAACCCAAAATCCCTTAAATTGACCTAAACCCAAACCTAACCCAAATGGGCCCAAATCCCAAAATCAAAGCCCAACCAAAGTTGAAAACTCTTTGTAATATTCCCCTAAACATTTCTCAATATTAATTTTACATCAAATCCAACATTAGCCCAACCTTAGCCCAAGTTAGCCCAAATTGACCCACTTTATACCCTTTACCAAAGAAACCCAAATTCAACCCAATTCAATTCCAAATCACTCCAAATTGATTTCAAATCACTCCTGACACATCCCTAAACTAAACCCAACAACTGCTTGGCCCAATATTTTACAAAACTCCCATCCACAAATTTGTTTTCAAAACCTAAAAGCTCACCCATTTAAATCATTTAAAAGCCCATTCCTAACCAATTCCAAAAGCCCAAAAATTCATCCAAAGCCCATATGACACTCTTCTTCATCATGACTTCAATTAAAACCATCCCTAAAGTTCCAATCAAATATCAATTTATTCTAAATCAAGCTTCATGTTAACCTCACATACATTTATCAAAAATGCCAAAATCCATTTTCATACAAGTAAGCCAAGCTATGTGCAAGCCATAGGCAAGCCATGAAGCCATACACAAGCCATATGGGACCCATGAAAGCCCCTTTACATGTCACCATGCCATCTTGGGCAAAAGGAGAAGGTTCTTTCCATATTCCCTTAAAGTGATTAACCACTCCCATGTTTCCCCTAAACCATGCTTAGGCCTAATTATACTTGGATGGTGACTTGACCCTACTGATTAAGCTGAACCAAACAACTTTCTCTTCAGCCCAAGCAAGCCATGGGGAGGTAAACCTAGCCCAAAACCATGGGTTGACCCAAACCAAGCCAAAATCATCCCCTCCACATTCCATTTCAATCCAACTCCTTTACACATGGCCAACTCCAATTGACTTCACCATTGCCAAGCCTTGCCCTCACTGGTCAAGATGGTGACCTGACCCTGGCCGGCCGGCCACCACAGCCACCGGAAAACACCATGGCCGAGACCTTGGGAGGATCCAAAGTTTGGAATTCCCCATGGCTGAGCTGCCCCACTCCAAATGGCCATTGTGGCTGTTCTTCTCCTCACCAAAGCAGTCGATCCCAGCCCCTAACTCCCCCGAGAGGCCATGGCCATGGCTATTTATGCCGACCAACCCCTCTCGACCAAAGGTTAGTCTGAACCGGACCTTCACGGAATCCCTCCAAACTCATCACAAAGCTTCCCCTAGCCGAGAGCAATCCATCCCCACTCGTTCTCCCGCCCTAACTCCCACTAATTGAGCTCGATTTTGGAGCTCGATTCTCGAGCCGAACGAGGACACTCCCAAATACTCCACCAAAATCAAATTAAACTCACCCACACTTGCACAAGACCAAGAGAAGGAGTTCCCCAGTGAAAGCGCCCTCTCCAGGCCACCCATTTATTCTAGCCTCTAAAGGTTGAAATGAATTCTGGTGGAAATCAGGTCTAGGCAATTCCTCAGGGCCAGAGACTTCATCTGGAGCTTGCTTGGACTCAATCGAAGGTGACACAACTCTCAGATCGAAGCTTCACTTCTCTGAGCAAAGTTATTAGCTCTCTCTTCTTCCCGAGTTTCTGAACATTCTCTATTTTGATTGGGTTAATTTCATGCCACATAAATCGTATGGATATGTTCGTCTCTTCAAGACGAATCCATAGAGTATAAGAATATAAAAATCCATTGAGAATCGAGTGAGATCTTAGGGTTTTAGTGTGGACGGTCACGGGTGCACACCAGTCGTAGACGATGACCAGGAGCCGTTGGATCGCGCGTGTATCGAGCGGACGGCTCAGATGGCGTCGGACCAGGAGATGGTACTTGAACCGCGGGCCCCGTGGCAGCTGACTCAGATGGCGGCGCCGAATCAAAAAGCGCCTCGTGGCCTTTCGGAGCTGCCGAGGATTGCGTGGCGCCGCGTGGATAAGTAGGAAAATAGGGTATTTTTCTATTTATTTAATTATCAGAACTTCAAAAATCCATAACTTTGTGTAGAAAAATCATGAAAATAAAACAAAAATACCCACTTACTCAGTGAACAGAGGAGAATAATTGTGAAAAAGAAATCAAGTAATTTCATTGAGTATTTTATTTTTAATGATTTATTTAATCTTTGCATTATTTTAATTCTCAATTTACATAGGCAATTCACCATGGCATGAGACCATAGGGTTTTTGAAAACTCTGAACTTGGGAACATCCCCTGAATTTTCCAAGGTCAGAGGTCATCCTTATGAGAAGTTATTGATTTTTCAATTGCATGTTACAATTTTGAGTATTTTAATTCCAATTATTAGCATGTTGAGAAATAAATTCTAGGAAAATTTGGTGATGTTTCTTATGACCAGAGGAACCTAGAAAAAATAGGTTTTGAGTTAATTCACATGAAACAATCCTAATTGGCCAAAACACCCAAAATTGAACTTTAATTAATTAGGGTTAACTACACATCAAATTAACTTGAAAACAATTCTCCACTGATCTTTAGAATCAGAGGAACATCACATAAAATTTGATGTTAATTGGGCTTGATTAACCCCACAAAATGGATTAATTAAGCCCCATAAGTGAAATTAAACTTTAAAAATTCATAACTCACAAAATACTTTTCAAAAATTCACAAAAATGGTTTTGGAGCTTTTCTAATATTAGAGGAACTTAGGAAAATTAAAATTGTAATTTTCTAAAAAAAATTGATTTTTATCATTATTTTAATATTTTAATAATAAAAAAATAATAAAAATCATAAAAATATTAAAAATCACCAAAATGTCACATTTTGGATTCTAATCACCTAGGAACAAACCAAATATTTTTCCTAAGTCTCTAGGGTAAGATATTGAATTTTAAAGGCTTAAAACAATTTTTGAATTAAAAAATGATTTTCTTTAACATTTCCACTAAAATAATTCTAATAAATCAAAGAAAAATCAGAAAATTATAAAATTTGGTTCTCTGACATCCCTGATATCAGAGAGATTTTTCAAAAATAAAAAACCTATTTTTCAACTTCAATTTTATTTTTAAATTAATTAAAACTCCAAAACTCAAAATAATTCTAATAAATAAAATATAATAGAAAAAATCCCCAAATTTGGTCCAAATGGTCCTCTCGTCATTAGGAACATTCCATTATTTTCTTAAGTACAGAAACATTTCATTGGTCATGTTATTGAATTTTCCTTGAAAACCCCTATTTTCCATTAAAAATATTTACATAAATAAATTAAATAAAAAAAATCACATTTTCTCCTCCAATGTCTTAATTGACATGTGAGTGAGGTCACATAAAAATTTCAAATTTATTTGAGCTTAGCTTAGTGAGTTATAGAATTATTAAGCTTGAAGGGCAAAAGGGCAATTAAAAAATTTCAACCCTTAATTAAAATTTTAGGATTAATCAAAAAGGGGAGGGTAAAATATTTGATTTTAAACTGATTTTAGATGATTGAGACTTAAATGATTAAGGGTAGAAACCAACTAACCATTTCAAATATAATTAAAATAAAGCTTTAATTAATTAATTAATTAAAATTTTGGAAGAATAATAAAAAAATGGAATTATTAAAATAGGGATATGATTAAGAAGATATTTATTCTTTAATTTAAAAATCCCTAAATAAATCACTTCAATAATACTTAATTCTTAATTAAAAAATAATTAAAGTAATAATCCAAATTATAAATTAAACTAAAATTAAACTAAAATTAAATTAAAATTAAATTTAAAATAAATTAAAAATTAAATCAAATTAAAATTAAATTAAATTAAATTAAAACTAAACTAAATTAAATTAAATTAAATAAATTAAATTAAAATTAAATTAAGGTTAAAATTAAACTAAATTTAAATTAAGATTAAATTAAATTAAATTAAATTAAAATTAAAATTAAATTAAATTAAATTAAATTAAATTTAAATTTAAATTAAATTAAATTGAACCAAATTAATTTAAAATCAAAATCAAATCAAATTAAGTTAAAATTAAAATAAATTAAATTAAAATTAAGTTGAATTAAATTAAATCAAAATCATTTAATAACAAACCTTAATGAAATCATTAAGAATTAAATCTAAAATAACTTGAAAACTATTCCAAACTTAAGCTAATTTCTATAATTAAGTCAAAATTGAAATTAAATCATTAAGTTCAAATCACCAGAATACCTAATTATTTTGCCCTTTTAAAGCTCTTATTATTATTATAACTCTTAAATGAAGTATAAAGTGAAGTGTTACTTCACTTATAGGATATTCAAATGTTCTAGTTCACTGAGCAAGGGAACAAAACTTAAATCCTTGGATGATAAATTCATCCGTACAATAAAAATTCACTTGGACTCAAAACAATCCCCGAAATATTCTCGTCCTAAGCACTTCCTCAACATGACGGGATGTTTTAGAAGAAAAATTGAAGTTATTTGTTCTTTGATGAAGAAAATCATCCTTAAACCAAACCAAGAACCTAGACGTCATAGGAGATGACTAGTTATAAGATTAGGATTCTGGTAGACAACCAAAACCCTTTCCCTTAGCTTTACCTAGGTATCTGTTGAAATATTTAAATGCCTTAACATGTGTTTTAAGTGCATCTTGGAATGACAGGAAGACCCTCCAGGTATGCTTTTATTTTAATTGCAATTTATTTTATTGCAATTTACTTACATGCACCGTACTTTACTTTTCTTGCATGATAAACAAGACTGTTGCATGAAAACCAAAACCTTTAGGATAGTCCCTAAACTGAAACCAAAACTAAATTAAAAGTCATTGCAAGATAAAATTCACCGCCACAACATTTCAAAATATAAAACAACTCAAAATTTAATCACAAATAGAACAACAAAACTACAATCACAACTAAATTAAAACGTCTCGTTGAATGATTGGGAATACCTCGGATGATGTAACCCACGTGTTGCTAACGGGATTTCCCACGGTCTAAATGAAAGTGTGGAACTCATTCAGTTGAGTTTAGCAAATTCATCTGGAGTAAGTGAATTCAATGAAAATAACGGTGCCGGGATGACGGAACCGTGGGATCTTAATCGGTTCTGTTTAAACAACTTTAAGATTTATTTTAATTAAATATAAAAAAAAGCACTTGGATTTTAAGATTTTCTCTAAACCAAGACACTTCTCTCATCTCTTGATTTATGACTTCTAAAACTAAACCTCTGCAACAACAAGGATCTTGGAGCACAGTGGGAAGCACGACCATCGTCATCAGCAAAACAACTCTACATCAGCTAAACACTTCTAGAATTAAACAACCAAGCCATAGGACTTCGAGGTAGTTTGCCTTGTGCAACATAAATCCTCAACTCTTCGTTAGGCATTTGCATAATCATGTTATGTAAATTAAGCCCTAACCGGTCTTAGGACTCCGAGGTAGTCGTTTGGTACGACATAAACCCTCACATCTTCGAGGCTATTTTCATGACTGCGTCATACAAATATAAGCCCTAATTAATTAAAATTGGAAGGATCAAAATATTAAATAAACTCCCAAATTGAAGCCAAATAATAGGATAGTTTGGGAAGTTGCCGAGATTCTTCTTGGATCCTCAGCTTCTCTTACTTCTCTCCCTTTGGACTCTTAAAATTAACTGTTCCAAATTTGATCCATTCCCTATTGAAATTCCAAAATTCAATCCTTTGAAAACCTTAAACTTCGAAATTCTTGAGAGCAAAACCACTAATCATTATCGAGAGTTTTCTTAAATGATTCCCGTCGTTTAAGATGTAATTAACTATAGGGGGTTGCACTTATAGGGAACTTTAAGAACCCAGGTAATATAAACCCTGCTTAATTTCTTTGTATTAAGCAGGGGAACTTGTCGGCTTATAAAATTGGATCGCAGGCCAAACAGATGTCACAAATCTTCTAGTTTATTTAATCGAGCCCCATCATCAAGCAGTGTGTCTATTCTTCGAGATAGATACACGGTTTGTGATGCGGTGCTCGTTTATATAAACTATTTGGGATGTGAGATCGGTTTGATTCATATCTTAAAATTTTCAAATTTAAAATTATTTTCAAAATCAAATACTACTTTCTAAATTATATATATTTAAATTAAATTTAAAATCTAAAATTTGCCGACAATTTCTGTAAGCGACCCCTTTTCAAAAATACAACTTAACCTAAAAATATGCCGACAGGGGCTTTTTCAACTGAGGGTAAAAGTATACTATTTTTAGTTGTGTCTAAAATTTCCCAATTATCATGAATATAATGAGTTTCTTCAAATAAATTTTCTTCATTAGCTTCTTCATTTTCCTCAGTTAATAACTCATTATATATTATGGATTCATCATTTTTTTGTTCAGAAATGACCTTACATTTTTCTTGATAATGCTTTTCAATTATATAATCAAAAATATCCATCCGATAGTATTTTCCTTTGTCAGGATACCTCATTGATTTCAGAACATTGACTGTTATCTCTTGATCATTAACTCTCATTATTATTTCTCCTTCTTGCATATCAATCATAGCACGTCCGGCAGCTAGAAAAGGTCTTCCTAAAATAATAGATATTTCTTTATCTTCTTCCATAACCAGTACAATGAAATCTACAGGGAAGATAAATTTATCCACCTTAACAAGAACATCCTCTATAACTTTTTTAGGATAAGTAATCGATCAATCAGCTAACTGAAGGTTACAGTGATGGAAGAAATCTCTCCTAAATCTAACCTTTGAAAGATAGAAAATGGCATGAGATTAATACTTGCTCTTAAATCACATAAGGCTTCTCCACAAAATTTTTCTCCAATAGCACATGGTATAGTGAAACTTCCAGGATCTTTAAGATTCTGAGGTAATTTCTTTTGAATTATTGCACTACATTCTTCACTTAATGCAAAAGTTTCATAAGCTTCAAATTTGTCTTTTCTTGTTTAAAATATCCTTCATAAATTTTGCATAGCTTGACATTTGTTCCAAAGCTTCAGCAAAAGGAATGTTGATGGTAAGTTTCTTAAAAATTTCAAAGAACTTAGAAAATTGATGGTCAAGCTTGTGTTGTTTTAGTCTTTGAGGAAAAGGTGGTGGTGGTCTTTCAACTTCCACTTTAATAGGAATTTCAGTCTGATGTTTACTAGGAGAAAGAGTTTCCTTAGGTTTTTCAATCTCTTCAACTTCTCTCTCTTTTTCAATTTCAATTTAAATCTTCTCTTTTAATTCCTTTCCACTTCGATGTTGTACAGCTTTTGCTTGTTCATGGTATTTTCCTGTTTCTTTTGGATTAATTTCAATATTACTAGGCAGTGTTCCTTGAGGTCTGTAATTAATAAAATTAGCAATTTGACCTATCTGATTCTCAATATTTCGAATAGCAGTGTTTTGACTTTGTAGTTGATTACTTAGTTGCAAGATCAATTCTTCTACAGATAACTTTTTCTACTGATTGTTGAAACCAGGAGGATAAGTTGGTCTAAATTTTCAATTTCCTTGATTGTTCCAATTTTTGGTTGGATTAACTTGATTATTACTCCATTGTTGATGTCCATTATTCCAATTAATATTAGGGTGATTTTTCCAACCAGGATTATAATAATTCGAATAAGGGTTATTACTTTTACTAGCAATAGCTTGCAAAGTCTCTATTGTTTGAGAATCATCAATATTTGCAGAACTATCATTACTTACATGTGACATGTTAATAGCAAAATTATCCAATTTCTTAGATATCGTAGCCACTTGTGAAGCTAAAATAGAAAGTATTCATTATCTTGAATACTTGTCACTCTTTTAGGATTAACCCTTTCAGAAGGCCATTGAAAATTATTATTAGCCATTTCTTCAATTAAAGCATAAGCTTCTTCAAATGTCTTAGCCATTAAAGAACAGCCAGCAGCGGCATCTATAATAGATCTAAATGATCCAATAAGTTCGTTATAAAATGTTTGAATAATTAACCAATCTGGTAAAGCGTGATGAGGACATTTTCTTACTGGTTCTTTAAATTTTTCCCATGCTTCATAAATTGTTTCTCCATCAAATTGCATAAATGAAGTAATATCATTTCTTAATTTTACAGTTTTAGAAGGAGGAAAATATTTAGCAAGGAATTTTTGTGTCATATCTGCCCAAGTTTTAATAGAACAAGTTGCTAATGAGTTAAGTCGCATCTTTACTTTATCTTTTAAAGAAAAAGGAAAGAGTCTAAGCATAATAGCATCATCAAAAATATTATTATATTTAAAGGTAGAACAAAGTTCTAAGAAACTAGCAAGGTGTAAATTTGGATCCTCATTTGGTGTTCCTCCAAATTGATTATTTTGAATCATTTGAATAATAGAAGGTTTAAGCACAAAAGAATTAACATCTACAGCAGGCATTTGAATACTAATATAAAGTTCATCAGCTGTAGGGTTTGCATAATCCCTTAATGGTTTATAAACATTTTGTTCATTAATTTCTATTGGATTTTGATTATTGTTATATAAGTTATCCATTTCCTGATATTTTTGAATTTTTTTCCTTTTCTAATTCTTTTAACAGTTCACTTTCTTAATATTCTTTCTTTCACTTCTTTCATATCTTCCCCGGCAACGAAACCAAAAACTTGGATTGCCTCGACCTTTACTAATGTAAGAAATCATGATTTTATATTTAAATATTTATAATAATTTTTTAAAAATTTACAATTTCAAACGCAAGTATATGTATCGTTTCAAGTAATACAGGGTTCTATTGGAGTCCTGGTTATCGATCCCACAGGTAAGATTAAGTGAAAATTAAATTTTAAGAAATATATTAGATTTTCAAATTAAAAGTAATTATTATTTTTATTTCTTTTCAAAATTCAGATTTTTAAGTTTAGTTAAATTTTCACTAAATGCAAATAAGCAACAATTAAATAAAATGCTAATGCAAGTATAAATAAAACAACTTTCTCCTTTTCAACTAATCCAAGATTTTTCAGAATACTTATCATTCGTTGAGAAATTGAAATTAAGGTATTGCGCCAAATAGAAGCATTCCTATTCTTTACCTTCACTCGATAGTATAAAGAGCATTGGCTAATCTATAGATCGATTCAGGATGTATTATTAGTATAATTGGTTAATCTAGGCCCACACTTCTAGATGTCCAAGGGTGGCTATGGTCGGCCCTACTAGTGACATGTTCCCTTTCTATAAACCAAATTATTAGAATTTTGTTTGTCAGTCTAAAAACTAATCAATTCTACGCCCAATAAACAATATCTCCTTATTTATTTGCATTTCGCCTTGAATAACCCGCATATAGCCTTCTATTACCCAAGGATTCATGTGATATCTACTAGTTTAGAACTCATCTCCGGATAGGTCTCAGAATTCATTAACGAGTTTTAACAAATCAAATGGCCAGTTTAAAAAGTAAATTAAGATCGGGTATTAATATCATCGCAATAATTAAAAGTTTGAAGTTAAGTTCTCTAACGAAATTAAATTATATTATTATCTCTTCACAGTTGAAAGGAGAAAGAAAACTAACTAATCACAATACATTGAATTCACACAACAAAACATATTTATAAAACTTTGAACCAAGTTACAAATACTTATCTGGAATGTTCCTTCAAGTGATCCGCTGACTCCTACTAACTCCAATGCAAAATGAAAGACTTCAACAACACCAACACTTACAAAATCACATTTACTACTCAAGGAATTGAGTAGTAACACTCAAAATAACTAAAATAAACTCACTAATCACTTAAGAAGGTGGCTCCCTAAATTTATTTTCAAGCGTGAGAGAACTCTAGGGTGCTTGGGGCACTTTTCTCTGTAGAATTGACTCCTATTTATAGAAATTCAAAAATGACCAGGGGTTGCTTAAAGTACCTCTTAAAAATTCATCCAAAAACAATGTATCCTCTAGAAAGTAACTGTGGCGCCTAGGCGCCGGAATTTGGAGCCTAGGCGCCGGACTCCGTGACTAAGTCTTCACACCTCTTCACTTTGGATCGCACCTCTTCGCGATTAAAAATGTTTTCCCGTGTCCAGATGCATTGTATCACATGTCTTATGTATTAAGAGTAACTTCCAGTCTTCTATAAGGTCTGATAACTGCTTAACACCGTCAAAATAACTGCCCAAAGTCGTCAAAAATCTTATATGTTTCTGTATCGAACTGATTCTTAGGCCCTGGATTCTGGCTCCTAGGCGCCAGACCTAAAATTTTGGCAACTTTTCTTTCTGCCTCTAATTTTGCTCCTTTATGCTCTTTTTCCTTCTTGAACTCTTTTTTTATCACCTACATCCAAAAACATAAAAATACCTTTCATGAAAAATAGGTACTTTTTAAGTGGATCAGGTGTTACTTTATGGAGCAGGTTCCTGAAAAATCATCCCCACTGATGACATTTTAAAACTGAAAGGTTTGAGGGGGCTTTCAAGATGTTACCTGTGTGGGGCTGAGGAGGAAACATTTAATCATGTCTTTTTTTAGTGCAATTTCTACTGGAGGTCTGGAGGGATTTCACAAAGCTGCTTACTAATATTACCATTAATTTAGAGTGGTCTCATTTGATTACCTACTGGAGAAGTTGGCAATCTGCCAGGCTTGGACCAATTCCACTCATTGTTCTAGGGTTTTTGTGATGGCTCGGAATAGTGCTAAATTTGAGGGGAAGTCTCTAACAGTGTGTAAAGTGGTGGGCTTCTGCCACTCTTTTCTATCAAAGCTCATTAAACACAAGAATTTCCCCAACATCATTAAACACCCTGCATTGGAACAGGTGTTGAAAACTAGGATTATCAAAGTTTTTTGGAAGCCCCCCGCTCTTTTCTGTGTCAAAGTTAACACTGATGATGGTTTCTCTGATTTGGGTGCTGGCTTTTTTGGGGGGGAGGGACTTATAGATTACAAGGGACACTGCCTTTGTTTCCTCCATGCTCCTGCTGTGGTTGTTGATGCACTAGAAGTTGAGCTAATTGCTATTTTCTGGGCTATAAATATTGCTGTTATGACCAATTGGAGGTATCTTTTGGTGGAAGGGGACTCCACCACTCTCCTGATGTATACGAATGGGGTGGGGGACCTCCCTTGGCATCACTCCTACTAGGTCCAAAAGATTAACTCCCTCAAACCCCATATTGATGTAAATTTTTCTTTCATTTTCAGAGAGGGCAATAGACCAGCCAGTTGGCTTTCTAGAAAAGGCCTTTCTTCTACTGAAGTTCTTCTTTCTTCTTCTCCTTCATCTCCACAGATGTTTCTTTTGGAAGCTAACCTGATAGAAGCTCCTCATTTTAGAACTGTAATCGTTTGATTATCAATAAAATCACCATTATATATATATATATATATATATATATATATATATATATATATATATATATATATATATATATATATATATATATATATATATATATATATATATTCCAATGAATTTTTACATTTACAAATGAAATGTTATCATTGAAAGCAACCATAAAAGTTAATTAAATGGACCTTCAAATTCTAATTGTTTTAACCACAGTGGAAGAGTGGTGTTCAACTCTTTCAATAAGGTTGTCCCATTAGTTTTCTTTTTGATTTATGGCTAGCAGCCATCAGCCTATCATACAGTTTGTGTGAAATATATTAAGCAAACACCCCTCGCTCACTTCACTTCTCTTCTCTTTTTGTGTTTACAATTGTGGGATACATTATAATAAAGACTTGCATGAATTTTTGGAGTGGGGATTTCATATTTTACTGCTTATAACCAACCACCACTAATTCATAGGATCCATCATGGTCTTTTATGTTACTCTTCATTTATAACATTATCATAACGTTAATGTATGACTTTAGGGTTTAGGATTATGGCTACCTTTTAAGATTGTCAATATCTTTGTAGAAGAGAATCATTGTTTCAAAAAACGACTGTTCGATCTGCTGCTCTCGACACCTCCACCTAAATTCATGTGTTTCTGAGCAGAGAATATTTACATAAGACTCAATTCTTACATATTTTTATATACACTCAATTTCTACAGACTTATATGCTTATTTGCATACATCTCAATTCATTTGTTTCTAACACTCGGGTAACTCGAACCTGGGTAGAAAAACCAACAATGATGCCAAGAACATCTGATCGGTCTGAAGCATGAGGAACACCGAACAACGCAAAGATCGTTCGATTAATAATAGAGGCCTATGGGATGTATCGAAAGTCGATAGCAACAAGCTACATGAGAGATACGTAAACGATCATCCTGCGCCCAAATTATAATGTTAACACCTGACAGTGACAAGCTTCGTGAGGGATATACAACTCCAAGACTCCCTTATGGAGTGAGCACCTATAAGACTCACCTTCGGTGCTAACAAATACAAGACACCCTTCCAGGGTGAGCAACCATGAAACTCCCCTTCGAGGTGAGGAATGTGTAGACATTTCCTCCAATGGTCGATACTTCCTCCAACGACCGATACTGTTTCTCTGTCAACAGAATTTCCTTTCGACCGACCATCGAAACTCGATAAATTCCTTCCGACATGAAAGTTGCCAAAATGATAGGCTCAAAAGATGAAGGCAAAGATACGAGAACCAAGCACGAATAGTGACCAGCAGAGAGTATCATTAGCAAGTTAAGTATTCAAGGCTTGTTCGATTTTTAAATTTCCTTTTTCTTATTGTAGTTGTCACAATAAAAGAGTTTGAACATTTAGGAACTTAAGAGGTATAGTCAAAAATGTTCTAAATGGATCTCGAGGCAATCCAGTTGTTGGCCACCTCACTTCAGTCGGCCGACCAAGCACTCTCCCTCGACCACCTCACTTCAATAGATTGGCCAAGCTATTTCCCTCAACCTCCTCAGTTCAGTCGGCCGAGAAACATGAACATGAAAGTCAACATTAATCGTGAGACGATCAAACGGTCAAAATAAAATTGACTAATGCCCTTTGCTTCACTGTTCAAAGCACAACTAAGTATGTAATTTTATTGTTGTTTACCTCTCTTATCTTCTATAAACATGAGGGCTTCATAATGTAAAGGGGGGTTTTTGTGGGAGCTCCCTTCATTTGTAACCTCTAATTTTATGAACTGAATGGGTCCACGAGCCCAAGAGTACCCCATTTTCCCCTTGGCTGGGGAAGTCCTCCTCTTATCTTTCTCTCACACATTTCTCTCTCTCTCTCGATCACTTCGCCTCAGTCCAATGCTCTATTCCTTGGACACGATCTATCAGATAGATTTGGATTCAACACATATATTGATTTAATAATTTTGATGTGCCTCAAGATTCATATTTTGCTTTGAGGTTGATGCATAAGGAGATTAAGAATTTTTAGGTGTTTTAATACTTTCTCAACCTGAATGTTTCTTATGAGTGTAGCTCTGTATAAAAAGAAAAAAAAAACACGCAGCTTTATTCTCTGAACAGTACAATTTTGATTTATGCACATCTTCCATACAATGCAACCATAAAAATGCACTTGATCTAAAACACTTCCAAAATATTGTTGAACATAATTTGACGGCAGCAGAATGGAAAAATGGTCAATTTAAAGGTAAGCTAATAGAGATAACGCATCGAATATGAGACAGATATATAAAGTCATAGATTAAGCACACATTAACCATGACTAATAAATTCATCCCACTATGGAGGATAAAACAAGAATATATTTCTAAATAACCATTTTACGTAATCAAAAATACTGTTTTTTTTTTGCTTTGGTTTCTCTTAATCCAGTAACAAACAAAGGAATAGCATAACAAATAACGCTTTAAGAATGCACTTTTTCAATGAAATCCCTAAAGAACATTAAAATTTTCTCCTCGATCGCAGAGCCAAGCTATTGAATTTACTCTTTGTTATTTGTTGTATTGTCAAAAAGTAATATAAGCCAAATTTATATTAGTTTATTTCCATTCTGAAGTTTCGTAGAAGGAAGAAGGTGGAAAGGCTGGGATATTTGTCTTCAAAAATGATTAGTAATAGAGGAATGTATGTAATTGTAGGTGGAAATTTTTAATATTCTATGACTTTAGTAGTGAAAGGTTATTGCTTCCAAGCAGGAATTTTCTTCTTATAATTTTTTACATTGAAATATAAATCAATGAGCAATCTTTGATAAACTTAAGAAGCAATGATGCTTAGATAAAAATGAGTTGTATGATTAAAATTACGTTTTAGTCTATTTCTAAAGAAAACAAATAGATTTACTGAAAAGGAAATCTAAAGTAATACATGAAGGCAAAGATGGACTCAAAACACCAATAATATAATAATAATAAGAAATAACAATATTGTTTGTTAAATCTTTTATGAGCAAGGAAAGACAATCCAAAAAACCTCACCATCGTAAGGTGTCAAAGTCACAATAAAGACATGTAAAGAACCACAATCTTCTTTGTCTTGCACATCTTCTTAACAATAGAATATTGGTTATCAAGGAAGCACAATTGTTGCTAAGTTGGTTGTAAAAAGTTGGGGTTGGCGTGTGAGGGGGGAGAGAGAGAGAGAAAGAGAGTAAAACTTCATCTTGCAAAATATTTCATCTTGCAGAATATGGGAGTTAATACTTATCAATTCTTAGAAATAAGATTGTCAACAAAAGAATTCATCTTGCAAAATTTGGGAGTTGATGATTGGATGTTCATCTCATAGTTTGTAAAATATTATTAATTTTATATAGCATTTTTTTTTTTTGCTTCACAAAACCATATGTATTGTCTGAAGCCATGACACTTGTCTAAGAGATCTACTGACCAATAATTATACTATAGCAAACTGAACTTGAATCACCGCTGTAAGGACCATCAATCACCAAGATAGGCTATTCATAACATCCACACCAAACACTATGTTAGTGAAACCTTATTAATCAGCTCTCCACAAACTTCAGTGGATTTAAGATTGTCTATCCCATTGGTATGGATCACCACAGTTTACTTTTAACTAGTTTAGATTTTTTGTATTTAATCTACTAAATTTAAGATTTTTTCTCTTTTTTAGGAAGCCAATAGGTAGCATGGTTACAAGTTTTCTTGGTAAGTGGGGCCCTTTATAAAACAAAAATAAGTACAAAACTCACTCTTAAGACACTGCCACCTTAGGTACAACACTCGTAAAGAAATCTCCAAAATTACAAGTAGCCCAAAAAAGAATGACTCCAAAATCATGTACAAGTATACCGCATTAACACCAGTAACTATCAATGATGGAAATAACTTTATATACTAATTCAAGTACCTCAAGTGTAATCCTCCATTATGTGATGTATTTCTTTAGTATCAAAACCAAATTATCCCATAGAAAACCTCGTAGACTAACCTCAAACCGAAAAGAAAAAACAAATCATATCATTAAATCAAGCTTTCAAAATAATAGCAGCAATCATTGAATACTCAAGAAGCAGCTGAATCAAAAACTAGAAAATTCCAACAGAAGTTTGAACTGAGCATCCCTCAAGTGTCAAACCCATAGATCCAAAAAACACTCCAACTCGCAGAGAGACCAACCATCCCATCTTAGTAAAACAAATGATCAATATTTGGCCATCCTGATAGTCCACATGACAAGCCCTTCCAATTAAAAGATAAGTAGAGAAAAAATAAGCCCCAAAAGCCAGCCATCCAACCTCGAACAGTAGTCACGGCTCATCAAACCAACAACCAAAATATGTTAAATATCTATCTATGTATGATAGCAAAAACTCATTGCCAACCTTCCCCTCCTACCAGCAGTAAATCCTGTAAATAGCAGGCATAAAAAACCATCGACCATCTCATCAGCAATAAGTATATTCCCACCTCCAACCTAAACTTTTGCCCAAAAAGTTATCTAAGGATATACAGTTTTAGAAAGAAACTGAGCATCATGGGCACCAACATCAAGAAAACTTCTAACTTGAACCCAAGATACATAATATAGTTCCAGCGCCGAGCCAAAGCAAAAGCTTGCCCCATAAGTAGTTGATCCAATAGGTAAAGCCAAATCCCCTGTAATTTTAACACAAAGCTTTATATGATACAGATGCATTATTAGTCTAACCATGTATCATTTTAGGGAGCATGACAAATCCTAATGTAGGTAACCTGAGTCTTTTCACCGTTTATCAAACATGATAGAGCTGTTGGGGGGGGGGAAATTCTCATAGTAACATCATTCAATTGGGCCCCATTTTCTACCAGCTAGTTGACCGGTACAATTTCTTCTCTAGGTGTAAATATCCACACCTCCATAATTCTAACAACCGCCAAAATTTACCTCACCAGCCCTAACAAGTAGCAAGCCAGACTTTTTCCCTGTTTAAAATAAAGCTATAATTTGCGTACAACCGATTTCTATATGAATATACCACCAATTAAAAGCACTTTTAGTTTTCAATGCCACCCGAACGACCTACAATTCAAATTCCACAAAAGATTATGAATACGTACGGGAGGAGAAATAACACACATAGTTGCCATCACTTCCCAGAAATACGACCAACCCCAGCCATATATGGGGACCAAATTCTATGAATATTTACCTTAAGCCACAAAATTCCAAGTTTCCACCAGATTACTTTTTGCAGAACATGTTAAAAAGCAGTTTCACTATCACACTGCACATCAAAGTTATTGATATATGTCGTGTTAAAAGTACCCCTACTGTATAATACTACTTTATAGTAATGGGATAAATACTTGCCAGAACCAATGTTCTTGGGAACCCCCATCTAATATTTAGCATAATTCCACATCATCCATATGAACCAAACAATAACATATGATAACAATTGAAATTATTGTTTCCTCCAAACATGAAGGCTTTCAGCCAAGTCCTGCCACCCATTTCTTGGTATGCAATGCCAAATAAATTACAAATTCTATTCCACACTCCAAAGAAGAAGAGGTAGCTCAGCAATAAGTGTTTACTCGAGTCCTCATTGTTCTTGCATAACACACCTTGACATAGAAGTCATAAACCTCTCAGCTTAAGAATGTCATCAAAAGGCAATTGATTAGAATAAAGTCTCCAGAGAATGAATCTGATAGATAGAGATATATTTTTATTCCAAATTCTCTTCCCCCACTCCATAAATCTCCATGAGTGTAGCTTCAAATAAATTTCCTTAGCTAATGAGAATTTTGATGTAGGTTTGGTTGTCATTTTATCTTTCCTTGTCACAACTATTGGTATATGTGAAATATTTTAAGCTAAACCATCGTCAACTATATCCCGTATGAGTGCAACACTCCAACTATTGTGAACCCAGAAATCTACAACATTATATGCCCCGCAAGGCTCATTATGCAGTCTAGATAATATTCCCTACACCAATCGTCATTCCAGAAGGATATATTGCCATTTCCTAGGTTCCAATAGATGTAATTCTCATCCCACTCTCTAGCCTTAAGCAGAGCCTTCCAAACTTTGGATTTACCCGACATAAAGAATTCTTGAGTAGGGTTAGTCCATTGGCAATACATTAAATGCATGAAATTAGACCAAATAGAAACAACAACTTGAAATTTGAACCATAGTTTAATCTCATTAGTGCTGACATTCTGTTGAAGTACTTCATAAACCAGTCCACCAGCCAAAATTGGTTTACACACTTTCTTCCAACTTGTTCAGTGCTTGGTTTTAGACTCTAATCCACCCCAGCGATTATTACAATATAGTAAGTCCCTAATAATGACACCAAAAATATGATCCTCTTCCTAGGAACTTGATTTAATTATTAAAATCAGGTGTTCTTGCACACAATGATTTCTCACGCAAGTATATGTATTCTTTCAGTAATATAGGACTCTATTGAATTCAAATTATTGATCTCACAGAGGTTGAGGTAATAATCTTCTGGATAAGGTTGGGGGGTCATCCAATATTATAAAAGATTAAATCTTGAGATAAGATTGACATTATTATAGAGCATGTAGTGTCTCAATTAATTTCTAGATAGTAAAATCATGGCTAAACAAATGCTTCTTCATAGAAGGACAGTTTTTTCTGACTAGGGTAAATTAATGACTTAAATAATATCATTCATTCTCCTTTCTTGCTTCATTAATATGAGCTAATAGGGCACCAAGGCATTCATCTAAAATATCTGTATAAAGAATTATTTTCCAACTTGGAAAGTAGGCTGCTAATAATGGAGATCTCATTAGGAAGTACTTCATTTTTAAAAGACTTTTAAGATTCTTCATCTCAATGAAACTTGGTATTTTTTTTTTGTTAAAGCAGAAAATGGATGAGACCTATCAGAAAAATTAGAAATAAAGCATCCCTGGTATGTCTGCTTACCTTAGAAGGATGTAAGTTGAGTTAAACTTTTAGGAGGTGGTATTTATAACATATCTTTAATCTTATCGAGATCTATTTCAATCACACATTGTCATACTAAGAACCCAAAGAATATTGTGGAAGTAATTCTAAAGGGGAATTTCAAAGGATTCATCTTCAAGCTATATAGATGTAGGTGTTCAATAAAATTCTCAATTTACATAAATGTCCTTCTCTTTCTTTACTATTTACTACTAGGTCATTAACATAACATTCTATTTTTTTGTTGATTAATTCATTAAAAATTTTAGTGATGGCATGCAGATACATTACTTTGACATTATTCAGGGTGAAAGCATAAACTTGCAATTGTATACCTTGATTGGTGTTCTAAATGTAGTGTATTTCTCATCATCAGGAGCCATCTTGATTTGATAATATCTGATTCATCCATGAGAGAAAAGATCGCTTGTTTAGGGCCATTGTCATCATCTCTAGTTTCCGTAAGAGAAACTTATCTTTGTGACACGCCTTGTTGAGATGCCTGAAGTCTATGTAAAGGTGTATATAGTCATGTTTTTCCTTGACTAGTACAACACGAGATAAAAAAGAAGGCATCCCTCTTTCGAAATAAAACCACCTTCAATTTGCTCATTCACATTTATGATCACTTGCTATTTTATCTCAAGTTTTATTCATCACAGTGCTTATTTAATAGGTGCAACATCAGTTTGTATCTCCAATCTATGAATTACCGTCTTGGGAGCTTTTATTGAGATCTCTTCATAACTCTAGGAAAACTATTCTTTAAACTACATGAGTTGATGATATCATCAACATATTGCTCATTCAAAAGTAAACTTATGAAAGTCAGCTTGGGGTTGCCTTGAGTTCCTAGATTTACTTCTTTTAAGTTATCGATGGTCATCTTGATTTTTCTTCTAGTTTTGGGGTTCATACACATTTAATAGTTCTTCTAGATCATTCAATGTTTCTAAACAAATGTAATCATCATTAAGATGTGTATCGTTTAATAGATCTCATCATTATTTAAGGAGTTGGTAATGACCATGAAATATTCTTTGTCATCTATTTGTCATACAACAACAAATCCTCGACCGACATTAGATTGAGCTTCTTTGAGTTTGGTATTCTAAATATTGTGAAAGTGGTGTGACTACTTTTTATAATTAGTACATGGTATTTAAGGTGAATACCAATGATGCGCGAGACTTATATTTTGCAAGAATTTATGAACTCGAATTTATATATTTATAAAGATTTTTTTAATTCCAATCATTCAATGCAAGTATACGTATCGTATCAAGTAATACAGGGCTCTAATGGAGTCTTTGTTATCGATCCCACAGGGAAGTTCAAAGTATAAGAAAGCATTCACAATATAAATAATAAAGCACTAAAATCTGATATTTAAATAGCACTTAAGGTTTAACACATACTCCTACTAACACTATGCAGAAAACAGTAACAATTAACTAAACTACAATTACTTCTAACAACTTTAAATACATAATTAACTAACAGACACTCTAAAGTAAGTATTTGAAAGGTTTTTGATATATGAGAAAAGTTTTTTTCCTCTTGCAATGAGAATATGATATGTGGATTGATATGGAACCATTATCTATGTTATTGTGCCAAATAGGAGCATAGATGATTTTTTACCCTTAAAAGAGTTCCCCCTCTTATAAGCAAGAAAAGAACATTGACATATCCTAAGTTTAGTCACTAAATCTAAGGCTAGGCTGGGAGGATACTAGTTCTCACTTCGGAGCTCCCACTCACCCTTCACCTGAAGGCTAACCTTTGATATTAGTTACTAATCTTAGAACCAATTTGGGGATTCCAGCCTGTCACTCAGAAATCTCCACATTGAAGTTCATCAAAACATATTTCCCTATTTATTTGCACTCAATTCCCATGAACTACGCAATTCATCCATAGAAATTGAATAGATCTTTCATTATTGTTGTAGGACATTAAATCCTTTCAAACTTAATGTTCAACAATATATTTTAGCATTTCAATTGGCCAAATCGAAGAGTAAATTAAGTTCAAAATGAAAAACCATCACAATTTCTTCATTACATTAAAAGCACATCAAACCCACATCAATCCATTATCACATCTCTATGCAAGAAGAAAGACAAGGGAGACTACTCAGAATTCATGGAGAAGATACAATAAGACATGGATTTTATATATAAATGAAAAGTCATACAAACCACAAAAGAAAATACAAATTATCTCTTTATCTTCCCCAATGCAAGTCTCTTGAAGTTCCTTTGGATTCTCTTCTCTCATTTTACAACACTTGATTCTCTCTTTAGAATGGAAAGGAAGAAGCAATCTCTTACTTTACTCCTTTTCCTTCACTCCTTAGAGAAGAATTCCTCTCAAATTCTCACTCTACACACACTTCTCTTAAACCATAACACTTAACACTCACTAAAACTACATTAGAACCACTGAAGAAGCACACCATTTTCGTCCAAAAATAGTTACTTATAAGATAGGAACGAAATTCCAAGAGTTTCCATAGGCATCCCTTCAAAAAGTCGCCAATACTCTTCAAATTTGAATTCCACCAACTTCGGGCGCTGGCGATGCTAGATAGGGCACCGGTGGCGCTTTATCCTACCAATATTTTTCTAGAGTATCTGGATTTGGGGGCCGGTGGCGCCCATTTTGGCGCTGACGGTTCCAGAACTCATTTTCCACCATTTTGCTCCTTTTTGCTCCAAATTCATTCCTTTTTTCTTCTTTTCACTCCAATCACCTAAAATCATCATACCTGTAACAAATCAAGAAAAATACATTTCTTTAAAGTGAAATATCACCAGAAATGGGTAAAATTATATAGCAAAAAATGTATATATTTTTAGTGCATCAGAATCCCCCAAACTTTAACTATTACTTGTCCTCATGTAATCTTTTTACTACATAAAATTATAACTCTAAGCAATGTACTTTTCAACTGCAGGACACTAAAATTTTTCATTCAAAAAGAATATATTGGTTAGATTTTTAGAAAGAAGTTTAGTAACTCAGGTCAACACTACATGTGTAAGAATATTCAACAATCAAGTCTAATAGTCCTAGTCTTCTCTTTATTTCAAGATGAACCATAATTTGTCACATTACGAGTGCCTCAAAAGACTATGCGAAAAAGGAGTTCATGCAAACTTCATTAGAATGTAGGCCAGCACTTAAAACATAAATTCAGAAATGAAATCATGTTCTCCCTTTAGGGTGACTCAAGTGAAGTCAATTTTTTATTAGGCATCTCCTCAAGCTTCTCCTCATAAATATTTTTCTTTCTTTTTCTTTTCTTTTCTTTTTCTCTTTTATTTTAGGGATTGTTTTTCAATCCTTCTTTTCCTCTTTTCTTTTCTTTTTTTAATGAGGATTACTATATCTGGATACCCTTTAATGATTTTGAACTTCACTCTTTTCTTTCTAAAGTTCAAACCTGAAACATCTCCTTTTTAATTAAGTACAAGCTTTATTATTCATTATAAAGTCACAATCTCTTCTTAACACACAATACTTTAAGTTCCCTTAACATTTCAAATATATAGTTTTCTTTACTTTAAATAGTTTACTATAATCAAATCCTTTCATACCAAATATCTTACTTCTATAAAATTAACCTTTATCACTAAAAATTTTCATCCTATCCTTCCATAATATTCAACTGAAATAAAAAGTTTTAGTTATCTTACAATGAGGTTCAACTGCCAGAAGTTATGCTAATAATTTTTTAAAATATAATAATTGAGAACTAATAAAAGTTAGTATTTCTCTACCCCCCCCCCCCAAACATAAATTTTTCAGTAAATTTAAAACAGTTGAGAGTAAAAGAAAACTAACATTTCTGTGCTGGGGTCTTGAAATATTTAACAGCTATCTGGTATTAGTCAAAATCTATAACTAGCAGGCATGAAACAATTAGTAGCAGTGATATAACAATTTTAAATATTTGCATGGTTAAAGAGAAATTAACTTTAAACATCTAAACATCCAACAAAACACTACAACATGAAACAATCTATCACAGTACTACACAGTCCAGCTAACAATTTCAATGTTTCCATACAACTTAACAGTACACCAACGAGGTTACACATAACATGAAAAATAAATAATTACTACATCACAACAGTACAACACAACACAACAAGATCAACAGAAATAAAAACAAACAATCTACCAGACTCCATCAGCAGGATCATCTGCAGGGTCATCAGTAGGTTCATCTGCAGGGTCAGGTCTATATGGTGTATAGCTGGGGGAAGTAGGAAATGTAACATCGGACTCCACCCTCAAAAATCTGACCTGAGCATCATAATAGGCAATATCGAACTCAACTCTCATATGCAGATAATCTTCATTCACATCACTCCTTGCCTCAAATACATCCATCCGACCATGGAGTCTATCCACACTAGCACTCTGTAATCTCAGTTGCTCCATAATATCGAATAAGGTAGGCATCTTAGATGTAGATGGAACATCATAACTAGTAGTAGGAATAACAGTACTCCTACGCTCAACTCGGGCTCCCACATGAGACTGATAAGTACGGATGATATTCTTTGTAATTGGTCTCAATGGTATTGCCACTTCTTCAGAACTATTAAACTTCACTCCAGACTGAACACATAGGTCATGAACTAAAACAGGATGTCCTAAACCACTAGTGGTCTCGCCTCTAGAAACAGTCTGAATGTTCTTATAGATAATAGCCCCAATATAAATCTTTTTCATCTTCTGTATACAATAGTTCAAAATCGCTATATCCCTTGTAACTTCGCTGTGGTGATAAGATGGTAATAGTCTTGCAGAAATGAAATAATGCCAAACTTTTGAAGCAAAATTTAATGTGAAGGCGGGGAAGTTAATCAACTGTTTTATATTTACTTTCCATTCTCCTCACCCATCAGTGAGAAAAGCAATCACTTCTCTCATATTCTCCCCTCGAGTGTCAAAGTTTTTGTATTCACAAACAAATGGTTCCCGAGTCTGATAGAAAGCATTGATACGTTGAGGAGTATATTCAACCATTTTTCCTCTAACAAGCACATACTCTGTCTCAGTCTAGGGTACATTTGAATAGAACTCTCTAACAACTCCCATAACAGCATTCGCAGTGAAATAACAAAATCGCTCCCAGTTCCGCTCCACAATTAACTGTTCTACAGATCCTCCAGGACTATCAAAAGCTCGATCCTGGATACACTTCTTGTTGTAAAGGTAAGAGTTAAAGCGAAATTGGGCTTTGACATTAACGAACTTCTCCTCATTAAAATTCAATTTCCTCTTCCCTTTACTCAACCTTGGAGCCATGTGAATTTCTAAAATTTGCAAGAAAATTCTAATAAATCTCAAATTCACAATGTAACAAACTCCAAATATTTTTCTAAACAAGCAAGAGCAAATTTCATCATGGAAATCTCAAAATCTCTTTAGAACTCTAAAAATTCCAACTAAGCAATGTGAGAGATTTCCATGGTGAAAATAAAAAATGTTAAACTTAAAGTGAAGCTCTTACTAATAGAAGTGTGGATCCAGTGTCAAAAACTTTGAAATCTCCTTAAATCCGAGATCTAGCAAGCCCTAGATCTTCAATATCGCAAAAATGGAGGAAGAAGACGAAGGAAATGGGAGAATTTGCGGGTCCCAGAGTAAAAATAGCAAAAATGAGGGTTTTTTGCCTTTTACTGTTTTTGAGAGCCAGCGACGCTCGATAAGGCACTAGAAGCGCTCTATTTAAAATATTAGCCAACTCTCTGGATTTGGGCGCCAGCGGTGCCCTTTCTGGCGCCAGCGGCGCCAGTCCAAAATATTTTCTGGGTCCGAAAACTTTTTCATAATTTCGATCGTTTCAAGATCCACAATGATGTTTAACACTTCAATTCTACATCATCCCATAAGCAATAATTAACACAATTCCTCACACAAACAAAACACAACAATCTTATATATATATATATAATCCAAGTTACATCACAGACACAAACAAAACACAACAGTCTTACTACTTCGTTACCTCCCCGGCAACGGCGCCAAAAACTTGATGCGCGGGACTTATATTTTGCAAGAATTTATGAACTCAAATTTATATATTTATAATGATTTTGTTAAGTCCAAGCATTCAATGCAAATATATGTATCGTATTAAGTAATACAGGGCTCTAATGGAGTCCTGGTTATCGATCCCACAGGGAAGTTCGAAGTATAAGAAAGCGTTCACATTATAAATAATATAGCACTAAAATCTGATATTTAAATAGCACTTAAGGTTTAACACATAATCCTACTAAAACTATGCAGAAAAAAGTAACAATTAACTAAACTATAATTACTTCTAACAACTTTAAATACAGAATTAACTAACAAACACACTAAACTAAGAATTTGAATGGTTTATGATATATGAGAAAAGTGTCTTTCCTCTTGTAATGAGAATATGATGTGTGGATAGAAATTGAACAACTATCTATGTTATTGTGCCAAATAGGAGCATAGATGATTCTTTACCCTTAAAAGAGTACCCCTCTTCTAAGCAAGAAAACAACATTGACATATCTTAAGTTTAGTCCTTAAATCTAAGGCTAGGCTGAAAGGATACCAGCTCTCACTTCGGAACTCCCACTCACCCTTCACCAGAAGGCTAACATTTGATATTAGTTACTAATCTTAGAACCAATTTGGGGATTTCAGTCTCTCACCCTGAAATCTCCATAATGAAGTCCATCAAACATATTTCCCTATTTATTTGCACTCAATTCCCATGAACTACGTAATTCATCCATAGAAATTGAATGGATCTTTCATTATTGTTGTAGGACATTAAATCCTTTCAAACTTGATGTTCAACAACATATTTTCACATTTCAATTGGCCAAATTGAAAAGAAAATTATGTTCGAAATGAAAAACCATCACAATTTCTTCATTACATTAAAAGCACATCAAATCTACATCAATCCATCATCACATCTCTAAGCAAGAAGAAAGACAAGGGAGACTACTCAGAATTCATCGAGAAGATACAATAAAACATGGATTTTATATATAAAAGAAAAGTCATACAAACCACAAAAGAAAATACAACTTATCTCTTTCTCTTCCCCAATGCAATTCCCTTGAAGTTCCTTTGAATCCTCTTCTCTCTTTTTACAACACTTAATTTTCTCTTTAGAATGGAAAGGAAGAAGCAATCTCTCACTTTACTCCTTCTCCTTCACTCCTTAGAGAAGAATTCCTCTCAAATCCTCACTCTACAGACACTTCTCCTAAACCCTAACACTCAACACTCACTAAAACTAGACTAGAACCACTGAAGAAGCACTCCATTTTCATCCAAAAATAGTTACTTATAAGATAGGGATGCAAGCCCAAGAGTCTCCCAAGGCATCCCTTCAAAAAGTTGCCAAAAATTTTCAAATTTCAATTCCACTGACTTCGGGCGCCGACAGCACCAGATAAGGCGCCGGCGGCGCTCTATCCTACCAGAACACATTTTTTCCACCATTTAGCTCCTTTTTGCTCCAAATTCATTCCTTTTTGCTTCTTTTCACTCCAATCACCTAAAATCATCATACTTGCAACGAATCATAAAAAATACCTTTTTTTAAAGTGCAATATCACAAAAAATGGGTAAAATTATATAGCAAAAATCATATATATTTTTGGTGCATCGACCAATCAAAAAACAATTCTTTTAATTCACTGGAAACATCACTCAGGTTCCTCAACTTTTTTATTAACTAAAGATCATGACCCTATATAAAACATCTGGTTTGATAACCTCTCAACTGAGGTTATACTTTAACATTCATCCTAGCCAAGGTATCAGAAGATAGTGGGGCTGAGCTAAAGTATTAACATATTTTTTGATGCTATTGTATATGGATGATTTAGACTTATTGCATCTTAATGTGTCAACCTTTCCTTTTTATTTGGTATATATTAGTAGGGAAAACATAAATGGGCTATCTACTTATGTTGGAGCAATAACCCAACCAATGGTGCATTAGTCATCCTCCAAATTGAACTCTATATCAATGTGCACTACTGGTTTTCTTTCCTTTAGGTTTGGTTAAGAAACTTTTGAATTTCATGTTTGGTATTTATCTAGAGATGATCTGAGACATATAATTTTTTCACCTACTCGTGTATTTAGAGAGGTATTGGAATGTTAAAATATTATTCGTGGTTTGTTGTCACTATATGGAGATATTTTCTCTTCTTTTTCTTGTCTTTTTATAAACACTACTTCTCTAATATTTTCTTTCATGCCATCTTTGTTTCTTTTTTCTTTTCCTTTTTTGTATTTTATTTTCTTATTTCATTTCTAATATTCCAGGTCAAGGCATTTCTCTGCAAAAGACCACTTATTTCTTTGGAATGTAGTATATTGCATCTTCATAAATTCTAACATGTGGATGGAAAATGGAAATAAGTCACCCTTAATACAACACTCAAAACTATCTCAGCAGAACATAATTCACTGGTGAAGGGTGGAACGTGCCATTTGGTGTTCATAAAGCCAGAGCCTTCCTAATATTGCATTGAAGGAAGCCTTTGAATTGTTGATTTGAAATTTTGCCTTAGTTTGAAAGTCATTAATTTCCAAAAAAAGGGTTATCAGGTCCAGAGATCTTTCTCTTTTATCAATAAATCCATGAATTACCATCCTTGCAGATTAAATCTTACGTGTATTAAGTTCAAGGTAAGTAACATGCATCAATTTTACATGATTTCACTTGTCTTTTATAGGTGTCAAACACGCAAAATAGAGTCAATGCATGAAAAAGTGTTATTTGACATAGTCTCACCACACCTTGGGCATGACCTTGCTAGATATGGGCGAGACAATGACAATTTCTAGCATGAACAAGCCAGGGTCAAGCATAACCATACCACCAGATGACTGCAAATAGATTTTGAGTGATTTCTTGCATAGTTTGGAGCCATTGATGGATTTTTGGAGCAATTTAATGCCTCTTTTGTAGTTATGGATTGGTTTGGAGAGATAACATGCATATTTTGGATTCATAATGAAAAACAACCTAATATGAATACATGTTTATGTGATGATGGAAGGTCTTTTCGGTCTCTTGACCTTTTGGAGGAATGGGAAAAGGGAGATCTACACCAAAGAAGGCTTGGAGGCCGCTAGAGAAGGATTTGTTGAGAGAATTTGAGTGCTCTTTTTAGTCTTCTTGGTCACTTGAGAATTCTCTTTTTCTTTTTGTGGAAACCTAAAAGGGGATTCTTCTTTTGCTTTATGTGTTGTGAGAGATTTGTATGAGTGGGAGAGTTGCTATCACTAATGATAGAACAAGCTGGCAAAAGACTTCATGTATTTTTTGCTTGCATTGTATTCTTACATAGTTTCTCACAATGATTTTTTTTTGTGATGAGTGGCTATATTCTTCTTGACTTTAGGAAATAGGGGGTAGTTTCTTTATAGTGATTTTTGTTATCATTTTCTTCTAGCTTTCATGGCCATGTTGTTGGTTAACTTCTGAGCTTAATTTAATCTTAGTATGGCCAACTAGGATGTTAGAATGATTCAAGAAACTATGACCTCTAATCATTGTGCAGTGTAAATGAAGTGATAACAAAGAATTTTGAGATGATAGACATATTCTAATGGAGTTTTGCAATCATTCCAAGGGATTAAAAAAGTCACACAAAATGTCATGGTGATTTAGGAAGCCTCAACTTTATGGATTCTAAAATTTTTTTCAACCTAAATAGTGGTAAAAAAAAGTAATGTCTCTAATTGAAAATAATCACGCAGGATAACATGTAGGAAAATTATAATCATCACAATCCCCAAATCAAACAGGAGCAAACCACATAAATCTTAAAGAATTTACAAAATCTTTGCAATATTTCTTTTTTTTTTCTTTTCTTTTTATCTCACCTCTCCTTTGCTCTACAAGAAACTTGGGATTTTAAACTTAGATTGTTATCTTGCCTGGCTAAGTTAGATAAAATAAGTAAACTAGAATTTATTCTATGGAAAAATTTACACTTTCCTTGTGAAACTGATACGTGGTACTCTCTAACTATTATTACTTGACACCTGCACTTCCATTGTATGGCTGACTTGCTCTTTGGTAAGTTTTTGTGCATCAAGTTTTTAGTACCATTGCTAGAGAAAGGAGATAAAAATTGTTTCTGACATTAGCAAAACATTAGTTGAAAACTAAAAAATTTATTATAACTTGCTCTTTGGCTACTCTCTCAATAAATCCAAAATCTTACAGTTACAGTTAAATTTACTTTAATTTGGTAAGTTTAAATTTGTTCATCCTAAGATGGACACTGTCAGGAAATTCTTTGAAGACATGAACCTTATTGGGGCTTGGATGTTAGGTCTCTTAGATGGGAGACATTTGCTAATCAAGCTTTCTGTGGAGGAAGACTATGCTAGTCTCTTTGCTAAGCAATCTGTGCAGATTGCTGGAACCATTACGAAGCTTATAAAATGAACTCCAGACTTTGACCCAAGTAAGGAACCTCCCATTGCTCCTAGTTCATTCAAGCTGCCTGACCTCCCCCATCCAGTTCTATAATCAAAATGTTTTATTTAACATTACTCGAGCTCTCTTTGAAGATTGATGCTTCAACCTATAACATGGCAAGACCAACAGGGCTAGAGTCATTATAGAAAGGGACATTACCCTTATTGATGTGGTAGAAATCTGGAATAGCCTTGAAGAAAAGGGGTTCTGGAAAAAATTTGTAGTTGAATAAAGAACTTACTACTGCCACCACTGTAGAATGTTTGGTCATACTGTGGAAAGATGTTTTAGGGTCCACCTACCTCCAAAGAGAGCTCCCTCTATTTTACTGAAGGAAGCTGCTATTCCTACTCCATCTATTGAAGTTCAAGTGGCTAGAGAACCACCTTTGATTGTGGTGAATGAATCCCCTGGCTTTGGCTACCCCTAGCATTCCTGTTGTAACTCCTCTTGTCTCTGTAGAAGAAATTGGAAAGTTCCTGATGATAGTGGTATGGTGGCTCCTCATCTGCATTGGTGGTAGAATTGGAGCACCCCTTGGATGAAGACTGGCACATTCAGAGAACTAGAAAACCAAGAAGCACACTGACAGTTGTATATAAGGTCCCTCATCTGATTTGGTGGCTGAAATGGTTCAAAGTATGGAAGAAGACTGGCACATTCAAAAAGCCAGAAAAAAATAAGCACATTTCTAAATTTTAGAAACTTCTAACTGTCCTTCCCACTAGGGGGTTAGAGGCCCCACACAAGGAAGCCATTCAAGCCTGCTAGAGGAATAGCTAGATTCAGATCCCAACCATCACTCCTCCCCCTCCACTTTATGATTAATTTCATATGCTGGAGAGTTAGGGGCATTTCACACCCCTTATCCATTAAAATATTGTTACATCTTAATAAAAAATATACTCTTCGGTGCATTGCCATTTTGGAACATATAGTTCATAAGCATCCCCAAAGGCTCATTAGCAAATTTACTGGTTTCACTCACTTTACTAACTGCAACAACAAAATTTGGATTCTTTATAGACAGGAGATCTTCTGACTTTGCTAATTGATCATATGCAGTTTATCCACTTTTCTTTCTTGATGAATGGTTATACAGGCTTTGCTTCTTTAGTTTATGCTGGGTGCAGCAAATCTGATAGGAGGGAGCTTTAGTCTTGCCTTCATAATATTAGTTTAGATATGTCCTCTTGCTGGCTACTGGGGGGAGACTTCAACTGTATTGTTTCTTTAGCTGAGAAATCAGGTGGTAGAGCTCCTAACCTCTCCATAATGAACACCTTCATTGATAGCATCCAACTGGCTGGCCTTTTTTATTTGGGTTTTATTGGGCCTGAATTCACTTAGAAGAGGGGCCATATCTTGGAAAGGCTTGAGAGGGTATTGGTGAATGACCACTGGTTCTCTCAATTCTTACAAACTTTAGTGACACATTTAAGTTTTCCTGGCTCAGACTATAGACCACTCCTGATATCCATTGCTACTCCTTACTCACCAGGTAGATCCACTTCTTTTAGATATCTTAATCTGTGGTCTAAGTACTAATCCTTCCTTGACATTATCTCTTCCTCATGGGGTGGTTTCTCTCACCTTAACCCCTTGCAAAATCTCTCCCTCCTGCACTTAAAGATTACCAAACCTCTCAAATATTGGGGCTGGGCTACTTTAGAGATATTATTCTTGCTGCAACCAATGTTGGGGTTGAGATAGGGGCTTTGGAGCTGGCTGTTCAGAATGGTCTAGCTGAGGAGAGGATCTTCTTGCTGCTCGGGATAATCTCCTTAATACTATTGATAGCAGGAACTTTTCTTTATACAGAAGGCTACTATCAATATCTTTACTGATGGGTACAAGAATACCAAGTTTTAATGCTTACATCAAGTTTAGAAGGAAATGCAATAATATTCATACCATTAAAATTTTTGAGGGGCATGGCTCATGACAACCATGCTATTGCACAGGATGCAGTGTCTCATTTCCACCACTTGCTAACCCAGCTCCAGATTTCCAGGTTACCCATTGACAGTACCATATTCACTGAAGTCTTTCCCTACAATAAAAACCATGTGCAGACAGACCACCTTATTTTGAATCTGAAATTTGGTATGCTCCAAATTCTGTTGATAGTGCCAAAACAGCTGGACCTGATGGCTTCAGTGCTGAACTTTATAAAAAGTCTTAGGAAATCATCAAAGGTGAGGTTACTGCTGCAATTCAAAAGTTTTTTTTCAAGGTTCAAATATTCTTAATTAATTATGTGCTTCTAATATTGTACTGGTGCCCAAGTCTTCTGAGGCTAGAGATTGGAATCAATACAGACCTATAAGCCTCACTTTTCTTTTCAGTAAGATAGTTGGTAAGGTCCTGGTAGGGAGACTCCAACCTCACCTTGATAAGCTTATTTTCACCAACCAGACTGCCTTTGTGAAAGGTAGGTCAATCATTGATAATGTTTTTCTTGCACAAGAACTCCTTGATTTGGACCGGCCATGTAAGGTTGGTCATGCACAAATTGGATATCAAAAAGGCTTATGTCACCATGGAGGTTATGTCCACAAGAGGATTCCCCACTGAATTCCGTAATCTTATTTATAGGTGGTTGAGTAGCAACCTCCACTCTATACTAATGAATGATCAATCTTAGGGGTCCTTCTCAGGTACCAGGGGCCTTAAGCAAGGGGATCTTCTATCCCCAACTATTTTTATTCTTGCAGTGGACTACCTCTCCAGAATGCTTAACAACAACCTTCTGTCGTAGAACTTCTCCAGGTACCATCATAAATCCAAAGAAGCAGTCTCACACCTGGCTTATGCTAATGACCTCATGGTGTTCTCTAGTGCTAGTGAAAATGCAGTAAAAAAAGACCAAAAATGCCCACACATGTTTCAACTACACTCAGGTATGCATATCACTCCTGATAAGTGTGACATTTTGTTTAACATAAAAATCTCTTTTAACTGTTAGCATTGGATTCTTAATTATACAGGCTTCACTGAATCCAAAATTCCCTTTAAGTATATTGGATTCCTCCTTATCAAAGGTAGAGCCAAACAATACCAATATTAGGAAATCCTGGGCAAAATCACTTCTCAGCTCTATTGTTGGAGGTAGAAGCACTTTGCGTAACAACTTTTTAACTACTATTCTTTCCTACATACTTCAGATGACCAGTATGAAAAAAGTATTTAAGTCCAGTTTGAAAAGGCTTTTTAACATATTTTTTTGTTCTGGTCAGCTAAAACAACTCCATTAAGCTTCTTGCCGGAAAGCCACTAAACCAACTTTGGCTGGTGTTTTGGGCTTCAAAGGTCGCCAACAACTCCTACAAGTCAATCTATGTAAGCTATGGAATAGGTTCAAAGAACAATCCTCCCTATTGGCTAAATATATGAAGGGGAATAATGTAAGGATCCTCACCCTAATCTCATTGTTAGGAATACTGGGGACTCTAAGTTCTGGGTAACAATGTAAGAAATAGACAGTTGGAAGAAAATTTATTCTTTTGGGACCTTGGCAATGGTGACGTGAATTTTTGGCTTGACAATTGTTGCCCCAAGGGGATTCTTATCCCTAATTCCCCTGACCCCCATCCCTACATTAAAGTTTCAGATAGTTGGACTAGTAATGGCTGGTCTCTTTCTAAGCATTAAGCCATCCTCCAACATTCTTCAGCTAAAAAAGTTTCTAAGCTTCATTTTGATAGTCATAGACTGGATAGCGATTTCTGGCGGAACAAAATATCAGATCATCACTAAAGCCATACATTCTAAACTGTACAGCTCAGAATAGGTGCCTTAAAGGAATCCATCTGGATGAGGGGTCTCTCCTCCTCTTTTTCCTTTTTCTATTGGAGATATTTCCAAAAGCTCTTACCCCATTGATGCATCCTTAAAATCAAAGGACTGAGGGTCCCCTCAAGAAGTTGTTTAAGTTTGGAGGAGGAGGAATCCATTCCCCATATTTTCTTTGAATGCAGATTCTCACAGTAGGTTTGAGTATTTTTCACTCAGCATCTCCTTTTGGACTTCATTAACTTGCAGTGGTTACACCTCCACTCCTACTGATCTTATTGGAAGGATGTGAAGGCTGAACCCATCCCTTTCATTGTAGCATGGTTCTTATGGATGGTCAAGAATCAAATTAAATTTAAGGGCAAGTCTCTTTCTGTTGCACAAGTGGTGAGGCTTTGCTTTTCCTTCCTGGACAAATTAATACTGCATAAGAGGTTCCCCAACCTGTGCTCCTCCCCCATTTCAGAGAAGGCCCCTTCCCCTTTGGTCACAATTATTTTTTGGAAGCCTCCTGACTCCCCCAAAATAAAGGGGAATACTTATTGTAGCTTCTGTGATTTGGGTGCTGGGGTGGGAGGGGACTTCAGAAACTCTGCTGGGATTTGTTTGTTATTTTTCCTTGCCCCTGTTATAGCTTTGGATGCACTGGAAGCCGAGCTCATAGCAGTTTTATTGGGCATTAAAATTTTCCACCTTGAATCACTGGTCTCAGTTACATGTTGAAGGGGATTCTTCTGTTTTCTTCATAGAGAGATCCACCCACCTTGGCATCACCTACAATGGGTCCATATGATCAACTCCCTCAGCTCCCATCTTTATGCTCATTTTTCTTTTATCTACAGTGAAGGGAATAGGCCAGCTCACTAGCTAGCTAGAGCAGGCCTTTCCTCTAATGTTGTAGTAGTTTCTTCTGTTCCCCCCTCTTATGTTTTTGCTCTTTGGGGATCTTCTTGATACCCCCTATTTCGGACTTGTAATTTGAGTTTCATCAATACAAGGGCCTTTATATATATATATATATATATATATATGTATGTATATATATATATATATATATATATATATATATATATATATATATATATATATATATATGTATGTATATATATATATATATATATATATATATATATATATATATATATATAGGAAATGAGCTACTCGTGGCTCCCTATGTGTTAATATAAAAGGGTTAGTACAAAATTAGGGAAGGGGTGAATCCCATGAGCTAAAATAAGAAAAAAGTATATTTAAAGACATGCCCCTAGAGTTTCACCTCGCACAATACAACTCACACAATAAAGATCAAAATCAAAAAAAGATTTACAAGTAAACCCAGTAGACAATTAAGCTCCCAAAACTATAACGAAAAAGGGTAATGTAACAAAAATTGTGGAAGAGCTTTTGACTTGATACTCTCCATAGTTGGTTGTACTCTCCACGACAAAAAAATGATTAACCTGCAGGAAACTATCCAAAGAGAAGGTCCACAGTAGTAAAGTAGAAGACAAAGCTCTAGCTATCAAATGACCCCAACCAGCTTTGAGGAAACTAGCCAACAGAGTGCCTCCGATCAATATAGCAATACTCATCCAAAAATAGTTAATTAAAAAAGCAAAAAAGTATAAGACTGCTATAACCCATAGTTAATTGTATTCTCCATAGAAAAACAATAAATGAACCTGCAGGAAACTATCCAAAGAGAAGGTCCACAGTAGTAAAGCAGTGTACAGAGATCCAGCTACCATGGCACACCAACCAGCATTGAATAAAGCAGCAAACAGAGAGCCTCCAAAAATTGCAGCAATAAAAACTCATTGGAAAATAGGTAATAAAACAAACAAAAGAGGGAAGAGTTATTAGACTGCTATAACCCATATCTCAGCCAGCAGCATAATGACAGAAAGTAGTAAACCCAAAACAACAAGTGAAGAAGCCAACCCTAAAAAAACAGACAATCATAAAAAACTAGGGCTCCATCCAAAAGTTGGCAGGGGACCTGAATATATATATATATATATATATATATATATATATATATATATATATATATATATATATATATATATAAGATACTATGTGGGCCGGATTCCTCAAGGAAAAATATTGTAAGAAATTACATGCAAATGCTTGTTCGAGCCAATTGGGAGACTCGAAGCACCTTGGAAAAAGTTTCGAAGGCCGGAGAGTCCGCAAATCATTTCATATCTCGGGAAATTAGTGCTTGGCAAGGTTCAATTCTTCCTTGACAATTGGGTCACTGATGGGCATATCCCTTGCTCTTCACAGAGTTGACCCTCACCTCGCATTGTTCTGAATTTTGGAGCAAGGGCCATTGGAATGTCGATTCAACGAGGGATGTTGTAGATGAGGATGCTGCATTCGAGATCCTGGCTATACCTATTGATGATACCAGACCTAATAAACTCCACATTAAATGTGCTAATACTCTCTCTCTAAATGGGGCCATTCACCAAGCTTTTTGTGATTGGCATAATACTGCTTGGGGTGAAAAGATTTGGCATAAGCACCTTTCCCCCTCCATATCCTTCTTCTGTTGGAGACTGTTTCATAAATTTCTGCCACTAGATGATATCCTGAAGCTCAAAGGTCTCAAATCTGCTTCAAAATGCTGCTTTGCAATTCCCAGGAGGAGACCTATAATCATGTGTTCCTTCACTGCTACCTTACCAAATAAGTTTGGACTGAAGTGCTGTCCCAACTGCAGATAAGAAATCAAAGCTATGATTGGACTGATGTGGAAACCTGCTGGGAGGATTGGAGGCTGCTGAAGGAGTTCTTCATTCCACTAGTTATTTGGTAGTTTCTCTGGATGGCTAGGAACTCTGCTAAATACAAGGGTAATTCCGTATCTACTTAGTCTCGTGTGACGATTGTTGCGGCTATATCGAGAAAATATCCACTTTTATTTACCTCACTGAGAAAGGTTGTCCTGCTGCATTGGTCATCACCTCCTCAACCTTGGATAAAAATTATTATTGATGGGAGTTTCACTAAATCAGCTGGTGGTATGGGTGCAGTCTGCAGGAACAGTGCTGGACACCTCTTATGGTTTTTTCAGTCTCCCCTTGTTTCCTCCTCAGCCTTGGAGTACGAACTATGGGCGGCATTGCGGGCATTAGCCATCTGCCAAAGCTCTTAAACTATCTCATGTATGGATGGAATCCGATTCTCGACGAGGTTATTGACATTATGAATGGCACTGCTGCCCCCCTTGGAATTTGGTGTACTTCATCAGGACTTTCCCTACATGCTCAGATTTTATACAAATTAAATGGACTCACACTTAGAGGGAGGCTAGCCAGCCTGCTAACTAATTAGCTAAAAATTCTGCCTCTACTAACAATATCACTTTTTCTGTAACACCTTTTGAGCCACTAAGGCTTTTACTTTTGGGGGACTCTTTGAATTTCCCTTTTATCAGATGTACTTAAATTCAATGTGAATGAATGAATTTTTTGTTTTGCAAAATATATATATATACTCTGTTAGGGTTTAGCCTCTTATGGATGCTTTCTGGTGGTGCACGGTTGTCAATGCTAGTAGAACATGGTGGTTGGTGCTTCTGGAAATCAGGTGGGTGCTTTTATTAATGTTTTATGGAGCTTGCTCGCCTGGTTTCTATTTATCGGGCTCCCTTCTTTGAAATTGGGTTACTATTCCATTGGGCCTTGTGAGGTGTGAAGTTTGTACTGTTCAGTCTTTGGGCTTTCCTAGCTATGGCAATTGCTTTGTGGTTGGTTCCTGCTGCATTTGGACTCTCCCAAGCTTAGCCAATTTGAATTATTGTTTCTAGTTTTTATCACTTTTATTGGATTGTTTGAGGGTTGTCTCTGCCTCCATGGCCCTGGAATTCCCCATTTACATTGAGACTAATGCTCAATGGGCAAAAGCCACCTATGTTGGAGTTGTGGGGAAGGGCCAGGTTCCCCATAAGTCATTTGATCACTTGGTATTTTCTCAAGCCCTGCATGATGCAGCCGTAAGCAAGGGAGAGTGTCCTTATATTAGGCCTCCTAGTTTAAAGGAAGGAAAACCAGCTATCTTCTTCGCATCTCAAGAAATGAAGTATCTCACTTATGCTGTGAAGTTTACCTTAATAGGTAAATTTCAATTTAGGCATCCCAAAATGTATAATGTAAGGAAATTATTTGAGGAGCTTAACCTCTCTGGTTCTTGGATGCTAGGCCTACTTGATGCTAGACACTTGCTAATTAGGCCTTCTAATGAGGAGGACTATGCAAGGATTTTTGCCAAGCAATCCTTACTGATTGCAGTCACACCTATAAAAATCTTGAGTGGACCCCTGACATTGACTCAACAAAGGAATCTCCTATTGTTCCCATTTGGTTCAAGTTCCCCAATTTACCAATACAATTATATCATCCCAATGCTCTATTAAGCATTAGTCAAGCTCTTGGCACTCCTCTTAAAGTTGACTCTCGTACTTATGACATGGCAAGACCTAATGGGGCTAGAATCTTGGTGGAAAGGGACATTACCCTTCCTGAATTGGAGAGAGTGTGGATCGATACTGAGGAAGGCGGTTTCTGGCAAGAAGTTGAGGTAGAACATAAGCCTCTTTACTGTTAGTATTGCAGAATGTTTGGTCATGTTAGAGATAGCTGTTATAGGATCCACCCCCCTCCCCCACAAGAAAGAAGCCTGCTGGACCTCTCAAGGGAATGCTGATATGGTGGTCACTATTGAAGTTATGGAACCTGTTGCTACGAAAGAAGGAATGGTAACTCATACTATTCCTTCTGGTGCTATTAGAATTGGTGAACCTGGGTCTACCCAGCTGGCATCCTTTTAGAAGGTTGGAGAACTGATTACTGCACCCACTTCTGCTAATGCCAAAGATTCACTAATTCCTCCACCTCCTGTGGTAAAAGAATTGGAACTCCTTTTGGAAGAAGCATCAATAATCAGGAAAAAAAGAAACTTTCTAAAAAGAAGAAGAAGCCCCTTTTAGAAATTCAAAATTTACAGAATGTTCTTCCGTCTAGGAGTATTGGAGGCTCTTCTCTTGGGAGCTCTTCCAAGCCCTATAGCAGAAGAACCAGATTAAGATCCCAACCTTCTCACTCCCCTACCCCCACTCCATGATCAGATTCTTTTGCCGGAACATTAGGTGCATTGTTCACCCCTATCTATTAAAAGGCTATTACATCATAATAAAAAGCATGCTGATTGGTGTATTGCTATTTTGGAACCAATGGTTCACAAGCATCCTCAAAAGCTTATTAGTAAGTTTTCTGGCTTCACTCATTTTTCAAACTACAAAAACAAAATCTGGATCCATTTGTTGACCTCATTTTTGGTGAGGTCTTCTCTTCTTCTCTTTAGTACTTAGGATCTAGCCTTAGGCTTTTCCTTTGACTATCCTAGAGGATTATAATTGGGACCCACCACTTAGAAATTCAAACCACTTCCTAACTCCACTGCAAACTCCACAAACTTGATTGTAGACCCTAATCACCTAGAGGGTTGAAATCAAATGTGGAAGTTTAAAGGATGAGTTCTGATAGGACTCTTTGGCCTTAGGACCGCCTGCAGGTGGCACGGTGCGGTGAAAGGGCTGACTTACACACACACTACACCTATACACTACACTTTCACACACCTCCTAAAAACACACCCATACCCAATTTGACCTCCTGACTCATGAAGGTGATTCACATGGATGGTCCTTAACCCCTAAGCCCTTGGCTAAGAGGGTTAGGAACAACATAGTGGATGCCTCAAATGAGTCCCTTCATGGCTCATGTGGGCTTGATGTGGCTTCATGGCTCAACCAAAATGATTTCATTCCACTTACATTCACCCGATTTTCAATTTTCCAAATTTTCAATTTTTGACCCCGGGACCCTACACGCACTTAGCCTTACACAAAACCACTTGAAACCACCCAAAATTTGCAAAATCACCTAAATCACCCAAAAAATCCTCAAGACCAATCCTAAACATTTCCTCACCAATCAAATTGATCATCCATAGCCGAAAATACCAAAAATTCCAAAAATACCTCCCAATACCCTCCAAATACCCAAAATGCCCCTCTTAGCCAAAAAATCCAAAAATTCAGAAAATTCCCAAAAAATTCCAGAAAATCCCAAATATTCCCAATTTCATTTTGTTCAACTACACCATGGGCCAATTTTGTCAATTTACCCCACTTTTGTCAAAATCCCCAATTTGACCCATTTTAACCCAAAGTGAACCCAATCTCAAACCAAACCTACCCAATTGACCCAAATTCTGGTCCAATTCAATTCTAAATTTCAATTCAACATCCCCAACACCAATCTAGACCAAATCCAAGTCCAATTTGATTGACATTTGGATCCAATTTCACTTTTGTCCTTAAAGCCCAATTTGGACCCATGATCCAAACATGACCCAAACTCATCCAATTCAACTCCAATTAACCCCAAATCTTTTCTAAACCTTCCTTAACATCCCCATAAATAAAACACTAACATAATTTGCCCAAAGTTTAGACCCAAACCCCACTCAAATTCAACCCAAAGCTAAAAAAGCCCAATTTTGACCTAAACCCAAACCTAACCCAAATAGGCCCAAACCTCAAAATCAAAACCCAAACAAATCCAAAACCTCTTTGAAACACTCCCATAAACATTTCCCAACATTTATTTTACATCAATTTCAACCCTAGCCCAACATTGGCCCAAGTTAGCCCAATTTGACCTATATTGGCCCATTCGCAAAAAGCCCAAATCCGACCCGATTCGAACCCGAACCACCCCAAATTTGCTCCAAATCACTCATGACCCATCCATGAGCTAAAACCAACATTTTTTTGGCCCAATCCTTCACAAATTTCCCATCCATAAATTTATTTCCAAACCAAAAGCCCACTTTCTCAAACCTTCCTAAAGCCCATCTCCACCAAAATCCAAAGGGGCAAAATCAATCCAAGGCCCATATGACAAATTCTCTTCATCATGACTTCAATTAAAATCATCCCTAAGTTCAAATCAATCATCAAATGGTTCCAAATCAAGCCATATGCCAAATTCCCATCAACATGCCAAAATTTCCTTAAACCTATTTCCATGAAATTGACTTGGCTTTTCCCCAAGCCAAAGGTGAGCCATGAAGCCATGCATGAGCCCCATGGGAGCCATGAGAGCCATGAAATCTACTTTCCACCTCACCAAACCATTAATGGCAAGAGATGGGATCTCTTTCTTAAACCCTTTTAAACCCTTTTTAACCTTAATCATGTCACACACTAAACCATGCTTAGCCACCTCACCATGGATGGAGACTTCACCACTCCTTCTAAGCTGACCTAAATGATTCCCTCAGCTCAAAATCGAGGTCTTGGGGAGGTGCACCAAGCCTATTTCCATGGGTTGACCCAAACCAAGCCAAAATTGGCCTTCTCCCATTCCATTTTAAATCAAGCTTTTGACACATGGCATTTGCCGATTGCCTACACTAAACCCCAGCCACGACCTCCACGACCTTGAGGGTGACCGACCCTGGCCGGCCAGCCACCACGGCCGCGGAAACCACCGTGGCCGAGAGCTCGCATGTGAACCCGAACTTGGAATTCTCGCTTGTTGAGTGCCCCATGCCCGATGGCCACCATGGTCTGTTCTTCACATGCCGAAGCAGTCGATCCTGACCCTTGGCCACCCACAGGAGAGCCTCCGGCCATGCCTATTTAAACACCACCCCCTCTCGACCATGAGAGGTGCTGAACAAAAACCTTAAGGAAACTGCGCAAAATCATTCCGGATCACTCTCCACACATAGAGCACTTGATCCCAGCTGAATTCCAGCCCGATTCCCTCCGGTCGAGCTCGATTTTGAGCTCGAACTTTAGCCTAAAAACCGGGACACTTCTTCACGGTGGATCAATCTTCAAATTGACTGGTCCTACACCTTCACCGGACCGAGAGGAGAAGTTTCCCACCGAAAGCCCCATCCCGAGGTCACCCGGTTGTTCCGGTCTCCGAAGCTTTGTGATCGAGTCGTGGTCACTTTCATAGCTAGACAATTCACCGGGCCAAGGGACTTCATGCGGAGCTTACTTGGACCCAATCGAAGGTGACACAACTCTCGGATCGAAGCTTCACTTCTGCGAGCAAAGGTACGAACTCACTCTTCTTCCCGAGCTTACGGAGATTCTCCATTTAATTTGAATCGATTTCGATGCATGTTTACCATATGGATGTATTCGTCTCTTCAAGACGAATCCATAGAGCATAAGAACACGAAAATCCAGTGAGAATCGAGTGAGAAATTAGGGTTAGAAGGTCGACGGTCACGTGTTCGCACCAGTCGTAGACGATGACTGGGAACCGTTGGATCACGCGTGTATCGGATGGACGGCTCGGATCGCGTCGGACCAGAAGATGTTACGTGAAAGGGGGTCCGGGACGGGCGGAGTCGGATGGCGGCGCCGAATCGGAAGACGACACGCGGCGCTTCGGAGATGCTAAGGTTGACGCGGCGCCGACTCGGATAAGTAGAAAAATAGGGATTTTCTGATTTATTTAATTCCCTAAACTTGAAAAATGCATAACTTTGTGTAGAAAAATCGAGAAAAATAAAATAAAAATACCCTCTTGCTCGGTGAACGAGAGGAGAATAATGTGGAAAAGAAATCATTTAATTTCATTTAGTATTTTATTTTTAATGATTTATTTACCCTCTGCATTGTTTTAATTCTCCATGCATATAGGAAATTCACCATGGCATGAGACCATAGGGCTTTTGAAGCCTACGAATTTGGGAACATTCCCTGAATTTTCCAAAGTCGAGGCCATTCCTATGAGAAGTTATTGATTTTTCAAGTTCATGTTGCTGTTTTGAGTATTTTAAATCCAATAATTAGCATGTTGTGAAATAAATTCTAGGAAAATTTGGTGATGTTTCTTATGACCGAGAGGACCCTAGGAAAAATAGGTTTTGAATTAATTCACTTGGAATAACCCTAATTGGCTTAAACACCCTAAATAGGTCTTTAATTAATTAGAGCTAATCATGCATTAAATTGACTTGAAATCAATTCTCCACTGACCTTTAGGATCAGAGGAACCCACCATAAAAGTTTGAAGTCAATTGGGTTTGGTTAGCCCTATCAAATGGGTTGATTAAGCCATTTAGCCAATTTAAACTTTAAAAATTCATAACTTTCAAAATACTTTTCAAAAATTCACCAAATTGGTTTTGGAGCCTCTCTGATATTAGAGAAATTTAAGAAAATTAAAATTTCAATTTTCTAAAAAAGTTGATTTTTTGCACTTATTTTAATATTTTAATAATTAAAAAATAATAAAAATCACAAAAATAATAAAATTCACCAAAATGTCACATTTTAAATTTTAATCACTTAGGAACAAATCCCATATTTTTCCTAGGTCTCTATGATGAGTTATTAAATTTTAAAGCCCTAGGGTAATTTTAAAATTAAAGAAAATGTATTTTCTAGCATTTCCACTAAAATAATTCTAATAAATCAAAGAAAAATCAAAAAATTATAAAAATTAATTCTCTGATTTCCTTGATATCAGAGAGATTTTTGAAAAATATAAAATTCATTTTTCAACCTGTATTTTATTTTTAAATTAATTAATACTCCAAAACTCAAAATAATTATAATAAAAGAAATATAATTCAAAAAATCACCAAAATTGGTCCAAGTGGTCCTCTAGTCATTAGGAATGTCCCATAATTTTCTTAAGGACAGAAACTTTCCCTTGGTCATATTATTAAATTTTCCTTGGAAATCCCTATTTTCCACCAAAAATAATTACATAAATAAATTAAATACAGAAAAATCACATTTTCTCCTCTAATGTCTTCATTGACATATGAGTGAGTCACATAAAAATTTCTAATTCATTTGAGCTCAATTTAGTGAGTTATGAAATTATTAAGCTTGGAGGGCAAAATGGTAATTAAAATTTTAACCCTTAATAAAAAAACTTTAGGCTTAATAAAATGAAAGAGTAAAATATTTGATCTTAATCTGATTTGGATGATTGAAATTTAAATAATTAAAGGGTAGGAACCTTTTAAACAATTCAAAATAATTAAAATAAACCTTAATCAAATAACTAATTAAATTTGGAAGAATAATAAAATTGGAATTATTAAAATAGGGATGTTATTAGGAAGAGATTTGTTCTTTAATTTAAGAATCTCTAAATTAATCATCCCAATAATATTTAATCCCTAATTAAAATGATAATCCAAGTTTAAGATTTAAAATGCTAAAAGACTTAATCATTAAATTAAGTTAAAGTTAAATTATTTAAAGCAAAACTTTTTAAAATAAAATATTAAATTGAATTAAATTAAATTAAATTAAATTAAATTAAATTAAAACAAATTAAATTAAATTAAATTAAATTAAAACAAATTAAATTAAATTAAATTAAATTAAAACATATTAAATTAAATTAAATTAAATTAAATTAAATTAAATTAAATTAAATTAAATTAAATTAAATTAAATTAAATTAAATTAAATTAAATTAAATTAAATTAAACTAAATTAAATTAAAACTAAATCAAATTAAATTAAATCAAATAAAATTAAATTAAGCTAAACCATATTATATTAAATTAACTTAAGTTAAATTAAATTAAATTAAACCACATTAAATTAAATTAAGTTAAATTAAATTAAATTAAATTAAATTAAATATAAAGACATAAGGAATTCAAAAGTAAATCTAAAATAACTTGAACACTATTCCAAACTTAAATCCATTAACTAAAATCAAATCATGAACTCACTTGAACATCCATTTGCCCTCGAAAGCTCGTGATGTCATAACTCTTAAAAGGAGTGTTAAAAGAAGTGTTACTTCACTTATAGGATATTCAAATGTCCTAGTTCATTGAGCAAGATAACAAAACTTAAACTCCGGACGATAAATTCATTTGTATAATTAAATTCACTTGGACTTAGAATAATCCTAGAAATGTTGAAAAGATGTTTAAGATTCGTCTTAAGCACTTCCTCGATATGATAGGATATTTATAAGAACAATTGAACTTAGTTGTTCTTTGATGAAGAAAATCGTCCTCAAACTAAAATACAAGAACCTAGACGTCATAGGAGATGACTAGCTATAGGATTAGGACCTTGGTAGAAAACCATAACCCTTCCCTTAGCTTTACCTAGGAACTTGCTTTAAATGCTTAAATATTCTAACTGTGTTTTAAGTGCAACTTGGGATGACGGGAAGACCCTCCAGGTACGCTTTTATTTTATTGAAATTTACCTTATTGCAATTTATTTAATCGCATCGCACTTACTTTTCTTGCATGATAAACAACTGTTGCATGAAAACCCACACATTTAGGATAGTCCCTAAAACTGAAACCAAAACTAAATTAAAAGTCATTACAAGATAAAATTCACTGCCACGACATTTCAAAATATAAGATAACTCAAAATTTAATCACAAACAGAACAACAAAACTACAACTACAACTAAATTAAAACGTCTTGTTGGATGATCGGGAATACCTCGGATGATGTAACCTACGTGTTGCTAACGGGATTTCCCACGGTCTAAATGAAAGTGTGGAACTCACTCAGTTGAGTTTAGCAAATTCATCTGGACTAAGTGAATCCGATAAAAATAACGATGCCGGAAGGATGGAACCGTGGGATCTTAACCGGTGTTGTTATAATCAACTTTAAGATTTGTTTAATTAAAATATTAAAAACACCTGGATTTTAAGATTTTCTCTAAACCAAAACACCTTTCTCATCTCTTGATTTATGACTTCTAAAACTAAACCTCTGCAACAACAAGGAGCCCGGAGCATGGTGGGCAGCACGGCCATCTTCGTCAGCAAAACAACTCTACATCAGCTAAACATTCCTAGAATTAAACAACAAAACTATAGGACTTCGAGGTAGTTTGCACTAGTGCAACATAAATCCTCAACCTTTTGTTAGGCATTTGCATTGCAAATTAAGCCCTAACCGGTCTTAGGACTCCGAGGGTAGTCGTTCGGTACGACATAAACCCTCACATCTTCGAGAGCTATTTGTATGATTTTATCATACAAATATAAGTCCAAATTAATTAAAATTGGCAAGATCAAAATATTAAATAAACATTAGGACTTTCCTAAATTCAAACCAAACAATAGGATAGTCGGAAAATTACCGAAGTTCGCTTCGAATCTGTGATTTCTCCTACCTTTCTTCCTTTGAATTCCCAAAACAAAATGTTTCAAACTTGATCCATTCCCTATTGAAATTCTAAAATTCAATCCCTTGAAAACTTAAACTTTGAAATTCTTGAGAGCAGAACTACTGATTATTATCGAGAGTTTTCTTAGGTGATTCCCGTCACTTAAGATGTAATTAACTATAGGGGCTTGCCCTTATAGGGAATTTTAAGAACCTGGGTAATATAAACCCTGTTTAATGTTTTCATATTAGACAGGGGAACTTGTCGGCTTATAAAATTGGTTCGCAGACCAAACGGATGTCACAAATCTTCTAGTTTATTTAATCGAGCCCCATCATCAAGCAGTGTGTCTATTCTTCGGGATAGATACACGGTTTGTAGTGCGGCGCTCGTTTATGTGAGATCAGTTTGATTTCATATCTTAAAATTTTAAAATTTAAAAATATTTTCAAAATCAAATATTACTTTTCAAATTATTTATTTAAATTAAACCTAAAATAAGCCGCACAATTTCTGTAGGCGACCCCTTTTCAAAACACATAACCTAAAAATATGCCGACACCATTGTAGACAGGAATATTCCTGGAATCTGATTATTGATCACAAATAGTTTGTTCACTTCTCCTTATTGATTAATGGCTTCATTGGCTTTGCCTCATTTGTCTATGCTGGGTGCAGTAAATCTAATAGACAAGAGCTCTAGTCCTGCTTCTATAATATCTGTTCTAATATGTCCTTCGGCTGGCTTATTGGAGGCGATTTCAACAGTATTGCCCATTCAACAGAAAGGTTAGGTGGAAGACTCACAAATATTGCTAAAATGATCTCTTTCAGTGACAATATCTGCTTGGTTGGTCTTTTTGACCCAGGCTATATTGGGTCTGATTTCACTTGGAAGAGGGGACCTATTTGGCAGAGATTGGACAGAATTTTGGTGAATGACATTTGGTGCTCACAATTCCTTGACACTTTAGTGACTCACCTTACTCATGCAGAATCTGATCACAGGCCTCTTCTAATCTCCATCACTGCTCCTTCTTCATCCAATAAACCCTCCCTTTTTAGATATCTTAACATGTGTTCTAAACACTAGTCCTTCCTTACTATAATCTCATCTTCTTGGTGTGGAAGTTCACAACCTAATTCATTGCAAAAACTAAACCTCTTAGCCGATTAAGGTGGCAAAAGCCCTTAATTCCTGGGGCTGGACAACATTTGGTAATGTTTTTCAAACTGTGTATGATGCTGAGTCTGTGGTAGGGGTACTGGAACATGTAGTCCAAATTGGGCGTGCTGAGGAAAAAGAGCTACTGGATGCTCATGATAACCTTCTCACCACAATTGAGAGGCAGGAATTTTTCTTAAAGAAAAAGGCTACAGTCAACATTTTCACTGAAGGAGTTAGGAACACTAAATTCTACCATGCTTAAATCAAATATAAGAGGAAATGCAATACAATCCACAGAATCAAAATTGTTGAGGGGGGTCTGGCTCCGTGATAACCATACTATAGCACAAAATGCAGTTGATAAGTTCCAAAATTTATTGACTCAATCTCAGATAACCAGATTGCTTATTGAAAGTTCTATTTTCACTACAGATCTTCACTACACCAAAAGTCTTATTATTAAAACACTTCCCACTAAGACAAAAATCTGGAATGCATTGAATTCCATAGACAGTTCCAAAATAGCAGGCCCTGATGGCTTCACTACTGAATTTTATAAAACATCATGAGAGATTATTAAAGATGAGGTCACTGCTGCAATACAAGGGTTTTTCCAAGGTTTTGATTTTCCTCTTTACTTTTGTCCCACTAATATTGTTTTGGTGCCCAAGTCTTCTGATGCTAGGGACTGGAATCAATACAGACCCATCAGCCTCACTTCTGTGGTCAGTAACCTTATTGGCAAAATCCTGGTAGGGAGGCTACAACCCCACCTTAACAAGATAACTTGCCTCAACCAAACCGCCTTTGTGAAAGGTAGGTCCATTTTTGAAAATGTTTTGCTTGCACAAGAACTTCAATTGGACTTGGATAGGCCTTGTAGAGGTGGAAATCTTATCGACAAATTGGATATTAAGAAGGCTTATGACACCATATCCTGGGATTTTATCATGGAGGTACTATCTGCTAGAGGTTTCCCTACTAATTTTTGTAATCTGATCTACAGATGCATGAGAAAAAATCTTCACTTAGTACTGTTAAATGGTCAATCTTGGGGATCTTTTGCAGCTACCAGAGGCCTTAAGTAAGGGGACCCTCTCTCCCCAATTATTTTTATCCTTTCCTTAGATTATCTCTCCAGATTGCTTAACATTATGGTGATCTCATAGAATCTTTCAAGGTATCACCATAAGTCTAAAGAATTAATCTCCCACTTGGCTTATGCTGATCATCTTATGGTCTTCAGCAATGCTAGAAAACCTGTAATAAAAAAGATTTATAAGTGCCTGGACCTGGTTTAGCTTCAATCTAGTCTGCAGCCCAGTCTAGACAACTATGTTATTCTCTTTAACAGAAGAATAAATCTTAGTATTAAACATTGGATTCTTAATTACATTGGATTCTCTGAGGCATAACTCCCTTTCCAGTACCTTGGTATTCCTCTAATTAAGGACAGAGTTAAACAATCTCAATATGAGAAAATCCTGGGTAAGATTACTTCTCAACTCACCTATTGGATCCATACCTTCCTCTCCAATAGAGGTAGGATAACCTTGATTAAGAGAAAATTAACCACCTTCCCCTCCTACAAGCTCCAGATGACTAATATAAAGGGAAGTACCCAAGTCCAACTTAAAAGGGTCTTCAATAGATTTCTATGGTCTGGGAAAAGACAACAACTCCATTGAGCTTCTTGGCAGAAAGCTGTACACTGGCTGGAGCTATGGGTTTCAAGGGTCTCCAACATCTCCTTCAGGTGAACCATTGTAAGCTTTAGATTAGATTTAGGGAACAGTCTTCATTGTGGGAAAAATTCATGAAAAGAAAATATTGCAAGGACATTCACCCCAAACTCATTGCTAAGAAAATTAGGGATTCTAAGACCTGGGTCAAGATTCTTAAAAATAAACAATTAGCAGAAAATTTATATATTTAGGACCTAGGTGATGTAGACTTTTGGCTTGATATGTGCCCCAAAGACATGCTACTTCTGAATTCCCCAGCTCCCCATACCCCTTTGAAACTCTTTGATTGCTACTGCCCAATTCCATAATTTCCCAGTCCCCCCATACCCCAAAGAGTGTCCACTAACTAAGTTTCAAATCCTCCTCTAACCTCACTCAGCACAATGAGTTTCTAAGCTTAACTTTGACAGGCACAGGCCTAATTGGGTGGTTTGACAGTCTCACAAGCAAGAAATCATTACCAGAGCCATATACTCAAAATTATAAAGCTGGGAAAGTGCACCTTATGGGGAATTTATTTGGCAGAGGGGTCTTTCCCTATCTATGTCTTTCTACAGTTGGAGATCATTTCACAAACTTCTCCCCACTTATGATATACTACAATTTTAAGAACTTAGGGGCCCCTCTAGATGTAGTCTATGCTGAGAGGAAGAGTAATTAATTCCTCATATTTTCTTTGAATGCAGTTTTCACAGCAGGACTGGATAGAACTTACTCAGCAGCTACATTTGGACTAAATCAATTTGCAATGGCTACACCTCCACTCTTGTTGGCCTAACTTAAAAGATGTGAAAGATGAAATTATTTCTTTCATTGTTTCTTGGTTTATATGGATGGCTACGAATCAATATAAATTTGCAAATCAGACCCTCTCAGTGGAAAAAGTAGTGAGACATTGCCTGACTTGCCTACATAAACTTATACTCTATAAAACTTTTTCTAACTTATGTTTTGTCGGTCATTAAAAATTAGAATTTATCAGTCGCTGGAATGGGAATCCTGATGTCCTCTTTAAAAAAAATTAATTTAATTTCATGTGTATATGTTATTTGTAAAAATATCATTTTTATTTTAAAAATATGAAATCAAACCAATCCCACATCCTCATTAGTTTAAATAAATGAGCGCTATACCATTAGCTATGCATTTATCCCAAGTAATGGACACATTACTTGATTGAACGATTCAATAAAATAAACAAATAAACTTGTGACACCTGTTATGGTCTGAGAACCTTTTATGTTGACTGAAAAGTTCTCCTATTGAATACAAAAGAATTAAATAAGGTTTATATTACCTGGGTTCTTAAAGCTTCCTATAGGCGCAACCCTGTATAGTTAATTGCCCCTTAAATGACTGAAATCATTTAAGAGAACTCTTGATTTAGATGGTGAGTTTTTATCTTCATGAATTTAAAAGGTTAGGGTCTTAAAGTAGTGTGGTAATAGGAAATTTAATAGGTGAATGGGTTCAAATTTGGAACAGTTATTATCAGAATCAAAGGAAAAAGAAGTAGGGGACGTCACGGATCTCGAGGAGAACTTCAATGACTTCTCAAACTGTCCTATTGTTGGGCTTGAAATTTTAGAAATGAATTTATTTAGATTCCAATCCTGCCAATTTTAATTATAAGAATTACACTTGCATAATATCCGATTATGCAAATAACTTGGAAGATAGGATAATCTACATCGTATCAGACGACAACTCGGAATCCTAAGGAGAGTTACAGCTTATATTGCACAAAATGGTTGTTCAAAGGCCTAAAAGAATAGATGAGGATTTATGTCACACTAGGCGAGCTACCTCGAAGTCTTATGGCTTCTTATTTTAATCTAAAGAAATGGTTTTGCTGATGTTGACAATTTTTTTTGTTGAAGGTGGCTGTGCTGCCCACTGTACATGCTCTAAGCTCCTTATCGTGGAAGGTTTAGTTTAAGAAGTGTCAAATTAAATAGGTGATAGAAGTATCATGGTTCAGAGGTTAATTTTTCTGGTGTGTCAAATTCAATGTCTTTAGTTTTATTAGGGGAAATATTAATGTTGATTAAGCATAACCAGTTAAGATATCACGGTTCCATCATCCCAGCACCACTATTTTCATTGGTTTCACTTAGTCCAAATGAATATGCTAAACTCAAATGAATGAGCTTTCATTTAGACCGTGGTAAACCCCGTTAGCAGCACATAAGCTACCTCCTCCGAAGGATTCCCGATCATCCAACGAGACGTTTTAATTTAGTTATGATTGTAGTTTTGTTTTGTTTGTGATTAAGTTTTGAGTTGTTTTTTTTTTAATATTGTGAGGTAATTTTAGTTTTCGTATGCAGGTGTTATGATTTACAGTAAAGTAAACGTATAGTCAAGTATAAAAGGTAAAGTGCAGTAAGAAGGAAAGGAGTAGTAGGGTCAGGTAGTATGGTACAAAAATAAAACAGTGGCTACAAGAAATAGGGGTATGGTACAAAAAGTAAAACAGTAGTATTAGGCAAGTAGCACGTATGGTAAAAAGAACAGTAGCACTATGAAAATATCATAGATTTTGGCTACCTGCGACGCACTGCTACCTATTATTATTACTTCTGTTGACCTCACTTTTGTGAGGGTCATTCACCAAATATATTAAGAAAGGAAATCTATCCATGTTGACCTCCTAAAATTTAACATGGAATGCCAAACCCTAAAGATCTAGGGTAAAACCCAAGCAAAATCTTTTGAATTAAAATTTTAGTGACATATTGAATTAATCAAATCAGTAATGACAAACTCTGAAATAATTAATTTTCTTAACCCATTTAAACAAATTTGATCAAACTAGTAAATCTTTTACTTAAATGATCAAAATTTGGTCAAAAAGGTCAATTCATGACTTAATGACCTCCTTATCGACTTAGTATTTACCACATTGACCATTAAGACATCTCAGGTATTAAACGGATCAAACATAACACATTTGATCAATTGACAATACCAAATTGACCCAAACCTAGTCAAATATAGGTATGGTTGCTAAAATTAACAACCCCGTGATTAAATTAACCATGACAAGGTTAAATAAATCATCTGGGTCAACCTTGGACCTAAATTGATCAATCATGATCAACCTAGATCAATAATGATAAACCTTTGACATAAACAAGACAAAAATGGTCAACCTATGACCTAAACCCCACTACATTGAAATCATAGCCTAAAATGACAAATTAGGTCAAAATGATCAAACCATGACCCAAAGAATACTGCATTAACTTCTTTAGTCAATTTTTTTGATTAAATAATTAAATTTTAGTAAAAATAATCCATACATAATATAAGAAAAATACATTAACCCCATTGATCAATTCTTGACCTAAAAGGGCTAAAATTAGTCAAGAATGGCTAACTCATGACCCTATGACAACAAAATTGACTTCAAGGACAGCCATTGACATGATCAACTTGACAATGATCAATATGACCAAAAATTAATCCAAAAATTACTACATTGACCATTGAATTGACCTAAACCCTAAAATTGGACATCCCTAGTCAATATTTATCAAATTTGGTCAAGATACCCAATTTTGAACCAAAAATGATAAAATTAATCAAATAATTAATTTGAAAATTAATTTTTATTATTTTATTGGCTAAAATAAAATTTCAAATTTTCTTAATTAATGACATAATTAATTAAAATTGGAAATATAATTAAAATCCATAAAAAAAGACCATGCCTAATTTTGAACTAAAAAAATATAAATTAATCAAATAATTAATTTTAAAATTATTTTGATTAATTTATTGGCTAATACTATAATTTCTAATATTTTTAGTTAAAGACATAGTTAAATAAAAGATGGAAGTATAATTGAAAAGGTAAAATGGAATTTAGACATATGACATAATAAAATGTTTTAAAATTTCTAAATTCTTTTATGACATCATGGATGACCTCATATAGGTGAGACACAACCCATATGACCCATCAAAAATAAATGGGGGTGAATGTGGTTCTCTCAATTCCATCTTCTTCTTGACCAATCATTTCTTCTACTAAGACATAATATGTCTCTTTAGGAATGTCTTCGAGTACTGGAAACTCAAACAAACTGTCTTCTTCCATCAGCTTTATGTTTTGTCTTTCCTTTTCTTTATGTTTCTTGAGCCGTTTATTGCGATTTTTTCTCTGAGATCTAGTCATTCCGAAGGTTATTTTTTTCACCCCACTAGCAGATGTCGTTCCATTTTCATGGGATGGAGCTACCATTACTGATTTCAATTTTTCATTATCATTAACATTTTCTGTATCAATAGTTTGTTGACGAAGCTTGAATTCTAATACAGGTATTTTTTCCTTTTGCTTCTTCTTGATTGGAAATGGATCACAAGGGTCCATCATAGAGTAATTCAACTTGAGAAAGATCAAAGCTAATGTGGATTTTAGATCCTCTTTCAATATATCGTCAGTCCAAAGCCAGACAAACATCACCTCAAAAAGTAAAAAGAAATCTATTGTTAGACATTTTCCCTGAAAACAATAGGATAATGTAACATATTAGACTCTTTTTTATTATGTTAAGGAATCATACTCATAAGTACTTGCTTAATGAGCAAAAAAGATATCACAAAACAGAAAAGTCCAGATTTGTATCACAAAGATGATTTGAAGAAATTTATTATTATCCCAGTTTATAAATAAGTCATCATTTTTCATGTAGCATAATATTTTTTAAAAAAATGCCCGTTGATTGGAGGCAAAATTCTTTCTCCTTGATAATCTTCCAATTAGTAAGATCCTCCAGAATATGTCTTTTAGATTACATATGGGCCCTCCCATATTGGTTCAAACTTTCCACCTATTTTTCGATGAGCTAGTATAGGTCTTCAGAGAACTAAGACTAATTCACCGATTTGAAAGGTCCTAGGTTGAACAAATTTTTCATTGGCCCGTATCATTTTGCATGAAACAGTTTGAATTTTTGTTGAGCTTGTAGACTTTTGCCTTCTAAAGTCCCATGTTCTTCAAGTTGTAATTTAGCATTTTCTTCTTCAGTTATTTTATTTGCTATCACAACACTGAAAGAAGGGATTTGCACTTCAAATGGTAAAATAGCCTCAGAACCATATACCAAAGCAAACGGTGTTGATCGTGTTGGTGTTCGGTATGTAGTTCTATAGGCCCATAGAGCTTCTATTAATCATTCATGCAATTGTCTTGGACTTTTGATTAATGACTTTTTCAAAACTTGAACCAATGTTTTATTGAAGGCTTCAGCTAAACCATTTGCTTTTGGATAATATATTGTGGAGTACCTCCAATCTATACCATGTCTTTCAATAAAATTATTCATTTTTATATTTTTAAAGGCCAGTCCATTGTCATATGTGCCCTTCGAGGAATTCCAAATCTATAGACAATGTGTCTCTTGAAGAAATAAAGAACTTGTTCTGCTTTAACTTCTCTAAGATGTATTGTTTCTGCCCATTTTGAGAAGTAATCAGTAGCCGCTAAAACAAATTTATGATCTTTAGAGGATGGAGGGTCTATAGGGCCCACTATGTCAGTACACCAACATTCAAATGGCCATGATGCTATGGCTGGGTGTTCTAAATTTGGTGATTGGTGTAAGACCACTCCATGTATTTAACATTGATGACATTTCTTTGTGACCTCAAGACAATCAATCATCATTGTCGGCCAATAATATCCCATCCTTTTTATTTTCATTTTCATTTTATGTCCAGATTGGTGTGCACCACATAAACCTGAATGAACCTCTTTAACAATCTCTTGAGCTTCAATTTGGTTTAGACATCTTAACCACATTTGGTCAAAAGATCATTTGTAAAGGACATCATTTATTATAGCATATGATAATGCTCCTTGTTTAATTTAAGAGGAATGAGAACTGTTTTCAGGTAACCTTCCGATTTGTAGATATCGAATGATTGGTTGTCGCCAATGATCTTCTTCTTCACTAACTATTGTCACTGTCATGTTTTCACCAATTTTGTACAAATTGTCAATGTCAATTTGAGAAAGAACTTGTCATCCTTTTATGGAAATTAATATGTATTCTTCTTCTGCACAAGCAAATTCTTTTGCGAGTTTTGCCAAAGCATATGCTAAAGAATTGTCTCGTCTTGGGATTAAGAAAAATAAAACATCAGGATTTTGCTGGAGCAGTTTAGAGTGTAATGAGAATATTGTTCAAGTCGAGGTTTCAAAGTCTTATATTTGTCAGCAATTTGATTGATAATCAACTGAGAACCTCTATATATGTCAATATTTTTAATTTCCATTACTATTGTCAATTCTAGACCGGTTATGAGCACTTCATACTCGGCTTCATTATTTGTGCATGGTTCAGTCAAATGATAAGAAAAATGCATTATTTCTTTATCTGGAGTGAAGAAGATTAATCCTACTCCAGCTTTGCCTGATATAATTGTTTGTTTGTCTTTATCTTTTCGTGCAAATGATGCTCCATCAAAGTACAGTTCCCATCATCGCACATTCAAACTTTTTATTTCTGATATTTTTTCATCAGGTAAATCACCATTGAGAGGTGATCCAGTTGGAATTGGGTGTGCTGCTAAGAAGTCTACCAAAATTTGTCCTTTGACAGCACGTAAAGGTACGAATGTTATGTCAAACTGGAGTAATATCATTACCCATCTTGCAAATCTTCCAGAAAGTGTCGGTCGTGTGATCAAATATTATAATGGGTTGACTCTTGAAATAAAAGTCACTTTATGAGAAAGCATATAATGCCTCAGTTTTTGTACTGCAAAACTCAAGCTTAAGCATATTTTCTCAATTTCCAGGTATTTTATTTTTGTTGGAACCACACCACGGCTTAAAAAATATAATGCATTTTCTTTTCCCTCGTTATTTACTTGTGCTAGTAATGCTCCAAGGGAATTATTCAATGCTGCTATGTAAAGGATTAAAGGTCTTCCTAACATAGGGGCTGCTAAGACAAGCGGTTTTGTCAGGTATTGTTTAATGTTTCCAAAGGCGTGTTGGCATTTTTCATCCCATACAAATTTGGTATCTTTTCTAGTTAGGGCAGTAAGAGGCTGACACCTACATGATAGATTGGAAATGAAACGTCGTATATATGCTAATTTTCCTTGAAATGAACTCAATTGAGTTAGATATTTAGGAGGAGTCATACTAAGGATAGCTTCAATTTTGAGGGGATCAATTTCTATTCCATGATGTCGAACTATGAATCCTAAAAATTTCTCTGAAGTAACACCAAAAGTGCATTTTAAGGGATTCATTTTAATATTATATTGTCTTAATCGTTCGAAGATAATTCTCAAACTGTATACGTGATCATCTTTTTGCTTACTATTGACAACAAAATCATCTCCAAAACATCGACTTGATTGTGTATTAATTCATCAAAAATCTGTGTCATGGCTCTTTGATAGGTTGTACCAGCATTTTTCAATCCAAACGACATAACTTTGTAGCAGTATATCCCTATGGGTGTCCTGAAGGCTGTTTTTGCTTCATCTTCTAAAAACATTTTTATTTGATGATTTGTCCATAAAGGAAAATATCGCATGCTTGGATGTTATGTCAACCATTAATTCTGGGATTGGTCAAGGTAATTTGTCTTTTAGACGTGCTTTATTCAAATCCCTGAAGTCTATACAGACCCTTATTTGACTATTTTTCTTTTTAATTGGTACCACATTTGCTAACCGTGTTGGATAATTTTCTTCTCGTATGATACCGGCTTTAATTAATTTTTTAACTTCATGCAATGACTTGTTGCTCTATTTCAACACACATCTTTCTCAAAGCTTGTTTAACAGGGATTGCAATTTGATTTATCCCAAGTTTTTGGACTGCGACTTCTGGAAATAAACTAAGCATTTCGTGATAAGTCCAAGCAAAGAAATCTTTGTATTTTATCAACAGTTGAATTATATCTTTGCCTCCATATCATTAAGGAATGAACTAATGAAAGTCGGTCTAAAATTTTCATCAGTTCCTAAATTTATTTATTTTAGTTCATCAACTGTTGATTTAATTTCTTCTTCCAATTCTAGAGGAGCATCTTCGATTGGAAGGTCAGATCTTGCTTCAAAGTTGTTCTTCAGTGATGACTAGGCAAGATTTTGTATCATCTAAAGGTTCAAGAGTACCAAACCCAATACCTTCTTTAGAGTTAGGATTTCATTTATTGTTATTCCACATTTGTTTAATAAAATGTGGTTGTTTTAAAGTCCATTGTTTAAGCATTAAAATTTTTTGAATAAATTTTTTTGCCCAGGGAGAGTACAGCTCAAAAGGAATTTTTATTGATATTGTAAGATTTTCATCTTCTAATTTTACATCCGCTTCAGTACTAGAAAAAGTAGAGATAAGTCTAAACTTAATTGGCTTTTTTTCATCACTATATACTTCTTTGAATAGTAAATTCTCAACCTTAGCAATAGAAATTGTTAGAGTTATAGAGTATAAATAATGATTAATTTTATCATACGTAGACTCAAATTATTTTTCATTGTCTTCTTCTTCAAGAGGTAGTTTGAATTAAGGCTCTTTTAGAACCTCCGAACCTCCGATGTCATTTCTTCTTTTGTATCTTCTTCGGAGTCCAGGTGAATTTTGAACTTCAATGGTTTCATCATTGTGACAAATAGGTTTTCTTTCATTCTTCCTCGTCTCTGGCCTCGGCCTCGAGCATGAGTTTGATGAACAGCTTTTATCTTTGTTGAAGAAGGAAGATCTTTTTCATTCATTTTCTTTTCTTTGTATTTTTCTTATATATTCATTGTCTTCTCTCTAGAAAATATTGTCTTCTTTATAGGAGCATAATATTTTGCATCTTCATGTATACTGATTTCATGGATTGAAAACGGTTACAAATGTCCTATAATACAACATTCTTATCCTTTTTGAAAATATTTTATACATTGATGCAGTGAAGAAGGAACCATTTTATGCTCGTGAAGCCATGGTCTACCGAGTAAAGCATTAAAAGAGGTATCAGAGTCAATGATATGGAATTTTACCATTGTTGTCAAGTCATCTATCTTTAGGATTAGCATTATTGATCCAAGAGCTCGTTCTCCCTGTCAAGTCATTAAATCCTCTTGATAATTGGGATGCATAAATATCCAGATATGCAAAAGTTCTCAAATTCATAATGTTAATATAGGCACCTGGGTCAATAAGAACCCTTGAAAGTGTCGTGTCATTTTCATTCACTGTGATATACGGTGGACGGTTATGTTCAGTTGTTCCAATTAACAAGTCATTGTCAGAGAAGGTAATCTTTGTTGATTCTTCTAATGGACATACTGCACTCTGAGTAATACTAGCAAGTTGAGCTAAGCAAATGTTAGGATCTAAAAGGGCTTTTATCATTGACTCTCTCATTTCTTTGGAAAGCATAAGAGCATCATAGATGCTCAATTTTGCTGGTATCTTTCTTAAATGAGCTAATACATTATAGTCCACTTTATTATGAAGATCATCCTTATTTCTTTCAGGGTTTGAGGACATATTGGAGGAATGATCTTTTCTGATGTGACTATTTGTTAGTCCTTCTCTTGTGGAGCCATTCTGGGAGGTGGAACCTTTCCACTTCTCAAATTGATTTCGATTATTTCTTCAAGTTTACTTCCTGACTCTTTTGGTATGAAGATTCCAATTTTGGTTTCCTTGTAATTGAAATGTGGCAATGTCACTTTATTCTTTGTCATTGTCAGAATTATTATTAATGTTACTGTCATTTTGGTAGTCTTTAGATTGATTGAGATCATGTACAATTTGAGTATTGTCTATAGGATCAGAATTTGAATGATCATTTTCAGGAGCATAACCCAAAATAAACAAAATGTAAACAGAACATGAAGCATTATTATTCACAGTAGTGGTAAACAATAAGTCATATAAAGTTAACGGCCTAAGGAATTTTCTCCCTTCATCTGAAACGACTATCCTAGTAGGAGATGGAGGCACATAAGAACCAGGAGATACAAAAGGAACTGCAGTCCCTATATCTAGAAGACTTCTAATCCTTTTTTATTCTTTATTTTTCTTTTTCTTTTCTTTCCTAGAAGATTTTGTAACTTGATATTCAGTAAGGATCTCCTCAGAAGAATTACCCCGAACAGTGTTGTCTTTGTTCTTGTTGTCGGAGTTAGGCTTATCTACTGAAATCATATTAACTAAACCTGTGTTAGGTTCCTTCAAATATTCTTTCAGGATTACTATATTTCCTTCTTTAAATTTATGCTCTAACCAGTCTTTGAAGACAAAACGTTCTTCAATCTTGTGTCCTTCATGTCAACTTCGGCTGGCCTTTTAGCTTCTGGTAGCTTAAATTCTGGTATTTTAAGCAAGCTATGGAATATTTTGCTAACGGCCTCTGTTTTAAATGAATATTCTTTATTTATTCTTTCAAACATTGTTCTTTTATCTACTAGCACTAGGATTGGTTGTTGAAGTTATAATTAAGGAGATGTTTATGATACTGACAGATTTTGTCATTCTTTCTTTAGTTCAGGTTGAACCTGCATCACTTGTTTACCATTCTCTGCAACATTTCTCAGTTTCTTTTCAAATGTCTTGATAGTCTTTGTCTTTTCAGTCTTTTCTGTTACACTCATCTGCTTAGCTTCTACTTAAAGATTGGCAGCTTTACTAAGCAATTTTTCAAATATTTTATTTGTGAATCCTTTAAGCATAAATGCTATAAGACCATGAATATATTTAAGTAGGATTTCAACATCGTGTTGTTCTTGAAGTTGTGGTTCACATTTCATGCTGAGGTTTCTCCAGTGCAAACTATAATCCACTAAACTTCCTCCTGGTTTCTATTTTTCTACTACTAAGTCACCAACTGTAGTATGATGTTGAGCTCCAGTGAATCGTTGCATGAAGAGACTTTCAAGCTCTACAAAAGTTTTAACAGGCCCATTAGGAAGTTCTGCATACCATTCGAAGGCAACTCCCGTGAGACTGTTAACAAATTGACTGAATAAAAGAGTGTCACTTCCTCCCAAATTGCAGTAGCTTACTCTGAAGTGTGCTAAATGATGTCGAGGATTACCAGTTCCATCAAATATATTAGAGACAAGAGGAATAAAACCTTTAGGGTAGTGGATAGAATCAAATTGGATATGGACTGTCCTTTAGAATTAATGATCCAGCCTTTACCTAAGCCATTGTTTCTTTTATTTTTTGTTCTACAAGTTGTGTGATATTTTCTTCTGGAATTCTACTGTGAGGGGAATCCTTTTTCTTTTGAGTTCTTTCTTCAACTTCTATTGGCTCTCCTCAGTCTTCTAAAATGTGGATTGCCTCTGGCCTAATGATTTCAATAGCCGGCGATGGATTTGTTGGTGAATTTTTTAAAGCTGCTACCAACTCTTCCATTTTATGTTCAAGACAACTGATTTGTTCATCTCGTTGTCATATAATTGCTCGTAATTAGTTTGTTGTCTCTTCTTCATTTATATCTCATGTTGAAGAAGTAGATCACGTTTCTACCATGTTAAAGTTAGCAACATCTTCATTTGAACTGTTAGAAGAGTCTTTCTTTTCTCACATCGAAAATTGTTTGATGTCATTCTTTAATTATTTTAGTCTTTCATCAAATGATTTTGCAGGACATTCTGTACAAGTTCTTTCTTGTGAACTATTTGCAGGAGTGCTCATAGTATCTGAGTTTCCTTCAAGTAATCTTCATTTCCATACATTATTTCTTAGTATGGGACAAGACCCTCTAGGTGGTGTATCATCGTATTGTGAATATGAACAGTCTGCATTTTGTAATATATGGACCTAATCTATCATTTTGGTAGACGTATCTTCTACTTCCGATATCAGTTTGTCATATCTGGCATTGTCATTTGTAACTGTCACATCTTTTACTCTTGGCCCTAGTTGGAACTTTACTGGCAATCGAGTGCATTGATCATCTGTTGGGGTTGATAACCTGTTTCTTGATAAATAGAGTTTTCTATTGTGAGAATTCTCCTTTTCATTTTCTTGGAGACTGAACATCCCATCTTGTCCAATAGTCGGGAAATTCAACATTTATCTTTTCGTGCTAGTCTTTTAAACACTAAATGTATAGCGTGCATTGATGGAGAACTTTTAGGTTGAAAGAAATTATCAGTATATTCAACGGGAATCAGAATATACCAATTTTCTTTTGAAAAGAAATGGTTCCTGAAAAACACTTTGTTCAAATTTAGGTGTTCTCGTTCCACTTTTTCTTTCTTTTTAGAGAATGAGTTTTGTGAATATTTTTAGAACAAAATCCAACCTCATATAAGGATGGTGGTGGAATGTCATCTTCTTCATAGATTTGCTTTCCTTTCTTGTCAATTTGTCTTTTCATCTCTTCAAGAGTATATGGTTCTTCAAGTGTATATTCAGGTAGGTCTTCTGTAAAATTTAGAAAGTCTTCATAAGGTTGCAGGTCAAATTCTGCAAAAGAGTGTATATCAGTCTGATATGGATTATCTAATGCAAATTCAGTATCACCAAATAATCTAAAATCATTCTGATAAAGGGAAACATCTTCTTGCATTAGTGTATTGAAGTATTGATAATAAGAAAATATTAAATTTGGAGATTCCATTGCAACTTTTCTAAAATTTTAAGGAAAACAAATAATATTGACTTATTCATAAACTGAGAATTTGTCTTTGTATATAAAATGTTAAAAATAACTCTTTAAAGAGTTAAAAGATTGAAAAGATGTGGTCTTTATTGGTCGAAGAACGAAATGTTAGATGAAGACAAGTGATAACAAAAGATGAGAAGAAAGGTTCTCCCCGGCAGAGACGCCAAATAAAATATCTTAATGGCGGTTTCGTCGCCGTGTCGGAGATTTTCTGGGTGTCGACGTCGATTTGGATTCGCCACTCTGTTATCTATAATATCTCCCTAATCTTCAAAAAACCTTATTTCTTTAGATTATGTAAAAGAATCCTTAGATAATAAGAAATTTGAAAAAAATAAGCGCTAATAATATTGAAAACAGTAGATAAAGAGATGTTAGCGATAATCCCTAAAATGAAGATTCTAGAATACCTTATTTTAGAAGTTCTTTATAAGGAGAATGAAGTTTTAGGTAACCAAAGAGATTTAGATGCAATATCTATTCTGAGTTCTTTAATCTCTTATAGGAGCAAGCTCCTATAGTTAATTACATCTTAGGCAATTTATATATGTCTAAGAAAATTTCTAATTAATGTTAATCACTTATTTCTGAAGAGTTTTAAGGAACGATATACCAACTATCAATCCTAAATGTCGTTTTTCCATGTCAATTTTTTATATTGTTGTTTAATTGTCTTTTATTTTGTTGTTTATTTGTTTAGTGGCTATCCTGTAAGTTTTGATTTTGTTTTGTCTTGGTTTTGTCATTTTAATGTTTGTTTATTTAGTTTTGTTTTGTTAATGTCATTGCTTTGATGTCATTTTTATTTTGTTTCTATTTGTCTCATCTTTGGAATGTCGTCCTACAAAACAGAGTTAACACATCCTATAAGATGCAAGGAAAATCTAAAACGCAACTAATGTCATCGTTTTGTTTTGATCGTCCTACAAAACAGAGTCAGCACACCCTGTAATATGCAAACGAAATCTCACTCTTATTCTTAATCTGCAAGAAAAGATTGTTAGTTGTAAATTAAATTATTTTAAGTTTATTGTTGATTTAAACTTAAAATCTAATCATAAAGTTCGATTTTAATATTTTAGATTCTATGTCATTTAGATTTTAAAAAGAAGAATTAAGTCTAATATATATTAGACTTAGATAAGTTAGACTTTATATTTTTGGATTAATTGTCAAAAGAAATTGTAAGTGTAATATGGCTTATAATTAGATTCAATGTTGTTTGAATTTAAATAGTTTAATCTCAATCTTAAATTTAAGTAAAATTGATTTTTGAGTTTAATTTTTAAATGTTGGGTTAGGTTCAAATTGGATTTAACCTAATATTTAAGTTATTTTGTGTTTGACTTAAGTTAAATTTGAGCTCAATTTTGGTCTAACTCAATATTTAGTTAAGTTCACTTTAGGTCAAACTTAACATTGAGTTAGATTTGTTTTAGGTCGAACTTAATATTGAGTTTGATTTGGGTTGAACTTAATATTAAGTTAGGTTTGATTTGTGTTAAATTTGATATTGAGTTAAGTTTGATTTAGTTAAACTTAAAATTTACGTTGAATTAAGTTTGATTTGAGTTGAACTTAATGCTGAGTTAAGCTTAATTTAGAGCAAACTTAATGTTGAATAAAGTTAAATTTTGGATCGAATTTAATGTTGAGTTAAGTTGATTTAGATCAGACTTAAAATTTTTGTCGAAATAAGTTCAATTTAAATTGAACTTTAGTTCGATTTGGATCAATCTTAATATTGAGTTAAGTTTGACTTAAATTAAACATAATGTTTTTGTCAAAATAAGTTCAATTTAGATTGAACTTAATGTTGAATTAAGTTTGATTTGGGTCGAACTTAATGTTGAGTTATGTTTGATTTAGCTCAAACTTAATATTTTTGTCGAAATAAGTTCAATTTAGATTGAACTTAAGTTCGATTTGGATCAAACTTAATATTGAGTGAAGTTTGATTTAAATCGAACTTAATGTTATCGTCAAAATAAGTTCAATTTAGATTGAACTTAGTGTTGAATTAAGTTCGATTTGGGTCGAACTTATAATTGAATTAAGTTTGATTTAGGTCAAACTTGATATTTTGTCAAGTTAGATTCAAGTTAGGTTGAACCTGAACTTATGGTTGATTCAAGTTTAATATGGATTACTCAAGTTTGATTTAGGTTTGATTCAATTTAGGTTCATGTTAGATTTAACCTAGACTTAAGGTTGATTTTAAGTTCAATATAGGTTGAACTCAAGATTTAAGGTTGACTTATATTCAATATGGGTTCAAATTTGATTTAAGTTTGAGTTAAATTAGGATCAAGTTAGGTTGAACCTACACTTAAGGTTGAATTAAGTTCAATATGGGTTGAACTCAAGTTTAATTTAAGTTTGAATTAAGTTAGGATCAAGTTAGGTTGAACCTCGACTTAAGGTTGACTTAAGTTCAATATGGGTTGAACTCAAGTTTTATTAAGGTTTGATTTAAGTTAGGTTCAAAAGTGGTTGAACCTAGACTTAAGCTTAACTTAAGTTCAATAACTCAAGTTTGATTTAAGTGTGATTTAAATGAGGTTCAAGTTAGGTTGAACCTAGACTTAAGGTTGACTTAAGTTCAATATGGGTTGAGCTCAAGTTTGGTTTAAATTTGAATTAAGTTAGGTTAAAGTTAGGTTGAACCTAGACTTAAGGTTGACTTAAGTTTATTATGGCTTGAACTCAAGTTTGATTTAAGTTTGTTTTTTTTTAAATTGATTGTTCTTAATTAGGATTGGTTTATAGTTAATTAAACCTAATTTGGATAAGGTTTAATTGATTAACTTGACTTAATTAGGGTTAAGTCTAACTGTTTTAGGGTTAATTAAACCTAATTTGGATAAGGTTTAATTGATTAATTAGACTTAATATGGGTTAAGTTTAATTGATTTGGGATTAATTAACCTAATTTGGGTAAGGTTTAATTTGATTAACTAGACTTAATTTGGTTAAATCCAGTTAGTTAAGGGTTAATTAAACCTAATTTAGGTAATGTTTAATTGATTAATTAGACTTAATTAGGGTTACATCTAATTGGTTTAAGATTAATTAAACCTAATTTTAGTAGGATTTAATTGATTAATTAGACTTAATTAGGGTTAAGTCTAATAGTTTAGGGTTAATTAAACCTAATTTAAATAAGGTTTAATTGATTAATTAGACTTAATATGGGTTAAGTCTAACTGTTTAGGGTTAATTAGACCTAATTTGGGTAAGATTTAATTGATTAATTAAATTTAATATATCTTTAAACTTAATTAGGATTTTGATTTTAGATTAATTAAGTTTAATGGGTTCTTAAACTTGATTAGGATTTGATTTTAGATTAAATAAGTTTAATGGGTCCTTAAACATAATTAAGATCTAATTTTATCCTAAGCCTAATGCAATGAAGGCTAAAGGAGAATTAACCAAGTTTAGGATTAATAGGGTTAATTGGGGTTAATATTAGATTAACCTTAATTAAATTTTGATTTTGGGTCCATTGAGTATTTGAACTCGAATTTGACCAAACTCATAGTGGCATGAGTTAAGTAAAATGAATTTTATATTTTAAAAGTATTTTAGGGTTTTATAATTTTTTTAACCCTAATAAAAAAGATGTCATTTTAAAATTTTAAAAGGCTAGAATGTGTCATTTGAGTGTTTAAATTTATTCCCCTAAATTTCTAACCAATTGCTAATTTAAATTTCCTATTTTGTTATTTCTAGAATTATTGTTTAAAATAATTGCTAAATCTTATGAAAATTATGAAAAGTTGCCCTAAAGAATTTTTCTATCCTTAGAAAAATTAGAGATTGTTCCTAAGACCATAGATATTATTCCCTCAAATTTTCATATTTTTCTAACTTATAAATAATTTTTAATAATTAAAATACTCCAGAGAGTATTTATTTAATTAAAAATAAAATAGAAATAAAAAATTAAAAATTTTAATTCCACATTGTTCCTCTCATTGTCCTGAGTTCAGAGATATTTTTATTTTAATTTTGTGATTTTTATTTAAAAAGATATAAATTTTCAATTTTTTTAAGGTTCCACTGGACTTAATTAAATTTAAATGATCCCTAAATGCTTTGGAGGAGACGTGTGTCCTCGTACGCGTGAAAATGCGTCTAATCCCCTATGGAGGTCCGAACACCAGATCGGTGGAGATTTAATCATGGTCGTTGAATATAGAAACACGGGATCAGACGACGGAGGGTCATCTTCCTCATTTCTCCAGTTCCCGCAGACCATCCATGATCTAGGGACAATATCTCGCTCGATTCTTAATGAAATTGAGTGAGGTTGTTTTCACACGATCGTCTTGAGCAGACGAACATATCCATATGGATATGTGGGGATTTTAAAATGATTTTATTCATAAAGTGTGAAACCCGAATGCCATTAAAGGGGAAAATTCATACCTTGGCCTTAGTTGATTTAAGCTCGGTATGAAAGGTTCTTGAGCTTCGTCTTGACCTTAGAAAACTTCTCTACAAGTAAATTTGAGTTCAAATTGGGTCCCTATATGATTTTGCTCAAGAAGTACTCAGTCTGAATAGTCTTAATCAATCAGTGGATTAAGGGCTATGGGGATGGCTCGATTTGATTGTAATCATCTTTGTTTGGTTCCTAGAGGAGTTTAGGATAGTCAATTTGGAGTTCTATATGATTTGGTTTTGAAAATCATTTTTGTCCTGGTTTGGGTTAATTTGAAGCTCTCGGGTTGACCTAAATTAGGGAGATTGAGTAGATTTAAGGGCTTAGGTCTATTGGGGATCAATTGCTTAGGTCCTAATGAAGGTTTTTTGTGTTGAAGGTCAAGGAATTTGGGGAGTGGTTAGGTATCTCTTAGTTTAGTCTCCTTCTTCCCATGGGCTCGAGTTTGGTTCTTTTTATAGCCATGGATGGCTTAGGCTAAGCTCAGGTTTCACTATGGGAGGTCCTATCTAATTAATAATGGTTATGGATAAGTTTCATGGCTGAGAATTGTCACCTTTGAGTATCCCCAAGCATATCTATGTCTAATTCACCCATGGTGGATTTCTTACTCAAAGCTTTGGCTCCTCCTCATTGGATACTCTATGAGGTGTTTTTGGCTTCTTATATTTTAACTGAATTTACCTTCCTTAGGTAGAATTATCCAGCTCATCCAATGGATGGATGGTAAGGTGACACTTAAGCTTTAGTTTCATCATTACCATGGCTTTATCATGATAGTCTTTAACTATGGTAATGAGGTGAATTCAAGTCTTGTTTCTCCTCCATGGATTACCTAGGAGGTGGCTAAGATAGCCTTTGTTTTGGCCGTCCACATCATCTCAAAGGAAGGGGTGATTCATGCTTTAAAATGGGGGAGAATTTTACACATAATCCCTCACTTGTCTCATTCCTTTAAGTGGTCATGATGAGCTCCTTCTTTGATAAAATTGATTTGTTATATGTCTATTGGATGAGGAAGAGGTGTGTGGTGACTCAAAGTGAGTAACATATCTTTCACTTAACATGTCATCTAAGGTTTAGTAGGAGCATGACACATAAATTCCACCTTTTTCAATTTTCCAAAACTTGATATTTATGAGATCACCCTATGATGTAAGGGTGATATAAGCTAGGATTCTTTTCATTGGAAGGTATGTGAGAAGAGGGATGACTCACCCATGTCATCCTTTAGACCTTTCATGAAGGAATGATACCTCCTTCATCCTCCATGATGGTGTCATCATGGTGTGTTTAACCATGGTTAAAGTGGAGAGTCATGGGTTATTTAATGTGTTCACCCACATGTGATGGTTTTGATGGGTTTTAGGTAACCCATTAGTGACTCCCCATAATTTAGATTTAAGTTTAAAAATCAATAAAGGGGTTTATGACATCATGAGTGATGCCATAAATTAAAAATTAATTTAGGATTATTTTTATAAAATTTCATTCCTAATTAATTATGTAATTAATTAGAAATATATAAAATTATATTATTAACCCATAGTTAATTAAAATGATTTTTTTGAATTAATCATAAATTTAATTTTATTTATTTGATTCAAAATTGAATATTTTGACCAAATTTAACTTTGGTTGACCATAGTTGACTTAGGTTGACCCATATTGTCCTAGATTATCCCAAGTGGACTCATTTTGGTACAAGGGTGACTAATGTAACCTATTCAACCTTGTCATGGTTGATTTGGTCATAAAGTTTATGGGCTTTGTCATTGAAAGTTCAATTTGGTTAAATTGACTTATTTTGAATTTTAGGTCAATCCAAATGTCAATGTGGTGATACTTAGATTAAATTTTGGTTAGTTTGATCAATGTCAAGTTGATTATGTCAATGTCTGCCTTTGAAATAAATTTTGTGGTCAAAGGGATTGGATTAGCCATTTTGGTCAATTTTTGACCTATTGAGGTGAAGGGTTGATCTTAATGGCTATGGTTTAATCATTTTGACCAAAATTGTCTTTTTGGTCAAAGGTGACTAATGAGGTGTATATGGTGATCTTTAGGCGTTGGGTTGATAATTTTGGTCATATTTGACTTTTTTTGTCAAAAGTTGACCTATTAGGTTAATAGGGTTGGTCAGTGGACCAGGAATTGACCAGTTTGACCAAAGTTGATCATTTGGGTCAAAAGTTGATCTATTGGGTCAATAGGGTTGGTCACTGGGTCGAGAATTGACCAGTTTGACCAAAGTTGACCATTTGGGTCAAACGTTGACCTATTTGGTCAATAGGGTTGGTCAGTGGGTCAAGAATTGACCAGTTTAACCAAAGTTGACCATTTGAGTCAAAAGTTGACCTGTTGGGTCAGTGGTTGATCAGATCAGAATTTTTCATTACTAATTTGATCATTTTAAGATGTCATAAAAATTTATGTTAAAAAAAGTTTTATAGGGTCTTACCCTACATATTAGGGTTTAGTAACCGTCATTAAGAGTTAGGGAGTCAATTTTGGTAGACTTCCCACTTTAATATAGTTTATAAATAGTTCTCACAAAAGTGAGGTCAACAAAGTTATCCTTGTAGTAATAAGATCAACACACTATATGATAACATTCAGAAGGCTGGATAGTTTGATTTGGGTTTCCAAGGGCCACTGTTTACTTGGAAAAGAGGGAACATTTAGGAGAGGCTGGATAGAGTGTTAGTGAACAATCTGTGGTATCAGCAATTTCTACACACATTCGTAACTCATTTAAGCCTTGCTGGGTCTTACCATAGGCCACAATTGATCACTATTACTACTGCAACAACTCCCAGCAGGTCACCTCCTTTTAGGTAAATGAATTTTTGGACTGAACACACTGAGTTTCCTAAAATTGTTTTTTCTAACTGGAAATGGTGTTTTCACCTTAATCCTTTGATCAAACTTTGGTTACTTCATGTGAAAGTGGGTAAGGCTCTTTAAGGCTTGGAGTTGGAGATCTATTGGAGACATTTTTAAAGCTGTGGATGCTGTGAAAAGAAGGTTGCAGAACTAGAGATAGCTGCCCAGAGAGATGTTTCCAAGAATGGTCTTTTATATGCTAGTCAAGAAAAGCTCCTCACTATTATTGATTGGCAAAATAATTTACTCTAACAAAAGGATGCAACTTGTAAATTCAAAGACGGTGACAGAAATACTAAATTCTATCATGCTTGTATTCAGTACAAAAGTAGATGTAATGCTATACATTCAATTAATACTGCCAATGGCGAGAGATTAATTGATAACAGTGCTATTTCTGAGGATGTTGTACAGTACTTCCAAGAGATTTTAACACAGGTGCATACTGATAGACCACCAATTGATCCAAGTGTGTTTAGGGAAGATTTCGAATACACTAACACTCTCTCCCTTACTGATCCCCCTACAGAAAATGAGTTTGGACAGCTATTAATTCTATAGACAGCTCGAAAACAACAGGCCCAGATGGATTTACAGCTGATTTTTATAAAAAATCTTAGGCAATCATTAAAGATAATGTGATAATTGCAAAATAAAGTCACTTCCAAGGACTTGAGCTTCCCCTTTATTTCAGTACTTCCTCCATGGTGCTGATTCTAAAATCCACTAAAAAAATGACTGGAGCCAGTTCAGACCCATCAGCCTCACCTCTGTCATTAGTAAAACCATTAGCAAAATCATAATGGGGCGATTACAACCCCATCTTGACAAGATTATCAGCTCCAATCAAACTGCTTCTGTGAAAGGAAGGTCTGTAGCAGATAATGTTCTTTTGGCACAAGAATTGGTACTTGATTTGGATAAGCCTTGTAGGGGTGGGAATCTAATTTACAAATTAGATATAAGGAAAGCTTACGACATAATCAGTTGGGAGTTTATACTTGAGGTTCTTGCTGCTATGGGCTTCCCTTCTGATTTTTGTATTCTCATCAGTAGATGGCTACATGGTAATCTGCATTCTATCCTTAGCAACGGACGGAGCTGGGGTGGCTTCACTGCTAGCAGAGGTCTTAAGCAAGGAGACCCTTTGTCACCCTCCATTTTTATTATTGCTATGGATTACTCTCCAGGATGGTGACCATTCAATTCATGCCACACACTTATCCAAGGTTCAATCACAAGTCAAAATTTCCCATTTCTCAATTAATTTATGTTGATGACATTATGTTGTTCTCTAGAGCTAACAAGAATGCAGTAAAGAAAGTAATCGAATGCATGAATTTGTTCCAACTACATTCAGGTATTCATTTCATTCATCAGAAATTTGAGCTCCTTTTTAATACTAAAACTACTCCTCCTATTAAACAATGGATTTTACAATTTACTGGCTTCACTGCTGCCCAACTCCCAATCAAATATCTGGGAGTTCCACTTATCAAGGGAAGAACTAAACTCATTTTATTTGAGGAAGTGCTGGGGAAGGTTAATGCTCAATTATTTTGTTGTACACACTCTTTTTTTATCTAAAAGGGGTCGAATTGCTCTACTCAAAAGCATAATGACTACATTCCCATCCAATATCTTACAAATGAATTTATAAGAAAAGAACAAGGATTCATATGGAAAGAGCTTTTAATAGGTTTCTTTGGTCGGGACAAAGACGACAATTGTATTGGGCTAGTTGGCAGAAACTAGCTAAGCCTTATACTGCTGGGGGATTGGGTTTCAAGGGCCTGCATCAACTGCAAAAAGTTAATTTTTACAAAATATGGATAAAATTCAAGCAACAGTCCTTTATTTGGGGAAAGTTCATGTTGGGGAAATAATGTAAAGAGATACATGCAAATTTGGTGGAAGGTAAATTAAGGGATTCTAAGATTTGGAGAAATAAGCTTAAAACTAGAAACATGGCTGAAAGTTTGTTCCTGTGGGATTTGGGTGAGGGGAACATCCACTTCTGGCATGAATAGTGGTGCCCTTCAGATATATTACAACCCAACAGGATTGTTTTAACATTCAACTAAATGTGGCTGACTGTTGGTGTGGCGACAACTGGTCTGTCCCCATCCTAAGAACTTTACTAAAGGAACCATTTGTGGAGCAAGTTAAAAAGTTGAAATTTGATAGGACGAGACCTGATCGCATTGCTTAGCAAACAGGAACCACACAGAGCCTCACTAAAAGTATATATAACAAAATCACCAAATGGAAATATGTGGATTGGGGTACTACTTTATGGAACAGGTTCCTGACCCCTTCCATGTCTTTCTTTATTTGGAGGATTTTTCATATAATCATCCCCACTGATGACATTCTAAAACTGAAAGGTTTGAGGGGGCTTTCAAGATGTTACCTATGTGGGGCTGAGGAGGAAACAATTAATCATGTCTTTTTTTAGTGCAATTTCTACCTGGAGGTCTGGAGGGATGTCACCAAGCTCCTTCCTATTAATACCATCAATTTAGAGTGGTTTCATTTGATTGCTTGCTGGAGAAGTTGGCAATCTGCGAGGCATGGACCAATTCCTCTCATTGTTGCCTGGTTTTTGTGGATGGCTCAGAATAGTGCTAAATTTGAGGGGAAGTCTCTAACAGTGTGTAAAGTGGTGGGCTTCTGCCACTCTTTTCTATCAAAGCTCATTAAACAAAAAAATTTCCCCAACATCATTAAACACCCTTCATTGGAACAGGTGTTGAAGACTAGGATAATCAAAGTTTTTTGGAAGCTCCCAACTCGTTTCTGTGTCAAAGTTAACACTGATAGTGGTTTCTTTGATTTGGGTGCTGGCTTTTGGGGGGGGGGTTTATAGATCACAAGGGACACTGCCTTTGTTTCTTCCATGCTCCTGCTGTGGTTGCTGATGCACTGGAAGTTGAACTAATTGTTGTTTTTTATGCTATAAATAATGATGTTATGACCAATTGGAGGCATCTTTTGGTGTAAGGGGACTCCACTCTCCTGCTGTATATGAATGGGGTGGGGGACCTCCCTTGGCATCACTCCTACTGGGTCCAAAAGATTAACTCTCTCAAACCCCATATTGATGTAAATTTTTCTTTCATTTTCAGAGAAGGCAATAGACCAGCCAGTTGGCTTGCTAGAAAAGGCCTTTCTTCTATTGAAGTTTTTTCTTCTTCTTCTCCTCCATCTCCACTGATGTTTCTTTTGAAGGCTGACCTGATAAAGGCTCCTCATTTTAGAAGTGTAATCGTTTGATTATCAATAGAATCACCATTGTATATATATATATATATATATATATATATATATATATATATATATATATTCCAATGAATTTTTGCATTTACAAATGAAATGTTATCATTGAAAGCAACCATAAAAGTTAATTAAATGGACCTTCAAATTCTAATTTTTTTTAACTACAGTCGAAGAGTGGTGTTCAACACTTTCAATAAGGTTGTCCCATTAGTTTTATTTTTGATTTATGGCTAGCAACCATCAGGCTATCATACAGTTTGTGTGGAATATATAAAGCAAAAACCCCTCTCTCACTTCACTTCTTATCTCTTTTCGTGTTTACAATTGTGGGATAAATTACAATAAAGAGTTGCATGAATTTTTGGAGTGGGGAGTTTATATTTTACTGCTTATAACCAACCACCACTAATTCGTAGGATCCATGGTGGTCTTTTATGTTACTCTTTATTTAAAACATTATCATAACGTTTTTGTATGACTTTAGGGTTTAGGATTATGGCTACCATTTAAGATTGTCAATGTCTTTGTAGCATTCTTTTGAAGAGAATCATTGTTTCAACAAAGGACCGTCCGATCGACTGCTCCCGACACCTCCACCTACATCCAGGTGTTTCTGAGCAGAGAATATTTACATATGACTCAATTCTTACATATTTTCATATACACTCAATTTCTACAGACTTATATGCTCATTTGCATACATATCAATTCATTTGTTTCCAACACTCAAGTAACTCGAATCTGGGTAGAAAAACCAACAATGATGCCAAGAACATCTAATCGGTTTGAAGCATGAGGAACACCGAACAACGCCAAGATCGTCTGATTGGTAATAGAGGCCTATGTGATGTATCGAGACTCGATAACGACAAGCTACATGAGAAATACGTAAACGATCTTCCTGCGCCTAAATTATAAAGTTAACACCTGACAGTGACAAGCTTTGTGAGGGATATACAACTCCAAGACTCCCTTATGGAGCGATTACCTATAATACTCACCATCGGGGCTAGCAAATACAAGACTCCCTTCTAGGGTGAGTAACCATGAAACTCCCCTTTGAAGTGAGTAACGCGTAGACATTTCCTCCAATGGTCGATTTTTCCATCAACGGCCGACATTGTTTCTCTGTCAACAGAATTTTCCTTCGACCGACCATCAAAACTCGATAAATTCCTTCTGACATGAAAGTTGCCAAAATGATAGGCTCAGTAGATGAAGGCAAAGATACGAGAACCAAGCGCGAATAGTGACCAGCAAAAATTATCATTAGCAAGTTACGTATTCAAGGCTTGTTCGATTTTTAAATTTCCTTGTTCTTATTGTAGTTGTCACAATAAAGGACTTAGAACTTTTAGGAACTTAAGATGTATAGTCAAAAATGTTCTACATGGATCTCGAGGCAATCCAGTTGTTGGCCACCTCACTTCAGTCAGCCGACCAAGCACTCTCCCTCGACCACCTCACTTGAGTAGATTGGTCAAGCTCCTTCCCTCAACCTCCTCACTTCAGTCGGCCGAGAAACATGGACATGAAAGTCAACATCGATCTTGAGACGATCAAACGGTCAAAATAAGATTGACTAGTGCCCTTTGCTTCACTGTTCAAAGCACAACTAAGTATGTAATTTTATTGTTTTTTACCTCTCTTATCTTCTATAAACATGAGGGCTTCATAATATAAAGGGGGTTTTTTGGGGAGCTCCTTTCATTTGTAAGCTCTAATTTTATGGACTGAATGGGTCCACGAGCCCAGGAGTACCCCATTTTCCCCTTGGCTGGGGAGGTCCTCCTCTTATCTCTCTCTCACACATTTCTCTCTCTCTCTCTCGATCACTATGCCTCAGTCCAATGCTCTATTCCTTGGACACGATCTATCATTGGATTCAACACAACCATTGATTTAATAATTTTGATGTGCCTCAAGATTCATATTTTGCTTTGAGGTTGATGCATAAGGAGATTAAGAATTTTTAGGTGTTTTAATACTTTCTCAACCTAAATGTTTATTATGACTGTAGCTCTGTATAAAAAAAAAAAACATGCAGCTTTATTCTCTGAACAGTACAACATACGATTTATGCACGTCTTCCAATACAATGCAACCATAAATATGAACTTGATCTAAACACTTCCAAAATATTGTTGAGCATGATTTGACGGCAGGACAAAGGAAAAATGGTCAATTTAGAGGTAAGCTAATAGAGATAACGCATCAAATATGAGACAAACATATAAACTCATCGATTATGCACACATTAACCATGACTAATAAATTTATCCCATAAAGAAGAGTAAAACAAGACTATATTTCTAAATAACCATTTTACGTAATCCAAAATACTGTTTTTTTGCTTCGGTTTTTCTTAATCCAGTAACAAACAAAGGATTAGCATAACAAATAACGCCTTAAGAATGTACATTTACAATGAAATCCCTAAAGACCATTAAAATTGTCTCCCTGTTCGCTGAGTCAAGCTATCGAATTTTCTCTTTGCTATTTGTTGTATTGTGAAAGGGTAATATAAGCCAAATTTATATTAGTTTATTTCCATTCTGAAGTTTCGTAGAAGGTAGAAGGTGGAAAGGCTGGGATATTTGTCTTCAAAAATGATTAGTAATAGAGGAATGTATGCGATTATAGATGGAAATTTTTAATATTCTATGACTTTAGTAGTGAAAGGTTATTGCCTTCAAGCAGGAATTTTTTTCTTATAATTTTTTACATTGAAATATAAATCAATGAGCAATCTTTGATAAACTTAAGAAGCAATGATGCTTAGATAATAAATGGGTTGTATGATTAAAATTACGAGCTAGTCTATTTCTAAAAAGACAAATAGATTTACTGAAAAAGAAATCTAAAGTAATACATGAAGGCAAATATGGACTCAAAACACCAATAATATAATAATAATAGGAAATAATAATATACCTTTTAAATCTTTTATGAGCAAGGAAAGAAAATCCAAAAAACCTCACCATTGTAAGGTGTCAAAGTCATGATAAAGCCATGCAAAAAACCACATATCTTCTTTGTCTTGTACATCTTCTTAACAATAGAATATCCATTATCAAGGAAGCACAATTGTTGCTAGATTGGTTGTAAAAAGTTGGGGATGGGGTGGGAGGGGAGAGAGAGAGAGAGAGAGAGTAAAACTTCTGATGAAATGTTTAGGTTAGAAATAAGATCGTCAACAAAAGATTTCATCTTGCAAAATTTGGGAATTGATACTTCGATGTTCATCTCATAGTTTGTAAAATATTTTTAATTTTATTTAGCATTTCTTTTTGCTTCACAAAAGCCATTCTGAAGACATGACACTTGTCTAAGAGATCTACTGACCAATAATTTATACTAAGGCAAACAGAACTTGAATCACCCCTATAAGGACCATCAATCACCAATATAGGCTATTCAACACTAACATCCACACCAAAAACTAAGTTAGAGAAACCTTATTAATCAGCTCTCCACAAACATCAATGGATGTTATGCAATAATTCTAGTTGATTAAGCCTAATTTTTAAATGTTCAAAATACAGTAAAATACATTTGTGCATTTTTAGATAACATAGAGTATGCATTTTGTGTCACAACATTGTCTATCCTATTGGTATGGATCACCAGAGTTTACTTTTAACAAGTTTAGATTATTTGTATTGAATCTACTAAATTTAAGATTTTTCCTCTTTTTTTGGAAACCCGTAAGTAGCATGGTTACAAATTTTCTGGGTATTTGGATCCCTTTATAAAACAAAATAAGTAAAAACTCTCTCCTAAGACTCTACACCACCTTAGGTACAACGCTCATAAAGAAATCTCCAAAATTACAGGTAACACAAAAAAGAAAGACTCTAAAATCACGTACGAGTGTACCACATTTAAACTAGTAACTATCAATGAAGAAAATAACTTTATATACCAATTCACGTACCTCAGGTGTAATCCTCCATTCTATGATGTATTTCTCCAAGATCAAAATCCAATTATCCAACAGAAAACCTCGTAGACTAACAACAAACCAAAAAGAAAAAACAAGACATATCAATAAATCAAACTTTTAAAATAATAGCAACAATCATTGAATACTCGAGAAGCAGAAGAATCATAAACCAAAATAGCCCAACCGAAGTTTGAACCCAGCATTCCTCAAGTGTCAAACCCCAAGAACCCAAAAACACACCAACTTGCGGAGAGACCATCAATCCCATCTTTAGTAAAACAAATAAGCCCCAAAAGCCAGCCAATCAACCTCAAACAGTAGTCAAGGCTCATCAAACCAACAACCAACATATGTCAAATATCTATCTTTGTATGATAGCAACAACCCATTGCCAACCTTCTCCGCCTACCAGCAGTAAATCATGTCAATAGCAGACATAAATAACCACCTACCATCTCATCAGCCTTAAGTATATGCCCAGCTCCAACCTAAACTTTGGCCCAATAAGTTATCCATGGTTATACAATTTTAAACAAAAATCGAGCATCATGGGCACCAACATCAAGAAAACATCTAGCAGGCACCCAAGATACATAATATAGTTCCAGAACCCTGCCTAAGCAAAAGCTTTACCCAGAAGTAGCTGATCCATTAGGTAAAAATAAATCCCCTATAAATTTAACATAAAGCTTTATATGATACAGATGCATTATTAGTCTAACGATGTATCTTTTTAGGGAGCATGACACATCACCTGAGGCTTTTCACCGCTTAACAAACATAGAAGAGCCGGTGGGGGGGGGGGGGGAATTCCCATAATAACACCATATAATTGGGCCCCATTTTCCACCAACTAGTTGGCGGATACAATTCCTTCTCTAGGTGTAATATCCACATTACCTCCATAATTCTAACAACTGCTAAAATTTACCACACCAGCCCTAACAAGTACCAAGCCAGCCTTTTCCCTATTTAAAACAAAGCGATAATTTGCATACAACCGATTTCTATATGAATATACCACCAATTAAAAGCACTTGTAGTTTTTAATGCCACTCGAGCGACCAATAATTCATATTCCACAGAAGATTCTTGATACATGCAGGAGGAGAAATAACACACATAGTTTCCATCATTCCCTCAAAAATACGACCAGCCCCAGCCATATCTGGGGACCAGCTTCTACCAATATTTACCTTAACCCACAAAATTCCAAGTTTCCAACAGATTACTTTTTGTACAACCTGTTGAAAAGCATTTTTACCATCACATTGCACATCAAAGTTAGTGATAAATGTCGTGTTAAAAGTACCCCTACTATATAATACTACTTTATAGTAATAGGATAAAATAATTGCCACAACCAATGTTTTTGGGCACCCTTATCGAATATTTAGCATTATTCCACATCATTCATATGAACCAAACAATAACATATGATAACAATTGAAATTGTTGTTTCCTCCAAACATGACTTTCGGCCAAGTCTTGCCACCGATTTCTTGGTATGCTAATGTCGCATAAATTACCAATCCTAATCCACACCCATAAGAAGAAGAGATAGCTAAGCAATAAGTGTTTACTCGAGTCCTCGATCTTCTTGCATAACACAAATTGACATAGAAATCATAAACCTCTCAGGTTCATAATGTCATCAAAAGGTAATTGATTAGAATGAAGTCTCCAGAAAAAGAAGATGATAGATAGAGATATATTTTTATTCCAAATTCTCTTCCCCCACTCCATAAATCGCCATGAGTGTAGCTTCAAATATATTTCTTTAGCTAATGAGAATTTTGTTGCAAGTTTGGTTGTCATTTTATCTTTCCTTGTCACATCTATTGGTATATATGAAATATTTTAAGCTAAACCATCCTCAACCATATCCCTTATGAGTGCAACACTTCAACTATTGTTAACATAGAAATCTACTACTTTGTATTCTCGACAAGGTTCTTTATACACTCTAGAAAATATTCCCTGCACCAATCATCATTCTAGAAGGATATATCACCATTGCATAGGTCCTAATACATGTAATTCCCATCCCATTCTCTAGCCTTAAGCAGAGTCTTCCAAACTTTAGATTCACCCAACATAAAGATAGCATGAGTAGAGTTAGTCCATCTGCAATACATTAAATGCATGAAATTAAACCAAATAGAGACAACAAATTGAAATTTGAAACCATAGTTTAATCGCATTAACGCTGACATTATGTTGATGTACTTTAAAATCCATTCCACCAGCCCAAATTAGTTTACACACTTTCTTCCAACTTGTCTAATGCTTGGTTTTAGACTCTAATCCACCCCAGTGATTATTACAATATAGTGAGTCCCTAATAATGGCACCAAAAACATGATCTACTTCCTCGCAACTTGATTTAATTATTAAAATCAGGTGTGCTTGCACGCAATAATTTCTCATGCAAGTATATATATTTTTTCAGTAATATAAGACTCTAATGAGTATGGATTATTAATCTCACAGACATTGAGGTAATAATCTCCTGGATAAGGTTGGGGGGTCCATCAAATATTATAAAACATTAAATCTTGAGATAAGATTGACATTATTAGAGAGCATGTAGTGTTTTAATTAATTTCAAGATAGTAAAATCATGGCTAGACAAAGGCTTCTTGATAGAAGGACAATTTCTTCTAACTAGGGTAAATCAATGACTTAAATAACATGATTCATTCTCCTTTCTTTCTTAATTAATATGAGCTAATAAGGAACCAAGGCATTCATCTAAAATAATTGCATAAAGAATTATTTTCCAACGTGGAAAGGAGGCAGCTAATAACGGGGATCTCATTAGGAATTACTTCATTTTTTAAGGACTTTTAAGATTCTTCATTTGAATGAAACTTGGTGTTTTTTTTTGTTAAAGTAGAAAATGGATGACACTTATCGGACAAATTAGAAATAAAGCATCTCTGGTATATCAACTGGTGCAACATTTTTAATTTGCTAAAATTTATGAACTCAGATTTAGATATGTATAATGATTTAGTTTTATAATGAGTTACACAATTAAACGCAAGTATACGTATCGCTTATATTTTATGGCGTAGCACAGAAATCACTTATCGAATCACAGCACAATTGCAAGTAAGTTTAAATCTTAAATAAAGACAACAGTTGTAGTTACTATTTGTACCAAAATAAAGTGCAACAAACACAATACTAAATTTATAACAAAGTTCAGTTGCAAGAAAGAGTCTTACTCTTTTCCATTAATAATGTGATGATTATTGTGACATAGAACAGTGATGCTAATGTATTGTGCTAAATAGGAGCATTCATATTCTTTACCCATATTTCAGTGTATAAAGAACATTGGCTAATCCTAAATTTAATCCCAAAATCTGTGGTTTGGCTGAGAAGATACTGGCTCTCACACTAAAGCTCCCACTTCCCTTCACCAGAAGGCTAACTCAAGCATCAATTTCTAAACTTTAGGACCAAATTAAGGATTTCATCCTGTCACACTACAATCTCCAATTCTACGCCCATCAAAGTATATTTTCTTATTTATTTGCACTCAATCCCCATGAACTATCTCTCATTCATGGACATTGAATGTGACCTTCACTTTTGTTGTGGAACTCATAATCCTTACAGAAGATATGTTTCCCAACAAGTTTTAACAATTCAATAGGCCAGAGATCAAAATATAAATGAAGTTCGAAGTGAAAATGTCATCATAAATTCTTCATAATAAATCGGCACATCATTTTCATATCACAACATCAACACATCACATGAAAAGGAGAAAGAAAAAGAAATCTACTCAATATTCATGAGGAAAAGATGACAAAACATGGATTTTATATATAAAAATAATGTCATATAAACAGAGTAAAGTAAAAACAACTTTTCTCAAGCTCTTCCCCAAGAGAATCTCAAGGAATTCCTTTGACTCCTCTTCTTTCTTCACAACAACACACACTTCTCCCTTTAGAATAGTAAGGTGGAAGAAATCTCTCACTTTCCCTCTCCTCTCACACTCCTTAGAAGAGAAAACACAAAACCTAATTTCCTACACTAAGTGGAATGAAACACTCTCTAAACTCTAAACTCTTCTCTTCTCTTCTTTACCCTTCTATACTTGGCTCAAAAAGTGTTTAAATTTGGCCAAAACTGAATTCCCAAGATTTTCCTAAAGTAACCCTTCAAAATCCAACAAAATACATTGAATCTTGTATAAAATCAGGATAGGGCGCAGTTCGACATTGGATAGGGTACCGTTCAATGCATTATTCTGCCAAAATGGTCGTAACTTTCTGTAAAATAGTGTTGTCCGGTGCTGGTGATAGTGTCCTTCGGTGCTAGTTTAATAAAATGCACTTTTGTCCCTTTTTGCTCTAAATTTGCTCCTTTTCACTTTCTTTTGCTCCAAAGGCCTAGAATCATTGTACCTACATTAAATAATGAAAAATACCTTTCATTAAAGTGCAATAACATCAAAAATAGGTATGAAATGAATAGTAAAAATCTATCAAATTTTTAGTGGATCATCAGCTTACCGTAGAAGGATGTAAGTTGAGTTAAACATTTAGGAGGTGGCATTTCTAACATATATTTAATCTTATCGAGATATATGTCAATCCACATTGTCAAACTAAGAACCCAAATAATATTTTGGAGGTAATGCCAAAGGGGAATTTCAAAGGATTCATCTTCAGGCTATATAGATGTAGGTGTTCAAAAATAATTCTCAAGTTACATAAATGTCCTTCTCTTTCTTTACTATTTACTACAAGGTCATTAACATAACATACCATTTTATTTTTGATTAATTCATTAAAAATTTTAGTGATGGCATGCAGATACATTACTTCGACATTCTTCAGGGTGAAAGCATAAACTTGCAATAATATACCTTGATTGGTGTTCTAAATGTAATGTATATCTCATCATCATGAGCCATCTTGATTTGATTATGTTTGATTCATCCATGAGAGAAAAGATCGCATGTGTAGGGCCGTTATCAATCATCAATTGTAGTTTCAGTAAGAATCTTATCTTCTTGACATGCCCTGTTGAGATGCCTGAAATCAATGCAAAGGTGTATATAGTCATGTTTTTCTTGAGTGGTACAACACTAGCTAAAAAAGAAGGCATCCTTCTTTCCAAATAAAACCACCTTCAATTTGGTCATTCGCCTTGATGATCCCTTGCTATTTTATCTCAAGTCTCATTCATCACGGTGCTTGTTTAAGAGGTGTGACATCAGTTTGTATCTCTAATCTATGAATTACCATCTTGGGAGCTTTACATGGGTTCTCTTCATAACTCTGAGAAAACTATTCTTTAAACTACATGAGATGATGATATCATCAACATCTTGCTCATTCAAAAGTAAACTTATGAAAGTCAGCTTTAGGTTGCCTTAAGTTCCTAGATTTACTTCTTTTAAGTTATCGATGGTCATCTTGATTTTTCTTCTAGTTTTGGGGTGCATACCCAATTAATAGTTCTTCTAGAACATTCAATCTTTCTAAACAAACGTAATTATCATTGACATGTGTATCATCTAATAAATCTCATCAAGATCTGAGGAGTTGGTAATGACCATGGAATATTCTTTGTCATTTATTGGTCATACAATAACAACTCCTCGTCCGACATTTGATTGAGCTTCTTTGAGTTTGGTATTCTAAAGATTGCGAAAGTGGTGTGACTACTTCTTAGATTAAGTACATGGTACTTAGGGTGAATACCAATCAAAAGAATGTTCTATTAATTCACTTGAATCATCACTCAAGTTCCACAACCTTTTTATTAATTGAAGATCAAGACCCTCTATAAAAAATCTGGTTTGATAACCTCTCAACTGAGGTTATACTTTAACATTCAACCTAGCCCATGAATTAGAAGATAGTGGTGTTGAGCTAAAGTATTAACATATTTTTTGATGTTATTGTATATATTAGTAGGGAAAACTATAATTGGGCTTTCTACTTATGTTGGATCAATAACCCAACCTATGGTACATGAGCATCCTCCAAATTGAACTCCATATCAATGTGCACTATTGGTTTTCTTTCCTTTAGGTTTGGTTAAAAAACTTTTGAATTTCATGTTTGGTATTTATCTAGGGATGATCTGTGACATATAATACTCATGTGTTTAGAGAGGTGTTGGAATGTTAAAATATTGTTTGTGGTTTGTTGTCATTCTCTGATGATATTTTCTCTTCTTTTTCTTTTCTTTTTAAAGACACTACTTCTCTAATATTTTCTTTCATGTCATCTTTATTTTTTTTTCTTTTCCATTTGAATTCTCTTTTATTTTTTATTTTTTTGTATTTTATTTTTCTTCTTTCATTTCTAATATTCTAGCTCCATGCGTTTCTCTGGAAAAGACCACTTGTTTCTTTGGAATATAGTATATTGCGTCTTCATAAATTCTAACTTTTTGGATAGAAAATAGACATAATTTATCCTTAATACAATACTCAATACCATCTCACTAGAACATCATTCATTGGTGAAGGGTGGAAGGTGTCATTTAGTGTTCTTAAAGCCGAAGCCTTCTTAATATTGCATTGAAAGAAGCCTTTGAATTGTTTATTTGAAATTTTTCCTTAGTTTGAAAGTCATTAATTTCCTAAAATAGGGTTATCAGGTCCAGATATCTTTCTCTTTTGTAAATAAATCCATGAACAACCATCCTTTCAGATTAAATCTTATGTCTATTAAGTTCAAGGTAAGTAACATGTAACAATTTTACGTGATTTCAAATGTCTTTTATCTTACATTTGATATACTATTTTACCTTGTTTATCATGATTTTATGCTCATGAAATTATAGGTGTCAAACACACAAAACAGAGTCAAAATGTATAAAAAGGTGTTATTTGTCTCACCACACTTTGGGCATGACCATGATAGATATGGGCGCGACCATGCCAATTTCTAGCATGAACAAGCCAGCGTCAAGCGTAACCATACCATCGGATGACTATAATCAGATTTTGAGTAAATTCTTGCATAATTTGGAGCAATTGATGGACTTTTGGAGTGATATAATGCCTCTTTTGTAGTTATTGATTGGTTTGGAGAGATAACATGCTTATTTTGGATTCATGAAAAAATCCTAATATAAATACATGTTTATGTGATGATGGAAGGTCTTCTTGGTCTCTTGACCTCTTGGAGGCATGTGAAAAAGGAGATCTACACCAAAGAAGGCTTGGAGGCCGCTAGAGAAGGATTTGTTGAGAGAATTTGAGTGCTTTTTTTGGTCTTCTTGGTCACTTAAGAGTTCCCTTTTTCTTTTTGTGGAAACCTAAAAGGGGATTCTTCTTTTGCTTTACGTATTGTGGGAGATTTCTATAAGTGGGAGAGTTGTTATCACATATGATAGAACAAGTTATCAAAAGACTTCATGTATTTTTTGCTTGCATTGTATTCTTACATAGTTGCTCACAATGGTTTTCTTTGTGATGAGTGGCTAAATTCTTCTTGAATTTAGGAAATAGGGGGTAGTTTCTTTACTGTGGTTTTTTTGTAATGTTTTTTGTTATCATTTTCTTCGAGCTTTCATGGCCATGTTGTTTGTTAACGTCTGAGCTTAATTTAATCCTAGTATGTCCAACTAAGATATTACAATGTTTTAAGAAACTACGACTTCTAATAGTTGTGCAGTGGAAATGAAGTGATAACAAAGAATTCTGAGATGATAGACATATTCTAATGGAGTTGTCTAATCATTCCAAGGGATCAAAAAAGTCACACAAAATGTCATAGTAATTTAAGGAGCCTCAACATTATGGATTCTAAGTATTTTTTTCTACCTAAACAGAGGTAAAAAAAAGTACTATGGCTCTGATTAATAATAATTATGCTGGATAACATGTAGGAAAATCATAATCATCACAATCCCCAAATCACAGAGGAGCAAACCACATAAATATTAAAGAATTCACAAAATATTTGCACTATTTCTGTTTTTTTTTCCTTTTTTTTACTTTTTTTTGTCTTCACCTCCTCTGCTTTACAAGAAACATAGGATTTTAAACTCAGTTTGTTATCTTGCCTGGCTAAGTTAGCCAAAATAAGTAAACTAGAGTTTTTTCTATGGAAAAAATTTACACATTCCTTGTAAAACTGATACGTGATTCTCTCTAACTGTATTATTACTTGACACGTGCACTTCCATTGTATGGCTGACTTGCTCTTTGGTATGTTTTTGTGCATCAAGTTTTTAGTTCCGTTGCTGGAGAAAGGAGATAAAAATTGTTTATGACATTAGGAAAACTTTAGTTGAAAAACTTAGGAACTAATTATAACTTGCTCTTTGGCTACTCTCTCAGAAAATCCAAAATCTTGCAGCTGTAGTGAAATTTAGTTTAATTAGGAAGTTTCAATTTGTTCATCCTAAGATGGACTCTGTCAGGAAATTCTTTGAAGACTTAAACCTTATTTGGGCTTGGATGTTAAATCTCTCAAATGGGAGACATTTGCTAATCAAGCTTTCTGTGGAGGAAGACTATGTCAGACTCATTGCTAAGCAATCTGTGCAGATTGCTGGAACCACTATGAAGCTTATAAAATGGACTCCGGACTTTGACCCAAGCAAGGAACCTCCCATTGTTCCTATTTCGTTCAAGCTGCCTGACCTCGCCATCAAATTCTATAATCAAAACATTTTATTTAACTTTACTCAAGCTCTATTTGAAGATTGATGCTTCAACCTATAATATGGCAAGATCAGCAGGGCTAGAGTCTTTGTAGAAAGGGACATTACCCATATTGATGTGGCAGAAATCTGGATTCACCTTCAAGAAGAGGGGTTCTGGTAGAAATTTGTAGTTGAACAACAACCTTACTACTGCCTCCACTGTAGAATGTTTGGTCATACTATGGAAAGATGTTACAGGCTCCACCCTCCTCCTAGGAGAGCTCCCTCTGATTTACTGAAGGAGGCTGCTGTTCCTACTCCATCTATTGAACTTCTAGTGGCTATAGAAACACCTTTGATTATGGTGAATGAATCCCCTGGGGAGCAGCCTTTGGCTACCCCTAGTATTCCTGTTGTAACTCCTCTTGTCTCTGTGGAAGAAATTAGAAAGATTACTTCACCCCCTACTCCTGATGATAGTGGTATGGTGGCTCCTTTATCTGTATTGTTGGTAGAAGTGGAGCACCCCTTGGATGAAGACTGGCACATTCAAACAACTAGGAAAAATAAGAAGCACATTGACAGTTGTATAGTAGCTCCCTCATCTGATTTGGTAGCTGAAATGGTTCAAACTATGGATGAAGACTGGCACATTCAAAAAGCCAGAAAAAAAAGAAGCACATTTCTGAAGTTCAGAAACTTCTAATTGTCCTTCCCTCTAGGGGGTTAGGAGGCCCCTCACAAGGAAACCCTTCCAAGCCTGCTAGAGGAAGAACTAGATTCAGATCCCAACCTTCACTCCCCACCCCTCCACTTCATGATTAACTTCTTATGTTGGAACATTTGTGGCATTGCGCACCCCCTATCCATTAAAAAATTTTTACATCTTAATAAAAAACATACTCTTTGGTGCATTGCCAATTTGAAACCTATGGTTCATAAGCATACATAAAGTCTCATTAGCAAATTTACTAGTTTCACTCTCTTTTCTAACTGCAACAACAAAATTTGGACTCTTTGTAAACAGGAGATCTCCTGGACTTTGCTAATTGATCATATGCAATTTCTTCCACTTTTCTTTCTTGATGAATGGTTATGCAAGCTTTGCTTCTTTAGTTTATGCTTGGTGCAGCAAATCTGACAAGAGGGAGCTTTGGTCTTGCTTTCATAATATCAATGCAGATATGTCCTTCTACTGGCTAGTGGGAGGAGACTTCAATCATATTGCTTCTTCAGTTAAGAAATCAGGTGGTAGAGCCCCTAACCCCTCCAAAATGAACACCTTTAGTGATAGCATCCAACTTGCTGGCCTTTTTTATTTGGGTTTTATTAGGCCTGAATTCACTTGCAAGAGGGGTCAAATCTTGGAAAGGCTTGATAGGGTATTGGTGAATGACCACTAGTTCTCACAATTCTTACACACTTCTGTGACACATTTAAGTCTTACTGGCTCAGATCATAGACCACTCTTGATATTCATTGCTGCTCCTTCCTCACCAGGTAGATTCACTCCTTTCAGATATCTTAATCTGTAGTCTAAGCATCAGTCCTTCCTTAACATTATCTCTTCCTCTTAGGGTGGTTTCTCTCACCCTGGCCCCTTGGACAATCTCTCCCTCCTGCACTTAAAGGTTGCCAAAGCTCTCAAATCTTGGGGATGGGCTACTTTTGGAGATGTTATTCTTGATGTAACCAATGTCGAGGCTGAGGTAGGGGCTTTGGAGCTAGCTGTTCATAATGGTCTAGCTGAGGAGAGCGATCATTTTGCTGCTCAAAATAATCTCCTCAATACTATTGAAAGGCATGAACTTTTCTTAAAATAGAAGGTTGCTATCAATATCTTTACTGATGGGAACAAGAATATCAAGTTTTATAATGACTACATCATGTTTAGAAAAAAATGAAATACTATTAATTCATTAAAAATTTTGAGGGGGCTTGGCTCCATGACAACCAAGCTATTGCACATGATGCAGTGCGTCATTTCCATCACTTGCTAACCCAGCCCATATTGCCAATTTACCCATTGACAGTACTATATTCACTGAAGACTTCCTCTACATTAAAAACCTTGTGCTGATAGACCCCCTTATTGAATATGAAATCTGGTATGCTCTAAATTCTATTTACAGTGCCAAAACAGCTGGATCTGATGGCTTCACAGTTGACTTTTATAAAAAGTCTTGGGAAATCATTAAAGGTCAGGTTACTGCTGCAATTCAAAATTTTTTTTCAAGGTTCTAATATTCTCAATTACTTCTGTGTTTCTAATATTGTACTGGTGCCCAAGTCTTTTGAGGCTAGAGATTGGAGTCAGTACAAATCTATAAACCTCACTTTTCTTATTAGCAAAATAATTGGTAAGGTCCTGGTATGGAGACTCCAATCTCACCTTGATAAACTTATTTTCCTTAACTAGACTACCTTTGTGAAAGGTAGGTCAATCATTGATAATATTTTTCTTGCATAAGAACTCCTTCTTGATTTGGACCAGCCATGTATGATTGGTAACATCATTCACGAATTGCATATCAAAAAGCCTTACGTTACCATACCTTGGGACTTCATCATGGAGGTTATGTTTGCAAGAGGATCCCCCACTAATTTCTGTAATCTTATTTACAGGTGGCTGAGTAACAACCTCCACTCTATACTAATAAATGGGCAATCTTAGGGATCCTTCTCAGGTACTAGGGGCCTTAAGCACGTGATTCTCTATCCCCCACTATTTTTATTCTTTTATTGGACTACCTCTCCAGAATGCTTAACAACATCCTTGTATCACAGAACTTCTCTAGGTACCATCATAACTCCAAAGAAGCAGTCACACACCTGGCTTATGCTAATGACCTCATGGTGTTATCTAGTGCTAGCAAAAATGTAGTAATAAAAGTCCAAAAATGCCCCCACCTGTTTCAACTAAACTCAGGTATACATTTCATTCCTGATAAGTTTGCCATTTTGTTTAATAGAAAAATCTCTTCTAGCTGTAAGCATTGGATTCTTAATTATACTGGCTTCACTGAATCCGAAATTACCTTCAAGTACCTTGGATTCTCCCTTATCAAAGGTAGAGCCAAACAATCCCAATTTAAGGAAATCCTGGGCAAAATCACTTCTCACCTCTATTGCTAGAGGTAGAATCACTACCCTTAAGAGCATTTTAACTATTTTCCCCTCCCACATGCTTCACCAGTATGAAAAAAGTACTTAAGTCCAGTTTGAAAGGGCTTTTAATAGAATTTTATAGTTTGTTCAGCTACAACAACTCCATTGGGCATCTTGGCAAAAAGTAGCTAAACTAACTCTGGCTGGTGGTTCGGGCTTTAAGGGTCTCCAACTACTCCTACAAGTCAACCTATGTAAGCTATGGATTAGGTTCAGAGAACAATCCTCCCTATTGGCTAATTATATGAAGGGGAAATAATGTAAGAATACTCAACCTAATCTAATTTTCAGGAAAACTGGGGACTGTAAGATCTAGGTAATAATGCTTAGAAATAGACAGTTGGATGAAAATTTATTCATTTAAGACCTTGGCAATGGTGAAGTAAATTTTTGGCTTGACAAATGGTGCCCCAAGTGGAAGCTGATCCTTATTTCCTCTGACCCCCATCCCCACACTAAAATTTCAGATTGCTAAACTGATAATGGCTGGTCTCTTTCTAAGCTTTAAGCCATCCTCCAACATTCTTAAGATCAACAAGTTTCTATGCTTCATTTTTATAGGCATAGACTGGATAGAGTTGTCTAGCAGATCAAAAATATCATATCATCACTAACTCCATTTATTCTAAATTGTACAGCTGGGATCAGGTGCCTTGGGGGGAATCCATCTAGATGAGGGGTCTCTCCCCCTCTATGTCCTTTTTCTGTTGGAGATCTTTCCATAAGATCTTACCCACAGATGACATCTTTAAACTCAAAGGATTGAGGGGCCCTCTAGATGTTGTTTATGTTTGAAAGAGGAATCCATTCCCTATATTTTCTTTGAATGCAGATTCTCATAGTATGTTAGGGTAGTTTTCACTCAGCATCTCCCTTTGGACTTCATTAACTTGTAGTGGTTTCACCTCCACTCCTGCTGGTCTTCTTGGAAGGAAGTGAAGGCTCCCTTTCATTATAGCCTGGTTTTTATGGATGGCCAGAAATTAGATTAAATTTGAGGGTGAGTCTCTTTCTGTTGCACAAGTGGCGAGGCTTTTCTTTTCCTTCCTGCAAAAATTAATACTGCATAAGCGGTTCCCCAACCTGTGCTCCTCCCCCATTCCAGAGAAGGTTCCTTCCCCTTTGGTCACCGTTATATTTCGGAAGCCTCCTGACTCCCCCAAAATCAAGGGAAATATTGATTGTAGCTTCTCTAATTTGGGTGCTGGGGTGGGAGGGGTCTTCTGAAACTCTACTCGGAGTTGTTTGTTATTTTTCCTTTCCCCTGTTACTGCTTTGGATGCACTGGAGCTGAGCTTATAGTAGTCTAGTGGGCATTAAAATTGTCACATTGAATCACTGATCTCAGTTACATGTTGAAGGGGATTCTTCTGTTCTGCTACAGCTTCTAATGATGTAGCAGTTTCTTCTGCTTCCCCCCTCTTATGCTTTCGCTCTCTAGGGATCTTCTTGATGCCCCTCATTTCAGACTTGTAATTTGAGTTTCATCAATGCAAGGGCCTTTATATATATATATATATATATATATATATATATATATATATATATATATATATATATATATATATATATATATACATGTACGTGTATATATATATATGTTTGTGTATATATATATGTGTGTGTATATTTATATCTAAGTGTGTATATATATATCTGTGTGTGTGTGTGTGTGTGTGTGTGTGTGTGTGTATGTGTGTGTGTGTGTGTGTGTGTGTGTGTGTATGTATATATATATATATATATATGCATAATTATATATTTATATGCTTATATTTATATATATAGGAAAAGAGCTACTCGTGGCTCCCTACGTGTTAATATAAAAAGGTGAGCACAAAATTAGGGAGGGGAGGTGAATCCCTTGAGCTAAAACAAGAAAAAAAAGCATTTAAAGACACAACCATAGGGTTGCACCTCCCACAGTTCAACTCACACAATAAAGATCAAAAAAAAAAAAAAAGATTTACAAGTAAACCAGTAGACAATTAGTTCCCAAAACTCGTTAAGAAAAAGGCTAATGTAACGAAAATTGTGGAAGAGATGTTGACTCGATACTCTTCATAGTTTGTTGTTCTCTTGTCGGCACATAAAAATTTATATATATATATTTTAAATAGGTCGTTCGGTAGAAGTCGTCGGCCGTCGGAATCGAAATCCCATCTCCCGCTTCGTAGGACTTCCAATTTATATATATATATATATATATATATATATATATATATATATATATATATATATATATATATATATATATATATATTTAACGGGAAAGGAAAATTTCATTTAATTAAAAGAGTTACATACATCTAATGTAGAGGAGATCATTGAGATCTCAAAAAAGTAAAGGCTTAAGAGGCACAAAAGGTGTGGTAGAAAAAGAAATAGTACTAGTGGATGTAGTATGTTTGGGCAACCAGTTAGCTGGTTGGTTACCTTCCCTAAATATATGAGTCCATTTTAAAGTGAAGGTGCTGGAGATATGGAGAACTTTTCTGAACAGGTATACCAACTGCCAGGGAGGGGAGGAGAGACCTTGTGAAATGTTGACCAATGACTTTGAATCAAATTCAATCCAGACAAAATGGTATTTAAGTGCTTTAGCAGTAATCAATGCCCAATAAGTAGCTTGCATCTCAGAATCCAGAGCTGAAACTGAAACAATGGGTATATTGAAGCACCACAATAATTGACCCAGAGAATTCCACACACAGCTCCAATACCAGCAGATGAAGGGGTGTAGCTACCATCAATATTGATTTTTATCCATGACAAGGAAGGAGGGGACCATTTCAGCGAAGCAGGTTTGCTTTTAGATGGGACTTCTAACAGTGAGTGCTTACTGATAAAGCTACTACAGTTAGCCACAATTTGATTGATAAAACAAAGTTTGCTATCAAACATGGCCCGATTTCTTGCCATCCATATGAACCAAAAGATAACCATAGGAACATGATACCATTTTTCATTTTTCCAGTCCTCCCAGCAAGCCTCCACAGAAACGCAATTATATTTGAGGTGAGATAAATTGAGATGTATTAGTACGACCTTCCATACTCGATTAGTAACTTCACGGCTTAAGAAAAGATGAGAGACAGATTCTTCATGAGATTGGCATAACCAGCATCTAGAGGCAGTTCTTAAACCTTTTTGCTTCAGAATGTCATCTAATGGGAGGTATTTATGAAACAGTCGCCAGCAAAAATATGACATTGATGGAGATAACAGCCTTGTCCAGATTTTCTCCCCCCAACTAGTGTCAGGCCAGTGATTGAAGGAGCTATAGATCATCTTGTTTAAGGATTGATTGGTAGATTGTTTCAAAACAATCCTATCTGGCTTAGTTGAATCAATTGGTATAAGAAGTATCTGCTGCACACTCTCCTCATCCAGCACTTCTCTAAGTAAGTTGGTATTCCATTGGTCTTCGATCCGAAATCGATATTGTTTGTTGTGTGTTAAATGTAGCGAGGAAGGTTAATGGGTTATCAATAGTCCGGTTATCATAGTAGAAATTAATTTTCCCTTGCCAACTTCCCAAAAAAAACTGGTTAGCAATGTCTCTAATTTTCAGCAAATGTTTCCAATGTTTGGAATCCCCCATTTTGGGCAAAACAGCATTTGGATCGGACTTCCAACAGTACTTGTTCTTTAAGTAAGTAGCCCACATAGTATATTGTTTTCTAAACTTAATCCACTATTTACAGTAAAACAGTTGGCTCATTTGTTGGAAGCATTTGAAGCCCAAACCTCCAGCCTTGATAGGTTTGCAAACTTTATTCCACACAGTCCAGTGGGGTTGCTTTGATTGGCCCTCCCAAAGGAATTTGTTGAAAAGTGTTTCAATCATTTTCTTGGTGCTTCTCTTCATCCTTACCATTTGCAAATTGTAGAGAGGGAAAGTTGCTAAAATACTCCTCAGCAAGGTTAACCTACCTCCATTAGACAAGAATGTATTAGTCCAACAATTTAATGTTGAAGTAATTTTCCGGACAACCTCATCATATTGGGACCGTTTTCTCCTTCCTTTCATTAATCGCATACCTAAGTACTTCGGTGGAAGATCGAGCTGCAGAGAAGCCAGTTACCTCCTTCAGCCACTGTAGATGTTTAAAGCCTTTACCAGCTAAGAATTGACACTTCTTGTGTTTAAGTTCCAGCCCAGATGCCATGGCTAAATGATTAGTTAATTGCAAGGTTTTCCTGATAGCCTGTTTGCACCCATTGGTGAAGATGATTTATCATCAGCATAGGCCAAATGACTGATGCATTGAGATGATCCATGTTTAAAGTTGAGATAAGGGTAGTGAAGATGTGCAGCATTTAGAATTTTGGAAAAATAGTCAAATGCTAAAATAAATATAGTAGGGGAAAGTGGATCCCCTTGCTTTAATCCCCTACCTGCTTGAAAAAATCCACAGCTGCTACCGTTGACAAGAATGCTATAATAAGCATTAGATAGCCATCTCTGTATTAAATGGCAGAAAGAAGAAATGAGGCCTTGAGCTTTAAGTACCATATCAATAAAGTGCCAGCTAATAGTATCATAAGCTTTTTTGAGATCCAGTTTTAAGATTAAATTCTGTCCCCTACACCTTTTATCAAGATCTAGTAACATCTCCTCTGCAAGCAAGCAATTGTCAAAAATAGATCTACCTTGTACAAATGCAGATTGGTTAGGGCTGATTAAATGATTAAGATGTGGTTGTAATCTTCCAACAATTATCTTGTTGATTAGTTTAGAGAGTGTGGAGGTTAGGCTGATAGGTCTGAAATCAGCCCAGCTGGTTTTATGATTATCCTTGGGGATCAGAACAATACTAGCAGCAGCAAAGTATTTAGGTAAATCTGTCCCTAAGAAGAAAGATTGAATAGCCTTAATGATGTCATTACCCACAATGTCCCTTGCTTTGAGGTAAAAATTTGAAGTGTAGCCATCAAGACCAGTTGTTCTATTCCCATCAATATTCTTTAAGGCATTCTGAATTTCCTTGGCATCAATAATAAAAGTCAGATTTAGCTGATTGACATAATTATAGTTTTCAGAAAAAACTTCTTCAAACAGACACTAGGAAGGGTTGGGTTGTGAAGCAACACGATTCTTGAAAGTGCTGAAGAGCACTGTTTGAAATATGTGTAGGGTCTGTAACCTAATTTCCTGTTGAATCCTTTATTCTGATAATGGCATTTATTTTCCTCCTGTGTTTGATCATAGCATGGAAATACTTGGTGTTTCTATCCCCAAAAAGATACCTTGTAGTAGCGAGCTTTTTGTTGCGAAAAATTTTCTTCCCTATCTAAAGCTTGTGGAAGTTGAGAATGAGCAATCAACAAATCCTCGCTCCCGAGTCTCTCCCAAATCCTGTTGAGCTTCCAGTAATTGGACTTTGGTTTCAGCATCCCTGACTTGTTGGAACACATTACCAAATGTGTGTTTATTCCAGTGCCTGAAATGAACTGCCAGATTCTTATGAAGTCTCCAAAGTCTGGTAAGTGGATTACTGGTATGACAATCTGGGACCTTCCATGAGCTTTTGACTTCTTCAAGAAAATTGGGATGATCACACCAAATATTTATTAATCTGAAGGGGGAGTGTCCTTTGTAAGGGCTGAAAGAGATCTGAATCAATAGTGGGGAATGATCAGAAGTTGATCTATGCAGATGAAGTACTTGAGTGATAGGAAAAATATTCAACCAGGAATCATTTGCTAGAGCTCTATCCAGCCTCTCCATAAGTTTGCCTCTCTGCCAAATGAAGGGGGATCCAATGAATCCCAAATCAAAAAGTCCAGCAGTGGTTATGTTGTGAGAGAACTGCATCATAGTTTGGAGATCTGGGGTTTTGCCTCCCTTTTTTTCAATAGGGTCTCTAATACAATTAAAGTCACCACCCACTATCCAGTTAGAGGGATTGGAAGCACTGATGCTGCAAATTTCAGCCCAAAGATGTGATCTGTCAGTGGAAGTACAACCAGCATATACAAAAGTGGCACAACCATGGAATTGATCCAGCCCAAATTGAATGTGTAACAATTGATAATTATCAATAAGAGTAGTGCATTGCAATTCTTTTCTAGTAAAAACCCAAATCTTATTATTGCAGTTTGACTGGAAGTGAAAACCAGGGAATCTTTTTGTAATTTTTGAAATATTAGTGTGAACCAATGGTTCTAAAAGAGCAAAGATCCAAAGTTTATAAGTCCTGTTCAAATGTAGCAGCCTGTTGAGGGTGCCAGGACCTGCAACACCCCTAACATTCCAGCAAAGAAGATTAATCATGATGGAGCGCCTTACCAGCCCTAGTAAGCCTAGGGGAGTGGTCGAAGAATGATCCATACCAATGATGTTATCTTGTGATAAATTTTGTAGTTCCATAAGATCTTTCCTCCTTCTCCTACTCTTTTGTTGAGACCATGCTCCTTCAGCTTCAGTATTCAATCCAGTAAGTACAAGTTGGGCTGACTCACCTGTTATAGGTTCTGAGGGGGGAAAGAAGATAGCACCTGTTGTAGGCTCTGTGGGAGTAATAAAGGTACCGACTGCAGATGAACTATCAGGTTGTGCCTCTACCAAAGTAGGATGGGGTTCTTCAGCATTAATCTGGAATGAAGAACTTATATCAGGGGGGTCTCTAATTTCAATAACTTGATCAGCATATTTCCCAGCAGCTGACAGGTCAAAACCACTTACAGCCCCAACCTTCCCAGGTTCTGGCAAATGACTAGCAGTTGTAGGTTCAACCTGAACAGGATTTAAGGAAAGAACTGGAGTGTTATGATTGTGCTCTACCTGAGTAGTGGAAGTGTTCTCCATCTTTTTTGTGCCTTTCTTCTCCACATTATATGGTCTGAGTTCAGGGTGAAGTTTGAAGCATTGCTCCATTGTATGACCAAATAGATGACAGTGTTTGCAATACAAAGGTTGGTATTCCATTACAATGGGTTGCCAGTACCCATTGTTAGCTGTACCAAGACAAACCCCATCAATGTATGGTTGAGTTATATCCCTTTCCACTAAAAATCTTGCATTGGAAATTCTTGTAACATTTGCTGATGGTATATCAAGTTTTAATGGTCTGCCCATAGAATCAGCAATGTCATAGATGATCCTATGATTATTGAATGGAAGTTTTAGGTTAGGTAAGCTGAACCAAACAGGAACAATTGGAGGATCTTTTGTTAGATCAAAATCTAATGTCCATTTCAGCAGTTTCATAGGCTTCCCATCTATCATGATGACCTTTTTAGAGAAAATCTGAGCATAATCCTCCTCCAATGCTAGCTGTAACATGATATGGCGACTGTCAAAAACCCCAATCTTCCAGCTGCCCACCAGTTTAAAGTCATCAACAGCTTTCCTAAGTATATCCATTTTGGGATGTCCAAACTGAAACTTTCCCACCAGTGTGAATCGATAAGGTTCAGATAACTTTGCCATCTCCTCCTCAGTAAAAATAAGAGCAAGCTTACCTGCCTTCTTGGTACATTTCCTAATGAATTCACACTCTGCCTTACCCTCCATAGCATCATGAAAATGCTGGCGAAACACTAACTTGTCTCCAATGGTGGTGCCTCCTTCTTTTCTCACAATCACTTCAGCAAACGTGCCCCTTCCAACAAAATTAGGATCAGCACTAGTGAGTGCTGTAGCCATCACCAATGTAACAGTAACTCACAAGAGAATTCAAATAAAAAATCGCCCGGGAAGGGAGAAAACTAAGTTCCCCTCCAAAACCAGAGAAAGACCACAAAGGGGATGCCTTCTTCTTGCTCCCAGCTAACTTCCTCCTCTCTGGAAAAGCAGCGCCGCCACCACCTCTGTTAATCAGCTCCATTGAAACCCTAGCAGAGCTCCTACGCACCGCCACCTCCATTTTTAAAATTATATATATATACTTTTAAAATATATATATATATATATAATTTTAAAATATGAAATCAAACTGATTACATACATAGAATAGTTTAAATAAATGAGCACTCACATCAAGCTATGCAACTACCCCAAGGAATAGACAGATCGCTTAATATGGAGGCTCAGTTAAATAAACTAATCAAATATGACATCTGTTTGGTCCGCGAAACCTGTTATGTTTACCGACAGGTTCCCCACTTAATAAGAAAGAGAATCAAATGGGGTTTATATTAGTGCTGGGTTCGTTTAAGTTTCTTATAAGGGCAAGCCCCTATAGTTAATTACATCTTAGATTACCGAAGTCACCGAAGAAAACTTTCGATAAAAATCATGAAAAGTATTTTTACGACTTCAAGAGGCTCAAGAATCTTCAATGAAATTGTGATTGTCAGAATCCAATAGGTGTGAAAGGCTCAAATTATGGAACATTTTATTTTGAGGAATCCAAAGAGGAAGAACTAGGAGAAATCATGGATCCAAAGGAGATCTTGATGACTTCCTGATCTATCTTATTATTTGGCTTCAATTTGAGAGAATTATTTATATTTCATCCTGCCAATTTTCAATTAATTAAGTGAATAGCCAGGAAATTAAGATGATTTATGTCATATCTGTTGACAACCTTGGAAACCTAAAGCGAGTCAGGGCTTATATTGCATTAGGTGCAAAGGCTTAAAGAGATAAAGTGAGGGTTTATGTTGCACTAAGCAAGCTACCTCGAAGTTTTATGGCTTATTATTTATTTCTAAGGAAATAAGTCATTGTTGTAGACTCGTTATTTGCTCTCTCAGACATATATTGTATCCTCGTTCGAGCTGCCCACAATGCATGCTCGAAGCTCCTTATTATTGCAGAACGTTTTGTTTAAGAAGTGAAAATCAGTGAATGAGAGAAGTGTCATGTTCTAGAAATTTTAAAATTGAGGTGGCTTAAGGTTTTATTTAAAGAAAATGTTTAAGTTTATTATGGAGACACCGGTTAGGATCCCACGATTCCCTAGATCCGGTTTCACCATTTTTATCAGATTCGCTTAGTCTGGATGAATTTACTAAACCCAACTTAATTAGTTCATAATTTCATCCAGACCGTGGGAGATCTCGTTAGCAACAGGTTGGTTACCTCCTCCGAGGGAATCCCGATCGTCCAATGAGACTTTTTAACTTAGTTTCACTTGTGATCTTTGTTTTGTTTGTGATTAAATTTTGAGTTGTTTTATATTTTCAATGTTGTGGTAGTAAATGTTAATCTTGTTGTTTCCTTTTAATTTTGATTTTGTTAATATGCAAGGTGGCATTATAATTTAACATGCAAGCTTGACTAAGCAAGTATATATGCTCTGAAAAGTAGAGCAAGCAAACTAAACTGTACAGGTATGTATGTAATAAAAAGTAAAGCAAGCAAACTAAACTAAACATATATGTATGTATTGAAAAGTAAAGCAAGCAAACTAAACTAAATAGGTATGTATGTGCTGAAAAGTAGAGCAAGCAAACTAAACTAAACAGGTATGTGTGGTAGGAAATCCGTAGGAAAAGTACAAAGAACGGAGTAAAAGTCCGGAAGGACCGTAAGCACGATGGTGCAGAGGACTCAGAGCTGTGATGTATATATCCCAACCTTAAGTGCTGACTACCAGACTGTCATCCTACAGAGGGCACTCCTAACTCGATCTAGATAATCAACTGTGGTCCTTTGTATATTTTTCATTCATTTTAATTTGGATTTCATGCAAGCAAAAATTTATGGGTGAAAGGCTATTTTGTAGTGGAGGTAGTTTTATATTTTGAAGTGTACTTGTATATCTTGTAAAACAGGGTGATCCACAGGTTGACCCTCCTAATCAAATTAGGACTACTAGCTACCTAAGGGTGACAGTGGTAGATACCCTGAGGTTGGGTGAATAGTTTCGTGAATTCCTTCCTCTACCTTATTCAGGGTCTCTAAGTCAGGAGGCACCATTCTAGAAATTTCTTGTATCCCTCTCTAATGCAATGTCATCATTGTCCTCCCTAACTATCCTCCTTACAGCCTTACTTGATATTCCCACATATAGCAGGAGGCTATACGTGCGTGCTTATGCTTCCTACATAAGCACAGGACCTAGACTAAGAAGTAAGATAAAACAAAGGACAGCGGATAAGAAAGAGATAGAGGAGGAAATGATCCTGTCTAAAACACGACAAGACGGAGACTGGTCGTTCCTCAAAACCGCACAAAGTACATGACAAAATAAGCTCTGTATGTGGTACAAGGAGCATCTTCAAGTTATGTAAATTAAAGAAAGGACAACCCCTCGAACGTGGTGTGAGGAGCATATGCAAGGTATGTAACTGGGGCGTGCAGAGTCACAACAAAAAGCCACAAAAAAGGGGCAAATAGCCCACGTAAGTATAAAGAAAAAGGAACGAGCCCAACAAAGAAGTGTGCTAAAAAAAATGGGCAACATAACAGCGCTAAAACGTCTTTCCACACCTGCAACATCCATGACCAAAGCAATTTAACAAGAATGTATATAGCAATGTCTAATTCTCCACATTCATAATAATGCAACAATGAAACAGCATAAGCATAGGGTACCATAACAGGTAGAGAGTTCGTTGAAGCAGTGTAAAGAGAAAATGTGCAAGTAAAGTGTCTCATAAGTGAAAGCAAATCAAACATGAATCATATCTCACAATTCCCTCTTTGAAGTAGTAAGCAAACCATTTCCTCTCTTGCAAGTAACACAAATAGTACACACCAGGATGGATTTTAAATGAGGGCAGCAAGAACATAATTTAAAACAACTTGCAAGGTGACCACCAATACAACTCTTAGCAAAGAAATGTTTAAAACCAACTTGGGATATGCCAAATAATGGGATTTTAATATAGGGGCAGCAAAGAGGCATTTAAAACCAACATATGTAATGGCTACCAATACAAATTTTCACTTAGCAACAACATAAAATTGGTTTAAACCAATCCCAAAAAAATGTATGGGTGCTGATTTTCACTTTCAGAAAGCATATGAGTGGTCTAGATCAACTCCAAACAATTATATAAATGCAGATTTTTTATTTAAACAAGTATAGGAATGATCCAAACTAACTCCACATAATTGTACAAGTGCAGATGTTGCATTTTGGGAAGCATAGATATGATGTAAACTCATCCAAAGTAACTTCACAAGGGTAGATTTTTACTTTAGGCATTCTTAGGAGTGATTCAAATCAACTCCACATAAGGAGCTAAGTGTATATTTTTTACTTTAGGAATGCATAGGGGTGATGGCATTCATCCAATTGCAATGAACATGATTAAACAAGTACCACATGCATATATGTAACAATCCCCCTCTTTTCCAACAAATATTTGATGCTAATAGCAACCTCCACAAGTGTCAAATGCATGTGAAATGTAGAGCTCTTAAATGTAACATGCGAGTGTTTTAAAATTTGTTGAAGTGTATGTGGAATGTAGAATGTAAAACGTTTGGGTGTAGCATGTGGGGCTGCTAAAAGTAAAGTGAAGTATTATGTAATAAAAAAGGATTTCATGTATGTAATGAGGTGAAATGTGTGCAAAAACAAAGCCAAAGTGTTGTATATGTGAAGGCTTGGTGAAATAAGTTAAAAACAAGCATGTAGGGTCTCATTCATGAGTGCTTCACAAGTGAGAATTTTGTAATACGAATTTTGCATAAAACCTCACTAAACCATTTCCAACATGCAAATGAAATAACTGAAGTTTTAAGCATTTGATGATTAAGATTTGGCTCTCCAAAAAGAGCAAACAAACTTTCTAACAAACTTTCTAACTTGCACATAGGAAATGACAAAAGTTCTAAAAATTTTAAGCATGAGTTTAACTATTTAAGAAGAGAGAAAAAAGGCCTCTTGAAATAACATATGAAGCAAGTAAATTTTCAACCTTTAAAGAAGGGTTGAAGTGGATGTGAAATGTTATATGAAACAACCAGAATATTAAGCCCCTTAAGCATGAAACTTCGGCTAACCATGGGAGGACAAAAAGATCTTTAAAATAGCATGTGAAACTTTCATGCCTTTAAACTTTTAAACTCATAGAAATATCATGTGCATTGATTAAAATTTATAATACTTCAAGCATGCCTTTTGGCTATCAAAAAAGTGCAAGAAATCACTTGAATTGTTGCACAAAGAAAAAGCCTAACACATAGAGTTTCCAAAATTTTAAAAGCCTCCTCAAGTTCTTTTGCCACCATACATACAAATGTAAATATGAAACATAACAAACTTTATTTTTATGAACCTTCATGGTTGTATTACCTTCACATGATACAAAGACTTTAGGAATAAAAGCATCACCACTAAATTTCATGAATCAACATAAGGGACAAAGGCACTAGCAAGTTTAAATTTTCCTCCACCAAATTTCATGAATCAAAAGAGAGCACAAATTTTCTATCAGATCTTGGACTGGTACTGGTTCCTCTATGGGCTCTGGTTCTATATCTGTCTTCGTTGAATTTTCCCGTGTTTCTTTCATTTCAGGCTCGTAGAAAACTGCCTCTGGTACTGAAGCTAAATCGGCGACCAATAGTCGGGCCTATCTCCATTCCATTCTTTCCAAAATATGGCATTTTCTTATGTTTGCATTTCTTTTCTTAATGCGTCCCAGTGGTTCATCTGCATGTATGTCGACTGAAGCTAAAAGCAGATCACCACTTCTCTTAATGATCACCACCTGAAGTGGTGATCATCGACAGGAGTCGAATATGTTTACCGGTAGGTGAGTGTGAATGGTCTAGACCTCCAGTACCTCCGTACCTCGAGGTCTGTCTCTTTTCTTGACGTGCAAGGGTTATGCTGCTTTTACGAGAAAACACCAACCAACGTCCTGACATTCCTGTACAAGTCAAGAAAAGGGGTGATGTCAGTGGTTGGTAATTTGCATGAACAAGAACAAAATTTAAAGGTTATTGATGGATTTCAAATTGTATGATTTTAAATTTTTTTGATGCAATTATCTTATTTCATATAATTTTATGAAAATTTAAGTTATAAAATTTCACATAAATATCTTTCGTGAGGAAAAAATTTATTTCATTTCATCTTAAATTTATTACAAATTTTGGATCTAGTCACAGACACTGGCCATATGGCTTTATCAGAATAAGGTTTTCTTTCAATATCTTAATGTTGCGTAGTACTTCTTAAGTTATCGTCCATTTATAAGCAACATGGGCCTCTCCCCTTGCAAATCTACAAGCTGATAAGCTCCTCCAAAGTAAACCTTCTCCACTATAAATGGTCCCTCCCAGGTCAGTTCAAAATTTCCACCTATCTTGCAATGTGTGAAAATAGGCCTTCTGAGTACAAGAATGAGGTCACCAACTTTGAATGATCTTGCGCAGACCAATTTGTCGTGGGCTCGAATAATCTTTGCTTGATAGAGTTCCAGATTCTGCTGGGCGAGAAATCTCTTTCCTTCAAGGTTCTCTAATTTTGAAAGTCGTAGCTTGCATTTTCTTTTGTTGTAATTTGATTTGCTATAGCAACTCTGAGCGACGGTAGTTGTACTTCCAATGGCAGAACTGCCTCGGACCCATACACGAGGGTGTAGGGTGTAGACTGTGTCGGCGTCCTGACTGTCGTCCTGTAAGCCCATAAGGCTTCCAATAATTTCTCATGCCATCCCTTCTTGTTGTCGTCGAGAATCTTCTTTCAAGTCTGTACCAATGTTTCGTTGAAAGCTTCAGCCAGTCCATTGGCTTTAGGGTAGTAGATCGTTGAGTATCTCCATTCTATCTAATGTCATCTGACGAAGTTGTTAATTGTGGTGCTTCTGAAAGAGGACCCATTGTCTAAAATGATCCTGCACGGGACAACAAAATGGTAGAAAATTTGACTTTTAAAGAACTGCAGAATTTGGTGAGCTATAACCTCTCGTAGCGGAACTGCCTCTTCCAATTTGAAAAAGTAGTTTGTAGTGTCGAGTATGAACCTGTGTCCTCTGGATGAAGGAGGGTCTATCAGGCCTACTATATCTGTGCCCCAACACTCGAATGGCCACGACATGATTGTGGTGTGTAGAACTTTTGAAGGCTGGTGTAAGACCACTCCATGTACTTGACACTGATGACATTTCTTAGCTGTATCCATACAGTCTGTCATCATTGTCGGCTAGTAGTATCTGAGTTTTTTTATTTTCATCTTCATTTTTGGCACTGACTGGCGAGCACCACACAATCCGGCATATACTTCTCTGACGATCTGCTGTGCTTCTGCTCTGCTAAGACATGTGAGCCACATCTGATCGAAAGATTTTCTATACAGTACATTGTTGATTATCATATATGACATTGCCCAGTTCTGAATCTGGTGCGCTACTGATCTGTCTTGTGGCAACTTTCCAGTTGCAAATATTCCATTATTACTGTCACCAATCGTCTGTATCTTCTGTGACTGCATCTACTAACTTTTTGTTTCCGAATTCATGCAGGATATCGAGGTCTATTTGTGACAAAATATGACATCCTTGTATGGTGATATCTATGGAATCCTCTAGCGGGCAAGCAAACTCTTTAGCCAGTTTAGCTAAAGCGTTCGCGTAAGTATTATCTGTCTGAGTAATCCTATAGAATGTCACATTGAGGATTTTCTCCAGGAGTTACATGGTGTACTGGTGATAATCTACTATTCTTGGTTTTAAAATCTTGTATTGCCTGTTGGATGATGAGTTGCGAGTCTCCATAAATGGTAGTATTGGTTATATCCATTAAAATTGTCAACTCCAGTCCTGTGATTAGAGCTTCATATTTTGCTTCATTTTTGGTGCATGGCTCCGTTAAGTGGTAGAAAAATCTTAACATTGCTTGATCTGGTGTCACGAAGATCAGACTAATCCCTGCTTTGCCTGGTTGTCCCTTATCTCTTCTGTCCGAGGAAGCTCCGTCGAAGTACATCTCCCAATGTTGAGCATTGGGGTGTTCTATTTGCAATATTTGCTCGTCGGGCAATTCATCGTCGAGCAGGGAGTCAGCTGGTAGTGGGTGTGCCGCGAGGAAGTCTGCTAAAATCTGACATTTGATAGCACGAATGGGCACAAAAGTTATATCAAATTGCAATAGAATCATCAACCATCTTGCAAGACGTCCAGAGAGTGTAGGTCGAGTCATCAAATATTAAAACTGATTAACTCTCGAAATCAGGTTGACCTTGTGAGACAACAGGTAATGTCTAAGCTTTTGAGAGGTGAAGATTAAAGCTACGCAATATTTCTCAATTAGGGGTTACTTTATTTCTATGGGAATTAGACGGAGACTCAAGTAGTAGAGTACGTTTTCTTTTCCCTCATCATTGACTTGTGCTAGAAGAGCTCCGAGGGAATCGTCTAATGTCGTGGCATAAAGTATCAATGGTCTACCCGGGATAGGGCTGTCAAAACAGGTAGTGTCATAAGATATTGCTAAATATCTTTAAAGGCCTGTTGGCATTTCTCTTCCTAAATTAATTTGGCGTCCTTTTTAATTAATTCCGAGAAAGGCCAACATCTCCCAGACAGATTAGAGCCCACAACATCTCCCTTGAAACCTCCAATTTGACATCCATTCCCTATTCATTTGCACTCAATTCCCATGAACTACGCAATTCATCTGTTGAAATTGAATGGGTTCTTTATTGTTGTTGTAAGACATTAAATCCTTTCAGAGTTAATGTTTCACAACATATTTTAACAATCCAATTGGCCAGATCGAAAAATAAATTAATTTCAAAATGAAAAACCATCACAATTTCTTTAATACTTTAAAAACACTTGAAATCCACATCAACACATCATCACATCTCTATGCAAGAAGAAAGACAAATGAGACTACTCAGAATTTATAGAGAAGACACAATAAAATATGAATTTTATATATAAAAGAAAAGTTATACAAACCACAAAAGAAAATACAACTTATCTCATTCTCTTCCCCATTGCAATTCCCTTGAAGTTCCTTTGAATCATTTTATATCTTCTTTGCAACACTTGATTCTCTCTTTATAATGTAAATGAAGAAGCATTCTCTCAGTTTACTCCTTCTCCTTCACTCCTTAGAGAAGAATCCCTCTCAAATTGTCACTTCTACAATCTTCCCTCCTAAGCCTTAACACTCAAAACACACTAGACTCTCTAGAATACACAAGACACACACTAATTTTCATCCAAAAATAGTTACTTATAAGTTAGGAACGAAATCCCAAGAGTTTCCATAGGCATCCCTTCAACAATTCGCCAAAAGTCTTCAAATTTGATGTTCACTGACATTAGGTGCGGGAGGCTCCCGATAGGGTGGCTGCGGTGCTTGATAGGGTGCCGGCGGTGCTCTATCGCCGAATTAATTACTGAAGTCTCTAGAAAATGGCACTGGTGGCATGTCGGCATATTTTTAGGTTATGTGTTTTGAAAAGGGGTTGCCTACAGAAGTTGTCGGTGAATTTTTTAGATTTTAAATTTAATTTAAATATATATATATATAATTTAGAAAGTAGTATTTGATTTTGAAAATAATTTTGAGTTTGAAAATTTTAAGATATGAAATCAAACTGATCTCACATCCCAAATAGTTTATATACACGAGCACCGCACCACAAACCGTATATCTATCCCGAAGAATAGTACACACTCGCTTGATGATGGGGCTCGGTTAAATAAACTAGAAGATTTGTGACATCCGTTTGGTCTCGCGAACCAACTTTATAAGCCGACAAGTTCCCCCGCTTAATATAAAGAAATTAAGCGAGGTTTATATTACCCAGGTTCTTAAAGTTCCCTATAAGGGCAAGCACCTATAGTTAATTACATCTTAAATGACGGGAATCATTTAAGAAAACTCTCGATAATGATCAGTTGTTTTGCTCTCAAGAATTTCAAAGTTTAAGGTTTTCAAACAATTGGATTTTGGAAATTTCAATTGGAAATGGATCAAATTTGGAACAGTTAATTTCAGGAGTCCAAAGGAAGAGAAGTAGGAGAAACTGAGGATCCAAGAAGAATCTTGGCAACTTCCCAAACTATCCTATGGTTTGGTTTCAATTTGAGAATTTATTTAATATTACAATCCTGCAAATTTTAATTAATTAGGACTTATATTTATATGATATCATCACATAAATAGCCTCGAAGATGTGAGGGTTTATGTCGTACCAAATGACTACCTCGGAGTCCTAAAATCGGTTAGGGCTTAATTTACATGACATGATCATGCAAATGCCTAATGAAGAGTTGAGGATTTATGTTGCACTAGGCAAACTACCTCGAAGTCCTATGGCTTGGTTATTTAATTCTAAGAAAGGTTTAGCTGGTGTAGATCCGAGTTTTCATTGAAGTAGATGGTCGTGCTGCCCACTTATGCTCCGAGCTCCTTGTTGTTGCAGAGGTTTAGTTTTAGAAGGTGAAAATCAGGAGATGAGAGAAGTGTTTTGGTTCTTGTATTTTGTTTATGGATGATTTTCTTCACCAAAAAACAATTAAGTTCAATTGTTCTTCTAAAACATCTCATCATATTGAGAAAGTTCTTAGGACGAGTCCTAAACATCTTTTCAATACTTCCGAGATTATTTTGAGTCCAAGTAAATTTAGTTGCACAGGTGAATTAATCATCCAGGAGTTTAGTTAAGCTTTGTCTCTTGCTCAGTGAACTTGGACATTTGATTACTTGATGAATGAAGTGACATCTCACTTAATACTCCATTTAAGAGTTATAATTATTAAAGTCTTTAGGTGCAAGTTGGTTTGTTGAGAATTTTAATCATTCTTAATTTGAAGTTTGAGTTAATGTTTTAAAGTGATTTAGTTTAATTATGAGGTTTTAATTAATAATTTTAAGTTTGGAATAGTGTTCAAATTATTTTTGGATTAAATCTTTATACTTTAAGTGATCTTAATATTTTAGATTAATCTTTGGTGTTTCAAATTCACTTAGATTATTCATATATCTTAATGATTTGGTTTAGGTTAATTATGATATTTTAGGTTAATCTTGATTAGTTTGATTTTTTATATTCTTAATTATGAATTGTCTTAATATTTCAAATTTGTTTTACTTTTATTATTGAGTGATGTTAATTTAATATAATTTAAATTTAATTTAATTGAATTTAAATTAATTTAATTTAATTTAATTTCAATATTTTAAATTTAAATTAATTTAATTATTAAAATGTTAATTTAATTTAATTTTAATTTTAATTTAATTTTTACTTAATTTAATTTAATATAATTTAAATTTAAATTTAATTTAATTGTTAAACTAATTAATATTTTGAGCTTTCCTTTAATTTAAGGGTTATTTCTATTTTAATTTTTAATTTACTTAGTTTGGATTATCATTTTAATCTTAATTAAGAGTTAAATATTATTGAAGTGATTTATTTAGAGATTTTTTTATTAAAGAATTAATATCCTCTCAAGTTATATCCCTATTTTTAATAATTCAAATTTTCATTAATCTTCCAAGAAAGATAAAATCAAATATTTTACCCTCCATTTTAATTAAACCTAAAATTTTAATAAAGGGGTTTAAATTCTTTAATTACCTTTGTGCCCTTTTAGGCTTATTTATTTCATAACTCACTAAATTGAGTTCAAATGAACTTGAAATTTTTATTTCACCTCACTCACATGTCAATTAAGACATTAGAGGAGAAAATATGATTTTTCTGAATTTAATTTATTTATAAAATTATTTTTAGTGAAAAATAAGGGATTTCAAGGAAAATTCAACAACATGACCAAAGTAAGGTTTCTATTCTTAAAAAAATTATGGGATGTTTCTAATGACCAGAGGACCACTTGGACCAGTATTGGTGATTTTTTAAATTATTTTTTATTTATTATAATTATTTTGATTTTTGGAGTGTTAATTAATTATAAAATAAAATTAAAGTTGAAAAATGGATTTATATTTTTCCTAAATCTCTCTAATCTCAAGGAGTTTAGAGAAATAAATTTTACAATTTTTTGATTTTTCTTTGATTTATTGGAATTAATTTAGTGAAAAGGTTGGAAAATACATTTTTTAATATTAAAAATTGTTTTGAGCCTTTAAAATTCAATATCTTAACTTAGAGACTTAGGAAAAATATTTGGTTGGTTTCTAAGTGATTAGGAGTCAAAATATGACATTTTTATGATTTTTATTATTTTTGTGATTTTTATTATTTTTTAATTATTTAAATATCAAAAATATCATTAAAAATGAAAAATTTTAGAAAATTCCAATTTTAATTTTTATTGACTCCTCTCATATCAGAGAGCCCACAAAACCAGTTTGGTGAATTTTTGAAATGTATTTTTGGAGTTATGAATTTTTAAAGTTTAATTTTGATCATGTGGCTTAATTAATTCATTTAGTAGGGGTAATCATTTCCAATTGACTTCAAATTTTTATGCAAGGTTCTGTATATCCTAGAGATCAGTAGAGAATTGATTTCAAGTTATTTTGATGTGTGGTTAACCCTAATTAATTAAAATTTAATTTTGAGTATTTAAGCTAATTAGGGTTATTCTTAATGAATTAAGCCTATCCATAATTATCCTAGGGTCCTCTAGTACTAAGAAACTTCTCCAAACTTTTCTAGAATTTATTGAACAATGTGCTAATTATTGGAATTAAAATACCAAAACAATGACATAAACTTGAAAAATACATAACTTTCTATTGAGATAGTCTCTGACCTTAAAAATTTTAGGGAATGTTCCCAAGATCAGAGACTTCAAAAGTCCTATGGTCTCATAAGATGGTGAATTGTGTATGCAAATGGAGAATCAAAATACTCAAACTAGTAAATAATTAATTAAAATAAAATTCTCATCAAATTAACCCAATTCTTTTTCCACATTGTTCTCCTCTATTCACTGAGCAAGAGGGTATTTTTATTTTATTTTTGTGATTTTTCTATGAAAAGTTATGAATTTTTGAAGTTTATGTTAAAAAATAAACCAAAAATCCATTTTCCCTCTCAAACTATCGCTATCAAGGGGGCCACGTGTCGCTCTGTGATTGGCTGGCGCATTTGTGCTTATGGATGAAGCTCCCGTCCGACTGCATCTCAGTAGTCCGTGCGATACACATGTGATCGGACGGCTACTGCTCCTCTCTCCTAGTTCTATTCACCCAAAACCGTCTACCTTCAAACCTTGATATCTCACTCGTTTCTCAACGAAATTGAGTGAAATTTTTTTTAAAATGATCTTCTAATCGAGTAGCACACATCTATATGGTGATGATATACTTAAAGCATGTGAATATTTATAGAAATTTAAAATAAGCTTGGTTGGAGGAGAACAAATTTGATACCTTTGTCGAAGAGGTGAGTCCTCAATTGGAAATGGTTGGATTGAGCTTAGGAGTTCTTGGAGAAGCTTTGGGAACAATTTGGCAGAGTTTCCCCAAGGTAATCTTTTGCATCTCTTCTTTTTGGCCATGAATGGAGCTTAAATAGAGGAGTTTAAGTTCAAATTGGTCAAAGCATGAGGTTGGGCTTGGTTCACCTTTCCATGGTCTGATTTGGGCTGAGAAAAGCTCCCTTGATTCAGCTTGATTAGCGGGGAGAAGTCACAATCCAAGTACAATTAGGCTTAAGCATGGGTTAGGGGAGACATGGGAGTGCTTAATTACTTTATGGGAATCAAGAAAGAGGCTCCTCCTCTTGCCCAATATGGTATGGTCACATGAACACCACTCACATGGCTTGCATGGGGCTTAAGGATGGCTTCATGGCTAGCCTATGGCTTGTCCATGACTTGGTCAATTTTCATGAAAAAAGGTTATTTGGAATTTTTTGAAAACTTTGGATTTTTTGATTGGTTTTATCATGATGCTATTTTGGTTTAATCAAAATGATGGGTTTTCGACTTAGGGGTGATTTAAATCATAGGGAATGATGAGGGAATATTTCATGTGGGCTTTGGAATGAAATTTGGGCTTTTGAATTTGTTGGAAGTGGGCTTCTAAAAAGGTTTAAGGAGGTGGAATTTTGGGTTTGAAAAAAAATTGGTAGATGGAAATTTTGTAAAAGATTTGGTCAAACAAATGTTGGGTTTAGTTTAGGGATGCGTCATGAGTGATTTGGAACAAATTTGAAGTGATTTTGAATTGAATTTGGTTTAATTTGGGTCTTTTTAGTAAAGGGGCCAAAGTGGGTCAAATTGGGCTAAATTGGTTTAAGGTTGGGCTAGTGTTGGATTTGATGTAAAATTAATGTTGATAAATGTTTATGGAGTGTAACAAAGAGTTTTCAATTTTGGTTGGGCTTTAATTTTGGGATTTGGGCCTATTTGGGTTAGGTTTGGGTTTAGGCCAATTTACGGAATTTTGACTTTGTGTTAGGTTTGGGTGGAGTTTAGGTTCAAATTTGGGGTAAATCTTGTTAGTGTTTTGTTTTTGGGGATATTAGGAAGGTTTAGGAAAAGATTTGGGGCTAATTGGAGTTGAATTGGGTTGGTTTGGGCTAAATTTAAGTCATGGGCCAAAATTGGGCTTTAAGCTTTAAATTGGAATTGGATCCAAATGTTAATCAAATTTGGCTTGGATTTGGTCTAAATTGATATTGGGGATTTTGAATTGAAGTTTAGAATTGGATTGAATCAACATTGAGGTTAATTGGAGTGGTTTGGTTTGACATTGGGTTCACTTGGGTTAAAAATGGGTCAAATTGGGGGTTTAGGTAAAAGTGGGTTAAATTGACTAAATTGGCTTATGGTGTAGTTGAAAAAAATGAAATTGGTAATATTTGGGATTTTCTGGAATTTTCTGGGAATTTTTGGAATTTATGGATTTTTTTGTTAAGAAGGGCATTTTGGGTATTTGGAGGGTATTGGGGGGTAATTTTGGAAATTTTGGTATATTTGGCTAAGGATAATCAATTTTAATGGTGGGAAATGTTTAGGGTTGGTTTTGAAGAATTTTGGATAATTTAGGAAATTTTGCAAATTTTGGGTAGTTTCAAGGGCATTTGGTAGGTTTTGTGGGTGTAGGGCCCTGGAGGTCAAAAATTGAAATTTTGGAAAAATGAAGATTAATCAAGTTTAAGTAGAATGGAATCACTTTGGTTGAGCCATAAAGTCATATCAAGCTCATAAGAGCCATGAGAGGACTCATTTGAGGCATCCACTATGTTGTTCCTAACCCTCTTACCCGAGGGCTTAGGGGTTGAGGACTATCCATATGGATTACCTACATGAGTCAGGAAGTCAAGCTAGGTATGAATGGTTTTAGGATTTGGAATGTGTGTGAAAGTTTAATGTGTGTAGGTCAACCCTCACAAGACCAGGCCACCCAGGGTAGTCCTAAGGCCAAAGAGTCCTATAGGGAACTCATCTTTTAAACCTCCACATTTGATCTTAACCATCCAAGTGACTTAGGGGTTTACAATCAAACTTATGGGGTTTGTGGGGAGTTAAGAGGTGTTTAAATTTCTAATTGGTGGGTTCCATTTCTAGTCCTCTAAGATAGTCAAAAGGAAAGCCTAAGTCTAGATCCTAAGTACTAAGGAGAGAGAAGAGAAAAGACCTCATCAAAAATGAGGTCAACAAATAGGTGTGGTGTGCTAACCAAGCACACCACGCGTACTGGCGTTGACTGTAGAGATCAACAAAACCAACACAGACGTCTAAGTGACACACTTAGAACAGAGTAGAAACTAATTTTCGCTCGGGAGTATCGAGTATATCTCCAAGACTGAAGATCTCTGAACTCTCTCTGGGGAAAAGAGAAGGAGGTGAATTCCAGATCATAAGATCTGGGGAAATTTGATTTTGATTTCATTTCATTTTCTATTTTGAGTTTTCTTTTTTTTTTAATGTGTGAGTTTAGATTTCGATTTGTTCTGAAGTTCAATTTTGATTGAGGTTTAATTTCAAAAATCAATTCAAGGAAATCTGGATTTAAAATGAGAATTGGAACCTAGGTTCCAACCTCGGGATTGCGAAGAGAACTAAAATTTGGGTACCAGCCTCAGAGTGAGAATCGGAGTTCAAATCTGGTATCAATCTCGGGAAGAGAGTCCGAATTTGGTACCGACCTCGAAAGGAGAGAACTGGAATTTGGTACCAGTCTCGAAGGTTTAAAGAGAACTGGAATCTGGTTCCGGCCTCGAAGGTTTAATGAGAACCGGAATCCGGTCGCAGCCTCGAAGGTTTAAAGAGAACCGGAATCCGGTCCCGACCTCGAAGGTTTAAAGAGAACCGGAATCTGGTTCCAGTCTCGAAGGTTTAGAGAGAACTGGAATCTGGTTCCAGTCTAGAATGTTTAAAGAGAACTGGAATCTGGTCCCAGTCTCGAAGGTTTAAAGAGAACTGGAATCTGGTCCCACTCTCGAAGGTTTAAAGAGAACTGGAGTCTGGTTCAAGTCTCGAAGGTTTAAAGAGAACTGGAGTCTGGTTCAAGTCTCGAAGGTTTAAAGAGAACTGGAATCTGGCTCTAGTCTCGAAGGTTTAAAGAGAACTCGAATCTGGCTCCAGTCTCAAAGGTTTAAAGAGAACTGGAATCTGGTTCCAGTCTCGATGGTTTAAAGAGAACTGGAATCTGGTTCCAGTCTCGAAGGTTTAAAGAGAAATGGAATCTGGTTCCAGTCTCGAAGGTTTAAAGAGAAATGGAAACTGGTTCCAATCTCAAAGGTTTAAAGAGAGTTGGAATCTGGTTCTAGTCTCGAAGGTTTAAAGAGAAATGGAAACTGGTTCCAATCTCGATGGTTTAAAGAGAACTGGAATCTGGTTCCAGTCTCGAAGGTTTAAAGAGTAGAAATTTTCTGTGGAGATTTGAGTTTATCGGAAGACTTGGAATGAGACGTGAAAGTGTTTCACGTCCCACGAGGATTGATCAAAGTCAGATTATTTGTTGAAGGATATGAATCCATGCCATTAGAACCAAATCAAAAATTTTCGTGGTTCTGTGTCAGTAGATTCAGTCGACCTTCTCAAAAGAGGGAAGAAAATATGGAGAGTCAAAAAGAGATTTGAGAATAGCCGAAGGTTGGGGATTTCAGATTCAGGAATTTGTCTTAGTCGCTTGTTGTGATTTGATTTTAACTTGATTTTCAATTTAGAGTTCATTTTTATTTAGAGTTCCTATTTATTTGTAGTTTTTTTTTTTTACATTGAATTTAGAAAAATAATTTGTTTATTAATGAAGAGCTTTTTATTCGTTTATTTTGAACTTAAATAGGAGTAGGAAAAGATGAAGAAAGGTCAAGAGTGAGACTCGATTTGAAAGGAAGGATAAAGACTTTATTATCATGATTTCACATGTTTTCTTTTAACATTTTTTTTTAAACGATTTTCTTTATCATCCACTTTTTTTATATTTTTGGGTTCGGACCCAGTCATAAGTAATTACTGTACCCGTGCTTCTAGGAATGAGGATTCATCCTTTGAACATCAGGTTGCGTAATACTTCTTTAGATATCGTCCATTGATTGGAAGCATAGGTCGTTCTCCACGGCAATTTATAAGCTGGTAGGAACCTCCCGAGTAAACTGTCTCGACCATGAATGGCCCTTCCCAAGTCGGTTCAAATTTACCACCTATCTTGCGATGTGTAAGAATATGTCTTCTGAGAACCAAAACAAAGTCACCGACTTTGAATGTCCTGGGATGGACTAATTTATCATGGGCCTGGATCATCTTGGCTTGATACAGTTCTAGATTCTGCTGTGCTGAAAGTCTTTTCCCTCCCAAGCTTTCTAACTCTTCTAGTCATAGTTTGGCATTTTCTTCTGTAGTGAATTTGTTTGCTACTGCAATTCTGAGAGACATAAGCTGGACCTCTAAGGGTAGAACGGCCTCGGACCCGTACACTAAGGCGTAACGCGTAGACTGGGTGGGAGTTCTAAAAGTCGTCCTGTAGGCCCATAAGGCTTCTAACAACTTCTCGTGCCAATTTCTCTTGTTGTCGTCCAAAGTTTTCTTTAGGATTTGGATTAGAGTTTTACTAAAAGCCTCAGCCAAGCTGTTCGCTCTTGAGTAGTAGATTGTTGAATAGTGCCAGTCGATCCCATGTCTTCTGACAAATATTTTGATCTTCGTGCTTCTAAATGCGGACCCGTTATCTGAGATAATTCTACGCGGTACTCCAAAACGGTAAACGACTTGATTCTTGAAGAACTGTAGAACGTGATGTGCTTTCACTTCTCTGAGCGATACTGCTTCTGGCCACTTAGAAAAGTAATCTGTAGCTGCAAGAATGAAGCGATGTCCTCTTGAAGAAGGCGGTTCTATCAGACCCACAATATCTGTGCCCCAACACTCAAACGGCCACGACGCGACTGTCGGATGAAGCACATTTGAAGGATGATGTAGAACCACTCCATGTACTTGACACTGGTTACAACTCTTGGCGACCTTCATGCAATCGGTCATCATTGAGGGCCAGTAGTACCCTAGTCTTTTAATCTTCATTTTCATTTTCGGTCCCGATTGATGAGCGCCGCAAAGTCCTGAGTGTACTTCTTTGACAATTTCACGAGCCTCGGACCCGCTCAGGTATCTTAGCCACATCTGATCAAAAGACCTTCTGTATAACGTGTTGTTTATTAATGCGTAAGACGAGTTCTTTTCTTGATTTGATGGGCTATCGACTTATCGTCCGTAGGTTTCCCGTTTGCAAGTAGTCTATTAGTGGCCGCCGCCAATCTTCCGTATTTTCCGTCACTCTTGCAATTGTTTATTCTCGCTTTTCTCGATTTGTGTATTGTATCCATGTCGAGTTGTGAGAGAACTCCGTCGTCCCTGAACTGACATTTCAACTGACTCATCCCGAAAGCAGGCAAATTCTTTTGCAAGGCGGGCTAACGCATCTGCAAGAGTATTTTCTCTCCTGGGAATCTTGTAGATTGTTATATTCGGAATTTGCTCCAACAGTTTCATGGCATACTGAAAGTATTGTTCGAGTCTTGGCTTTAGAATTCTGTATTGTCCCGCAACTTACTGAATGATCAACTATGAATCCCCGTAGATATTGATATTTGTTATCCCATCTGAATAGTTAATTCCAATCCGGTTATGAGGGCTTCGTATTCTGCTTCGTTATTTGTACACGGTTCTTTTAAGTGGTAGGAGTATCTTAGCATTCCCCACTCCGGTGTTATAAAGATTAGTCCGATTCCTGCCTTACCGGGCATTATCGTTTGTGATTCTTTATCTTTCTGTGCTGAAGATGCTCCGTCAAAGTACAATTCCCAACGCTGATCATCGGGGTCTTCTAGGCTCATTATCTGCTCGTCTGGCAAGTCGTCGTTGAGAGGCGATTCTGCCGGTAAAGGGTGTACTGCAAGGAATTCTGCCAGGACTTGTCCCTTTACGGCACGAAGAGGAACGAAAGTTATATCGAATTGCAATAGTATCATTGACCACCTGGCAAGTCTACCGGAAAGTGTCGGATGGATCATCAAATATTGCAACGGATTAAACTTCAAAATAAGGTTAACCTTATGAGAAAGCATGTAGTGCCTGAGCTTCTGTGCGGCGAAGATCAGGGCCAAACAGTGCTTCTCAATAGGAGGATACTTTACTTCCGTCGGAATTAGATGACGGCTTAAGTAGTAGAGAGCATTTTCTTTTCCCTCGTCATTGACCTGAGCTAGCAGGGCTCCGAGAGAGTCGTCTACAGCTGCGGTATAAAGTATCAACGGTCTACCCGAGACTAGGGCTGCTAAAACAGGAGGTGCTATTAAATACTGTTTAATGTCATCGAAGGCATGTTGACATTTTGGAATCCCAAGTAAACTTGGCATCCTTCTTAAACAAAGCAGAAAAAGGCTGATACCTTCCTGACAAATTCGAGATAAAGTGTCAAAGATATGCCAACTTTCCTTGAAAGGATCGTAGTTGTTTCAAGGTTTTAGGAGGTGGCATTTCTAAGATAGCTTTAATATTTTCCGGATCGATTTCAATTCCACGATGTCGAACAATAAATCCTAAGAATTTCCCAGAGGTAACGTCGAAGGCGCATTTCAAGGGATTCATCTAAAGGTTATATCGTCTTAATCGCTCGAAAACAATTCTCAAATCATACAAGGGATCCTCCTTTAGTTTGCTTTTGATGACCACATCATCCACGTAACACTCGACTTGGTTGTGAATGAGATCATCAAAAATCCTTGCATTGCTCTTAGATAGGTTGCTCCTGTGTTCTTTAATCCAAACGGCATCACTGTGTAGCAGTATACTCTAATTGGCGTTCTGAAGGCTGTAAGCTTTTCATCTTCTGGTGCCATCTTTATCTGGTTGTATCCCGAAGATCCATCCATGAAAGAAAAGATTTCATGTGTTGAAGCGATGTCGATCATCAATTTCGGAATTGGTAGCAGGGAATTCATCCTTTGGACATGCTTTATTCAAATCTCTGAAATCCACGCAGATTCTGATCTGACCATTCTTCTTTCTGACTGGTACCACATTGGCTAACCAAGTCGGGTATTGCTCTTCACGGACAAATTTAGCATCTATTAGCTTCTTAACTTTAGCTATTACTTGTTGTTAAATCTCTAGATGCATTCTTCTCGGAGCTTGTCTGACTAGAACAGCAGTGTGATCCACTTCTAGCCTGTGAACTGTCACCTCTGGAGCTAATCCTGACATTTCGTCATAACTCCAAGCAAAATAGTCCTTGAACTCCATTAATAGCTTGATTATGTTTTCAGAGTCTTCTTTATTGAGTAAGGAGCTAACAAAGGTCGGCCTAGGCTCTTCTCTAGTACCTAAGTTAACTTCCATTAACTCGTCTATTGTAGATTTAATTTCTTCTTCGAATTCTGGCGGAGCATTTCCGATTTGCAGATCTTCGAGATCTTCTGAGGCTTCCAAGCAACTTTCATCATGCTGGTGATTGACAACTAAGCAAAATCCCGACTCATCGACAGACCCTACTGTGCCGAATCCGAGACCATGTTTTGAATTGGGTGGCCGAGTGGCATTGTTCCATAATTTTTTAAAGTGTTGTGATTGACCTTTTGTCCATTGTTGAGGTAAGACACCACGTTGAATTAAATTTTGAACACAAGGAGAATACCACTCAAAAGGTAATTCCATTAAATCAGATGAAGCCACATCTTCAAATTGTACATCTTTTTCAGTATTGGAAGAAGAAGCACCACGGAAAAACTTGATTGGTTTAGTACCACCACCATGCACTTCCTTAACCACCATACCCTTGATCATATTAGAATGGATCGGGGTCAGGGTCATTGTATGTACATAACGGTTAATCTTCTCGTACATTGATTTATATTCTTCATTCTTTTCATCTTCGAGAGAGATCTTGAACTGCGGTTTGTTTTGATTTACTGTTGTTGCTTCTTACTTGATTTCTTCATTTTCGGAACTGTTCCCCCAATCAACGTCGATGACTGGTTTCTTCTGTCTAACTGTTCTAACGTCTCTTCCACGACCCCGTCCCCGGCCTCGACCTCGGGTGCGAGTTCTGGAGAAACCTTCATCATCTCGCCGTAAGGGAATGGTGAGTAACTGTTGGACTAGAATTTCAGGCTCTTTATTGTCTTGCACTTCTTTTGCTTCATTTGGTACGGTGTTTCTGGAAAAGATTGTTTTCTTCGGAGGTGCGTAATTGGTCGCATCTTCATGAATTCCAATCTCGTGTACGGAGAATGGTTGCAAGTCACCTTTGATACACTCGTTCTCCTCCTTCATAATATTTTATGCACCGGTGCAGTAGACGACGGTACCATCCGGTTCTCATGGATCCATGGCCGACCCAGTAGAGCGTTGAATGATGTTTCAGAATAATTATGTAGAATTTTGCGGCTGTCTTTGCTAAATCGCCAGTCTTCATCAGTAGTGTTATCGATCCAAGAGCTCTTTCTCCTTTCTGATTGAACCCTCTTAATAACATCTTGTCTGCTTCAAGTTCGCGAGCATCAATTTCCAAATATGCTAACGTTCGAAGGCTCATTATGTTGATTGATGCTCCCGGATCAACTAACAACCTGGAGAGCGTAAACTTTCCAATAAAGTTTGAAATGTACAACGGTCGATTGTGATCAGCTATTTCGAGTAGTAAATCATTGTCCGTGAAGGTAACACCTCACTGTTCTCTTAACGAGCAAACATCGTCGAAGGAATTACCGGCCATTTGAGCTAAACAAATTTCTGGATCAAGTAGAGCCTTGATCAGAGCTTTCCTCATCTCCTTTGACAAGATCAGAGCGTCGTATATGCTTAGTTTGGCCGGTAGCTTCCTAAGATGGGCTAGCACGTTATAATCCACTTTATTACCCTGTTCCTCGGTTTCTTCTTGAATGGATAATTCTTCTGCTGGTGTTGGCTCCTCCTGAGCAACCACCTATTTTCCTTTATCCTTTGGACCCATTCTTGGAGGTAGAACTTTTCCACTTCTTAAATTGACTTTAGTTACTTGTTCTGAGTCTGGTCCTGGATCTGCCGATGTTTCCCCTTGAATCGGAATGACTGGCTCTTCTGGCTTTGCTTCAGAAACCGATAACTCTAATTCTATCGCAATCGGAGCTCCTCGAAATTCACAGATAGACTCGTCGCTTGTTGAGTGTCGGCATATTTTTAGGTTTTAGTGTTTTATTTGGAAAAGGGGGTCGCCTACAGAAATTGTCGGTGAATTTTAATTTAATTTAAATAAATAATTTGAAAAGTAATATTTGATTTTGAAAATAATTTTTAAATTTGAAGATTTTAAGATATGAAATCAAACTGATCTCACATCCCGAATAGTTTATATAAACGAGCACCGCACCACAAACCATGTATCTATCCCGAAGAATAGACACATTGCTTGATGATGGGGCTCGATTAAATAAACTAGAAGATTTGTGACATCCATTTGGTCTGCGAACCAATTTTATAAGCCGACAAGTTCCCCTGCTTAATATAAACGAATTAAGCAGGGTTTATATTACCTGGGTTCTTAAAATTCCCTATAAGGGCAAGCCCCTATAGTTAATTACATCTTAAGTGACGGGAATCACCTAAGAAAACTCTCGATAATAATCAGAAGTTCTGCTCTCAAGAATTTCAAAGTTTAAGTTTTCAAAGGATTGAATTTTGGAATTTCAATAGGGAATGGATCAAATTTGGAACATTTTATTTTGGGAATTCAAAGGAAGAAAGGTAGGAGAAATCACAGATTCGAAGCGAACTTCGGTAATTTCCCGACTATCCTATTGTTTGGCTTGAATTTAGGAAAGTCCTAATGTTTATTTAATGTTTTGATCTTGCCAATTTTAATTAGTTAGGACTTTTATTTGTATGATAAAATCATACAATTAGCCTAGAAGATGTGAGGGTTTATGTCGCATCGGATGACTACCTCGGAAATCCTAAGACCGGTTAGGGCTTAATTTACATGATATGATCATGCAAATGCCTAACAAAGAGTTGAGGATTTATGTTGCACTAGGCAAACCACCTCGAAGTCCTATGGCTTGGTTATTTAATTCTAAGGAAAGTTTTGTTGAAGTAGACTCGAGTTTCGTTGATGACGATGGCCGTGCTGCCCACCATGCTCCGAGCTCCTTATTGTTGTAGAGGTTTAGTTTTAGAAGTCATAAATCAGGAGGTGAGAAAAGTGTTCTGGTTTAGAGAAAATCTTAAAATCCAGGTATTTTTAATATTTTAATTAAACAAATCTTAAAGTTGATTATAACAACACCGGTCAAGATCCCATGGTTCCATCCTTCCAGCATCGTTATTTTTATCGGATTCACTTAGTCCAGATGAATTTGCTAAACTCAACTGAATGAGTTCCACACTTTCATTTAGACCGTGGGAAATCCCGTTAGCAACACGTAGGTTACATCATCCGAGGTATTCCCGATCATCCAACAAGACGTTTTAATTTAGTTGTAGTTGTAGTTTTGTTGTTCGTTTGTGATTAAATTTTGAGTTGTCTTATATTTTGAAATGTTGTGGCGGTGAATTTTATCTTGCAATGACTTTTAATTTAGTTTTGGTTTCAGTTTTAGGGACTATCCTAAAGGTGTAGATTTTCATGCAACATTTGTTTATCATGCAAGAAAGGTAAGTGCGATGCGATTAAATAAATTGCAATAAAGTAAATTGCAATAAAATAAAAGCGTACCTGGAGGGTCTTCCCGTCATCCCAAGCTGCACTTAAAACACAGTTAGAATATTTAAGCATTTAAAGTAAATTCATAGGTAAAGCTAAGGGTTATGGTTTTCTACCAAGTTCGTAATCCTATAGCTAGTCATTTCCTATGACGTCTAGGTTCTTGTATTTTGGTTTGAGGACGTTTTTCTTCATCAAAGAACAACTAAGTTCAATTGTTCTAATAAATATCCTATCATATTGAGGAAGTGCTTAAGACGAATCTTAAACATCTTTTCAACATTTCTAGGATTATTCTAAGTCCAAGTGAATTTAATTATACAAATGAATTAATCGTCCGGGAGTTTAAGTTTTGTTATCTTGCTCAGTGAACTAGGACATTTGAATATCTCATGAATGAAGTAACACTTCATTTAGCACCCTTTTAAGAGTTATGACATCACGAGCTTTCGAGGGCAAATGGATGTTCAAGTGGTTTATGATTTAATTTTAGTTAATGGATTTAAGTTTGGAATAGTGTTCAAGTTGTTTTAGATTTATTTTTGAATTCTTCATGTCTTAAGTAATGTTATATTTAATTCAATTTAATTTAATTTAACTTAATTTAATTTAATGTGGTTTAATTTAATTTAATTTAATTTAAGTTAATTTAATATAATATGCTTTAGCTTAATTTAATTCAATTTGATTTGATTTAATTTGATTTAGTTTTAATTTAATTTAATTTAATTTAACTTTAATTTAATTTAATTTAATTTAATTTAATTTAATATATTTTAATTTAATTTAATTTAATTTAATTTAATTTGATTTAATTTAATTTAATTTAATTTAATTTAATTTAATTTAATTTAATTTAATTTAATTTAAATTTTAATTTAATTTAAATTTTAATTTAATTTAATTTAATTCAATTTAATGTGTTTTAATTTAATTTAATTTAATTTAATATTTCATTTTAAAAGGGTTTGATTTAAATAATTTAACTTTAATTTAATTTAATGATTAAGTCTTTTAGCATTTTAAATCTTAAACTTGGATTATTATTTTAATTAGGAATTAAATATTATTGGGATGATTAATTTAGGGATTCTTAAATTAAAGAGCAAACCTCTTCCTAATAACATCCCTATTTTAATAACTCCAATTTTACTATTCTTCCAAATTTAATTAATTATTTTAACTAAAGTTCATTTCAATTATTGTTGAATTGTTTAATAGGTTTCTACCCTTTAATTATTTAAATTTCAATCATCCAAATCAGATTAAGATCAAATATCTTACTCTTTCATTTTATTAAGCCTAAAGTTTTAATTAAGGGTTAAAATTTTAATTACCATTTTGCCCTTCAAGCTTAATAATTTCATAACTCATTAAATTGAGCTCAAATGAATTTGAAATTTTTATGTGACTTCACTCATATGTCAATAAAGACATTAGAGGAGAAAATGTGATTTTTCTGTATTTAATTTATTTATGTAATTATTTTTGGTGGAAAATAAGGATTTCCAAGGAAAATTTAATAATATGACCAAGAAAAAAGTTCTGTCCTTAAGAAAATTATGGGACATTCCTAATGACCAGAGGACCACTTGGACCAAGTTTGGTGATTTTTTGAATTATATTATTTTTATTATAATTATTTTGAGTTTTGGAGTATTAATTAATTTAAAAATAAAATAAAGTTTGAAAAATGAATTTTATATTTTTTAAAAATCTCTCTGATATCAAGGAAATCAGAGAATCAAATTTCACAATTTTCTGATTTTTCCTTAATTTATTAGAATTATTTTAGTGGAAACGCTAGAAAATGTATTTTTTAATTTTAAAAATTACCCCAAGGCTTTAAAATTTAATATCTCAACCTAGAGACATAAGAAAAATATGGGGTTTGTTCCTAAGTGGTTAGAATTCAAAATGTGACATTTTGGTGAATTTTATTATTTTTGTAATTTTTATTATTTTTTAATTATTAAAATATTAAAATAATGCAAAAAATCAACTTTTTTAGAAAATTGCAATTTTAATTTTCTTGAATTCCCCTAATATCAGAGAGGCTTTAAAACCAATTTGGTGAATTTTTTAAAAGTATTTTGAAAGTTATGAATTTTTAAAGTTTAATTTTGGCTAAGTGGCTTAATCAACCCATTTGATGGGGCTAACCAAGTCCAATTGACTTGAAATTTTTATGGTGGATTCCTCTGATCCTAAAGGTCAGTGGAGAATTTATTTCAAGTCAATTTGATCTATGGTTAACTCTAATTAATTAAAGTTCAATTTTGGGTATTTAGGCCAATTAGGGTTAATCTGAGTGAATTAACTCAAGTCCTATTTTTCCTAGGGTTCTCTGGTCATAAGAAACATCACCAAATTTTCCTAGAATTTATTTCACAACATGATAATTTTTGGAATTAAAATACTCAAAACAGCAACATGCATTTGAAAAATCAATAACTTTTCACAGAGATGGCCTCGACCTTGGAAAATTCGTGGAATGTTCCCAAGTTCGGAGGCTTCAAAAGCCCTATGGTCTCATGCCATGGTGAATTGTATGAATGCTTGGAGAATTAAAACAATGCAGGGAGTAAATAATTAATTAAAAATAAAGTACTTGGACAAAATTAATTAATTTCTTTTCCACATTATTCTCCTCTGTTCATCTGAGCAAGAGGGTATTTTTATTTTATTTTTGTGATTTTTCTACACAAAGATATGCATTTTTGAAGTTTAGGGGATTAAATAAATAAGAAAATAAACTATTTTCCTACTTATCCACGTCGGCGCTGACACAACCTCGGCGGCTCCGAATCGACACGCGTCGCTCCCCGATTCGGCGCCGCCATCTGACTCGGCTGTCCGGGGCCCCGCGGTTCACGTACCATCTACCGGTCCGACGCAATCCAAGCCGTCCATCCGATCCACGCGCGATCCGACGGTTCCTGGTCATCGTCTACGACTGGTGCGATCCCGTGACCGTCCACACTCTAACCCTAAGAACTCACTCGATTCTCAACGGTTTTTCGTGTTCTTATGCTCTATGGATTCGTCTTGAAGAGACGAACACATCCATACGGTGAACATGCTATGAAATCAAGCCAATCAAAATGGAGAATCGATCGAAGCTCGGGCGAAGAGGGAGTTCATACCTTTGCTCAGAGAAGTGAAGCTTCGATCTGAGGGTTGTGTCACGTTCGATTGGGTCCAAGCAAGCTCCAGATGAAGTCCCTTGGCTTGGTGAATTGTCTAGGTATGATTTCCACCAGAGCCGATCACAACCTTTGAGTCTGGAACAACTGGGTGGCCTGGAGAGGGGGCTTTCACCGGAAAACTTCTTCTCTTAGCCCGGTGAAGGTGTATGTGAGTTTAATTTGATTTTGGTGAAGGATTCGGGAGTGTCCCGTTCGGCTCGAGAATCGAGCTCCAAAATCGAGCTCGATCAATGAGGATTAGAGCAGGAGAACAGTGGGGATCAATTGCTCTAAGTCCGGAGGGGAGTGAGGAGTGATTTTGGCAGAGTTTTGGTATAGTCTGGTTCAACACCTTCTTTGGCCAAGAGGGTGAGGGGTTTAAATAGGAGAGGCCGGAGGGCCTCCCAGGGGGAGTTGAGGGCTGGGATCAGCTGCTTAGGTGAGGAGAAGAACAGCCATGGTGGCCATTGGACATGGGGCAGCTCAGCAAGGTAGAATTCCAAAGCTTGGCCTCTCCCAAGGTCTCGGGCATGGTGTTTTCCGGCGACTGGGTGGCCGGCCGGCCGAGCATGGGTCACCCTCAAGGTCGGGTGGGTCGTGGCGGGACTTGGTGCAAGCGATCGGCGATTGCCATGTGTAAAGTGGCTGAATTAAAATGGAATGGGGAAGGGGTCATTTTGGCTTCAATTTGGTCAACCCATTGGTTTGGGTTGGGTGCACCTCCCCATGGCCTGATTTTGGGCTGAAAGGATCAGTTGGGTCAGCCAAGAGAGAATGGTGTGGTCTCCATCCATGATGAGGTGGCTAAACATGGTTTAGTGTGTGTCATGAATAAGGTTAAAAAGGCTTAATGAAAGATTAGGAAAGGAGCCCCTCCTTTTACCATTAATGGCATGGTCACATGCCAAACTTTCATGGCTTCATATGGCTTGTGAATGGCTCATACATGGCTCCATGTGGCTTAGGGAAAAGTTGGTTCAATTTTATGGAAATGGATTTTGTGACTTTTGGCATTTTGGTGAGAGTTGTCATGAGGTTTAATTTTGGAATAATCCATTGATGAATTTAGGATTTAGGGATGATTTCAATCAAGGGATGATAAGGAGAAATTTCATGTGGGCTTTAGGATAGGCTTGGGCTTTTGAATTTGAAGGAAGTGGGCTTTTAGGAAGGTTTAAGGGAAGTGGGCTTTTAGGTTTAAGAATGAGTTCATGAATGGGAATTTTTGTAAAAGGTTGGGCCAAATAGTTGTTGGTTTTGGTTTAGGGATGTTTCATGAGTAATTTGAAATAGATTTAAGGTGGTTTGGGTTTGAATTGGGTTGAATTTGGGTTTATTTGATAAGTGGGCCAATGTAGGTCAAATTGGGCTAACTTGGGCCAATGTTGGGCTAGGGTTGAAATTGATGTAAAATTAATGTTGGGAAATGTTTATGGGAATGTTTCAAAGAGGTTTTGGCTTTGGTTGGGTTTGGATTTTGGGACTTGGGCCTATTTGGGTTGGGTTTGGGTGTAGGCCCATTTAAGGAATTTTGGTTTTGGGTTGAATTTGAATAGGGTTTGGGTCAAAATCTTGGGCAAATCATGTTAGTGTTTTGTTTATGGGGATGTTAAGGAAGGTTTAGAAAAGATTTGGGGTTAATTGGAGTTGAATTGGGTGAGTTTGGGCTAAGTTTGGGTCATGGGTCCAAATTGGGCTTTAAGGCCAAAAGTGAAATTGGATCCCAATGCCAATCAAATTGGGCTTGGATTTGGTCTAGATTGGTGTTGGGGGTGTTGAATTGAAGTTTAGAATTGAATTGGACCAGAATTTGGGTCAATTGGGTAGGTTTGGTTTGACATTAGGTTCACTTTGGGTTAAAATGGGTCAAATTGGGGGTTTTGATAAAAGTGGGGTAAATTGACAAAATTGGCCCATGATGTAGTTGAACAAAATGAAATTGGGAATATTTGGGATTTTTTGGAATTTTCTGGAAATTTTCTGAATTTTTGGATTTTTTTGGCTAAGAGGGGCATTTTGGGTATTTGGAGGGTATTGGGAGGTATTTTTGGAATTTTTGGTATTTTTGGGTATGGATGATTAATTTGATTGGTGAGGAAATGTTTAGGAATGGTTTTGGGGAATTTTGGGTGATTTGGAGAATTTTGGAAAATTTGGGTAATTTCAAGGGTTTTGGGTAGGCTAGGCGGGTGTAGGGTCCCGGGGTCAAAAATTGAAAAGTTGGAAAATTGAAGCTTGGGTGAATGTAAGTGGAATGAAATCATTTTGGTTGAGTCATGAAGCCATATCAAGCCCACATGAGCCATGAAGGGACTCATTTGAGGCATCCACTATGTTGTTCCTAACCCTCTTGCCCAAGGGCTTAGGGGTTAAGGACCATCCATGTGAACCACCTTCATGAGTCGGGAGGTCAAGTTGGGTATGGGTGTAGTTTTAAGAGGTGTGTGAAAGTGTAGTGTATAGGTGTAGTGTGTGTGTAAGTCAGCCCCTTCACTGCGACCGGGCCACCTGTAGGGCGATCCTAAGGCCAAAGAGTCCTATGGGAACTCATCCTTTAAACTTCCACATTTAATTTCAACCCTCTAGGTGATTAGGGGTCTACAATCAAGTTTGTGGAGTTTGTAGGGAGTTAGGAAGTGGTTTGAATTTCTAAAGGGGGAGGTTCCATCTCTATTCCTCTAAGATAGTCAAAGGAAAAGCCTAAGGCTAGATCCTAAGTACTAAAGAGAGAAGAGAAGACCTCATCAAAAATGAGGTCAACATTGAGCTTTCGTAGCCATCTTGTGAACGTCTTCTCCTCTGTCGTGGTCATTGAGGTTTAGTATGATTTGAGAATCGTTATTTATATCGGAATCGAGATCCGGCTTAGCTTCGTTTTCGTTAGTTACGTAATCGTTAGAAACAGTCAAAACGTAGCCAACACCAAAACTCTTATCATTATAAGATTCTGCCGGGGTGAGCAAATAATCATATAGAGTCAGAGGTTTGAGGGATTTCTCCCCCGAATCGGAAACAACTATCCTAGGATAAGCAGCCCCTAGTCTACCCTTCGGAGCCTCAGTTTTCTTCTCTCCAATGATTTTCTCTTCCTTCTGAGGCGGTTCTTTGATCACAAGCGATAGTGCCAGCGCGGCAGGTTTCAAACTCTGAGTTGAAGCGCATACTGAAGTGGTTTCGATGTGATCCAAAATTTTCTTTAAAGACTTTGTCCAGACGGTACTCCATCCATCATCGGTCGTATATGGGTTTATCGAAACAATAGGATCCGTCGAGATAACATTGACAGAACCTCCTTTTTGGGGTTCCTTCATGTATTCTTTCGGGATCGTTATGTTCCATTTTCGGAGGTTGTCGTCAAGCCAAATCTTGAAAGTGATGCAAACCTCTATCTTGTGCCCGAGCATCTGGTGGTAAGGGCAATAGTTTGGATGATCTTTCTTATTGACTTCTTCTGGCCTCTTGGGCTCTAGTAGCTGAAAATCAGGTGTCTTCATTAAACTGCGAAACATCTTCACTACTACTTTAGTTTTGAATGGATATTTCTTATTCAGAAAATCTTTCAGGTTACGCTGTGGATGAGACGGTTGTTCATAATGCTGAGGCGGCTGATAGCTCGGTCGAGGCTGTTGATAACCTTGCTGAGGTTGCTGATAAGTACACTGCGGTGGTTGATAGTTAGGCTGTGGCCGCTCTGGCTGTATCTGCACTGGCCACTTGCCCATATCTACTGCCGTGACGATTCTGGATTACTTTTCAAATGATTTTACGGGTTTCTGTTTATTGGTCTTGTCCACGAAACATAGCTGCTTTGCTTCCTCTTGTAAGCTGCCGGCCTTGCTAAGCTGCTTCTCAAAAGTCTTGATTATAAATCCTTTAAGGAGAAGTGCTATCGGGCCATGGATACTCTTAAGAAAGATGCCAACTGCATGCTGTTCTTGAAGTTGTGGTTCACACTTCATGCTTAAGTTCCTCCATTGAAGTATGTAATCCACTAGAGTTTCGTTCTGTTTCTGGTGCTCCACCACTAGATCACCGATAGTGATGTGGTGACGAGCTCCGGCAAACCGCTTAACGAAAAGGTTTTCTAATTCTGCAAAGGTCTTAACTGAATCATTTGACAATTCTGTGTACCTGTCAAAGGCGATCCCTGACAAACTGCTAACGAACTGACGGAAGAGTAAAGCGTCACTCCCACCGACATTGCAGCAACTAGCAGGAAAATGTGCGACATGCTGCCGGGGGTTTCCCGTTCCATCAAAAGCCTTAAACAGAGGTGGTACAAAGCCTTTCGGGTATTGGACTGCATCAAACTCTTCGGGGTAAGGTCTACCCGTCTGAATAGATGCTTCACTCTTGGATTGTGCTAAAGCTTCTCGCACCTGCTGTTCTACCATGTTTTTAATGTCTTTTTCGGGAATCATACTCTGTGTAGAATTCTTATTTGGTTGCTAGTCTCCGTTGACGGATGTGATCTCTTTTCCTCCATCTGCAATATGGATGATCTCTGGGGGTGTTTCTTTCTGAGGTTGTACTTGACTCTGGAGAGTGGCTAAAGCAGCAGCCATCTCTTCCATCCTTTTTGCCATCTGGGAAATTGTGTCATCTCTTTCCCGAAGCTGTGCTCTCATCACTTTCGGTTCATCTCTTTCCATAGCTGTCGGAGCACCTTGCAAATCTGACGATGCTAGTGTCTCAACCATGTTGATCTCAGCATATTCTTCATCCATAAACTCTGATTAATCTACTTCACTTTCCAACTTTTCTCCTCTTTCTTTCGCCAACCGTCGGATATCCGTCCTTAGATTTCCAATAGCATCATCGAGGAGTCTCTTCCAGACGGTCTCGCGGTTGTCATGTGATGACTGTTGAACTTCTTTCTCGGGAGTTCCTTTTATTGCAGTAGCACTTTCTTCTGATTCAGGCTCTTTGACGAGGCTTTTCTTCTCAGGACGTTGTGTTGGTCTCGGCTCGGTAATAATAGGTCGCCACACCTTCCTTCTTGCAACAGAAGGCCTAGGACCGGACGGTCTGTCGGCTATATGCTGGTAGGTGGTGTCCTTCCTAATATGATGGCCCGATACAACAACAGGTGCACTAGCTCTCATTTTCTTCCTTGGTTTCTCTATGGCAGTGATAGGCTCTACTCGCGGTCCGAGGCGCGATCTAGCTGGCACTCGTCCCATTCTTCTTAGGATTTCTGACACGGGGCATCTTTCTTTCTTTGCCAATTTTTCTATCACAGTTTGTAACCGAGCAAATGGCGTAGTATTAACCCTTTTTCTTTTGTAGTTACTATAGTATGCAGGTCGGGGTAATGTAGCGGCAATCCTTTGGACGTCTTCTTCATCTGATGCAGCAGAGAGGGGGTGAAAGCTACTTCCTTCCAACAGTGGTGTATACTCAGGCAGTTCAGGGATTTCTTCCAGGTAAGCAACTTCAGCGGCCTTGGCTTTTTCAATCCTGGCTATCTTTCTGCTTCTATTTCTCCTTTGAGTCCGAGTTAGGGGTGCAACTCTTGAACTGGACCCAATCTCAAAAATAGATGGTATTGTAGTAAAATCTGTACCCTCCACGGTGACAGGTTTATCACAGACTTGGATTTCCTTCCCCTTCAGTTTGGCAGAAGCCGGGGTAGGTGCAGAGATGACTAGACCGGTGGGGGTAGAGACAACAGTCCTCCTACGAATAGCAGTACTTCTTTTAGCTGGAACCTTTTGTAGGGGAGGGAATTCTTGAGCCGACTTCAAGTTGAACTCAATTACGGGCTCCTCAGTTTCTGGCACTTTGTCCACTAGTGCGAAGAGAGTGACGTCAACGAACTTAATATCTGTGTTATAGAATCCTTGTCCAAAACGGATGATCTCATTGTCTGGCAGCTCATCCTTATAAACGGCGAAGTCCATTCCATTGGTGAAGGAGAAAATTAACTTTGGGGCAGTCATTTTCTCCAGTGTAGATTCTGAATGTCAGTCCCGAATTATGCTTCCTCTCGTCACAAAACTTAGAACAAAAAAGAAAGAGTCTGAATACATTCTCGTTTATCTTGATGTATTTGTGATTTAAAAGAGTTTGTTTATTAAAGGGTTGTTTATTAGAAGATTTGTTTGTTAGGAACAAAATGATTAAAGGTATAGAAAAGGTAAAGGACCCAATTCAGAATTGGAAAGGAAGAGAATGTCTCGTAAGACTATCAACCCGAAGGACCGCTCCTAAGCTAACACCTATTGGGGGTCAACCCCACCTCAGAAAAGAGGTAAAATGATTTCGGAACCTCTCTGTTTAGGGGTGTCTAAACAGTGGCTCCTAAATCCGAGAGAAGTTGGCTATACCCGTTCAAGATAGAAATGAACGTGGTATGCCAACGGAAAGAATGGTAGTTTGCTCCACTAGGGACATGGATACACTACCGATTTATGAAAGCAAAACCATCTGATCAAAATGGAGAGAGGAACTAGTCCCCAACGGAGTCGCCAGATGTTGTCGGCATATTTTTAGGTTATGTGTTTTGAAAAAGGTCGCTTATAGAAGTTGTCGGTGAATTTTTTAGATTTTAAATTTAATTTAAATATATATATAATTTAGAAAGTAGTATTTGATTTTGAAAATAATTTTGAGTTTAAAAATTTTAAGATATGAAATCAAACCGATCTCACATCCCAAATAGTTTATATAAACGAGCACCGCACCACAAACCGTAAATCTATCCCGAAGAATAGACACATCGCTTGATGATGGGGCTCGATTAAATAAACTAGAAGATTTGTGACATCCGTTTGGTCCGCGAACCAACTTTATAAGCCGACAAGTTCCCCCGCTTAATATAAAGAAATTAAGCGGTGGTTTATATTACTTGGGTTCTTAAAGTTCCCTATAAGGGCAAGCCCCTATAGTTAATTACATCTTAAATGACGGGAATCATTTAAGAAAACTCTCGATAATGATCAGTAGTTTTTCTCTTAAGAATTTCAAAGTTTAAGGTTTTCAAACAATTGGATTTTGGAAATTTCAATTGGGAATGGATCAAATTTGGAACAGTTAATTTCAGGATTCCAAAGGAAGAGAAGTAGGAGAAGCTGAGGATCCAAGAAGAATCTTGGTAACTTCCCAAACTATCCTATGGTTTGGTTTCAATTTGAGAATTTATTTAATATTTCAATCCTGCCAATTTTAATTAATTAGGACTTATATTTATATGATATAATCACACAAATAGCCTTGAAGATGTGAGGGTTTATGTCGCACCAAACGACTACCTCGGAGTCCTATGACCGGTTAGGGCTAAATTTACATGACATGACCATGGAAATGCCTAACGAAGAGTTGAGAATTTATGTTGCACTAGGAAAACTACCTCGAAGTCCTATAGCTTGGTTATTTAATTCTAAGAAAGGTTTAGCTGGTGTAGATCCGAGTTTTGTCGAAGTAGATGGTCGTGCTCGCCCACTATGCTCCGAGCTCCTTGTTGTTGCAGAGGTTTAGTTTTAGAAGGTGAAAATCAGGAGATGAGAGAAGTGTTTTGGTTTAGAAATCTTAAGGTCCAAATAATTTTAATATTTTAATTAAAACAAATCTTAAAGTTGTTTAAACAGAACCGATTAAGATCCCACGGTTCCGTCATCCCCAGCACCGTTATTTTCATCGAATTCACTTAGTCCAGATGAATTTGCTAAACTCAACTGAATGAGTTCCACACTTTCATTTAGACCGTGGGAAATCCCGTTAGCAACACATGGGTTACATCATCCGAGGTATTCCCGATCATTCAACGAGACGTTTTAATTTAGTTACAATTGTAGTTTTGTTGTTCTATTTGTGATTAAATTTTGAGTTGTTTTATATTTTGGAATGTTGTGGCCGTGAATTTTATCTTGTGGTGACTTTTAATTTAGTTTTGGGTTTCAGTTTTGTGATTATCCTAAAGGTTTCAGTTTTCATACAACAATCTTGTTTAACATGCAAGAAAAAGTAAAGTGCAGTGCATGTATGTAAATTGCAATAAAGTAAATTGCAATAAAATAATAGCGCACCTAGAGGGTCTTCCCGTCATCCCAAGCTGCACTTAAAACAAATGTTAAGGTATTTAAATATTTCAACAAGTACCTAGGTAAAGCTAAGGGAAGGTTCTGGTTGTCTACCAAGATCATAATCCTATAACTAGTCATTTCCTATGACGTCTAGGTTCTTGTGTTTTATTTATGGATGATTTTCTTCACCAAAGAACAATTAAGTTCAATTGTTCTTCTAAAACATCTCATCATATTGAGAAAGTTCTTAGGACGAGTCCTAAACATCTTTTCAATACTTCCGAGATTATTTTGAATCCAAGTAAATTTAGTTGCACAAGTGAATTAATCATCCAGGTGTTTAGTTAAGCTTTGTCTCTTGCTCGCTGAACTTGGGCATTTGATTACCTGATGAATGAAGTGACATCTCACTTAATACTCCATTTAAGAGTTATAATAATTAAAGCCTTTAGGGACAAGTTGGTTTGTTGAGAATTTTAATCATTTTTAATTTGAAGTTTGAGTTAATGGTTTAATGTTATTTAGTTTAATTATGAGGTTTTAATTAATAATTTTAAGTTTGGAATAGTGTTCAAATTATTTTTGGTTTAAATCTTTATACTTTAAGTGATCTTAATATTTTAAATTAATCTTTGGTGTTTCATATTCACTCAGATTATTCATATATCTTATTGATTTGGTTTAGGTTAATTATGATATTTTAGGTTAATCTTGATTAGTTTGATTTTTTATATTCTTAATTATGAATTGTCTTAATATTTCAAATTTGTTTTACTTTTATTATTGAGTGATGTTAATTTAATATAATTAAAATTTAATTTAATTGAATTTAACTTAACTTAATTTAATTTAATTTCAATATTTTAAATTTAATTTAATTTAATTGTTAAAATGTTAATTTAATTTAATTTTAATTTTAATTTAGATTTTCTTAATTTAATTTAATTTAATCTAAATTTAATTTAATTTAATTGTTAAACTACTTATTATTTTGAGCTTTCCTTTAATTTAAGGGTTATTTTTTTTTAATTTTTAATTTACTTAGTTTGGATTATCATTTTAATCTTTATTAAGAGTTAAATATTATTGAAGTGATTTATTTAGGGATTTTTTTATTAAAGAATTAATATCCTCTCAAGTTATATCCCTATTTTTAATAATTCAAATTTCATTAATCTTCCAAAATTTAAATTATTTAAATAATTAAAGTTTCATTTTTGGTTTATTAAAAGTGATTAATGAGTTTCTACCCTTTTAATTTCCCAAAGTTTCAATCATCCAAGAAAGATAAAATCAAATATTTTACCCTCCATTTTAATTAAACCTAAAATTTTAATAAAAGGGTTTAAATTCTTTAATTACCTTTGTGCCCTTTTAGGCTTATTTATTTCATAACTCACTAAATTGAGTTTAAATGAATTTGAAATTTTTATGTCACCTCATTCACATGTCAATTAAGACATTAGAGGAGAAAATGTGATTTTTTTGAATTTAATTTATTTACATAATTATTTTCAGTAAAAATAAGAGATTTTAAGGAAAATTCAACAACATGACCAAAGTAAGGTTTCTATCCTTAAGAAAATTATGGGATGTTTCTAATGACCAGAGGACAACTTGGAGCATTTTTGGTGATTTTTTAAATTATATTTTATTTACTATAATTATTTTGAATTTTGGAGTGTTAATTAATTATAAAATAAAATTAAAGTTGAAAAATAGATTTTATATTTTTCTTCAATCTCTCTGACCTCAAGGAGTTTAGTGAAACATATTTTACAATTTTCTAATTTTTCTTTGATTTATTGGAATTAATTTAGTGAAAGGGTTGGAAAATACATTTTTTAATATTAAAAATTGTTTTGAGCCTTTAAAATTCAATATCTTATCTTAGAGACTTAGGAAAAATATTTGGTTAGTTTCTAAGTGATTAGGAGTCAAAATTTGACATTTTTATGATTTTTATTATTTTTGTGATTTTTATTATTTTTTAATTATTTAAATATCAAAAATATCATTAAAAATGAAAAATTTCAGAAAATTCCAATTTTAATTTTTATAGACTCCACTAATATCAAAGAGCGAACAAAAACAATTTGGTGAATTTTTGAAATGTATTTTCGGAGTTATGAAGTTTTAAAGTTTAATTTTGATTATGTGGCTTAATTAATTCATTTAGTGGGACTAATCATTTCCAATTGACTTCAAATTTTTATGCAAGGTTCTCTATATCCTAAAGATCAATGGAGAATTGATTTCAAGTTATTTTGATGTGTGGTTAACCCTAATTAATTAAAATTCAATTTTGAGTATTTAGGCTAATTAGGGTTATTCTTAATGAATTAAGCCTAACCATAATTATTCTATGGTCTTCTGGTCCTAAGAAACTTCCCCAAATTTTTCTAGAATTTATTGAGCAATATGCTAATTACTGGAATTAAAATACCAAAACAGTGATATAAATTTGAAAAATACATAACTTGCCATAGAGATAGTCTCTGACCTTGAAAAATTCAGGGAATGTTCTCAAGATCAGAGGCTTCAAAAGTCCTATAGTCTCATGCCATGGTGAATTGTGTATGCAAATGGAGAATCAAAATACTTAAAACAGTAACTAATTAATTTAAAATAATATACTCATCAAATTAACCCAATTCTTTTTGCACATTGTTCTCCTCTGTTCACTAAGCAAGAGGATATTTTTATTTTATTTTTGTGATTTTTCTATGAAATGTTATGATTTTTTGAAGTTTATGTTCAAAAATAAACCAAAAATCCAATTTCCTTCTCAAACTATCGCTATCAAGGGGGGCCACGTCTCGCTCTGTGATTGGCTGGCGCGTTTCTGCTTATGGATGAAGCTCCCATCCGACTGCATCTCTGCCGTCCGTGTGATACACATGTGATCGGACGGCTACTGCTCCTCTCTCCTAGTTCTATTCACCCAAAACCGTCTACCTTCAAACCTTGATATCTCACTCGTTCCTCAACGAAATTGAGTGAAATTTTTTTTTAAAATGATCGCCAATCTTCATTTTTCCAAAATTTCAATTTTTGACCCCGGGGACCCTACACCCACTAAACCTACCAAATGCCCTTGAAACCACCAAAAATTTGCAATGTCACCTAAATTGCCCAAATTCCTCAAAACCAATCCTAAACATTTCCCACCATTCAAATTGATCATCCTTGGACAAATATACCAAGAATTCCAAAAATACCCCCAATACCCTCCAAATACCCAAAATACCCTTTGAAGCCAAAAATTCCAAAAGTTTAGAAAACTCCCAAAAAATTCCAGAAAATTCCAAATATTCCCAATTTCATTTTGTTCGACTACACCATAAGCCAATTTTGTCAATTTAGCCAACTTTTACCAAAACCCCCAATTTGACCCATTTTTAACCCAAGTGGATCCAATGTCAAACCAAATCAACCCAATTGACCTCAATTTTGATCCAATTCAATTCAATATCCCCAATATCAATTTAGACCAAATCCAAGCCCAATTTGATTAACATTTGGATCCAATTCCAATTTGAAGCTTAAAGCTCAATTTTGGCTCATGACCTAAACTTAGCCCAAACTAACCCAACTCAACTCCAATTAACCCCAAATCTTTTCCTAAACCTTCCTAATATCCTCACAAACTAAAAACTAACAATATTTACCCCCAATTTGAGCCCAAACTCCACCAAAACCTAACCCAAAACCAAAATCCCAAATTTTGGCCTAAACCCACCATGAACCCAAATGGGCCTAAATCCGAAAATCAAAGCCCAACCAAAGTTGAAAACTCTTTGTAACACTCCCATAAACATTTCTCAACATTAATTTTACATCAAATCTAACATTAGCCCAACCTTAGCCCAAGTTAGCCCAATTTGACCCACTTTGGCCCCTTTACCAAAAAATCCTAAATCAAACCCAATTCAACTCCAAATCACCTCAAATTTGTTTCAAATCACTCATGACACATCCCTAAACTAAACCTAACATTTGTTTGGCCCAATCCTTCACAAAATTTCTATCCACCAATTTGTTTTCAAACCTAAAGGCCCACTTTCTTAAACTATTCTGAAAGCCCATTTTCACCAAATCCAAAAGGCCTAAAGTCAATCCAAAGCCTACATGACACTTTCACCTCATCAACCCTTTGATTTAAATCACTCCCTAAGTTTAAAATTCATCATTAAACTTTTCTAAACTAACTCATGTACCAAATTACCCCTAAATATCTAAAATCCTTAAAACTCATTTCCATGAAATTGACTAAGCTTGGCCCCATGCCAAATGGAGCCATGGCCATGCATAAGCCATATGTAAGCCATGAGGAGCCATAGACTTGTCATTACTCCCAAAATGGCAAAAGGAGGAGATCCTTTAAGCACTCCCTAAAAGTCATTAGCCCTACCCATGATTCCCATTAACCCAAAACTAATCCAAATAATCTTGATGGGGACTTCACCACTCTTCATAAGCTGACTCACCTGACCTACCTCAGCCCAAAATCAAAGCTTTGGATGGTGCACCAAGCCCTAAGCCATGAATTGATCCATTTGAACCTAAAATGATCCTTCCACCTTACCACTTAAATCAAACCTCTTTACACTTGGCATTGGCCAATTGAACCCACAAACTTCAAGCCCTGACCCTCTTGATCAGGATGGTGACCTGACCCTGGCCGGCCAGCCACTAGGTCACCGGAAAACACTATGGGCGAGAGGTCTAAATGGATTCAAAAATTCAATTCGAACTAGCTGAGTTGTCCCATGCCCAATGGCCACTGCAGCTGTTCTTCTCTTCACCAGAGTAGTTGATCCAAGCCATCAAACCCCCCTGGGAGGCCCTAGCCATGGATATTTAAACAAGCCACCCCCTCTCGGCCAAAAGGTTGGCTGAAATCAACCTTCATAGAATCCCTCCAAACTCCTCACAGAGCTTCCCCCAGCCAAGAGCAATCCATCCCCACTGTTCTCCTGCCCTAAATCCCATTGATTGAGCTCAATTTTGGAGCTCAATTCTCAGGCCAGAATAGGACATCTCCCAAACCTCCACCAAAATCAAATTAAACTCACCCACACCTGCACAGGACCAAGAGAAGGAGTTCCCCAGTGAAAGCCCCCTCTCCAGGCCACCAAATGCTCTAGCCTCCAAAGTCTGAAATCGGGCTTGGTGGAAGTTGCACTTTGACAATTTGACAGGGCCAAAGGCTTCATCCCCAAGCTCCTCCAACTCCAACAAATGTGTCGAGCACATTCAGTTGAGGCCTCACCTCCTGAACTAAGGTATGGAGACTTCTCTTTAACCCGAGCTTCCAGCGATTCTCCATTTCGTTTGAGTTAATTTCATAGCATGTAAACCGTATGGATGTGTTCGTCTCCTTAAGACGAATCCATAGAGCATAAGAACATGAAAATCCATTGAGAAACGAGAGAGATCTTAGGGTTTGAGTGTGGACGGCTCTCGGGACATACCAGTCGGAGACGATGATCGGTCGTCGTTGGATCGAGCGTGTATCGTATGGACGGTGCGGATCACATCGAACGAGTGAACGAGACATGAACCGTGCGCCCCCGGAGCGTTGAGTCGGATGGCGGCGTCAAATAGGGAAGCGACGCGTGGGTTTTCGGAGCTGCGAGGATGAGTCAGCGCCGTGTGGATATGTAGATAATTAGGGGTATTTTTGATTTATTTAAATACCCAAAACTTCAAAAATCCATATCTTTGCATAGAAAAATCACAAAAATAAAATAAAAATACGCTCTTGCTCAGTGAACAGAGGAGAATAATGTGGAAAAAGAATTGAGTTAATTTGATGAGTATTTTATTTTTAATTATATACTCATTTCAGTATTTTAATTCTCCATTTGCATGGACAATTCACCATGGCCTGAGACCATAGGGCTTTTGAAGCATCTAATCTTGGGAACATTCCCTGAATTTCTCAAGGTCAGAGGTTATCTTTATGGCAAGTTATGTATTTTTTCAAGTTTATGTCACTGTTTTTGATATTTTAATTCCATTAATTAGCATATTACTTGGAAAATTATAGAAAAATTTGGGGAAGTTTCTTAGGATTAGAGGACCCTAGGATAATTATGTTTTGAGTTAATTCATTAAGAATAACCCTAATTGGCCTAAATACTCAAAACTGAACTTTAATTAATTAGGGTTAACCACACATCAAAAGAACTTGAAAATAATTCTCCACTGATCTTTAGGATCAGAGGGACCTCACATAAAAATTTGGAATCAATTGGAAATGTTTAACCCCACAAAATGGATTAATTAGGTCATGTGAGTAAAATTAAACTTTAAAAATTCATAACTCTAATAATACATTTCAAAAATTCACCAAATTTGTTTTGTGGGCTATCTAATATTAGAGGAGTCTAAGAAAATTAAAATTGTAATTTTTCAAAAATCCTTATTTTCCACCTCACTTTAATATTTTAATAATTAAAAAAATAATAAAAATCACAAAATATTAAAAATCATAAAAATGTCATATTTCACCTCCTAATCACTTAGGAACAAACCAAATATTTTTCCTAAGCCTCAAAGTAAAGATATTGAATTTTAAAACCTTAAGACAATCTTTAATATTAAAAAAATGAATTTTTCAACCTTTTCACTAAATTAATTCTAATAAATCAAAGAAAAATCAAAACATTATAAAATTTGCTTCTCTGAACTCCTTGAGGTCAGACGGACTTAAGAAAAATATAAAATCCATTTTGCAACTTTAATTTTATTTTATAATTAATTAACAATCCAAAACTTAAAATAATTAAAATAAATAAAATATAATTCAAAAAATCACCAAAATTGGTCCAAGTGGTCCTCTAGTCAGTAGGAACATCCCATAATTTTCCTCCTAAGGACAGAAACTTTACCTTGGTCATGTTGTTGAATTTTCATTGAAAACCCATATTTTTCATAAAAAATAAATTTATAAATTAAATTAAATTCAGAAAAATCACATCTTCTCCTCTAATGTCTTAATTGACATATGAGTGAAGTGACATAAAAATGTTAAGTTCATTTGAGCTTAATTTGATGAGTTAGGAAATAAATAAGCCTAAAGGGGCATAAAGGTAATTAAAGAATTTTAACCCTAATTAATATTTAGGTTTAATTAAGGGGAGGGTAAAATATCTGATTTTAAAATTTTCATTAGATGATTAAAACCTAGGGAATTAAGGGGTAGAAACCCATTAATCATCTTGAAAATATTTAAAGTAAATTTTAATTAATTAAACAATTTGAGGTTTGGAAGAATAGGTTAAAATTTGGATTATTAAGATTAGGGATTTGATTTAAGAAGATATCAATTCTTTAATTTAAAATCCCTAAATGAATCACTTTAATAATATTTAACTTCTAATTCAATTTAAAGTGATAATTGAAATTAATAATTAAATAATTAAAAGGAAAATAAACCTTAATTAAATTAAAAATTTAAAACATTGAATAACTTGATAATCAAATTGGAATAAATTTAAAACATTGAAATTAATTTGAAATCACTTAAAAAACAAATCTAAAACAAATTTGAAACATCAAAGAAAATCAACCTTAAGACAATTCATAATAAAAAAAACATAAAAAATCAAACCAATTAAAAACCTAAATATTTCAATTAAATTAAAATTAAGTCATTAAAATTTAAATTGAATAATCTAAACACCTCTTTCAACCCAAATTACTCTAATACATTGAAATCATTAAAGATGTAAAGATTTAATTAAAATTAAAACTACTTGAACACTATTCCAAACTTAAATTATTAAAATTTCATAACTAAATTAAATCACTTTAAATCACCAATTCCAGTTTTAAATCATTAAATTCTTTAACAAACTGATTTGCCCCCTAAAGGTTTTCATTATTATAACTCTTAAGTAAAGTATCAAATGAAATGTCACTTTACTTATAGGATAATCAAACATCCTAATTCACTGAGCAAGAAACAAACTAAACTAAACTTTTGGATGAACAATTCACTTGTACAATAAAATTCATTTGGACTCAAAATATTCTCAGAAGCATTGAAAATATGTTTAAGATTCGTCCTAAGCACTTTCTCAATATGATGGGATGTTTTAGAAGAACAATTGAACTTAATTGTTCTTTGGTGAAGAAAATCATCCTTAACAAAATACAAGAACCTAGACGTCATAGGGATTGACTAGCAATAAGATTAGGATTTTGGTAGACAACCAGAACCTTTCCTTAGCTTTACCTAGGTACTTGTTGCAAATATATATAAATGTCTTAAAATGTGCTTTAAGTGTAGCTTGGAATGACGGGAAGACCCTCCAGGTACGCTTTTATTTTATTGCAAGTTACTTACATGTACTGCGCTTTACCTTTCTTGCATGTTAAAAAAGATTATGACATGAAAATTGAAACCTTTAGGATAGCCACAAAACTGAAATCCAAAACTAAATTAAAAATCACAACAAGATAAAATTCACCGCAATAACATTTCAAAATATAAAACAACTTAAAATTTAATCACAAACAGAACACAAAACTATAACTATAACTAAATTAAAACATCTTGTTGGATGATCGGGAATACCTCGGATGATGTAACCAACGTGTTGCTAACGAGATTTTCCACGGTCTAAATGAAAGTGTGGAACTCATTCAGTTGAGTTTAGCAAATTCATCTGAACTAAGTGAATCTGGGAAAAATAACGGTGCCGGTATGATGGAACCGTGGGATCTTAACCGGTGTTGTTATAATCAACTTTAAGATTCCCCTATAAAAATATTGAAGACATTTGGATTTTAAAACTTTTCTAAACCAAAACACTTCTCTCATCTCTTGATTATCATTTTCTAAAACTAAACCTCTGCGACAACGACAAGGAGCTTGGAGCACAGTGGGCAGCACGGCCATCGTCGTCAGCAAAACTTGTGTCTACTTCAGCAAAACCTTTTCCTAGTTTTAAATAACCAAGCCATAGGATTTTGAGGTAGTTTGCTTAGTGCAACATAAATCCTCAACCTCTTTGTTAGGCATTTGCATAATCATGTTATGTAAATTAAGCCCTAACTAGTTTTACGATTCCGAGGTGGTCGTTTGGTATGACATAAACCCTCACATCTTCGAGGCTCTTTGTATGATTGTGTCATACAAATATAAGTCCTAATTATTTAAAATTGGCAGGATTGAAACATTAAATTAATACTCCCAAATTGAAGCCAAACAATAGGATAGTTTGGGAAGTTGCTAAGATTCTTCTTGGATCCTCAGCTTCTCCTATTTCTTTTCCTTTGGACTCCTAAAATAACTGTTCCAAATTTGATCCATTCCTAATTGAAATTTCCAAAATCCATTTGTTTGAAACCTTAAACTTTGAAATTCTTGAGAGCAAATCCATTGATCATTATCAAGAGTTTTCTTAAGTGATTCATGTTATTTAAGATGTAATTAACTATAGGGGCTTGCCCTTATAGGGAACTTTAAGAACCCAGGTAATATAAACCCTGCTTAATTCCTTTATATTAAGCAGGGGAACTTGCCGGCTTATAAAATTTGTTCGCAGACCAAATGGATGGCACAAATCTTCTAGTTTATTTAATCGAGCCCCATCATCAAGCAGTGTGTCTATTCTTCTGGGATAGATACATGGTTTGTGGTGTGGTGCTCGTTTATATGAACTATTCGGGATGTGAGATCGGTTTGATGTGAGATCGGTTTGATTTCTATTTTCAAAATCAAATGCTACTTTCCAAATTATATATAAATTAAATTTAAAATATGAAAATTTACCGACAATTTCGTAGGCGACCCCTTTTCAAAACACATAACCTAAAAAAATATGTCGTACAGCTGCGCCCATTCTGGGGCCGGCAGCGCCAGAACATGTTTTCCTCATTTTTGCTCCTTTTTGCTCCGAATTTGTTCCTTTTCACTTCTTTTGCTCCAATCACCTAAAATCATCATACCTGCAATGAATTATGAAAAATACCTTTATTTAAAGTGAAATATCACGGAAAATGAGAAAAAATAGATAGTAAAAACAACATATATTTTTGGTGCATCAGCGGCTGAAGTTGGGAGGTGGCGTTGTTTGGAGGTTTAAGTTGGCTGTTGATAGTTTTAAGAGGTCCTGTGCGGTGGTGGTAGTGTGGATGTTCTCTTGGGGTCTTCTAGGGCTTTTTTGTTTTTGAATTGAAGAGTTTACTGTTCCATTGGTTTGGGAGTCACCTGTTCCTGAGGCTTTTAAATTTTTGATCCTTTGGGGTTGGCCTATCATGGCTTCCTCTTTCCCCATAGATGCTGAAGTTAATGCTCAATGGGCCCGTGCTACCTATGTAGAAGTTGTAGGCAGTAATCAGACTCCTCATAAATCTTTTGATCATCTAGTTTTCCCCTAGGCACTTCATGACGCTGCAGTTGGGAAGGCCATTTATCCCTACATCAAACCTACTGGTATGAAGGATGGAAAATCAGCTATTGTGTTCACTACTCAGGAGATGATCACTCTGAATGCAGCTGTTAAGTTTTCCTTAATTGGCAAGTTTTGATATGGTCACACCAAAATGGATTTGGTAAGAAAGTTCTTTTGAGATTTGCAATTGAGTGGCTCTTGTAAGTTGGGACTTCTAGATGGCAGGCACCTTCTTATTAGACTATCCAATGAAGAGGATTATGCTCGCATATTTTGTAAACAATCACTACTGATTCCTGGTACTTTAATGAAAATCATTAAATGGACACCAGATTTTGATCCAGCTAAGGAACCTCCTATTGTTCCTATGTTGTTCAAGTTTCCTGGTCTCCCTATATCCCTGTATCATACTAATGTACTATTCAATATTAGTCAATCTCTTGACACCCCTCTAAAGGTGGATTCTCCCACCTATGACATAGCTAGGCTAATTGGGGCCAGGGTCCTGGTATAAAGGGATATCACCCTTCCAAAGCTGGATAAGCTTTGGATTACTAATGAGGAAGGAGAGTAAGGATTTTGGCAAGAGGTAGTTGTGGAGAGTAGGCCTCCTTATTATCAATATTGTAAAATGTTTGACCATAAAAAAATAGTTGTTAAAGGCTTCATCCTCCCCCAAAGAAGAAGCCTAATAGCCTCAATTCTAGAGGGGGTCAAAGGGAGCCTGTGGTCACTTTCTGGCCCTTCTGTAGGTAGGGTAGACTCTGTTAGCACTCCATCTGAAGAGAACATCAGTCCTGTAAGAGATAATATGGCTGTTGAGGATTCAAGGAAGGAGGTTGGTAGGCCTCAGAAGAGCACAAGGAGCCTGAGGATATACCTAGCTCTTCCAAAATTTCAATTCCAGTTGATAATGCTGATTCTGAGTGTTCACCACTTGGAGATACGACCCTGGAGAATGGGTAGCTTTTAACAACTTTGGTCATTACAAAACCAGTACTTCATTCCCTGACTGAAGTCCTGAATGATGAGTGTCACCCAAAAAAGCGCTAAAAGAAGAAGAAACAAACCAGAACTGCAGAAGCTCTTAGAAACCCAACTTTTAGATGGTCCTCCACCAAATACAGACAACCCTCACCCCAATACTAGGGGGAAAGGGAGAACTCACACCCAATGATGAATTTCCTTTATTGGAATATCAGAAGGGTGGCTCACCCATCCTCCATTAGTATATTAAAGTACCTTATTAAAACTCACCAACTTTGGGGCTTTGCCTTGCAGGAACCATTGAGAAAAAAAAAACCTATGAAATATCATCAGGAAGTTTCCTAAATTTACTCATATGGCCAACCTCAATATGAAAATCTGGTTCTTTACTAGATCAGAACTTCAATGGACTGTAATTTAGAATCATACCCAATTCCTCCACATCCAATTTTCCCTGTGAGGTCAACAGAGGTTTGTCACCTTTGTTTATGCCAGCTGTAATCATTAACTACAGCAGCAGTTATGGCCTAGCCTGTTAGATATCAGTCTCTCCATGAATACCTAGTGGATGATGGGTGGAGATTTTAAATGTCAGATTTCCCCTACTGAAAAGAGGGGAGGTAACCCTCCCTTGGATTCATCTATGAATAAATTTAACCAGTTCATCCATGATAATGACCTTTATGATTTAGGCTTTCAAGGTCCCTCTTTTAAGAGGAGGAGGGGCATAGTTTGTGAAATGTTGGATAAAATGTTGGGAAACTCACTTTGGCTCCAAACTTTCCCTTATACTGTCATTTCTCATCTCAGCATGGCAAGGTCAGACCATCGACCTCTTCTCTGTTCCATTAACAATTCATGTTGCTCAGGTAGTACTCCCTTCAAGTTCCAGAACATGTGGACTACCCATCCATAATTTCTTACAACATTGAAAATAGATTGGATTTCTAATCCCAATATGACTCCTTGGAAGAATCTGTGGCATCTTCAGAAAATCACTGCAACATACCTCAGGAAATGGAATTGGGAGAATTTTGGTAACATTAATGATAATCTCAGAGCTGCTAAAGAGGAGATATCTACAACTGAAGGGGGCTTTCAGGTAGGACATAACTCAGAAGCTGAATTGATTAATGCCCATGAAAAGCTGCTTTCAAGTATTCAATATTATGAATGTTTTCTGCAGCAAAAGGCATCAATCTCCAAATTTATTGATGGGGACAGGAATTCCAAGTTTTTCCAGGAATACATTAAATATAGGAGAAAATGTATTATGATTTTATTTATTGTTAATTCTGCAGGACAAAGGCTTACTACTGTTGCTGATATTGCTCAAGATGCTGTTTTGCATTTTCAAGACTTATTTACCAGTAGACATCTTATTAGACCACCTGTGGATGTTTCTCTATATTCCAATTGCACTGAACTTCTACAAGGCCAGGGCCTTTCCCAGGTTCCTTTAGAAACTAAAATCAAAGCAGCCTTGGACTCCATGGATGGGAGCACTACTGATGGGCCTGTTGGGTATAGTTCCACCTTTTATAAAGCTTGCTGGAGTGTCATAAAACAGGAAGTCATTTCACTGTACAATGCTTCTTCTTGGGTATTGACCCTCCTAAGTATTTTAGTGCTTCCACTATTTTTCTTATCCCCAAAAACACTTCTAAAAAGACCTGGAGTGATTTCAGACACATATGTCTCACTAACACTATTTCTAAATTGATTAGTAAGATTTTAGTTTTCAGACTTCAACCACTATTACAGTAGCTCATTCAAGCCAACCAAACTACATTTATCAAAGGAAGGAGCATTTTTGACAACATTATGATTGCTCAAGAACTATTGTTGGATGTGCATAGGAAGTGCTGAGGTGGAAACATCATTCTCAAATTAGATAAAAAAAAGGCTTATGACACCATTTGTTGGGAATTCATCTTGATACTCTTGCAGCCAGAGGTTTCTCCAAGAATTTTATCAGCTTAATTCAGAGATGGCTCCACTGTAATGCTCATTATGTTATCGTTAATGGTCAAAGTCAGGGATTCTTCACTACTACCTAAGGTATTAAACAAGGAGACCCTTTATTACTTACAATTTTTATTTTAGCTTTTGACTATTTATCCAAGTTACTGAATCATCAATTAACAACTTCTCCTTACTAGAAATATCAACACAGATCTAACATAGGGGTAAGACATTTATCCTATGTTGATGATATTATCATCTTTACTAATGCTTCTAAGGCAGCCATCAAGGCCGTAATGCATAATCTGAAGCACTTTTAGCAGACTTCTGGGATGGAGCTCAACCTTCAGAATTGCTCCTTTTTTGATGGTGCACCTACTAAGAGCCATCTTAAAAAGTGGCTTACTGAATTTACTGGTTTCAAGCAGGCCTCTCTCACTATTAACTATGTAGGTGTCAATTTAATCAAAGGAAGAGCCAAGCAAACTCACTTCAATGGTGTCATTGATAAGATCAAGGCTAAGCTGTTGTGCTGGTCTAATTCCTTTCTATCTAGTGGGGGTAGGATCACTTTACTGTGGAGCACTCTGACTGCCATACCAACATATGTTCTCCAAATGTTTTCTATGATAAAGAGAATACAAGTTACCTTTGGGAGAACTTTCAACAAATTTTTATGGGGAGGTCAACAAAAATGATGGCATTGGCTCCCCTGGCATGTCTTATGCAAACCTATCAAATCTGAGGGGTTGGGATTTAAGAGTTTCCAACACTTAAGCTTCATTAACCTATGCAAGTTGTGGATCAAATTTAGAGCTCAAGACTTCCTTTGGTCACAGTTCACGAAAGGAAAATATTTTAGGCATACTCATCCCACACAGGACACCCCCAAGATGGGGGACTCCAGAGTTTGGGCTAAGCTATTACATTTAAAAGATCAAGCTGAAACACTCTTTATCTGGGAGCTTGGAGAGGGGCAGTTGCATTTCTGGCTAGATCAATGGAGCTAGGGAGGGGAAAAATTATGTCAGAACCCACAAGCAAATGTTTCTCAATGCCAAGTATCTTACTTCTAGGAGAATATCAATTGGAACGACAACTTACTGAACTCCATTTTATCTCCAGAACAAATTTAAAATGTGCAGAAAATCTCTTGTAACCTTTCTCAAAAGGAAAAAAATTAAGACTAAACAGGGACCATCTCAAAATTTTCCTCCCATATTTATTCTACATTCTTCCTTTGACCACAAACTACTTCGGGTAAAGCTATATGCGGGAAGCTGCTCCCCCCCTGAATGTCTTTCTTTAACTGGAGGCTTTGGTCGAGGCTCATTGATCTACCTAAAAAATACCAGTTTTTATGCCTTATTTATGATTCAATTCTTAAGGATATTATGCTTTAAAGAAAGGAATTTTGATGTTTTTGGATGTAGATGATTAAAAAAAGAGTCTAAGAAAGAAAAACAAGGAAAAAGTAGCAAAAATGGAGCTTATGGAAAAAAATTTTGGAATTAGTGGCGTGGCGCCTAGGCGCCAGAGTCCGGCGCCTAAGCGCAAGTTCGATACAGATGTTGTTAAGTTTTTTTATGACTTTGGCAGTTATTTTGACGGTGTTAAGCGGTTATTGGAACTTCTAGAAGACTGGAAGTTACTCCTAATATATAGGACATGTGATAAAATGTATTGGGACACGAGGAAATGGTCTGGATCGTGAAGAGGTGCGACCAAAGTGAAGGGGTACGAAAGACCTGGTCATGGAGTCCGGCGCCTAGGCGCCAGATCCCGGCACCTAGGCGCCAGATCCCGGCACCTAGGCGCGACGGTTACCTTCTAGAAGATACATTGAATTTGGACTAATTTTGAAGAGGTGCCTTAAGCAACCCCTGGTCAAATTCAGAGCTCTATAAATAGGAGCCCATTCTACAGAGAAAATCACACCAAAACCCGCCCTCTTATTACACATACCCATTTTAGCATCTTCTCTCTCATCTCTAGTTTTATTTAGTCTCTTCCATACTTAGGGTGCCACTTTATTTTGTATCTAGTGAGTTTATTTTGAATGTTTATTGTGTGTTATTACTATTGGAGTCTTTCATCATTGCTTTGGAGTTAGTAGAAGTCAACGGATCTCTTGAAGGAACGCTTCAGATAAATATTTGTACTTTGGTTCAAAGTTTTATAAATATATTTTGTTGTGTTATTTCAATGAGTTCCGAGTAGTTAGTTATCCTTTACATTTCAACTATGAAAAGATTATAAATTAAATAAATTTTGTAGGAGAAATAAATATAAAATATTTTTAAATATAGTGATGATATTAATACCTGATCTTAGTTTACTTTTTAAATTGGCCATTTAATTTGTTAAAACCTGTTGAAGAATTTTGAGACCTATCTAGAGATAAAATTTTAACTAGTAGATATCACATGAATCCTTAGGTAATTGCATGCTATTCACAGATTGTTTAAGGTGGAGTGCAAATAAATAGGAAGATATTATTTATTGGGTGTAAAATTAATTAGTTTTTAGAGTGACAGACTAAATTCTAATAATTTGGTTTATAGAAAGGTAACGGGTCACTAGTAGGGCCGACCATAGCCACCCATTCTACTAATAAATCATCCTGAGCCTAACTATAGATTAGTCAATTTTCTTTGCACCTGGACCAAAGGGAAAAGAATAGGAATGCTTCTATTTGGCACAATACCATAATCTTAATTTCCTACAAAAGATAATTAATCTATAATTCTTAGATTAGTTGAAAAAGGAGAAAGTCATTTTTATAATTGCATTAAATTTTAATTACTGATTACTTTACTTTCCTGTTTATTGCTTACTTTCTTTTAGTAAATATTATTAGTTAATTGAATTTGAATATATATATATATATATATATATATAAGAGTATATTTAAAATGTCGTCGAAAAGTTCAAAATATTATTAATATCTCTTACTTTTTATTTCACTATCCCCGTTGGGATCGATAACCAGGACTCCACTAGAGCCCCGTATTACTTGAAAGATACGTGTACTTGCGTTTAAAATTAGGACTTTTACAATAATACAATCTAAATATAAAATTATAAAACGAAACCTCGCACATCAGGTTTTTGAAGCCACTTGCTGGAAATTAAACATTCTAAAAGTGGTATTAAATTCTTGTATTTTAAAGCATAGTTAAAGTCGCATCGCATCAAGCTTTTAGCGCCATTGCCGGGGATAGGATAAATTAAAAAGTAAAATGATAGAATTAAAAAATAAAACAAAACACAAAAAAAAAGAAAAAAACAAAACAAACATAAAACAAAACAAAAATATATTCTTTAAATTTTTAAGCGTAGTTATGGATCTGAAGGATTACTACATTTTGATTCTGAATTAGAAAGAACAATTAAAAGAATTAAAAAAGGAAAATAAATTCCAAAACATCAAAAAATGGCTAACTTAAATAACAATAATCAAAATCCAATCGAAATTAACGAACAAAATATTTATAAATCATTAAGGGAATATGCAAACCCTACAGCTGATGAACTTCATGTTAGTATTCAAATTCCAGCTGTAGATGCTAATTCTTTTGAGCTTAAACCTTTTATTATTCAAATGGTTCAAAACAATCAATTTAGTGGAACACCTAATGAGGATCCAAATTTACACCTTGCTAGTTTTTTAGAACTTTGTGCTATCTTTAAATATAATAATGTTTCTTATGATGTTATTAGGCTTAGACTCTTTCCTTCATCATTAAAAGATAAAGCAAAGATGTGGCTTAATTCGTTAGCAACTTGTTCTATTAAAACATGGGCAGATATGGCACAAAAATTTCTTGCTAAATTTTTTCCTCCTTCTAAAACTGCTAAATTAAGAAATGATATTACTTCATTTACACAATTTGATGGAGAAACAATTTATGAAGTTTGGGAAGGATTTAAGGAACTATTAAGAAAATGTCCTCATCATGCTCTACCAGATTGGTTAATTCTTCAAACATTTTATAATGGACTTATTGGATCACTTAAATCATTGATGCTGCTGCTGGTGGTTATTTAATGGCTAAGACATTTGAAGAAGCCTAAACCTTAAATAAAGAAATGGCTAATAAAAATTTTCAATGGCCTTCTGAAAGGGTTAATCTAAAAAGAATGACCAGTATTCATGATAATGAAGCCTTTTCTATTTTAGCTTCACAAGTAGCCGCGATATCTAAGAAATTAGATAATTTTGCTATTAATATATCGCATGTATGTAATGATAATTCTGCAAATTCTGATGATTCTCAAACAATGGAAACTTTGGAAGCAATTGCTTGTAAAACTATAACCCTTATTCTAATTATTATAATCCTGGTTGGAAAAATCATCCTAATTTTAATTGGAGTAATGGACATCAAGTTAATCCAAATTAGAAAAATTAAGGAAATTCAAACTATAGACCAACTTATCCTCCTGGTTATAACAATCAGCAGAAAAAGTTGTTTGTAAAAGAATTGATCTTGCAACTAAGCAATCAGCTACAAATTCAAAACATTGTTATTCGTAATATTGAGAATCAGATGGGTCAAATTGCTAATTTCATTAATTACAGACCTCAAGGAACACTGCCTAGCAATGTCGAAATTAATCCTAAAGGATCTGGAAAGAACATGAAAAAGCAAAAGCTTTACAACTCAGAAGTGGAAAGGAACTAAAAGAGAAAACACAAAATGAGATTAAAAAAGAGAAAGAAGTTGAAGAGATTGAAAAACCTAAAGATACCCTTTCTCCAAGTAAAGATCAGACTGTTGTACCTGTTGAAGTGTGAGTTGAAAGACCACCACCACCTTTTCCTCAAAGACTTAAACAGCAGAAGCTTGACCGTCAATCTTCTAAGTTCTTTAAAATTTTTAAGAAACTTACCATCAATATTCCTTTTGTTGAAGCTTTGGAGCAAATGCCAAGCTATGCAAAATTTATGAAGGATATTTTAAGAAAGAAGAGATAATTTGAAGCTTATGAAACTGTTGCATTAAGTGAAGAATGCAGTGCTATAATTTAGAAGAAATTACCTCAGAAACTTAAAGATCATGGATGTTTCACTATACCATTTGCTATTGGAGAAAAATTCTGTGGAAAAGCCTTATGTGATTTTGGAGCTAGCATTAATCTCATGCCATTTTCAATCTTTCGAAGGTTAGATTTAGGAGAGATTTCTCCTACCACTGTAACTCTTCAGTTAGCTGATCGAGCGATCACTTATCCTAAAGGAGTTATAGAGGATGTTCTTGTTAAGGTAGATAAATTTATCTTCCCTATGGATTTCATTGTTCTAGATATGGAAGAAGATAAAGAAATACCTATAAATTTAGGGATACCTTTTCTAGCTACCGGTCGAGCTATGATTGATGTGCAAATAGGAGAATTAACGATGAGAGTTAATGATCAAGAGATAACATTCAATGTTCTGAAATCAATGAGGTATCCTGAAAAAGAAAAATGTTATCGAATCGATATTTTTGATTATATGATTGAAAAGCATTACCAAGAAAAATGTAACGTCATTTCTGATGATAAAGATAAAGAATCTATGTTATATGATGAGTCATTAAATGAAGAAAATTTATCTGAAGAAACTCATTATATTCATGAAAATTGGGAAATTTTCGACACAACTAATAATGTTATACTTTTACCCTCAATTGAAAAAGCCCCTAAACTGGAATTAAAAATGTTACATGCACATTTGAAGTATGCATTTCTTGGAGATTCATTAATGTTACCTGTAATTATATCTTCAGAATTAAGCAAAGATCAAGAAGAAAAATTAATAGGAGTTCTGAAGAATTATAAGAAAGCATTTAGTTGGGCTATTGCAGATATATAAGGAATAAGCCCTGTAATCTGTATGCATAGGATTTTAATGGAAGAAAATTGTAAACCCACTATTGAACCCCAAAGAAGATTAAATTCAATTATGAAAGAGGTTGTTAAGAAAGAGATTTTGAAATGGTTAGATGCTGGAATTATTTATCCTATTTAAGATAGCCAATGAGTAAGTCCTATTCATTGTGTTCCGAAGAAAGGAGGAGTAACTGTCATTGTTAATGAAAAGAATGAATTAATCCCAACAAGATAAGTTACTGGATGGAAAATTTGCATTGATTATCAAAAATTAAACAACACCACTAGAAAGGATCATTTTCCTTTACCTTTCTTGGATCAAATGCTGGATAAATTAGCTGGACACTCATATTTTTGTTTTCTAGATGGATATTCTGGTTATCATCAATTACCTGTTGCTCCTGAGGATCAAGAAAAGACAACATTTATAAGTCCTTATGGAACATTTGCCTTTAGAAGAATGTCTTTTGGTTTATGCAATGCACCTACAACTTTTCATAGATGTATGATGTCAATATTCTGTGATTTGATTGATAAAGGAATTGAAGTATTTATGGATGATTTTTCAGTTTTTAGAACTTTTTTTTAATCTTGCTTGGAAAATATAACAAAAGTTTTGAAGAGATGTGAAGAAACAAATTTAGTTATAAACTGGAAAAAATGTCAATTTATGGTACAGAAGGCATTGTACTTGGACATAAAGTTTCACAAATAGGGATGGAAGTTGATCAAGCAAAAGTGAAAATTATCGTTGAACCGCAACCACCTACTACTCGTTATCGATGTAAGACGTTTTCTGGGTCATGCTGGATTTTATAGGAGATATATAAAGGATTTTTCTAAAATTACTAAACCTCTTTGCCATTTATTGGAAAAAGAAGCTAAATTTGAATTTAATGAAGATTGTCTGAATGCGTTCAATATTCTGAAAGAAAAGTTAATCACTGCACCTGATTGGAATAAACCTTTTGAATTAATGTGTGATGCAAGTGATTATCCAATCGGAGCTGTATTAGAACAAAAGTATGAGTGGATTTTCAAAGTTATATACTATGCTAGCAAAACTCTTAATGAAACTCAATTAAATTACACTACTACTGAAAAAGAGCTTTTAGCAATAGTATATGCCTTTGATAAATTTAGACCATATCGTGCATACTTATCATTCTGCTATTAAGTATTTAATATCTAAAAAGGATTCTAAACCTAGATTGATCAGATGGGTTTTACTTTTGCAAGAATTTGATTTTGAATTTGTGAACAGAAGAGGGACTGACAACCAAATTACTGATCATTTATCAAGACTCAAAAATTATAATGAGAAGATTTATGAAGAAAATATAAATGAGAAATTCCCTGGTGAGCAATTATATGTCATTCAAGGATTACAAATGCCTTGGTATGCAGATATAGTTAACTTCTTGGTTAGCAATATTTTACCATATGGGATGAATAATAAATACATTAAGAAATTCAAGAATGATTGTAAATCATATATTTGGGAAGATCCTCATTTATTTAAATTAAGAAGAGATTCTGTGATTCGAAGACGTGTACCTTATGAAGAAACTTTTGCAATTATTCAAAAATATCACGATTTTGAATTTGGAGGACACTTTGGAGTGGATAAGACTGCATTTAAAATTTTAAATTCTGAATTTTATTGGCCTACTCTATTTAAAGATGTTGGACATTATGTGAAAACTTGTGATTGATGTCAAATAATGGGAAATATATCCAGAAAAGATGAAATGCCTCTAAACTCTATATTAGAAATCGAAATTTTCGATGTATGGGGTTTATACTTTATGAGACCTTTCGTACCATCATCTGGAAAGATTTATATTTTATTTGCAGTTGATTATGTTTCAAAGTGGATCGAATCTGTAGCTTTACTAAACTGTGATTCCAAAAGTATTTTGAAATTTTTAAAGAAAATGATTTTTACAAGATTTGGAATTCCTAGGATAATTATCATAGATGGGGGAAGTCATTTCAGAAATATAAGAATTCAATCATTGCTGGAGAAATTCAGAATTAAGTATAGAATTGCAACTTCTTATCATCCTGAAACAAGTGGAATGGCTGAAGTGTCAAACAAAGAAATTAAAAGAATATTGGAAAAGAATGATAATCCTAAAAGACTGACTGGGTTGATAGACATTATTCTGCATTATGGGCTTATAGAACAGCTTATAAGACACCTATTGGAATGTCACCTTATCGGTTAGTTTATGGTAAACATTGTCACTTACCTGTTGAACTGGAGCATAAAGCTTATTGGCCAATAAAGGAGTTCAATTATAATTTGAATACTGCAGGAGAAAAACGATTATTACAACTGAATGAAATAGAAGAGATTAGAAATGAGTCTTATGAAAATGCAAGAATTTTTAAGGAAAGAATGAAGAAATTGCATGACAAAATGATTTCAAGGAAAAAATTTTAGCCTGGACAAGAAGTATTATTATTTAATGCTTAGTTAAAACTTTTCCCTGGAAAATTAAAATTTAAATGGATGGGACCATTTATAATTGAGAAAGTATACCCTTATGGAGCTGTGGATATTAAAGATCCCAAAATTGGAAAAGTATTTAAAGATAACAGATTAAGACTCTAGCCTTATATGGGGGAAATGAAATTAAATTACAAAGAGGCTTATGAGCTGAGTATACCTGATTAATTCAATTAATTAGGTCGGGCTGACGACGTTAATTCAAGCGCTTTGTACCAGGTAACCCATATTTATTAGTTTGAGTTTAATTATTGTTGTATGGTTATGCCTTGGTCTTGACTGAATTTGTATATAACTTCTAGAAATAGAAGGCTAATGAGTCTTTATTGGCTTAAGCTAAACATTTTCTTGAAGTATATAGAAATTGGACTTGGACCACTCTATGTCAAATGTGAGTAAAAAGGAGATCAAGTTAACCTTCATTTGTGATTGTTTGTGATTTGAATTTTTCGTAATTGTGTTTGTGTGTTGATCATACTCGTTTGTTAGACCTATTTTTATGACCAAAACTTTGTAAAATTTGACGATAGGCGAATCAGAGTCGATCGAGGTTCCGGCGCCTAGGCGCCAAAAGTTGGCGCCTAAGCGCCAGAATAACTAGCGTATCGATGATCCGGCGCTTAGGTGCCAGATTCCAGCGCCTAAGTGCCGCAGTTACAGATTGTGGAAAAACTGAAATTCTTCAGTTTTTCACACGAAATCTCTTTATATATGGCCTATTTTTCGTCCCCAATTCCATAGAAACACTAATTTTGACCAGAGCAATTCATTTTAGAGGATTTAAGAAGGATTTGAAGGCAATGGATAGAGGAAATCATGGAAGTGAGGTAAGAGACAAATCTCCTAAAGATCCTAAGCCTTATTTTAATGGTTTTATTGTTGCTAGTGTCAAGAAAATGTTTAGTCGAATGGATATGATTGAAGCGGAACTTCAAAGTATTGGCAACCGTCTACATGAGATGTACCACCAATACGAACACTTGGAATGGCAAACCAAACTTCAATCTGATTATATGGATGCCTATCATGACACTCAAGTAGAAATGTACGTGAAGAACAAGTGGATTGATGAAAAGACGGCTTTAGAATTTCTAAGGGCGTTGGTGTTCTATCCCTTCGGTCCTAGCGAACTTCATTGCGAAAGAGATGGAAATTGAAGATTGGTGCTAAATAGATCTTATATGTGTTTTAGGTGTGATCGAGTCTTGTGTCAGTGTATTGAATATCTAATTTGTGTATTTGCTTAAAGTGTTCAATGTGTGTTGTTGGATTTGAATGTTTTCTTTGAATATGTTGTTGTTTGTGTTATTTATAAAATGATGAACCTTAATACAAGTATCGTACTGAAAGTTATTGAATTTGGAATGAATATTAAGATTTAGAATTGAAGAATTTGGATACATTTATGTGGATCCATACTATCATTTAAAATTGATTGTGAAAATATTTGTAGGTTATAAAATGGATTAATACTCTTATAAGAGTAATTAGGTGTCAAATTTGATAAGATTTGATGGAAAATATTTAATTTAAATTAAGCTTTTTGGAAAGGATAGTCTGGCGTCTAGGCGCCAGAATTCGGCACCTAGGCGCTGGTTCGGCCTAAACCCGAAAACTCATCTTCTTAAACCCCCCCATGCCATTTTTGATGCCTATGCTTCCTTCTACACTATTTTTCATGAAAATACCACCTAGAGATCCCATTTAGAGCTGGATTTTCAAGTTTTTGGGCTTGAAATCGACCGATTTCTTCATCTCGAGGTCAGATCTACATTCTAAACTTATTATTTTTTATTTTCACCATGGATTTTGCTCTCATATAGAAAAACCAAAATTTTGAGAAAAATTTTTGTTTTTTATGATTAAATCCATGAATTTTTAAGCTTTTTCAAGTTTGAAAAGCTTAAATTAGTTCAGTTTCCTAGATCCGTTGAATTTATTTCGTGTTTTTCTTTCCCATTTAGATGGCACCCAAATCTAAACAAGAAAAGGAACGAGAAAATTTTGATCGTAGCAAGTTCGTCACTGCTGGTGCACAGTACCGATATAATGATTTTGCTACAACTCAAAAGTTTTTCTCGGAGCAAAGTTTTTATAATACTTGAGGAAGAATTGAGGAAACAATCGTTGCACTCAACTGGCTACGATTCTGGTATTTCACTGTTGTTGCCGTTATCCCGGTGGTTAGAGAATTTTATGCTAATTTCGTGGATGTAGAGGAATACGAGATTTTCGTTCAAGGAGTTGTAGTAGGATTCACTCCTGAACGCATCAACATTTTCTGTGGCCTGCAGCCAAACATAGAGTGTTATTACTCAGGTTTATCTCCATCTGAGGGAGATTTGGACATGATCATTGCCTACCTGACTGATAGTACTGGAGCGTGGAAGATTCAGAACGGAAAAAGGGTAAATTTTTCATCTTCTATGCTTAATGGTGTTTCCAAGGCATGGCACTACTTTATTTCTACTCATCTCCTTCCATCCAATCATCTGAGTGAAGTTACCAGAGATAGAGCTATTTTAAACTACTGCATTCAAGAGAGAAAGTCTATTGATGTAGGGAGCATTATTTATAATTTTATAGAGGCTATTGATCGTTCTAGTACTTCTATTGGACTTGGTTTTCCATCTCTGATCTATTCTCTATGTCAAAGTGCTGGAGTAGTTGTTGAGCTTTCTGAGGAAAAGCTCAAGTTGACAAAGCCTATAAGAAGAGAAAGTGTCAGCATTTATGATCGAATCCGAGGTAAGAGTTCTACTGTACTTGCTGGTTCATTACCTACTTCAGGTAGAGCTTCTACTTCTAGACCCTCTACTTCTGCTGACCATCATCTACTTTTGGGAAACCATGCATGATCAGTTCATAGAGCAGCAACATGAGTTATTCTTAACTCACTGCAGAGTAGATACTATAGATAAGAAGATTGATCATCTTTCTGAGTATACACAAAGAAAGAGTGATTTCGATGCTGAGTATTCAGAGTCTTTAGTGAGATTTCTGAAGGGTGAGCATGATGTTCAGTTCCCTACTTGTCCCAGATTTTCACCTTATGTTGATACTAAAGATATGGAGTTCTCTTTTGGTGGTGATGATGATGAAGCTACAGACAGTGATTAGTAGCTTGACTTATTTCTAGAGATTATTGATTCTATTTTTTAGATTATTTTCTTATTTTTTGTGCTGTTTATTGTGATGGAATTTGTTAGTATTGTTGTGAACTTTTTATGTTAAAACTATTTTTAGATTATCTAATGTGTGTTAAGATTGAGATGTGAATGAATTTCTATAAAAGTTTATTTCTATTTCAGCCTACTATTTAGTGTTCATGAATAGTTAGTAAATTTGCATGTTCTAAAATAAATTTTTTTTTTAATTTTTAGAAATTAACTCCTGCTCTGCAAAACTTTTCTATATATGCTTAATCATTTCTGTTATATTCATATTTAAGCATGTGTAGAAGTAGAAATTAGTTTTTCCTTACTACATCATTATTGTGCTTAGATTGATTCTTGTTTATTTCTTTCCTCATGCTTTAGAAAATTTCATAATTCATATTTATACTAAAGCTGATGTTTAGGGGAAGGAAAAATATCTATCAAATTTAAATATTATTTGTCCTTAAATAATTAATATTTTCTTTTAAAAAATATATTAACATAACATAGGGAATGAAAATCTATTTAAGATTACGAAAATTTTTGAATTTATAAATAATTTAGTAAACTTAACTAAAATTTCAAAAATTTTGGTTAATTTTAAGAATAGAATTTTTTAGCTTAAAGAATAATAAGATCAAAATTTTTCTATTTATAGTAAAGAGACTTGTATTTTTGAAATACTAAGGAATCAAGATTATTGCTTGAAAAACAAAAAATTGAAATAAGTTTTTAAAAATAATAAATTATTAATGTCATATTTATTAAGTAAGAATGTATAAGTTTTTGAAAATAAGTTAAGGATAGTGAAGTTCAAAATCATTAACAGGCTATCCAAAAATAGTAATCCTCACTTAAAAAAAAATAAAAAGAAAAAAAAGAAAGTGAGGAGAAGCTTGAGGAAATGCCTAATCAAAAATTGGCTTCACTTGAAGTATCTTATAATAAAAAAAAACTGATTACATATTTAACTTAATTTCTATGTACTTATATTTTTACTAGAAAAATATTTCATGAAAATCTTTTTCTTGTAAATATTCTATGTGACCTTGATATGATAAACTACAATTATTCTTGAAATAAATGAAAAATTGGAAGTCTTATGATTTGGTAGTTAAATGTTCTTAAATTCTTAAAATTAATCTTAATTAGTGAAATTTGGTTAATGCTTCGCTAAAGCATTTATAAAACCAAAAATTATAAGGAATTATAAATATTTTTAACTTCATTCCAAATTTTATCTATTTTATGTAATTAAAAGGGTTACTTGAGGACAAGTAACATTTAAGTTTGAGGGAATTTGATCTACCTAAAAAAGGCTCATTTTTATGCCTTATTTATGATTCAATTCTTAAGGATATTATGCTTTAATGAAAGGTATTTTCATGTTTTTGGATGTAGATGATTAAAAAAAGATTCTAAGAAAGAAAAAGAAGGAAAATGGAGCAAAAATGGAGCAAAAATAGAGCTTATGGAGCAAAATTTTGGAATTATTGGCCTGGCGCCTAGGCGCCAGAGTCCGGCGCCTAGGCGCCAGAGTCCGGCGCCTAGGCGCCAGAGTCCGGCGCCTAAGCGCCTGTTTGAACAGACGCTGTTAAGTTTTTGATGACTTTGGGCAGTTATTTTGAAGGTTTTAAGCGGTTATTGGAGCTTTTAGAAGACTGGAAGTTACTTGTAATATATAAGGCATGTGATAAAATGTATTTGGACACAAGGAAACGGTCTGGATCGCGAAGAGGTGCGACCCAAAGTGAAGGGGTGCGAAAGACCTGGTCACAGAGTCCGGCACCTAGGCGCCAGATCCCGGCGCCTAAACGCGATGGTTACCTTCTAGAAGATACATTGAATTTGGATGAATTTTTAAAAGGTGCCTTAAGCAAACCCTGGTAAAATTCATAGCTCTATATATAGGAGCCCATTCTACAAAGAAAATCGCACCAAAACCCCCCCCTCTTAGTACACATACCCATTTTAGCATCTTCTCTCTCATCTCTAGTTTTATTTAGTCTCTTCCATACTTAGTGTGCCACTTTATTTTGTATCTAGTGAGTTTATTTTAAGTTTTTATTGTGTGTTATTGTTGTTGGAGTCTTTCATCATTGTTTTGGAGTCAGTAGAAGTCAGCGGATCTCTTGAAGGAACACTTCAGATAAGTATTTGTACTTTGGTTCAAAGTTTTATAAATATGTTTTGTTGTGTTATTTCAATGAGTTATGAGTAGTTAGTTATCTTTCTCCTTTCAAGTATGAAAAGAATATAAATTAAATAAATTTTGTTGGAGAATTAAATATAAAATATTTTTAAATATTGTGATGATATTAATACCTTATCTTAGTTTACTTTTTAAATTGGCCATTTACTTTGTTAAAACCTGTTGAAGAATTTTGAGACCTATCCAGAGATAAATTCTTAACTAGTAGATATCACATGAATCCTTAGGTAATCGTAGGCTATACGCGGATTGTTTAAGGTGAAGTACAAATAAATAGGAAGATATTATTTATTGGGCGTAAAATTAATTAGTTTTTAGAGTGACAGACTAAATTCTAATAATTTGGTTTACAGAAAGGTAACGAGTCACTGGTAGGGCCGACCATAGCCACCCTTGGACATCTAGTAGTGTGAGCCTAGATTAACCCATTCTACCAAAAAAACATCATGAGCCTAACTATATATTAGTCAATGTTCTTTGCACCTGGACCAAAGGGTAAAGAATATGAATGCTTCTATTTGGCACAATACCATAATCTTAATTCTCTACAAAAGATAATTAATCTATAATTCTTGGATTAGTTGAACAAGGATAAAGTCATTTTTATAATTTCATTAAATTTTAATTACTGCTTACTTTACTTTCCTGCTTATTGCTTACTTTCTTTTAGTAAATATTATTAGTTAATTAAATTTGAATATATATATATATATATAAAGAGAGTATATATAAATTGCTTTTGAAAATTTCAAAATATTATTAATATCTCTTACTTTTTATTTCCCTATCTCTGTGGGATCGATAACCAGGACTCCACTAGAGCCCTATATTACTTGAATGATGCGTATACTTGCATTTAAAATTGTGACTTTTACAATGATACAATATAAATCTAAATTTATAAAAGTAAACCTTGCACATCAAGTTTTTGAAGCCATTTGCTAGAAATTAAACATTTTAAAAAGTGGTATCAAACTCTTGTATTTTAAAGCATATTTAAAGTCGCATCGCATCACTCATCCCCACTGATTACATACTAAAGTTGAAAGGCTTGAAAGGCCCTTCCTGCTGTTACTTGCGTAAGAATGAGTAAGACACTGTGGACCATTTGTTCTATGCCTGTTCCTTCTCTCAAGCTGTGTGGACTCATCTACTTGCTAGACTATAAATTGATGCCTTTCATTTCAGGTAGTTCAATTTCACCATTTGCTGGGGAGAGTGGATGGCTGGTAACCTACAGGTGATACCTTTTATAGTGGCATGGTTCCTATGGATGATGAGAAATCAAGCAAAGTATAAATGCACAACCCCTATGATTGGTCTTGCTGTAGTGAATTGTTTATCTTACATTCATAAGCTTATTCAACCCCAGAAGTTCTCAAAAATCAGCAAAGTTAGTCAGACCCATCATTGTTCCTCATATAAAATGCTCCCATCTCTCATTAGGTGGTCTCCTCCTCCACCTTTCTGGTTAAAATTCAATACAAATGGTAGTTTTAATAGGGAAGCCACAGGATTTAAAGGTATCTTCAGGAACTCTCTGGGCAAGTGTGTTCTTTTTCTCTCCTCCCCTACTAAAGCTTTGGATGCACTGGAATCAGAGTTTATTGCTATTTTTTGGGCTATTATGCTGGCACATAGTCTAACCTTCCAACAGCTCATAGTTGAATCTTATTCCAGCACATGCATAAGGATTTTGCAATACCAAGTAGATACACCTTGGCATATCAAAAGGTGGCTGAAGAGAATGGCTTCATTTACCCAGAACTCTAGAATCATATACATGTACTCACCTAGAGATAGTAATCGGGTTGCTCATTGGTTAGCTGGTTTAGGAAAATGTAGTGAGTACTTCACCCCTTCTTCACTAGCCTTACTATTACATTGGGACAGGATGTTGCTCCATTGTATCCAAGCTTTGTAACTATATTTCGATCTTTCTTAATATATTGCTTGCCTACTAGGCAAGCCTTTTAGTAATATATATATATATATATATATATATATATATATATATATATATATATATATATATATATTCAAAAACTTGCCTAGTAGGCAAGAAATATATTAACTATGATCAAATCAGTTACAAAGCTTGCAAATAAGGGAGCAGCATCCTGTCCCAATGTAACATTAAAGCTAAAGGAGGGGGGAAGTTCTCACTACAACAGACTCACTACTCTTTCCTAATCCAGCTAACCAATGTGCAGCCCTATTGCTTTCTCTGAAGGAGTACATGTAACTGGTTCTGGAGTTCTGGGTATAAGGGGCCATTCTCTTAAGCCACCTGCTGATATGCTAAGGTGGGTCTTCATGGTGCTCTAATATCCTTATACAAGTGCTGGAATCAGATTCAACTATAAGTTATTTGAAGTTGAGGCTATGTCCTAGCAAAACAGCCCAAACAATAGCAATGAACTCTGATTCCAGCTCATCCAGAGCCATATTAGGTGAGGAGATTTATAGGACACACTTTCCTAAGGAGTTCTTGAAGCTACCTCCAACGCCTGCAACATCCCTGCAAAAAATACCATGAGTATTTACCTTTGCCCAGAATGGAGGAGGAGGAGACCATCTAATGAGGGAAGGGATAAATCTGTGTTTAGAGCATTGTTGTGGCTGTCTGGCAGTGCTGATATTTGGGAACTTCTGGTAATCAATCAGCTTGTGAATGTAAGATAGGCAATTCACCACAGCAACCACAACAAGTTGAACCATAAGGGGTTTGCCTTCACATTTGGCTTGATTTCTAATTATCCAAAAGAACCAGGCCACAATACATAGGAAAACCTATATTTTGACAACCATCCAATCCCCCCCAGCAAATTGGAAGTTATACCAACTAAAGTTGAAGGTATCAATATATAACTTATCTAGAAGTTGAGTCCAAACATCTTAGGAGAAAGAACAGGCATAGAAAAAATTATCCACAGATTCTTCCTTATTAGTACACAGGTAGCAGCAGGAAGGGCCCCTCAAACCCTTCATTCTTAGTATGTCATCAGTGGGGATTAGTCTGAGCCAAAGCCTCCAGCTGAAAAAGGACATGCATGTTGAGAGCAACTTCCCCCATATAGCTTCTCCCCAGTCCATTTGGTGCCATTAGATGAATTTTGAGTAAATAAATGAGGATAGATTTTGAGAGGGCCCTTGTTTAGTCTTAATTTTGACCTTTTGAGAAGGATTACAAAAGTTTCGCTGAACAATTTGAAGCTGCTCTTGGGATAAAATTGAGTTCAGTAGGTTATAACTCCAGTTATTATCCTCCCAAAACTCATTAACTTGATATTGAGATTCAGACGGTGGTGGTCTTGTGTAATTTCTCCCCTTCCTAGCTCCATTGATCTAGCCAGAAATTCAAATGCCCCTCTCCAAGCTCCTAAATAATCAGTGTCTCAGCTTGTTCTTTTATATGTAATAGTTTTGTCCACACTCTGGTGTCTCTAATCTTTGGAGAAGCCTGAGTGAGATGAAAATGTTTGCAGTAATTTCCTTTCAGAAAATGTGCCCAAAGACTCTCTTGAGCTCTAAATTTGATACACATCGTGCATAAGGTAATGAAACTTAGGTTTTGGAAACTCTTAAATCCCAACCCCCCAGAGTGTACAGGTTTACATAAACAACGTCATGGGAGCTAATGACTTGTTTCTGTTGCCCTACCCATAAAAATTTATTTAAAATTCTGCCCAAAGTAACTCAAGTTCTCTTCTTCAGAGAAAACAATTTGAAAACATAGGTAGGTAGGGCAGTTAAAGTTATTTTTAGTAAGGTGATTCTACCTCCATTTGATAGAAAGGAATTAGCCCAGCACATAAGCTTAGTCTTTATCTTATCAATGACAACATTAAACTAAGTTTGCTTTGCTCTGCCTTTTATAAGATTAACACCTATGTAGTAAATATGTAAAGAGGTCTATTTGAAGCCAGTGAACTCAACAATCCATTGTTTAATTTTGAACTTAGCAGGTGCACTAGCCAAGAATTGACATTTCTGATGGTTTAATTCCATCCCAGAAGTTTGGTGAAGTTGTTTCAGATTATGCTTCACAGCCTTGATGGCAACCATGGAAGCATTAGTGAAGATAATAATGTCATCAGTATAGGATAAATGGTTGACCCCAATATTAGACTGTGTTGGTAATTCTGATGTCGAGAAGTAACTATTTCATGGTTCAATAACCCTGATAAGTAAACGAAGGCCAAAATAAGAATTGTAGGTGACAAGTGGTCCCCTTGTTTAATTCCTTTGGTAGCAATGAAGATGCTATGGCTCTGGCCATTAATCATAACTGAATGAGCATTAGATTTAAGCGATCTCTGAATTAAGTGTCTAAACTCCGAAGAGAATCCTCTTTCTACAAAAGTATCTAATATGAAATCCCAACATATGGTGTCATAAGCTTTTTTGATATCCAATTTGAGAATGATATTGCCACCTCTGCACTTTCTATCTAAAGGCACCTTTGTTTTTGAATTCTGAATCATTCTCATTTCATTCACATCCAATTTCCTCCCTATCCAATTCAGAATCCCAACATATGGTGTCATACAGCTTTTTTGAATTACATACCCCAGCTGGCCTCCTGCGAGGAAATTGGATGTGAATGAAATGAGAATGATTCTGAATTACAGTCCATTGTAATTCTAATCTAGCAACGAACCAGATTTTGTTATTTAGATTGGCCATATGAGTGAAATGAGGAAACTTCTTGATAATTTGTTGTGGATTTTTGTGATCATTGGCTCCAGCAAGGCAAAGCACCAAAGCTGGTGAGTTTTGATAAGATATTTTAATCTACTAATGGAGTAAGGGTGGTCCACCCCCTAATATTCTAACAAAGGAAATTGATCACTGAGTTAGAGTTCTCCCTTTCCCCACTAACATTTGGGTATGGGACATAATTAGTATTTGTTTGAGGACCATCTGAAAATTAAGTTTCTAAAAGCTTCTGTAATTCTGGTTTATTTCTTCTCCTTTTTTTGCTTTTGTGGGTTAGCCATTCATCATTCATAGCTTCTGTTAAAGTTTGAACTATGGGTTCAGCAAATTCCAATGGTGTTAAAACCACTTCTTCTTCCTTGGGTCTAGAACCATGTGTTGAGCAATCAGACTCATCATTGTCTATTGGAACTGAAACTTTTGAAGAGATAGGATTATCCTCAGGCTCCCTTGGCTCACTGAGAGGGGAATCAAATTGACCTGAGGTTTACCAACCTCAGTTCTTGATACATCAGCAGACATGCTACCCCTAATAGAGATGCTGTCTGAGATTAAATGATCTTCAGATTGAGGGGCACCAGATTCTTCCCTAGCCACAGAAGGGTTTACAGTGGTGACCTTACGCTCCCTTGATCCCCTAACAGAAGGAAGGCCATTAGTCTTCTTCTTTGAGGGAGGGTGTACCCTGTAACACATATCTTTGATATGACCAAACATTTTACAATTTTGGCAATAGAGAGGCCTACTTTCCACTACCACCTCTTGCCAAAATCCTTCCTCCTTATCTTCATTAGTAATCTAAATCTTTTCCACCTCAAGGAAATAGATATTCCTTTCTACTAAGACCCTTGCCCCGGCTGGCCTGGCCATGTCATAAGTAGGTGAATCCACTTTAGGAGGGGTGCCAAGGACTTGACAAATATTGAACAGTGCATTAGGATGATACAAGGAGATATGGAGACCGAGGAGCTTGAATCACATTGGAACAATAGGGGGTTCCTTAGATGGTTCAAAATCTAGTGTCCTTTTAATTATTTTCATCGAAGTACTAGCAATTAGCAGTGATTTCTTACCAAATATTCTAGCATAGTCCTCTTCATTGGACAGTCTTATAAGAAGATGCCGACCATCTAGCAATCCCAATTTCCAAGAACCACTCAGTTGAAAATCTCCAAAATACTTTCTAACAAACTCCATCTTGGGATGACCATATTGAAATTTATCAATTAAAGAATACTTAACAACTGCATTGAGAGTTTTCATCTACTTAGTAGTGAACAAAACAACTGGTTTGCCATCTTTCACACCTGTGAGTCTGATGTAAGGACAGACACTCTTGCCAGCTACAACGTCATGAACTACTTGTGAAAAGAGCAGGTGATCAAAAGTTTTATGAGTGTAGTTACTGCCTACAACTCTAGCATAGGTAGCACTGGCCCATCGAGCATTAACTTTAACATCAATGGCGAAGGGGGAAGCCATATGAGCTGCAACTCCAATAAGGAGCCAAATTCAACAGACAGCCCGGGAACAAAGGTGCCTCCAAGCAATCAGAGAACCAATGTAACAAAGAGACCAAAATTCAAATTAAAGGAGCCCGGGAAGAGCCCAAGAGGACCTCCACCAAACCACCTCAACACAAGACCACTTACCACTACTAGGAATCAAACTTGACCTCCAAACAGCACCACCGCCAAGCTTTCTCCACTTGCAAACACGCCCGCACTACTAGAGATCCATCAAAACCATAGCAGATCACTAGGAAACCTCTAAACAGGTGCCATCATATTTATATATTACTTTCCTGTTAGGACAAATCTTTTAATATATTACTTACCTGTTAGGCAAGTCTTTTGGATATATATATATATATATATATATATATATATATATATATATATATATATATATATATTCAAGAAAAAGAAAAATTCATTCATCAAAAGTCAACAAAGTTTACATACATCTAATATAGGGAATATTAGTCAAATCCCCAAAAAGTAAAAGCTTTAAAGGATCATAAGGTTTAACAGCAAAAATAATCCTTTGATCTGCAGTGGCATGTTTGGCCAACCAGTTAGCAGGTTGGTTACCTTCTCTAAAGATATGAGACCACTTAAGGGTGAGAGAGCCAAATGTAGAGAGCAATGTTCTGTAAGGGTATACCAAATTCCAAGGAGGAGGGGATAATCCTTGTATTATATTAACCATTTGCTGAGAGTCAGATTCAATCCAGACAAATTGGTAGTTCAAAGCTTTAGCGGTAATCAGGGCCCAAAAAGCAGCTTGGACTTCAGAGTGGAGAGCTGATAGTGAGATGATAGGTACTTGAAAGTACCACAGTAACTTACCTCCAGAATTTCTACAAACTGCCCCAATTCCAAGCAGCAGAGTTAAGTGAAACTCCCATCTATATTTATTTTTATCCATGGTGGAGGTGGAAGGGACCACTTCAAGCAATGTAGGTTTTCTTTTATTTGTGGGCTCCAATGCTGGCTTCTTACTCGAAAACTGCAGCAGCTGGCCACCATATGATTAATATTACAAGTTCTGTTGTCAAACTTCACTTCGATTCCTATGCATCCAAACAAACCAGCAGATAACTAAAGGTAAATGGAACCATTTTTCATTTTTCCAGTCCTCCCAGCAAGCCTCCCAATTGAGCCAAATGTAATTGAGGTGATTAAGATGGAATTGTTGTAAAACAGTAATCCACACCTGTTTAGTGAAAGTGCAATGAAGAAAGAGGTGGGAAAATGATTCTTCCTGAGCTTGACACAGCCAACATCTAGAAGCAAGTCTTAGGCCTTTGAGTTTTAAAATATCATCTAATGGAAGGTAATGATGGAACATTCTCCAGCAGAAGTAAGACATAGAGGGGGATAAAAGCCCGGTCCGCATTTTCTCCCCCAAGTAGTATTAGGCCAAAGTCAAGTGAGCTATGAATCATTTGATTGAAAGAAATTTTATTAGACTCGCTTCAGTAGGATTCTATCGAGTTTAGTTGGATTAATAGGGATTTGAATGATCCGTCGTATGCTCTCTTCATCCAAAATCTCATTCAGCCTTGTTGACATTCCATTGATCCTCCACCTGCAAATCCGCAACAGCTTAGTTGGTGATTGAAATCAGCAATGAAATTTAAAGTGCCATCTCCTATCCAAGCTTGTCATAATAGAAATTCACCTCCCCTTGCCCACTTCCCAGCAGAAATACCGATTGGCCATATCCCTAACTTTCAAGCAAACTTCTCCAAAGGCTTAGAATCCCCTTGTCTTGGCACTACGAATTTGAGTGAGCTTTCCAACAATATTTGTCAAATAAGAATTTTTCCCACATGGTATCTTTCCTTCGAATTTAATCCACTCGCTACAATAGAACAAATGGCTCATCTCGTTGGAAATTTCTCACCTCTAGGCCCCCAACCTTGTTTGGTTTACAAACCTTGTTCCATATAGCCCAATGATATTGTTTGGTTTGGCCTTCCTGCAGAAATTTATTAAACATTGTTTCTATCATTTTCCGAGTGCTCTTTTTCATTCTAACTATTTGTAATCGATAAAGGGGAAAGGTCGAGAGTATACTCTTAAGTAAATTTAATCTTCCACCATTAGACGTAAAGGTATTAGTCCAAGCAGCTTAATGTTGATGTAATCTTCCTAACAACTTCATCATACCGAGATTGCTTCCTCCTTCCTTTATTTAATCGCACTCCTAGATATTTCAAGGGGAGATCAGCAGTACTGAAAACCCCGTGTGCTCTTTCAAACACTGTTGATATTTGAACCCTTTCCCAGCCAAAAATTGACACTTCCTTTGGTTTAATTCCAGACCTGCTACCAAGGCTAGGTGATCAGTCAGTTGCAAAGTTTTCTTTACAGCAAGCTTACTTCCATTGGTGAAAATGATGACATCATCAAGCATATGCCAAATGACTTATAATCTGTGAAGAACCATGCTTAAAATGAAGATAAGGATAAAGTGTTTGAGCAAAGCATTCGAGTTCCGGAGAAGTAATCAAAAGCCAAGATGAAGATGGTCGGAGAAAGTGGGTCTCCTTGTTTCAACCTCCTACCAGCCTTTAAAGAAACCACAAATGCAGCCTATTAACCAAGTACACTCGTAATATGCATCGGACAACCATCTTTGAATTAAAGTACAAAAGCAGGATGGAAACCTCTAGCTTTAAGTACTAGATCAATAAATTTCCAACTGATAGTATCATAGGCCTTTTTAAGATCCAATTTGAGAAGTAAATTATGTCCCCTACATTTCTTATCAATATCAAGTAACAATTCCCGAGCCAAAAGACAATTATCGCAATAGCTTCGCCTCGCACAAAAGCAGATTGGTTAGAGCCGATCAATCGGTTAAGATAGGGTTGTAATCTCCCCACAAGAATTTTGCTAATTATTTTAGAAAAAGTAGTAGTAAGGCCGATAGGTCCGAAATCACTCCACCGAGTTTTTGAGTGCCTTTGGGAATAAGAGCAATGCCTGGCCGCCGCAAAATATTTAGGAAGATCCGACCCAAGAAAGAAAGAGTGAACTGCCTGAATAAGATCAGCACCCACAATATCCCAGGCTTTAATATAAAATGTTGAAGTGAACCCATCTGGACCAGCTGTTTTATTACCATCAATGCTGTTCAATGCTCGCATTATCTCCCCGTTTATCAGTGAAGGAAAGTTAAATTAAGCCGATTCACATAATCTTGATGATCGTAAAACATCTCAAGCAACAAATGAAGTAGAGGATATAGAGTCGTTCAAGAAACAAATTCGAAAATGTAATACGACACTTTGTGAAATGTAAGATTGATCAGCAACCCAATTGCAAATTTCATCTTTGATTTTAATTATAGTATTTATTTTTCTTCTGTGTTTAATGACTGCATGAAAATACTTAGAGTTCCTGTCCCCATTAAGGTATTTATTCACAGCAGCTTTTTGTTGTAGAAATGCCTCTTCCCTTTCCAGGGCTTGGAAAAAAAGATACTGGGCATTTTCAAGCTCAAGATCATTAGCAGCTTCCAACAAATGAACTTTGGCTTCTGCATCTTTAACTTGCTGAAAAACATTACCAAACTGATTCTTATTCCATAATCTTAGTTTAAAAGCTACATTCTTTTGCAATCTCCACAAGCCTCACAAGAGGGTTGCAGCCTAGTGTGATCCAAAACATGTCGTGCTCGTGCACTTCAGCCTAAAAACTATTATGAGTGCACCAAACATCGAGAAATCTAAACCGAGAGTACCCTTTGTAAGAACCGAAAGAAATCCGTATCGCAGTGGGAGTGATCGATGTTGCTTCGTGTAAATGCTGCACTTCGAGTTATGGGAAAGGTGTTGAGCCATTGATCATTAGCTAAAACTCTATCAATTCTCTCAAACAGATTACCTCTCTTCCATGTGAAAGGGGTTCCAATGTAGCCTAGATCAAATAATCCCGCATTAGTGATATTCTGAGAGAATTGTAACATGGTATTAAGGTCGGAGTTCTTCCCCCTTTTTCTCACTAGGATCTCTTATGCAGTTAAAGTCCCCACCGACAATCCAATTGGAAGGGTTATTAGTACCGATCAGCCCACGCCTCTTTCCAAAGAGAATCTCTATCCATAGGAGTACACCCAAGCATAAATGATAGTAAGACTACTCCCGGAAAGAATCCAATCCAAACTATAAATGTAGAAATTGATAATTATCAAGTCAACATTGCAGCTTAGCTCCTTTCTTGTAAAAACCCGCATCTTATTGTTACAGCTGGAGTGAAAATGGAATCCATGAAATCTTTTAGTAAATTTAGAGATGTTGGTATGTACCATAGGTTCAAGTAATGCTATAATCCAAGGTTTAAAAGTCCCGTTAAGATGTAATAATCTATTAAGGGTGCCGTGACTCGCCACACCCCTAACATTCCAACAAATCGATTAATCATGGTGTAATGCTTTACCGACCCCTAGTAATTCTAGGGGGTGTCAGCATCGACCGATCCATACCAATAATATTAGACTTAGATAGATTTTGCAGCTCCATAATATCTTTTCTCCTCCTTCTACTTTTCCGTCGAGACCAAGCACCATCGCCAGTAGTTGCTAAATTCTCAAGAATGATTTGGGCGCATTCCCCAGCTATGGGACTCGAGGGGGTTATAAAAGTGGCACCCGCATCGGAGTAACTGGGATCACTTCCTTAGTAGAATCCACTCTCTGTACAGCACTTGTGATCCTAGGTGTGGTGGCAGCTGTAGGCTCCTTAACAAAAGTGTTGGATAAATCATTTTGTTGTAAATTCTTTGTCCTCCTCCTCCTGCTTCCTTGCTGAGACCAGGCCCTTCCGCATCGAATTATCTCGGACTCACATCATCACCGCAAGAATAAATACAAGCATTATTCATAGCATTATCTCTAATCTCTATTGGTAGATCCGCATATTTCCCAATAGCCGCTCGCCCAATTTGATCTCGCATAATTTTTAAACTCCCCTCCTTATCAACCGGCCCATTAAGACCCGTATTTAGAATTGCAAGTTGTTCATTATTCAAGTCCCGGGAAGTAGCCGGAACATTGCCAACCGGAATCACCGGAGATATAGGTGGATTGTCGCTCTTCTTAGTAACCTTTTATCGACATTATAAGGTCCGAATTCGAGGTGGAGTTTAAAACATTGTTCCATGGTGTGGCCAAATAGTGACAGATGCTTGCAATACAATGGTCGATATTCCATAACAATGGGTTGCCAATAACCATTATTAGCAGTACTCTAGCCAAACCCCATCCAAATAAGGCCGAGTAATGTCTCTTTCTACTAGAAATCTTGCATCGGAAATCCCGGTAACATTAGCAGAGGGGATATCAAGTTTAAGTGGCCTCCCCATAGCTTCGCCTATGTCATAGATGATTCTATGATTGTTAAAGGGAAGTTTTAAGTTAGGAAGGCTGAACCACACTGGAACTATAGGTGGTTCTTTAGTTGGATCAAAGTCCATTGTCCACTTGAGGAGCTTCATGGGTTTCCCATCTATCATGATAACTTTTTTAGAAAATACCTGCATAATCCTCCTCCTTAGCAAGCCGTAACATAATGTGTCTACTCGTCAAAAACCCCTAACTTCCAACTCGCCCACCAGCTTGAAATCATCAACAACTTTTCTCAAAATATCCAAGCTTAGGATGTCCAAACCGGAATTTCCCTACCAAGGTAAATTTATAGTGGCTCCGACAGCTTCGTAATCTCCTCCTCGCTGAAAATCGAGCCGGCTTCCCTAGCCTTCCTAGTGCATTTTCTAATGAACTCACACTCAGCCTTTCCCATCCATCGCATCATGAAATAGTCGAGGGAACACCAGCTTATCTCCTAGAGTGGTTCCACCTTCTTTCCTCACTATAACTTCAAGAAAAGTACCCCTCCCAACAAAGTGGGGATCTCGCCCGAGCGAGATCTCGAGCCATTGTCAATGTAACAAGAATACAGCAAAAATTCAAAAAATGAGCCCGGAAGGGAGAGAAAATCCCCTCACCCACAACCAAAGGAAGAAAAGAGCCGAGAAGGCTTCCAGCTTCTTACCAACCACCTTCCTCCACCCCGCACCAAAGACAGCCGCTCACCTTACCTCGTTACCTCCATGGAAACCCTAGCGAGCACCTCCCTCCAAACCAAATCGCCATTTTTTATATATATATATGATATATATATATATATATATATATATATATATATATATATATATATATATATATATATATATAAGGCCAGCCTATGCGGGGGTGGTGGACAAGGCCACTAACACCTTATAGTACTCTGATCATTTAGTTTTTCCCAATAATTTCATGATGCGGTTGCTGGTAGAGGAACGTGTCCCTACATTCATTCGTTAGGAGTTAAAGATGGTGAACCGACTGTCATTTTTTAAGAACAAGAGATACAATCACTTAATGTGGTCATGTAGTTTACTCTAATTCGTAAATTCCTCTTAGGACACCCAAAAATGGAATCAGAACACTTAAGTTTATTGGGGCAGGGAATGTGGGTCTCTAGTTGGGAGATAACTTTTGATCCAACTCACTGTGGAAGAAGATTATGCCGGCTGTTTGCCAAGCAGTCCATTATGATTACAGGGACTACAATGAAAATTCTGAAATGGACCTCGAATTTTTATCCAAGCAAGGAACCACCTGTGGTGGCTCTCTCATTTAAATTGATTGGGCTTCCTTTGTCTTTCTTTAATCAAAATGATTTGTTCAACATTGGTTGTGCAATGGGAACACCTTTAAAGTTGGATACCCCTACTTATAACAAAGCAAGACCATAAATTACTAGAATCCTCATTGAAAGAGACATAACCCTCCCTGAGCTGAAAAGGGTTTGGATTGGGTCTGATAAGGATGAGTTTTGGCAAGCAGTGCTGCTTAAGAAAAAACCTTATTACTTCTTACATTGCAAAATTTTTAGATATACTTTGGATAGATGCTACAGACTTCACCCCCCCTTAGAAGGACCTCTAACAACACCGTTAATGAGCCCAATCCTGTTGCCCTCCCTTTTGTGAAGGTAACAGACCCTCCTGCTGGTCTCGCCCCTCATGTGTTCACATCTGTTGCACCTCCAAATAAGTTAGGGGGAGTTGGTGACAAATGTGGTTATCCCTACCCCTACCATTGAGCATTCCTAAGATTTGGCTATGAGGAAAGAAATAGATGAGGTACTTATTGTCACTCCTACCTCTTCCACTGTCCCTTCTCCTACTGAAGGCTGTGAAGAAGTGGTTTGTCTTCCCCATCCTCTTAATAATCTTGTAAAGATCTCCTGCTGATGCTCTTATCACTAAATTGAAGCAGACTATGGAACAAAATTGGCAAAGTTGCACAACACGGAAGAAGAAGAAACATGTATTTGAAATTCTGAAACTCCAAGATGTGCCTTCCACTTTTGTGCCATGTGGTTCTACTAAATTACAGGTTGGCTCTCCCTTTAAGTCTTCAAGAGGCAGAACTAAATCTAGATCACAACCTTCATTCCACTCCCTTATCTATAATCAACTTCCTATGCTGAAATATTAGGGGAATTGCTCATCCCCTCTCTATCAAAAGAATTTTACATTTATACAAGAAAAACAAGTTATGGTGCATTTCTATCCTTGAACCTATGGTTCATAATCATCCACATAAGATTATTAGTAAGTTTTTTGTTTTCTCACACTATGCCAACATGAATAAAAAATTTGGATATTATGTAGAAAGGAGAACTCATGGAATATTCAAGTGGACCATCAGCAATTTGTGCATTTTTGTTTTAAGATGAATGGACATTTAGGATTTGCCTCCTTTATTTATGCTGGCTACAACAAGGATGATAGAAAAAAATTGTGATCTTGCCTCCATAATATCAGTGCACACATGCACCTGTCATGGCTGGTGAGGGGGGGATTTCAACTGTATCACCTCCTATGCTGAGAAATCTTGGGGTAGGACTCCCAATCTCTCAAAACTGACTATATTCAGAGATAATATCCTACTGGCTGAGTTGTTTGATTTGGGTTTCAAGGGACCTATTTTTACCTGGAAGAGGGGACTTACCTTAGAAAGACTAGATCGGATTTTGGTTAATGGTCCCTGGCTTTCTCATTTCCTTAGCTTTGTAACCCACCTCAGTCTTGCGGATCTAATCACAAACCTCTATTAATCTTCATCACTTCCCCCTCCAACACCGGTCACCACCCCCCTCCCCCCGCCCTCTCAAATATCTTAATATTTGGTCCACCCATCCTTCCTTTAGTAGCACTTTCTATACATCTTAGGTTAGTGTCACCCACCTCGAACCCCTTACTAAACTTAGCCAACTACATTTAAAGGTTGGAAGAGCCCTTAGAAAATGGGGCTGGAACACATTTAGGAATGTTTTCACTGCAGTGGATGATGCAGAGAAACAGGTAGGGCAATTAGAACTTGATATTCAGAATGACACTGTGACCCTCGATCCGCAAAGAATGCACCAAAAACTTGGTTTGCAATCGCCAAACAATGCAGTAATATATGCTATCAAAAATATGTTATAGCGAATACTTTGACTCAAATAATAATAGCGGCTAGTGTATATAAATATATTTTTATAGAAAATATTTTACACACTAGAGGTATTACGCAAGTATACGTATCGCTTCAAGTAATATAGGGCTTTAAATAAAGACTCCAGAATCGATCCCACGAGGAGGATTATAGATTTTTTTAAATATTTTGATTTTATTTTTATGTATTTCTTTTAAAGTTAAAAAGTTGATATTTAATTTACTAGATGCGTAAATAAAGCAAGTAAATAAGTAATGATTGATGTAAATAAAAATAAGCAAACAACTTTCTTCCTTTCAATTAATCCAAGACTTTTTAGATAATGAAATATTCGTGGAGAATATAAATTTATGGTATTGTGCCAATATAAGCATTCCTATTCTTTACCTTCGCTCGATAAGATAAAGAACGATGGCTAATCTATAGATCGAGTCCGGATGTATTGTTAGTAGAATGGGTTAATCTAGGCTCACACTACTAGATGTCTAAGGGTGGCTATGGTCGGCCCTACTAGAGACCCTTTCCTTCTCTATAAACCAAATTACAAGAATATAGCCTGTCACTCTAAAAACTTATCAATTCTACGCCCATTAATTAATATCTTCCTATTTATTTGCACTTCACCTTGAATAACCCGTGCAAGGCCTTCGACTACCCAAGGATTCATGTGATATCTACTAGTTAAGAATTCATCTCCTTCTAGGTCTCAAAACTCTTCAACAGATTTTAACAATTTAAATGGCCAATTTAAATAGTAAATTAAGATCCAATATTAATATCATCACAATGTTTAAAATATATATAGTTTTTAATTCTCCAACGAATTTTATATTATCTTATTTATCTTTTCATAATTGAAAGGAGAAATTAAAGTAACTACGCAGAACACATTGAATTTAAACAACAAAACATATAAATAATACTTTGAATCAAAATACAAATACTTATCTCAAGTGTTTCTCCAACTGAACCTCTGAATCCTTCTGACTCCAAAGTAAATAGACTTCAAAAGCACCGACTCTTCAAATACTCTTAATACAAACTCTAAAATAAACTCACTAAATAATAAAAGAAACTATAAATAAGGCACTAAAAATATTTCTCTAATTTCTCTCTCTAAATGGAACTATGGGGCTAGGTTGGGCGTTGGTGGTTTTTGGTTGGGTTGTGGGCGTTTTTCTCTAAAGGTGTAGCCTCCTATTTATAGGCTTCAAGGGTTGCCTTGAGGCACCTCTTCAAAATGTTTCCATGTTCAATGAATCTTCTAGAAGGTGTGTCTGGCGCCTAGGCGCCGGACTCTGCGTCTGACCCGATTTTTGTACTTCCAAATACAAGAATTTGTTACCACTGCTAGAAAATTTAATTTCTGGCGAAGGCGCGAAACACTTGACCTGGAATAACTTGCTATATAAATGTGTACCAAATAAAACATTTAAAATATATAGCAAAATATAATTTTAAAAAGAAAATATTTTATATACTTTTTGGGTACTACGCAAGTATACGTATCGTTTCAAGTAATATAGGGCATTGAAACAAAGACCCCAGTATCGATCCCATGGGGAAAAATTATAGTAATAAATTCTAAATATTATATTTCAAAAATCTTTTTTTTTTAATCTAACTATAAATTACTATTAAATTACTAGATGCAAATAAGGAAATCAATAATAAGACAATGATTTTGTTAAAACTATATAAAATAAACAACTTTCTTCCCTTCAATTAATCTAAGATTTTTAAGTTAATTTAATATTCGTTGGAGAATTTGATTTGTGGTATTGTGCCAAATAGAAGCATTCCTATTCTTTACCCTTTGACCTAGGCGCAAAGAACATTGGCTAATTTACAGATCAGGTCCGGATGTATTGTTAGTAGAATGGGTTAATCTAGTCTCACACTACTAGATGTCCAAGGGTGGCTATGGTCGGTCCTACTAGTGACCCTTTCCTAATCTATAAATCAAATTATAAGAATTTAGTCTGTCACTCTAAAAACTTATCAATTCTACGCCCTTTTAAATCTTATCTTCCTATTTATTTGCACTTCACGTTGAATAGCCTGCACATGGCCTTCGACTACCCAAGGATTCATGTGACACTTACACGTTAAGAGTTTTTCTCCTTCTAGGTCTCAAAACTCTTCAACATGTTTTAACAATTTAAATGGCCAATTTAAAAAGTAAAGTAAGATCGTGTATTAAGGTCATCACAATGTTTTGAAAATATTTTCAATTTCAATTCTCCATCGAATCTTTTATTATCTTATTTATCTCTTCATAATTAAAGGAAGAAAGTAAACTAACTACTCGTAACACATTGAATATAAACAAGAAAACATAATAAATAAACTTTGAATCAAATATAAAATACTTATCTTAAATATTCCTTCTACGTATCTTCCGATTCATATCGACTCCACGTTGTAATGAACTCCGCATGCAATAACTTGAAAATAAACTCACTAAACTAAACAAAAGTGGCCCTAAATTTCTCTCTCATTCTCTCTCTAAGGATGAGAGATCTTAAGTGGATAAGAGAAAGGGGTTACAATGGGGGGCACGTTTTTCCGAAGAAATGGACTCCTATTTATAAGCTTCAAGGGTTGCCTCGAGGCAACTCTTCAAAACATGTCCACATTCAATGAATCTTCTAGAAGGTCCGTCCGGCGCCTAGCGCCGGACCGGCGCCAGCGCCGTACACCGCGTCCAGTTCTTCACACTTCTTCACTTTGGCTCACACCTCTTCGCGATTAAAACCGTTTTGAAGCGTCCAAATGCAATGTATCACATGTCTTATTATCAAGGAACAACTGCCAATCTTCTAGAATGTCCAATAACCGCCCACTCCGTCAAAATAACCGTTCAAACGTTGTCAAAAACTTGACAATTTCTGTATCGAGTCTGGCGCTTAGGCGCCAACTTCTGGCGCCTAGGCGCCAGGCCATATATTTTTATACTTTTTGTATTTTGCACCATGTCGGCATATATTTAGGTTGAGTGTTGTATTTTTGAAAGGGGTCGCCTACAGAAATAGTCGGCGAATTTTTTATATTTTAAATTTAATTTAAATATATAGTTTAAAAGATAACATCTGATTTTGAAAGTAATTTTAATTTTAAAAGTTTTAAGATATGAAATGAAACCGATCTCACATCCCAAATAGTTTATATAAACGAGCACCGCACCACAAACCGTGTATCTATCCCGAAGAATAGACACACTCGCTCGATGATGGGGCTCGATTAAATAAACTAAGAGATTTGTGACATCCGTTTGGTCTCGCGAACCAATTTTATAAGCCGACAAGTTCCCCGCTTAATATAAATGAATTAAGCGAGGTTTATATTACTCGGGTTCTTAAAGTTCCCTATAAGGGCAAGCCCCTATAGTTAATTACATCTTAAATGACGGGAATCATTTAAGAAAACTCTCGATAATGATCAGTGGTTTTGCTCTCAAGAATTTCAAAGTTTAAGGTTTTCAAAGGATCAGATTTTTGAAATTTCAATAGGGAATGGATCAAATTTAGAGCATTATATTTTGGGAATCCGAAGGAAGAAAGGTAGGAGAAATCACAGATTCGAAGCGAACTTCGGTAATTTCCCGACTATCCTATTGTTTGGCTTGAATTTAGGAAGGTCCTAATGTTTATTTAATGTTTTGATCTTGCCAATTTTAATTAATTAGGACTTATATTTGTATGATAAAATCATACAAATAGCCTCGGAGATGTGAGGGTTTAAGTCGTATCGGACGACTACCTCGGAGTCCTAAGACCGATTAGGGCTTAATTTACATGACATGATCATGCAAATGCCTAACGAATAGTTGAGGGTTTATGTTGCACCAGGCAAACTACCTCGAAGTCCTATGGCTTGGTTATTTAATTCTAAGATAGTTTTACTGAAGTAGCCTCAGGTTTTGCTGATGACGACGGCCGTGCTGCCCACCATGCTCCGAGCTCCTTGTCGTTGCAGAGGTTTAGTTTTAGAAGTCATAAATCAGGAGATGAGAGAAGTGTTTGGTTTTAGAGCAAGTCTTAATTTCCATGTGTCTTTAATATTTTAGTTAAGACAAATCTTAAAGTTGATTATAACAACACCGGCTAAGATCCCACGGTTCCATCCTTCCGGCATCGTTATTTTTATCGGATTCACTTAATCCGGATGAATTTGCTAAACTCAACCGAATGAGTTCCACACTTTCATTTAGACCGTGGGAAATCCCGTTAGCAACACGTAGGTTACATCATCCGAGGTATTCCCGATCATCCAACAAGACGTTTTAATTTAGTTGTAGTTGTAGTTTTGTTGTTCTGTTTGTGATTAAATTTTGAGTTGTTTTATATTTTGAATGTTGTGGCGGTGAATTTTATCTTGTAGTGTCTTTTTAATTTAGTTATGGGTTTCAGCTTTGGTTTCCGTCCTAAAGGTGTAGGTTTTCATGCAACAGTTGTTTATCATGCAAGAAAGGTAAAGTGCAACACGAGTAAATGAATTGCACTAAGATAAATTGCAATAAAATAAAAGCGTACCTGGAGGATCTTCCCTTCATCCCAAGCTGCACTTAAAATACAATTTAGAGCATTTAAGCATTTATAGCAATTTCCTAGGTAAAGCTAAGGGAAGGGTTATGGTTTTCTACCAAAATCCTAATCCTATAGCTAGTCATTTCCTATGACGTCTAGTTTCTTGTATTTTAGTTTCGAGGACGATTTTCTTCATCAAAGAACAACTAAGTTCAATTGTTCTTATAAATATCCTATCATATTGAGGAAGTGCTTAAGACGAATCTTAAACATCTTTTCAATATTTCTAGGATTGTTTTAAGTCCAAATGAATTTAATTACACAAATGAATTAATCGTCCGAGAGTTTAAGTTTTGTTGTCTTGCTCAGTGAACTTAGGACATTTGAATACCCTTATGAGTGAAATGACTTTTCATTTGATACTCCGTTTAGGAGTTACAATAGTAAAAGCTCCTAAGGGCAAAATGATATTTAATGATTTCTGATTCAAATTTAAGTTCAAATTGATGATTTAAGTTTGGAATAGTGTTCAAGTTATTTTAGATTTATTTTTGAGTTCTTCATGTCTTAGGTGATGTTATTTTTAATTCAATTTAATTTAACTTTAATTTAATTTAATTTGGTTTAGTTTCAATTTTAATTTAATTTGATATATTTAATTTAATTTAATTTTAATTTTAACTTGGTTTTATTTTAATTTAATTTAATTTAATTTAATTTAATATGTTTTAATTTAATTTAATTTAATTTAATTTAATTTAATTTAATATGATTTAATTTAATTTAATTTAACTTAATTTCATTTAATTTAATTTAATTTGATTTAATTTGATTTAATTTAATATGTTTTAATTTAATTTAATTTAATTTAATTTAATTTAATTTAAATTTTAATTTAATTTTATTTTTAATTTTAATTTAATATTTTATTTTTTTATGTTTTAAAGATGATTTAATTTTAATTGTTAAAGTATTAATTTAATTGAAATTTTAAAAGGATTTTAATTTAAATAATTTAACTTTAATTTAATTTAATTATTAAGTTTTTTTAGAATTTTAAATCTTAAATTTGGATTATCATTTTAATTAGGACTTAAATATTATTGAGATGATTAATTTAAGGATTCTTAAATTAAAGAACAAATCTCTTCCTAATAATATCCCTATTTTAATAATTCCAAATTTATTATTCTTCCAAATTTAATTAATTATTTTAATTAAAGTTCATTTCAATTATTTTGAATTGTTTAATAGGTTCCTACCCTTTAATTATTGAAATTTCAATCATCCAAAACAAATTAAGATCAAATATTTTACTTTTTCATTTTATTAAGCCTAAAGTTTTAATTAAGGGTTAAAATTTTAATTACCATTTTGCCCTTCAAGCTTAATAATTCCATAACTCACTAAATTGAGCTCAAATGAATTTGAAATTTTTATGTGACTTCACTCATATGTCAATAAAGACATTAGAGGAGAAAATGTGATTTTTCTGTATTTAATTTATTTATATAATTATTTTTGGTGGAAAATAAGGATTTCCAAGGAAAATTTAATAATATGACCAAGGGGAAGTTTCTGTCCTTAAGAAAATTATGGAACATTTCTAATGACCAGAGGACCACTTGGACCAATTTTAGTGATTTTTTGAATTATATTTTATTTATTAGAATTATTTTAATTTCTGGAGTATTAATTAATTTAAAAATAGAATATAAGTTGAAAAATAAAATTTATAATTTTTAAATTCTCTCTGATATCAAGGATTCCAAAGAACCAAATTTTACAATTTTCTGATTTTTCTTTGATTTATTAGAATTATTTTGGTGGAAATGCTAGAAAATACATTTTTTTAATTTTAAAATTACCCTAGGGCTTTAAAATTTAATAACTCATCATAGAGACCTAAAAAAAATATGGGATTTGTTCTTAATTGATTAGAATTCAAAATGTGACATTTTGGTGAATTTTATTATTTTTGTGATTTTTATTATTTTATTAATTATTAAAATATTAAAATAATACAAAAAATCAACTTTTTTAGAAAATTGAAATTTTAATTTTCTTAAATTCCCCTGATATCAAAGAGGCTCCAAAACCAATTTGGTGAATTTTTGAAAAGTATTTTGAAAGTTATGAATTTTCAAAGTTTAAAATGACTAAATGGCTTAATCAACCCATTTAGTAAGGCTAACCAAGTCCAATTGACTTCAAACTTTTGTGGTGGTTTCCTCTGATCCTAAAAGTCAGTGGAGAATTGATTTCAAGTCAATTTGATCTATGGTTAACTCTAATTAATTAAAGTTCAATTTTGGGTATTTAAGACAATTAGGGTTGTTTTGAGTGAATTAACTCAAGTCCTATTTTTCCTAGGGTTCTCTGGTCATAAGGAGCATCACCAAATTTTCCTAGAATTTATTTCACAACATGCTAATTATTGGAATTAAAATACTCAAAACAGCCACATACATTAGAAAAATCAATAACTTTTCACGAGATGACCTCTGACCTTGGAAAATTCAGGGAATGTTCCCAAGTTCAGAGGCTTCAAAAGCCCTATGGTCTCATGCCATGGTGAATTGTATGAATGCATGGAGAATTAGAACAATGCAGGGAGTAAATAATTAATTAAAAATAAAGTACTGAACAAAATTAATTAATTTCTTTTCCACATTATTCTCCTCTGTTCACTGAGCAAGAGGGTATTTTTATTTTATTTTTGTGATTTTCCTACACAAAGATATGTATTTTTGAAGTTCTGGGTATTTAATAAATAAGAAAAATCCCTATTTTCCTACTTATCCACGCGGCGCCACGTCAACCTCGGCAGCTCCGAAGGGGGTACGTGTCGCGCTGTGATTGGGCGCCGCCATCTGAGTCAGCCGTCCCGGGACCCGCGGTTCACGTATCATTCCCTGGTCCGGCCGCAATCTGAACCGTCCGCTCAATACACGCGCGATCCAACGGCTCCCGGTCATCGTCTACGACCGGTGCGATCCCGTGACCGTCCACACTCTAACCCTAAGAACTCACTCGATTCTCAACGGATTTTCGTGTTCTTATGCTTCTATGGATTCGTCTTGAAGAGACGAACACATCCATACGGTAAACATGCATTGAAATTTATTCAAATGAAATGGAGAATCTCTCGTAAGCTCGGGAAGAAGAATGAGTTCATACCTTTGCTCAGAGAAGTGAAGCTTCGATCTGAGAGTTGTGTCACCTTCGATTGGGTCCAAGTAAGCTCCAGATGAAGTCCCTTGGCCTGGTGAATTGTCTAGCTATGAAAGTGACCACAGCCGATCACAAAGCTTGGAGGCTGGAGCAACTCGGGTGGCCTGGAGATGGGGCTTTCAGTGGGAAACTTCTCCTCTTGGTCCAGTGAAGGTGTAGGACCGATCATTTCGAGGATTGGCTCACCGTGGCAAAGTGTCCCGGTTTTAGGTGAAAATTCGGTTGAGAAATTGGATTCCGTCGGTGAGGATTAGGGCAAATTGACACTCGGGGATCAACCGCTCTAAGTATGGAGTAGGGTTTGGAACAATTTTGGCAGAGTTTCGGCAAGGTTTTTGCAACTCTCTTCCATGGCCGTGAGGGGGTCGAGTTTAAATAGAGGTGGCTGGAGAGCCTCACAGGGATGGCCAAGGGTTGGGATCAGCTGCTCTTGGCAAGAGAAGAATAGCTACAATGGCCACTGGGGATAGGGCAGCTCAGCGAGTGAGAATTCCAAGTTTGGGCTCACATGCGAGCTTTCGGCCCGGTGGTTTCCGGCGGCCGTGGTGGTTGGCCGGCCAGTGGTCGAGTCACCTTCAAGGTCGGTGGGTCGTGGTCGGAGGCTTGTGCGATCAATTGGGCCTTGCCATGTGTAAAGGGTTTGGATTGAAATGGAATGGGGGGAGGCTATACTTGGCTAGGTTTGGTCAACCCATTTGTTCGGCTGGGTTCACCTCCCCATGGCTGACCTTGGCCGAGAAAATCGGTTAGGCTAGCTGGTCAAAAGGTGGTGATGTCCTTATCCAAGAATATTTAGATTAAATCTTGGTTAAGGGGAAACATGCTTAAGGCAAATGACTTTTAGGAGGTGGTTAAAGGACCTCCTCCTTTTGCCATTTAAAGAGGGTTGACCACTTAGAAATCCTCATGGCTTGCCAATGGCTTACATGTGGCTTCATGGCTCCATGTGGCTTGGGAAAAGATTGGGTCAATTTCATGAAAAGGGATATTATGGATTTTGGCATTTTAATGGAAATTGTTATGGGGCTTGATTTGGAATTGTTTAATTGATGATTTTGAAACTTAGGGGTGATTTTGATTAAATGGATGATGAGGGGAAGTGTCATGTGGGCTTTGGATGAATTTGGGCTTTTGAATTTGATGGAAGTGGGCTTTTAGGAAGGTTTAAGGGAAGTGGGCTTTTTGATTTTAGGATGGGCATTTAGGTGAAAATTTTGTGAAGGAACATGTCACATAAATGTTACAATTGGTTTAGGGATGTTTCATGAATGGTTTGAAGCAAGTTGGGAGTGATTTGGGTTTGTATTGGGTTGAATTTGGGTTTATTTGGTAAATGGGCCAATGTAGGTCAAATTGGGCTAACTTGGGCCAATGTTGGGCTATGGTTGAAATTGATGTAAAATAAATGTTGTGAAATGTTTATGGGAGTGATTCAAAGAGGTTTTGGCTTTTGTTGGGTTTTGATTTTGGGGTTTGGGTCTATTTGGGTTAGGTTTGGGTTTAAGCCAAAATTGGGCTTTTTGAATTTGGGTTGAATTTGAGTGGGGTTTGGGTCAAAATCTTGGGCAAATCATGTTAGTGTTTTGTTTATGGGGATGTTAAGGAAGGTTTAGAAAAGATTTGGGGTTAATTGGAGTTGAATTGGGTGAGTTTGGGCTAAGTTTGGGTCATGGGTCCAAATTGGGCTTTAAGGCCAAAAGTGAAATTGGATCCCAATGCCAATCAAATTGGGCTTGGATTTGGTCTAGATTGGTGTTGGGGATGTTGAATTGAAGTTTAGAATTGAATTGGACCAGAATTTGGGTCAATTGGGTAGGTTTAGTTTGACATTGGGTTTACTTTGGGTTAAAATGGGTCAAATTGGGGGTTTTGATAAAAGTGGGGTAAATTGACAAAATTGGCCCATAGTGTAGTTGGACAAAATGAAATTGGGAATATTTGGGATTTTCTGGAATTTTCTGGGAATTTTCTGAATTTTTGGATTTTTTGGCTAAGAGGGGTATTTTGGGTATTTGGAGGGTATTGGGAGGTATTTTTGGAATTTTGGTATTTTTGGGTATGGATGATCAATTTGATTGGTGAGACAATGTTTAGGATTGATTTTGGAGAATTTTGGGTAATTTAAGTGATTTTGCAAGTTTTGGGGGGGTTTCAAGGGTTTTGGGTAGGTTAGAGGGTGTAGGGTTCCGGGGGTCAAAAATTGAAAATTTGGAAAATTGAAGATTGGGTGAATGTAAGTGAAATGAAATCATTTTTGTTAAGCCATGAAGCCATATCAAGTCCACATGAGCCATGAAGGGACTCATTTGAGGCATCCACTATGTTGTTCCTAACCCTCTTAGCCAAGGGCTTAGGGGTTAAGGACCATCCATGTGAACCACCTGCATGAGTCAGGAGGTCAAATTGGGTATGGGTGTGTTTTTAGGAGGTGTGTGAAAGTGTAGTGTATAGGTGTAGTGTGTGTGTAAGTCAGCCCCCTCACCAGACCAGGCCACCCAGGGCAGTCCTAAGGCCAAAGAGTCCTATAGGAACTCATCTTTTAAACTTCCACATTTGATCTCAACCCTCTAGGTGATTAGGGGTCTACAATCAAGTTTGTGGAGTTTGCAGGGAGTTAGGAAGTGGTTTGAATTTCTAAGTGGTGGGTCCCAATTCTAATCCTCTAGGATAGTCAAAGGAAAAGCCTAAGGCTAGATCCTAAGTACTAAAGAGAAGAAGAGAAGACCTCATCAAAAATGAGGTCAACAAATGGACCCCAATAGGTGTGGTGTGCTAACCAAGCACACCGCACGTATTGGCGTTGACCGAAAAGATCAACAAAACCAACACAGATGTCCAAGTGACAAACTTAGGACGAAGTAGAAGAGTTTCACTGGGGAGTGTCAAGTATATCTCTAAGACTGGAGATTCCTGAACTCTCGCTGGGGAAAGGAAAAGGAGGTGAATCCCAAATCACATGATCTGGGGGAATTTCGATTTAAATTTCATGTTGTTTTAGTTTAAGTTTTGATGTGTAAGTTTAGATTTTGAGTTTCAATTTAGATTGAAGTTTAGTTTAAAATCAATTCGAGAAAATTTGGATTTGAAATGAGAATTGAAACCTAAGTTCCAACCTCGGGATTGTGGAGAAAACCGGAATCGGGGTACCGACTCGCAGAATGAGAATCGAGTTTAAGTGTTGATTGAAGGGGATGAGAATCGAATTTAGGTAATCGATCTCGAAAGTTTAATGAGAATTGAAACGGAGTTTCAACCTCGAAAGTTTAAAGAGAACTGGAATCTGGTTCCAGTCTCGAAGGTTTAAAGAGGAATGGAAACTGGTTCCAATCTCGAAGGTTTAATGAGAATTGGAAACTGGTTCCAATCTCGAAGGTTTAAAGAGAAATGGAAACTGGTTCCAATCTCGAAGGTTTAAAGAGAAATGGAAACTGGTTCCAATCTCGAAGGTCTAAAGAGAAATGGAAACTGGTTCCAATCTAGAGGGTCTAAAGAGAAATGGAAACTGGTTCCAATCTCGAAGGTCTAATGAGAATTGGAAACTGGTTCCAACCTCGAAGGTCTAATGAGAAATGGAAACCGGTTCCAATCTCAAAGGTCTAAAGAGAAATGGAAACTGGTTCCAATCTCAAAGGTTTAAAGAGAAATGGAAACTGGTTCCAATCTCAAAGGTTTATTGAGAATTGGAAATGGATTCCAATCTCGGAAGTTTAATGAGAATTGGAATTGAACTCCAATCTCGAAAGTTTAATGAGAATTGGAAATGGATTCCAATCTCGAAAGTTTAAAGAGAAATGGAAACTGGTTCCAATCTCGAAGGTTCAATGAGAATTGGAAACTGGTTCCAATCTCGAAGGTCTAAAGAGAATTGGAAATGGATTCCAATCTCGGAAGGTTTAAAGAGAAATGGAAACTGGTTCCAATCTTGAAGGTCTAAAGAGAAATGGAAACTGGTTCCAATCTCAAAGGTTTATTGAGAATTGGAAACGGATTCCAATCTCGGAAGTTCAATGAGAATTGGAATTGAACTCCAATCTCGAAAGTTTAATGAGAATTGGAAATGGATTCCAATCTCGAAGGTTTAATGAGAATTGGAAACTGGTTCCAATCTCGAAGGTTTAAAGAGAAATGGAAACTGGTTCCAATCTCGAAGGTTTAAAGAGAAATGGAAACTGGTTCCAATCTCGAAGGTCTAATGAGAATTGGAAACTGGTTCCAATCTCGAAGGTCTAATGAGAAATGGAAACTGGTTCCAATCTCAAAGGTCTAAAGAGAAATGGAAACTGGTTCCAATCTCAAAGGTTTATTGAGATTTGGAAATGGATTCCAATCTCGGAAGTTTAATGAGAATTGGAATTGAACTCCAATCTCGAAAGTTTAATGAGAATTGGAAATGGATTCCAATCTCGAAAGTTTAAAGAGAAATGGAAACTGGTTCCAATCTCAAAGTTTTAATGAGAATTGGAAACTGGTTCCAATCTCGAAGGTCTAAAGAGAATTGGAAATGGATTCCAATCTCGGAAGGTTTAAAGAGAAATGGAAACTGGTTCCAATCTCAAAGGTTTAATGAGAATTGAAAATGGATTCCAATCTCGGAAGTTTATTTGTGTGAAGAGGGATCCAGTCCCATGCCATCAGAACCAAATCAGACAAAGCCCGTGGCTCCGTGTCAATAGACCTAGTCGATCTCCATACAGGAAGAAAAGGTAGGCCACAAAAGTCGAAATGATTTTGATGTGACGAAAAAAGTTTAGGGTTCTGAAATTGAAGTGAGGGTCTCTTGTGAGGAAGAGTTGTCCCGACAGAGAATTTCAAAGCTTCTTGAGATAAATCTCGATTTGGGGTTGATTTGAAAATGTTTGAAAAGATGAATTTAGAGTGGGATCCGATTTGAGATTCATTTTCATTTTGTTTGTCCTTTAACTTTCCAAAATTTTTTAGCTGCGTAGTTAATGTTCATGTGAATTTCATTTAGCGTTCACGTGGATTTTGAAGTTATTTTTATGTTTGGATTTTTAAGGAAAAAAAAAAATTCTCATTTATTATTTATATTTTTATTTTCTCTTTTTTTTTATATATCTTATTTTATTTTTTTTATTATTATTTTTTTCTCTTCTGTTCTTTGTTCGAAGTTTGTTTAACTTTAATGGTGTTTCCCAAATCAATTTGCACAAAAGAGGTGAAGGCCAAAATTGTGACATGGTCACTTTCATTCGAATCATGTTGAAGATACATCATACAACTCGGTCTAGAATACATCTCATACAATCCATGTAGACTCAAAACGGACAATGTATGATCTTTGTCGATTCATCCAAAAGGGTATCTGTCAAAATCCATGTCCGAATAGTGAGGTACATGGTCAATAACATCACCTTCCAAGCCATCCTTGGCAAGGATGCCGTATGGATGTACGTTGGAGGTGTGATATTTTCCATGCAACTCACGACTCGTAAGGTCGGAGGCTCTCTAGCTCCGGGTCTCGGCCGGAAGTGGTAAGGTGCTTTCCCGTCGTCCATTCTTCCGAAAGTAACCGAGATCCGTTTCACCGGTACTCCCGGTATGCAATCTTTAGCGACGTCCGCTCCGTTGCCCTTCGCATCATGACGGAACCTACCGGTAATGGTATCTTTACCGGCCCTCGGAACTCACCCGGGCCTCGCTATCCGGAGGTCGGATCCGAACATGATATTACACTCATTCGGAAAAGAAACCGTGCGTAAAGGTCTAACAAAGTCGTGATGATCTATGTGCGGGGAATGCAATCACCCTTCTTGTAAATGTTAATGATGCAACCGTTGGGTATGCAACCGCTGGCGCACTCTCCATGTTATCATTCTTTTTACCATCCTTTTAATGACTAATGGCATTGGATCCACTCTGGCCATGACGGAGTATCCCCGGTGGGTTTCCCTTCCCGTCTTCTCGCGAAGTTGTAGCAAGCATCCACATTGTATTGTAATTCTCCCCTTCCCCGGCATCCATCTCCGGGTTATGAGTAAGTGTTTTCTCTTAAGCGACCTCGCTCGGCCCATCTTTTTCAAATCCCGGATGCACCACGATTTGTTGTTGCTCGTATTCCGAGAACACGTCCGTATGTAACTCGAGGCCTTCTAGTATATCGATCCTCCCGCCTCCGATTCTCTCGAAGTATTCGAAAGTTTTCTTCTCGACCTTCCGTATCCTTTCTAGCTCGTATTCCGGGATAATTTGCAAATGACGAGGCCCGGTGACGTACCGTGGGATATATGGCTCAATCCCTTCACGTTCTCCCCGCATACCTCGGCTCCTCGGGGATGATGTCCGTCGGGACATCCTCCGGGGTTGCTTCGCAACAAGGTCATGCATTACCGGTGACTTTATCCGGTGGCGTAGTAGCCTTCTTCTTCTCGTTCTTCTTGAGATTTCTCCGGTTTCTTCCGTCATCCTAGGAGCCGGTCTCCTTTCTTCAGGTTCCCGGCGAACCGGTATCCTCGAAGTATATGCACCGGCAGCAGCAATCGTCTCGTCGCGCCGGTCCGCCGCTAATTTAGTTAACATCTTGCGGATACGGCGATTTTTTTTCTTCGTTGAGTTGCCGTGAGAGTAGCTCTTCGTACTTCCCGAGTTTCGTGGGCGTGGCAGCCGACAAGTCCGCCCTCCGCCGTAGCGACTACGCATTTGATCCTCTTGTCCTCTTCGGTGTTTATTTTTCTTTTCTTATCGCTGGATTGGTGGCTCGGGCCACCCACTTTCATTACCGTCCGATCGGGCGCTCCTCTCGGTCAATCGGGACCCGCTCACTTTCCTCGTATCGCAGGCCCGCCGGTGCGAAGTCCGAGTCAATCTCTATTATCGCTCCATCTTTCACCCTCTTTTCGTCGAGTGCAAGGCTTACGCCATTTCTAAAGTTCAGGACCAACCGCCCGTTCGACATTTCCCTGCGAAAAGACAAGGAAAAGGATCAGGGGCTGTACTAAGAACAAGAACATTAAGAAAATGTTTATTAAAGACAGTTTTTTTTATTATTATTTTTAAATTTAACAGGAATGAAGTAGGAAAAGATCAGGAAAGAGATTTTGACTTGGAAGAGAGAAAACAAGGAAAACTTTATTATCATGATTTTATTTATTTTAGCACATTTTTTTATTATTTTGGGTTCGGACCCAGTCATAAGTAATTACTTCACCCGTGCTTCTAGGGATGGAAAATTCATTCCTTCGAAACATCGGGTAGCGTAATACTTTTTCAAGTATCGTCCATTGATCGGAAGCATATGTCGTTCTCCTTGGCGGTTCACTAGCCGATAGGAGCCTCTCGAGTGACCGCCTCAACTACAAACGGTCCCTCCCAAGTGGGTTCAAATTTTCCTCCTATCTTGCGGTGTGCAAGAATAGGTCTTTCGAGAACGAGAACTAAGTCACCAACTTTCAAGGTTCTTGGGCGGACCAGTCCGTCATGGCCTTGAACCATCTTAGCTTGGTATAGTTCTAAATCTCTGTCGCTGCCGCAAGTCTTTTCCCTTCCGTACTTTTCAATTCTTCTAGTCGTAATTTGGCATTCTCTTCGTCGTGATTTTGTTTGCAACCGCAATCCCGAGTGAAGGAAGCCGGACCTCTAAAGGTAACACTCGCCTCGGACCCATACACTGTGAGCATAAGGTGTAGCTTGAGTAGGAGTTCTGAAGGTTGTCCGGTAGGCCCATAAAGCTTCTAACAACTTCTCGTGCCAATTTCTCTTATTATCGTCCAAGGTTTTCTTTAAAATTTGAACGAGAGTTTTGTTAAAAGCCTCAGCAAGGCCGTTTGCTCTTGGGTAGTAAATTGTTGAATATCGCCAGTCGATTCCATGTCTCCTGACAAAATTATTGATTTGCGTGCTTCTGAATGCTGACCCATTATCCGAGATGATCTCGCGCGGCACCCCGAAACGGTAGACAACTTGGTTCTTGAAAAATTGTAGCACATGATGTGCTTTCACTTCTCCGAGTGGAACCGCTTCCGCCCACTTGGAAAAGTAATCCGTAGCCGCAAGAATGAAGCGATGTCCTTTTGACGACGGTGGTTCTATTGGACCCACTATATCCGTGCCCCAACATTCAAATGGCCACTACGCAATTGTCTGGATGTAGCACATTTGGAGGTTGGTGTAGAACCACCCGTGCACTCGGCACCGGTGACGGCTCTTGGCGATTTTCATGCAGTCGGCCATCATCGAGGGCCGATAGTACCCTAGTCTTTTAATTTTCATCTTCATCTTCGGACCTGACTGGTGAGCGCCACAGAGTCCTGAATGTACCTCTTTAACAATTTCACGGGCCTCGGACCCGCTTAGGCACCTTAGCCACATTTGATCAAAAGATCTTCTGTATAATGTGTTGTTTATTAATGTGTAGGACAGAGTTCTTTTCTTGATCTGGTGGGCTAACGACCTATCGTCTGGTAGTTTTCCCTGTTTGCGGGTAGTTCATTAATGGCCGTCGCCAATCTTCTCGTGTTTTCCGTCACCGCCGCAATTGATCCTTTTAGAAGTTAAAAGAAAGGTGATCCCAACTTTTGCCCCTACCAATCGCATGCTTCGGGGCACAAGATAGAAGATTGCATTACCTTCAAAAGTCAAGTTCAACGACAACCTTCGGAAAGGGAATATAACGATCCCGAAGGAGGCTACGAAGGAACCCCAAAAGGAGGTTCCGTCAATGTGATCTCAACTCGATCCCATCATTCCGATATATCCCTATACGATCGACGATGGGTGGACTACAAATTTTGGACAAGGTCTTCGAAAAGATTTTAGACAAGATCCAAACCGCTTCGGTGCGAGCTTCAATTCGTAGTGCTCGAAACTCCGTTAAGTCGGCACTATCACTCGCGATGTAATAGAACCACCTCAACAGGAGACGACGAAGAGAAGAAGAAAAATCGACGAAGAAGAGAGGACCGAGACTCCTAAGGCTAGACTAAAGTCGCTTATCCTAGGATAGTTGTTTCTGATTCGGGGGAGAAATCCTTCGAACCTCTGACTCGTATGATTATCTCGCTCACGGCTGGATCATATAATGATAAGGGCGATGGTTGGCTACGTTTTGATTGTTTCTAACGATTACGTAACTAGCGACAATCCGGGCATCGATTTCCTCGATACCAACGACAATTCTCAAATCATACACAATCTCGACGATCAAAATGACGAAGAAGACATCCATCAAGGAGGCTACGAGAGTTCAACAAGCAACGAATCTATCCGTGCTTCGGTGAGCTCAATACAATAGAGTTAGAGCCTTCGTATTCTGAAGCTAATCCAGAAGAACCTGTCATTCCAATTCAAGAAGAAACACTCGCAAGCTCAACACTAGATTCAAAAGAAATTGTGAAGTCAACTTAAGAAGTGGAAGAGTTCTACCTCCGAGAATGGGTCCGAAAGACAAAGGAAAGGTGTGATTGTTCAAGAAGAACCAACTCAAAGAAGAAATACCGATTCGAGAAGAAGCCGAGACACATGGAAATAAAGTGACTATTCGTGCTAGCCCATCTGTGAAACTACCGGCCAACCGACTATTTACGATGCCCTCATCTTATCAAAGGAGATGAGAGAAGCCTCCGATCAAGGCCTTACTTCGATCCAGAATTCGCTTAGCTCAAATGGCCGGAGATTCCTTAGATGGGGCTTGCTCGTTAAAGGAACAACGAGGTGTTACCTTCACGGACAATGACCTACTACTGGGACAAGAAATCACAACCGACCGTTGTACATTTCTACTACAATCGGGGAAGTTTACGCTCCAGAGTATTGGTGGATCCAGGAGCATCAATCAATATAATGAGTCTTCGAACACTAAAGATACTTGGAAATTGATGCTCGTGAGCTCGAGGCCGACAAAATGTTATTAAGAGGATTCAACAAGAAAGGAGAAAGAGCCCTCGGATCAATAACGCTACTAACGAAGACCGGTGACTTAGCAAAGACAACCGCAAAATTTCACATAATCGATCTCGTAAAACGTCGTTCAATGCTCTACCTGCCGAATTACGGATACATGAAAACAGGATGGTACCATCATCTCTACATCATTGCATCAAATACTACGATGGAGGGGAACAGTGCATCAAAGGTGACTTACAATCCATTCTCCGTACATGAGATTGGAATCCATGAAGACGCAAACGCCTTATTATGCACCACCGAAGAAAACAATCTTCTCCAGAGATACCATAACAAATGAAGCAAAGAAAGTTTCGGACAACGAAGAACTCGAAGTTCTAGTCCACCGCTCACTCACCACTCCCTTCCGGCGAGATGGTGAAGGTTTCTCCACAATCGGCATCCGAGGTCGAGGCCGGGACGAGGCCGTGGCAGTAGACGCAGAGCGCTCGGGATCGCAGGAAAACCAACCATCAATGTCGACGGGGGCTACGCTTCAAGTATAAAAAGAAATCAAACAAGAAGCAAATACAATAAGTCGGAAGAAGTTAAAAGAATTCAAGATCTCCTCAAGATGAAAAGAACGAAGAATACAAATCAATGTACGAGAAGATTAACCACTACGTACATACAACGATCTCTAACCCCGAATCCATTCTAACAAGATCGAGGGTATGGTGGTCAAAGAGGTACGTAGCGACGGTGCAAAGCCAATCAAATTCTACCGTGGTGCTTCTTCCTCCAAAACTGAAAATAATGTACAATTTGAAGATGCCATCATCGAATTAATGGAATTACCTTTTGAGTAATTTCGTGTTCAAAATTTAATTCAACATGGCTTCTTACCTCGACAATGGACAAAAGGTTAATCACAATGTTTTGAAAATTATGGAAATAACTCCGGTCGTCCACCCAATTCAAAGTATGGGATTCGGATTCGGCACAAGAGACCGCCGACGATACTCGAATTTTGCTTCGTCACTGCGAGTCTAATGAAAACCGCATGGAAACTGCTGCACGAACTCGAAGATGTACAAATTCGAGACGCTCCACCGTAATTCGAAGAAGAAATTAAATCTACAATAGATGAGTTAAAGGAAGTTAACTTAGGTACTAGCGAAGAGCCTAGACCTACCTTGTTACCTCCTTACTCAATAAAGACTCCGAAGAAATAATCAAGTTATTAATGGAATTTAAAGATCGAAGCTATTGAGCTACGATGAGATGCCGTGATTGGGCCCCGCAGGTCGCAACGACAAGCTAGAGGATCCTACTTCTGTCCCACGACAAGGTCCTGCATGAATGCGTCTAAAACGAACAACAAGTCATACCGAAGTTAAAAAGCTACTGACGCTAAATTTGTCCCCTCGCGAAGAACAATACCCGACTTGGTTAACCCAATGTGGTGCCGCCGAAAGAAGAATGGTCGTATCAGAATTTGTGTGGACTTCAAAAGATTTAAACAAGGCATGTCCAAAAGATGAATTCCCACCGATCCCGTAATTAATGATCGACACGTTTCCGACATGAAATATTCTCATTCATATTGATCTTCGTGATACAACCAGACAAATTACTACGAAGATGAAAAGTCAGCGCATCTCGTAACATCGATCGGAGTATATTGCCACGTTGATGCCATTCGGACCGAAGAACGCCAGGAGCAACATACCGTAGAGCGATGACAAGAATTTTCGATGATCTCATCCACAATCAAGTCGAATGCTACATGGACGATGTGGTCATCAAAAGCAAAGTAAAGGAAAACCACCTGTATGATTCGAGAATTGTTTTCGAACGATTAAGACAATTTAACCTTAAGATGAATCCCTTAAAATGGCGCCTTCGGCGTCACCTCCGGAAATTCTTAGGATTCGTTGTCCGACATCGTGGAATTGAAATCGACCGAGAAGATTAAAGCTATCTAGAAATGCCGCTCCCAAAACCTTAAAAACTACGATCTTTTCAAGGGAAGTTGGCATATCTTCGACGCTTTATCTCAAACTTATCGGGTAGGTGTCAGCCTTTCGGTACTCGCTAAAAGGACGCCCAAATTTATTTGGGAAGAGAAATGCCGTAAGGCCTTCGAGGACATTAAACAATATTTAATGACACCCTCCCCGTCTTAGCAGCCCCGCCTCCGTGCATCGCTGATACTTTACACCGCGGCTTTAGACGACTTCTCTCGGAGCCCCTGTTGGAAGACAGGTCAATGATGAGGGTAAAGAAAATGCTCTTTACTACTTAAGCCGTCGTTTACTTCCGACGGAAGTAAGGTATCCCGCAATTGAAAAGCATTGTTCGTCCTCGATCTTCGCCGCTCAAAAGCTCGGGGGCACTACATGCTTTCTCATAAGGTCAACCCGATCTCGAAATTTAATCCATTGCAATACTTTGATGACTCGCCCAACACTTTCCGGCAATTTTAAGCGAAGGTCAATGATATTATTGCACTGATATAACTTTCGTGCCTCTTCGTGCCGTAAAGGGACAAGTCTTAGCATACTTTCGCAAAGACACCCCTTTGCCGGCATCTCCCCTCAACGACGATTCTGCGCGATGAACAAATAATGAGCCTAGAAGACCCCGATGATCGACGTTGGGAATTATATTTTGACTAGCGAGCATCTTCTCAAGACACAAAAGACGAAGATTCACAAGTGATAGCCCGGTAAGGCAGAATCGGGCTAATCTTATAACACCTCGCAGCGGGGGATGTTAAGATACTCCCTACCACTTGACAGAACCATGTACAAACAACGAAGCAGAATACGAAGCCTCATAACGGGACCGGAGTTAACTATTCAAATGGTGATAACAGACATCAACATCTACGGGGATTCATGCTTAATCATTCACCGCATCGTCCGACAAACATTTAATTTTAAAGCCAAGACTCGAGCAATACTTCCGCATGCCACAGCGCTGTTGGAACAAATTCCAAATGCGACGATCTACAAAATTCCCAGAAAAGAAAATGCTTTGTGCGTATGCTTTAGCCCGTCTCGCAAAAAAATTTGCCCGTTTGCAAGATGAATCGTTGGAAGTGTCGCCCACGGACGTCCGGTCCTATCACGCCCCGACATGTACACAATACACAAATCGAAAAAGAAAAGAATCAGTTGCAACAGTGACAAAACACAGAAGATTGGCGACAACCATTAGTAGACTACCCGGCAAACAGGAAAGCTACCAGACGATAGGTCGTTGGCCCATCGCATCAAGAAAAGAACTCCGTCTTTACGCATTAATAAACAACACATCGTACGTAATAGTCTTTTCGATCAAATGCGGCTATGTGCCTAAACGGGTCCGAGGCCCGTGAAATCGTTAAAGAGGTGCATTCAGGACTCGTGGCGCTCACCGCCGGGGTCCGAAGATGAAATGAAAATTAAAAAGACTAAAATATTATTGGCCCTCGATGATGACCGACTGCATGAAAATTGCCAAGAGCCGTCACCAATGCCAAGTGCACGGAAAGTGGTGCCTCGACACCAACCTCCAAATGTGCCGCAACCGACAATTGCGTCATGGCCATTTGAATGTTGGGGCCTGCATATAGTGGGTCCGATAGAACCACCATCTTCAAGGGACATCGCTTCACTTGCGGCTACAGATTACTCTGCTGCGTAGGCAAGCCCACTCCTTGTGAGAAGTGAAAGCACACCACGGCTACAAGCCAAGAACCAAGTTGCCTACCGTTTCTGTGAGTGCCGCTGCAGATCATCTCGATAATGGCCGCATTCGAAGCACGCAAATCAACAATTTTGTCGGGGAGACACGGAATCGACCGCGATACTCAACAATTTACTACCCAAGAGCAAACGGCTCCGCTCGAGGTTTTTAAAAAAACTCTCGTTCAAATCTTAAAGAAAACTTTGGACGATAATAAGAGAAATTGGCACGAGAAGTTGTTAGAAGCCTTATGGGCCTACTCGTACAACCTTCGAACTCCTACTCAAGCTACACCTCTTACGCCTCCGGTGTATGGGTCCGAGGCAAGCAGTTACCTTTAGAGGTTCCGGCCTTCCTTCACTCGTAATTGCGCTGCAAACAAGATCACGATGGAAGAGAACGCCAAATTACGACTAAGAATTAGAAAGCTCTGAAGGGAAGACTGCAACAACAGAATTTAGAACTATACCAAGCTAAGATGGTTCAAGCCCACACAACCGGGGTCCGCCCAAGAACCTTCAAAGTTGGTGACTTAGTTCTCGTTCTCAAGAGACCTATTCTCGCACATCGCAAGATAGAGGAAAATTTGAACCCACTCGGGAAGGACCATTCGTGGTCGTCAAAGATACTCGGTGAGGTTCCTACCACTAGTGAATCGCTTGGGGAGAACGACATATGCTTCCAATCAACGGACGATACTTCGAAAAGTATTACGCTACCCGATGTTTCGATGAATGAATTCTTCATCCCTAAGAACACCTGCGAAGTAATTACTTATGACTGGGTTCGAACCCAAAAAATAATAAATTTTGCTAAAATAAATAAAGTCATGGTAATTAAGTTTCGTTTTCTTCCAAATCAAAATCTCTTCCCCGATCTTATCCTACTTCATTCCCGTTAAATTTGAAAATATAAAAAAATATATATATAAAAAAAATGTGTCTTTAATAAACATTTTCTTAATGTTCTTTGTTTAGCATGCCTCTCGATCCTTTTCCTTGTCTTTTTTCGCAGGAAATGTCGAACGGCGGTTGGTCTTTAACTTTAAGAATGGCGTAAGCCTCGTACCTCGATGAAAAGAGGGTGAAAGATGGAGTGACACCGAGGATTGACTCGGATTTCACACCGCAGCCTACGCACGAGGAAAGTGACCGGGTCCTGGCCGATCGAGAAGAATCAGCTTCGGCGTACAAAGGATGTGCGGGTGGCCCAAGCCACCAATCCAAAGAAGAAGAAAAAAAAAGGCAAACATCGAAGAAGACAGCAAAACAGTTCCATCACATAAAGCAGTATGTGCTTGTCGCCACCGCGCCTACGTACATTCAAGAAGTTCGGTAGCCACTTTCACAGCAACGCAACGAAGAAATAAGAATCTCCGTATCCGTAAGATGTTAACAAAACTATTATGACCAACCGTAACGAGATGCTTGCTAATGCGTACATACATCAAGGGACACCGGGGGTTCACCAGAACTCGATGAAAGGAGCTGCATCCCCCAGATACCGTAAAGACCAGGGAAACCTAACAAAGATCGAAGAAAGAAGGGCTACCGCGCTACCAGATAGAACCACCCGCAATGCATGACCTTGTTGCAGCAACCCCGGGGGATGTCCCGAGCCGTACATCATCCCCGAGGAGCCGAGGCAGCAGGTGAGAACGTGAAGGGATTGAACCGTATATCCCACAATATGTCACTGTGCCTCGCCATCCGCAGATCATTCCAGAATACGAGCTGGAGAGAATGCAGAACAAGCTGAAAAGAAAACCTTTGAATACTTCGAGAGAATTAGAGCGTTTAAGAATCAATATACTCGCAGGGCCTCGAGCTACATGGCCGTACGTATTCTCGCAGTATGAACAACAAGAAATCGTGATTGCATCCGGGATTTGAAAAGAATGGGCCGAGCAGGCCGCCTAAGGGAAAACACATACTCGAACCCCGGAGATGGATGCCGTGAAGGGAAGAATCACAATACAATGTGGATGTCACATAACTTTACAGGACAGAAGGGAAACCCACCGGAATACTCCGTCTCATGGACAAGTGGATCCGATGCCATTAGTCATCAAGAGAATGGTAAAAAGATTGATAACATGGAGGGTACTGCCAGCAGACACAACGAATAGCCGCATTATTAACATCTACAAGCAAAGTGACCGCATACCCCCACACATAGATCACCACGACTTCGTCGACCTTCTCGTTACGCCCTTTCCCGAACGAGTGTAACATCATGTTCGGATCTGACCTCCGGATAGCAGGCCCAGGTGAGTTCCGAGGGCCAGTGAAAATACCTTTTACCGGGTAGGTCTGGCCATGGTACCGAAAGGCAACGGGAGCCAGAGCATCGCTAAGCATCGTATACTGTGTACCAGCGTTGAAGCGGATCTCAATTACTTTCGAAGGATGGACGGCGGTAGCACACCTTACCATTTCCAGCCAGACCCAGAGCTAGAGAGCCTCCGGCTCTTACGAGCTGTGAGCTACATGAGATATCACACCTCCAACGTACATCTGCACCGAGACCCTGTCAAGGATGGCTTCGAAGGTGATGTTATTAACCATGTACCCCCACTATTCAGACATGGATTTTTGACAGATGCTTCTTTTGATGGATCACGGAAGATCATACATAGTCCGTTTTGAGTCTACATGGATTGTAAAGGAACATATGCCAGATCAAGTTGTATGATGTATCTTCGACATGATCGGGAATGAAAGTGACCATGTCACATTTTTCGCCTTCACCTCTTTGTGCAAATTGACCGGGAAATGCCATTAAAGTTAAATGAACTTGAACAAAGAACAGAAAAGAAATAAAAACAAATAAAAAAAAACTTCCCTTAAAAATCTAAAAATGACGAACACCAAATTCACATGACCATTAAATAAACGATAAAATAAAATTAATCATTAAAAGACAAACAAAATGAACATAAATTTCAAATCAAAATATTAAATCAAATTTCAATCGAATTCAAACTCATCCTCTCAAATTTCAAATTCAATCAACTCAAATCTCAAATCAAATTCTCAATCAAATATCAAATCCAATCTCGATCAAATTTCAAATCTCCGATCTTCCACCAAATCAAATCTAAATCAAATTTCAAATCAACGAATCGAGTTAAAACTCAACCTTCCAAATCTGAAATCCAATCCGTTCCACCTCTCCCTTGTCTTTTGGGATGGAAGCAATGATTCAAATGGACACGGATCGAATATGGATACAGGAATTATATCCAATCCGAACCAAATACCTCCGATCAACTCTTTAACGAGATATGTAACATCCACATATTCCCTTCTAATTCATTTCCTTCATGAAAGTCTTTTACAACTTTCATGAAATTCTGAGACACCAAAATTCCACACCTTTTCAAATCAACACTACAAACCTTCGCAAAGTCACCCACTATTCAAAATCAAACTTCGGGTCGAGGATTTTACATCCAAGACCGTGCATTGCTTTAGGATCCTTTCCCTATCGCAATGAAATACATCAAAATCAAACTTTTGGGTCGATTTTAAGACCAGACCATTGCTTTAGATCCTTTCCCTATCGCAATGAAACACATCAAAATCAAACTTTCGGCCGAGACTTTACGAGACCCAGATTGCTTAAGATCTTCCCTATCGCAATGAAATACAACAAATTCAAACTGCTGAGGATTTTACATCCGAGATCGCATTGCTTTAGGATTCTTTCCCATAAAATATGAAATACATCAAATTCAAATTGGGCCGAGGATTTTATGTCCGAGATCGCATTGCTTGTGTTCTTCCCTATCGCAATGAAATACATCAACATCAAAATCAAACTTTTGGAGTTAAGGATTTTACATCCGAGACCGCATCGTTTTAAGATTCTTTCCCTATCATGATGAAATACATCCAAAATCAAACTTTGAAAGTTAAGGATTTTTCATCCGAGACCGTACGTTTTAGGATTCTTTCCCTATCATGATAAAATACATCCAATTCAAACTGGGGGTCGAGGATTTTACATCCGAGACCATCGTTTTCAGATTCTTCCCCATTGCGATGAAATACATCAAATTCAATCTTTTCTTTAGCCGAGGATTTTACATCCGAAACCGCATCGTTTTGTGATTCTTTCCCTATCGCAATGAAATACATCCAATTCAAATTCTTTGGGTTGAGGATTTTACACCCGAGACCGCACGTTTAGATTCTTTCCCTATCGCGATGAAATACATCAAATTCAAACTTTTGGCCGAGGATTTTACATCCGAGACCGTATCGTTTTAGATTCTTCCCTATTGCGATGAAATACATCCAAATCGAACTTTTTGTTGAGGATTTTACATCCGAGACCGCATTGCTTTAGGATTCTTTCCTATTGTAATGAAATACATCAAAATCAAACTTCGAGGTTAAGGATTTTACATACAATACCGCATTACTTCCGAGATCTCTCCTCATTGTAATGATTCAATCCAATCGATTCAATTTTTCGAGGTCAAGATGATACATCTAAAACCAAATTCCAATTTTCATTTTAAATCAAATCCCTTCAAATTAATTTCGACAAACTTCAATCTTAATCGAAACTCCAAATCAAATCTAAACTCACACATCGAAACTTAAATTGAAACAAAATAAAATCTAAATTGAAATTTCCCGTGATCATGTGATTCGGAATTAATTTTCCTTTCCCCAAGCCGAGAGTTTAGAATCTCCCGCCTTCGTAGATATGCTCGACACTCCCCAACGGAATCTTCTACTGACCCTAAGTTTGTCACTTCGACATCTCTGTGTTGGTTTTGCTGATCGCTCTTGGCCAACACCAATACGCGCGGTGTGCTCCGTCAGCTCACCACACCTATCAGTCCATTTGTCGACCTCATTTCGATGAGGTCTTCTCTTCTTCTTTTAGTATTCTTTAGGATCTAGCTCAGTTTTCCTTCGACTATCTTAGAGACTAGAATCGGGATCCACCTTCTAGAATTTCAAACCACTTCTTAACTCCTATAAACTCCACAAACTTGACTGTAGACCCCTAATCACCTAGAGGGTCAAATGAAATGTGGAAGCTTGAAGGATGAGTTCCATGACTTTTCGCCCAGACCGCCCCGTGGCCCTGTCCGGTGAAGGGTCAATTTACACACACACACTACACCTATACACTACACTTTCACACACCTCCTAAGAACCACACCCATACCCAACTTGACCTCCTGACTCATGTAGGTGATTCACATGGATGGTCCTTAACCCCTACGCCCTCGCGCAGGTTGTGGAACAACATGTTGAATTCCTCAAATGAGTCCCTTCATGGCCTGCGGGCTTGATGTGGCTTCATGGATCAACCAAAATGATTTCATTCCACTCAAATTTACCCAATCTTCAATTTTCCAAATTTTCAATTTTTGAACCCCCGGACCCTACACCCGCCTAACTTACCCAAAGCCCTTTAAAATTACCCAAAATTTTCAAAATCACCTAAATTACCCAAAATTCCCCAAAATCGGTCCCGCACATTTCCACATCAATTAAATTGATCATCCATACCAAAAATACCAAAAATTCCAAAAATACCTCCCAATTACCCTCCAAATACCCAAAATACCCCTCTTAACCCAAAATCCAAAAAATTCAGAAAATTCCCAGAAAATTTCAGAAAATCCCAAATATTTCCAATTTCATTTTGTTCAACTACACCATGGGCCAATTTTGCCAATTTACCCTACTTTTGTCAAAACCCCCAATTTGACCCATTTTAACCCAAAGTGAACCCAATGTCAAACCAAACCTATCCAATTGACCCAAATTCTGGTCCAATTCAATTCTAAACTTCAATTCAACATTCCCAACACCAATCTAGAAATAGACCAAATCCAAGTCCAATTTGATCGACATTTCCAGATCCACCACTTTCTGCCTTAAGCCCACCTGGGCCCATGACCCAAACCTAATCCAAACTCACCCAATTCAACTCCAATTAACCCCAAATCTTTTCTAAATCTTCCTTAGCATCCCCACAAGAAAACACTAACATGATTTGCCCAAAATTTGGACCTAAACCCCACTCAAATTCAACCCAAAGCTATAAGGCCCAATTTTGACCTAAACCCAAACCTAACCCAAATGAGCCCAAACCCCAAAATCAAAGCCCAATCAAAGTCAAAACCTCTTTAAAACACTCCCATAAATATTTCTCAACATTAATTTTACATCAATTTCAACCCTAGCCCAACATTGGCCCAACATGGCCCACTTGGACCTATATTGGCCCATTCACCAAAAGAACCCAAATTCAACCCAATTCAAACCCAAATCACCCCCAATTTGCATCAAGTCACTCATGACACATCCATGAGCTGAACCCAACAATTATTTGGTCCAAGACTTTACCAAAATTTCATCCCAAAATCCATTTTAAAATTCAAAAGCCCACTTTCCTAAACCATCTTAAAAGCCCATCTAAAACCATTTCAAAAAGCCCAAAATCTACCCTAAAGCCCACATGACATCTCCACTTGCCATCCACTTAATAAAATCCATTCCCTAATTTCTAAATTCATCATCAAATCATTCCAAATCAAGTTTCATACAAATTTCCATCAAATTACCAAAAATTCCTAAAATCTATTTCTCAAATTGACTCCACTTTTCCCAAGCCAAAGGCGAGCCATGCAAGCCATGGACAAAGCCACATGAAGCCATGGAAGGCTCGACATGCGATCAAGCCATTAATGGAAAAAGGAGGCCCCCTTCCTAATCCTTCTTAAACCCTTTTATCTTAAGCATGTCACACACTAAAACATGCTTAGCCACCTCATCATGAATGGAGACCACACCATTCTCTCGGCCGACCCAAGTGACCAGTCCAAGACCAGGCCTCGGGTGCCAGAACCTAGCCCAAAACCATGGGTTGACTCATCTGAACCCAAAATGGTCTTCCCCCCATTCCATTTCAATCCAAGCTCTTTACACATGGCAATTGCCACCTCGTTCGCACCAAGTCCCGCCCCCGACCCACCGACCCGAGGGTGACCCATGCTCGGCCGCCCGCCACCAAAGCCGCCGGAAAACACCATGGCCGAGAGCTCACATGTGAGCCAACTTTGGAATTTCCGCCTCGCCGAGCCGCCCCATCCCCAAAGGGCCATCGTAGTCGTTCTTTCGCCAAGAGCAGCTCGATACCAAGCCCTAACTCTCCCCGGAGGCCCTCCACCCCTCCAATTTAAACACCACCCTCTCAGCCATGAGAGGTCCTGAAACAAACCTTAAGGAAACTCTACCAAAATTGTTCCGTACTACTCCCCATACACAGAAAGCACTTGATCCCCACCGAAATCCCCCTACCATTTCTTCTTCCGCGAGCTCACACTTCGTAGCCGAAATCCAAGCCCAAAACCAAGACACTTCTCCACAGCCGAGCCAATCCCCAAATTGATCGGTTCTACACCTTCACCACCAAGGAAGGTGTCCACCAAGAAACTCCATCTCCAGCCACCCACGTTCTAGCCTCCAAGCTTTGTGATCGGCCGTGGTCGAAATCCTACCTGGGGCAATTCACCACCTCAGAGACTCTCATCTCGGAGCTTCGCCGCGGATCCGATCGAAGGTACAACAACCCCCGCATCGAAGCCACACTTCTCTCGAGCAAAGGTATGGCCTCACTCTTCTTCCCGAGCTTCGAACTTTCTTCATTTCTATTGCGTAAATTTCATCCCACATAAATCGTATGGATGTGTTCGCTTCTCAAGACGAATCCATGCAGCATAAGAACACGAAAATCCATCGAGTATCGAGGCGAGATCTTAAGGATTTAGTGCGGACGGCTCTCAGCGAGGGCGCTCGGGGACGATGAACTGATGCCGTCCATTTAATACACGCACGGACGGACAACTCGGATGGCGTCGACTGTGGAGATGGTACTGCGGAACAACCGGGAACCGAGTGCCGAGTCGATGATGGGCGCGTCGACCTGGGAGCGCGACGCGCGTGTATCGTGAGTCGCCGAGGCCGACGCGCGCCGCGGGTAAATAGAAAATTAGGGTATTTTTCTATTTATTTAATTCCCTAAACTTGGAAAATCTGGCTACGATTGTAGGAAAATCATAAAAAATAAAATAAAATACCCTCTCGTCGCTGAACAAGAGGAGTACATTGTGGAAAAGAAATTACTAATTTCATATCACATTTTATTTTTAATAATTTATTTACTCGCATATTTAATTCTCCATGCATGTATACAATTCACCATGGCATGAGACCATGTGGCGCCAAGCCTTCCGAATTCCGGGAACATTCCCCGAATTTTCCAAAGTCGAGCCCATCCCTATGAAAAGTTATTGATTTTTCAAATTCACAAGTATCGTTTTCGAGTATTTTAATTCCAATAAATAGCATGTTGTGAACAAATTCTAGGAAAATTTGGTGATGTCTCCTATGACCTTCGCAGGACCCTAGGAAAAATAGGCTTTGAAAGTTAGTTCATTTAAAACAACCCTAATCGGCTTAAACACACAAAATGGATCTCTAATTAATTAGAGCTAACCATACATCAAATTGACTTGAAATCAATTCTCCACTGACCTTTAGGATCAGAGGAACCCACCATAAAAAATTGAGGTCAATTGGATCATAGTTCTACTAAATGGGTTGATTAAGCCACTTTATCATTTTAAACTTTAAAAATTCATAATTTTAAAAATATCTTTCAAAGATTCACCAAATCAAGCTAAGCCTCTCTGATATTAGGGAATTTTCATGTACCAAATTTCAATTTTCTAAAAAAGTTGATTTTTAATATTATTTTAATATTTTTAATAATTAAAAAATAATAAAAATCACAAAAAATAATAAAATTCACCAAAATGTCACATTTTGAATTTTAATCACTTCAGAACAAACCCCATATTTTTCAGTTCATTTAGACGAGATATTAAATTTTAAAGCCCTAGGGTAATTTTAAAATTAAAAAATGTATTTTTCTAGCATTTTCACTAAAATAATTATAATAAATCATAAAAAAATCAGAAAATTGCAAAAATTAATTCTCTGATTTCCTCGATATCGAGATTAAAAATATAAAATTCATTTTTCAACATTTATTTTATTTTTAAATTAATTAACACTCCAAAACTTAAAATAATTATAATAAAAATAATATAATTCAAAAAATCACCAAAATCGGCCCAAGTGGTCCTCTCACACAAAGAACGTTCTCCAATTTTCTTATGCATGCAAACTTTCCCTCGGGTCATGTTATTAAATTTTCCTCGGAAATCTCTATTTTCTACCAAAAATAATTATATAAATAAATTAAATATAGAAAAATCACATTTTCTCCTCTCATGTCTTTATTGACATATGAGTGAAGTCACATAAAAATTTCAAGTTCATTTAAGCTCAATTTAGTGAGTTATGAAATTATTAAGCTTAAAGGGTAAAAGTGGTAATTAAAATTTAATCCTTAATTAAAATCCTTTAGGTTTAATAAAAAAAGATTAACAAGTAAAATATTTGATCCTAATCTGATTCGATGATTGAAATTTAAATAATTAAAGGGTAGAAACCCATTAAGCAATTCAAAATAATTAAACCTTAATTAAATAATCGACAAATTTGGAAGAACAATAAAATTGGAATTATTAAAATAGGATATAGAAGAGATTTATTCATTAATTTAAAATTCTAAATTAATTATCTCATTAATATTCAATTCTTAATTAAAATGATAACTCAAATTCAAAATATTAAAAGACTTAATCATTAAACTAAAATTAAATTATTAAACTCTTTTAAAATTTCAATTAAAATTAAAAATAAAATTAAATTAAAAATTAAATTAAATTAAGTAAATTAAATTGAATTAAATTAAATTAAATTAAATTAAATTAAATTAAATCAAACTAAAATTAAAATTAAATCAAATCAAACTAAATTAAGTTAACATCAAACCAAACTAAATCAAAAAAATTAAAATTAAATTAAATTAAATTAAATTAAATTAAGTCAATTAAATATAACATCACCAAAGACATAAAGAATTCAAAATAAATCTAAAATAACTTGAACACTATTCCAAATTTAAACCCATTAATTTAAATTAAACTAAATCACAAAACCATTCAACACCAATTTACCTCGAAAGCTTTAGTTATCATAACTCCTAAAAAAGAATATTAAATGAAATGTTACTTCACTCTATAAAATGACATTCAAACATCCTAAATACCGAGTAAGATAATAACAAAATCTAACTAAACTCCTGGACGATTAATTCATTCGTAATCAATTCATTCGACTTAAAACAATCCTAGAAATATCGAAAAGATGTTTATGATTCTTCTTAAAGATCTCTCCTCATTACGAGATATTTATAAGAACACCGAATTTTACAATTGTTCTTTGATGAAGAAAATCGCTCTTCAAACAAAAACACAAGGAACCTAGACGCTATAGAAACGTACTAGCTACAGGATTAGGAACTTGGTAGAAAACCATAACCCTTACCTTAGTTTTACCTAAAGAACTTCGCTTAAATATTCTAATCGTGTTTTAAGTGCAAATTAGATGACGGGAAGACCCTCCGTGTACGCTTTTATTTTATTGCAATTTACTTTCGCAATTTACATTATTACAATTTATTTAATCAGACTGCACTTACTTTTCCCCGCTTTCTCGCATGATAAACAATTGTTGCATGAAAACCCACACCTTTAGGATGGGGCCCCTAAACTAAACCAAAACTAAGTTAAAAGTTACTGCAAGATAAAATTCACCGCCACAACATTTCAAAATATAAAAACAACTCAAAATTTAATCACAAAACAAAACACAAAACTACAATTACAACTAAATTAAAACGTCCGTCGGATGACTCCGGAATACCTCGGATGATGTAACCTACGTGTTGCTAACGGGATTTCACGGTCTAAATGAAAGTGGAACTCATCTCGTTTAGCTTTCAAATTCATCTGGACTAAGTAACTGATAAAAATAATGATGCCTCAAGGATGGAACTGCTGGATCTAACCGTGTCGTTATAATCAACTTTAAGATTTGTTTTAATTAAAACATAAAAAACACTTGGAAATTAAGATTTTCTCTAAACCAAAACACTTTTCTCATTCCCTGATTTATGACTTTTAAAACTAAACCCCTGCAACAATAAGGAGCTCGGAGCATGGTGGGCAGCACGGCCATCGTCATCGGGAAGAAAAACCCGAGTCTACGCAAAACTTTCCTAGAATTAAACAACAAAGCCACAGACTTCGAGGTAGTTTTCCAAGGCAACATAAATCCTCAACTCTTCGACAGTGCATTTTCGTATTGCAAATTAAGCCCTAACCGGTCTTAGGATTCCGAGGTAGTTGTCGATACGACATAAACCCTCACATCTTCGAGTGCTATTTCATGATTCCGTCATATAAATATAAGCCCTAATAATTAAACTGCAAGATTAAAACATTAAATAAACATTAGACTTTCCTAAATCTAAGCCAAACAATAGGATAATGGAAAATTACCGAAGTTCACTTCGAATCCGTGATTTCCTCCTACTTTTCTTCCTTTGAATTCCCAAACAAAATGTTCCAAATTTGATCCATTCCCTATTGAAATTCCAAAACTCAACTTCGAAATCCTAAACTTCAAATTTCGAGAGCAGAATTATCGATTATTATCGAGAGTTTTCTTAGGTGATTCCCGTCACTTAAGATGTAATTAACTATAGTAGTTTGCCTCCATAGGGAATTTTAAAGAACCTGGTGTAATATAAACCCCGTTTAATGCTTTCGATATTGCTGTGAATTGTCGGCTTATAAAATTGGTTCGCGTACCTAACGGATGTCACAAATCTTTTTTGTTTTTTTAATCGAGTCTCATCATTGCTGTGGTATGTCTATCCTTAGGATAGATACACGGTTTGTGGTTCGGTGCTCGTTATATAAACTATTTGGGATGTGAGATCGATTTAATCTCATATCTTAAACCTTCAAATTTAAAATTATTTTCAAAATCAAATACTACTTTTCAAAATTATTTATTTAAACTAAATTAAAAATTCGCCGACAACTTCTGTTAGGCGACCCCCTTTTCAAAATAAAACACACAACCTAAAAATGTGCCGACAATATATAAACCAAAAACTTGCCAGTGGAAAAAATCTATTAAAGATAAAGGTAATACAAGCTAATCCCTAATATATGGTAGAGACAAATTGTCTCCATGAAGCAGTGCCAAGCAAGGGAGGAGGTGTTACATCAATTATAATTTCTTCATCCAACCACCCTTGATCGAGAAGCAAGCTAGTGAGCAGATATCAAGTCACTGAGAGAAGGTAAATCTTATTTCAGACAAGTCTTCGGCATCTCAAAGGGGCCCGTCGATCCACCTTCGATATTCCATAACAAATGTGTAATATTCTAAAGGATCTGACACAACATGATGAATCGAATCTACCAAAAGCTTTCTCACTTTGCATTGATAAGCTATTCTCACATTGCCTGTGTTATAATCATCTCACTTTCCAAGGCATCTGTGGCCTGTGTTAGAGATTGAAAAACAAGTGCTATGCATTTCCCAAGGTGGTTCCCGAAAAATGCTACCAAAGCCAAATTCTCCTCTCAAAATAGCTTCCATCGCATTTCGTTTAATCTAAGGGCTAGGGGTGGAGACCACTTAACCAATATTGGAAGATGCAAGGGAACTTTATCGTAAAGCAACGATCGATTTCCCTCATACGGTGATACTTACTAAGCATTCGAATGTAAGCCAAATAAGCAAGCAGCCAAAAGCAAACAAGAGGGAGATTTTTTCTCATACTTAGCTTCTTGATTCCTATACATCCAAATAAACCAAGCCACCAAGCAAGAAACCACTGTAAGATCCATCTAATGCCAATCCATCAAAGCCGTGAGAGAAATGTAGCCACCAATCCTTTAGTGTATCCAGTTTAAGTTCGTGAGTAGCTCCATCCAAAAACATTCCTGGAGAATTGACAAGTAAAAATAATGATCCAATGATTCTTCATCACATCGCAGAAGACAATAAGAAGGCTTTCTTAAACCTTTCAATTTTAAGATATCATCGCAGGGAAGTAGCTTGTGTCTTGCTCTCCAACAAAAGAATGACATCAAGGGATAAGCAAATTTTCCCCCACAATTCAGCTCCCCACCGGATCTTATCCTAATTGAAGTGTTTATGATAAATGAAGGCAAATGTTAGCTTTTGAGAGTGTTTATTCTTTCAGAACAACTTATCTTTTCGATCACGCTCGAGATCGCATTGTCAACTTGCTTTAATTGTTCAGAATTTTGAATATTGCCGAGAGCACTGTAGTCCCAATGATTATCCTGCCAAGCTTTTGACACAGCTCTTCAACGAAATATCACAGGGCGGGAGAATGTTTTTCACCACCCCAAACCCACCGATCCAACCAAAGTTGATTCGCCCTCACCATGCTCCTGCATGAAAAGCTACTCACCTTTTCGACCTCTCGTGCTTAGTCCATAGCCTAGAATATCCCAACTCGGGGTTGAACTACAGCTGGATGCTCTTGTTTAAAATATTTCCCTTTAGAAATCTAGCCCAAAGGCTGTTCTCAGCCCCCGAATCCGATCAAAATCTTATAAAGATCGATAAAACTCAAGTGATAAAAGCCTTCAAAACCTAGCCCCAGCCTCCAAAGAGGTTTACACAGATTCTCGTCATGGCATCCAATGAATTTTCTTGTGTTGGCCAGCCCATAAGAATTTATTGAATATTCTACCAAGTTGCTGCCGGGTACTTTTCTTCATAGAAAACATTTCCGTAGTATAAGAAGGTAATCAAATAAGGAGTATACTTTTCACGGAGTAATTCTCGCCACCATTGGGAAGGAAAGAGTTAGTCCAGCCCTTGGATTCGTTTCGATCATATAAATCACCTCTTGAAATTGAGTTTGTTTGGTTCTGCCCTTTAATAATTGAATCCCCGCATAGATAATGGGAAGATGAGAAGATTTAAAGCCATGGTAATCAACTATCCATGCCTTCAAATGGTGGATAACATGAATACTGTAGGAAGAAATGGCATTTCTGTAGATTTAACTCCAAGTCTGAAACTGAAGTCAAGTGTCACAATGCCTTATAAACCTCTTCGACAGCTACCTTGGAAGCTCGAGAAAATTATAATGTCATTTGCATACGACAAGATGGAAAACTAAAACAAGTCGATTTAATATGATTACTGCAATTGGGAGAATTAGTCATAAGATCATCCAGGAGTCTTGATAGATAATCAAAGGCCATAATAAAGAGAGTAGGGGAGAGGGGATCTCCTGCTTTATCCCTCTAGTGGCAATCGAAGAATCCATGGCTCTTACTATTCACTAATATGTAACGCGGGGCATTACACCGTAGCCACCTCCCAATAAGCTGCACAAACACAAGAGGGAAGCCTCTAGCTGATAGATAATTAAGAATGAAATCCTAGCTTATGGTGTCATAAGCCTTCTTAATGTCTAATTTGAAGATCAAAGCTGTGTCCCCTATACTTCTTATCCAAATCTAGTAGCAAAGCTTCGGGCTAACATGATGTTGTGATAAACATGTTTCTCCCTTTTACAAAAGTCACTCGGGTTAGCCTTGATCAGTAATTACAGATGGGGTTGGAGTCTAGTGACCAAATTCTTGTTTAGTAACTTGGAGAGCACAAGAGGTTACTAATGGGTCTAAAGTCTCCCCAAGGATATCTAAGCTTTTCCTTAGGTATTAAGATACTGAGGATGTGAAATATTCGTGATCCACTTCGAAAAAAAGGCTTGCATGCAGTCACATTACCCTTACTTGTAATGGACCAACATTCCTCGTAGAATGAAGCAGAAAATCCATCTCGTCCCTGCTCCTATTACCATCAATGGACTAATGAAAGCTTAATTTCGCATTACAATGGAATTTAAGTTAAGTTTAGTTCTTGCACATAAGCAATATTATCTTAAAATAGCAGAACCTGAATGGGTTTAGGATGAATAGGAACCTGAGTAAAAAGCTACTGAAAGTGTTGTACAAAATCTTTAGCAAATGGAATCAAGCTACCATTAGCTCCGCTTCCATCCGCTTTAGTAATATGTAGAATCATATCGCACTTCCTCTTGAAACCGATGTAGGCATGAAAGTACTTGGTGTTCCTATCACCATCAATGAATTTAGAAGAGGCATCTTTTGTTTAAAAAAGGCTTCCCCGATATTCGATTCGAGAAAGTAAATCTCTTTATGTGCCATGCGTATCTAGTTTAGTTTCGACTCCCTCTTAGAAGGCTATCTTCCACCGTAGCTACCGCTCTTCAAATTTTTATGGATGTTACTCTAACATCCCCAAACTGTCCAATCTCCAGCTTATTAAGATGTTTTCCCCGTCCGTTCGCTGCAAATTCCAGACTTTACCCTAAGGTGAGTTCCCCATACGGGCTTCCAAAAGATTTTCTCAATTCAACAAAATTCGTGGTGTAGTAACCACATGTTTTGAAATCTGAAGTTGCCCCCCCGTCCCACCTTCAACATTCTTGATAAGAGCAAAGAATAGGTCTATGATCGTATCCAAATTAATGGGAGAGGTGTGAGATATTTATGTAAGAAATGGTCGAAGCTAAAGAGAATTCACCAAGATCCTATCCAATCTTTCCTAAGTACTCCCCCCTCTTCTCCAAGTTAAGGAAGGGCCCCGAAAGCCCAAATCAAAAAGTGCAGCATCAGTGATGAATTTATTAAAAGATGTCATGTAGGAGTTAGAAGGTGGACTCGCTCCTCTTTTCTTCAAGCATTAGTAAAGAAATTAAAATCTCCCCGCTCCCGTAATGAGTCCATCTCATACACCTATGCTAGCTCACTCCATAATAGCTGTTGTTGTCTCAGAATCATCGCTAGCATAAATGAAAGTTAAAAACCCTATTTGATCACCAAAAGAAAATTGCAAATGAATGAACCGATCAGGTCCGCAATCACCGACCAATGCAAATTTTCCTAGAAAAACCCAAATTTTATCGGTTTTATTAAAATGATAAGTGGAACTATGGAAAGACATAGTAATAAGGTTAGTGTTCTTTTTAACCATGGGCTCCAGGAGAGCAAAGCACCACAGTTTATGAATATGAACTAAATGTTTAATTCTAGTTAAAGAAGAGGGATGTGCAACCCCTTATATTCAAACACATTAAGTTAATCATCGAGAGAGATGTTTTTTCTTCCCCCAGGTTTTGGGGAGAGAATTGAAAGGGGGACTGTCCGGTGGATCACTAAGCTTGGAATTCCAAGAATTTCGTAATTCAATTTTGTTCTTCCTTCGTTGTTCTTCCGAGCTCTGCCATTCATTGGTAAGACCATTACCCATCTTACCAATATGAACCTCTAAAAATTCTTGTTCAATTTCAAAACCTTGATCACCCTTCTCTGAGCCACAAAAATAGTAAAAACAGGCTTCTCAATAATTTCTACCGGAATTTCGCTTAGCATCGATTGTCTAACTCACAACCTGTAGTTGCAGAGACACTCACAGCACCATTGGATTTGCAAGGTCCCCCACCGGCAACATAGAATCGAAACATCCTACTCCAAAATTGGCAAGGTATTAACTGGTGTAGACATATTCCACAGCTCCAATCGGAAAAGGAGGATCCGTTCCGCCCACAACCGGACTTTTAGTGGATAAACCAAGCCTCCTTATCGATAACACCGTCTCTTTCTGTGAAGGTGGTTGTAACTCGTAACAACTCTCCCGTAAATGACCAAACATCCTACAATGTCGGCAACACAAAGTTAAATTCCACCTCAACAACTCGCCGAAGCCCTCCTCGTGAAGTCTCATCGGGCCGAACTCAAATTCTTTTCGACATCGTGAGGGTAATATCCCTCTCCACCAACACCCACTCGCCGCAAGCCTAGTCATATCATAAGTGCGGGTATCAGCTTTAAGTGGAGTGCCTAAAGCCAGGCTAAAGTTGTACAATGTAGTCTGATGGTAAAGTTGTATGCGTACGGGAATGTGATCGTGCTTAATCCCCACTCCTCCTCTCTCTTCGATTTCGTTTATGTTTAATTTAAATAACCATTATATTAGAATGATGTAACTACTTTTTTATCATTAAACTTTTGGTATTTATATAAATATACTCTGTAATTATATATATGTAGCCATTTTGCAGTATATATATATATATATATATATATATATATATATATATATAAACAAAATTAGCTTAAACCGCGCAACCGCAAAATCAAGTGCTTCGGTTACGGTGGCTTACAAGATATAATGCAGGTTAACTGGCAATCAGTGGATAAATTTCAGAGCCCGCACTTATATTAAGTTCTTGAATGGAAAGTATTACGGTGCACCACCACCTCCCATTCTATCGTAAAATCGAAGTAATTTAAAGTTCGTCAATATGCTCAAGATTAAGCACATTGCAGAAACTTGTTCATTTAGGGAGCTGTGTGCAAGGGGGAGATTAACTTTTGGCTGGACAATTGGTGTTCTAAGAAGTGGTTGAGCTCCTCATGTGGAACCTTGGCCGATTATACACTGTGGGCGGCCGATTTCAGTGTGAGAATCAGAGGTGGTCAATTCATCATCTCGTAGCTTTATTACAGATCACCGTTTCCCGCATTTCCTCAATCAAGTTCAACAGCAATCAGCATGACAAGATAAATTGGAAAACATCTTAACTCAAAGAGCATTACCAAAGCTATTTATCATAAAAAAAGTTTTAACCGGCCTACTATTCCTGGGGAAGCTTTGCCTGAGTAAATTTCGTCCCCCCAATGTCTTTTCTTGTTGAAGGCTCTTCCATAACAACATCCCTACTGATGACATTCTTAAATTGAAAGGGTTGAGGGGACCGTCTAGGTGTTTGCCGTGTTCTAATCAGAGGAATCCATCTCACACCTATTCTTTCACTGCTCTTTCTCCCAAGTCAATAAAAGATTTCGCTCTTATTACATTTAGGGAGAAATACCATCCATCGGGAACAATTTCACACTGGGTGCCATAATTTGAGTGAGCAAAAATTCCACATTATCTATTTCATTGTCATCCGGGTTTCTCCGGATGGGCCGTAAATCGCCAAATTCGAGGAAGCTTCCATTATCGCGTTCCTCAAAGTTGTAAGGAATCGCAGATCCTACTCCGAACAAATTATTACCTACAAAAGGTACCCAAATATCCTGAAAGCTGCATGTTTGATCGTGCTGAAGGCTCCCCTTGTCAAACTTGTTTATTGGAAGCTCCCTCCCCATGCTTCAATATCAAGCTCAACACCGATGGCAGCTATTCTAATGACAAGGCTTGCAGTGGGTGGTGTCTTTTAAATCACCTCGTCATCTCCTTTCGAAGCTTTCAAGCCCTGTTATAACTCATGATGCCCTTGAAACTGAACTTATTACCGTTTATTGGGCCTTACAAAGCCTTGCTTGGAAAGCTTCCCGGACAAATCTCTCGGATCGAGGTGGATTCTAAATTGTCGTCGATATTCTTCATAATGGTTTTCACTCCGCCGGCATCATAAGTACTGGGATGATCAAATTTTTTAACATTTTATCTCCCCATACTCACCTTTCCTTCATCTACAAGGAAGGTAATATGCCAACAAATTGGTGGCTAGATTCCGGTGCTACCTCTTTTGTGAGGTTAAGGTTACTAATTCCCCCCACCGCCCCGCTCCCTCTTGGATGGTGACCCCCCGCCGAATGTTCCCCACCTTAGATTGGAAGTTCCACCACAGATCTTATTTTCTTTTCTAAATTTTGTTTTGTCTCTACAAACTTGCTGGGATCTCTTTGGCTACTCGTGTTTGTTTTTCATGTTGTTACCGTGTGTTGTAGTTTTGGTGGTGGTGTGGGTTTTCGTATCTTCTGGGAGGAGTTCCCGCTCGATTCATTTCCTATCTTCACCTTTCAGAACACTTTTTGAATATTATTTGTTAGAGCTGTTTGGTCTACTTTTTTAATATATATATATATATATATATATATATATAACCAAAAACATGCCAAAGGCAAGCAATCTATTGTATAAAAGGTATTACAAACTAAGCCCCTAATATACGGTAGACCCAAGCTCGTTCCATACAAGAAGGCTAAAGGGAAGGTGTTACATCAATTATAATATCTTCATTACAATGACCTTGAGTAGCAAGCCAATGAGTAGGAGCATTGGGCTTCCTATATAAATATTTAGGGAAGGAGCAAAATTTCATGGCTCCCAACATGTTAAAATAAGAAAAGTGGTACATAAGGAAGGAGTGACAAGGATCCCCATCTAAACAAAAGCAAAACAAACATGAGAGTCCTATGGGGTTCCAAACTCAAAACAACTCCACACCTAGGTACAAACAAATATGAAGAAATGAGAAAACTAGTTACAAGTAAAGGCAATATACCAAAAAACCCAAAAAATTGTATACCCAAAGCCCATGTGAGTCCACCAAAAGAAAGCCAAAGATGAAACGTCATAATTGGAAGTGCTGGTAGTAGATGTTGATAAAGCAAATCTAGTAGATCGTTGATGAACAATCAGAAATAAATCAACAAAGGGCTTGATGCGATGCGATTTATATATGTTTTAAAATACAAGAATTTGATACCACTTTTTAATATTTAATTTCCAAGAAATGGCTTCAAAAACATGACGTGCGAGGTTTACTTTTATAATTTTATATTTCAATTTTATTATTGTAAAAGTCACAAATTTTTACAAGTATACGTATTGTTCAAGTAATACAGGGTTCTAGTGGAGTCCCGGTTATCGATCCCACAAGGATGTAGAATTTTATAAAAAGTAAGAAATATAAGTAATATTTTGAAATTTTTCAAATGCAATTTATATATACCTTTTATATATATATATATATATATATATATTCAAATTTAATTAACTAATAATTTTTAATAAAAGAAAGTAAGCAAATAAGCGTAATGTAAAGTAAGGCATAAGTAAAATTCAATGCAAGTATAAAAACGACTTTCTCCTTTTTCAACTAATCCAAGAATTATACAGTAATTATCTTTTGTGGGAAATTAAGATTATGGTATTGTGCCAAATAGAAGCATTCATATTGTTTGCCCTTTGGTCCAAAGAACATTAACTAATCTATAGATAAAATATGGTATTGTGCCAGTCAGGTTATCTTTACTGTTTTCATTTTCATCTGTGCAAAGAACATTAACTAACGGATGATAAAGCTCAAGATGTTTTTTTAGTAGAATGGATTAATCTAGGCTCACACTACTAGATGTCCAAGGCTATTTTTGGGTCGGCCCTACTAGGTTGACTAAGATTTTCTATAAACCAAATTATTAGAATTTAGTCTCGTCACTTCTAAACTAATTAATTTTACGTCCAATAAATATTATCTTCCTATTTATTTACACTTCACCTAAACAATCCGCGTATAGCCTCGCGATTACCTAAGGATTGATGTGAGCCCATTAGTTAAGAATTTATCTCCAACAGTCTCAAAATTCTTCAACAGTTTTAACAAATTAAATGGCTAATTTAAAAGTAAACTAAGATCAAAGTATTAATATCATCACAATGTTTTAAAATATTTTATATTTAATTCTCCTACAAAATTTAATTAACTTATAATCCTTTCATAGTTGAAAGGAGAAAGATAACTAACTACACAAATAATGACATTGAAATAACACAACAAACATATTTATAACACTTTGAACCAAAGTAATAACACTTATCTCGAAGTGTTTCTTCAAGTGATCCGCCGACTTCTCATCGAATTCAAAGCAATGATGACAGACTACAACAGTAATAACACAATAAACACCGAAAATAAACTCACTAGATAGAAAATAAAGTGGCACCTTAAGTATGGAAGAGACTAAACAAAATTAGAGATGTGAGAGAAGATGTTAAAATGGGTATACGTACTAAGAGTGTGGGTTTCTGGTGCGATTTTTCTTCCGTAGAATGGGCTCCTATTTATAGAGTTATGAATTTGACCAAGGGTTGCTTAAGGCACCTCTTCAAAATTCATCCAAATTTAACATATCTTTCTAAGGTAACCGTCGCGCCAGCGCCGGGATTCGAGACCGACTCCGCACTGTGTCGTTTACACTCTTCACGGTCGCACCTCACTGGAGATCTCAAAACCATTTCCTTCGTCCAAATACATTGTATCACATGTCTTATATATTGGAGTAATCTCTAGTCTTCTAGAAGCTCCAATAATCACTTAAGACCACCAAAATAATCGCCTTCAAAGTCATCAAAAAAAACTCGACAACGTCTATATCGAACCGGTGCTTAGGCACCGATTCTCGGCGCCAGCGCGAGCCAATAATTCTAAAATTTTACTCCATAAGCTCTATTTCTTGCTCCTTTTTGCTCATTTTTCCTTCTTTTTTTTCTTGACTCTTTAAATCATCTTACATCCAAAAACATGAAAATACCTTTCATTAAAGCATAATATCCTTAAGAATTGAATCATAAATAAGGCATAAAAATGGGTATTTTTTTGGGTTGAATTGTGGCCCAAAGAACAATGCCAATGTTTCTCAATAATTTTGAAATGGGGAGCCCGAGACTCGCTCATTGCGTGTTAGCGTCTGAGCATGGTGCCCTCATCAAATTCCATGGGAAAGCAGAAAGAGAGGGAGGAGGAGGCCGAGACCCGAGTGATTGCTGAAGTTCTAGCCACCCTAGCTAGCTAATTGGCTGGACGGAGCTTCTCTCTGAAGATAAATAGAAATCTCGGGAGGAGGGATGTTCTTAAGTCGTTTATTCGTTTATCCATAAAGAGTGGTGCCAAGGGGATGTCGAGATCGAATCAAGCAAACCCAAGAAACTCGGAAGAATCAACTTCAATATACAGAGAGGGCCACCTTTTATATTCAATGCCTTTAATGCCTAGATGACAGCCATCCGTTCAGCCCTAGAGCATCAATAACTATAACATGGGCTTGAAAAAATAGTATACATTTTCCCCGTGGTTTCGAAACCTCACCCAACCCCGCACCTGCAGATGAAACGACCATTAGTGTTAGCTTTCAGGTGAGGAGGGTCTGGAGGCTCTCCAATCAACTAGGATCACTGAGGGGGGTGGGTTTGATGTTGCCCGGGAGGTTAAGGCTGAGGGGGAAGTCCCCGAGGTTCACCACGTGGACAGATAAGATAAACAATTTCTAGCAACAAGATTGCGTCTCTGGCGTTGGTTCTCAAATGTGGCTTGGTTTCTACATTTCCAGATGAACTAGGCAATGATAAATAGGAGAATCCCCAAGTTTTCTCCATTCCAATCTTGCCACGGTGTAGATGTTCTCGCCAAGAAATGAGGAGGAGGTTAATATCGACATGTCTGATACATCGCTTCCATACTTGTCAGAGAAACTCCATTCAAAGAAGAGGGCAGGAGTAGTTTTTTCATTGCATCCGTATGTTTACAGTACGATGGACCTCTCAACCCCTTTAATTTAAGAAGGTCATCGTAGGGATGAGTTTGTGCAAGACTTTCCAACAGAAGAATGGCATGAAGGGGGATAGGTGTTTATTCTAGATAAGTTTACCCCAGGAACCACCTCCCTCATCGATGGGGAGCTACCGAGATTAAGCGGGAGAGACTTTCAGATTTGCATTAAGCCCAAGCTATTCCGTCACTCCCGCAAGTATTGATGGGGATGGTAGAAATGAGTCGCGTATGGGGGCCTTAAGAAGAGAATTCACTGCGGGCATACACCAAGCTCCATTTTCCGCGCTCAGCAACTTTAAGGTTTGGGGAGAGGGAAGTGTTTCGGTGCCAGCCGTAGCGCCTTCATGACACCATTTGTCCAACTAGAAAGAAATTCTCCTTTTTCCCATTTCCCATGGGAATATTTTATCCGCTAAGGGAAGGGCTTTTTATCATTCCGCATCAAATTCCCGAGTCTCAAGGCTTTTTGGTAATTTCTAGATGATCAGGAACCTCTGCGTACTTCGCTTTTCATAAATTTAGCCCGCAGAGAAGTTTGGGATTCTGAGCCAAAGTTTCAAGTGATTAACTTCGACAATGTCACTCCGGAAGCCCAAGCCACCACCTACTTAAGCCACCTTCCGCCAAGAGGACCCGATCCGTCTCGCTCCCGCACCAAAGAAACCTATCAAAATTCTTTCCATTTGTAGCCGGGGCTTTTTTACATGGATGTCATCTCGCAGATTGTATGAAGGGAAGGTAGTGAGGATGCTTTTAGGAGGGTGATTCTTCCCCCACTAGACAGAAGGAATGGACCAAGCCTAGATAGCCGGGTTCCTCGAATTTTCCTGGAGGGGATGGAGTCAAAATGTGTTTTCTTTACTCTACCTTGTGATGTGGTCCCCAAGGTAGATAAGTGGCTTGAGGGGCAGGAGAACCCAAAGGTGGTCCAGGACCCAAATCTTATTGCTTAAAGATATCTTGTTACCGCAAATTATATGGCATTTATCTCCGCGAAAGTCATACCCGAGACAACAAACTCGCTGAGACATTTCATAATACCTTTTACTGAGTTTTTAAGAGCATTAGAGAAGAACATGATGTCATCCGTATAACCGAGGTGTGAGATGTGTATATCCGATCCGTGATGATATCCTGAATGATTCTTGGTAAATTTACCGGCATTAAGAAGCTCCTGGAAAGATAGTCAAATGCCAAGATGAAGTGGTAAGGAGAGAGGGATCCCCTTACTTCACACCTCTAGATGTAGTAAAATTATCCCAAGTGGCCCCATTAAGGAGGATATAATGCCCATTGGAAGCCAACCATCTCCTCGAATAAGCAACAAAAGTCAAGAGAAACCCCCGACGTAAGAACCTCCAAGAGAATGTCCCAACCGATAAAGCACATGTGCTTTCCTAATATCAAGTTTGTAAATGAGGTTTCCTCCTCTGCAGGTTTTATCAAGATCAAACAGGAGTTCCTGAGCCAGCAAACATTGTCAATGATGGATCCGTTGGTGACAAAAGCTAATTGATTCGGACTTATGATTTTATCAAGAAGTGGCTGCAATCTTAAGACCAGAATTTTACCGATGATTTTGTCGATGACCGGTTGCGTATGGGTCTATAATGATTCCAGGAATGGGCATGGGGATTTCTGGATATGAGCACAAAATTGGAGTGGCTGAAGTAACTCCAGATAGTGTTGCCTTTAAAGAAGGATCGGATAGCTAAGGTAACTTCACCTTTCATAATTTTCCAAGCCTATTTGTAAATGTTTGTTGTAAAGCCATCGTGCCCAACAGACTTACTACTATCAATGGTACTTAGAGCTTTCCAAACTTCATCTTCATTGGGAAGTTCAGTAAGGTTCGGTTGTTGATGTACCGGACTTCCTACTCAAAATAAAGTTATCACAAGGAGTTCTTTCCATGTTAGGCTACTTCGAGGAGGTCTTCGATAATTAGACCGCATCATCGTTAATATCTTTAGTATCTTTCGTAATGGCCCTATTAGTCGTTTTTAATAGTGTTGATAGTATTGCATTTTCTCTTATATTTTATATAGGAATGGAAAACTTGGTGTTCCTATCCCCTTCCGAGTGAAAATGCCGATAATGATTTTCGAGGAATTGTTCTTTGGCATTTACCGTTGTGAGTTCCTCTCGGTCAAGAAGAATACTATCTAAGGAGCAGTCCTGCTACTTCTTCCTCCTCTAGAAATGCCACCTTCTCTTCAACTGCCTTAACAGCGAGGAAGACATCCCCAGCGTGGCCCAACCCCGGGCCTTTAAGGCCTTGCTAACCTTATGATGAAGAAGGCACAAATGAGTCCAGTGGGTCGTGGTGCAGCTCAACATCCTGAAGAGAAGTCACTAAGGTGAAAAAATCAGCATGGGAAGACCAGAGGTTGAGATATCTAAAAGGAGTCGGGCCGATCCGGCTTGGGAGGGGCAAGAATAGTCGAGTAGTGGTCTGTGATCGAACCAGCTAGGAGAAAGGTGGGTGACATCGGTGAGAAGGAAATCGAGAGACAACAATCATCAGTCGAAAACCTATCAAGCCTTTCATAGTTTACCTCTTTCAAGTGAATTCAAAGACCAACAAAAACCCCAAGTCAAAAATCCAAATTTCTTTGGAGATATTGTTGCAGAAGGAGTTCATCTGATATATTGGGAGGTCTCGCTCCTAACTTTTCAGCCGAAGAAGAAATACAATTTAAGTCCCCTCCCACCAAACAAGGGGAGATCATATTAATTCCAATGCATTTAAGACACTGCCAAAGTTCCATTCTATATGCCTGAGAACACCCAACATAAATGAAAGAAGCAAATCCAACTTATCTTCCACTGATGGTCGTGGACAAGCCGTCCGTGGTGAATAAGCACTCGACCAATTGATTTTTTTTCTGGGCTGCAAAATCCACATTTTATTGTTAATGTTGGCATAGTGGGAAAATCTGGAATTTCCTGATGATCTTTCTGGAATTTGTGAACCATAGGTTCTAAGAGGATAATGCACCATAGTTTATATTTTCGCTTAGATATAGGACTCTGAGAGAAAGGGAGTGATCCACTCCCCTTATATTCCAACATGGTACCAAACATAGGAGTGTTTTCGTGGGGGGACGGGGCGGGGAGGATGGCCGAGAATGATTTCGTTGATCTAGTTCTTCCTCTTGTGACTCGAGAGGTGGCAGCATCAATTTTGATGAGGTCTTTTCTTTTCCCTCTCCTTAGTACTTAGGATCTAGCCATAAGGCTTCTCCTTGACTATCCTAGAGGACTAGAAATGGGACCCATCACTTAGAAATTCAAACCACTTCTTGGCTCACTTCAAACCCCACAAGTTTGATTGTAAACCCCTAAGCCACTTGGAGGGTTAAAATCAAATGTGGAGGTTTAAAGGATGAGTTTCCTATAGGACTCTTTAGCCTTAGGATTACCCTGGATGGTCTGGTCCTGGTGAGGGTAAGCTTGCACGCACCACACTCTCACACACATTCCAAACCCTAAAACTACCTTTAACCAATTTGACTCCCTGACTCATGTAGGTAACTCATATGGGTGGACCTTAACCCCTAGGCCTCTGGCTAAGAGGGCTAGGAACAACATATTGAGTGCCTAAAATGAGTCCTCTCTTGGCTTTTGTGAGCTTAACATGGCTTCATGGCTCAACCAAAATGATTTCATTTCACTCACACTTGATCAATCTTCATTTTCCCAAAATTTCAATTTTTGACCTCGGGGGCCCTGAACCTACCAAACCTACCAAATGCCCTTGAAATTGCCCAAAATTTGCAAAACTGCCTAAATTACCCAAAATTCCTCAAAACCAATCCTAAACATTTTCCCCCCACTCAAATTGACCATCCATCGCCAAATATACCAAAAATACCAAAAATACCCCTCAATACCCTCCAAATACCCAAAATACCCTCTTAACCCAAAAATTTCAAAAATTCAGAAAATTCCCAAAAAATTTCAGAAAATTCCAAATATTCCTAATTTCATTTTGTTCAACTATACCATAAGCCAATTTTGTCAATTTAGCCCACTTTTACCAAAACCCCCAATTTAGCCTATTTTTTAACCTAAGTGGACCCAATGTCCCACCAAACCACTCTAATTGACCTCAATTTTGATCCAATTCAATTCTAAAATTCAATTAAATATCCCCAATACCAATTTAGACCAAATCCAAGCCCAATTTGATGAACATGTGGATCCAATTTCAATTTGAAGCTTAAAGCCTAATTTTGGCCCATGACCTAAACTTAGCCTAAACCAACCCAACTTAACCCCAATTAGCCCCAAATCTTTTCCTAAGCCTTCCTAACATCCTCACAAACAAAACACTAACTTGATTTACCCCAAATTTGAACCTAAACTCCACCCAAACCTAACCCAAAACCAAAATCCCCTAAATTGGCCTAAACCCAAACCTAACCCAAATAGGCCCAAATCCCTAAATCAAAGCCCAACCAAAGTTGAAAACTCTTTGTCACACCTCCATAAACATTTTTCAACATTAATTTTACATCAAACCCAACATTGGCCCAACCTTAACCCAAGTTGGCCCAATTTGATCCACTTTGGCCTCATTACCAAAAAGCTTAAATTGAACCCAATTCAAATCAAAATCACCCCAAACTTGTTCCAAATTATTCATGGTACATTCCTAAACCAATCCCAACATTTATTTGGCACAACCCCTCACCGATTTGCATCCATCAATTTATTTCAAAACCTAAAAGCCCACCTCCTTAAACCATTTTAAAAGCACATTCTAAAAACGTTTCAAAGGCCCAAGACTTATTGCAAAGCCCATGTGATATTGTCTCATCATGCTCACTTAATTAAAATCATCTCCTAAGTCCAAAACTCATCATGTTGATTAAACCAAAATGGCAACATGAAAAAACCAATCAAAAATCCAAAGTTTTCAAAATTCCAAATAACCCTCTTCCATGAAATTGACCAAGCCATTTCCTAAGAAAACTGAAGCCATGAAGCCATGCATAAGCCATATGCAAGCCATGGGAGTTACTTTACACCTCACCATGTCATTTATGGCAAATGGAGGGGGCCTCTTTCTTAATCCCTCATTAAGCTTTTTAACCCCATTCATGTCACACTCTAAACCAAGTTTAGCCACATCACCTTGGATGGGGACTTCACCACCTCTTCCTAGCTGACCCAAATGATTCTCCGTCAGCCCACAGTCAAGCCTTGGGGAGGTGCACCTAGTCTAAACCATGACTTGACCCATTTAAACCCAAAAGAGCCACTTCCCCCATTCCATTTGAATCAATCCCTTTACACATGGCATCATCCAATTGAACTCACAAACATCAAGCCCTGACCTCCCTGACCCTGAGGGTGACCTGACCTTGGCCGGACCACCACCCCAGTTGTCGGAAACCACCAGGCCGAGAAGGCTAATTTGATTCAAAAATTCAAATTGAATTGGCTGAGCTGTCCCAACCCAAATGGCCACCACAACTGTTCTTTTCCTCACCAGAGCAGCAAATCTCAGCCCTCAATTGCCCCTGGGAAGCCCCAAACCATGGCTATTTAAACCAGCCATTCCTCTCGGCCAAAAGGTTGGCTGAAATCAACCTTCACAGAACTCCTCACAGAGCTTCCCCTAGCCTAGAGCAAATCATCCCCACTGTCTTCCTGCCTTAATCTCCACTGATTGAGCTCAATTTTCGAGCTCAATTCTCAGCCCACAACAGGATATCCCTTGAAACTCCACTAAATCCAAATTAACTTCTCCCACACCTTCACCAGAGGTAGAGAAGAAGTTCCCCAGCAAAAGCCCCCTCACCAGGCCAGCCATTGCTTCCAGAGTCCAAGGTTTGAAATCGGCCTTGGTCACTTTTGTACCTAGGCAATTCCCTAGAGCCGGAGACTTCATCTGGAGCTTCCTTGGGTGCAATCGAAGGTGCCACAACTCTCCGATTGAAGCTTCACTTCTCAGAGCCAAGGTATGGACCCCTTCTTCCTCCCGAGCTTCTAGCGATTCTCTATTTTGCTTGACTTAATTTCATAGCCTATAAACCATATGGATGTGTTTGTCTCCTCAAGATGAATCCATAGAGCGTAAGAAAATGAAAATCCATTGAGAAATGAGAGAGATCTTAGGGTTTGAGTGTGGATGGCTCTCGGGACACACCAATCGTAGACAATGACCAGGCGTTGTCCGATCGTGCGTGTATCGAGTGGACGGACCAGATTACGTCGGATTGAAGGATGGAGCGAGACCGCGGGCCGCGTGGCATCCGAGTCAAATGGCGGTGTCGAATGGGAGCGCGCCACGTGGGCTTTCGGATCCGTCGAGGTTGAGTCAGCGCCGCGCTGGATAAATAGATAAATAAGTTATTTTCTATTTATTTAAATACCCAGAAATTGAAAAATCCATATCTTTGCATAGAAAAATCAGAAAAATAAACTAAAAATACCCTCTTGCTCAGTGAATAGAGGAGAACAATGTGGAAAATGAATTGAGTTAATTTGATGAATATTTTATTTTTAATTAATTATTTACTTATTTCAATGTTTTGATTCTCCATTTGCATAGACAATTCACCATGGCATGAGACCATAGGGCTTTTGTAGCCTCTAATCTTGGGAACATTCCCTGAATTTTCCAAGGTCAGAGGTCTTCCCTATGGTAAGTTATTGATTTTCCAAATTTTTGTGTTTGTTTTGATATTTTAATTCTAGTAATTAGCATGTTACTTAGAAAATTCTGGGAAAATATGGGGAAGTATCTTAGGACCAGAGAACCCTAGGAAAATTATGGTTTAAGTTAATTCATTAAGAATAACCCTAATTAGTCCAAACACTCAAAATTGAGTTTTAATTAATTAGGATTAACCACACATTAAAATCACTTGAAAATAATTCTCTACTGATCTTAAGGATCAAGGGTGTCTCACATAAAAATTTGAAATCAATTGGAGGTGATTAACCCCACTAAATGGACTAATTAAGTTATATGACCAAAATTAAACTTTAAAAATTCATAACTCTAAAAATACATTTTAAATATTCACCAAAATGGTTTTGGGGCTTCTCTGTTGTTAGGGGAGTCTAAGAAAATTAAAATTAAAATTTTCCAAAAATCTTCATTTTTAATCATATTTTAATATTTTAATAATTAAAAAATAATAATAATAATCACAAAAATATTAAAAATCATAAAAATGTCATATTTTGACTCCTAATCACTTAAGAACAAACCAAATTTTTTTCTCAAGTCTCTAGGTTAAGATATTGAATTTTAAAGGCTTAAAACAATTTTTAATATTAAAAAATGAATTTCCCTACATTTTCACTAAATTAATTCTAATAAATCAAAAAATAAAAATCAAAAAAATAAATAATTTATTTCTCTGAATTCCTTGATGTCAAAGAGATTTATGAAAAATATAAAATCCATTTTTCAACTTTAATTTTATTTTATAATTAATTAACACTCCAAAAATCAAAATAATTATAATAAATAAAATATAATTTGAAAAATCACCAAAATTGGTCCAAATGGTCCTCTAGTCAGTAGGAACATCCCATAATTTTCTTAAGGACAGAAATCTTGCCTTGGTCATGTTGTTGAATTTCCATTGAAAATCCCTATTTTCATTAAGATAATTGTATAAATTAAATTAAATTCAGAAAAATCACATTTTCTCCTCTAATGTCTTAATTGACATATGAGTGAAGTGACATAAAAATTTTAAGTTCATTCGAGCTCAATTTGATGAGTTATGAAATAATTAGGCTTAAAAGGGCATAATGGTAATTAAATAATTTTAATCCTAACTAATATTTAGGTTTAATCAAGGGAAGGGTAAAATATCTGATTTTAAAATTTTCATTAGATGATTGAAACCTAGGGAATTAAGGGGTAGAACCCATTAATCATCTTGAAAATATTTAAAGTAAATTTTAATTAATTAAACAATTTGAATTTTGGAAGAATAAGTTATAGTTTGGATTATTAAGATTAGGGATATGATTTAAGAAGACATCAATTCTTTAATTTCAAATCCCTAAATGAATCACTTTAATAATATTTAACTCTTAATCAAACTCAAAAATGATAATTGAAATTAACAATTAAATAATTAAAAGGAAAATAAACCTTAATTAAATTAAAAACTTAAAACATTAAGTAATTTAACAATCAAATTGAAATAAATTTAAAACATTAAAATTAATTTGATGTCACTTGAAAACAAATCTAAAACAAACTTGAAACATCAAAATCAACCTCAAAAATAATTCATAATTAAAAAGGTAAACCAATTAAAAATTAACCTGAAATATTTCAATTAAATTAAAATTAAATAATTAAAATTTAAATTGAATAATCTAAACACCTCTTTCAACCCAAATTAATCTAATACATTGAGATCATCTAATTAAATTAAAACAATTTGAACACTATTTCAAACTTAAAATTATTAAAATTTCATAACTAAATTAAACCACTGTAAATCATCAATTCCAATTTTAAATCATTAAAATCTTTAATAAATTGATTTGCCCTTAAAGGCTTTCATTATCATAACTCTTAAATGAAGCATTAAGTGAAATGTCACTTTACTCACAGGATAATCAAACATCCTAATTCACTGAGCAAGAAACAAAACTTAACTAGATTCTTGGATTATTAATTCACCAGTACAATAAAATTCATTTGGACTCAAAATAATCTCAGAAGTATTGAAAAGATATTTAGGACTCGTCCGAAGCACTTTCTCAATATGATGAAATGTTTCAGAAGAATAACTGAACTTAATTGTTCTTTGATGAAGAAAATCATCCTTAACAAAACAAAAGAGCCTAGACGTCATAGGAATTGACTAGCTATAGGATTAGGACTTTGGTAGATAACCAGAACCTTTCCTTAGCTTTACCTAGGTACTTGTTGCAAGTATATAAATGCCTTAACATGTGCTTTAAGTGTAGCTTGGAATGACGGGAAGACCCTCCGGGTATGCTTCTATTTTATTGCAAGTTGCTTACCTGCACTGCACTTTACTTTTCTTGCATGTTAGATTATTGCATGAAAATTGAAACCTTTAGGATAGCCACAAAACTGAAACCCAAAACTAAATTAAAAGTTACAACAAGATAAAATTCACCGCCACAACATTTAAAATATAAAACAACTCAAAATTTAATCACAAACAGAACACAAAACTACAACTATAACTAAATTAAAACGTCTTGTTGGATGATCGGGAATACCTCGGATGATGTAACATACGTGTTGCTAACGGGATTTCCCACGGTATAAATGAAAGTGTGGAACTCATTCAGTTGAGTTTAGCAAATTCATCTGGACTAAGTGAATCCGATAAAAATAACGGCGCTGGAATGATGGAACCGTGGGATCTTAACCGGTGTTGTTATAATCAACTTTAAGATTCCTCTATTAAAACATTAAAGACATTTGGATTTTAAAACTTTTCTAAACCAAAACACATCTCTCATCTCCTTATTTTCACTTTCTAAAACTAAACCTCTGCAACAACAAGGAACTTTGAGCATAGTGGGCAACACGGCCATCGTCGTCAGCAAAATTGGAATCCACATCAGCAAAACCATTCCTAGTTTTAAATAACCAAGCCATAGGATTTCTAGGTAGTTTGCCTAGTGCAACATAAATCCTCAACCCTTTCGTTAGGCATTTGCATAATTATGTTATGTAAATTAAGCCCTAACCGGTCTTAGGACTCCGAGGTAGTCGGTTGGTACGACACAAACCCTCACATCTTCCAGGCTATTTGTATGATTGTATCATACAAATATAAGTCCTGATTAATTAAAATTGGCAGGATTACAACATTAAATAAATTCTCAAGTTGAAGCCAAACAATAGGATAGTTTGGGAAGTTGCCAACATTCTTCTTGGATCCTCAACTTCTCCTACTTCTCTTCCTTTGGACTCCTGAAATAAACTGTTTCAAATTTGAGCTAATCCCTATTGAAATTTCCAAAATTCAATCCTTTGAAAACCTTAAACTTTGAAATTCTTGAAAGTAGAACCACTGATCATTATCGAGATTTTTCTTAAATGATTCCCGTCATTTAAGAAGTAATTAACTATAGGGGCTTGCTCTTATAGGGAACTTTAAGAACCCAGGTAATATAAACCCTGCTTAATTCCCTTATATTAAGTAGGGGAACTTGTCGGCTTATAAAATTGATTTGCAGACCAAACGGATGTCACAAATCTTCTAGTTTATTTAATCGAGCCCCATCGTCAAGTAGTGTGTTTGTCCTTTGAGATAGATACATGGTTTGTGATGTGGTGCTCATTTATATAAACTATTTTGGATGTGAGATCGGTTTGATTTCATATCTTAAAATTTTCAAACTTAAAATTATTTTTAAAATCAAATGCTACTTTCTAAATTATATATATAAATATTTAAATTAAATTTAAAATCTAAAATTCGCCGATAAATTCTGTAGGCGACCACTTTTCAAAATACAACACTCAACCTAAAAATATGCCAACAATACTCGTTGCAAGTGGAAAGATACTTTTCTTATATATCAAAACCTTTCAAATACATAGCTTAGTGTGTATGTTTGTTAATTCTGTTTTAAAAGATATTAGAAGTAATTATAGTTTACTTAACTCTTATTATTTTCTACATCTTTTTAGTAGAAGTAAACATTAAACTTTAATTGCAATTTGAGTATTGGATTTCAGTATTATGTTATCTATTGTAAGAATCGTTGCCTCCCTGTGGGATTGATAACCAGGACTCCATTAGAGCCCTATATTACTTGATACGATATGTATACTTGCATTGAATGTTTGGACTTTACAAAATCATTATAAATATATATGAATTTGTGTTCATAAGTTCTTGCAATATATAATGTCCGTGCATCAATTTTTTGGCGTCTTTACCTGGGAAGTATAAACAGTATCTATTGATAATATAGTAACTGAAAACCTTTACGTTGTAATGTGTAATTGTGTGTTTGTTTACTTTTTAAACTATTTGTGTGATTTTATATGCATTTTAGTGGATCTATAGGTATAGTACCTTACAATTTAGAGTTAGAGCGTACTATTAGAAAAATTAGAAAACAACAAAAATAAACTGAAAATCTTTGTTAAATGGCGAATAATCAAGATAATCAGAGAAATAATATTGGAAATTTGCCAAGACCTTTAAGAGATTATGCTAACCTAACAGCAGATGAAATTCATGTGACTATTCAAAATCCAGATGTTGTTGCTAATTCATTTGAACTTAAACCTGCTATTATCCAAATGGTATAAAATAATCAATTTGGAGGAACATCTAATGAGGATCCAAATTTACATCTCAATAGTTTTCTAAAACTCTATGCTACTTTTAAATATGACGGAGTGTTGAATGATGCTATCAAACTTAGACCTTTTTCTTTTTCGTTAAGGGATAAAGCTAAGGCGTGGTTAAATTTGTTAGTATCTGGATCTATTAGAACTTGGGAAGAATTGTCTCAAATTTTTCTATCAAAATATTTTCCTCCATCAAAGACTGCTAAGCTAAGAAATGATAGCACATATTTTGGTCAATTTGAAGGAGAATCAATATATGAAGCTTGGGAAAGATTTAAAGATCTTCTTAGGAAGTGCCCACATCATGTGTTACCAGATTGGTTAATAATTCAAACATTTTACAATGGATTAGTAGGATCAATGAGATCGATTATAGATGTTGTTGCTGGTGGATCGTTAATGTCAAAACTTTTTGATGAAGTATACGCATTAATAGAAGAAATTGCTACTAATACTTTTGAATGGCCCTCTGAATGGATAAATCTTAAGAGAGTAGCTAGTGTTCATGATTCAGATATGATGATTATGATAGTTTCTTAAATTGCAGCCCTTTTTAAGAAATAAGATAAATATGGAATGAATTATTCTCAGCCACCCCAAGTGTTAGAGGAAAATTTATTTGGACAGATAACAGAATCTCAAACACCTTACGAGACCTTGAATGCTATTAATAGACCTAATAATCCTTATTCAAATAATTATAATCCTTGTTGGAAGAATCACCCAAATTTCAACTGGAATAATAGCAAAGTCGTTGTTAACCCACATTGGGGGAACAATTCTATAAATCCAATTAAAAATTTGAACAATCAAGGAAATACCAATTTTAGACCCTCTTATTCTCCTAGATTCAATAGTAACCCACAATTTAAGGATAAGAAATTGTCTGCTGAAGAAATGATTTTGAATATGGGAAATCAATTACAAGCTCAAGTTGTTGCGATGAAAAATATCGAAAATCAATTAGGGCATATTTTCACTACACTTAATAATAAACCTTCTGGAACACTTCCAAGCAATGTTGAAATCAATCCAAAAGATCAAAACAAGGAACAAATTAAGCATATTTAATTAAGGAGTGGAAAGGAATTGGAAACAAGAGTACAAAAAGAAGTTGAAATGGAAAAGGAGAAGGTGGATATTGAAAAAGGTTCAAACAAGATTTATCCATACTTGGAATATCCTCTTGAACCAATGAAGTTTACTGTTGAAAAATCACCGACTCCATTTCCTCAAAGATTGAAGAAACAAAACAGGGATATTAGATTTGGAAATATTTGGAGATCCTTAAGAAATTAACGGTAAATATTCCTTTTATTGAAGAATTAGAACAGATGTTTGACTATGCTAAGTTTATGAAGGATATTCTCAAAATGAAAAGAAAGTTCATAGATCATGAAACTATTGCACTTAGCAGAGAGTGTAGTGCAATTATTCAGAAGCTTCAGGAAAAACTCAAAGATCCTGGTAGTTTCACTATCCCGTGTGCTATAGGTGAAATGTTTTTCAGACGAGCCTTATGTAATCGAGGAGCTAGTATTAATCTTATGCCTTTATCGACTTTTAAAAGGTTGGGAATAGGAGAAATTTCTCCTACATCTGTGACTCTTCAGTTGGCTGATCGTTTCATTACTTACCCTAAAGGAGTGGTGGAAGATTTATTACTGAAAGTGGATAAATTTATCTTTCCTGTGGATTTTATTGTACTTGATATGGAGGAAGATAAAGAAATTCCATTCATTTTGGGAAGACCATTTCTTGCTACTGGGAGAACAGTGATTGATGTTCAAAAAGGAGAATTAATTATGAGAGTTGATGATCAAGAGGTGACCTTTAATATTTTGAAATCTATGAAGTATCACTTAATGTAAAAAGATAATGAATGTTTTAGGATGGAGGTCTGTGAATATTTGAGAAACGATCATTTTGAAAGTATATTTGAAAAAGAAGCAGAGTATGAAAATATGTTTGAAGAAGGAATTGAAAATGAAGAAAATTCAGATAGTAAAAAGAATGAAGATTTGGAGTATGTTCAGGAGAGATTTGAAGTATTAGACACTATGGAAGGTGGAGATAAAAGCTTAATTCCATCTATAATAAAACCTCCTAAACTTGACATGAAAATTCTCCTTAATCATTTGAAGTATAAGTCTTTAGGAGAATCATCTACCCTACCAGTTATTGTATCTTCGGAGTTAAAGGAATATCAAGAACAAAAGTTGTTGGAAATTTTAAAAAGATACAAGAAATCTTTTGGATGGACTTTAGCAGATATTAAGGGAATCAGTCCTTCGATTTCTATGTAAATAATTTTATTAGATGAAGAACATAAATCGAGAGTTAATCCGCAGAGGAGATTGAATCCAATAATGAAAGAAGTAGTTAAAAAAGAGATTTTAAAATGGTTGGATACTGGAATTATTTATCCTATTTCGGATAGTGCTTGGGTGAGCCCAATACATTGTGAACCCAAAAAGGGAGGAGTGACTGTTGAAGTGAATGAATGTATTGAAATTATACCCACAAGACAAATTAATGGATGGAGAATTTGTATTGACTATAGGAAATTAAATGCCGCCACCCGAAAAGATCACTTTCCTCTTCCTTTTCTCGATCAAATGTTGGATAGACTTGTTGGACACAAGTACTATTGCTTTTTGGATGGATATACTGGTTACCATCAAAAACCTATTGCTCCTGCGGATCAAGAAAATACAACATTTACTAGCCCCTACGGAGCCTTTGCTTTCGAAGAATGTCTTTTAGAGTGTGTAATGCACCTGCAACATTTCAGAGATGTATGATGTCTATCTTCAGCAGTATGATATATAATGGAATAGGAGTTTTCATGGATGATTTCTTTGTATTCGGGAATTCATTTGAAATGTGTTTGGAAAACATAGCAAAAGCTTTGGAGAATTATGAGAAAACAAATTTAGTTCTGAATTGGGAGAAATGTCAATTTATGGTTGCAGGAGGAATTGTGCTTGAGCATAAAATTTTTGAATATGGTATGGAGGTCGACTCTGTTAAAATTAGAGTGATTGAGAGATTGCCACCACCCACCAACGTGAGAGAGGTGGGGAGTTTCTTAGGACACGCTGGATTTTACAGGCGATAAATTAAAGATTTCTCTAAAATTACTAAACATTTGTGTCAACTTCTAGAAAATGATAGAAAAATTGATTTTAATGATGAATGTTTGAGTGCTTTTGAATTATTAAAAAAGAAATTAATCACTACACCTATAATTGTTTCACCATATTGGGAGAAACCATTTGAACTCATGTGTGATGCTAGTGATTATACGATCGGAGTAGCATTGGGGCAAAGGCATGATAAAGTTTTCAAAGTCATTTACTATGCTAGTAAAGCTCTTAATGAAGCTCAAATTAATTATACCACTACTGAAAGAGAGTTATTAGCTATAGTATTTGCTTTTAAAAGGTTTAGACCTTAATTAATTGGAGCTAAAGGTGTTGTGCATACAGACCATTTAGCTATCAAATATTTAATGCAAAAGAAGGATGTTAAACCTAGATTAATTAGATGGATACTTCTTTTGCAAGAATTTGATTTTGTGATAATTGATAGGAAGGGATCTGATAACCATTTAGCTGATCATTTGTCGAGATTAGAGTATGATAAATTATCTGAATTTGAGAAGGAAGTTACAGAAACTTTCCCTGATGAACAACTTTATACTATTATGAGAAGAAATTTTCCTTGGTATGTTGATATTATGAATTATAATGTGAGTGATATTGTACCACCTGATTTAACAAGGCAACAACAAAAGAAATTTAAATATGATGTAAAATTTTATTGTTGGGATGAGCCCTATCTATATAAACAGTGTAAGGATCTGATTATTAGGAGATGTGTGCCACAGGAAGAAACTAATTTAATTATTCAACGTTGTCATGATTTTGAATTTGGAGGTCATTTCGGTGTTGATAAAACTGCTTTTAAGATTTTACAATATGGATTTTATTGGCCTACTCTTTTTAAGGATGTATACAAATATATTAAATCATATGATTGATGTCAGAGAGTAGGTAATATCTCTAGAAGAAATGAAATGCCTCTAAACTATAATTTGAAAGTTGAAATTTTTGATGTATGGGGATTAGATTTTATGGGACCATTTACCTTTCATTTGGAAATTTATATATATTAGTTACCGTTGATTATGTCTCGAAATGGATTGAAGCTATTGCTTTACCTAGATCTGATGCTCTGAGTGTTTCAAAATTTTTAATATAAAATATATTTGAGAGATATGGAATTCCGAGAGTGATTATAACTTATGGTGGATCCCATTTCAGGAATAATCAAATTAAGAGATTGATTGAGAAATATAATATTATTCATAGAATCTCTACAACTTATCATCTCCAGACTAGTGGTTTAGCAGAAGTTTTTAATCGTGAAATTAAAAGAATTTTGGAGAAAACTGTGGATAATCATAAATTAGATTGGTCTGCTCCATTAGATAATGCATTATGGGCTTATAGGATTGCTTTTAAGACCCTTATTGGAATGTCTCCTTATAAACTAGTGTTTGGTAAGACTTGTCATTTATCAGTTGAATTCGAGCATAAAGCATATTGGATGATAAAAGAGTTGAGTTTTAATTTGAAAAATGCTGGAGAGAAGAGATTTATGCAATTGAATGAATTGGAAGAAATTAGAAATGCATCTTATCAAAATGACAGGATCTATAAAGAGAAAATGAAATTGTGGAATGATCGGAAGATATTGAAAAAGAAACTTGAACAAGGACAAAAATTTTTATTATACAACTCAAGATTAAAATTATTTTCTGGAAAGCTCAAGTCTAGATGGTTGAGACCTTTTACAGTTGTAAAAGTTCATTCTTTTGGAGCTGTAGATATTGAGGATCCTGATACTAGAAAGATTTTCAAGGTTAATGGGCATCAATTAAAGCCTTACTTTGACGGGTTTCAACCTGATTTCAAAGAGGTTTTAATGATGAGTCATCTTGATTAACTGAATTGTTTGTCAGGCTGACATCGTTAAACCAAGCGCTTTATGGGAGGCAACCCATATGTATCTTTGTGGTGTGTTAGCTTGTTTGTTGTAGTTGTGCTTTCAGATAGTTATTTTAGAATTCTAATCGCTCCTAAATACTTTTAAAAATTGATAAATATTGGATCAAATTGAGATATTGGAATATTTTGGGCCAAACGAAGTTCAATGAGATTTTTTACCACTGGTGCTCCCGGCGTCCAATTACAGAGAAAATACTGAACTTCCAGGTTTGAGCGCCGCTGGTGCCAAAAACTTGTTAATGGTTTTTGGAGTTTCAAAATGTGATTTTTGGCGGATTTGAGCGGGATCTTCTTCCTTATAACTCCCTAAACTCCATTTTAAACTTCCAAACTCTAGAAAAATGAAAACTTCCTTTCCTAATTCGCATCCCATGGATTCCTACTCCATTGAAACCCCTCGATCTCGCATTTTCAACCGATGGAAGTTTATCAGTTTTTAGGCGCAGCGATTATTCAACAAAGTGATGATGAAGAGGAGGATTATCAAGGAAAGAAACTTTATAAATCGAGCTATGGATAATCTGATGCGACTTTTTTATATGTAAGAATTTATGACCTCGTATTTATATATTTATAATGATTTTGTAAAGTCACAATTTCAAATGCAAGTATACGTATCGTATCAAGTAATACAGGGCTCTAATGGTGTCTCGTTTATTGATCCCACAAGGAAGAGAGATAAGAGGTTCTTAGTCAAATTCTAGTCTACAATTATCAAACTTTATATTGGAAGGTCGATATAAGTGGTTTTTCTAACAAGTACTCCTAAAGGTAGATGATTATATGTAAGAATAATAACTACTCCTAAATGCAAATATTAAATGTAAAGATAATAACTATAACTAAATGCAAATAATAATTCTAAATATAACTCTTTTTGGATGAATTGGTTTAGATAATTTTGAGATACTAAAAACCACTATTCATAAGTAATGAAATGAATAATGTGTATGAATGAGATGCATTAAATATTGTATGTGCCAAATAGGAGCAATCATATTCTTTACCCATTGGTCAGGCATAAAGAACATTGACTAATCCTATGCTTATTTGTTGAATCAGTGGCTAGGCTGGGGGGATACCGGCTCTCACTTCAGAGCTCCCACTTTCCCCTCATCTGAGGGCTAACATCTCCACTTTAATACTCAAAAAATAGGACCGAATTGGGGATTTTAGTCTGTCACTCTAAAATCTCCACTTATATATCCAATAATTATATTTCCCTATTTGTCTGCATTCAATCCCCATGAACTTCACCATCCATGGAATTTGAATGTGGTTTGTACTTCGTTGTAGAAAGCATAACCCTTTCGGATCGTATATTTTCACAACAAATTTTAACATTACAACAGGCCTTAATAGCAATGTAAATGAAGTGCAAGTAAAAACCATCACATTTATATATAAAACTTCTTCTAGCATGTATCTCAACATCCTAAACATGAATTCTACTCATTACAAAAGAAAAGTAAAATGTAAACAATGGCATAATCTTCTTATGCCACTATTTCCAAATAAGAAGAAAGAGTAAGAGAAAGACATCGCAAAGCATGAAGAAAACACAACGGAAAACATCATTTCAAAGCAAATCCACAAAATAAGTGTTTACAAAATTATATGATAATGAAGAACACAATACTTAGTTTTTTTCCCTTGAAAGAAAGATGAAAATCTCTCCCACAAAGTCTCCCACGAATCCATGCAATGCTAGAACATTCCCTTACAGATTCTCTCAAAATCCCCTCACCAATCTCTTCAAAAAGGTAAAAATCTACATTTCTACTCCTATTCTAAGATCTCTCAACATTCTCCAAGTTTTTCCTAACTTCTCCTCTTCATTTTTGGCTTCAAATTTGGTTTAAAATAGAGTAGGGACGAATTTCCCAAGAGGTGCATGAAGAAACCCTCCAAAAAATGTCCAAATTCGACGTATTTGGTCAAAACCCGCTCAATATCGCATCCAGGCCATCTCGGGTGCTGCTGGCGCTGAATAGGGTGCTCCCGGGGCCCTATTTTTTGTGGCCTCAGGTTTTTGGGGTCGTCGGCGCTAGTTTGGGCGCCCCCGGCACCCATCCTGCGCAGCTCCACAATTTTGCTCTGTTTCAGCTCTGATTCGCCCCGTTTCAGTTGCGTTGCGTTCCTAACAGATAGCCCTACAAAATAATCATAAAAGTAACATTTATTTAAAGCGTAATCTCATTCAAAAATATGTAAGAAGTGTAAAAGAGATTAAACATAGAAAGACTTATCGAAAGGTATCAAGCCAAATTTTGCGTTCTTGCTCGTTTTTTGCTCCAAATTGCACCGTTTTTTGCTTCTTTTTGCTCTAATCACATTTCTTATACCTAAAACCACAAAATACCTTCCTTTTAAAGTTTAATATCACCAAAAATGAGTAAAATCATATAGCAAAAAGCGTATATATTTTTGGTGCATCAGAATCCCCCAAACTTAACTGTTACTTGTCCTCAAGTAACACTTTTACTACATAAAAATATAACTTAAGGCAATGAACTTTTCACCTGCAAGACACCAAAATTTTTCATTCAAAAGAATATATTGGTTAGACTTTTAGAAAGAAATTCAGTAACTCAGGTTAACACTACAGGTATAAGAATATTCAGCAATCAAGTCTAAGGGTTCTAGTCTTCTATTTATTTCAAGAGAAACCATAATTTGTCACATTAGGAGTGCCTTGAAAGATTATGTGAAAAGGGAGTTCATGCAAACTTCATCAGAATGTAGGCCAATACTTTAAATATAAATTCAGAAATGAAATCAAGTTCTCCCTTTAGGGAGACTCAAGTGAAGCTAATTTTTTATTAGGCATCTTCTCAAGCTTCTCCTCATAAATATTTTTCTTTCTTTTTCTTTTTCTTTTTTTTTGGGATTGTCTTTCAATCCTTCCTTTCTTTTCTTTTTTTTTCTCTTTTTTCTCCTTTTTTTTAATGAGGATTACTATATCTGGATAGCTTGTAATGATTTTGAACTTCACTCTCCTCTTTCTAAAGTTCAAACTTGAAACACATCCTTACTTTATAATTAGGTAAGAGCTTTATTATTCATCATAAAGTCACTATCTCTTCTTAACTCACAATACTTTAAGTCTTTTAACATTTCAAAAATATAGTTTTCTTTACTTTAAATAGTTAACAATAATTAAATTCTTTCATACCAAATATCTTACCCTTATAAAATTAACCTTTATTACTAAAAACTTTCATCCAATCCTTCCATAATATTCAATTGAAATAAAAAGTTTTAGTTATCTCAAGCGAGGTTCAATTGCCAGAAGTTATGCTAATAATTTTTTAAAATATAACAATTGAGAACAAATAAGAGTTAATAATTTTCTTCCCCCCAAACTTAAATTTTAAAATATTTTTGCACGTAATTCCATAAAGTGTAGCATGAAGAAAAATTAAAGGTTGAATCTACTTACTACTACAACATCCTATTAAATTCATATACATGCATAATCAGGATAGAATGACTGTAGGAGAAGGTAAATCTAACCTAAAACATGCTTGTAATAAAATTACACTAAAAGGAAGTATTTTCACTTTAACATTTTATTTTTCTTCCTACCCCCAAACTTAATTTTTAACATATATAGCACTCAGTACAAAATATAAGCAGGAAGAAAAACAATTTAGAAATTCTATCTACCACACATGTCTATCAAAAAGATCTAAAATTATTAATCAGAATAGAAATCATGTACCAGAAAGTAAATCTAAACTAAACATGCCAGAATGAAATTAACTAAACTAAAGTCTAACTAGCATAGCCTGTATCAGCAAGGGAATATAAAAATGTTCTTCAAGACCTAAATAAAGTTGTAACACAAATATAAACACACATATGATAAATGAGGTTAATTCATCCTTTAACTCATCTAATCTCACTACCTCACCTCCAATTTCTAACGGAATCACTACACTAGTAAATTAGGTACTTTCAAATGATTTTATAGATTATAATCCCAAAGATAAGATTATCCCTGATAAATTGGTTTCCGGACACCAATCTCAGGCATCATCTAATCCCTATAATTAATCACCTTTAACAGTTACATAATGTAGTGTAAAATCATCCTAATGTTATTCATCAAATAGGTTCGCGACTCCTATCAAATGAAAACAAAGTTAGAGAAAGGTTGTAACCAAATTGAGATGAAGCTGTCATTGTTAAAATTTATGATATCTCTTGTAAAACTCAAGTCAGAGTAAGACCCGAGTTATAGTGAACTCATCAATCCAACTACTACAAGAGAACATTCAAGTCTAACCATAATAAGAAGTTAAGGAATCACATCCCTCATGACACACAAAGATCAAATCAAATAACTAACAATCCAAACATCTACCAATCAACAATCAAACTGATCAATCCACACTAAAGCAAACACAAAACAACACTAACAGTCATGACTCTCAAGCACACTAAATCAAAGCACACTGATAACTATGGGTTGCCTCCCATAAAGTACTTGCTTTTAACATCGTGGGCCCGACAAATGATTCCTCCTGGATCAAAATTCCAATTAGGTAATCCTCGATCAATCGCCCAATCTTTTTCAGATCCAAGAGTTCCTGCAAAATCCTCAAATTGTAATTTTTTATTTAGCTCTTCCTTTTCAGATGGATTTATATCATTATTCCTCATATTTTTTTCTAGATCCAATATTCTTCTATCGATTTTCTCAATTTGCATATTAATATCATCCTTGAAATTTATAAGAAATGGATCTGTATATGATAATTCAAGATCTCCCAAATTTTGGATTGGATTCTCTCTAGATAATTCAAATTCAAGATCAAATTCTTCTATGTCACTTCTGTTTCAGGTTATCTTCCAATTCTTCCCCTTTAGAATTATTAAATGATGGAGGATCTATCTTAGTTGAGGAAACAGGGTTTACTAATTACTTAGGAATTTCTTCCAATGGTCTTCCAATATCCTTATCCTCTTTTCTCAACTCAAATTTCTTTTGAAATATATCCTCAAATTCTCTTCCAAGTCTTAGTTCAATAACTTTTTCTTGTTTATCATTCAATTCAGGTTTTTCTTGTGATTGAGTCGAATCTAAAGATATAAAGACTGGTTATGTAAATGAATTCACTAAATAAATAGGCTTTAAATTTGTTTGGGGTACATCCATCTTAAGTTCATGAGATTTTTCAACAGATGGATTTAAAAGTTTACTATTTTTGGTAGCGTCCATAATTTCAAACCTCTCTTGAACATACATACAACCTTCTTTAAATAACATTTTCGAATCATCATGAAAATCCATTCCAACCTCATCTGTTATCTTACTCTCAAAACTTTCTTGGAAATGGTCTTTACTTAGATAATCAATTTCATCCATCCAAAAACATTCATCATCTTTTCTCTCAACTGAAAATTTCATAGTCTTCAACACATCTAAAGTGACTTCCTGGTCATTAATATTCATAATCAACTCTCCTTTTTGCACATCTATCATAATTTGTCCAGTAACAAGGAAAGGTCTCCCAAAAACAATTGGAATTTCTTTATCTTCCTCCATATTTAATACAATAAAGTCTAAAGGAAAGATAAATTTATCCACTTTAACAAGCACGTCTACTATAACTCCTTTTGGATAAATGATAGATCGATCAACTAATAGAAGGGTTACAGTAATGGGAGAAATATCGACTAAACCTAACCTTCTAAATATAAATAGAGGCACCACATTAATGCTCACTCCTAATAAAGCTTTTCCACATAATCTTTTTCCAATTGTACAAGGAATTGTAAAGCTACAAGGATCTTTAAGTTTCCGAGGAAAATTTTTCTGAAGTAAAGCGCTGCACTCCTCACTTAGTGCAAATGTCTCATAATCCCTAAATTTTCTTTTTCTTGTTTAATATCTCCTTCATAAACTTTGCATAACTTGGCATCTGTTCCAAAGCTTCAGTGAAAGGAATATGTATCATTAACTTCTTAAGTACTTTCATGACCTTTGAAAATTTTTTATCCAACTCATTGTGTGGCTTATTTTTGGGTTATGTGTTTTATTTTAAAAAAAGGGGTCACCTACAGAAATTGTCGGCGAATTTTAAATTTTAAATTTAATTTAAATATATATAATTTAGAAAGTAGTATTTGATTTTGAAAATAATTTTGAGTTTGAAAATTTTAAGATATGAAATCAAACTGATCTCACATCCCAAATAGTTTTTATAAATGAGCAACGCACCAAAAACCGTATATCTATCCCGAAGAATATACACACTGCTTGATGATGGGGCTCGGTTAAATAAACTAGAAGATTTGTGACATTCGTTTCGTCTGCGAACCAATTTTATAAGCCGACAAGTTCCCCTGCTTAATATAAAGGAATTAAGCAGGATTTATATTACCTGGGTTCTTAAAGTTCCCTATAAGGGCAAGCCCCTATAGTTAATTACATCTTAAATGACGGGAATCATTTAAGAAAACTCTCGATAATGATCAGTGGTTTTGCTCTCAAGAATTTCAAAGTTTAAGGTTTCAAACAAATTGGATTTTGGAAATTTCAATAGGGAATAGATCAAATTTGGAACAGTTTATTTTGAGAGTCCAAAGGAAGAGAAGTAGGGGATGTTATAGACCCGAAGTGAACTTCGGTGACTTCCCGACTATCTTATTGTTTGGCTTCAATTTGAGAGTTTATTTAATGTTTCAATCCTGCCAATTTTAATTAATTAGGACTTATATTTGTATGACACGATCATGCAAATAGCCTCGAAGATGTGAGGGTTTATGTCGTACCAAACGACTACCTCGGAGTCCTAAGACCGGTTAGGACTTAATTTGCATAACATGATTATGCAAATGCCTAACGAAAAGTTAAGGATTTATGTTGCACTAAGAAAACTACCTCGAAATCCTATGGCTTTGTTATTTAATGCTAAGAAAGGTTTTGCTGAAGTAGACACAAGTTTTGCTGATGAAGATGGTCGTAATGCCCACTGTGCTCCAAGCTCCTTGTTATTGCAGAGGTTTGGTTTTAGAAGGTGAAAATCAAGAGATGAGAAAAATGTTTTGGTTTAGAAATCTTAAAGTCCAAATATTTTTAATATTTTAATTAAAACAAATCTTAAAATTGTTTAAACAGAACCAATTAAGATCAAACAGTTCCGTCATCCCGGCACCGTTATTTTCATCGAATTCACTTAGTCCAGATGAATTTCCTAAACTCAACTGAATGAGTTCCATACTTTCATTTAGACCGTGGGAAATTCCGTTAGCAACACGTGGGTTACATCATCCGAGGTATTCTCGATCATTCAACGAGACGTTTTAATTTAGTTATAATTGTAGTTTTGTTGTTCTGTTTGTGATTAAATTTTGAGTTGTTTTATATTTTGGAATGTTGTGGCGGTAAATTTTATCTTGTGATGACTTTTAATTTAGTTTTGGTTTCAGTTTTGTGGCTATCATATAGGTTTTGGTTTTCATGCAACAGTTGTTTTACCATGCAAGAAAATTAAAATGCAGCACATGTAGGTAAATTGCAACAAAGTAAAAGCGTACCTGGAGGGTCTTCCCGTCATCCTAAGCTACACTCGAAACACATGTTAGAGCATTTAAACATATTTTTGCAAGAAATACCTAGGTAAAGCTAAGGGAAAGGGTTTTGGTTGTTTACCAGAATCCTAATCCTATTGCTAGTCATTTCCTATGACGTCAAGGTTGTTGGTTTGGTTTAAGGATGATTTTCTTCACCAAAGAACAATTAAGTTCAATTATTCTTCTAAAACACCCCATCGTATCGAGGAAGTGTTTAAGACGAATCTTAAACATATTTTCAATACTTCTGGGATTATTTTGAGTTCAAATGAATTTTATTGTATTGGTGAATTAATCATCAAAGGATTTTAATTTTGTTTTGTTTCTTGCTCGAGTGAACTTAGGACATTTGAATATCTTATGTGTGAAGTGACACTTCACTTGACACTTCATTTAAGAGTTATAACAATAAAAGCCTTTTAAGAGGCAAAGTAATAAATATTTTAATGATTTAATTTGATTTGATTTAATTATAAAAATTAATTAATGATTGTTAAGTTTGGAATAGGGTTCGAGTTATTTTAGATTTAATTTAAATCTTTACCCTTTAAGTGATATTATATTTGAGATTAACCTTTTATGTTTTAGATTTACTTATATTGAAAAAGGTGTTGAAATCTTTCATATGTTTTGATTTAACTCTTAATTTTTTCATTTAGGTTTATTGTTAAGTGATGTTAATTTAATTTAATTTAATTTAATTTGATTTAATTTAATTTTATTTTATTTAATTTAATTTAATTTAAGTTTAATTTAATTTTAATTTAATTTTAATTTAATTTTAATTTAATTTAGTTTAATTTAATTTTAATTTAATTTAATTTTAGTTTCAATATTTTAAATTTAATTTAATTTAATTGTTAAGGTGTTAATTTAATTTAATTTAAACTTTGACTTGACTTAATTTAATTTAATTTAATTTAACTCCAAGATTTTAAATTTGATTTTAATTATTGGACCATTTAACATTTTAAGCTTTAATTCATTTAAGGGTTATCTTCTTTTAATTTTTAATTTATTTAGTTTGAATTATTATTTTAATTTTTTAATTAAGAACTAAATATCATTGAAGTGATTTATTTAGAAATTTTTAAATTAAAGAATAAATATCCTCTTAATAATATCCCTATTTTAATAATCCAAATTTTAAATATATTCTTTCCAAAATTTAAATTATTTAATTAATTAGAGTCTCATTTTGATATTTTCAAAGTGTTTAATGGGTTTCTACCCTTTTAATTTCCCTAAGTTTCAATCATCCAAGAGAAAGTTAAAATCAAATATTTTACCCTCCATTTTGATTAAACCTAAAGTTTTAATTAAGGGTTAAAATTCTTTAATTACCTTTATGCCCTCTTGGGCTTATTTATTTCACAACTCACTAAATTGAGCTCAAATGAATTTGAAATTTTTATGTCACCTCACTCACATGTCAATTAAGACATTAGAGGAGAAAATGTGATTTTTCTGACTTTAGTTTATTTATATAATTATTCTTAGTAGAAAATAAGGGATTTTCAAAGAAAATTCAACAACATGACCAAGGTAAAATTTCTGTCCTTAAGAAAATTATGGGATGTTTCTAATGACCAGAGAACCACTTGGACCAATTTTGGTGATTTTTTGAATTATATTTTATTTATTACAATTATTTTGAGTTTTAGAGTATTAATTAATTTTAAAATAAAATAAAAATTGAAAAATAGATTTTATATTTTTCTTAAATTTCTCTGACCTCAAGGAGTCCAGAGAAAAAATATTATAATTTTCTGATTTTTTTTATTTATTAGAATTATTTTAGTGAAAAAGGCTGAAAATTCATTTTTTTAATATTAAAAATTACATTAAGCCTTTAAAATTCAATATCTTATCCTAGGGACTTAGGAAAAATATTTGGTTTGTTTCTAAGTGATTAGGAGTCAAAATGTGACATTTTTATGATTTTTAATATTTTTGTGATTTTATTATTTTTTTTAATTATTAAAATACTAAAATATTGTGAAAAATCAACTTTTTTAGAAAATTTCAATTTTAATTTTCCTAAACTCCCCTGATATCAGAGAAGCCCCAAAACCACTTTTGTGAATTTTTGAAAAGTATTTTTTGAGTTATGAATTTTTAAAGTTCCATTTTGCTTATGAGGCTTAATCAATCCATTTGGTGGGGTTAATCAAGTTCAATTGATTTCAAAATTTTATATAAGGTTCCTCTGACCCTAAAGAGCAATGGAGAATTGTTTTCAAGTCAATTTGGTGTGTGGTTAACCCTAATTAATTCAAATTCAATTTTGGGAGTTTAGGCCAATTAGGGTTATAATGAATGAATTAACTCAAAATATATTTTTCATAGGGTCTCCTAGAACTAAGAAACACCACCAAATTTTCCTAGAATTTATTTTACAACATCCTAATTATTGGAATTAGAATACCTAAAACAGTGACATGAACTTGAAAAATTAATAACTTTTCACAGAGATGGCCTCTGACCTTGAAAAATTCAGGGAATGTTCCCAAGATCAGAGGTTTCAAAAGCCCTATGGTCTCATGCCATGGTGAATTGTCTATGCAAATGGAGAATCAAAACATTTGAAATAGTAAATAAATTATTTTAAATAAAATACTCATCCAATTAACTTGATTTCTTTTCCACATTATTCTCCTCTGTTCACTGAGCAAGAGGGTATTTTTATTTTATTTTTGTGATTTTTTTTATGCAAAGATATGAATTTTTGAAGTTCTGGTATTTAAATAAATCCAAAAAAATCCTAATTTTCTACAAAATTTTAATTTGTCTAAAAATCCTAATTTTTAGAAAATTCCAATTTTAATTTTTTTAGACTCCTCTGATATCAGAGAGCCCACAAAACCAATTTGGTGAGTTATTAAAGTGTATTTTGGGTTTTATGAATTTTTTAATTTTAAAATAGCTATGTCACTTAATTAATTCATTTAATGGCTTAAATCATTTTCAATTGACTTGAAATTTTTATGTGAAGTTCTCTACACCCTAGGTGACAATGGAGTATTGTTTTCAAGTGATTTTGATGTGTGGTTACTCCTACTTAATTAAAGTTCAGTTTTGAGTGTTTAAGCTAATTAGGGTTATTTTTAAGGAATTAAATCAAACCATAATTTTCCTAGGGTCTTCTGGTCCTAAGATACTTCCCCTAATTTTCCTAGATTTTTTTAAGTAATATGCTAATTATTAGGATTAAAATGTTAAAACAAATACATAATTTTTGAAAATCAATAACTTGTCATAGAGATGGCCTCTGGTCTTGAAAAACTCAGGGAATGTTCCCAAGAACAGAGGCTACAAAAGCACTCTGGTCTTATGCCATGGTGAATTGTGTATGCAAATGAAGAATGAAAACATCATATAGAGCATTTAAATCATTAAAAATCATAGACTCAACAAATTAACTTAATTCTTTTTCCACATTATTCTCCTCTGTTCACTAAGCAAGAGGGTATTTTTCTTTTATTTTTGTGATTTTCCTATGCAAAGTTATGATTTTTTGAAGTTCGGGGCATTTAAATAAATCAAAAATACCATATTTTTCTACTTATCCACGCGGTGCCGCGTCAACCTCAGCAGCTCCGAACTTTCCATGCGGCGCGCCTCCATTCGACGCCGGCTTCCACCTCAGTGCCACGCGGCCCCGCGGTTCCGCTCCATGCCTCCGTCCGATACAATCTGGATCGTCCATTTGATACACGAGCGATCCGACGGTTCCTGGTCATCATCTACGACCGGTGTGTCCCGAGAGCCATCCACATTAAAACCCTAAGATCTCCCTCATTTCTTAACCAATTTACATGAAATTTGATCCTATGTGTTCGTCTAAACGAGAGCTACAAATCCATACGGCTGACATGCATTGAAATCGACTCAAACAAAATGGAGAATCGAAATAAGCTCTCAGGAAGGAGGAGTTCCATACCTTGGCTCTGAGAAGTGAAGCTTCAATCAGAGGGGCATGGCACGTTCGTTGGAGCTGGGGGAGCCTAGGGATGAAGCCTCTGGTCCTGGTGAAATGTCTAGACCTGATTTCCACCAAGCCCAATTTCAAAGCTTGGCCGATAGAAGGAATAGTCGGCCTGGTGAGGGGGCTTTTGCTGGGGAACTTCTTCTCTTGGTCTGGTGAAGGTGTAGAGTCAATCAATTTGAGGATTGGCTCACTGTAGTGAAGTGTCCTGATTTCGGGCTTAAAACTGAACTCAGAAATTGAGCTCACAGAGGGGGTTTTAGGGCTGGATTTCAGTGGGGATCAAGTGCTCTATGTTAGGAGAAGGGTGTGGAGTGATTTTGGCAGAGTTTTAGTAAGATTTGTTTCAGAACTTCTTTTGGCCGTGAGGTGATGGTGTTTAAATAAGCATGGTTAAAGGGCTTCCCAGGGAGGTTTGGAGGTTGGGATCCGCTGCCTAGAAGAGAAGAAGAACAACCATGATGGCCATTAGGTTTGGGACATCTCAGTAAGCAAGTTTGAATTTTTTGAATCCAATTAAGGCTCTCGGCCTGGTGGTTTCCGGCGGCTGTGGTGGCTGGCCGGCCAGAGTCAAGTCACCCTCATGGTCAGGGGAGTCAGGGTTGGGGTTTGGTGCAAACAATTAGCATTGGCCATGTGTAAAGGACTTGATTTAAATGAAATGGGGGAAGTGGCTCTTTTGGGCTCAAATGGTTCAAGTCATGTTTTGGGTCTTGGTGCACCCCCCAAGGCTTGACTTTGGGCTGAGGGAGAGTCACTTGGGTAAGCTAGGAAAGGATGATGAAGTCCCCTTCCAAGGTGATGTAGCTAAGCTTGGTTAAAGTGTAACATGAATGAGGTTAAAAAGGTTTAGTGAAGGTTTAATAAAGAAACTCCCTCTTTTGCCATTAATGGCATGGTGAGGTGGAAAGGGCTCACATGGCTTCATGTGGCTTGACACAAAGCTCCATGGCTTGCTCATGGCTTGGCTTAGTTTCATAGAAGTAGGTATTAGAAATTTTGGCATTTAGGAATGATTTTGGCATGAGGCTTGATTTGGAATCATTTTATCATGAATTAAAAACTTAGGGATGATATCAATTAAAGGGGTGATGAGAAGAAATTGTCATGTGGGCTTTGGAGCCAATTTTGGGCTTTTTAAGTTTAATGAAAAATAGGCTTTTAAAATGTCTTATGGAAGTGGGCTTTTATATTTGAAAAATGAATTTTAGGACAAAAATTTTGTAAGAGATTGTGCCAAATAAATGTTGTATTTAGTTTAGGGATGTGTCATGAAAATTTTAGAAAAGATTTGGTGTCATTTGGAGTTGAATTGGGTTTAATTTGGGCTTTTTAATAATAAGGTCAAAATGGGTCAAATTAGGCTAACTTGGGATAAGATTGGGATAATGTTGGTTTTGATGTAAAATTAATGTTGTAAAATGTTTATGGAGGTGTAACAAAGAGTTTTCAATTTTGGTTGGGTCTTGATTTTGGGATTTGGGCTTGTTTAAGTTCATGATTGGTTTAGGCCAATTTAGGAAATTTTGGCTTAAGTTAAGCTTGGGTGAAGTTTGGGTTCAAATTTGGGGCAAATTAAGTTAGTGGTTTGTTTGTGGGGATGCTAGAAAGGTTTTAGAAAAGATTTGGGGTTAATTGGAGTTGAGTTGGTTTGGTTTGAGGCAAGTTTAGGTCATGGGCCAAAATTAGGCTTTAAGCTTCAAATTGAGATTGGATCCACATGTTGATAAAATTGGGTTTGGATTTGGTTTAAATTGATATTGGGGATATTTAATTGAAGTTTAGAATTGAATTGAATCAAAATTTAGGTCAATTGGAGTGATTTGGTTGGACATTGGGTCCACTTAAGTTAAAAAAGGGTCAAATTGGGGATTTTGGTAAAAGTGGACTAAATGGATAAAATTGGCCTATGGTGTAGTTGAGCAAAATGAAATTGGGAATATTTGGGGTTTTTTGGAATTTTCTGGAAATTTTTGGAATTTTTTGGATTTTTGGGCTAAAAGGGTATTTTGGGTATTTGGAGGTTATTTGGAGGTTATTTTGAGAGGTGAAAATTGTTACAAAATATTTTTTAGGATTTTTGAGAATTTTGGGTAAATTTTGAGAAATTTTGGAGAGTTTTGGGGTTGTAGGGGCAAATTGGGGTAGGTTTGGTGGGTTTAGGGTCCTGGGGGTCAAAAAATTAAAATATGGGAAAAATGAAGATTGATTAGGTGTGAGTGAAATAAAACCATTTGGTTGAGCCATGAAGCCATATTAAGCTCACAAGAGCCATGAGAGGACTCATTTTAGGCACTCAATATGTTGTTCCTAACCCTCTTAACCAGAAGCTTAGGGGTTAAGGTCCATTCACATGAATCACCTACAAGAGTCAGGGAGTTGAGTTTGGTGAAAGTAGTTTTAGGGTTTAGAATGTGTGTGAGAGTGTGGTGTGTGCAAGCTTACCCTCACCAGGACCAGACCACCCAGGGTAATCCTAAGGCCAAAGAGTCTTATAGGAACTCATCCTTTAAACCTCCACATTTGATCTTAACCCTCCAAGTAGCCTGGGGTTTACAATCAAAATTGTGGGGTTTGAAGGGAGCCAAGAAGTGTTTGAATTTCTAAGTGGTGGGTCCCATTTCTAGTCCTCTAGGATAGTCAAAGGGAAAACCTATGGCTAGATCCTAAGCACTAAGGAGAGAGAGATCAGACCTCACTAAAAATGAGGTCAACATATAATAATACTGTAAATTCCAAATCTATCTCTTACAGGTTTAACTGAAATTCTCCTAAAATTCTTGACAAAGCTTCCCTGACAACAGCGCCAAAAACTTGATGTACCCCTAACATGTGCTATTTTTAGCGTGTTTAATGTCAATTTAATTCCTCTAAGACGACGCCAAAAACTTGATCCGACTCACAATACGTAGTAATTTAGCTTTCAAAATATGGCTAATAACTTGATCTAATTTATATTTAATGGCTAGTATGCAAAATTGAAATGTTATAAAATGTATATAATAGTTCACACACTATGGGTTTTACATAAGTGCATGTATCGCTTCAAGTAATATAGGGCTTTCTTTAAAACCCCAGTATCGATCCCACAGAGAAGGGAGATAAGTGGTCCTTAGTCAAATTCTAGTCTACACCTATCAGCCCTTAGTTTGGAAGGTCGACTGAAGTGGTTTTTCTAACAAGTAATCCTAAATGTAAATCTTAAGTTTAAAACATCCAATAACTACTCCTAAATGAAAATATTAATTATAAAGATAACCCCTTTCTGTAAAAATTGGTTTGATGAATTTTAAGATAATAAAATCTACTATTCTTATGTAGTGAATTGGATAATACATAAGAATGAGATACTTTAAATATTATATGTGCCAAATAAGAGCAATCATATTCTTTACCCTCTTCCGAGTGCATAAAGAACATTGGCTAATCTAAGATTTGGTTCCTAAGTCCATGGTTAGGCTCGGAGGATACTGGCTCTCACTCCAGAACCTTTACTTTCCCCTCGCCTGATGGCTAACTTTCACTTTAGTTTCCAATCACTTAAACAAAATTGAGAATTTTAGTCTGTCACCTTAAAATCTCTAATTATGCACCCATCAAAGTATATTTCTCTATTTATTTGGACTCAATCCCATGGATTACATTCTCATCCATGACAAGGAATGTGGTTCCACTTTGTTGAGATTTACACTACCCTCTCGGATCTTGGTGCAATTACAATGAATTTAACACTACAGTGGGCCCACATTGTAATGTAAACGAATTTTAAGTAAAAACCATCACTTTTATAAAATCTCTTCTAACATGCATCTCAAAATCCTAAACATTAATCCTACTAATTAAAAAAGAAAAATAGAATGAAAACAATAGCATAATCTTCTTATGGCATTATTTCCAAACAAGAGGAAAGACTAAGAAAAACACATCACAAAGCACGAAGAAAACACAATAGAAAACTTCATTTCATCAAAGCAAATCCACAAGATAAGTGTTTACAAAATCATAAGATAATGAAGACCACAATACTTAGCTTTTCATCTTGAAAGAAAGATGAAAATCTGCCCCACAAAGTCTCTCGCTGATCCATGCAATGCTAATACAATTCCTTACAGATCCTCTCAAAATCTCCTCTCTAATCTCTTAAGAAAGGTAGAAATCTACATTTCTACTTCTATTATAAGATCTCTCAACATTCCTCTATTTTTTCCTAACATACCAACTGCTTTTTCTGACATAAAATCACTATTTTATGGTGTAGGGACAAATTTCCCAAGAGATGCCTCAAGCAACCATCCAAAAAGCATCTAAATACATTGAATCTCGGCCATAACCGCCCAAAAATCCATCCAAACCAACTCTGGTGCCATCGGAGCCGTTCCAGAGCGACATTAGTGTCGTTTATTGTCATTCTTTGGACTCGAACACCGTCGGTGCTGGTCTGGGCTCCGTCAGCTCTCATATGCAGCAGCTCCACCGTTTTGCTCCATTTGGCTCCATTATAGTTCTGTTTTGCTCCGTTCAGTTGTGTTGCATTCCTAACATCTTTACCTACAAGATAATCATAAAAACAACATTTCTTAAAAGTCTAATTTCATTCAAAGACATGTGAGAAGTGTAAAGAAGATTAAGCATAGAAAGACATATCAAAATGTGTCAAGTCATAATTTTCTTTCTTACTCGTTTTTATTCCAAATTGCATCGTTTTTTTTTTCATTTTCACCAAAAATCCATTTCTTTTACCTGAAACCAAAAATATGCAAAATATATTCTTTAAAGTGCAATATTGTTAAAAAAATATAGGCATTAAAAATATATGAAAATTTGAACTTTTTTTTTGTATCAGTACATTGACATTCTCTATATGTATCATTAGGGGGTGAACGTCTCCTCTGAACATGCACATATAAACATACATGCATTCATATATAAGCTATTGTATTATTCATAACATGCATTCCTCTGAAACATCTTCATTCATCTACTAACAATGAACACTATGTTGTACAACTAATCATCATCCATATCCCTCATGTCAGGCATATCTCTCATATAATTCATATCTTTATCTAATAAATTTCTCTTATATCATGAATATCTTTCATATCATTCGCATCGTATCCCACTTATATCTCTTTTATTATATATGTTTTTTATATCATGTTTATCATGCATATCATGCATCTCATGCATATTTAGTATATCTTTTTTTGTAATGCATATCTTTTATATCTAATAATGTGAAGAATCTGCTGAATATAAATCTAACTGAACTAAACCATCCATCTAATCAATATACATTTTGAAATAGAAAAGATTACTGAAATTTAGAAATATAATTACTCACCTCAGTTGTCATACTAAATAATGAAACTAGTAAATAATTGGGCGTCACAATAACCTTTATGTTGATATAATAACCTAGAGAACAAAAATCTAACTTAAAGATTCAGGCAACTTATGTTAATCAATATATTCTTCTTAGCATATGATTAATTTACATGAATCTACGGATCTGCCCTACAACTAGCCTCCTCATGCTTACTGCAAGCTCACCACCTTAAGTAAACAGCTTGAAATTATTAAATATAGTATTTCAAGATATCTTGGCCCATATTGTAATTTAATCAAAAGCATAACTAATTAGCTTAGATGTACCTTAGATGGCTTTCACGACAACCATCTTTACTGTGAATCTGCAAAAACTTCTTCCCTATTATCCTATCTTTGCTTACTTCTCCCTTAACCTCGCTGATTTCATGCTAGAAGCCCTCACGAAAATCCACAAACCAACTTCTTCATTTCCAACATAACCTCACTTTGCTATGAGGATTGGAAACAAAAAAGATGCACAATTCATTGAAAATCTCAAAATGGATGTGTGGGGAAGAAAACATATCTAAAATATCATTATAGTTAGTTTTGTACCTTTTGATTTCATCCCTAAAGTATAAATAGAGAGTTGTAGCTCTCGGTGGGTTCTCACCTACTACAAATCGTAACCCTGTGGGTCGCGATTGTGCTATGATCGCTCCAGTGCTAGAGCTCTGCAATCGTAGGTTCTTCTAGGATCCTTCTTCCAAGCGCGATCCAATATGGTGGGAGGGAAGGAAGAAATGTGAAGTTTCTGGATGGAGGATATCATCCCTCTTTTGACACCGTACAGAGGTAAATATCATGGGATAAGTCGATTTGGAACAATAACGATGAGATTAAAGAGGGTAATTAGGGTTAGTTAAAATTAACTATACTTATAATTTTTTTTAATTTTTATATCATTTAATCTATTTATAATTTATATACATTGCTATATATCGAATTCTATGCAACACTAGAGACAACTTGCTCCCATTTATATGCAAAAACCTTATAAAATTGCTTTGGTCAAAACTAAGGGATGTGAAATTTAATGTACATGTTAAGTCATCATAAGTTTTATCTGGTTTCATAAAAGTAATTATTACAATCTTCCCTCATAAAGTTTAGTTCTTGAAATTCATGATCCACACATTAACTATATATTTATATATTATGAAGATGAAATGTAAAGTAATTATAGCAGTTTGTTTCTTTTCATAAGATAGCTAAAGCATATCAAATTCTATATAGCATCAGCGACAACTTGTTTTTCTGATTCTTGATGAGTTTGGGAAGAAACTCTTGGAAAACATTTCTACCTTGATTGCTTCTTACGAGCGAAAGTATCAGCTTCTACTATCCTCTGCTGACTATTTTAAGATGTAGATTCTTCTTGAGAATTTCTCTTAAGCTGAATCCCTTTCTGGGTTAGCATTTGATGGGGATCTCTCAGCAAAATTAGGGCAATTTCTACTCTGATATTCAGGCTGTATGCATAAGTAACAGACATTCTTATCAAATAAACTTTCACCATGATGCTGCTTTCCACCCTTAACAAAAGGCTTCATATTGTTGTTGCCAACCTGGCTAATAACGCCGCCAGTGTAGGAATTTATTTTTGTCCCTTTATACCCTCCTTCTCTTGAATGAATTGTTAGAACCACTTTTTCTGAACTCTTCCTCTTATGGAAATATTTATGCTTCTAATTATGTGGAAATAAACTCCACCTGCATAGCCCTCTCCATTAACACTGAATAGTCTTCAATCCTAAGTTGCATTTGTGGCTGCCTGATTGAATACTTCAGTTTGGAAGGAAATATGTGACAGTTCTCCTTTGCATTTTGAATAGATTGTGGTGCATACCTCGATAGCATAGTGAATTCCGTTTTGCACTGCATAATTGATCGATCTCCTTGCACAACCTAATGAATTTATCTTGCATATGTTTGCTCGCTGATAGTGGCCAATCTCTGAAGGTTCCCAAAAATTTGTCCCATCGTACGAAATGGCTAGTTCTACCTAAGAAATTCTCCTATATTTGATATTACCACCATCTTTCGACTTCCCCCTTAAAAACAAAACTGTCAACGTTAATGCTCGTCTCTGATGGGCATAACAACCCATCAATATTCTTCTTCACTCTTAATAGCCAGGTTTTAGCCTTCACTTGGCCTTCTGCTCTAGAATATAATTGTGGTCTCATATCTTAAAGGAGCTTTAAATACTTATTCATTGGTACTCCCCCACTTCTACTAGCTTAAGATTGAGAATTCTTAATTAAAAGAGTCACTACATTCATCATATCAGAAAATTTATAACACTAATTGTGACAATATGGGGTACAATAAATTTTGCAGAATCATCTCTGACATCTTCCTCAAAATCAACCATAATTTTAAAATAATAATATAATTTAATTAGAATCAATTAAATTTTAATTTCTATTATTTTTAACTTAATCCAATCACCCAATTTGCTCTTTTATTAAAATTCATGTTATTTAATCTAAACATTTTTCACTCATACCACTTTTATCACGACCAACCAAGAGTTTAGAATTAACTAATATAGGAACGGAAGGCTGGACAGTGAAAATCAAATATCTGTTATTTTATTTCTATTACTAACAATTTAATATCAAAATATTCATGAAAGGGCTATTGAATAAAGTAATTTCATTAACAAGTATAAACTGATACATTTCCGGTTGTTATTCTTGCATCCTATACACATTTGTTCATCATTTATTCATCTTACCCATAAGATTAAATCTAAAAAAACATTAAAATAATATAATGAGTTATCTAAAGATAACCCACGAGTAATCACTCTTATAAATTACAATAACCCAAGGAAAAGAAATCAATATGCATGCTGGTCTTTCATATTTTTATAAATAATTTTGAAATATGCTAATATATATGAGATATATTTGATTATATATGAATGCATGTATTAGTGACCTTACTGAATGAAAAGACTCAAATCTTTTATATGAATTTACTTTAACTTTACTTTTACTTTATACTCTTTATATACACATTTTCATGTTTGAAGATCACCGTCAACAATATCCAACACTTCTCTGACTGATATTATCTCGTCAGCACAGTGCTTAGCGATCAAAACATCACAATTGTTTGGGATGGAAAGGCCTTACTTGCCGCTAAATGATATTATCCCAACGACACAATAGTTAGTGATGTAAAAATCATAATTGTCTTGGTGGTAAGTTTTATCTTCTCACTCATGACCAATATTATCTCGTCAACACAACGGTTTGTGATCAAACAATCACAATTGTCTAGGATTATATAAAAACTATACATGTGGCAGCACAGGCGTCCCCCACCTCTATCATCAGGGGTGAACTCCTTCTTTGAACATGCACATATAGACATATACGCATTCATATATAAGTTATTGCATTCTTCATAACATGTATTTTTCATAACATGCATTCTTCTGAGACATCATTATTCATCTATTAACATCATGCTCAATTGGGCAACTAATCATCATGCATATCTCTCATACCATTAATATCTCTATTTCATTCATATCTCTTATATCATGTATATCTTTTATATCATTTGTATCTCTTATTCCATTGATCTCTTATATTATGCATATCTATCCTACAATGTCTATCATACATATCATAATTCTCATGCATATTTTGCATTTCCTTTATATCATGTATATCTTTTCTATCTAACAATACGAATAATTTGTTATAATTCTAATTTAACTGTATTAAAACATATATGTAATCAACATACATTTTAAAATAATTAAGATTACTAAAGTTTATAAATATAATTACTCACCTCAATTGTAATGCTAGATTATCAATCTTCTATAATTAGCTGGGCATCGCGATAACTTTTATGTTAATATATTAACTTATAGAACAAAAATTAAACTTTAATATTAAATCAATTTCCTTTAATAAAATTATAAATAGCCTCCACATGCTTGCCTCGAGCTTGTCGCCTGAGTAAACAACTTGAAATTCATCAATATCTTAGGATTTCAGGATATCATGGTTCATAAGATAGTTTAACCGAAAACATAAGTGATTAGCTTAAATGTATCTTAAACGACTCTCACAGCAATCTGCCCTTCTTTAAAACTACCAAAACTTCTTCTTTATTTTCCTATTTTTCTTTATTCCTCCCTTAGTGTTGTTGATTTCATGCTAGAAACCCTTATGGAAACTCACAAATTAACTTCTTCACTTCCAACACAGCCTCATCTCCATTACGGCGATTGGAAACAAAAATAGATGCACAATTTGTGGTAGTTCTCAAAATGGAAGTGTGGGGAAGAAAATAAATATCTAGAATATTGCCAAAGTGAGTTCCATACCTTTAGATTTCATCCACGAAGTCTGAACAGAGAGCTATGGCTCTCGGTGGGCCATTCAACTGTTGCAGATCACGACTCTTCGGGTCGCAGCTATATTGTGATTGCGCCTATGCTACAGTGTCCTGATCTCAGCTCCTTGCAAGAGTCTTCTGTCGATCACAATCAAAGGAGGGAGGGGGAGGAAGAAATGTGAAGTTTCTGCATGGAGGATCTCGCCCCTTCCGTTGTCATATCAAGGTAAATATCATTGGTATTAGTTGTTTGGGTACAGTAAGGACTTGATGAAGGAGGGGTAATTAAGGATTATTTAAAATTAATTAAATTTATAATTTTTTATATTATATCTTCCAATCTATTCATAATTTATATATAGTGTTATCTATCAAATTGATCGTTTTGATGCATAGAATTTTATATAATTGCTTCGGTCAAAATCTAAGGATGTGAAAATTTTTATCCGATTTCACTAGTAGGACTAAACGGTCTATTATTTTCATAGACTTGCTAAATTTCGTTATTGTTTAAGCTTTCTAGGGGCAAATATTTAGATGCTAGTTGTTTGGAAAATATACTGGTAGTTATTCAACAGTTTTTGAAAAGTAAGATTTTTTTTATTCTTTCATGGGTGCCTACATCAACAGTTGGCAAAAAAATTTTTAGGATGGAGAAGCATTTGTTTTCAAAAACTTGCTTTAAAGACCATTTTTAATTTGCATTTATATGCTTATTCAACATCCATACACTTTGGTTCTCAAATAATTATGATTGGAGAAAGTGACAGATTCTTCTGATAGGTTGATATTTTTGCTCACTTTTTGCCATTGAGGTGCCTTTATGCGATTGGGTTTTTCGATTTAGCTTTCAAAGTCTTGGCAATCTTCCTAAGTCCGTCAAACTAATTCTTATAAATGTGTCGGCCAAGTGAATAAATGTAAGATTGCAAGTTCCTTTTCAGAGCATACTTCCTCCTGGAAGGATGACACAATCAATGTGAAAAAGAAGAATCTTCAAATTGGTATACATCAATATCCTTAATGGAATATTTTGTCATATGTGGTCTGTTTGGGGCGGCTACAGCTTATCCAATTTATTCAGATAAACAGTTTAATCGGATAAGCTGAAGATAAGCAGTTTAATCGGATAAGTTGCCGATCAGCAGCTGATCCAGATAAACTAGCTAACTGTTTGGTTTGTGCATTTGAAAAACAACTGATTTGCAGCTGCTTATAGATAAATGATCATTCTGCCCATATGCAGTATTTCTGTTAATGCTGGATAAATGATCATTCTGGATAATCACAAAATTTATACAAGTACGAAAATAAATACTCTCCTATTATTTTAAAATTAAAGTCTGAGAGTACTCTGTGGGACTATTTCCATCACAATTTAAAGAATCTGTGGACTATTTAAACACTTTTATAAATTATTGAACAAGAGTAATGGCATATAAATTAGTTAAAAGAAATAAATTTTTGAAGGTATATTATGATGTCGTAGTTCAAAATTTCCAAACTATTTCATATTATATTAAATTTCCAAACAACTTTATAATTTTTGGGTGGCGAGATGTCCTGGGGCAGTTACATACATACCACCCAATCCTAAGTTATTTGCATATTTTAAATCTAAATTTTACATTTTTAACATCCAAATATTTCATATTATATAAAAAATATCACTATTTAATTTGTTTAAAAAGTCATAATAAATATTTTTAAGATGACATATATATAAAAGTAGAAGTTTAGGTATTAGAAATGTAAATACATACGTATTTGGTGGTAGGTATGCAAATCTTCACTGCATTTTTTTGTTTATTTTCCTACTCCTTTCCCTCTCCCTCCTTATTCTGCAAAATGGATAGAAAAATGGGAAAGTGGAGAGAGGCGCCTCTGCGTTATGGAGAAGCAGAGTGGACTCAATCTTATACAAATCTTTGAGCGAGAGAGATGACAATGAGGAATTAGATTGGAGATGGGAGGTGCTGTAGGAGCTTCCAACCATGAACAGGGCGAGGATGGGGAGCTAAAGGAGATTGACATCAAGAACCTCAGTTGAGGGTCAAGAGAGACGGGCGAGAGGGAGCGAAGCGTCAAAATATTTCCTGAAACAAGGACAGCAGGGTTTGACCTGCATCCTACGTTTAACATAAAATCCAAATGACTTTTTTACAGCCGCTATCCGAAAGCTGGATCCAAACGGTAAGGTAGCGTTTTCAAAATGTCACCGCACGTGATAAGCTGCCCCAAATGCATCCCTAGTGTTTTATCTACCATTCTTAATTCCAAAGGCTACTGTTCTTGATTAGTTTTGTGATGATGTGCCATATTAAATGGAAGATTAATTCCTGAAACTCATGTAGTCTTTTCAGTGGATTGTAATGCACTGAATATGAATGTAAAGCTTCCATGCATATAACATCATAATTTTAAAGTGTGAATGCATACAAAATATTTAGGTAAAAAAATTGAAACACTTTGTTGAGAAGCTTCGACGCTCACGTTGGCCTCACCGTTCAAGGCTGCTCGCAGGCCTGACGACCTCGTCTGCGGCAGTCCCCCTGCTTGACTCACCTCGCTTCCCTAGCAGTGCTCATTATGCTTGCCTTCTCTCGCACATCTTGCCTTTCCTTCTAGATCACAAAAACAACAACGATTTTCCATGGTATGTATGTAAATCCCCCCTACAAAAATATTGGAACTCCAAAATTTCTTTCCGAATTGTGGCCCTTGAAATAATTTTAACCCAAATTTTTAATTATTTTAACCAGGGGACTATTTCAGCACCTCTTAAAATAATTTGCGACTTATTTAACACTTTTGAAGAGTTAGAGACTAAATGGTCCCTCCTAAATAATTAAGGGACCATTTAGGCACTTTTCTCGTTGGATTTAAAGGAATATAACTTTCATATTAGTTTATGGTCATTAATCTAACATGAATGTTTGTCAGCATGGGATCAAACAACATTCAATGTATTATTTGTAGACTGGAAATATAAAGATATATGAATGCAAAAGAATATCTTACTGGCATTATGAAGTCAAAAGTAAACATGTGACGACACCACCAACACCAATGAACCAAAGAAAAAAGTAAAAGAATGATTCATAAATATAAGGAAGTGAGAAAGTGATATACTTTGTTGCCTATGTTTATGCAGAAATTTGTGCTTGTTTTTTATTTATTTTTAATCATTACAGTATCATGATCTCAAAGTATTGCACGAAAGAGAAGGTATAACATTTTCTTAATGGAACTATCATATGACTTATTAATATGGAGAGGCATTTAGCTTGCATGGTATGCTACAATTTAAATGGTAAGTGTATACTTTTTCTAAGTTTGCATGAGAGTTTAAATGACACCGATCTAGGATTCCTAGATGGTTTATAAGGATCAAAGGAATGAATGGAATGGTTGCGGGGTGGCAATAGATGGAAGGATACTTGAATTGATGATGTATAGGAGAGGTTTGGAGAGCTACTACAGTTAGGGGGAAGATAGTTGGTGGAGTTCGAAGGTATGCGAATGTCAGGAAGGCCCAAAACATGTTCTCGATCAAGTTACAGTCGCACCACCTGAAAGATGAGAGTATGCAATAGTCCAAGCAGAGAGAAAATAGAGAATGACATTTCAATAATACAAAATAAGCCAAAAGTGCAAATTTTGGTTCTAATCAACGGTTAACAAGTTCCAAGCAAACTAATCCTAATTTCTAGTTTTAAGTAAACAAAATAAGAGGCCAAGTGGGGTCGGCCAACCTTTGGAGGTTGGGATGTTGAACCAGTAGAGAGGGAATAAAAAAGTGTGATATGGATACCTGTGTTATTGTCCAACATGGACAAACATCAAGATCAACTTGATATCTTCTTTGAATCATCATATTCTTCTCAAAATTTACATTTATTGATGTAGTATGTCTGGTAGTCTTGGGTTTCTACTACAATAATGATGTAATGGATGACAATTCATACAACTACAATTTATGGTGTGTTTGGGGCGATGGTGCGGTGGCAGTGTGGTGTCACACTTCAATATTTCTCGTTTGGCAAAACTATTTTTTGCATGTATTTTCAAAATGCTGCATGTGAAAGCTAAGTTTTCCGACGAGACCTGACTACCTATGGTGGTTGCTAGAAAACAACATTTTGACTTTTTCATTTTTTTTAAGTCACTACAACATTTTGAACGATAACTTTTTCTTTAGCAACTTCACAGGTGCTTCTTCAAATAACTCCAGCTGCCCCAAAAAAAGTCGAAATGCCAATTAAAACCCAAACTGACCTTCTATTGATGTAAATCTGAAAGTATGAAAATTTTGTGCAAATGAGAAAGTAATCATTAAAAATTTCTAATCATAGTAAATAGTTACTTATAATCTATTTTAGTGATCATAGAAACATCTCCATTTCCCACTTCTTAATCATATTGCCATACTCATTCTTTATGAAAAATGCAACCTTCAAAATATTTCCAATTATTAATAGAATTCAAGTTGGTTGAAGTGGAGGAATTCATTAGGGCCTATTGTGTATTAGAAAAGTACCGCACAAAGTGCAAAATTTTAAAAGGTATGATTCTTGCATATGGTGCATAATGTTGGCCTTTAAAAGAGAAGCATAAAACAAAGTTGAGTGTTGTTGTGATGAGAGTACTTAGATGGATAAGTGGCTTGACACTTAGAGATATAATGCGAAATGAATATATTCATGATAGGGTTGGTGTATCACGAGTGCGAACAAGATTAGAGAGAGTCGTCTTTGATGGATTTGTCACATTAAACGTCAATCATCTGATGATCCTATTAGGAGAGTACATGTTTCAGATTCGACTTATCATAAGAAAGGCAGAGCTAGACCTAGAATTGGGCATATTATATAAAAAATGATCTTAATCTATTAAAATTAAATGAAAATATGACACTTAATAGGACGCAATGGAAAAAAAATGATTCATGTGACCGACCCCACTTAGTAAGATAAAAGACTTGTTGTTGTTGGATGGTAAATAGTACTTTTAATCCATTATAATGATTATTTCAATTTCATTTCCATTTACTTGGTAACATGCATAATCATGGTCTAGCTGTTCATCTTTTGACTATTACACCAATACTGTAATAATTGAAATTTTAAATGATAATAATAATAATAATAATAATAATAATAATAGTAATAGTAATAGTAATAGTAATATGAATATCGATATAAATCGAATAGGCTGTTACGGGATAAGCGTCTTCTTGGGTTCTTTTTTAAGAAAATTTTTTACATATAGAGCTTGAACGTAACTCTACGTTTGGACTATAATAAGGTTATTACAAGTAGAATTAAATTTATTTTTATTTTTATTCAAAAATTTTATTATTTTTTTTAAAAGGATCTATTCCAATACACCTAGCTTTATGGAATGATGTCTGAACGGACTCCGTATTAAGGTCTTGCATGCTCTCGTCATAACGGATCAAATTAGAGAATGAGTTTACGAGAGAGGAAGAGGAGTGAGAAAATATTATTTCATATGACGATCGTATGCATGGCCCAATTAGAACTATTCCCACCCAAAAAGTACATGTTTAGTTGGCCGAATTTTAAAAATTATATTAATGAAGTGGTAAGAAATAATTGGAGGCCGTACCTAGGGCCTCATTCGAATGAGAGAGAGAGCGTAAGAGAAAGCAGAGGAAGAAGTAGAAAGTTTTGAACCATTTATGTGCAGCCCAAGCTGTGGGAAAATTATTGCATACGGACAACATATGCAGCGCTTTGTACGTAAGCCTAAATAACCTCTCAATAACCCATAATAACCCTATGAATAACACAAAAATGAAACTGCAAAGGTTATTAGAAAGTTATTAGGAAGTTATTTCAGCATTATTTGAGTTAATGCCCCAATAACCTCACAAAGCCCCGAATAATGGATAAAAAAATATAAAAATGAAACCGAAGAGCTTATTGGGATGTTATTAGTGTTATTAAGAGATTTTTCGTATTAATACTACATTAACTACTTAATAACTTCTCAATAATTCTAAAATACACAAAAAAGGTGGAGGATTATTATTGGTTGGTTATCAAGGGGGTACGTAAGCAGCGACGGAGGAAGGCAGAGGGAGTCTCGCAAGCGGTATGGGGCGTTGTGTGTCCGTACGCAATAATGGGGCGTCGCTTGCTTAATTTGGGTCGTTTTACACCGGACGCAAAATTTCGTCCGCGAGGGAGGAAGACAGACGGAGTCTCGCAAGCGGTAAAGGGCGTTGCTTCGAGGCACAAGTCAAAGAAGAAGCCGAAGGAGAAGAGAAGGGACGTCCAGCGGCTTTGTGCGCTGTGCTCACGTGCTGAGGAAGAGGGGAAAGAAGAGTCTCGCGTGCATTGCTGGGTCGAGCAGATATCGAAGATGTAAGGGCTTCTTGTGCGGGTGCTTGCATGGCTAATCGTGTCGAATGAAGAAAAGGAGGAGGTAACGTCGAATGCGTGGAAGGGGAGGGGAGCTCGTGCCGTACCTGTGGAGTTTAACCTGCGTCGTGGGGAATAAGGGGAGACTGAACAAGTTCAGTATTTAAGGTGAGTTATTTGATTTTCTTTTAGTTTTTATTATAAAAATTTAATGGATTAAATATGTTATATTAATAAATAAGGTTTTATGAATTTGAAATAGATTTTGTAAGTGAAAGGTTTTGGTGCAAATGAGAAGGGAGACGGCTCGTGCGGGTGCGGGAAAGGTTGGCCGACCAAAATTGTTTGAATGTTAGGGTAAGTTTTAATTTCATATTCTATTAATAAAGGTTATAAATATTAATGTTAGCTTCTTTTAAATTATAACATGACCCTTTAATCAAAGAATTTTTACTTTATAAGATTTAGAGGAATAAATTATTGATTTTTCATACAATAAGGATAACGGAAAACTTTATAAGTTTTATGCATTTATTTTATAAATTAGTTTAATTAAGTGGTATTAATATCTTATCAACAATATTATGAATTAACTTTAGTGAGTTTTTTTAATTTGTCAACCAATTGAATTAACCGACAATAGAGAGATCGAACTTCATTTGTGCTAGAGGAAGTGAACAAATAAGTATTTCAGAGGTCTCTTAAAAATTAAGAAGAATTTTCACATCATTTAAAGTGCGTAATGTTGCTTTTAAGTTAGAGTAACATTTCTTGTTTTTAAATATATTATTGCTTACAGTTTTTCAGTATGACGCCTTATGTCATTGTAATTAAACTATATCCGAATCTTGATATTGATAGTCATGAAATATACATGTTAAAACTGCTGTATAAATAATTTCATTATAGTTTTCCTATGAAGTGGTCACTGCATTATAGTTTTTCTAAGAAGCTATAATCTTACTACATAATATGTAAATTTTAGTATAGGTGCATAAATCAATTTAATTGATGACCTATAATTTTAGTACATGCAAGGATGTCAGTGTACTCGCGTGTGTAGATGATATCCAATCTCCACAGATAATTGTAATGTTTAGATTGCTAACCGCTGTGCCTATTGGAGAATATCGGCTACAGGCAAGTCGACACCTTTCCATCTCAGACAATTGTGTAAATTTGATTATGAATTGCTGTGCCGACGAGATAATATCTGTTATGTGTGTGTTAGGTTATGTTTTGATTGTGCTTCTAAGACACATGTGAATATTAATAGCATAAAATAAAAGTAAAGTTAAAGACTAAACTTTGGAAAGTAAGATTAAAGTTAATACATATAGAAGTTTTAGATTATACTCATTGAGTAAATGTCATGGACCCATACATTAGATTATTATAAGATCTCATATAATAATATTTGAATTACGAGCATGCATGTTATTTTTTTCCTTGAGTTGCTATAATTTAGAAGTGAGATTTCTCCTAGGTTGCCTTCAGATAACTCATTATGTTGTGCTAATATTTTTTTTCAGGTTTTAAGCTTTTAAATAAGATGAATAGAAGAGAAGATAATGTTTGTAGAGACGTAGGCGGCAACCTGGATGGTAATTTTTTATTTGGTCAATTTAATTGTTTTCTTTAGTGGTTTTTTTAATTATTATGTAGATAATAAACTGTTAGTGATAGAAATAAATTAGTAGAATAACAGAGAGTTTAATTCCTTCATCTGACTGTTCCTTCCATTTAAGAAATTTACATGCCTACGAAACTTCATTGTAACAGCCATATCCAAACAATGAAATTTCAACAGACTATCCAGAAATCATGCACTGCATGTTCCTAAAGTGATTGCCACTTATTTTCATACAAACTACTACACTAGAAACAATGTAGAATTGGGGATTCGTTAGTTTTTTTACTCATGATATGTTTATTGTTTTATATGTCATTTCATTTAGTACATTTACTTGTCAACATTTTTCAAATTTAGTTGCAGTATACCTTGTGTTGTATGCATGCTTATTTTTTTGTTTATTTAACGTGCCTTCCCGCTTTAGTATGTGATGTGCCTATAAGGTCTTCCAAAGAAGATGAGTCACATGGGCTCATGGGGCAGCTAAAATCTTGTCGGACATATTCATCATAAGTTACACATAGGGTTCTAAAACTGAGGGTATCTTTATTGTTTTACCAACAACCGAAACAAACTATTTGCTAAACAAATCTTCTCATGTTAAAACATTTGAATTTCTACATCGTACCTTTCATTGTAACCATTTTTGGTATTGTTGTAATAAACTCCTCTAAGGCACCAGCTTTTATTTTTTCTTATCATTTCATAAGAACTAACCATGACAGTGTTTTGGTATTGTTGTGTTGCAAATATTACAAGGAACAAACAACAATAAGCTGAGCTATTTGTTGTTGTTCATTACTAAATCATGGCAGATAGTTGTTCTTAGTTCATTTATGCGTTCTCATATTTTTATTAATTTGTGGCTTTTTTTTTTTCAGAATAATATGATGAACGACTTTAGGATTTCACCCTTATGCAACAAGGGATGCGCATTGGCTTATAATGGTGCCAAAATAACTCATGAATCAAGAGTAGCACTCGTGCCTTCATATTCCCAGGAGGATCAAGTTGAAGAAAACTCAAACACGGGAAAAGGTTTGCATGCATGATTATAGTCTCAAATGAGAAGCATCCAAATGGTAACCTGCATTTTGGGATCTTCTTACATTTATTTTAATTGTGTTCAGGACTACTAACTAATTCTATGGGCACAGTGTATATCAAATGCAAAATTATTCAGAAACTAAATTGTTTATCAAGTATATTATTTCATTATTCCTAGTAAACTTAAGGTTCATAATTTTCTTTTGACGATCATCTTATGTTTCAGCTCTCTAAAGCTGCAAGAGGGCTTGTGTTAGTTATTTCAATTCAATGTTGCAATGCTTTTTATATATGTGCTAGCTAAACTCATATACATGTTAAGACATGAATAAGATTAAGGTTGTGAATCCTTTATGATGATCCCATAATCTTGAAAGGTTCTCAATTATGCGGGGGCTTGACGAAGGATGGCCTCGACGACCCGAAATTGTAAGTACACATAAACTTGAAAAATTATAAAATGATACAGAAAATATAGGAGTTCACAAGAAATTTATGTGGAACTCTAAATTTAATAGTTTTATAGAATGAAAAAACACACAAGTTCAACCTCAATTTGTTATCTTCATCATTAGCTATATGTTAAACTTTGATTACTTTTTCTTACTATTACCTCTACCTCCACTTTATTTCACTTCATTTCTTAATTTTTGCATTGTTTTCTCCACAAAAATAATTTATTTTCTCCTCTTGATAGCTACAAAAAATCTTTTATATTTTGTCTTGAAATTAGCAGCAATGATAACAAGGAACAATAAGACCTTACCAAGGCAATAAAATTGTTTGCAAGGCATCAAGAAGCCAACATGATCAGCAAGCCAACAAGAGCAACTAGCAAGTAATCCAACAACAAGATGAAAGCAAGAGAATTGCAAAATTCCTCCAAGGAACTAACAAGTAACTAGCCAACCAAGCAAGAATCAGACGCTTGATAACAATGCAGGTGAAGGACTAGCTGTTGTGCTGAAAAGCTCAACACTGTTAGACTCAAATACCACAATTTGCTAGAGCCTTGGTCAGTGTTTGCAAATTACTAAAAACATTGCAATGCAAAATGCTCTTTTATTTTGGCTGTAATGCTGAAGGGAAAAGAATGCAGAGTTTCAGGAAAGTGATTTTTGTACTAACTAGAATTCTCATGACTTGTTTATCATATGTACTTGTATTATGCACATACAATTGTTATTTAATTAATTTGAAGAAAACATAAAATAATAATTTTCAATAAAAGAAGAGGCATTCTATAAAAATAAATTTTAGTTATTTTAAGTTAAAAATGATGAAGATATAAAAAATGAAGAGAAGAACGAATAATTAAAAAAAAAAAAGTACCTGTGAGGCTGAGACTAGCTGGATACCAATGGGTGAATGCATATGACGTGAGATAGTGTGAAGATAAGACACCGAGAAGCACGTAAAGAATACATCGAGAATCATTCCTATGAACTTTGTTTGCTTGAAACTATTAGTATTAACAATAAGAATCAATTTGAATTGTATAAGAAAATGAGCGAATAAGTGGGCGTGTAGAGGAGAATCTATTAAACACCTTGCTGGCTAGGTTGCTAGAAGCTTGTGTTGAAAAGAAAACAAAAGAAGAAATAGAGAAATAAATAGTAATAGCAGAAAGGGGAAACAACAAAGCGGAAAGATTTTTATTCTCATTTATATCCCTCTCTCCTTATTGCAGACTATATGTATTACTAATCATAGCGTTTCTGGAGTTAAACCAAAGCACCTTAAGAGAAACAAATGTTATTACTAAAAATAAATAGACAGTTACAAACAAAGGCACTTTTAAGGGAAATTACATCAAAACAAGAGACAAACTCACACTTGGGCTTGATTTAGGGGTGTTGGAGGTCGGCTGGGTGATCGGGGAATGGTGGTAAAAGGCTATGAATGGACTGTGGCTGGGACATCAGGAGGGGTTGGAATTGTGTTGGCGGTGAAGCGAATGGCTTGGAATGGCAACGACAGCGAAGCGAAGGGCTTGGACAGCAAAGGGCAGTGAAGGGGAGGTCTGTGACAGCAATGGGCGGTGAAGTGGAAGTGTTGTGAACTATAGGACAAGTAGATTGTTATTTCGGGGCTGTGGTAGCAAGGGAGATGGTTGGAATGAATGAAATAGGGGGCTGGGTGAAATTTAAAGAAAATTCATAAAGCCGAATTCATAAATGTTACTCAAAAAGCTGCTGCCTTGATACTTGGGGCATGAGGCACCTACCAATCTTCCATTTGGAAGTGAAATTACAACATAACTCCCCATCACAAATGAATGAAGCTCCCAATCAAAAACTCCCAATCTCTGTATCCTCTAATAATAGGCATCTTATCTCTGTATCCTCAAACAGATGCCTCATGTGTCCTCTAATAGGCATATAATCTGTATCCTCCACTAGTCATCTTATCTTTGCATCTTCCAATAGGCACTTTATCTCTAGATATTCGTAGATACTGTACCCTAAAGTGTTATGGTTTGTCTTCTTCTTCATTGGAATCATCCCTATGGAAGGAGGGGGATTCAGGTGTTCTACTTGCTCTCCTTCACAACTTTACTACTACGGTCAACGATGATCCTGACCTGGGTTCTTTTCTCAATGAGATCGAGCTGATGTAGCACTTACGGAGTAGCCATTGTATGTCATCCATGATAGGCTTCTGATCAAATATCGACAATTGTCTTAGCATGGCGTGGTTAAGGTTTTAGTTATAGGTAGGTGGAAGGAGGCGTGTAGGGTAAGGGGAAAATATTAGTTTGATACTGGAGTTAACCCAAACTACAATAGAAAAAATAAATATTATTACTAAAAATAAATAGACGGTTACAACCAAACACACTTGAAAGGGAAACTACAACAAAACAAGACACAAACTCATAATAGGGCTCAATTCGAGGGTGGTGAAGGACTAGGTGGTTGGAGAGTGGTGGTTAGAAGCTGAAATGGGCGGTGGGTTGCTGGGACAGCAAAAGGAGGCGCTGTAATTGCATTAGCGGTGAAGCGGAGGGCCTGAAATGGCTGAGGCAGCCAAGGGGAGGGCTGGGACAGCAAGGAGCAGTGAAGGGGAAGTGTTGTGAACTATAAAACAACAAGAGGAGTGTTGTCTTGTGGCTGAGGCAGCTAAGAGGGATGGTTAGAATGAATGAAGTACATGGTTGGGTGGTGGGTTTGCAGGAAAAGACAGCAAATCTCTGCTGTCTTGGGGGGCTGCAGCAAGTACGAAGGGCTGAACAACGGTCGAAATAGCGAGACGAGAGGGAATAGGGGTGGCGGCGGGGAAGGTGGAGGGTGGGAGTGCAAGGTCAACGAAAAGGACAACGAGGAAGGCGATGGAGGCAGCTGGAAGGGCTGCAGAGGAGTTGGGTAAGGATAATTACCCCAGTGGGAATGAGCTACAATTGGAGAACGACTCGATTCCTTGGAAGGAGATCACCGTCTCATACGAGTTTCAGCCAGAACACCTTCTTGCTATCAGATACAAACCCTAAAAGGGAAAACCTTAGGCGCTGGTGGTTGTCCTGACGGAAAACACCATAAAAATTGACATCCAGACCCTAATGCACACATATATATATGAAATTCTTAAAAATGAATGTAAGATAATAGGAAATAAAGCATAAGAAAGTAAAACGAGATTGTTTCGGTGGCTCGTCTCGCGTCTCTATTCTTCTGCCTGCGATATTGAATCTTGCAGTATTGCAACACCTACAATACCCCGAAAAATTTGTGTTGGAAAGCTCCCGCATCACATAGTTTCTTATTCTTTATGTTAGAGGGTACTAAATGTCCTAAATATTTTAACTATTCAACAAATTAGATTGATAAGAAGTTGCTATTATGGTCATTAGTCCCCAAACCAGTTAAATTAATAAGGACACTTGTTATTTCTAGACTCGATAACACCCATCTTATCCCTTTTCCATGTATTATTCGTTCACCTAGGTTGGAGCTCGACGATTTCTCTATGCTCGATATGGTGCAACCTGAACATTTGCCTGTCTCTAACCATACAACGACCAATGTCTATCAATTCCCATACCCCTCAGAAGAACCACCTTGTTCTAAAGATAAGGATTTGGATAGATTTTTTGCAATTCTGTTTCATCTACCTAAGTGGCAGTAGAGGGGGAAAGTGTTTGTCATTGAATCAAGTGTTGGCAGAGATTTGGATTACCCTGAAGATCTAGTATCCAATATTTTCTCAGGTTGTCAAACTGGTTGTTGAGGTGGTTGTTGGAGGTAATGGAGTATAGTGTAGGTCACAATTTGCTTTATATGGTTTGAGAAGAGATGTGAAAGACGGGGTGGTGTTGACTTCATTTCCGGTGATGTCTAATTCTTTCTCCTAAAGTCTAGGATCTAGTCTCAGGACTTTCTTATTGAATATCCTAGAGGACTTGTGATAGACCCACCATTTTAGAAACTCAAATCACCTCCTAGCTTCTTCTGCGAGGCCTCATATGAGTGGTCCCAAGAACTCAACTCTTAGTCAGCATGTGGAGGCCCAAAGAGAGCTTCCATAGGGTTTAAAAGCCTTAAGACACCCATTATGACTTTCATATTTTCGCGCACACAAATATTACAATTCGGACTGCCGACACACAAAAATATCATAATTCCCGTTACCTACACCTGTGAAGGCTTCATAATTAATGAAAACTTGAATCAATTTGTGAAATGATTGACAATGAACCAAAATTTGAAGAAAATCAAATTTGACGTATTTTGACCCAATCATCGACGAAGTTGTCCGAACGATCCCGGATGACGATACGAATTGCATCGGCACATCCATAACTTCAAAATTACTTAGGACATATTTTGCTATAGTTCCGAGCACGAATAAATCACACGAAAATTGATGTACTTAAGTTAAATAAAAAAAAGAAAAAATACTTAATTAAAATAAATTTCATGCGCACAATCCCCAACACGCCCGGTTCTCCCCTAATTCCCCTCTCACGCACGCGACTCGTCCCCCTTCTTCCCAGTCGCTACCCAGGCGAAGCCCTAGGCCGAACTCGCCCTAGTAAACTCCCTTTATTCTTCGCGAGACTTATGCCTGAGGTCCCCCACCATAGCCACGTTCTCCACTTCCCCTGACTAGAGCTTCCCCCTCTGCGCCGCCACTCTCTCTGTGCCTGTCACCACCTCCCTCTGCGTCGTCTGTTGCCACCTCCACGTCCCTGTTGGCTTCGGCTAAACCCCCAGGTAGGTTGAAGTTATGCTACTCCTCTTTGGCAATAAAAACCTTTCTTGGGGGAGGTGTTCTGGTTGTTGAAGTTTTGGTGCACGGGGGAGATGCTGCCAAAATTTCCTGGGTTGTTTCGTTTCCTAGTTGGTTCTTCCCTAGTGTGCTTTGTGGTTTTTGTCTTCCCTGTTTCCCCTGAGCAGAAAAACATGGTGATTCCCCTCCTTTTCTCCTTATTCCTACTTCTACTTCTCTGTTTTATCTCTTTTGGCCATCACTTTGAAGAAGTCTTCTGCTGTGATTCCCTGGATTTGGTCTGTAGTGGTTTGCAAACTTAGAACCTATGCTCAAAATATTTGCTTTCTAAGAAATGTTTAATTTTTTTTTAAAGAAATGCGGGATATAATATAGTTGAGTTCACATTTTTATATACTTGGAAGCTCCTCACTTGCTCTTTGCTTTATTGATTCTCAAAACATGCTTAAACATATATTTGAGATCTCATTTTTATGGTTTGAGAGGTATTTGGAGCTTTCTTTGATCTATATTTTACTGATTTTTCTAAAGGCAGGTGTAAAACATATATGTAAGATCTCATTTTTGATGGTTTGGGAGGTATTCGGAGCTTTCTTTGCTCCCTACTTTACTTATTTTTTTAAAAAAGTAAGTGTAAAACATATATGTGAGCTCTCATTTTTGATGGTTTGGGAGGTATTTGGAGCTTTCTTTGCTCCCTACTTTACTGATTTTTAAAAGTAGGTATAAGACTATGTTTGAGCTCTCATTTTGATGGTTTGGGAGGTATTTGGAGCTTTCTTTGCTCCCTACTTTACTGGTTTTTAAAAGCAGGTATAAGGCTATGTTTCAACTTTCATTTTGACGGTTTGGAATGGGTATTTAGAGCCTTCATTGCTTCTTTTGCTGATTTGAGAAATAATGTTTTAAATGCTCATGTGGGCTTACATTTTTCTATGCTTGGAGAAGAATTTCAGAGCCTTTTTATTTTGCCCCTTGTTCCACTGACTTGGAAAAGTAATTTTTAATTGTTCTTATATATGTATTTCCATTATGATGACTTGGGGAGTTCTTTTTTTGGGTGCTCTCCTTTGTTGTCCTTACCTGTGATATATGCTGGTGTCTTTTTTCTGTTGGTTACCGCGGACTTACTCCCTGCTTCCCCCTATCCGAAACACCTGCTGCCTTCTTTTGGTTGGTTTGGATTTGCTCTCCCGGCTTCCCTTACCTGAGAGCTGTTGGCATTTTCTTTCTGTTGCCTTGGGTATGTTCCCTACTGCCCTTACCCGAGAGTTGCACCTTTGGTTGGCAGTCGCCCTGCTTGGCGTATCTTGAGTGAGGTCTTTTGGGGGTTTTTTATGGGGAAAGTTTACTGTGCTTAAACCCATTCCCAATCAGGACATGTAAGAGGGTTTGCATGTGAAATGTTGGAGTATAGACATTAAACATTTGAATACATGGGGATTAATTGATATGTATAAAAATTTGTTGTTATTCCTTAGTGGCTGCACATAGAGACTATGTGTTCCTTTGCTGGTTTGACGTTTCAAGCATTCAAATACAAAATTTATGAGATTTCGAATGGTAATCTACTGCAGGAATTAAATACCTCTTTGTTGAAATCTACATGCGTACCACCCAATTTGCATACACGCCACCTTACTCATGCGTGAATAACGTTATGGGTGATATTTGGATATAGGACTTAAGCTAGTTTATATACACTTCATGAAATTCTTATATATTTACATATTCAATACCCAAACTTCTGTTTTTACATATATGCCACCAAATTCTTTTTTATTTAGCATGGTTTTCTTTATGGGTAAAATCCACTTCTTTGCTGTCCCCACCTGTGATATATGCTGTTTTTTCTTTTGGTTGCCGTGGAACTACTTCTTGCTTCCCCCTATCCAAAACACCTGCTGCCTTCTTTTGGTTGGTTCGGATTTACTCTCCCTGCTTCCCTTACCTGTGAGCTGTTAGCATTTTCTTTATGTTGCCTTGGGTTATTCCCTACTGCCCTTACCCGAGAGTTGCACCTTTGGTTGGCGGTTCCCTTGCTTGGCGTATTTTGAGTGAGGTCTTTTGGGGTTTTTTTATGGGGAAGTTTCCCGTGCTTAAACTCTTTCCCCATCAGGAATGTAAGACGGTTTGCATGTGAAATGTTGGAGTATAGATGCTAAACATTTAAATACATGGGGATTAATTGATTGTATAAAAAATTGTTGTTTTTCCTTAGAGGCTGCACATAGAGACTATGTGTTCCTTTGCTCGTTTGGCGTTTCAAGCATTCAAATACAAAATTTATGAGGTTTCAAATGGTCATTTACTGCAGGAATTAAATACCTCTTTGCTGAAATCTACATGCGTACCACCCAATTTGCATAAACACCACCTTCCTCATGCGTGAATAATGTTATGGGTGATATTTGGATATAGGACTTCAGCTAGTTTATATACACTTCATGAAATTCTTATATATTTACATATTCAATACCCAAACTTCTATTTTTACATATATGCCACCCAATTCTTATTTATTTAGCATGGTTTTCTTTACGGGTAAAATCCTCTCCAGCCTTGCTACTTTCAGTTTGATCCTAGCGCTACTTCGAATTGATATGTTTCTGAATTGGAAGGTTTTAAAATGCCATTTGAGCCAATTTTTTTTTTAAATGCTGAATTGGAAGATTTTAAAAAGCTATTTTGAGCCATTTTAAATGCTGAATTGGAAGGATTTGAATGTCGTTTCTGCCGCCTTTTCCACGTTTATTTTAAGTGCTTCTTCACATGTTTTGAAGAATCGCAGAGCTAATTTGCATCCTGTATAACTGCAGTTTTTTGCATGCTTTTGGGGCATATTTGGGCTGCGGTTTGCAATATTTTAGGACTGTTTTGAAACCTATATAGCTGCAGTTTTTTGAGGGCTTTTGGGGCTCATTTGGGCCGTGGTTTTGCAACATTTTGAGACTATTTTGAAACCTGCATTGCAGCAGTTTTTGGAGGCTTTTTCGGTTTGTTATAAATGCGGTTTTGAGGTTTTTCTTGTACTGGTTTTGCTACATGCATCGTTGCAGTTTTTGGGGGCATTCACGGCTCATTTGGGCTGCTGTTTGGGAGGGTCTAAATATAGCTTTTGCACTATAACTTGGCCATTTCATGAGCGATTCAAATGCTGTTTTGGTTCGATTCCCTTGGACTTTTTTGGTTTGATATATTTGTCAATTTGGATTTGATTTGACTGCTATTTTTAAGCCTGCCTAAACATTGTTTTCAAGGGAGTTTGAATGCCTTAGTTGCTCTTCTTTCTTTCTTTCCTCTTCTTTCTTTCTTTTCGCTCTTGTTTGATGATTTTATTTCAGGTGCTTATGTTTTGACATAAGTGCGCATATATAGCTTCGACTATATATGAATAATCAAGCAAGATGTAAGTTGGACGGTTTGGGGTATAAGGGCGATGATAACTGATATCTGCTCATAAAGTAGAATAATATCGCATCCTACGACACCGAGACCCGACTCAAGTATCTGGTTAGAGTGTAGGATGTATATATTGTTCACCGACACTAGGCTATGAGGCCCCTATCTTCTTAGGCCCCTATCTTCTTAGGCTACTGGCAGTCCTAGTTCGTCAGTGTAATCGACTTGAGGACGATCTATTTTGCAAAATATACAAATATAATGACATGGCAGACATTTTCCTTACAATGAAAATACTTTCGATTGCTAAACAAAGAAAACTATTTTTGCCTATATGTATGACAAACCACAAACTTTAAATGATAAAATATGATCGTCCACTTGTCAATTACCTGTACTTGGCTAAGAATTGCCCTCCTAAGCTTGCCTTGTTGGAAATTTCTAACTTAGTGTCGGGCTTTATGTACGTAGATGACCGATGGTTTCCTACGGAGTTGTACGGAAATGATAAAGCTGAGCCTACCCTGAGCCTGAATTCTTACGGTCTGTTTCAATCTTTCATGTATAGGCCACATGTTTCTTTACTTACTAGTCTTTTTTTACCTCTATATACATGCATTTTTGCTATGCTAGCTAAATTCGCTGCGATATTTGTTTACTTTTTTACCAGTACCATATACAAAAATTTATTTTATATTTACTGTCTTTTACTTTCTTTTTATAGCGCTCTCTTGTACTGTACTTATTATATATATAATACTCATTTTACTGCACTTTTACTGTTCCTCTATATTGTGATCTTTGCTTTTGAAACTTGTGAGTCCCTAGGGTAAAGAACAGTATGACATATGCTTAGGGGCACACCGCGGCAGACCACTGACCAACAATTGCATGTACATTTAAACTTTATACCCTTAACTGCCACGACGTGGAGCCTAGAGAAAGCCTTCGTGGCTAGCACTACGAGGATGCGAGCGAAGGACTTCTGCTGACGAATCAAGACTACAACAGATCTACATCAGATAAAATTTCCTATAGAATTAAATAACAATCTATAGGACTTCGAGGTAGTTCGTCTAGCACGATGTAAATCTTCACTCTATCTTTAGGCTTTTGCACAACCTTGTTGTGCAATAAAAGTCCTAAGACTTTTTTAGGATTCCGATGTCGTCGTTTGGTACGACGTAATTCCTCATATCTTCCAGACTATTTGCTTAATCGGGTATTATACAATTATAATTCATAAATAATAATTGGCAGAATTGAAACACCTAATAATATCAAATGCAAGATGTAAAGACGCACAATAAGATAGCTGGGAAGTCACCGAGGTTTCGTTTAGATTCGTGACATCCCCTAACTTTCACTCCCTTGGCTTCCTAAAAATAACGGTTCCTACTTGAGTCATTCCCTTTTGAGTTCTCTATATACAAACTTGAAAATCTAAACTTTGAAATCTTGAAGACAGAATCGCTGATTTTAATTGAGAGTTTTCTTAAGTGACTCCAGTCATTTAAGATGTAAATAATTTTAAGGGCTTGCATCTATAGGGAACTAAGAACTGCGTAAAATAAACCCTATCTAATCTTAATATTAGGTGGGAGAATTTGTCGGTTATACATAAAAAGTTTCGCAGACCAAATAAATGTCATAAATTTGTTAGTTTATGTAATCAAACCCGTTTTCAAATGATATTTGTACCTTTCAAGATAATGTATCACTTGTTGTGTCGTACTCGGTTACTTAAACTATTAAATATATGAAGTCTATTTGGTCTCATTTATTTTAAAGTTAAAATACTATTTTCAAAATCAAAATTATATGTATATATTAATTTAAATTTAAATTATTTTCAAAAATTTCGGCCGACAGGTGGATGCGTGATTCTACTTGTAGATCAAATGAAAGCAACTGGTCCAACCCGTTCAATGACTTCGAATGTTTTAAAGTATCTTTCACTTAGCTTATCATAAAGTTTCAATCTCAGAGAGGCTTGATGGTAGGGTTATAACATTAAGAACCAAATCACCAATCATAAATATCTCACATCAATGTTAATTTGCTTGTAGTTTCATACAATGCTGGGTGTGCTTTAAATTGTGCCGTAAGCTCCTCAATATTTTATCACATTGTAGAAACGAGTCATGAACTTCTTGGACAGAGATAGCTCGACCTATGTATGGCTCGATTATTGGAGGTAGCCGTCCATAGAGAGCTTCAAATGGGTAATTCCGATAGAAGAATGGAAAGATGTGGTGTATGAAAATTCAGCCCAAGTTAAAAATTTGAGCCAATTCCTAGGGTTGTCCATAACATAACAGCAAAGTTATTGATCCAATCCACAGTTGGTGACCTCCATTTGGCAATCCGTTTCGGGTTTATGTAAATGTAATTGTGTTCCCAATTCTTTGAATAGGTTTTTCCAAAAAATGTTCATAAAGACATGATCATGATTGGAGACTATGGTTTTAGGAATGCCATGGTGATACGTGACGGATATGGAGGAAAATTTGGATTCAATTCTATGAAATGGGTATATTTGGTCAGGTGATTGACTGCAATCATGATTGTGGATTTGGCCAAGGTAAGCGGTAATTGAGTGATGAAGTCCATTGAGAGATCATCCCATGTGGCTTGCAGTATAGGCAGCGGTTGAATCAAACTTGCCAGAGCTAAAGGTGATATTTAGTTACTTGGCAATGTGGCAAGAGACGATAAAAGATTGCACATCTTGTGTAATATGCATCAAAAAAAAAAAAAAAAAGTTTTTGCACTCTATTTAAAGTCCGACAAAGAGCAACATATGACCAACACGTCCACTTACAACCGCACTATGATTTCTCTATAACAATTTTTTTTTTGAGAGAGAAGCTAATAATACTCTACCATTCTTATATAATAATCTGGCTCAATATTGTAATGTTGGGTGATCAGATTCATCTAGCTATTATTTTAGGTTGATAAGTTCGGTATTATTTTGCACTTCTTGAAAGGTTGTCGCAACAACTAAGAAATCGGTGTAGAAGTAATTAAGAATAAAGAGATATCTAAACTTGAATTACCATCTCCTTTTGGTACCCGAGAGGGTACATCGGCATCTGTATTTGATTTGCCAGTTTTGTACTCAATATAATAATCAGAGCCGAGTAGATTGCTTAAAAAATGTTGTTACTCCGGAGATTGTACAACCTGTGATGTGAATTCTTTTATGCTCCGTTTATTCTTTGAAGATAGTGAATTTAAAGCCCAATAAATATCGTCTCCATTTAACTACTGCTTTCGTGATGAAAAATAGTTCCCTGACAAAAGTAAATGCTTTCTGCATATGAGTAATGAGTTTCTTACTGAAAAAGGCAATTGGTTTACCAGATTGGCTTAGAACTATACCAATGCCATTCCTGGAAACATCAATATCAATTGTGAATGGCTTAAAGAAATCTGGTAATGAACGGAGCGGTGGGGTGGCTAGGATTTATTGTAATCATTCAAATGCTTGCTGGGCTTATAAGCGGTCCGACAATGGTAGTACAATATCTCAGAAATTGAAAGTAGTATCCAGCTAGCCCAAGAATCTTCTTAAGGCTCAGACAGCCTTAAGAAACGGCTACTGTAGAATTGCTTCAATTTTGTCAAGATTTGGTCGAACGCATTGTGTAGATACAGTGTGGCATGGATAATCAACAGAAGCTTTGACCAATCATTTGGATTGACATAGATGAAATGGTTGGATTGAAAGCAGTCAATGATATTGTAGATGATGAGGTAATCCTGTAGTGTAGAACTATACACCAAAATTTCGTTATAAATACCATAAAAAATTTGATTAGGGAAGGTTTTAGAATGGCATTCATAATGCTTTGAAATGTGGATGGTGCATTTGTGAGTCCAAAAGGCTTAAAATCGAACTCTTAATGCCCATCATGAGTCCGAAATGTAGTCTTATATATGTCATCAGAAGCCATTCAAACTTGATGATATCTAGAGCAGTGATCTAGTTTAGAAAATATACTCGCCCCATATAATTCATCTAACATTTATCTACTATAGGGATTGAAAATTTGTTTGGAATTGTGGATTGGTTAAGGGCAAAAATGCCAAGTTCCATATTTCTTTTTTATAAGTAGGATTGGAGAAGAGGAGTTGGTGTTAGGTCGGATGATGCATGTTTGAAGCATTTCAGAGACTAATTGTTTGATGGTTGATTTCTGTAATTGGGGGTAATAGAATTGTTGGACAACTCGGTATTCTAGTTTTAACGTTGATTTGATGGTCGATGTGGTGGAAGTGCTGTTGGTTTATAAAAAAAGGCTGGTATATTCTTGTAATAGGTCATTTAATTTAAGAGGGAGTATTTGTACTAGTTTTGGGGATTTTACTATAGGTGTTATGGAGGTATGGGTGAAACAAGTGACAATGGAATAGGGTTGTTAACGATCTAATTTTAAGTTGAGCCTGGGTCGGCTCAAAATCGGCTTGAAAAAATTTGATACAAAATTTTAGCTATTAGCTCAGCCCTTTTATTTTGTTATGATCTTGATCTGAGCTAAAATTCGAAGCAATTTTCAAGCGATTAACGTTCTTCCAGCTAAATTTGTTAAATTCATAGCCCTAACATCACTAGGGCTGTTAACGATCCGATTTCGAGCCGAGTTGGGGTCCCCTCAAAATGGGATTGAAAAAAATTCGATCCAATATTTTGACTCATAGCTTGCCTGGTTTATTTTGATCCGATCTTGATCCGAGCAAAATTCGAATCAAATTTCAAGCGTTTAACGATCTTTAAGCTAAATTCACTCACAACCCTAGATCGAACCTTTGGAGGATAGTTTGACAAGTTGGTTGTAATGAATTTGACCATTAGGCATATGGTGGTTACCTTGAAAAGTAATAGGTTTATTATGAAAAGTAAAACACATGATAAGAGAGGTATAATTTGTTTTGATATTGCCTAGCTGCTGTAACTATTGAACTCCCAATATGAGGTCAACCCCTTGCAATGGAAGGACAAATAGATCTAGTATGTAGGTGTGTTTGCAGGCTGATAGGTAGGCTAGCACATTTAGAAGCGCATTCCAGCTTGTCGCCATTTTCTACAAGAATTTGAAATGGATTGATTGATTGGATTGGCAATTGGAGGTAATCAACCAAGTGTTGTTGTTATGGGTCGAACTGCTGACTTGAGCACTTGAACAGGCTGTTGTCTAATGTACCTAAGAATTATGAAGATTTGAGGGGGTGATTTGACCATCTAGTGCATGCTAATTGATTTCAGGTTTGATTGGTAAAGCAGGCGCATGCTGAAGTTCTTGAGTAGTTGGATCGTTTTGGATGTCACATAATTCTCAGGGAGAATTATCGTTTCAATCAATTAAAAGGGAAAAAAGTTCACCTCTACAAATGTTGTTTCTAGTGAAAATTTCATCAAAATTATAGTGTAAACCTTTCTATAATTTGTTCATTACTTTATTTGGAGTTAATTTTCTTAATAGGAGAAGCAACTTGGTCTGGGTTGGTAATAGGCTAAGTTGCGGTGGTGGGGGTGGTGGCTTTGACCGGCCATCATTAAACTTGTGTTTGATTAATTTTGCAAGCTTAATTGCTTGATATAAAGTGGTTGGTCTGTGTAAGCACACTTGTCTGCGAATTGCTGGTTTTAAGCCAGACTTAAAGCAGCTTTGATGAAAAAATCTATGGATGCCTGAAATCTGATTAGAGAGGGTCTCATACTGTAAATGATAATCAACCACTGGTGATGTTTGCATAATTTGCTAGTTTGTCACATAGGCCTTGGCACTTGGAAGGACCAAGACAATTCCATAATCTTTGTAAAATTTATCCCAGGGGGATCACGCTTTGTTTTGGTTAACCAGAAGTACCATTCCTCAGCTGGTCCATCCATATGAAAGGATGTAAGAGTGAGATTGTCTGGTCCGATTGCTTGTGGAAGCTATAATTGTTCTCAATTTTCTGAATTCAGTTTTCAGGATTACCTCAAGTGTAATGGGGAATAGGTATGCACATTGATTTGAAGGGAGCCGGGCCATCAAGTACTTGGAAGCTGTTACTAAAAGGATATGCGAGATGATTTTCTAGTTGATTGGTGAATTGGTCCTGTTGAACTTCCAACAGGATAACATGAAGTTAAATTTCTCGGAGCAGTTCAACAAACTCATTGAGCTTGCCTTCATTGGATTTTATGTAAGTGGCTAGCGGAGCTATCCTTTTGTTATTAGCCATCTTAGAGAAGCAGGGAGGGGAGTCTCAATGAAAGCACCAAATGTTAAGCACCTTGCTGGCTTGCTTGCTGGAAGGATGAGCTAAACAGAAAATAAAGAAGAAACAGAAATATAGCCGAAAGAACAGAAAGGAGAAACAATAAAGCCGAAGGATGCATAAAGTTCAACAAGGAAGAAGATTTCAATTCACATTTATATCCTTCTTTTCTTATCATTGACTATATGTATTGTTAAACATAATTTATTTTTCTTTATATCTGAGCTCAACTTACCTCATTGGTCGATATGGTGCAAACTGATCGTTTTCCTATGTCTCTGACAGATCAACTGTTGATGTTGTATTAGAATCACTAAGAAGTGACTAGCTCCAAGAGAAGAGAACAAAAAACTAATGAGAAATGCTCAACGATTAAAATAAATAATAAGAAGCAAACTCTTGTATCTTAATTATTGCAATGTGTGTTGAATTGAACCATAAAGTTTGGATTTTGATTTTTTTTCAAGCAGGAGCCGCAGAGTGCTACGATTCAACATGATAAAGCATTGGGGTAGGCACGCTTTGCTATGAGCTTGCATTTTATGAGCAAGTGATACATATAGCTAGCAGATTGCTTTGCTTATAAAACAAAATTTTAATAATACTAATTTTAACATTATGGCTATATTAAGGGTCTGTTTGGTGCAGCTTATCGGCTACGTTTGCGTTTTTAAAACGCCGTCTTCCCGTTTGGTTTCTATTTTTTCAGTGCCTTTCGCGATACGCTGGTATGACTTTCTAATAAACGTCGGCCGCGGGTTTGACACTGTTGCCCGTGTTAGGAGTTATTTTCTTACATCTCTGCCCTTGCCGCGCTTGCCCTCGTACCGTGCCCTAGGTGCCTCTTCAATTCTCTCCTCCGCCCTCATCCCGTGGCTTCTATCACTCCGTGGTTGTCCCTCTCACGCACCTCTCTGATGCATCTCTCTCTGACACATCTCTCTCGATTAATTGCCTTTCTCCTCTTCCTCTCTGCGATCCGTGGTTGTGGTGTTCTGTAAGTAATATTGTTGCCTTTGTTGTGGTAATTTTCGATAGAATGACTTTTTTTGTGAGTAATATCATGCTATTTGTGGAGAATTTCGAAGGAATGACTTTTTTCTTGTGATTTTTTGGCTCATTTTTTTGTGAGTAATATCATACTCTCTCGACTGTTGCTTTTGGTTGGGTGTTGGATGTTGGACTTGTTTTGATTATTCTCATGGAAAATCTTCATGTATCATATGTAACAAATGTGGTCTGTAATTGTCGATATCTGCTGTAATTTGGGTGGTATGCTTGTGACTGGGTTGTGGCTTTCTATTTTAGCTGGACTGTTGGAATTTATGCTTTCTTTTGTATTTTCTTTTGAGTTATAGTGGGTGTAGAATTATTATAGTGGCACCAATTGCTTTAAAATTCAAGATTTCTTTTTTTGTTTATTTGAAAGGCAATACTACTGGGCCAAAAGGTTAATTATAGTAGTATATGACAGATTTTCTTTTTGGTGAAACTCAAATAAATTGCAAGTTTCACTGTTGCTAGTGGTTGGGCGTTGGTGATGGTGGTTGGACTTAGGTGTGTGTGTCTCTCTCTAATGTTGCCTTCAGTTGGGTGTTGGTGATGTAAGCTGACTTGCCATCTTGATGTTGCATTATCTAGTGACATGTAGTGGCCGCTAAGAAAAGTGATGACTTATTAATTAACTATGGTTGCTGTGGGTAAGTGGAGCAGTTAACTGTTTTATTTGGCACGAGCTCGTAAGCTTGATAGTATCCTACCTTCTCCATGGTGGGAATGGTTGGATGTGCGATTTTTTGTTTCTTGTAACTTTTGGAGATATCCTTTGGTATGTTTGATGTGTGGGCTTTGGCTTTTTTGTTGATGTTAACAGTACAATTTGGATGTGAGGGATCACTAGTGTTGAAAAGGCTCTTGTGGATATGCATTTTTGTTTTGAGCTATGGCAGTGATGGGGTTGGTTTCTTCCTAGTTGGTGGCTGTCTTGGACTGGGTTGTGGCTGTGTGGGGGTTGTGATTAAGGTGTGATGGGGGGTTCGCTGTGGCAGTGATGGGGGTGGTTTCTGCCTGATTGGTTGTCTTGGGATAGGGTTGTGGCTGTGTGGGGTTTGTGATGGAGTTGTGATGGGGGGTGGTTTCTGCCTAGTTGGTGGCTGTCTTGGGACTAGGTTGTGGCTGTATGGGGGCTGTGATGGAGATGTGATGGGGCGTTGACTATGGCTGTGATGGGGGGTGGTTTCTTTTTTTTTTTCCAATTTTTGTTTCTCTAGTGTTTTCTTGTTTTGTTTTTTATTTTTTTAGTTGATGGGTTTGTTTTTCGGCGCATTCTTTTTTATTCTGTTTTTTATTTTACTGGCTTTATCAGTATCTTTCTTAATTCATCTCTTTTGTTAGTAACTTAATAGTTAAGACCAAAGAAATGGCTTCATCAGCAATATGGTATAGAGAAGTTACAATCATATTTTGCGACCTCTGTATTAAGAAGATCGAGCTTGAAAATAGACCCATCACCTACTTTAATAAAGATGGGTGACAAAATATTATGAAAAAGTTCCATGAAATAATAGGAAGGGACTACGAGAGGTTAAAATTTAAGAACAAATGGGAACAATTGAAAAAGGACTGGAAGTTATGGAAAAAACTAAAATGGGGATCCATGGGCTTAGATTGAGATCCTATCAAGCAGACCATTGATGTTTCTGAGGATTGGTGGACTGAAAGGTTGGAGGTAATAAGTAAACCCCTATATACTTGTTCTTCCATTCGTTATTCATGTAATATATTTTAACTAATATACTTTCCCGTACGTTGCAGACAGTGCCAGCAGCCAAAAGATTTAAGATAAGTGGCATTGAGCCGAACCTGGAGGAGAAGTTGGTCCTCATGCTTAGTGACGTTGTTGCGATGGGCATGCATGCCTTCACCCCAAGTGAGCATAGGTTTGCAAGCATACCGATGACTTGGAGGCCGAGCAGATAGGTGGGCAGGTCAAGGCCCCAACCTAAACCAGAGGGAGCTGGAGTCCACATACTCAGAGTTGAGAAAAGGAAAAAGGAAGGAACCGCTTTCGTCATAAGCTCAATAAATAAACTGATAGAAGTATGCAGAGGCCAACTTGGTCCTTCAATGACACCACCATAAACGACTTTCTTCGAGTTCTGGATACATATCCTGAAGCTAGGGCAGATACGCCGTTCTATTTGAACTCCTTGAAGTTACTGGAGGACCCGACCCATAGGTAGATATTCATGAATATGCCCCCAAACTTCGTGTCCAATATTTACATTTTTTTATGGACAATTGATCCGTGGTTTTATTATTTGTTGGCTTGTTTTTTTTTCATTTTTTTAAAGGATTATTTGATTTGGATGTTTTCTCTTTCATGCACAAACAATCAATATGCTGCTATGTAATTATTTATGTTTCAAAATAATTAATCTTCAGTTTTTAGATGTTCTTTTAAATGTTGTTTGATTTGTTCTTATTACCTGTACATAACACTTTTCTAGGATGGATTTACAATGACTGCACCGTATGAGAATAATTATGACGGCTATAATTATCCTGTACGATTACTACAATTCCATCTTCGATGAACACCATGCTTGACATCGACCTAAATTGGTGATAAATGGGCCAGTGAGCTGCTACAGGGACACCCTATAAGGTTCAATAACATGTTTCGAATGTCAGTACCCATATTTTTGGATCACCTGGATGAACTACATAGCCATCATGGGCTCCATGATTCCTCAAGATTGACTATAAGTGAGGTGTTAGTAATAAACCTCTAGATTTTATCACAGAATGAATTAATGAGAGGAGCGATGGAGCGATTACAACATTCATCGGAGGCAATCAACAGGTATTTCACAGTGGGATTGAAAGCTCTTATCAGTTTGTCGACACAGATAATTAAGCCAGAGGAACCAACTTTCGAGACGACTTCTGCAAATATTGAAAATGACCCGTGTGTATGTCATCCTTTAAGTTAATTCTCTTTCACACATTACATTCAAACCAAAACCGAATTGGGTGACAATTACAGCTTTAACCAATCTGACAGAGCTGTTTCAGAGCGATTGACGGAACCCACGTGGATGCATGACTATCCAACACTGAAAATGTCGCATACATTGGATGGTGTGAATCACCCACACAATGTGATGGTCGCATGTGATTTCAACATTTGATTTACTTTTGTGATGGCTGGTTGGAAAGACAGTGCATATGATAGTCAGATATTTGCTTATGCGACAAAAAATCGGACAAGGCTTCCCTCACCCACCTCTAAGTTCGTTAATTTATATACCACATTTGTTTTTTTGTACCAATTATTACTAAGTATGGTTTTTGGAAAAGATAAATATTACTTGGTCGATACTCGATATCTCTTACAAAGGGGTATCTGAAACTATTTTCAGATACTAAATACCACATTCCTGATTTCAAGAGATCCAGCGGTGCTGCTTGTGACGGAAAAGAAATTTTTAAGAAAAGAAACTCCTTATGCGACGTGATTGAAAAAACGTTTGGAGTGTAGAAGAAGAAATGAGTCATACTACGTGATATGCCGACATACCCATTTCCAAAACATGTTCAGATTGTAGTTGCCACGATGACGCTCCACAACTGCATTTGACATCATCATTCTAGGTCGGATGCAGACTTCAGTATGACTGTCAATGATCACATGCAAGTCCTGCCAGAAGCATTTGAATTTCACGTAGACAGCTTATATCACAACTAGAAGTGAAATCATTGGAATTACACACCCAAGATGGAGAAGGTGCCTCAGAAATGGCCGAATTGAGAGAGCGGATAACATATGCTTTTGTAGAATGTTGACTGGACGTTTCATGTTTATTTCGTAGACTCTATTTGTATTTTATGTCACTTGTGTTATTGTTATTTTTTGATTTTATAATTTTCACATGTTTGACATTGCTTTTTTATATGTGATTTTTTGGTTTGTGAGGTCCATGATGAGACATTTAACCTTATGGGTTCTTCAGAATGGCCAATTGGTCGTTGTTGGTTCGTATTTTATGTGAAATCCTAATAAAGGCAACCAAGTTCATCTCGTCTTTTCGGTGCATCGGTTTATGAGGACCTTCTGGATGGTCTTTTTTTGGTGATATGCACATGTAACACACAGGAGGTTGGTTTTACATGGGACAAATAATAATATTTTTTTTAGAAGGTCTAATGTCTTCTTGCAGTGACAGATTCTTTGGTTGGTGTACTTAGTTATCTGAGATTTCACATTTGCACGATAATACAATTAATTATTTTTTTATCAGTATATGCTTGTTTATTCAATACAGTTTTCGTTTATTTCAATTTCCTTACATTTTTTTTTTTGGAATTTCATCTTCTATCATGATTAATGGGTTCTCTCTTGTATCTTTCAAGGAACATGTGCTCTAGGATTTCAGGGACCTCCCGACGTGTGCTCTGCCACTGCGGACTACCGATTTCCCTACTGACGTCACGTCGGACACATAGCTACGAGAGACAGTTCTACAGATGTCTGCGTAGCATCACGGAGAAGTGTGACTTACGATGGGCAGACAGTCCAGCAGATTCCACTGCCGATAGTGATCGAGGTTGGATGATATTCCTAGAGGACGACGTAGCTTGTGACATATGCCATCTGGATTTTAAAATTAATATTATTATATTTTTAATTGTAATTTTAATAGTTTTTATTTCTTAGTACACTTGATACTCACTGGTAAGTGAGATGTGTATCTTTTTTTCTACTGTTTTGAAGTGAGTTTTTGTTTCTCAAGTATCACATATATTGCTATGAAAGTTTTGTAGCAAATAGATTTACTGTACAAGAGCAGAATGATCATTTATCTAGAAATAGCTGCATGTCAATTGTTTTTAAACACCACAAACCAAAAGTTAATGCAAATTATCTGAGATAAGTTCAGTTGATCGATGAACTTATCAAGATCAATCGCTATCACATGATTATTCAATAAGCTGCAGCTGCCCCAAATCGACCCTAAAAGATTGAAGGATTAGAGAGACTTAACACTTCTTTTATATTAGGAAGGGTCGGCTATTAGAATAGAGAGAGGAAGAGAATGAATTGAGATATATATTTTTTTCATAATATTATATAATAGGCAAAATTAAAAAAAGGATTTTATTCATTTTAAATTTACTCTGCAACGAGAAATAAACAAGCTTCATAGGATAAGTAACCTACGCTAAAAAATAAATAGATAAGTTTCAATTTAAAAGATAATGAAGGTAACTTATACTAATCCAAAATTCAAAGTTCAAATATATATATATATATATATATATATATATATATATATATATATATATATATATATATATATATAATTAATTAATAGTTGGCAGAGGCCCAAATATCGATTTCGCATGCGCATTCTAGCTTAATGACGAGAGCCGTGTCACGTGCCTATAATTTGAGAGCCCCGCGCCACGGTGGGATCGAACTCTTTACCCGAGAGGACTTACAGTGACCCCGCCACCAATAGGCTAAGCGCATGCGGCACGCGCGCGCGCGCGCGCGCGCGCGCACACACACACACACACATATATATATATATATATATATATATATATATATATATAATAGCTCAAAATTCATTCTTATGCTGTTATAATAAAGTTTAATCTAATAGACCAACTTAAAAAAGCATTGATCTCCCTCATGATATTGGATTGATGGATGGATTCCCAGTTACGTTTTTTTCTTGATCTCATTAGTGTGATATGAGAATTACTGTCGTCAACGAAGAAATAAAACCAACAAACACGATCTTGTTGATCTTTCCACAGTATGAAGTCCAAATTAAGATTATAAATGATCTAATTGAACATTTACTTGATCTAATCCCTAGAGCTCTGCCTCCCAGCTATTACTGTATCATATTTTTGAACGGAATTATAGGAAGTTCCTAAGTGATTGCCAAAACATATTTTGGAAGCATCTTGATTTAGGTAGTATTTCATCTTTTAGGAGTATTTAAAAATATTAGGAATTATTCTTTTGCTTATAAATATCTATAAACAATGGAGAATCCTCTATTACTGAAGGAGCTTGAATAGCTTTTTTCAAGTAAGGTAAGGATAATAAGAAATCTTGTCTTGGTAGTTTCTGCAAGCTCAAAAACGGAGAAATTATCACAAAATAAGTCAATACATCAATAGATTTGGCAGTGGTTGTGTTGGAAATGAGTTGCATGTCATTTTTCTCACTTAGCCTTTGCATCTGCGTGTCACCACCTTTACCTAGAGTGGAGAAATCATAACTTTTTTTTTCCGATTTAATAAAGCTATCTAACATCAATAGATTGGTCTTATTGAGAATCTAGATACTTTCATTGTTATCCTTACATTTATCATTGAAACACCATAGTCCTTCTTTAGTGAAAAATATATTTCCTTTATTTCTGAGCTAACATTTGTAAGGTCGTTGATGCAGAACTGCAGACTTGGTGGATGTTAACTGCTCTTGTATACATTCTTATTGATGTAATTTTTGGTGATGACAACTTAAGGTGGCATTGAAATCGATGTTCATCTCTTATTCTTTTTGAATGTTAAAATATTTTTTACAATTCCATGATATGATGTGCCACAAGGTTTACCCATGCGCCTTTCAAAAACCTTTTCCATGAGGTCTTCACCTCAAGTCTTCTAATGTGAGGTTTATGCTTCACAGTATCTGAGGCGCAATTGAAGGTCCGCTTCACCTCAAAATATAAAAGGCATGTTTTAAAGATAATGTTATAAAAATTAATAGAATTGGAGATATAATTATAGCCCTTAAAATGGTTGTTGATACTAAAATTTTTAATGTTGTGAGTGCTTACGCTCCTCAAGTCGGTTTAGGATTTCTTTGGGGCAACTGTAGCTTATCCAGATAAATATTTTATCCTGATAAACTGACTGACTGTTTGTGACAGCTGTTTTAAAATTATTGATTTGTAGCTGTTTGTGGATAAAAGACTATTCTGCCAGTGTTAAATAATGTTGTTTGTAACGAAACTGTCTTGACAATATATTTGATACTTCAGAAGCAGAAAACTAATACAAAACAGTAAAGAAAAAAAGATGATACAGTCATCACATAACCGTGAGTGTCAAGATTGATAAAAAAAGAAAAGAATTATTAAAATTACCATTAAAATTATAATAATATTAATTTTATAATAGAGACGGAGTATGTCACGAGATACACTGTCATCCAGGGATACCGTCTAACTATCAGCAGTGGAGTCTGGCGGATTGTTTGCCCACCGAAAGAAAGAAGACCTCTCCGGGATGCATCATGGGTAATTGTAGAACTGTCTCCCGTAACTGTGTACCCGACGTGACATCAATATGGAGATCTGTAGTCCACAGTGACAGAACACATTTTGGGAGGTCTCTCAAATCCTGGAGCTCATATTCCTTGAAAAATATAGGAGAGAGAAATTAAGCAACTTAGAAAAAATGTACAAGAAAATGAAATTACCGAAGACAATATCGATTAAAAAAACATAAATTAGAAAAAGAATTGTAGGTGATGTCTCATATAACTAACTACACCAATCAACGAGTCCATCGCTACATGAAAACAGTGGACCTTGTAAAAAAATGAGTTTTTAGTTGCCTTAAAACCACGTGAAACCAACGTCCTCTTCTACATGTGCATATCACAAAAGAAGATCATCCAATAGATTCTTATAAACCGATACACCGAAAAGAAGAAAACATCTAGGTTGTCTTTATTAGAATTTCACATGCAACACCAACGGGAAACCAACATTTTGTGCCACATGTGCATATCACCAAAAAATGTCATCCAGTAGACCATCATAAACCGATGCACCCAAAAGAAGTGAGGATCTATGTTGCTTTCATTAGGATTTCACATATAACAACGATGAACTGGCCATCCAGAAGAACCCATAAGATCATGTCTCATCACAAATGTCACGAAACCGCAAAAAAAATGAAGAGAAGCTCTTTCAAACATGTGAATAATATAAAATCAAAAGCAACAATGATACAACAAACATAAAAAAACATAAGAGTCTAGAAAGTAAAGATGAAACGGTCAGTCAATATCTGACGATAGCATCTATAATCCACTCTCTCAAAACTATCGTTTCCGTTGCACCTTCGTCATCCTGCGTGTCAAATTCGGGTGACTCCCTCTCTGCATGGTGGTATTGACTGTTCGACGTAAAATTCAATACTTCAAGCGGAACCTTCATGTGATCGCCGTCAGTTATACTGAAGTCTAGATCTAATCGAGAGTAATACTGTAGAATATAGTTGTGGAGCGCCATCGTGGCCACCACAATATATGCTTGTTTAGAAAAGGAGTATGTCAACATATCACGTTGGATGACTCATTTTTTCTTCCACACCCCAAATGTTCTTTCAATCACGCCGTGTAAGAAAGAGTGACGTTTATTAAATATTTCTTTTCTTCTACGGGTAACACTACTTGATCTCTCGAAATATGGAATGTGGTATTTGCTATCTGGAAATGACTTCAGATACATCATCTGTAAAGGGGTATCCAGCATCGACCAAATAATATTTACCTGTTCGGAAAACCAGTAACAATTGATAAAAATACTAATGTGTTATATAAATGAATGAACCTGGTGGTGGTAGAGGGAAGCGCCGACTACTTTTTTTTGGTCGCATAAGCAAAAATCAGACTATCATGTGCACTACCTTTCCATCTGACCATCACAAATGTGGAGCACTTGTTGAAGTCACATACGACCATCACATTTTGTGTTGGTGATCCTCACCGATCAATGTACGCGACCTTTTCATGGTTGGGTAGTCGTGCATCCACGTGAGTACCGTCAATGAAACCAATAAAGTTTTGTTAAAATAGTTAAAATTATTGTCAGCAAACTAATTAGATCCAGATGTGAATATAATGCGTGAATGAAATTTACCTTGAACAATGACATATACAATGGGCCATTGGCAATTTTTGCAGGAGTCGTCCCGAATGACTGATCCTTCGGTCTAATTATCTGTGTTGCTAAACTGACTAGTGATTTTAGACCCACGGAGAAATACCGATTAATTGTCTCAGAGGAATGCTGGAAACGCTCCATCGCCCCTCTCATTGATTCAATATGTGCTAGAATGTAGAGTGTTATTGCTAATAACTCCCTTGTAGTCATTATGGAGGAACTTTGGAGCCCATAGTTGCTATGAAGTTCGTGGAGGAGATCCATATAAATGGGTACTGACATGCATAATATATTATTTAATCTTGTGGGATGTCCTTCTAGCATCTCACCAACCCATTTATCACTAATGATGGATGATGTCATGCATGGAGTGCGATCCACGGTAGAGTGGTAGTATTCGTACAATATTATCATAATCACCGCAACAATTCTATTTCGTAGAAGTCACTGCCAATCCATTCTGGAAAGAGTTGTTAAGGTAATAAGAAGTGATCAACCAACTTTAAGATAAAATATAAAAAACTGAATAATAAATGCTTCATATCAGAAATAACAGAATGCCATCAAACTGTGTCATCAAAGTGTCATTTTTACATCAAACAGTGTTATCATACAGTCATTTTTCTATGGCCAAACGTAAGTATTGGATATGAAGCTCGGGGCGTACCTTCATGAGTATTAGCATGCGGGTCGGGTTCTCAAGTAACTTAACAGAGTATAGATGGAATGTTGAATCATACAGAAGTTCAGGGTGTGAATCTAAAACTCTAAGAAAGTCATCTATGGTGCTGTCATTTGAAGGACCTGGATGAGCTATGCATACTTGTATCAACTTATCTATTGAACTTCTAACGAAAGTGGCATTTTCATATTTCCTTTTCTCCACCCTAGGCCACTTTGATTGGCTTGTGGACTCGAGCTCTCTCAAGTTTGTACTCGGGCCTTCGCCTAACCCATTAACCTTCTTGGCTGCCATATCATCTGGTATGCTTGCAAACACCTGCTTACTTGGTTTGAACGCCTGCATGCCGGTCGCGACAACTCCCCTAAACATGAGGTCCAACGTCTCCTCTAGATCTGGCTCAATTCCACTCACCTTGAATTTCTTTGCGATTGGCACTACCTGTAACGTTCGGGGAAGCATATTACTTAAAATAGAATAACATGGATAATAAAGTGAACTAAAGCATATAGGGGTATACTTATTACCTGTAACTTCTCAGTCCATCACTCCTCTAAAGCATCAATGGTCCGCCTGATAGGATCTTAACCCAATTGCGTGGATCCGCGTTTTAGTTTCTTCTATAGCTTCTAATTATTTTTTAACTAGTCTCACTTGTTCTTGAATTTTAGCCTATCATACTCCCTACCTATCATTTCGTGGAACCTCTTCAAAATATTCTACCACTTTTCCTTGTTAAAGTAGGTGATGGGTCTATTTCCAAGCTCAATCTCTTTAATACAGAGGTTGCAAAATATGTTTGTTATTTCTTGTCCCACATCACTGATGAAGCCACTTTTTGGTCTTAACCATAATGGAACTTATAATAGAAATATATGATGAAGTACAATGATAATGATAGTAAAATAAAGAACATGAAAAGCAAACGCCACGAAAAACAAATAATCGACAAAAAAATAACCAAAAATACATCATGAAAACACGAGATAAACAAAAAATGAAAAAATAACTAATAGTAGAGAGCGGAGACACGCACACCCAAGTCTAGCCAACAATACCAACACCCAAGCACCGGCAACAATAGCAAACAGTAGGGAGAGGAGACACACACACCCAGGTCCAGCCAACACCACCAACACTCAAGCACTAGCAACAACACTCAATAGTAGGGAGAGGAGACACACACCCAGCTCCAACCACCAACACCAACACTCAATCACCAGCAACAACACCCAACAATAGAGAAAGGAGACACACATACCTAGGCTTAGCCACCAACACTAACACCACCCAGGAACCAGCAAGAACACCCAACAATATGAAGAGGAGACACACACACCCATTTCCAGCCGCCAACAACAACAACAACCAAGTACTAGATCCTACGCCCAACAGTAGAGACATCAAGCTCACACACCCAAGTACAACCACCAACATCAACACCCAAGCACTAACAACACCCTGTGAATCTAATCTTGAATTAGTCGAAATAAATTGATGAGCAAAAAAGGACGCTACATAATTAGTGGAATAAATATAAGCTTGAATTGATTACACAATTAATGGAATAAATATAGGCTCTATAATAGGCATAAATTGATTACACAATTAGTGAAATAAATATAGGTTTATAATAGACGTGAATTGATGACACTTAATGCCTGCAATTATTGTGTATGTTTTTTCCTTTATTATGTTATGCATTAGTTAGTATAAATAGATTGGTTTGTTACAATATAAAAGTACTCTCTTAAGCTTTGTATTCTTCCTTCTTCAAATAATAGAAATAAAATTCTTGAAATTCAAATCTCGTTGTTCCTTTTCAATTTGTACTTCAATGATCCATTAACTTAGAACCAACAATTGGTATCAGAGCTACTAGTCGAAGGACATGTCGTCACCGAGCAAAGCTATCGTAGGAGCTATGGCAACAATGAAGATCGGAAGAGAAGGGAACGTGACGCTCACCTATACGTTACTCACGAAGAACAACTACTCGGTGTGGGCGTTGAAGATGCGTGTGAACCTACAGGCTCAAGGAGTGTGGGACGCCGTGGAGCAAGACGAGGTCGAAGAGCGTAAGGATAGAATGACTCTCGCTGCCATCTATTAAGCGCTACCGGAGGACGTCCTTCTCATGGTAGCAGAGAAGGACTCCGCCAAGCAAGCATGGGAGACACTAAAGACAATGCACGTCGGCGTGGAGCGAGTCAAGGAGGCGAAAGTGCAAACCTTGAGGACTCACTTCGAGGCAATCCGCATGAAGGACGATTTCGCCATGAAATTGACGTCCATTGTGACAGACATCCGCTCGTTGGGAGAGAAGGTGGAGGAGATCTCCGTCGTCAAAAAGTTCCTTCGAGTCGTACCACAAAAATACATGCAGATCGTCACCGCGATCGAGCAATTCGGTGACCTCAAAAACATGATCGTTGAGGAAGTCGTCGGTCGTCTTAAAGTCCACGAAGAGAGACTTCGCGGCTACGGAGACCCAGAGGAGGAGAAACACCTCTTGCTCACGTATGCAGAATGGATGTCACGAATGAAGAAAAACAGAGAAGCCGATTTTTCTTCCGAATCGTCGAGTAGCAGCGGCAACGGTAGAGATGGTCGAGGTCGTGGCAAAGGGCGGGGACGAGGGCAAGCTCGAGGCGGAGAAAACTCACCTCGACAGGAAGACATCAAATCCCGCAAAAACAAGAGCACAGTGAAGTGTTACGCTTGTCAAAAGTACGGACACTACGCGTCCAAATGCCGTAGCAAGAAGCCCGAAGAGGAAGCAAACCTTACTAGCCTCCATGACGAGGAGCCAGCGTTGATGTTTGTCGAGAGAGCGGCAAATCCCCTTGCCCGAAGACAAGAAGGCAATCCTCGAAGAGATCACGCAAGAATCGTCCAAAGAGGAACCAGAAGTGGTGTTGCTCCATGAAGAAAAAGTCATGGCGAACCTCCTTGTAAGTGGCGAGGAGTATAATCACACCGACGTATGGTATCTTGATAACGGAGCAAGCAACCACATGACAGGCCATAGAGAGAAGTTCAATGAGCTCGACGAGAAGATTACCGGAAATGTGAAGTTCGGAGACGGTTCACTCGTCGAGATCAAGGGCTGAGGAACCATCCTATTTGTATGCAAGAACGGCGATTAACTTCTAATGACCGAGGTATACTACATTCCAAAATTAAAAAGTAATATCATAAGTCTCGGTCAAATGACAAAAGTAGGCAACACGATCACCTTAATCGGCTCGTTCTTGAAGATGTACGACCGAAATGGCGTCCTATTGATGAAGGTGGAGAAATCGCCGAATCGGTTGTACAAGATCTCCCTCGAGACAAGCTAACCCGCTTCTCTATTAGCATCACTAACAGATCCGGCTTGGTTATGTCATGCAAGACTTGGACACGTAAACTTTTATGCGCTCAAGATGATGGGGGAGAAGGAGATGACCATAAGGCTACCTAAGATCACACACCCCAACCAAGTGTGTGAGAGTTGCATGATTCAAAGCAAACAAGGCTGTCGTTCCCTGCCCAAGCCAACTTCCGAGCCGAGCATCCTCTACAACTTGTGCACGCGGATCTGTGTGGTCCGATCACCCCGACATCACTCGCTGGTAGCAAATTCTTCTTTTTACTTGTTGATGATTATAGTCGTTGGATGTAGGTGTACATGCTCAGGGAAAAAGGAGAAGCCTTTGAAGCATTCAAGAAGTTCAAGAAGCTCGTGGAGAACAAGTCGGAGTACAAGTTGAAAATTTTGTGAACTGATCGAGGCGGCGAGTTCACTTCCCAGAACTTCGCAGAGTTCTGCAAAGAAGAGGAAGTCGAGCGTCACCTCACAACACCGTACACACCTCAACAAATGATGTGGCGGAAAGGAGAAATCGCACCGTGATGGGGACTGTGAGAAGCTTGCTTAAGAGCATGCAAGTCCCGGCGAACCTCCGGGGAGAGGCAGTACGACATGCGGTTTATCTCTTGAACCGCTTGCCAACAAAGGTGTTGAGAGATTGTACCCCCTACCAAGTATGGTTCGGCAAGCGACCTCATTTGAAGCATTTGAGAGTGTTTGGATGTACCACACATGTGAAGGTTGCAGGTTCAAATCTCAAGAAGCTCGATGATCGAAGTCAAGCAATGGTGTACTTTGGCGTCGAAGACGGAAGTAAGGCGCACAGATTCCTTGATCCACCACGCCGAAAAATCCTTGTGAGCAGAGACGCAGTGTTTGAAGAGGAGAAGAAGTGAGAATGGTGCAACGATGATGACGAGCACGTACAAAATTATTTGGAGTTCGAAACTTTACAAGATGACGGAGAAGTGACGAACTCGACTTCACCAAACCACTCGACCTCGCCAATAACACCAGTAGTCACGCCGAACTCTCAACGACAACAAGAGACCTCGGGAATAAATTCCACAACTGAAGATACTCCCGAAAAATTCCGCTCACTTGCTGAGATCTATGCGGAGGCACCTCTAGTAGAGATGGATCATGATGAGCTGTTGTTGCTCACTACCAACGAACCAACAACATATCACGAGGCAGCAACCGAGGAGACATGAAATGAGGCCATGCAGAAAGAGCTCGAGTCCATCGAGAAGAACAAGACGTGGGAGCTCACCGACTTGCCACCCGGTCACAAGCTCATCGGCTTAAAATGGGTGTTCAAGTTGAAAAGAGGCAGCGAAGGCAACATCGTCAAACACAAAGCAAGATTGGTGGCGAAAGGTTACGTGTAGAAGCAAGGAGTTGACTTCGAGGAACCCTTTGCATCGGTGGCAAGACTCGATACCGTCAGGTTAATTCTGGCCCTCGCAGCTCATCGTGGGTGGGAGATCCACCACCTGGGCGTCAAGTCGCGTTCCTAAACGGTGATATCGAAGAAGTTTACGTCACCCAACCTGAAGGATTCATTGTCAAGAATGAAGAGCACAAGGTGTACAAGCTGTCCAAAGCTCTCTACGGACTACGCTAAGCACCAAGGGCGTGGAACACTTGCCTTAACAAGAGAATGATGAGTCTAGGCTTCGTGAAGTGTCCTCAAGAGCAGGCTATGTACACGAGGAATCACGGAACATAAGCACTCATCGTCGGCGTATACGTTGACGATTTGATCGTAACTGGATCCAACATTACGGGTGTTGAGACATTCAAGAAGAAAATGATGAAGGAGTTCGAGATGAGTGATCTTGGGCTGCTCTCATACTACCTCGGTATCGAGGTAGACCAGAAGAAAGACCGCATCACAGTAAAGCAATCAGCTTACGCAAAGAAGGTGTTGGAGTAGTTTAAGATGGTGGATTGCAACCCGAGCAAGTATCCAATGGAAGCAAAGTTGCAGCTCGGAAAGGATGCGGAAGGAACCCTTGTGAATCCCACCGAGTATAGGCGTGTCATCGGATGTCTCGGGTACTTGACCCATACTCGACCCGATATCTCATATGCAGTTGGCATGGTGATTCGTTACATGGAGCAGCCTACCACTTTACACCAGCAGGAGGTGAAACATATTCTCCGTTACGTAAAAGGAACAATGAGCTACGAGATTCAATACAAAAGAGGACAAGGAGCTGAAGAGCTCGTCGGCTTCACTGATAGTGATCTAGCCGGAGATATAGATAGCAGGAAAAGCACCGGAGGGATGGCATTTTATCTCAACGGGAATCTAATCACTTGGCAATCTCAGAAGCAGCGAACCATTGCTCTATCATCCTGTGAGGCAGAGTTCATGGCAGCCACTGCGGCATTATGCCAAGCATTGTGGCTGAGAAGTTTGTTGAGCGAGGTGACCGGAAGCGAGCCAAAACTGGCAACTCTCTACGTTGACAACAAATCTGCAATAGCATTGATAAAGAACCCGGTGTTTCATGGATGCAACAAGCACATCGACACTCGATTCCACTTTATTCGCGAGTGTGTCGAGAATCGACAGATCATCGTGGAGTTCGTAAGCACCGGAGAGCAACGTGCAAATATTCTCACCAAGGCTCTAGCAAGAGTCAAATTCGCGAAAATGCGAGAGCTGCTTGGCGTAAACAATTTCGAACCAATCAAGCTTACGGGGGAGATTGTGAATCTAATCTTGAATTGGTCAAAATAAATTGATGAGCAAAAAAGGACGCTACATAATTAGTGGAATAAATATAGTCTTGAATTAATTACGCAATTAATGAAATAAATATAGGCTCTATAACATGCATGAATTGATTACACAATTAGTGAAATAAATATAGGTATATAATAGACGCGAATTGATGACACTTAATGCTTGCAATTATTGTGTACGTTTTTTCCTTTATTATGTTATGCATTAGTTAGTATAAATAGATTGGTATATTACAATGTAAAAGTACTCTCTTAAGCCTTGTATTCTTCCTTCTTCAAATAATAGAAAGAAAGTTCTTGAAATTCCAATCTCATTGTTCCTTTTCAATTTGTCCTTCAACGATCTATTAACTTAGAACCAACACACCCAACAACAGAGAGAGGAGACACACACACACCCAGGTCCAGCCACCAACACCCAAGCACTAGCAACAACACCCAAAAATAGGGAGAGGAGACACAAACACCCAGGTCCAGCCACCAACAACTACACCTAAGCACTAACACCTACACACAAAAATAAAGACGTCGACCATACACACCTAAGTTCAACCACAACACCCACACCCAAGCACCAACAACAACACCCAATCATTAGGGATAAGGCACACATACACACCCAAGTGTACTAAAAAAAGATAGAAGTATATAAATTACACACTCACCTAAGTGCCACTAACAAGCACATCACACACACACACACACACACACTCACACACGTCACCCACGACCACCAACACAACATCTACCACCACCAACACACACACAATCACACATACTCACATGCCACCAACAAGCACATCACACACACAGACACTCACATACCGTCAATAGGCCTCCACATGCTACCCACACAACCTCCACCACTACCAACACAAACACGCTAATATGCCACCAACAAACCTCCACATGCCACCAACACAACCTCCACATGCCACCAACACACACACACTCACATGCTACAAACAAGCAAATCATACACAGACATAGACACAAACACACACCCACGCACATGCCTGTGCACAATACACCCACACACAATCCTCCACATGCCACCAACACAACTTCCACCACCACCAACACAAACACACACTCATGTGCCACTAACAAGCACATCACACAAGTGCCTCTAACAAGCACATCACACAAGTGCCTCTAACAAGCACATCACACACACGCACACACTCACATGCCACCACCAACCCAAGTTAATCACTACACCAACACAGCCACCACCGCCACCAACGCACACATAATCACACACACTCACATGCCACCAACAAGCACATCACACACACATAGACACACACACATTCACATGCCACCAACAAACCTCCACATGCCACCAACGCAACCATTGCATTAGAAAATATCACATTAGATAACCCATTGTAGCCAAAAAATCCTTTGCAACCGAATAATTTCGCAGTGGAGCAGAGAGATCAACCATTGAAGCCAAAAAATCCCGCAAAAAATATTGAAAACATCGCATTATATATGTTCTAGCCAGAAGTGAGCCAACTCACCGACAAGCAATCTAATGGGAGGCGGGGGAGAGAGGCGAGCGATGTTACCTAAGGCAAGATCGGTTGGGCGAGAGGCGAGGGAGAGGAGAGAGAGAGAGGCGAGGGAAGAGAGGCGCGAGATCGACCTAGGGCAGAGATCGAGCGAGGGAGGAGATAGACAACAGAAGGGCACGGGAGGAAATAACCCGTCGAATGCACATCCAAAACGCAGGCCGCGGGGTCGACCTTGCGACCGCGTCTATTAAGGATTCCAATCGCGTGCGTGAACCAAACGCCACGACTGCATTTTCAATACGCATCCCGCGGGGATCAACTGCCCCAAACGACCACTTAGATATAGGTTTTAAAGAAATATTTTAGAATGACTTGGAAGAATTAATACAAATGATACCTCCAAAGAAATTTAAGTACTCAACATTAATTTTTAATTATAGATTTTAAGATGAAGAGTTGTAAGATAAAGAATACTATGAATTTTGAAGAGTTGTCAGATAAAAAATACTAAGAAATTTTATCATAGAATTAGATGGGGGCATTGATTTTTAATTATAGATTTTAGATGGGGGTTCCTAAAAGATATATATAAAATTATTTTTATGAGTAAACTTCAATATTTCATGATTTAGGATGTTCATGAAGAAACAAATTCTATGTAAGATAAAGTAACACACTATTAAGTGACAAAAGTTGTACATAGAGAATCAAAGGAAAAACTTCTATAAATAAAAATAGTTGGTGGTGAAATAACAATGTGCAAGAAAATGATAAAATATAAGAAGTGCTATGAAAATTGATTTAAATGTAAAAACTTAGAGAACTGGGAAAAATATAAGATTGTTCGCATGGAGTCTAAGAGAATAATTTATGGTGCTAAAAATTTTGCTTTTAGTGATCTTTTAATAGATAAGATACTAAAGAGAGTGAACAATATTTGTATAAACTAACCAAACAAAGAAAAAAAAATGTAAAGATTTAACTTAGGTAAAGTGTTTTAAATATGAAAATAAAAAAATACTTTTATTAGATGATGATATTCAACGTAGGTGGGTGAGCTATTTTTGGTAAACTTTTCAATGAAGATTTTGAAAATATGATCGACCTTAGTGATCTTAAAATTGTTAATAATAATAATATATTTTATTTTTACCGTCTCATTAGTAAAAAAGAAGTTGATGATACTTTAAAGAAAATAAAAGGTGAAAATTAGTAGGACCTGATGATACCCCAATAGAAGTGTGAAAATATTTAAGAGATTTGGGTGTTTTTTGGCTTGCTAAACTCTTTAATATTATTTTATAAACTAAAAAGATGTCTGAGGAGCGGGGGAAGAGTATTTTGATCCCTATTTTTAAGAATAAAGTGGATGCACAAAAGTGTGCAAATTATAGAAGAATTAAGTTGATGTTGCTTACTTTAAAACTATGGGATAGAATTATTCAACATAGATTAAGATGTTTTACAAAGATTTCTCATAATCAATTTGGATTATGCCGGGCAGGTCTACCATGGAAGCTATGCATTTATTACATTTATTGAGAGGTTTGGTGGGAAGTATAGAAGGATCTACATATCATTTTTATTGATTTAGAAAATGCTTACGATAAATTTCTAAGTGAAAATTTTTGGAGAGTTTGAGATAAGAAATGTATTGATATGACTTAGATTCAAGTCATTAATGTACCAAATATTTTTCTATTTCACTTGGATTACATCAGGGATCAACATTAAGCCCATATGCTTTTGCTTTAGTTATGGTTGCTTTTACTGGACATTTATAAGAGGATGTACCTTGTTGTACACTTTTCGCTAATGATATCCTTCTTGTGGATAATACTAGAGAAATAAATCAAGAAAAACTTGATTTATGGAGGTCTAAATTGGAGACTAAAGGTCGTCGTTTGAGTAAAACTAAGATTGAATACATGGTGGCAAAGTTTCTAACTATGGATGATCAAATCATTGAAAGGTGTGTACATTTTAGATGTTTCAGGTCTATTGTTAAAAGTGATGGTGATATAGATGGGGATGTTATTAGTATAGTTCAAGTTGGTTGGTTGAGGTGGAGGAATGTATCGGGCCTTTGTGTGTTAGAAATGTACTACTTAAGACTAAAATGAAAATTTTATCTAGTGGTTGTGAGACCTACAATGCTTTATGGAGCAGAATGTTAACCTTTAAAAGAGAAGGAATAAAACAAAGTTAAGTGTTGCTGAGATGAAAATGCTTAGGTGGATGAGAGGCTTGACACTTGAGACAAAATGCGAAATGTATATATCCGTGATAGGTTTGGTGTAGCTCCAATGGTGGACAAGATTAGGGAGAGTCGTCTTAGATGGTTTGGTTACATTAAATGTCGACCATTTGATGATCCGATTAGGAGAGTAGATGTTTTAGATTCGACCTTTGTTAAGGAAGGCAGAGGGAGACGTAAGAAGACTCGGGCACGTGGTATAAAATGATCCATGTAGCCGACCCCACTTAGTGGGATAAAGGCTTGTTGTTGTTGCTCTTATTGAACTCAAATGAGTCATTTTCAAAAGAGAAAGTGAGTGCTAAATGATAAAATTTATAATTTAAAATTCGAGCAGGGTTCTAATATTGATAATATCGTTTCTAAATATTGATCAAAATATTTATAAATCTTGATCAAGTCTTATTGGATTATTGTTCTTATCTTGTTCGAAAATATGAAGATGATTCGAACATGCTTCAAAAATTATTTTATCATGACTACATGTTTTGATCAAGGTTGAAAAAAGATTAGATTGGCCTTTGAAGTAATCTAATGTTTTAATATTCTTTTAGGGTTCACGATGCGAGGAGCATTGTCAATCCTAGCTAATAAATTTTATTTTGATATTTGTATAACACTTTATTTTTCATGATTTGATGTAAAAATGTTCTTATGTCCCTTCTTATTTTATATTTTGATTTTGCTTTCTCTATTGGTTTATTTTGTTGCTCACACATCAAAATGCTTCAAGCTTGCGCCTCGCATCACGGTCAAAAACTGTCTCAATACCCAATATCTTATGATAACCATAAGTGTGTGGTTTGAATACTCACAATTTGCTTGTAAATGAGTATTTTTTTTATTTTATTTTATACATTTCTTTTCTTAAAGTTGTTTTTATTATTCAGAGTAATTTAACTCAGATCAATGGTCAAATTGTTTAGTTGACGATAGAAATTTTGTAATCTTATTTTGAAGTAAATTAAACTTCTAATTTTGATTAACTATTTGCTTATTCTTAAACTAGATGGTCAATTTTTTTTTACTTTTTCTTAGTAATTCATTTATGGTCCTTTCAGTTGAATGACTAGATTCACTTAATATCATTTAACTACTTAGAAGAAATATAAATATTAGGCTGTTAAGATGTTTCTCCGCTGAATTTCAACATAATTTTTATTAGAACAGAATTTTGAACTGATGATTCATCTATATTGAATGAATGGCATCATAGAACTGGCACCGCCCATGATATTATCAATGAAACTAAAGCTGTCATTTATAAGCAGAATAATAATTCTGCTGGCAAGGAGGAACTTTCCCAGGCACTTGCTCTTCAACGGCATTACTGTTGACTACGTTCATGCTCACACTTATTATAAGAAGCAAACAATTATTCTGATTTCTGTATTATTATTATTGATAATAACGTTAAAGAACTGCTACAGTCCACTATATAAAAAAATTACGCGTAATGTAATGAATAATACGCCAGTTGTATTCTCTCCCTCTCCATGTGCTTCCAATATGACCGGGTCAATTCTCTACAGCTCTCCTTAATATCATAATATCAAATTTTGTTGATTCACATTTTACAATGAAATACATGTGGATGGTAATGATCAATAATGTTACTCAAATTAGTCTCCCAATGTATAGATAGCTTAATCTGATCCTCTACTGAAGCTGATACAATGTTGTTACTGGTGTTTTAATTTTTTATTTTTTATTTATTCACATGCATTTGTCTTTTTCACCAAGAATCATGGCCGAATCTATTAATAAGCCATGGGTGCTGTTTGTCTTTGTATGCTGTTTTAAGTAATTAGAATGAAGTACTACCCAGATTTTTTTCTCAGTATTTTTTGAAGATTTTGTCACATTGAGGAAAAAAAAAAAAATCTCATACGAAAATGAAAAAAGTCTTCTCCTGGTAACAACAATAATAAACGATTTACTGAAATCATTATAAGAATTGGTTTAATTACAAACAATGGGAAAAAGCTTTAGTACAATGGCTATTGGTTAGAGTATGTGCTATGGTGAATAGTGATATGTTGGTGGCATTGGCCGACAATTACTGGTGGTGATGACGTGAAAGGGTTAGGAACCAATATCAAAGGTAGATTGGTGGTGGCTAATCAAAGGTTAGAAGATTTATAGGAGCTATTCAAAGAAATACATGATTTGAGACAAATCAATTCTGGGAAATTTTAGGCTGTCTTGCCATGATTTGCCTCTCTTCTAAGGGTAGTATTTATGGCGAAACACTCACAAACTAGTGGATTATTAGAGGCAATAATGGCTGGATTATTAGGGGCAATAATGGCTTCTATAGTTTTGAGTCCATTCAGCACATGCTGACAGAATCAGAAGCTATCAATTTGTTGCATGTGAGATAGACAAAGTCAAGTGGTCTATTATCAACCTCAACTACTAGTGGCAGAAGATATAGCATGAATTCCTCAACTCAAAGGGAAAGGGTAACAAGACCCCTTTCAGTGAGTGCATAGAAAGGAGCCACCTCAATTTGGCCAAACCAATAATATACACGCTAGCCATGTCCTGATCATTTAAGCTAGAAGTTTAGTAGTCAGCTTGTCTATAGGTTTGTTTAAACTTGTTGAAACCTTTTGTACTATATCACACCATTTTAATCATGAATGGATGCATATTTTATTAATATTATCTAGTTCTAGTTCAATCAGTCTCATTTATCTTGAGATTTATGATTCTTTTAAAAATATTTATTTTATTAGATTTATATTGATTTTTATGGTCTTAATAATTCTGTCTATAGTTTTGAATGTTTAGTTTAATAAGCCCAAAAAACTATGCATTCTATGTTGGATTTTCTATTTGATAAGTGATAATGAATGAGTCATTTTTATTTCAAAAGTTTCTCTACCACAATAATTTTTTGGATTTTACTATGTACATCCTATTGGAACTATTAGCTGGGTCATTTTTCGTAAGGTTCATTAATTTCAAAATTTTATTCATAGTGAGAAATTTAATATTATTGAAATTTGTATGAATTTTTAATGTCATTTTATCTCAAGGACAAAACATAGGTAGAAGTTGAGTTAGAGATAATGATCTATGGCATGCATATCATTAGAAGAGGCTTTTTAAATTGCCATATAAAATTATGAATAAATGAGTGAAATTTAAGAATTTTCTTTTTTAATATTGTCACTATTTTATTATTATCTATATTGAGCATTTTTTTTCTGGTGTTTCTTATGAAAAAGTAAGAATGAGAATTTGGATCATTCATTATCCATCACTTTAACCAAGGTATCTTAAAATGTTTATTTAACTTAAGCAATGCTTTGAATATTTTCAGTACTCTTATGAGGTATTCTTGCTCAAAAATTTTTTTGTTTAGCTGAAAAGTTCTTTTAGCCCAAAAATAATTATTGCTAATGATACGGAAGATAATTTCTTGCGATTTTGTTGGAGTAAAATAGTCTAGAGGATTCAATGATTGTGTGTGTTTTTTTTGTTTTGTTTAATCCAATTGTGTCGATGATTAAAAGTTTAACTAAATTATATAATAATATATGCTGAGGAGGTAATGATTTGTTGCAATTACAAAGTATAAATACAAAGTTGAATAACTTGTAATTTCCATGAATTTTTTTGATACGATGATAAGTAAATGCCAGTAAATTATACAAAAAGTGATGAATAAAAAAGATAAGCACCTATTATTAAAGTATTAGGCAAAGAACCATTAATCAGATAAATTAGAAGTTTCAGAAGAAATTTTCTATCGATGGCTTGCTTTTAGGGTAGACCGGTTATAGAATTTATGTATTTAATTACTACTTTTTCTTTAAGGAAGTATGAAATGATGGTTTAAGATTCTAGGTTCTCATCATCTTGGGTTGGCCATGGGCCTTTGTTTATCTATTCAGGAGAAATGGTTAGCACAACTCGGCTGAAATTTTTTTTTTATTAATAATCATGTAATATTTTATCTAAGGGAACTGTGCGCTCCCTTTTAGTTTTTCCCTGAAAAATGATTTTCTTTATATTTGTCCTTTTTTGGATCTGCCTTCTCATACAATCTCTATTTCACATGAATCGAGTAAGAAGGAAGAAAAAAGAAAGGATAAATATTAAGGAAAAGAAATAAAAATGGTAGATATCTTGTAACACATAGGAGAATAGTAGCTCGAAATAACTCACATTATACGTAACTTGATTGAATATATGAGAAGAGTCTTACAAAAAGAGTTGTATCTAAACTAGATAAAATTTATTTTTTTCTAGGTTAAGAGGGATCTACTATGACTTGTTCTCGTGTTCAATTACATCTTGGGGGTATCTAAGAAAACTCGATAAAAGGTGTTAAATTTGTTTGTTATAAATCTTAATAATATGTAAATCAGAAAGAATTTTGTAATTATAATAGGGGAAATCTTGTACTGTCAAGGCTAAATTAGGCTACCAGTCGGAGGGTAAATAATCGTAGCTAGACAAGTCATCTCTCAACAAAAGTGAGCCTATGGATCGACTACAAAAGACCCAAAAAAGGGAAATAAATGACCCAAATGTGGTGTCAATAGGTAGGAAAGAAATTCCTAGATAAATAGAGATAACATAGACAAGACTATATGAATCTATCATTCCAGGTTTATGCCTACAAAATCGTGAAACTCAACAAGACTGCCACTTATTAGCAACCCTTGTGCTGCATAGTCCAAAGCTGTTCAATAGACTTAAAGTCACAGAAACGTGGCGTCTAAGCTCATATGACTATCCAAATAGGACAGGTAAGAATGAGACTTACACCCGCCAGAGGGATGACGAGGATGCCTACAGAGTAGAAAATGAAATATGTGACCAGAATACTAAGTCGAGCCACCCCCATCAATGACTTATAATAGGCTTATTTTGGTCTGGAAAGTCTCTAACACTCTAATTGTATTAGAGGCCACCTGAACGTATAAATTATGTGGGGCCAGTTTAGGTAGAAGAAATAAGTATACATCTCTATTGGATATGCAAAATGAATACATGTTATCTAAATCCTTACATAGAGACTATTAATATGACTTGGGTGAAAGCTATGTAGTACAAATCCATTTTAAATTTGGCTCAGAGGGCCATGCAACAAAAGAAAAGTATTCCTTAGAAAATTGATTAATTTTTTCATTTAAATTTCATTAGGATAAATCTTATAGTTAAAATATTAACCTAAATAATAAATAAATGGACCACAAAAATATAATAGTATAAGGTTAGGTGTTGTCTGGTTGAAAAAAATATCCTAGAAGGACAAAAATGCACTCAAGCTCCATATAATGTTTGATCCCAAGACTATAGAACAAAATAAATTTTTTGAATTAAAATATGAGACATGAACAAACTGCTCCTGATCCTCAAAACACTATCTCACACGTAAAACTCCTTCGGGATTCATGCTCATGCCCTTTTTTCAGCACATACGAAAACTAGGACTCTAAAAATACACATAAAAGTTCAAAAAGAAAGAGTCGGCCTGCAAGAAAAAAAATTTAATGCATGCAACATAACAATGAACCATGTCTGGTGAGAGGAGACCTAAGCAGTGGCCGTAAGAAAATGCATTAATTTAATGTTTTTAAATAGTAAGCTTCTCCACATTGAACAAGCTCCATATAATACATGTTTGATCCTAAGATTATAAAACAAAATAAATTTGGAATTAAGATATGAGACACGAGCAAACTGCTCTTAGTCTTCAACATACTCTCTCGCACATAAAGATCCTTGGGGATTCATGCTCATACTTATTTTTCAGCACACACTCAAACTAGGACTCTAAAAATACACATAAAAGTTCAAGAAGAAAGACTAGAGCTGCAAGAAAAAACGTTAGCGAATGTGACATAACAATGAACGACGTGTCGTGTGAGGAGAGCTGAGCAGTGATTGTAAAAAAATGCATTAATTTAATGTTTTTAATTATTAAGCTTCTCCATATTGAACATGCCCCTCGTAAGTAAAAGTTTTCTGATATACTAGTGTGCATGTCTCACACCTAATGAAGAGATAAAACAATAGAAAAAAATATAAAAGGTAAAACATAAGACAAACCTATAGTATGCATATAAAAATTCTTATTACACCCTAACCCTTACTCTATGAAAGCATCTACAAGGTATTATCAATCCAACATCTAGTCTAAGGCTAAATTCATTCCCATTAGATTTTGATTGATTCAGTAAGATTGATGCCATCCCGACCACCAAAGTCGACTGTAGATGCACCAAAAGTATGTTAGATTTTCATATATATAAATTAAACTCATTTTTGGTGAAATTACACTTTAAAGAAAGTTATTTTCACGTTTTGCTCCAGGTATGATGATTTTAGGTGTTTGTAGCAAAATGAAGCAAAAGGAACGAATTTGGAGAAAAAAAGGCAAAATGGAAAAAAAAGCCTACTGGCACTGACGACACTAGAATGGGCGCCGCTGGCGCCCAATTCCTGAGATTTCAGAAAATATTAAGGCAGACCAGTGCCGACGGCGCCCTATCTAGTATCGATGTCGCCTTAAGTTGGTGGAGGCCAAATTCATTGCATTTAGACGATTTTTGAAGGGTTGCTTGAGGAAACTCTTGGGGAATTCGTTTCTAAACTATTTCAAACAGATTTGGATGCCAAGAAAGTGAGAGAAGAGAGGGAGAGGTGTCTTTTGGTGTGAGTAAAGTGTGTTAGGGTTTTGGAGAGTGAGTGTGTAAGTGTGTTAAAGTGTGTGGAAGTCTTGTTTTGTGAGGGATTCTTCTCTAAAGAGTGTAGGAGAAGGAGGAAAGTGAGAGTTTGCTTCTTCCTTATCATTCTATGAGGGAATTGAGTGTTGTTTTGAAGAGAATAAATGAATCAAAGGAACTTCGAGGGATTTGCTTGCGGAAGAAATTGAGATAAAGTTGTATTTACTTCTTATGGTTTGTATGAATTTGCTTATATATATATATATATATATATATATATATATATATATATATATATATATATATATATAATCCATGTTTTGTCGTATCTTCCTCATGAATTTTGAGTATATTTCTTTGTCTTTCTCCTTGCAATGAGATATGGTGCAGTGGTGATGTAGATTTGATGTGACATTTAAATGTTAAGAAATTGTGATGATTTTTCACTTTGTACTTCATTTACTTTTCGATCTAGCCAATTGAATTGTTAAAACTTGTTGTGAAACATTCAATTTAAGAGGACTAAGTGTTCTACAATAAAAGTGGAGAATTCATTCTATGTCTATGAACGAGTTACATAGTTCATGGGGTTGAGTGCAAATAAATAGGGAAATATGGTTTGATGGGTGTCGAATTGGAGATTTTAGGGTAACAGGTTGAAATCCTCAATTTGGTCCTAGTGTTTGTTAACTAAAGCTAGGGTTAGCCTTCAGGTGAAGGGAAGTGGGAGCTCTGAAGTGACAACCAGTATCCTCCCATCCTAACCATGGATTTAGGGACTACGCTTAGGATTTGCCAATGTTTTTTACATAACTCTGAAGTGGGTGTACTCTGAAGAGGGTAAAGAATAGGAATGCTCCTATTTGACACAATAAAAAATTTTATCAATCTATATCATTCACTCATCATAGTATTATTGTAAGGGGAACGATGCCTTTCCATATTTGAACATTTCAATACAAAACTTCGTCTGTGTTAGTTAATTATGACTAGAAATTTAGAAAGTAACTTTAGTTAACATAGCTTTAAGTCATCTTTACACTAGCAACTTTAATATTTCCTGAACGTGTATTGTAAATTAAGTATTGGAATTCTGTACTAAACTTTGAAAAGTTCCAACCTTCCTCGCTGGATCGATAACCAAGACTCCACTAGAGCGCTGTATTACTTGAACAATACGTATACTTTCGTATACAAATGAATGCCTAATTATTAAAATCAACTTTACTTTGAAACTGAACTAAAACTACCTTTTAAATATTTATTTGTGTGGCAGCGCACTGGTCAAGTTTTTGGGGAAGGTATAAATACGGTAGCTGTCAAATTCGTAGTGTTTGAAAACGTTTACTTTATAATCTGCAATTGTTTGTGCTTGCTTACTTTTAAGTGTGATTGGTGTAATTTCATTTGCATAGTATTGGATCCATAGGTTTAGTGCCTTACGATTCATAATTAGAGCGTACTATTAGAAAAATTGAAAAACAAAAAAAAATCTAAAAATCTAAATAAAATGACAAACAATTTAAATAATTAAAGAAATGAAAATGAACATATACCAAGACCTTTAAGAGATTATACTGAACCAACAACAGATGAAATGCACTTAACTATTCAAAATCCTGATGTTGTGCTAATTCATTTGAACTTAAACCTGCTATTATCCAATTGATACAAAATAATCAATTTGGAGGAACATCAAATGAAGATCCTAATTTACGTCTTGCTAGTTTTCTAGAATTGTGTGCTACATTTAAATATGATGAAGTGTCAAATGATGCTGTCAGACTGAGACTTTTTCATTTTTCATTAAGGGTAAAGCTAAGGAGTGGTTAAATTCATTAGCACCCGGATCTATCAAAACTTGAGGAGAACTTTCACAAAATTTTTTATCAAAATATTTCTCTCCATCAAAAACTGCTAAGCTTAGAAATGATATTGCATCTTTTGGTCAGTTTGAAGGGGAATTAATATATAAAGCTTGAGAAAGATTTAAAGATCTTCTTAGAAAATGTCACATCATGCTTTACCCGATTGGTTAATAATTCAAACATTTTATAATGGATTAGTAGGATCTCTTAGATCAATTATAGATGCTGCTGCTGGTGGATCATTAATGTCAACTTTTTGTTGAAGCATAGTCTTTTATAGAAGAGATGGTTACTAATAATTTTCAATGACCCTTTGAATGGGTAAATCCAAAGAGAGTAGCTAATATTCATGATTCTGATGCTATAACTATGATAGTCTCTCAAATTGCTGCCCATTCAAAGAAAATAGATTAATACAAAATGAATTATTCTCAAACACCCCAACGTTAAAGGAAAATTCATTAGGACAGATAATAGAATTTCAAACATCTTATGAGACCTTGAGTGCTATAAATAATAGACGCAACAATCCTTATTCGAATTATTATAATCCCGATTGGATAAACCACCTGAACTTAAACTGGAGTAATAATAGCAATGCTATTGTTAACCCGCAATGGGGAAACAATTCCGTGAACCTAGTATGAAATTTAAATAACCAAGAAAACTCGAACTATAGACCTTCTTATCCTCCAGGTTTTAATAGTAACCCACAATTTAAAGATAAGAAATTGTCAACTGAAGAATTAATTTTAAATATGTGTAATCAATTACAAACTCAGGGAGTTGCAAATAAGAACATTGAAAATCAATTATGATATATTTTTACTGCTCTTAATAATAGACATTCAGGAACTCTTCCTAGTAATGTTGAGATCAATCCAAAAGATCCAAATAAAGAACAAATTATAGCTATATAGTTAAGAAGTGGAAAAGAAATAGAAATGAGAGTGAAAAAAGAAATTAAAACTGTGAAAGAGAAGGTGGAAATTGAAAAAGGTAATGAGAAAATTTTTACAGATTTAGAATCTCTACTTGAACCAATGAAAATTACTGTAGAAAAATCACTACCTCTGTTTCCTCAAAGACTAAAAAAACAAAATAAAGATAATCAATTTACAAAATTTTTAGAAATCTTTAAGAAGTTAACAGTAAATATTCCCTTTGTTGAAGCCTTAGAACATATGACTGATTATGCGAAGTTTATGAGGGATATTCTTAAAAAGAAAAGGAAGTTTATAGATAACGAGACTGTTGCACTTAGCAGACAGTGTAGTGTTATTATTCAAAAAAAGCTTCCCGAAAAACATAAAGATCCTAGTAGTTTCACTATTCCTTATGATGTAGGTGAGAAATTTTTCGGAAGAGCCTTATGTGATTTAGGAGCCAGTATTAACCTAATGCCTTTATCAACTTTCAACAAGTTAGGAATAGAAGAAATTTCACCTACTTCTGTAACTCTTCAGTTAGCTGATTGTTCCATTACTTATCCTAAAGGAGTTTTTGAAAACTTTTTAGTGAAGGTTGATAAATTTATCTTCCTGTTGATTTTATTGTTTTAGATATAGAGGAAGATAAAGAAATCCCTATCATTTTGGAAAGACTATTCCTTGCTACTGGAAGAGTCATGATAGATGTTCAAAAAGGAGAGTTAACTACGAGCGTTAATAATCAAGAAGTGACATTCAATATATCAAAAGCTATGAAGTATCCTGCAATAAAAAAAGATAATGAATGTTTCAGAATGGAAAATTGTGATTATATAGAAAATGAGCATTTTAAGGAGAAATATGTAGAGAAACTTGAGCAAGAAAATTTAAAATTTGGGGATGAAAATGAAATAGAAGATCAATTTGATGAGATAGATAATGAAGAACTGAATTATGTTCAGGAAAGATTTGAGATGTTGGATATTACAGAAAATGATAACAAAAGTTTTATTTTATCTATCATAAAACCTCCTGAACTTGAGATGAAAATACTTCCTAATCATTTAAAGTATACGTTCTTATGAGAATTATCTACATTACTAGTTATTGTATTTTCATATTTGAATGATTTGAAAAAGCAGAATTTACTAGATACATTGAAAGATATAATAAAGCTTTTTGTTAGACATTAGCTGATATTAAATGAATCCGTTCTTTGATCTGCATGCATAGAATTTTATTGGATGAACAAAATAAACCTAAAGCTGATCCGCAAAGGAGATTGAATCCATTGATGAAGGAAGTAGTAAAAAAGGAAATTTTGAAATGGTTGGATGCTGGAATTATATATCCTATTTTAGATAGTGCGTGGGTAAGTCCGATCCATTGTGTTCCTAAGAAAGGAGGAGTGAAAGTTGAGACTAATAAAATAAATTAATTTATAACCACGAGACAAGTCTCTAGTTGGTGAATCTATATTGTTTATAGAAAATTAAATGTCGCCACTAGGAAAGATCACTTTCCTTTACCTTTTCTAGACCAAATTTTAGATAGGCTTGTTGGGCACAAATATTTTTGCTTTTTAGATGGATTTACCGGCTATCATCAATACCAATCACTCCTAATATTCAAGAAAAGAACACATTTAGTAGTCCTTATGGAAAATTTGCTTTTCGACGAATGCCCTTTGGATTATGTAACACACATGCAACATTTCAAAGATGTATGATATCAATTTTTAGTAATATGATTGATAATGGAATATAAGTTTTTATAGATGATTTTTTCGTATTTGAAACTTCATTTGATGCATACTTAAATAATTAAGAAAAAAAATTGGAGTTATTCGAAAAAACAAATTTAGTTCTAATTTGGGAGAAATGTTAATTTATGATTGCAGGAAGAATTGTGCTTGGACATAAAATTTATGAATATGGCATGGAAGTAGACCCTGCAAAGATTCAAATCATCGCAAAACTACCACCTCCAACTACTGTGAGAGGGGTTAGAATTTTTTTTAGGACATGCTGGTTTCTACAGACGTTATATTAAAGATTTTTTAAGAATTACTAAGCCTCTGTGCCAACTTTTAGAAAAAGATAAGAAATTTGATTTTAATGAAAAATGCTGAAATGCCTTTGAATTATTGAAAAAGAAATAATCACTACCCCAATAATAGTTTCACATAATTGGGAGAAATCTTTTGAACTTATGTGTGATGCTAGTGATTATGCAATTGGAGCTATTTTAGAATAATGACATGATAAAATTTTCAAAGTTATATACTATGCTAGTAAAACTTTTAATAAATCTCAAATTAATTATACCACTACTGAAAGAGAGTTAATAGCGATTGTATATGCTTTTGAAAAATTTAGGCCGTACTTAATTGGGACCAAATGTATAGTGCATACAAACTATTCTGCTATCAAGTACATAATGCAAAAGAAGAATGCTAAACCAAGATTAATTAGATGGGTACTTCTAAATGCAAGAACTTGACTTCATAATATTAGATAGAAAAGGATCTGACAATCAAATAGATGATCATTTATCTAGTCTGGAACAACACGAACTATCTGATTTTGAAGATGAATTTACAGAAACTTTTCCTAATGAACAACTTTATAATATTAAGGAATGGAATTTACCATGGTGTTCTGATATTATGAATTGTATTTTAAGTGATATTTTACCACCTGAATTACCAAAGCAACAACAGAAAAAATTTGTATATGATGCTAAATGTTATTTTTGGGATGACCATATTTGTATATACAATGCAATAATCTAGTTATTAGGAGATGTGTGCCTTAAGAAGAGATCGAACCAATTATTCAGATGTGCCATGATTCTGAATTTGGGTGACATTTTGGAACTGATAAAACTGCAGATAAAATTTTACAATCTAGAATCTATTGGCCTACTTTTTTTAGGGATGTTAGTGGATATATTAAAACATGTGATTGATGTCAGTGAGTAGGTAATAATTTTCGAAGAAATGAAATGCCTCCAAAATTTACATTGGAAGTTGAAATCTTTAATGTTTGGGGATTAGATTTTATGGGACCATTTATTCCATCATTTGGGAATATATATATATATATATATATATATATATATATATATATATATATATATATATATATATATATTGCAGTGGATTATGTATCAAAATGGATTAAAACCTTAACTTTACCTAGATGTGATGCTCGAAGTGTTTCAAAATTTTTAATGAAAAATATTTTTACAAGATATGAAATACCGAGAGTTATCATTACTGATGGTGGATCCCATTTTAGAAATAATCTGATTCTGAGATTGACTGGAAAATATAATTTTATGCATAGAATCTCAACTGCTTATCATCCCCAGAAAAGTGGTTTAGTTGAAGTATCTAATCACGAAATTAAATGAATTTTGAAGAAATATGTAAATCCTCATAAATTAGAATGTTCTGCTAGATTAGATACTGAATTATGGGCATATAAGACTACTTATAAAACTCTTATAGGAATGTCTCCTTATAGATTAATTTTTGGAAAAACTTGCCATTTGAATTAGAACATAAAACATATTGGTCAATTAAAGAGTTCAATTTCTATTTAAAGGATGTTGGTGAGAAAAGTTTATTGCAACTTAAAGAATTAGAAGAAATGAGAAATGAATCTTATGATAATGAAGAATTTATAAGGAGAAAATGAAGTTATGACATGATCAGAAGATTATAAGAAAGAGATTTGAACCTAGACAGGAAGTTTTGTTATATAATACAAGGTTAAAATTATTTCCTGGAAAACTTATGTCTTGGTGGATAGGACCTTTCACTGTTATAAAAGATTACCAGTTTGGAGCTGTTAATATTGAGGATCCTAAAACTAGAAGAATAGTTAATGGGCATAGATTAAAAATATATTTTGAGGGTTCATGACCTAATTTTATAGAGGTTTTAATGTTAAGTCATCCTGAATGAAACTAATGTTTATTAGGCTGATGAAGTTAAACCAAGCGCTTTATGGGAGACAACCCATAGTTATCTTTATTGTTTAGTGTGTTTGCTTTGATTTTAGTTGATATTATTATTAGATAGTCTTATATTTCAATCTTAATCACTCATAATTGTCCTAAATGGTGTTAATTATTAGATTGAATCAAAGATTTGAAGTTTATTTGGACGAAAAAGATGTTGGAGCAAAATTGTGCTCTGGCACCGACAACGCCCTATCCAGCGCTGATGGCCGAGTAGCAATTTTTAGAGTTTCAAATGACGGAATTTGGCAATTTTAAGCAAGAATTTCACCCCTATAACTCCCTAAACTCATTTTAGAACCTATAAAATCCAGAAAAAATGATAAGGAGTTCCAAAATATACACTCCATGGCTTCCAACTTCTTAGTATATCCAAGATCTAGAGTTTTCAATAGGAGAAAGTTTGTCAGTTTCGAGGCATAACGACTGTGATAAACTTCTTATAAAAAGGAGGCTTATTGACCCGACCCGCAATTACGCAGTAATTTAGCTTCCAAAAGAGAGCCAAAAACTTGACCTAATTTATAAATAGTGGCTAGTGTGCAAAATTGAAATGTTGTAGGATTTAGAAAATAGTTTACATACTAGGGGTACTAGACAAGTATACGTATCATTTCAAGTAATATATGACTTTATTTTAAAACCCCGGTATCGATCCCACAGAGAAGCGATGTAAGAAAACATTTAGGCTAATTCAAGTCTAAATCTATCAGGACTTAGTTTGGTATGTCGATTAAAGTGTTTTTTTCTAATAACCATTCCTAAATGAAAATCTTAAATATAAAGATAATTTATCTGGATAAATAAGTTTGGAGAATTTTGAGATATTTAAGATTACCCTTCTTGTGCTATGATCAAGAAAATGCGTAGGAATAAAATGCTTAGAATTTAATGTAGTAGTGACAAATAGAAGCATACTTATTCTTTACCCTTTGGTCCAGACATAAAGAACATTGGCTAATCTAAATGTTGGTGCAGGATTTGTTATTAGTAGTACTGAGTAGATTCTAGGCTCTCACTTCTATATTACCCACCGTGCCCTCTCTATAGGACCTACCAGTGACCCTTTTTTCCTCCCTTTAGATCAAATTGATAGAATTTAGTCTGTCACTCTAAAAACATCAATTCTATGCCCATCAAATCTTATCTCCCTATCTATTTGCACTCCCCTTCGGACAATCACCACTGCTCTTTCTAAAGTAAAATTTGGTACTCAGTAGTTGAGAAATCTTAGCCCACATTTAGGACTATATGTTTTCTCCATAATTTTTAATAATACATGATCAATTTACAAAGTAAATTATGTTTCGGTCAAAACACCATCACATTAATAAAACAAGAGAATATCTAAGCAAATCTAGATTCCGAAAAATGCATCTATTTCATTGTAAAAGAAAAGTAAAATGAAGATAATGACATAAGAAGTTAAATAATTGATAGAATTATTAATAAATTAAGTGCCAACAAGGAACATATGTCTTTAGTATTCTATTAGTTTATGCAACTACCTGTCACCTAGAAGCATCTAATAGAAACAAATTATTAAATTATTTCTTTAAAAGTTGCATTGCCGCCTAAATATGTTACAAGCTAACCGATCAATGTGAGTGCACTCAAGTTGCGAGATCACCACTCTTCTGAGTATTAGTTTTACTTATAATAAAATTAAACATAACATATTGCCACCTAAGTTTTGTCGAGCAAAAGAGAGATTACTCATCACATTAAAATAAAAATAATTCTATCATAAAGATAATTTTCCTACACATGCCATTACTTCATATTAAAAGAAAATAGTAAAGGAAATTACTTATGAAGCATGAATAAAATGAAACAGAAAAACTTTGTTTAAATCAAAGAAAATCCACTAGAAAGTGTTTACAACAATTATAAGATAATAAAAAATACAATAATAGTTTTTTCCCTCTGAAAGAAAGAAGAAAATCTCTCCACTAAAGTCTCCTGCTGATCCAAGCTCCGCTTATATATTCCTTACATATATCTCTCAAAACCCTCACCAATCTCTTTAGAAAATGTAGAAATATACATCTCCCTACTTATGACAAACTTTACACACTCACACCCTTTGGACATTAGGTAAAATAACCCCAAAAGACTCCTCTTGGCAGCTAAAATAATCTATGTTTATAGAACTTCAAAAATTACCAGGTGTTGCTTCAGGCACCTCTTTAAAATTCAGCCACATTCAATGAATCTTCTAGAAAGTAACTGTGGCGCCTAGGCACCTGTTCATTTTGTCCAAGAGACACACCCTTTCACTCAAAGAGATACATCTCTTCATTCAAATGTGTCTAGATTCAATGAATAACTCATTTATGGCGTGCAAGTTGTCAAGAAACTTCTAGAACATCCTAAAATGACCAAAAAATGTTCAAAACCATCCAAAAACCATCTCCAACTGTTTCTGGAGCCTAGGCGCCAGATTCTGGCTCCTAGGCGCCGTTTTCTCGTCGTCGATAGTGCCTAGGCACTAGTTTGGATGCCTAGGTGCCAAGCTGCGAGAAGCTTCACCATTTTGCTCTATTTGGCTCTGTTTCACCCTGTTTCAGTTGCGTTTTGTTACTAACATTTAGACCTACAAAATAAGCATAAAAATAACCTTTCTTTAAATTTTAATTTCATTCAAAAACATGTGAGAAATATAAAAGAGATTAAGCATAGAAAGACATATCGATATGTATCAGATCATAATTTTTTTCCTTGCTTATTTTGGCTCCAAATTTCATCGTTTTTGCTTCATTTTCTCCAAAAGTTCTTTGCTTTCACCTGAAATAAAAACATACAAAATACCTTCCTTTAAAGTATAATATCATAAAAAATATGCACATAAAATGATCATAAAATGTACACTAAAAATATGTAATTTTTAGGTGGATCACTTATCAAGGAATGAGGTTTTGTCAATCGAGGTATGAATGTTTCTAGTACTCGAGTAGAAGAAATTGTTATGCAGAGGCATTGGGAAGTGTTTTGTTACACTACTGCCGCAGTAGTCATTCTTATGGTGAAAGAACTTTATGCAAATATTTATGAAATCAACCAAGGAGTCGTCTATGTGCGAGGTAAGTGGATATCATTCACTCTGAAGATTAATGAGCTTTACATGATAGATAATGTCTCAATCTGTCATTATACAAATTTTATCCCTACAAGAGACAATATGAATGAAATCTATCGATATATAACAGATGAAGGTGAAGATTGAGAGATAAGAGACGATGGGTATGTCAATTTCTCTACTACCTTATTGAATCATGCGTCAAAGCAATGACATTTCGTTATATCTTCAAAATTACTCCCGAACATGAAAATTAGTAAAGTGACGAAGAAAAGTGCAATATTGAACTATTGTATTCAAACTAGAAGGCCTGTTGATATTGACATCATAATTGTGAAATCTATTTTGGGTTTGATTGTGCCTGGATCAAATTATGGCTTGGGACATCCTCCCACTATATTTCCTCTCCGCAGCCAGTCACAAATCCCTTATGAGAGTAGGGAAAAAGTGCTTCTTCCTTGGAAACCCATGGACCCAACTAATATTTATGACTATCCAGCAATTGGAGATGAAAATGATTTGAGCATAACTGTAGACCAACAATCTCAGAGTTTACTTTCTATTCAACCTCATTTTCCTAAAAAAGTGCAGTTGAATCTGATCAAGAAACTAGAGAAAGAGGTACAAAATCTTATGAATGCAATTAATAATATATATGAATTATTTGATCACCTATATTGGAGGATGAAGGAACAATTTGATCTTACTGGACTTATGGAAGAAGAATTGATACGATTGAAGAAAAAAAAGGTTTGGATTGAAGAGGATTTGACTGATGAATTCCATATTGACCCTTTGACAATTTGTTTGTGCATCACCAGTTTATGGGAGATATCAGAAAAGATAGCACTGACATTGATGTGGAGTAGTTATTCTCTATTTTATTTACTTTATTAAGTATTTGAACTTTATTTGCTTAATTTGTATTTGACTTACTTATGGTGTGATTTCAAGCTTATTATGCTTGAGATTTGAATTTGTGTTATGTTTTCAGTGTTAAAGTGTTGTGGTTTGATTGCACGCTGAATTATTAATGCAGTAGAATGATTAATGTGTGTAAGATTGTAACTTTGGATTATATATATAAAAGTGATGTTTTGTGTTGCTTGTGTAATATTGTTATTAGTTCATCACTTAATATTGAATATTGATGCTTAAAAAGGCTAATTAGATGTCGTCGTAACTTTGAAACGATCGAAATTGCAAGATAATTATGGAACCAGAAATTTGGTCTAGCACAGACGGTTCCAGATTCCCTTAAAAATTGTGATTTTGAATAGTAACTACCCCATTTATCACCTTCAACCTCCAGCCAAGGCCGAAAGCACCTCTAGGGCTTGTTTGCTTTTGGATTTTAGGTGATTTCGAAGCTTTTTGAGGTTGGATGTCATCTCTACTTTGAACTAGTAATTTTTAATTTTTACCATGGAAGTCTTCTACATTGGAGATATAAAAAAATTTGGCATTTTTTGAAGAAAATTGTGAGATAATCTATGGTGAAATGCTCTTACTTATTAGATTTGACTTTGGAGTTTATTTCATTATGATTTTAGAAATTTATTGGGATTTATTTACAAATTTTATAGAAATTTTGATATGGCTCCAAAGATGTTTAAGGGAAATAGAAAAGTTGATTTTGAGGAAAGGAAATTTGTGAATGTTAAAGCACAACACCATTTCAAATCTGCACTCCAAAAAAAGTGTATACAAGATTGAGGATTTGAAAATATGGGCGGAGTTGTAGAGCAAGTGATTGTTGATCGAAATTGGGAAACTTTTTGTTATTTTTCTGCTGATGCAGTTGCTGATGTAGTTCGTGAGTGTTTGCTAACTTTCGGTATACTGAAGAAGAATATGTGCTAGTTTGAGGACAAATGGTAGAATTCACTCTTGTATGGATCAATACTTTCTACCAGTTGAGAAATAATCCGTTATGTGAGTATAATTCTTTTGGTACCGTGGATTCTACTTTGAATAAGGTAATTACTTTTCTTACTGATGAGAAAGGGGAGTGGAAAAGTAACCAAAGACAAAAGATAAACTTTCCTGCTTCCACTCTTAATGTTGCATCTAAAGCCTGACATTACTTTAGTTTTGCAAGACTACTACCTACTTATCATCATAGTGAAGTTTCTAGAGATAGAGCTATTCTGAATTTTGGTATTCAAAATATGAGAATAATTAATATTGTTAGAGTTATTTACAGTAGTATTCAGACTATAACTAAGGGAGAAACTACTGGAGATTGGGACTTCCTACCCTGATATGTACATTATGTATACAATCAGGAGTTGAGGTTGATAGTAGCAAAGAGTTGGTCCTCCATTTGAAGCATAGTAGTAAGTCCAACATTCACACTTATGAATCTCATGTATGATGGAGATCTGTAGGTAAGAGTAGTGAGATTCCCTCTGCTAGTCATGACATACCTTCTACTTCCGGAACTCCTACTATTTTTGATGTTATTGAGTGGCTGATGATACAACAAGGTGATATTACGAGGCTTCATAGCCGAATAGATGGTTTGGAAGCAAGAAATAACATCAATGATGATTATCAGAGGAGAAGAGTGGAATATGATATTGCTTATCATGATGCTCAGATGAGATTAATGAGGGGAGAAGATGGTGTGGTATTTCCTACTGGCCCCCGTTATATTCCATACCAGCCTGAGGAAGAAGAAGAAGCAGAAGAAGAAAGAAAGGATGATTGGTACTGTAGTATTCTTTTTAGTTTATTATGTGTAAACCTTCGTGTTTTTTATTTACTTTTGTTTAGTAGTTGTGTAGTAATTATATATATTTTTTTATTTTAGTTAAGTTGTATTGAAGCTTATGTTAGTTTGTCACTATTGTAGTAAATGTGTAACAGATGTTGTATTAAGTGTTGGAAGTGGTATTTTAAATTTTCTTTAGCATGCAAATCTCTGACATATATGTGAACAATGCTTCTAACTATTTTATACCTGTAGTTAAATTTTTAAATAATACCTATTTGCTTCAAAAGAATCAAAAGCCTGGGACAAAAAGGTTAGTTTGCTTTCTATTTTTCTCTCTCTTTAATTAATTTGATATACACTGAAGAACTTAAGTTTGGGGAAGGAAAATTTAACTTTTATTTGTTCTCAAATAAAGTGTATTTTCAAAATTATTTTAACATGACTTAAAGAAGTTGAGCTTAACTTTAGATAACTAAATTATTTTTTCATATAAATATCATAATAGATTTGAATGAAAGTTTTTAGTAATGAAGGTTAACTTTATGGGGTTAAGATATTTAGTATAAAAGGATTAAACTAAACTTGACTATCTAAAGTAAAGAAAACTGTATTTTTGAAATGTTAAGAGACTTAAAGGTTTATGTGAGGAGAAAAGATTGTGACTCTATGATGAATCATTAAAAAATTATATATATATATATATATATATATATATATATATATATATATATATATATATATATATATATATTAGGAAGGAGCTACATGGCTCCCAACATGTTAATCAAAATGTGTAATATAAAGAGATTTTATCTCAACCCATACAACTCCACACAAAACTTCAAAATTGAAAATACATTGGAAGCTATGAAAACCCCAACCCTTGAACACCCAGTGTTTTAACATATCAAAACTCCTCAAGTCAGTCCCCACAAAATTCTGTTAAAGAAATATTAACATGAAGTCCTTCAAAACAACACCTGCAACAAACTCCCAGAAATCCCTATGGGAGGGGGAAAATTCCCACAAAGAAAGACCTAGATGCCAACAATTCTGAAGTAAGGAGCTTTAATCCTGTCAGTTTCCATAAACAGTTGCAGTTGGGGAGGGGGGTCAGCTGAGACAGTAATTTGCTGAGTTGAGTTAGCATTTCTGGCAAGCCAATTGGCCGGCCTGTTTCCTTCTTCGTAAATGAATTCATACTTGATATCAGAATGTTGGGAGATAGCTTTAATGTTGTTGATCCAATAAGCATGGTGCCAATTTGAGTGATGATTGTTCTGCATGGATTGTAATAGAAGATCTGAATCACATTCCACAATAAGAGAGTGCCTTTGGAAAGAATGAGCAAGCTGTAGAGCCCTGAATACTGCAGCAAGTTTAGTTTCCAGAGCATCTTGTGCCACAATAGGAGTTTGAAAGTAACAAAGGCATTTTCCATTGTGGTTTCTGAAGACTCCCCCACAGCCAGCACCCCTATCAGAGAAGGATCCATCAATGTTAACTTTGATGAATGGGTAAGGTGGGGCTTTCCAGTAGACAGTGAGGATTTTATATCTTTTGGGGAGAACATTTACGGGACTATTAAGAATGGTGGGGAACTTTTTCATTGTATTAGTTTGGTGAGGTAGGAGTGGCGAGTTCCCACAAAAGTTGAGACTTTGCTTGGTCTTATCCTCATACTTAACACTGTTTCTATGCATCCATATAAACCATGCAATGATCAAAGGAACATCACCCACTTTAGTCTTTTGCCAAGACATCCAGCAGTTGTGAAACTCATACCATTCCAGGAGTAGTGTGTTAATGTTAAAGAGATTTATGACTCCCTGCCACACCTCCTGAGAGAAACTACAGGTAAAAAAGAGATGCTGCAATGATTCATCATTGGTCCCGCAGAGATAACACTTAGAAGGCCCCCTAAGCCCCTTGAGCTTTAGAATATCATCAGTAGGCAGCAGATTATGGAACAGTCTCTAGGAAAAGAAACACATAGATGGAGTGAGGTACTAATTCCAAATTTTTCTGCCCCATCTGCATTGAGGCCAATCATTGATCTTTAGATAGATATGTTTGGTGAGGTTATGCAAACCACCACTGCAGCAAACAATTTTATCTGAATTGGTTCTGTCAAAAGGGAGGGTAGAGATTTGCTGAGCTGAATCAGCAGTTACCAACTCCTGCAGTTTAATAGTAGACCATTGCATATTGTCCCAGCAACTAGCCACATATAAATAATGTTTTTCAATGGTGGGGAGAACTTGTTTCATGTGAGGAGGGCACCAGTTATCATGCAGGACTCGGACTCGGCCATTGCCTGACTCCCAGTAATATAAGGATTCAGCTAAATCTCTGTAAGAAGCATGTGTTTCCAAATCCTTGAAATACCTGGTTTAAGTTGAGCCATAATGGGGTGACTATCTTTGCAATATTTCCCTTTCATGTAAATAGACCACAAAGAGCTTTGTTGTCTAAACTGTACCCAGATTTTACAGAAATTCACTTTCTGCAGCTGAAGAAGACCTTTTAAACCTAGCCTTCCAGCTTCAATAGGCTTGGCCAGCTTTTGCCAAGGCACCCAATGGATCTGCCTCCTATTGCCTGCCCATAAAAATCAATTGAAATTTCTCTCAAGTTGGGTTCCTGAACTCTTCTTCATACAGGTCATTTGAAGGACATAGTTAGGGAAAGTTGTAAGGATGCTATTGAGAAGGGTAATTCTGCCTCCAGAAGATGGATAAGAGGTGGTCCAGTTGGATAGCTGATTGTGCACTTTCCCTATAATTTCCTCAAACTTGTTTGACTCTCCCTTTGATGAGTTGCACCCCTAAGTATTTCATAGGGAGGGTGGCTTTAGAGAAGCCGATGAATTGAAGGATCCGAGTGAGAGACGATAGCAGATAGTGTGCTTAGGGAACAATAATTCACATTTTGCTTTGTTTAACCGAAGGCCGAAACTTTCGAAAATGGTTGAGGCGATGAGTAACTTTCTTAACAGCATTCTTGGAGGCCCTTGAAAAGATCATGATGTCATCAGCATATATTAGATGGGAGATAACTACATTTGATTTATGATGGTATCTAGTATAGTGGAAAGGAGAGACCCAATTTTCAATTAGCCTGGATAAATAATCCATCACTAAGATGAATATGGAAGGGGATCACCTTGTTTAAGCCCCCTAGTGGCTTGAAAACCTCCCCAAAACTGACCATTGATTAGAATGGAGTGGTGGTTGAACTTCAGCCATCTCTTGATAATTAAGTAGAAATCCACAGAAAAGTCCCTAGTGTGTAGTACCTGGAGGATGAAATTCCAATCCAATGTGTCATAAGCTTTTTTCACATCAAGTTTATAAATAAGATTACCCCCCTGTAGGGACTATCAAGGTCAAGGAGCAGTTCTTGAGCAAGAAGTACATTGTCAGAGATGGTTCTGCCTTGGACAAATGCAGCTTGAGGTGAGCTGATAATTCTGTTGAGGTGGGGCTGGAGCCTGCCAACAATAACTTTGCTGATAATCTTACTGATTACAGTGGTGAGACTGATTGGTCTATAGTGGTTCCATGTTTTGGGTGCAGTGATTTTTGGCACTGGAACAATAGTGGAAGCATGGAAATACTGAGGGAGATCCATACCTTGGAAAAAACTTTGGATTGCTACACTGACATCATTTTTGCACAGGTCCCAAGTCTTCTTATAAAATTCAGAGTTGTAACCATCTGGTCCTGCAGCTTTGGAGCTGTCTATGGAATTTAGTGCCACCTAGGTTTTATCATGAGTAGGGATATCAGTGAGCTTGAGAGAATTTGTGTAGTGTTGAACATCAGCAAACAAACTACTTTCAATCAGAGGGCTGGAGAACTGTTTGAAGGTGAGAAGATCTTGGAAGAAGTTTACAGCACTGTGTGCAATTTCTACTGCATCCCTGAGAATCACTTCCTGATCAGTCACAATAGATAGAATAGTATTGCACTTCCTCTTAAAATTGATACAAGCATGGTAGTATTTGGTGTTCCTGTCCCCATCCTTAAATTTGATGCAAGAAGCCTTTTTCCTTAGGATAAGGTCCTGCAAGTTGATGTAGGTTAGAAGTTTTTCTTGTGCAGACACAAAGTCTTTGTATTTATTTTCATCTTCCTGAGCCTTAGCTTCCAATCTGGTAACTTCCACCTCAGTGTTAATGACCCCTTGGAAAACATTCCCAATGGATTCTCAGCTCCATCTCCTCAAAGCTCTGGATAGTTTGACCTGAAGGATCTGAAGTTTGGTAAAAGGGTTGTTACTGGAACAACCAGTCCAGTTTTCAGCAATGACTTTGTTAAAATTTGGATGGGAAGACCAGAAATTTAGAAATCTAAATGGGGAGGTGGACATGTTGGTTGGGGGGGAGGAAATGGTAAGGAGGAGGGGTTTATGATCAGAGCCAGCAAAATTTAGGTGAGTGATGGTGGTGTACAGAAAAGTATGATGCCAGGAATCATTGGCCAAAAAACTATCCAGTCTCTCCCAGATGGTACCTCTTCTCCAGGTAAATTTGTTTCCCTGAAATCCAAGGTCATACAACCTAGCTTGTTGGATACTGTCATTGAAATTAGCCATTTTATTCAGGTTAGGAAGTCAGCCACCTCTCTTTTCATCAGCTGAGGCAATGTAGTTAAAATCCCCTCCCACAATCCAGCTGAGGAGTTCCATTTTGCTGATAGCAGGAATCACATTCCACAGTTCCCTCCTATCAGCTTTAGTACAACCAGCATAAACAAAAGTAGCAGCAAATTTGTTACCATTCAAAGTGAAATGGAAATGGACAAGTTGTGGGTGATCAACCTGGATATTCCAATGCAATTCTTTTCGACAGATTAACCAAATTTTGTTTGAGGAGTTGGCCAAAAAGGTAAAACCATGAAATTTATTAAGGATCTTATTCTGATTTTTATAAACCATGAGTTCCAAGATGATAATACACCAAAGCTGGTGTTTTTTTTGTAGAGATGTCTAAGCCTTCTGAGAGATAGGGGGTGAGCCACCCCTTTAATGTTCCAACATAGACAGTTGATCATCTGGGGGTCTTGAGATGGGAGAGGAATGAGTTGACATGGTTCTGGATCTGGATCTGGTTCTGCCCCTAGAGGAGTCCAGTGGAGATCCCAGTGCTTTTGTTATTTCTGGAATTTCCTGAATTTGAGTTGCCAGTTTCTGTAGCTCAGTGGAATTTTTCTTCTTTCTCCTGGTCTTCTGGAGTTGCCAATTAGCTTCAAGTTTCTTTTGTTCCTCATCCAGAAGAGAGTGAGGAGGGCAAGGGACAACAGAAAACTGCTGTGCAAACTCCTCAGCAGGTTCTAGTTGTTCCAATGTTTCCAATTGTTCCAATGTTCCCTTTTGTTTCACTTGTGCCCCTGAGGTTTGCCCCCCCACAGCAGGTTCTGTATCAATAGGGGCATTTTCACAGAGTTTCTCCTGTGTAAGTAGATTTTCCATTAGGGGGTTCTCTGGAGCTGGATTCTCCATCGTTCTCCTTTTTCCACCCTCTTTGTGGGAGGTTTTAATCGAAGCATTTTTCCTTTTGATGTCCAAACATCCTGCAGTGAGTGCAGAAAATTGGTTTGTTCTCTAAAACTACTTCTTGCCAATATCCCTCTCCTTCATCGGAGATAGTAATCCAAATTTTGTCTAAATCTGGGAGTGAAACACCCCTCTACTAAAACTTTAGCAACAGCTGGATTTCCCAATTCATAAGTAGGTGGATCCACCCTTAATGGTGTTCCCAGAGCCCTACTTATCTGAAATAAAGCATGTGTAAGATAAAGCTGAATAGGGAGATTAGGGAAAGTAAACCATAAAGGTTTTAGTGGGGGTTCTTTTGCTGGATCAAAACCTGGGTACCACTTCATCAACTTCATCTTGGAGTTAGCAATGGTCAATACTTCCATGCCCAATACTTTAGCATAATCTTCCTCCCTAGTTAACCTTATGAGCAAGTGCCTTCCATCCAAAACACCTAGCTTCCATTGTCCCAAAAATTGAAAATTTTCAAAATGCCTCTTGACCAATTCCATTTTGGGATGTCCAAATTGGATTTGGCCCACAATAGAGAACTTAATTGCATCAGCCAGTGAACTCATCTCCTGGGAGGTAAATAAGACAACAGGTCTGCCCTCCTTTGAACCCAAAGGTCTGACAAAGGGGCATTCAGATTTGCCTGCAGCCGCATCATGCAGGAATTGAGGGAATGTCAGGTGCTCCATAGCATTAAAAGAGGTGCTTCTGCTGACAGCAGAAGCATAAGTTGGGGGGTCGTAACAGCACTGGAGCTAGCCATTCTCCAAATTGAAATACCCCACAATGCCAGAAACAAAAACAACAAGTAGAAACCAAAGCAGATAACAGTAGCTAAAATTAGAAGAAGAAACCAGGAAACTGGGAGGAGACCAGTCGAGGATCCGGAAAACCAATAGAGCTAGTAGAACCCAAAAACCAGAAACATAAACTCCACAACACTTCTTCAATGTAACAAGAAATTCAAATGAAAGGGAGACCAGGAAAGGGCAGAGCAAGTCCCAAACTCCCAGAACACCAAAGCACCCTAGCCAAACAACAGAAACCAGTCACCAACCAGGAGAACAACTTACCAGAACTAGAGAAAGGAGGGTGGCACCGCCAGGGGGGTCATCCCTGATCTCCAAACCCTAGCAGAGCATTCCAAGCCGCCATATATATATATATATATATATATATATATATATATATATATATATATATAAAGTAAATAGGTGTTTCAAGCTCCAACTTTAAAGAGAGGAGAGTGAAGTTCAAAATTATTAAAGGCTATCAATATATAGTAATCCTTACATGAAAAGAAAAAGAGAGAAATAAAAAAAAGAAAGGATTGAAAAGCAATCCCAAAAAGAAAAAAAAGAAAGAAAAAGAAAATATATTTGAGGAGAAGCTTAAGGAGATGCCTAATAAAAAATTAGCTTCACTTGAATCAACATAGGGGAAGAGCTTAGTTACATTTCTGAATTTATATTTAAAGTTTTAGCATACTTACTAAAAGAGTTATAATGAGCTTCTTTTTCATATGATCCTTCAAAGCACCCTTAATGTGATAAATTATGGTTATTCTTGAAATGAATAGGAAACTAGAACACTTAGACGTGATTAATAAATGTTTTACATCTATAATATTGACCTAAGTTATTAAAAATATTTCTAAGAGTCTTGCTGTTATATTCATGTAAATAAAAAATCATAGTATTCTTTAAGTAGAGTTCACTACTATGAGACATATTTTTATATAGTAAAAGGATTACTTAGGGTCAAGTAATAGTTAAGTTTGAGGGATTTTGATGTACTAAAAATATATTTGATTTTTCATATATATTTTGTACTCATTTTTGGTGATATTACACATTAGAGGAATGTATTTTTCATATTTTTTTGCAGGTATGATGATTTTAGCCAAATGAGAGCAAAGAGAAGTGAAAAGGAACAGATTTGAAGTGAAAAAGGCAAAAATCAGGAATTTGAAGTTCTGGCGCAGACGGTGCCCAATGTCGGTAGATGACAAATTCAATTTATTTGGATGACTTTTGAAGGGATTTTTGAGGCAACACTTGGGAAATTTGTTCATAGACTAATTTAACTTGTTTTGGGTGCCAGAGAAGGTGTTTGTGTGAGTCTTGTGTGAATGTAAGAGATGTAAAAGTGTGTGAGTTAAGAGGAAGTTTTTAGAGAGAGTTTAAAGTCTAGGGTTTGGTGTTTAGTGTTGTTTTGTGAGGGATTCTTCTCAAATGAGTTGTAGGAGGAGAGGGAAAGTGAGAGATTGCTTCTTCCCTACTATTCCAAGAGAGAATTGTGTGTTGTTGTCAATAGAGAAGGAGATTCAAAGGAAGTTTAAGGGATTTGCTTGGGGAAGAAATTAAGATATGTTGTATTTACTTCTTATTGATTGTGTGACTTTGCTTTCATATATTAAATCTTTGTTTTTTTGTATCATCCTCATGAATTCTGAGTAGATTTCTTTATTTTTCTCCTCATAATGATAAATGGTGTAGTGATGGTTTAGATTGGATGTGCCATATGAAAGATAAGAAATTGTGATGATTTTTCACTTCTTTCTTCATTTACTTTTCGATCTGGCTATTTGAATTGTTAAAATATATTGTGAAACATATCATCTGAAAGGGATGTGCTTTCTACAACAAAAGTGGAGATTACATTCAATGTCCATGAATGAGTGATGTAGTTCATGGGGGTTGGGTGCAAATAAATAGGGAAATATGTTTATTAGGCATAGAATTGGAGAGTTTAGGGCGATAGACTAAAATCCCCAATTTGGTCCTAGTGCTTGGATACTAAAGCGAGAGTTATCCTTCAGGAAATGGAAAGTGAGAGCTCTGGAGTGAGAGCCAGTATCCTCCCAGCTTAACCACAGTTTTAGGGACTAAACCTAGGATTGACCAATGTTCTTTATAGCACTCGGAAGAGGGTAAAGAATAGGTATGCTCCTATTTGGCACAATATAATCATTATACTAATCTATATCATTTACTCACTATAATATAATTGTAAAGGGGAGCACACTTTCTCTAAATATGAACCTTGCCATACAAAACTTAGTGTAGTAATAGTTAACTTCAATCTGAAGTTCAGAAAGTACTTTAGAAATTTTAAAATCTTTAGCATCGTTAAACTTTAGAATCTTAGTATTTACTTTTAGTGTTTTGCAAATTTTAATATTGGATTTCTGTGCTACACTTTAAGGTTTGCTTCCTCCCTGTGGGATCGATAACCAGGACTCTGCTAGAGCCCTATATTACTTGAACAATATATATACTTGCATATAGATTGGCTGCTATTTTTTTAAACTTATTATATTTTGTGGCTGAACTAAGATTACTTTTAAAACCATATTCCTTAGTAGCAGCAGCCAGACATATCAAGTTTTTGGCTGCTGCTACAGTTTAGTCACAAAATATAATCAATTAAATAAAATAACAGCCAATCTATATGCAAAAATACGTATCGTTTAAGTAATGCAGGGCTCTAGCGGAGTCCTGGTGTTCATTCCCACAAGGAGAAAGCAAACCTTAAAGCGTAGCATAGAAATCCAATATTCAAATTTGCAAATCACTAAAAGTAAATACTAAGATGCTAAAGTTTAACGATGTTAGAGATTTTAAAATTGCTAAAGTACTTTCTGAACTTCAGATTAAAGTTAACCATTACTACACTAAGTTTTGTAATGCAAGGTTCAAGTTTAGAGAAAGTGTCCTCCCCCTTACAATGATATTATAAAGAGTGAATCATATAGATTATAATAATTATTTTATTGTGCCAAATAGGATTATATCTTTTCTTTACTCTCTTCCGAGTGCTATAAAGAACATTGGCTAATCCTAGGTTTAGTCCCTAAATCCGTGGTTAGGCTGGGAGGATACTGGCTCTCACTCCAAAGCTCTCACTTCCCTTCACCTGAAGGCTAAAACTCTCCTTAGTTTCCAAACACTAGAACCAAATTGAGGATTTTATTCGGTCATCCTAAAATCTCCAATTATACGCCCAATAAACATATTCCCCTATTTATTTGCACTCAACCTCCATGAACTACATCACTCATTCATGGATATTGAATGTAATCTCCACTTTTGTTGTAGAAATCATAGCCCTTTTGGATCGAATGTTTCACAATATATTTCAAGAATTTAATTGGCAAGATCAAAAAGTAAATGAAGAACGACGTAAAAAATCATCACAATTTCTTATCTTTCATATGGAACATCCAATCTAAACCATCACTTCACCATTTATCATTGCAAGGAGAAAGAAAAAGAAATCTACTCAAAATTCATGAGGATGATACGACAATACAAATATTTAATATATAAAAGAAAAATCACAAAATAAAAAAGAAGTAAATACAACTTATCTTAATTTCTTCCCAAAGCAAATCCCTTAAAGTTTCTTTGAGTCTCATTCTCTCTTGACAACAACACACAATTCTCACTTAGAATAGTAGGGAAGAAACAATCTCTCTCTTTCCCTCTCCTCCTACAGCTCATTTGAGAATAATCCCTCATAAAACAACACTAAACACCAAACCCTAGAATCTAAACTCTCTCTAAAAACTTCCTCTCAACTCACACACACTTTTACTTCTCTTACATTCACACAACACTCGCACACACACTTTTTCTGGCACCCAAAATAAGTTAAATTAGTCTAGGAATGAATTTCCCAAGTGTTGCCTCAAAAATCCCTTCAAAAGTTGTTCAAATAAATTGAATTTGCCCTCCAACAACATTGGGCACCATCGGCACTGGATAGGGCACTGTCGGCACCTTGTCACACTATTTAATTCTGGACTCTCTGGAAAAATGCACCGTCGGCATCCATTTGGGTTTCGTCAGTGCCAGAACTTCAAATTCCTAGTTTTTGCCTTTTTTCATTCCAAATTCATTCCTTTTTGCTTCTCTTTGCTCCATTTGCCTAAAATCATCATACTTGCAGCAAACCATGAAAAATATCTTCATTTAAAGTTCAATATCACAAAAAAATGAGTACAAAATGTATATGAAAAATCAAATATTTTTTTGGTGCATCTTATACTGTCTATCATCAAATACCAATCGCTCTTGAGGATCAAGAAAACACTACATTTACTAGTCCTTATGGAACATTGCTTTTCGACGAATGTGGTTTGGATTATGTAATGCACCTGCAACATTTCAAAGATGTATGATATCAATTTTTAGTAATATGATTGATAATGGAATAGAAATTTTTATGGATGATTTTCCGTATTTTGAACTTCATTTGATGCATGCTTAAATAATTTAGAAAAAGTTTTAGAGTTATGCGAAAAAATAAATTTAGTTCTAATTTGGGAGAAATATCAATTTATGGTTGCATAAGAAATTGTGCTTGGGTATAAAATTTATGAACATGACATGGAAGTAGACCATGCAAAGATTCAAATCATCGTGAAACTACCACCTCCAATTACTATGAGAGGGTTTAGAAGTTTTGTAGGACATGCTGGTTTCTACAGGCATTTTGTTAAAGATTTTTCAGGAATTACTAAGCCTCTGTGCCAACTTTTAGAAAAAGATAAGAAATTTAATTTTAATAAAGAATGCTTAAATGCCTTTGAATTACTGAAAGAAAAATTAATCACTACCCCTATAATAGTTTCACCTGATTGGGAGAAACCTTTTGAACTTATGTGTGATGCCAGTGACTATGCTATTGAAGCTAATTTAGGACAACAGTATGATAAAATTTTCAAAGTTAAATGCTATGCTAGTAAAACTCTAATGAAGCTCAAATTAATTATACCTCTACTGAAAGAGATTTATTAGCCATTGTATATGCTTTTGAAAAATTTAGGCCGTACATAATCGAGACTAAATGTATAGTGCATATAAACCATTCTGCTATCAAGTACTTAATGCAAAAGAAGGATGCTAAACAAAGATTAATCAGATGGGTACTTCTAATGAAAGAATTTGACTTCATGATAGTGGATAGAAAAGGATTTGACAATTAAATAGCTGATCATTTATATAGACTGAAACAACATGAATTATCTGATTTTGAAGATGAAATGACAGAAAATTTTTTTGATGAACAAATTTATGTTATTAAGGAATGGAATTTATCGTGGTATGCTGATATTGTGAACTATTTTGTAAGTGATATTTTACCACCTGATTACCTAAGCAATAACCAAAAAATTTATGTATGATGCCAAATTTTACTTTTGGGATGACCTATATTTATATAAACAATGGAATGATCTAGTTATTAGGAGATGTGTGCCTTATGAAGAAATTAAACCAACTATTCAGAGATGCCATGATTCTAAATTTAGGGGACATTTTGAAACTGATAAAACTTCAAATAAAATTTTAAAATATGGATTCTATTAGCCTACCTTTTTTAGGGATGTTAATAGATATATTAAAACTTTTGATCGATGTCAGTGAGTAGGTAATATTTCTAGAAGAAATGAAATGCCCCTAATTATGTATCAAAATGGATTGAAGCTATAGCTTTACCTAGATGTGATGCTCGAAGTGTTTCAAAATTTTTAATGAAAAATATTTTTACAAAATATGAAAAGCTAAGGGTTATCAATACTGATGGTGGATCTCCTGTTAGAAATAATGTGATTCAGAGATTGACTAAAAATATAATATTATGTGTAGAATCTCAACTAATTATCATCCCCAGAAAAGTAGTTTAGCTTAAGTATTTAATCGTGAAATTAAATGAATTTTGGAGAAATCTATAAAACCTCATAAATTAGATTAGGTCTATGAGATTAGATACTACATTATGGGCATATAAGACTGACTATAGAACTCCTACAGGAATGTCTCCTTACAGATTGAATTTTTGGAAAAACTTGTCATTTACCAGTTGAATTGGAACATAAAGCATAATGGGCGATTAAAGAGTTCAATTTCAATTTAAAGGATGAGCGTGAGAAAAGATTATTACAACTTAATGAATTGGAAGAAATTAGAAATTAATCTTATGATAATGATAGAATTTACAAGGATAAAATGAAGATATGGCATGATTAGAAGATTATAAAAAAGAGTTTTAAACCTGGATAGGAGGTTTGTTGTATAATACAAGATTAAAATTATTTCCTGGAAAAGTATAGTCTAGGTTGATAAGACCTATCACTGTTATAAAAGTTTACTAGTTTGGAGCTATTGATATAGAAGATCCTAAAACTGGAAGAATATTTAAAGTTGATGGGTACCGATTAAAACTATATTTTGAAGGGTCACGACCAAATTTTAATAAGTTTTAATGTCAAGTCATCCTGAATAAAACTAATGTTTGTCGGGCTGGCGACGTTAAACCAAGCACTTTATAGGAGGCAACCCATAGTTATCTATGTTATTAAGTTTGATTTGATTTGGTTGTACTTGTTATTATTATTAGATAGTATTATGTTTGAGTCCTACTCACTCATAAATATCCTAAATGGTGTTAATTATTGAAATGTATCGAAGTTTCAGAGGTTATTAGAATGAAAACTTTATTGGAGCAAAACTATGCTCTAGCACCGTCGACGCCAGAATGAGCACCGACGGTGAGATTTTCCAGAGAGAAAGTTAAAAATTTAGAGCTTGAGTGCTGACGACACCCTATCCAGTGCCGACGGCGTTGACAGATGAGTAGCAGTTCTTGGAGTTTCAAATGGTGAAACTTGACAATTTTGAGCTGGAGTTTCACCCTTATAACAGCCCAAACTCCTTTTAAAACCCATTAAATCTAGAAAAATGAAAGGGTAGTTCCAAAATTTGCATTCCATGGCTTCCAGCTTCTTTGATTCTCCAAGATTTAGAGTTTTCAACTAGAGAAAGCTCGTCAGTTTTGAGCAACGACTTTGTAACAAAGTTCTAATAAAGAGAAGACTTATCAAGGAAGGAGGCTTTGTTCATCAAGGTATGAATGTTTCTAGTACTCGTGTTGAAGAAATTATTATGCAGAGGCGTTGGGAAGTGTTATATTATACTACTGCCGCAGTAGTCATTCCTTTGGTGATGATATTTTATGAAAATCTTCATGGACTCAATCAAGGAGTCTTCTTTGTGCGAGTTAGGTGGATATCATTCACTCCTTCTAAAATTAATGAACATTATATGATAGATAATGCGCCAATCTGTCATTACACTAATTTTTTCCTAAAGAGATATAATATGAATGAAATCCATTGATATTTGACGGATGAAGGCGAAGATTGGGAGATAAGAGATGACGGGTATGTCAATTTCTCTACTACCTCATTGAATCCTGTGTCGAAGCAATGACATTCTTTATATCTTCAAAATTACTCCCGACCATAAAAATTAGTAAAGTGATGAAGAAAAGTGCAATTGAACTATTGCATTCAAACTGGAAGGCCATTGATATTGGCATCATAATTGTGAAATCTGTTTTGGGTTTGATTGTGCATGGATCGAACTAGGGTTTGGGTCATCCTTCCACTATATTTCTTCCCTACAGCCAATCATAAGTACCTTATGAAGTTGAGAAAAAGTGCTTCTCCCTTGAAGCCCATGGACCCAACTAATATTTATGACTGTCCAGCAACTGGGGATGAAAATGACCTGAGCATAACTGTAGACCAACCATCTCAGAGTTTACTACCTCTTCAGCCTCATGTTACTGAAAATGCATAGTGGATTCTGAGGAATATCAAGAAACTGAAGAAAGATGTATAAAAACTTATGGATGAAATTAACAATATTTTGAATTATTTGATCATCTGGATTATAGGATGAAGGAACAATTTGATCATACATGGCGTATAGAGGAGGGATTGATACGATTGATGAAGAAAAATGCTTGGATTGAAAAGGATTCTACTGATGAATTCCTGTATCAACCCCTCTACAATTTATTTGTGCACCACCAAATCATGGGAGATATCAGAGAAGATAACACTAACATTGGTGAGGAGTTGTGATTTTCTATTTATCCACTTTAATTAGTATTTGGACTTTAATTGCTTTGGTTTGATTTGTATTTAGCTTGCTTATGGTGTGATTTCACACTTATTATGCTTTAGATTTGAGTTTATGTTATGTTTTTAGCATTAGAGTGTTGTGGTTTGATTTCAACACTGAATTATTGATGTGATATAATGAATACATGTGTAGGGTTGTAATTGTGGATTATATATATAAAAGTGATGTTTTGTATTGTTTGTGTAATATTTGTATTTGTTCATCACTTAATTATAAATATAGATGCTTAAAAAGGCTAATAAGATGTCATCGTAACTTTGAAACGATTGAAATCATAAAATTTTAAGGAATCCTGAAAATCGGTCTGGCGCCGACGGCGCCAAAAACCCAATACTCATCTTGGATGTTTTAAACTTGTGATTTTGAGCCTTTACCGCATTTGACCATCTTCAACCTCCATCCAAGGCCGAATAGCACTCCTAAGACTTGGTTGCATTTGGATTTGAGGCGATTTTGAGGCTTTTTGAGGTTGAATCTCATCTTTTCTTGGTAAGAGTTCTACTTTAAACTAAAATTATTTTATTTTCACTATAAAAATCTCCTACATTGGAGAAATCCGAAAATTTTTGGGTTTTTGAAGAAAAATTTAAGAAAATCCATGGTGAAATGCTCTTACATGTTATATATTTGACTTTGGAGTTTTTACATTGTGATTTTGGAATTTATTGGGATTTATTTGCAAATTTTCTAGAAAATTTTGATATGGTTCCAAAGATGTTTAAGGGAAAGAGAAAGGTTGATCTTGATGAAAGAAAATTTGTGAATATTAAAGCACAATATTACTTTAATCCTACACTCTGAAGCAAAAAAGTGTATATAGGATTGAAAATTTGAAAATCCGGGCAGAGTTCTGAAGCAGGTGATTGATGATCGAAATTGGGAAACTTTTGTTTTTTTTCTGCCGATGTTGTTGCTGATGTAGTCTGTGAGTTTTATGCTTACTTGTGGTGGACTAAAGATGAATATGTGCTGGCTCGAGGCAAATAGTAGAATTCACTCTTTCACGGATCAATGCTTTCTACCAGTTGAGAGATAATCCATTCTGTGTGTACAAATCTTTTGGTACGGTGGATGCGGCCTTAAATGAGGTAATTACTTTCTTATTGATGGAAAAGGGGAGTAGAAAACAAAGCAAAGGAAAAATATAAATTTTCTTGATTCCACTCTAAATGTAGCATCTTAAGCCTGACATTACTTTGTTTCTGCAAGACTACTACCTACTTATCATCATAGTGAAGTTTCATGGGATAGATCTATTCTGAATTTTTGTATTCAAAAGCTGAGAATAACAGACATTGGTAGAATTATTCATAATAGTATTCAGACTATAACTAAAGGGGAAACCACTAGAGGATTGAGACATCCTTCCCTGATTTACACATTATGTGTACAATTAGGAGTTGTGGTTGAGAGTATTGAAGAGATGGTTCATCCTTTAAAGCCTATTAGTAAAGCCAACATTTGCACTTATAAATCTTATGTAGGATGAAGATCTGAAAGTAAGAGTAGTGAGATTCCCTCTACTAGTTATGACATACTTTCTACCTCTGGAACACCAACTATTTCTTATGTTATGGAGTAGCTGATGATACAGCAAGGTGATATTACGAGGCTTCATAGCAGGATTGATGGATTGGAAGCAAGAAATAACATCAATGATGATTATCAAAGGAGAAGAGTGTAATATAATATAACTTATCATGATGCTCAAATGAGATTTAAGGGGGGAGAAGCTGGTGTGATATTTCCTACTTGCCTCTGTTATATTTCATACCAGCCTGAGGAGGAAGGAGCAGAAAAAGAAAGAGAGGATGATTGTTAGTGTAGTATTCTGTTGTTTGTTTTTGTTTTCTATTTTTGTGTAGAAGATGTATGTAGTAATTGTACATTTTTTTTAAATTTAGAAAAGTTGTATTAAAACTTATGTTGGTTTGTTACCGTTGTAGTAAAATTGTAATGGATTTTATATTAAGTGTTTAAAGTTGTGTTTTAAATTTTCTTTACCCTGCAAATCTCTAATATATATGTCAACAATGCTTATAATTATTTTATGTCTGTAATTAAATTTTTAATTAATACCTGCATGCTTCAGAAGAATCAAAAGCCCGGGACAAAAAATGTTACTTTATTTTTTATTTTTCTTTCTTTTTAAATTTAATACGCATTGAAAAACTTAAGTTTGGGGAGGAAAAACTAACTTATATTTATTCTCAATTAAAATATATTTTCAAAATTATTATAACATGACTTAAAGTAGTTTAGCTTAATTTTAGATAACTCAATTTTTTATTTCATTTAGATTTGAATGAAGGTTTTTAGTAATGAATGTTAACTTTATTGGGCTAAGATATTTATTATAAGAGGATTATACTATAGTTGACTATTTAAAGTAAAGAAAGCTGTATTTTTGAAATGTTAAGAGTCTTAAAGGTTTATGTGAGGAGAAAAGATTGTGACTCTATGATGAATCGTTTAAAAGCTAATATATATATCTATAAAGTAAAGTGATGTTACAAGTTCCAACTTTAGGGAGAGGAGAGTGAAGTTCAAATTTATTGAAGGCTATCTAGATATAGTAATCCTCACAAGAAAAGAAAAAGAGGAAAAAAAAGGAAAAAAAGAGAATTGAAAAGCAATCCCAAAAAGAAAAGAGAAAAGAAAGAAAAAGAAAAAAATATAGGTGGGAGATGCCTATTAAAAAATTGGCTTCACTTGAATCAACTTAAGAGAAGAGCTTAATTACATTTCTGAATTTATATTTAAGTTTTAGCATCCTTACTAATAGAGTTTTCATGAGCTTCTTTTTCATGTGATCCTTCAAAACACCCTTACTGTGAAAAAATGGTTATTCTTGAAATGAATAGAAGACTAGAACTCTTAGACTTGATTACTAAATGTTTTTACACTTATAGTTTTGACCTAAGTTATTGAAAATTTTTCTAAAGGTTTTGCTATTATTTTCATAAATAAAAAATCATAGTATTATTTAAGTAAAGTTCACTACTAAGGGCCATATTTTTATGTAGTAAAACTATTACTTGAGGACAAGTAATAGTTAAGTTCAGGGGATTTTGATGCACCAAAGACATGTTTAATTTTTCATGTATATTTTGTACTCATTTTTTATGATATTGCACTTTATAGGAATGTAATTTTCATGTTTTGCTACAGGCATGATGATTTTAGGAAATTAGAGAAAGAAGAAGAAAAAAGGAACAAAAAAGGGCAAAAAACCAGATTTTGATGTTTTGGCACTATCGGCGCCAGAATAGGCGCAGACGGTGGCCAATGTCGGTGGAGGCCAAATTCAATGTATTTGAATGACTTTTGAAGGGATTCTTGAAGCATCTCTTGGGGAAATCGTCCATAAAATATTTTAACTTGATTTTGGCGCCTGAATTAAAGGGAGGAGTCTAGAGAAGAAGTGGTGTGAGTGTTTGAAAGAGTTTTAGAGTTTAAGGTTTGGTGTAAAGAGTTGTTTTGTGAGGTATTCTTCTTAAAAGAGTTGCAGGAGAAGAGAGAAAGTGGGAGATTAGTTTTTCCTTACTATTCCAAGAGAGAATTGTGTATTATTGTGAAGAGAGAAGGAGATTTAAAGAAACTTCAAGGGATTTGTTTTGAGCAGAAATTGAGATAAGTTGTATTTACTTCTTATAATTTGTATGAATTTGCTTATATATATAGAATCTTTCTTTTGTTGTATCTTTTTCTTGAATTCTGATTAGATTTCTTAGTTTTTCTCCTTGAAATGGTATATGGTGAAGTGATGGTTTAGATTGGATATGCCATATTAATGTTAAGAAATTATGATGATTTTTCACTTCGTACTTCATTTACTTTTCGATATGACCAATTGAATTGTTAAAATATTTTGTAAAACAAACGATCCAAATGAACTATGCTTTCTACAACAAAAGTGAAGACATTCAATGTTCATGAATGAGTGATGTAGTTCATGTGGGTTGGGTGAAAATAAATAGGGAAATATATTTATTAGGCGTAGAATTAGAGATTTTAGGGTGACAGACTAAAATTCTCAATTTGGTCATAGTGTTTGGAAACTAAAGCGAGAGTTAGCTTTCAGGCGAAAGGAAGTGGGAGCTATGGAGTGAGAGCCAGTATCATCCCAGCCTAACCATAGATTTAGGGACTAAACATAAAATTAGCCAATGTTCTTTATAGCACTCGGAAGAGGGAAAAAATAGGTATGTTCCTATGTGGCACAATACAAGAATTTTACTAATATTTATCATTCACTCTCCATAACATCATTGTAAGGGGGAGGACACTTTCTCTAAACTTGAACCTTGCATTACTTCACTTATAGTAGTAGTAGTTAACTTTGATTTGAAGTATAGAAAGTATTCTAGTGATCTTAAAATCTCTAGCATCATTAAACTTTAGCAACTTTAGTATTTACTGTAAGTGCATTGTGAATTTGAATATTGGATTTATGTGCTACGCTTGAAGGTTTGCTTCCTCCCTGTGGGATCGATAACCAGAACTCCGCTAGAGCCATGTACTACTTGAACGATACATATAATTGCATATAGATTGACTGCTTTTTTATTAAACTGATTATACTTTGTGACTGAACAAAAAATACTTTTTAAATATTTATTCCAAGGTTACAGCCACGCATCAATGGGGTCAACTACATGAATCCATTTTCTAAATTGAGTCCTGTTTAGTGTCATATTTTCATTTAATTCTAATAAATTAAGATCATTTTTATAAAATAAACCCAAGTCTTCCTAGGTCTACCTCTGCCCTTCTTAACATAAGTCGAATCTAAAACATTTACTCTCCTAATCGGATCATCAGATGGCCGGCTACATGACCAAACCATCTAAGCCGAATCTAAAACATCTTAACAAGTAGAATGAGAGACATAAATACCGATTTTGTACAAATTACTCCATCTCAAATGATTATTCATGTTGGTCAGAGACTCGTGTGTCCTAAAGCTTCCATAAAACTATTTTAATATTCATAGCAACATTAGAGTAAGTAAAAAAAATAAAAGACTAACTTTGTTCACATGAGAATGCTCTTCTAACAATTAGAACAAAAATAAGGAAGACCCTTCAAAATCAAGTAGCCTTTCCTTTGTTAGATGAAGGTAGTCAGTCATCAAATTTGCTCTTGTTGAGATATAAGCTTAAACCCTAAGTGCATTTCATATTTAATAAAGTGTTTCTCATGACATCCTAAACCAATCTTAGATCCAAGTGGTATCTTCTCTTAATGAAGATCAAATTAAAACAAATATATGTACTCTTTTATTGCCAATGATTGAGAGAAAGCTTATGCTTATTGAGGTTTAGCCAAAATTGAAGTCAACAAACATGTGAAACATGACCTAAACAAGTGCTAATGGCTTAAGAAAAAAAAATTTATGCAAAGCAATGTAACAACAATCCAAAATTTTCTACAATAAATCCAATTGTCTTCCATACAGCGTAAACCAATTTATACCCTTCATATAACACCAATGAATAATAAATAATTGCAAAATCTTAACAACCTTTGTACAAATATTCTATTTGCTCCATCTCTCTCTCTCTCTCTCTCTCCTTATCTCTCTTCTATATTATATATATATATATATATATATATATATATATATATATATATATATATATATATATATATATATATATATATATATATATATATATATATATATGTGTGTGTGTGTGTGTGTGTGTGTGTGTATGTGTGTGTGTGTGTGTGTGTGTATAGCATTTCAATACATTGAATCAGGTAACTTGGGGCCTGCAATCTGGGGGAAGCTGCTAACCCCCTCTATATCTTTCTTTTGTTGGAGATTATGGAAACTTCTTCTACCTACTGATGCCATTCTAAAACTTAAGGGTGTGAAAGGGCCATCTTGCTGTCAACTATGTCATGCAGCTGAGGAAAATCTGGCACACATTTTCTTTGCTTGTTCATTCTCTCAAAGTGTTTGGAGCCACCTGTTAGATAATTTGAAGCTGGATACACTTCTTTTAAGTTGGTTTTCATTTGCAGATTGTTGGGCAGATTGGCATGAAGCTAATTTATTGGTGATCCCTTGTCTAGTGGCCTGGTTTCTGTAGATGGCTAAGATAGCTTGGACCTCCCAGGGTGCCCATGGCCCCTCCCACACTGATCTTTTGGCAACCTCCTCCTACTCATTGGGTGAAAGTGAACACTGATGGCAGCTTTGCTAACCTGTCAGCTGGATTTGGTGGTGTCTTCAGAGATGCCTTGGGGAAGTGCCTTCTTCTCTTCTCCTCCCCTATTGTTGCCCTGGATACTTTGGAGGCTGAGGCTATGGCTATTTACTGGGCTTTATACATTGCTTTTAGATGTGACATTGGACATCTGGTGGTTGAGTCTGATTCTCTTCTTTGCATTAAGTGCTTCCAATTGACTGAGATGCCTCCTTGGTATATTAGTAGATGGCTCATTAGTTCCTCTCCTTTCCTATCTAGCAGAGTCCAGTTTATACACATACCAAGAGAAGGGAATGCTCCTGCTCATTGGTTTGCTTCTCAAGGGAATGTCAATGCTTCTGTTACACTTGCTGTTAACCCTCCCCCTGGCCTAGCCAGGCTACATCATGGGGATAAGCTGTGTCTTCCATATCTTAAGAGTCCGCAATGTTTTTCTTTTGTTTTTACTCGAGATATATATATATATATATATATATATATATATATATATATATATATATATATATATATATATATATATATATGGCTCGGTGGTCTTGCATACTTCATAAGTCCGAATTTGTAATGGTTTTTGATTTCATCTATCACTTGCCCAATAGGCAAGTAGTTTTGGTTGTGTATATATATATATATATATATATATATATATATACACATAAAAAGATGGAGGTGGCGTACTGAGGCTCGCTAGGGTTTCTGGCAGTGATGGCTTCCTTTCTTTGGCGGCTGGTGTCTCTCGGTGGTGGTCGGAGTGGTAAGTGGGTCCTCCCTATCTTGCTCAGTGGTGCTTGGTGTGAAGGTCGTCACCGGTGTGGTGTCGATAGACAAAGTGAGTTTTCCGGGCTTAGCCGGATTCAAACCGAGTTACTCGTTTCATTGGTTATGGGAAGTTCCAATACTTCTTCTTTGCCATTTTCTTATGCATCCGTCTGTTAGCAGAGGTAATAACAACAAGTGAAGTTGAACCGTTAACTTTCCCCTGTGTCTTACATGACGCAGCAGAAGAGTAAAGCCGTTTGCCCCTTTGTAAGACCACTTGGCTCTAAGGAAGGCGGACTCGCTATATACTTTACTTCTCGGGAGATGAATACCATGGAAGAGGCTATCAAATTCTCTATTATGGGCCAATTCCAGCTTGGACACCCCAAAATGGAATTGGTGAGGAGTTATTTTGAAAATTTTCGCTTCATGGGTAATTGGAAGATAGGGGTTCGGATGGAAGACATCTTCCGATCGAGCTCACAAGGGAGGAAGACTATGCTAAAGTGTTAGGCATGGAATTTATGACCATAGCAAATTCAAGAATGAAATTGATGAAGTGGTATCCGGGTTTTGATCCAAGCAAAAGAACCCCCACTTAAACCTTTATGGTATTCATTCCCCAATCTTCCTATACAGACTATACCATACTAATGCCATCTTTCGCATCAATAGAGCTTTGGGAACTCCTCTCGTGGTCGACACCCCAACCCATGATCCGGGCAATCCCGCAGCAGACTAAAGTCCTTATTGAAAGAGATGTATCTCTACCCGAGCTGGACAAGATTTGGATCACGAGCTTCGGATGAAGGAGAAGGTTTTTGGCAAGAGGTGGTTTTGGAAAATAAACCAGCCTTTTGTTCCCACCGGCAGATGTTTGGGCACCTTAAAGAAAAATGCTATAGATCGAAACCTACACAAAAAAAGATGGGGAAAAGGAAAACTCGTAGAAGTGAAAGATCCAAGTGATCACCTCGGAAGACAATCAAGCTGCACTGGAGGACCATAATGTACCAATAGAAACCTTAGTGGGAGATAATCCCCCTGAAGTTCTTCAACAGTCTTCTTTGTTAGCTGAAGGGGACATAGATCAGCCAATACAGGTTGGCAGTGGGCTTCAGAAGGAATGTTTGGACCAGATGGGCTTTGAAGTGGGGGCAGCTTCTCAAAGATACGAAGCTCCTCCCCTCCCTAGTTATTGGTGGATGGAGAACAAAAGAGATCGGAGGCCTCCCGGCAAATCCAAATTGTCCCGTAAAAAGAAGAAACATACATCTGAGATACAAAAACTGGAGCTTCCAAACAATGACAATCACAAAATAACCAAAGATTTGGACTATCCTTTTGACTCCCCAAGGGGCAGGACCAGATCTAGATCCAGAACCAATAAAAACCATTCATCACCAACCTCAAAACCCCCTGATTTTTAGCTGCCTTTGCTGGAACATTAAAGGGGCTGCCCACCCCTTATCCCTCAAAAGGCTTATCTACTTATACAAGAAACACAAACTATTGTGTATCATACTTTTGGAACCCATGGTTAATAAAACCCAGAACAAAATTTTGAAAAATTTCCCAGGCTGCACTTTCTATGCTAACTCCTCTAACAAAATTTGGCTCATTTGTAGGAAAGAGCTTCATTGGACTTTCCAAGTAGATCACCCTCAATTGGCCCACTTTCATTTTAATTGGCAAGGTATTAAGTTGGCAGCCTCTTTTGTTTATGCTGGTTGCACCCCTAAAGACAGAATTGTTCTATGGCAAGAGCTGCCGCAACCGCAAGACCGAGCAATCTAGTCGGATTGTTGGAGGGGATTTTAACCGCATTGCTTCTATCGATGAAAAAAGAGGAGGCAGAATTCCCAATCAACACACAATGGATCAGCTTAATGAAAATATTCGTAAAGCTCGGTCCGTTTGACCTTGGATATCGTGGCACTAAATTTACTTGGAGGAGAGGAAGTATTTGGGAAAGGCCGGATAGGTTCATGGCTAACATCATTTGGCATCAAAATTTCCTATATACAAACATAACCCATTTAAACTTTGCAGGTTCTGATCATAAACCTATACTCATCACTATTGCTCCTCCCCCAACAACCGACAGACTCCCCATTCAGCATTTTTGAACTTCCGAGCTACCCATAGCAATTTCAAAACCATTGTTCGAATAACTCGGGTTGGAGCATTTTGTAACAATCCTTTTGATAAACTTCAAAAACTTCAAACCAAAATTGCTAAAGTGCTCGAGAAGTTAGAGTCGAGGCTCTATTGGGGATATTAACAAAGGTGTTATCAGTATTGAAAGGAATATCCAAAAACCGGAAATGGAGGCTCGTGTAGATGGAAGCAAAAATATTGAATTGATGGCAACTCAAGACAAGCTTATGCAAGACATTAACTCGGCAAGATCTCTTGCTTAAACAGAAAGCTTCTTGTATTAAATTCAAAGATGGTGACAGGAACACTAAGTATTACCATGCTTGCATTAATTTCGAAGAAAAAGTAATACCATCTTGTCTATCACTACCGATCGTGGAGAAATTATTAGAGACAATGCTGCCATTGCCAACAATGCTATTAATTTTTATAGAGAGTTGCTTACTTTCAAGGCAGCATTCCATTCCCGATATTGACAGTAGTCGTTTCAAGATGTTAGCAACTACACACAACCTGCTCCAACTTACCGAAGTTCCTTCCCAAGATGAAATCCGGACTGCCCTCAACTCTATAGATAGCTCTAAGGTCAGCAGTGGCCCGATTGCTACAATTCCGAATTCTACAAGAAGACTCGGGATATTTGCAAGGTGGATGTTTGTACTGCTATTCAAAGCTTTTTCCAAGGTATGGACATCCCATACTATTTCTATGCATCTACCATAGTCCTTATCCCCAAGACCCCTGATCCCAAAAACTGGAACCAGTATAGACCTCTCAGCCTTACCACTGTAATCAGCAAAATAATAAGTAAGATAATAGTTGGCAGTGCTTCAACCCCATCCGGATAAGATTATCGCCCCTAACCGAGCCACTTTTGTCCTTGGTAGAACCATTGCTGATAATATTCTTCTTGCTCAAGAAATGCTGTTAGATCTTGATAACCCTTGCAGGGGGGGCAACTTGATTTATAAGCTTGATATCAAGAAAGCATATGATACTCTGGAATGGAATTTTATTCTTCGAGTTCCGCAATCTAGAGGTTTTAATGAAGATTTCGTGTTTCGATCAAGAATTGGCTTAAATTTAATCACCATTCCATTTTGATCAATGGTCGTAGCCGGGATGGTTTTCAAGCCACTAGGGGCTTAAACAAGGGGACCCTCTATCCCCTCTATTTTCATATTGGTCATGGATTATCCGTCTAGGCTCATTAACTATCGATTGCTCCTCTCCAAGTATGCTAGATACCACCACAAATCCAACATTATTATCTCTCACCTTCTTTATGCCGATGATATAATGGTGTTCTCTAGTGGCTTCAAAAAATGTCGTCAAGCAAGTGACCAAATGCCTCAACCGAGCTTCAACTCATTTCTGGCCTTCAGTTTAACAAAGCTAAGTGTGAAATCATTTTTCCAAAGAATATCAATGTTAATGTAACCCACTTGGATTTTGCATCACGCGAGTTTCTCTAAAGCTTCCCTTCCTATGAATTATCTTGGAGTGCAACTCATTAAAGGGAGGGTCGATGCGACTCAATTTGATGATATCATTGGGAAGGTGAAGGCTCAATCGGATAACCTGGACAAATTCTTATTTATATACCGGAGGTAGATTCACTCTACTTCATAGCATTCTCACCACTTTTCCTAATTATGTCCTCCAAATGACTACAATGAAAAGAAGCACTGTGCACTATCCGGAAGGTTTATTTAATAGGTTCCTATGGACTCGGAAACGAAAGGAGATCCATTGGATGGCTTGGAATAAGTTGGCTAAACCTTTAGAGGCTGGGGGTTTGGGTTTTAAAGGCATACAACAGCTACAGAAAGTTAACTATTGCAAGCTCTGGATTCAGTTCAGGAAGCAGAATTCTCTTTGGGCCAAATTTCTGGTTGGGAAATATTGCAAAGGCTGCCACCCTTCTAAGGTTAGTATTAAGAAGGGTGTTTCTAGAACTTGGAATGATATGCTGAAGAATAGGGAAATTGCTGAATCACTGTATAGCTGGGAGCCGGGTAATGGCCGAGTTAATTTACGGGAAGACAATTGGTGCCCTCCCCATATGAAGGAAGCCATCCCAAACATTGATAAAACCCGTTTCACTCGTTTCAAATTGTTGGGAAAGTGAGAAGTGGTCTTTACAGGAACTTCGAAATTTGTCACTGCCGAGTCTCGCTAACCGATTGCCACCATCCCATTTGATAAAAATAATTATGATAGAATCATTTGGAGTAATGGTACTACTCACAAGCATTACTAAACAAATATATCTTAAGATCCATGAGTGGCCTAAAGTTCATTGGGGAAGAATTATCTGGAACAAATACCTCACCCCTTCAATGTCTTTTCTCACCTGGAGAGTGTTTCATAAGCTTATTCCTACAGATGATATACTAAAGCTAAAGGGGATTAGAGGACCTTCAAAATGCTATCTGTGTGGGGTGGAGGAGGAGACTGTTCAACATATGTTTTTCCATTGCAATTTTTCCCAAGAGGTGTGGAAGGGGATCATTAGAGAGATTAACATAAACACCATCCTTCTGGACTGGTTGGATCTAAGCAAGTCGCTGGATTTCTTGGCGAAGTCTAAATTGGGTACCATCCCTCTCATTATTACTTGGTTTATTTGGATGCATAGAAATTCAATCAAATTTGAGAATGGTGTTAGCACTTGTTGATACGAGTGGTGGGAAATTGTGTATCCTTTCCGACTAAACCGATCCAGACTTAAGAATTTCCCAGCCATTTTGAAGGTCACACATAAACAACACATTATAAGATACCACATTCAAACATTCTATCGGAAGTACCCACCCACCCCTTACATTAAGGCCAACACAAATGGTTCCTACTCGACTGAGGGTTGGTCGTGGGGGTTTGTTCGGAAATCATGAGGGAAGATGCCTTGCATATTTTCAATCTCCTGTTACTGTTGAAGATGTTTTGGAATCTAATCTGGCAGCAATTTGTAAGGCTCTTGAACTTGCTAAGGCTTTCAACTGGAAATTCATCATTGTGGAAAATAACTCGATTCGTGGTAATTAATGCCTTAAAGCAAAATCAACACCTAGCCTGGCCCTCTCCTAATGATTATCAATTAAAATGGCAGCATGTGTACTGGATTAACAAAATTAAGGCTTTTGCAATTCAGTCCAACATCAAGTATAGCCATATCTATAAGGAAGGGAATAGACTCGCTCATCGGCTTGCTAGAAATGCTGAAACTACTCTTCAGGTGATGGTGTCTACTACCCCAACCCCACATCTGCAATTTCTGATGGATGCTGATTGTTTAAAGGCACCATATTTCAGATTTGTGAGCTACTGATTTTTTTGTGTTTTGGTCTTGGGATGGAGGTTCCATGTTCCAGCTGCTGCACTTTCATATTTGCTCCTTCAGGATTTCCATGTTTTTCTTTATGCTTATTTTTGGGGACATACATCACCCGGGTTGGCACCATGTCTTTTGGACCTAACAAAATTAAAGCTATCTCCCAACATTGTGATATTAGGTATCGGTTCATTTACAAGGAAGGTATCCGGCCCGCCAACCGGCTTGCAAGAAATGGCTCCGGGCTCCTTAATTCGATTGGTTCACGGCTAGGCATTCGGCTTTTCTCCTACTTGCCGATCCCTCTTTTTGGCTTGTTGGTGGTCCTTTTTGCTCCTCCTACAATCGGCCCCTTACTCCTTGGAAAGTGCCTAAGTTTTCTCTTTTTCTATTTGCTTGGATTTTGTGGTTATAGGGCACACAATTTTGAGATAGGTTTACTTTTTTACTTCTTACTTTAGGAAGTTTCCATTTTGGTGTGGAGTTTTTGTAACTCAGTTTTGGTTGTCTCCCATTTGGGATATTTTGTAACTTCACCCTTTTCAATCAACATGTAGGGAGCCTAAAGTAGCTCCTTCCCCCCCCCCAACAAAATATATATATATATATATATATATATATATATATATATATATATATATATATATATATATATATATATATATATATATATATATATATTTATATATATATGGGTTTGTAATCTCACACTATATTCATATGTTTTCTTTTTCTACATTATTTCTATGTCTTTCTATTTAGCTCCTTATATAGAAGTTCACATGGTAACAAAGCTACAGAAAAAGGCAATCAATTATCCTCACTGATAGTAGACCGAACACTACCTATGGGAGACACTCCCATTCTATCTAAGTTAAAATTCTTGATGTCCAATATCAAGAATATCATCTTTGCATAACACATAGTAGAACACACCTTACATTACAATATAAAACTATTTAAATATTTTAAGCAATGGATTTGAAGGTTAATAGGATGGCAAAAACATGTTCAACGTATTGATGACATATTTACATTCAGCCCCTTAGATGCTTCCTAGGCATTAGTGGACCAAAATCTTTTTGTATCTCTTTTCTCATCCATATTTTGATACTTACTATTTTACTTTCTTAATGGTGATAGCAATACAAAAATTTTCCACTTTAAATCGACGCTTTCTATATAAAAAAAAATTGTTTATGCATCCCGCCGCTCATAAATAAACTTCAACACTTATCAACGCAAGATAAAATAATGAACCAATATCTAGCGAAAATCAAATCAAAAGTTGATGTTGTTGCTATAGCTAGCACTACTCTTGACTTTGCAGACATTATTCTTTGTATTTTAGATGGTTTACCATCACATTATCAGGCCTCTAGCACTAGAATCCAAAAACAACTTCAAATGATTGACTTGGATGATCTCTTCTCCATGTTGTGCTAAAAAAACAAATTTAGCAACCAAAGCAATCAACCAATAACATCAATCAACCTCCAATACTCATTTTTCTCTTGTAGTCCCCATAAGAAGAGATCGTTATCACTCTAATCATATCACTTATAGTAAGGGTTGCACCTCAAACAATCCTCATGCACCTTACACAAACACATCTCTGCTAAGAAGTGGCAAATCCAATCACCACACTATTCAATTCCAAATTTGACACAAAATGGGGTACTTTGTGGTTAACTAGTAATATTGTATTAAGCTTAACTACAACCATCATAGTGCTAACCTATCAGTCTTAATTGATTCATCTACCAATACATGGTAAATTAACCTAAGTGCATCATCCTGCCTAACTCATGGCATCGGCAACATCTCCAATCCTACACTTTATGCTATTTATCAACACGACATAGCAAGAAATAGCCAACTACATGTCACTCATACAGATGATAAGATGCTTCCTACCACTCATATGCTACATATTCCAAAAATGCTACATGTACCTCATTATCTCACAATCCAATTTAAATTCATAAACTAACTAAATATAATCCTTGATCTAACACATTTGAATCTGGCGGCTTCCTCATCAGGAATCATAACTCGAACCACCCTCCTCTCTCTGGCTCACCCCACAATGGGCTATTCTCTATTAAATGCAAATTTTACCTCAAAGTGCCTCCCATCTGCATCGTGTTTCTCTCAAAACTCTCCTCACAATCTTGGTGGCATCGCCAATTGTGCCATCTCGATAAATCAATTGTACCCACTATGGCAAAATCTCATCATAATATATGTGCTCAAAGCAACAACTTTGTACTTTGTATGTACACATTGTAATTTGGTAAAAACTCACAAACTAATATTTTTTATTTCTACTACTCATAATTTGTTTCTTATACATATTATTACTCTGATGGTTCCTCCTCATTGCTTCAAAAAACAACTGCAAAATACTATGTTTCTTTCACAAATGCTTTTTCATTTCTTGTTGGGTGTTTCAAATGACAAATAAATTTGACTTAACATCCATATTCATAAATAAAAAAACATGGGTAAACATCAATTCAATATATTTATCAAGATCCTTCGGTCAAATAGTGTGGAGAATACATTAAGCATGCTCTACAAAACAGTTTCTTTCAATTTGGAATCTCTCATCAAATTATTTGCTCATATACCCATGAACAAAATAGAGTTCCTAAATAGAAGAATAAACACGTCCTTCAAACAACTTGAATAACATTACTTGAAGCAAACTCCCACATTTTCCATGGGCAAGCATATTGCAAATTGTTATTTACCACATTATTAGGATACCATTATCAACTAGCAATTCAACCCCATACCAATTACACAATACAATCAACTATCGAAATATACTCACCTCAAAATATTTGGGCACACCTGCTATCTTTGACATCATTAACACTCTAAAAATAAAATTTCCGATTTCAACTCAATGTGTTTTTCATGATTATCAATGTAATTTCATATGTTATAAATGCTACCAGCCCTCAGATGGTAAACTATTTTATTGCGACATATCATCTTCCATGAGGATGTTTTCTATACATAACGCCACTCATCTCACCAAACCAATCACTTGCTTTTGCACATAAATCTCCTCACCCCTGTTCTTATACCTAACCACTCGCCACTCTTTTCGTTTAATAGATCGATCAATATTTCTTCTTACCACACTTCGTCTGTTACAACCAAAATTTCTCTCCATACTTTTAATGAAAACGGACTTATTCCAGTCGCACATCCTCCCGTATTATCCTCTTTAATACATCTCCCTGACAATTGTTCTTCATACCCATAATCTAAGTCCCAATTTGAAACTCCAGCTCCACCCTCATCACCACCTTCAATACCATCGAAAAATATCACTCGATCACAATAACACACTCTCAACAAAAGAAAACTTTTGCTTTACACCACATTACCTCACTACGTTGCAGACAAATTTGAATTCTAGCACAAACCATGTATGATAAATTTCAAGCTCGTCAAACTCAAGGAACCTTTATGTTAATTCCGCACAACCTTATGAAAATGTAATAGGCTGCAATTGGATACATAAAACGAAATCAAAATGTAATAACTCTATTGCTTACTATAAAGTGCATCTTGTAACTTATGGATCCAGACAAAAGAATGATCATGATTACAATGACATATTTAGTCTGGTTGGGAAAAAATACTCAATTTGCATCTTTCTCACAGCTACCCTCTACAACTTGAGGCCCATCACTCAATTTGATGTCTTTAATGCTTTCCTTGATGACAAACTCAATGACATCATCCACATCTAGCAACCAAAGTACTTTATTCATCTAAAATACCCTCTCTATGTTTATCATCTACGCAAAGCTCTCCATGGACTAAAATAAGCACCAAGAGAATAGTATGCCGCTCTCTCATAGCTTTTACGTAATCTTGGCTCTGATTTAAGTTCAATTAACCCTAATCGATACTCTACGATCAAAATTATATTCACATTTTTGTTCGTATTTTTTGGATGACAATTTAGTCAAACTTATAAACACTCTTTAGCAAAGATTTCATGTGAGAACTCATGGTGAAATCCATCACTTTCTTGGCATCCCAATAATTCACACACCCAAAGGGCTTCGGTTGAATCACACCCTATATACTCATGACATTCTCTCACCCATTGGCATGCTCTCTTACAAATCTAACTAGAAGCGCACAATCTCAACAACTTGGTCACTATTTTAGATCATGATTATCCCAAACTACAGTTGTACTACTGTCTCGTGGCCTCACATAAATACCTATCACTTGTCCTGATGTTTCATTTGATGTCGATAAAGCTAAAACAAATGCTTAAATTTCTTCTACCTCATTATAATTTTTCATGTGTTTGCTTGGTTACATTCAACAACTTTGCTCTCCCTATCACAAACTTCATTCTACATCTCCAAACCCACTCTAATTTTATTTAGGCCGATGACATTGAAGAATATAAATCTACAACTGGTTATTGCATACTTTTGAGCAGTGCTTTAGAATCGTGGGCTTTTAAAAAGCAATCAACAGTTGCTCGCTTATCAAGAGAAGTAGGAATCGAGCTCTTGCTACAACAATCAATTCAATTATTTAGATCTGCAGCCTACTTCAAGGATTTTACCTCTCTAACAGCCCACTCTACTCTATTGTGATATTGTTTTTGCTTTAGAACTTGCAAATAATCCACTTATTCAAGCTCGTATGAAATATATCAAAATTGACCACTATTTTATTCGAAACTGCATTAATGGTCAAACCACATTCACCATAACTTCTCTCAGGTCGCCGACATATTTCTTAAGTTCTTGCCAAACTCTAGATTTCGATATATGTATGCCAAGTTGTTGAGATTTAAAATAATGCGGAATACTTGATGATATCATTAATATGAACGGGGGTATAAATAACCCTTATAAGAATCCTATAATAGAAAAAATAATAAAAGGAAATGATATAAAAGGAAAAATATATCTCTCAATATCTCCAATAATCAATTAATTTTAATTATTAGGAGATATAGGAAATAATACAAAACGGAAAAATAAGTAATTTCTAATCTAAGGATTTAAATATAAAATATCTTCTTGATATGAGGAAATAATTTATTGCAGGAATAAATTATTTCCTATTATAAATCCTAACACTCCCCCTCAAGTTTGGAATGTATGTTAATAATTCCTAACTCAGCAAGAATATCGCAATCGAGAAGAGTTTAGGCTAAATTCGTGCCAAGTCGAATTTTAAGTCTATTCGCCATGTGTTTTGGCATAGAGAGAAAGTAGATTCGAGCATGCTAAATCTCGAGTTTTGTTATATTCATGCTTCGGCTAAATCTGAAGCTTTGCTAAATTGCGGCTGACTGAATTTTGAGTTTTGTATGCCTACGTGTTTTCAGCATAGAGAGAGAGATTCGCACTTCGTCTGAATCCTGAAGTTTGTTAGATTCGAGTCACTGAATCTCGAGTTTTGCTAAATCAGGCCTACTGAATTTTGAGTTCATCCGCCATATATTTTGGCATGATAAAAAGTAGATTCGAGCCGGCTAAATCTTGAGTTCTGTTAGATTCGACTCGGCCGAATCTTGAGTTTTGCTAAATTCAGTCTTGGCGAGGACCGAATGACCGACGAGGACCGAAAGGTCAGCGAGGACCGAAGGGTCGGCGAGGCGATGATCGAAGGGCCGGCGAGGACCGAAGGGCCGGCGAGGATCGAAGGGCCGGAGAGGATCGAAGGGTCGGAGATGATCGAATTGCCGGCGAGGACTGAAGGGCCGGAGAGAACCGAAGGGCCAGCAAGGATCGAAGGGTCGGAGAGGATCGAATTGCCGGCGAGGATTGAAGGGCCGGCGAGGACTGAAGGGCCGGCGAGGATCGAATTGCCGACGAGGACTGAAGGGCCGATGAGGATCGAATGGTCGGAGAGGATCAAATTGCCGGCGAGGACTGAAGGGCCGGCGGGGATAAAATGACCGACGAGCTTCGGGCGTGAAGAAGAGTGACGCGATGAAGCAATCTAAAAGCGCTGGAGCCAAAGATGTCAATTATGAAGAAGACGAAGGCGGTCGAAGATGCCTCATAACTCAAATAAGGGGACAGAGGAAAGCTCCCGACAAGCAGACGAAGACAAATGTGGGATTCCTCCCTTCCCTCAAGAAGGCCGGCGGGAAGAGAGACTTGAGGTCCTCTCCAAGGATTATTTTTCGTTAGAACAAAAATTTGTCCCTGATACCATGTTGAGATTTATAATAATGCGGAATACTTGATGATATCATTAATATGAACGGGGGTATAATATGAACGGGGGTATAAATAACCCTTACAAAAATCCTATAATAGAAAAAATAATAAAAGGAAATGATATGAAAGGAAAAATATATCTCTCAATATTTCCAATAATCAATTAATTTTAATTATTAGGAGGTTTAGGAAATAATACAAAACGGGAAAATAAGTAATTTCTAATGTAAGGAATTAAATATAAAATATCTTCTTGATATGAGGAAATAATTTATTGCAGGAATAAATTATTTCCTATTATAATTCCTAACACAAGTTGATGATACTAGACTCCAGAATCTCAAGTAGCTAATGACACATATTCTTATCAGCTCCTTCTACCGAATGTTCAGTATGTATTTCCTCTTGAGGAAAGTATGATATACAGGTCTCTAATCTCACACTGCATACATTCATGTTTCTTCACTCTGTTTCTACCTCCCATTGTTTAGCTCTTTCTGTAAAAGTTTACACACGGCACCAACTTAAAAGGAACCGCTGGATATTTAATCTTACAAAAATCTGCACTGCATACGGAATCCTAGGCCACAACATTCAGAAAAGACAAATGTCCACCTGATCCCCCTTAAACTCAAGGCATGTAAATATTTAAATTTTTCCATAACTTTGCTGAAATTCACAAAAATTAAAAAAAAAGAAAAAAGAAAAAATAGCAGTAGTCATCTGGTAGTAAAAGCCCTTTCATTTAAGCATTGATAATGGTTTCTAAGCAACAAGGAGTAGTTGTACAACAATGTCTTGTCGTTAAGCACTAATAACTGTACAACTCAACCTTCACTCGCTGAAAAGAAAAAAAAAAGGCTTAAAATGCACCAAGAAAACTTATCAACAAAAAGCATTGATAGCACTATCAACGCATTCAGTCCCAGAAGGTTTCACAAGGCAGAAAAGCGAAGTGGACTCGGAAATCTCCGATACAGGAACCAATCTAACAGGCTTTCCAGTTATAAGTATTGAGATGGAGTTCAGAGCTTCCCTCATCCAATCATAGCGGCACAGCTTCCATGCCTCCCATACATCGAGCTGTTTGAATCAAGAAAAAAAAAAATTTAGATGTATCAAATATTTGATAAATTTTTATAATTGATATTCATCTAATAATTTAACAATTTAGAAAGGTAAAGGCACATACCCATTTCCTATCATGTGTAGATTGCTCCGGCCAAAACTCAAGCTCCTCAGTAACTTCAAGAGCAAACATGTAACCTCTGCAGGCACCCTCTTGGCCGCAGAGATTCTGTTTACTCTTGCTTCTGAATTCCCACACGCCCAATAGAGAATCCTGAAGAAAATAATGGATGATCATTAATTAACTTCACCAATTTTCAATTTTATTTTATTTTATTATTATTATTTTTTGTTGCTTCAAATTTACGATTCATAGAAATTAATGCAATTCGCGATTTGAATCTTAGAAATATCAGCACATAAGAAAATTAACCAACCAAATAAACTGACAAGATTGAGGAAACAAAAGTTTTCCATGAAATAAATTGATGAGAAAAATAAAATATATTTTTATAAGCAATGTCTTGATAACACTAAGGACTTTTAAAAGCAAGAGCAGGATAGAAACAAAGTCGCTTTTGACAAAAGGAGCAATGGATAGCAATATGCTGGATCGGGTTCTATTAAATGATTGCAATCCAATAAAACCATGAAAGGCACGTGCAACCAAATAATTGATAACTGCCATTATTTTTGTTGATTGATAAGGAAACACACTGATGTTGATGCAAAGATTACTCATCCATAAGTTCTGTGGCTTGGAGATGATGAAAATTGCAATTATGGCTAATAGCAGCAACTTCTGTGGCTAACAAAACTCCTCTTGAAGAAAACAAAAAAATAAACAAAAAAAAAAAATTGCATGTCCAACAAAATTGATTATTGGAGCGTAAAATCAAACTCATCAATTATCTGCTGTTATAACTAGCTTGTTTTTGGTTATTGTCTTCTATTCCAAAATTGCAGAACTTGTAACTGAAATAAAAGAATATTAACTTACGGAAAGCACCTTGAAACAGATGCATCAATACAGTAACCTACACGATTTAACAACTTTCTTAATCTTAAAAGTAGGATTAGCAGATGCTAATTTTTTTCCCTTCAGCTCATACAATTATTTTTGCTTGTTATACAAGTCAAACATGATTTTGATCCAATTAACTTTAATATGATTTTCACATACAATAAATAGATTTCTTTGATTTTTTTTTTTTACTTTTAAAATTTCCATCATTTCTAGATGAAGAATTTTTCTTGCTTCTGTTTAAAAGGGCATAAGAGGAAACAAGGAGGTTAAACTTACATGAATGATTCCTCGAACACCTGCTTCTTCCAAAGCTTCACGGCTCGCTGCTTCATCCATAGCCTCATCATTCTCCCATCCACCCTTCACAGTGAGTTTCATCACTTTAAGATTCAATGTTACAGCCATAAAACATAAAAATAGCAGAGCAGGTGAAGTAATTACCTTTGGGAAGACAAGATCATGCTGATTTGGAGAAGTTATCATAAGAACCTCCAGCTTACTCATCAAATCACCACTAGGGTTCTCAACATTTCGGTTGATTCTGTAAGGTATGCACCTGAATCAATCACAACATAAACAGAAAAAACCAAACTTGCGTTGTTAATTTCCATGAAAAATTTACAGTACATCATTCGTAGAAAAGACAAAGGAATCTATTTAAAGAGCAATCTACTTGAGACATTCCATAATAAGTTGAACTAAGATGTTCTTCTCATGTCTATATTATCCAAAAAAATTTAGCACTGCCGAAAGTATTTTAAGAATGGATCTCTTCAGAAATGGTTTAACTCTTCAAAGAGTCAACAGTTCCCATACCAACAAGGTTATATAGAGACAGAATACCTATATTTTCTATTTTTTTTTCTTCAAATGGCAGCTTAATTCGTCATCTACTGGAGACAAAAAGGTTCATACAAGGAACACCAAAACATTGTAAACCAAAACTCAAGAAGTTAAAGAGCACTAAACAAGGAAAAAAGATTCATGGAACTATCCATACCCAGCAACGAGCCGGAAATGATTCTCATAACGCTGCAGCTGGCGTCCAGTTCTTGCTTGCAGAGTAGTAGAAGACATAGTTCAAAATTGAATTTTCAGCCTAATAAAAAAAAAAAAAAGAACTGAGAGTTTAGTTGATTGAGGGGTAAACTCGAAACTCAACAAGAAAATCATCCCAAGAAGCAAAAACACAGGAAAAAAGTGCTCCATTTTACCTACAAAATCAGTATCAGCTCAACTTTCGGTAAAGCAGCGTTTCTTCTTGGAGAACAGCTCATGCGCTAATGCTATTTAGCCAAAGCTCTAAAAGATTTCAAATTTCTGAAATAAGGGAAAGAAGTACAGGGACCCTGAAAGTTCTCTAATGGGAAACCAAATCGAGGAGTTGGATGAAGAGATGCTTTTACTCTATTGAGCTTGATGGATCCCCACCCTCCTCTATTTAAACAAAACCAAGGCATAAAATGGTGAAAGATAATGTTGGCAAAAACAAATTAACCTAACGACTTGAAAAAGATGTGAGGTGTTATGGCGGAATGCGTAGCACATTTAAAAATCATATATATATATATATATCTATATATATATATATATATATATATATATATATATATATATATATATATATATATATATAAGATGATTACAATGCTATCACAAGAAACTACTGGGCTGATCAGTGGAAGGAAATAACGGTCCCAAGGTAATTAAAAAAAAAAGGAAAAGCACACAAATTCTAATCTTTTTTTTCATCTTATACTTAAATTTTATATTTACATACAAAATAATTTGATAGTTTGAATCTATTCATAAAAGTAGTATTTTACTTTGAAAAATAAAAATACTTCTATTTTTGATGTGATATTAAACATTTGAGTTCTATGTGTGTAATTATAAAAATTTAAATGTGAGACATAAATACATAAAAATTAGGAGCTATGTATGTAGATGCCCTCAAAATAAAGAAATGGCTAAATTTGTATCTCCCACAACCACCCCCCTCCCCCCCATGAAAAAATGATTACATTGAGTATTGAGCCAAAAAAAATTCAGGAATCAAGCTCAAGAAATAGAGCACGTAAGACAAGTAAAAGAAGATAATTAAATAATTTACATGATGCATGATACAAACGAACTCTTTATTAATGGGGCGACCCCTGACTTGCTCAGTTAGCTCCCATTCGTTCGTCACTTAGTTGGACGAACCACGTGATGATGGTATGTGATCTTCTTGTCTGGCTTCATCGGTGTTCCTATCGCAGTTTCTTGATCCGCTTTTCCTCGGTTCGATGGATATCTTTTACTTGACCCGTTCTGTTGATTTCCTTTGTTTGACATTGAGTTTAGTCAGCTCTCCATATGGCCAGATGTCCCATTAGTATTTGGTGACGACTTCAAGTTTGAGGTTGACTGTCTAAATGATCTAATGTGGCTCCCTCGACCGGCTCTGACACATCAATCAACGAGTTCACCTCGTTTTTTCATTTCATATTCTTGCGTGAAGATTCGTGACACCTTGATCTGGTTATACACATATAGTATCCGAACTTTATTGTTTTTTGAAAGTGACAGCTGTTATGAAAATAAGAAAGTTAATCACTTGATTAATTGAAGTTTCAATCAGCATTTAATAATTATTTTTTTTAGATTCCATTTGCTGCCTCTCTATGAATAGCTTTTGTTAGATGCCATGACTTGTATTTCTCCTTTGTATAGAGCTATGCTCTGATGGCGAGTGAAAACAAAGGGCATCCGGAAGGTTTTTCCGATGATGTCCTGATGAAATCCTTTGGGCTAACTATCGAGAAGATCCTCCCTTCAAACGATCTTTTCGAGGGTCATTGTGCTCGTGCCAGTTCGACTGACAAACGAGAAAAACACCCCGAGTGCAGTCAGCCTGCGAATAAAATAAGAATAAAGTGGTTAACCTATAAGAAGGAGCCCTCGGGTCAGCACAATGATGAGGATGATTCATTGGAAGATATTCTATTGGCGCATCAGAGGTCTGGAAAGAGCCCACACGTTCCTCCAGCAGCTTAGCCAGCCATCAAATCTGAGCGACCGGAGGATGACACTTGGAGGGGTTCTAGGACTGTATTGCCTCAAGCAAGGCTGCGACTTGTACTTCTCGGGTTTGGAGAGCTGTGGGCATTTCTCCTGCACCTGGCGAGAGTTCCTTTTTTTTTTGATTCGATGTGAATCAAATCCTTAGTAGAAATGTGATTCTTGATTTGTTTGAGGAGATGACAATTTGATTTCCTTGACCATATATAAATACATGTGTGTGTGTAAACATATATATACATATATGTGTTTATACATATATACATATGTGAGTGTAAACATATATATATATATATATATATATATATATATATATATATATATATATATATATATTTATGTGTGTAAACACACACACACACACACGCACACACACACACGCACACACACGTATGTCTATATTTTTTTTCTATTGATTAAGCACAGTTACCACTCTGGGGAACCTCAACAATATCCCCATCTATAAGAAAATTAAGTGGGGGAGAGGGAGAACATATATATATATATATATATATATATATATATATATGGAGTGATATACTCCTTATGAGGGGGATGAGAGAGAAGCTCCAGATTTTTAGGAAGGATTCTTGAGGTGATCTTTGTTTTCTTTCAGTTCTGTTGAGTTTTGATTGTTTGATCCTTGCTATTTCTTTTTTAATTTCAAAATCTTCTTGCTGCTGTCTTCTGTTTCCCGGGCTTTATTTTTTAATTCTGGTTCTGTTGGATTCCTTTTTTGGAGATCTAACAGTTCTTCCTTCATTGGTTCTGGTGACTTCCGGGTTTTGATTGTTTCAAAATTCTACTTGAATTATGGTCCTTGGATTTCTGGAGAACCTTGGGGTGTTGCTGTGTTTTTCTTTTTTGGGAGTTCTTGATCTTTTCTTGATCATTTTCTGATGGTTGCTCCTCCTGTGAAGGCTTCTTTCCTTGAAGTTGTTGGGAATGGTTTGGGGAATCATCATGATAAACTTATCTTCCCTCAAATTTATCATGATTCTGCGGCTGGAAAGGGTGACTGCCCTTTCATTAAGCAGGTGGTCAAGAAAGGGGGTAAACCTGCCCTCATATTCTCTGATAATGAGCTGTCCTCTTTGGTTGATCTTCATAAGTTTACATTGATTGGTAAATTCCAATATGGACATCCAAAGATGGATCTTATTAGAAAATGTTTTGAGGATTTCAAATTAATGGGTAATTGGAAGGTTGGACTTTTTGATGGGAGGCATATAATGATACATTTATCTAAAGAAGAAGATTATGCCAACTTATTTTCAAAGAAGGTTTTAGTGATAGAGGAAATATATGAAGATCCCGAAATGGTCTCCAGATTTTGATCCTAATCAAGAGGCTCCAATTGTTCCAATTTGGTATAGATTGCCTAATCTGAAACTGCACTTCTTCAACCCCAAGTTATTTATGCCATTGGGCTGCAATTGGAAGGCCACTGAAATTGGATATGTCCACCTTCAATTTGTCTAGGCCTTCTTTGGCTAGAATCCTTGTGGAAAGAGACATCACACTTCTTGATATTGATGAGATTTGGCTAGGCTCTCCACATAATGGGTATTGGCAACCTATTGTGATGGAACAAAGACCTGTGTACTACCATCATTGTAAGATGTTTGGGCATTCCAAGGATCTTTGTTACAGACTTCAGCCAAATCTAAGACCTATTAAAAGTAAAGCTGATAACTTAAATAGAGATGCTGAGAAGGTAAATCTGATTGTTAATGATCTAGATACTACTACTACTGGAGGTAATGAGCAAACTTTTATTATTTCTGATGACAACAATGTTGTGGGGAATTCTATTCTTGTCCAAAATTCTACGGTCACTGAATTGGTTACTGATACTGTACCTTCCAATGAAACTGCTTTGGATGACAATATGCATAATAACTCTGAGGTTTTATTGACTCATATTGTGATTGATCCTGCTCTTGAGCCACAAAAAGAGATGTCTGCTGTGGATATTGGTAAAGATTCTATGGGTTTATCTACTGCTCCTGTTTCTGAAAATTCAACTGATGCTAATAAGAATGCTACACAGATGGTCGGGAAGCATTACATCGAATACTAATTATCCTATTTTTCAAGCATAAGGATCAAATCGCATCGAAGTAACTATCAATACAAATTGCAATAAATAAAGAATTGCAAAGTGACTGGTAGTGCGAGAAAAGTAAAAAGAAAAAGTCTTTGGAATTGAAACATCTTTCTGATGCTAATATCATACCTTCAAGTGCATCTACTCCTTCCTTCTCAAGATTTACTAGAGGGGGAAGAGTCATGCCTAATGATTAAATTCATCTGCTGGAATATTAGGGGAGTGGCAAATCTTGGCTCCCTTAATAGATTAATGAGTTTGAACAAGATTCATAAATTTTGGGTGGTTGTTCTACTTGAACACTTGGTGAAATATGATCTTGGTAGATTTACCAATAAATTCAAAGGTTTCAACTTTATTTCTAACATTTCCAATAAGATTTGGTTATTCTGTAGGAAAGAGTTAAAAATTGATATTATTCTAGATCATTCTTAATTTCTGCATTTTCATTTTGAGCTGGAGCATTTTAGTGGTTTTGCTACATTTATTTATGCTGCTTCTTCCATCAATGATAAAAAGGAGCTATGGAATCATTTGCACATTATTGGGCAAAATGTTGATCAAGATTGGCTTGTTGGGGGAGATTTTAATTCTATTGCTCATCCTAGTGAGAAGAAGGGTGGTAGAGCTCCAAAATTACAGGATATGCTCAATTTTTCCAATCATATTAGAGAAGCTAATCTATTTGATCTTGGATTTGAAGGATCTCCTTTCACTTGGAAGAGAGGTAATATTTATGAAAGGCTTGATAGACTATTAGCTAATCAGGCTTGGTTAGATATGTTCCCCATTTCCAAGGTGCAGCATCTTGCTAGAATTGGTTCTGATCATGCTCCTCTGCTAGCTATCTTTTCTATAATGCCTGTTGTTATGAATAAATGTTTCAGATACTTAAATGTGTGGTCTACTCATCCTTCTTTCCAAAAAGTGATTGAGGACAATTGGGTCTGTCCTCAGGTTTTTTCAAAGGCTGATCCTTGGCAATCTCAAAAAATATTGGCTAAGGCTTTAAATGATTGGAACTGGAATGTTTTTGGTAATCCGACCGAAAACATCATTAAAGCCGAAAACCTTGTTAAAGCTAAGGAGATAGATGTGGAGTTAGGTATTTGTGTCGAATCTCAACCGTATGATGCTAATGAAAAATTAAGCATCGCTATAGCTAATGAGGAATTATTCCTATTACAAAAAGCTTCGCTAATCATTTTCTTTATGGAGATCGAAATTCCAAATACTTTCATGTCTGTAATCAAATACGGGAGATCAATTAATACTATTTTTAAAATTAAGTCCGATCTAAAGGGTTGGTTATATAACTCTCAAGATATTGCTAATGATGCTATTGGGTATTTTCAGAAGCTCTTTTCTTTCAAACCCACCAATACTGATTTATTTTCTGCTGAGTTATTAAGAGGTGGTATTTTCAAAGGTAATGGTGATAATCTAAGAGTTGTATTTTTGAAAAGGGGTAGCCTAAAGAAATTGTCGGCAAATTTTAGATCTTAAATTTAATTTAAATATATATAATTTAGAAAGTAGCATTTGATTTTGAAAATAATTTAAAATTTGAAAATTTTAAGACATGAAATCAAACCGATCTCACATCACAAATAGTTTATGTAAACGGGCACCACATCACAAACCGTGTATCTATCCCGAAGAATAAACACACTCCTTGATGATGGGGCTCGATTAAATAAACTAAAAAATTTGTGACATCCGTTTGGTTTGCGAACCAATTTTATAAGCCGACAAGTTCCCCTGCTTAATATAAAGGAATTAAGCGGGGTTTATATTACTTGGGTTCTTAAAGTTCCCTATAAGGGTAAGCCCCTATATTTAATTACATCTTAAATGTCCGAAGTCACTTAAGAAAACTCTCGATAATGATCAGTGGTTTTACTCTCAAGAATTTCAAAGTTTAAGGTTTTCAAACAATTAGATTTTGGAAATTTCAATAGGAAATGGATCAAATTTGGAACAGATTATTTTAGGAATCCAAAGAAAGAGAAGTAGGGGAAGCTGAGGATCCAAGAAGAATCTTGGCAACTTCCCAAACTATCCTATGGTTTGGCTTCAATTTGAGGATTTATTTAATGTTGTAATCCTGCCAATTTTAGTTAATTAAAACTTATATTCATATGACATGATCATACAAATTGCCTCGAAGATGTGAGGGTTTATGTCGTACCGAACGACTACCTCGGAGTCCTAAAATCGGTTAAGGCTTAATTTGCATAATCATGATTATGTAAATGCCTAAAAAAAGTTGAGGATTTACGTTGCACTAGGCAAACTACCTCGAAATCCTATGACTTGGTTATTTAATTCTAAGAGAGGTTTATCTGGTGTAGATCCGAGTTTTGCTGATGACGATGGCCGTGCTGCCCACCATGCTCCGAGCTCCTTGTTGTTGCAGAGGTTTAGTTTTAGAAGGTGAAAATCAGGAGATGAGAGAAGTGTTTTGGTTTAGAAATCTTAAAGTCCAAATATTTTTTAATATTTTAATTAAAACAAATCTTAAAGTTGTTTAAACAGAACCGATTAAGATCCCACGGTTCCGTCATCCCGGCACCGTTATTTTCATCGAATTCACTTAGTCCAGATGAATTTGCTAAACTCAACTGAATGAGTTCCACACTTTCATTTAGACCGTGGGAAATCTCGTTAGCAACACGTGGGTTACATCATCCGAGGTATTCCCGATCATTCAACGAGACGTTTTAATTTAATTGCAATTGTAGCTTTGTTGTTTTGTTTGTGATTAAATTTTGAGTTGTTTTATATTTTGGAATGTTGTGGCAGTGAATTTTATCTTGTGGTGACTTTTAATTTAGTTTTGGTTTCAGTTTTGTGGCTATCCTAGAAGGTTTCAATTTTCATGCAACAATCTTGTTTAACATGCAAGAAAAAGTAAAGTGCAGTGCATGTAAGTAAATTGCAATAAAGTAAATTGCAATGACATAAAAGCGTACCTGGAGGGTCTTCCTGTCATCCCAAGCTGCACTTAAAACACATGTTAAGGCATTTAAATGTTTATAACAAAGACCTAGGTAAAGCTAAGGGAAAGGTTTTGGTTGTCTACCAAAGTCCTAATCCTATTGCTAGTCATTTCCTATGACGTCTAGGTTATTATGTTTTGTTTATGGATGATTTTCTTCATCAAAGAACAATTAAATTCAATTGTTCTTCTAAAACATCCCGTCATATTGAGGAAGTGCTTAGGACGAGTCCTAAACATCTTTTCAATACTTCCGAGATTATTTTGAGTCCAAGTAAATTTAGTTGCACAGGTGAATTAATCATCCAGGAGTTTAGTTAAGCTTTGTCTCTTGCTTAGAAAACTTGGGAATTTGATTACCTGATGAATGAAGTGACATCTCACTTAATACTCTATTTAAGAGTTATAATAATTAAAGCCTTTAAGGGCAAGTTGGTTTGTTGAGAATTTTAATCATTCTTAATTTGAAGTTTAAGTTAATGGTTTAAAGTAATTTAGTTTAATTATGAGGTTTTAATTAATAATTTTAAGTTTTGAATAGTGTTCAAATTATTTTTGGTTTAAATCTTTATACTTTAAGTGATCTTAATATTTTAAATTTGTTTTACTTTTATTGTTGGATGATGTTAATTTAACATAATTTAAATTTAATTTAATTGAATTTAACTTAATTTAATTTAATTTAATTTCAATATTTTAAATTTAATTTAATTTAATTGCTAAAATGTTAATTTAATTTAATTTTAATTTTAATTTAATTTTTACTTAATTTAATTTAATTAAATTTAAATTTAATTTAATTGTTAAACCATTTAATATTTTGAGCTTTTCTTTAATTTAAGGGTTATTTATTTTTAATTTTTTAATTTACTTAGTTTGGATTATCATTTTAATCTTAATTAAGAGTTAAGTATTATTGAAGTGATTTATTTAGGGATTTTTTTATTAAAGAATTAATATTCTCTCAAGTTATATCCCTATTTTTAATAATTCAAATTTTCATTAATCTTCCAAAATTTAAGTTGTTTAAATAATTAAATTTCATTTTTGGTTTATTAAAAGTGATTAATGGGTTCCTACCCTTTTAATTTCCCAAAGTTTCAATTATCCAAGAAAGATAAAATCAAATATTTTACCCTCCATTTTAATTAAACCTAAAATTTTAATAAAGGGGTTTAAATTCTTTAATTACCTTTATGCCCTTTTAGGCTTAATTATTTCATAATTCACTAAATTGAGTTCAAAGGAACCTGAAATTTTTAGGTCACCTCACTCATATTTCAATTAAGAGATTAGAGGAGAAAATGTGATTTTTCTGAATTTAATTTATTTATATAATTATTTTTAGTGAAAAATAAGAGATTTCAAGGAAAATTCAACAACATGACCAAAGTAAGGTTTCTATCCTTAACAAAATTATGGGATGTTCCTAATGACTATAGGACCACTTGGACCAATTTTGGTGATTTTTTGAATTATATTTTATTTATTATAATTATTTTGAGTTTTAGAGTGTTAATTAATTATAAATTAAAGTTGAAAAATGGATTTTATATTTTCTTTAAATCTCTCTAACTTCAAGGAGTTCAGAGAAATAAATTTTACAATTTTTTTGATTTTTCTTTGTTTTATTGAAATTAATTTAGTGAAAAGGTTGGAAAATACATTTTTTTAATATTAAAAATTGTTTTAAGCATTTAAAATTCAATATCTTTACTTTGAGACTTGGGAAAAATATTTGGTTTGTTCCTAAGTGATTAGTAGTCAAAATGTGACATTTTTATGATTTTTATTATTTTTTTAATTATTTAAATATCAAAAATATCAAAAAATGAAAAATTTTAGAAAATTTCAATTTTAATTTTTATAGACTCCTCTGATATCAGAGAGCCCACAAAACCAATTTGATGAATTTTTGAAATGTATTTTTGGAGTTATGAATTTTTAAAGTTTAATTTTGATTATGTGACTTAATTAATTCATTTAGTGGGGTTAAATATTTCCAATTAATTTCAAATTTTTATGTGAGGTTCCTCTTATCCTAAAGATCAGTGGAGAATTATTTTCAAGTTCTTTTAATGTGTGGTTAACCCTAATTAATTAAAGTTCAGTTTTGAGTAATTAGGCCAATTAGGGTTATTCTTAATGAATTAACTCAAAATATAATTATCCTAGGGTCCTCTGGTCCTAAGAAACTTCCCAAAATATTCCTAGAATTTTCGAAGCAATATGCTAATTAATGGAATTAAAATACCAAAAATAGTGACATAAACTTGAAAAATACATAACTTTTCATAGAGATGGTCTCCGATCTTGAAAAATTTAGGGAATGTTCCCAAGATCAGAGGCTTTAAAAGCCCTATGGTCTCATGCCATGGTGAATTGTCTATGCAAATGGAGAATCAAAATACTAAAATGAGTAAATAATTAATTAAAAATAAAATACTCATCAAAATAACTTGATTTCTTTTCCACATTGTTCTCCTCTGTTCACTGAGTAAGAGGGTATTTTTAGTTTATTTTTATGATTTTTCTACACAAAGATATGGATTTTCTAAGTTTTGGGTATTTAAATAAATAGAAAAAAATCCTATTTATCTACTTATCCGACTCAGCGCCGCGTCAACCTATGAAGAATCGAAAGACCACGTGACGTGCTCCCATTCGACGCCGCCATCTGAGTCAGTTGCCACGCGTCCCGCTGTCTCGCTTCTTCCTTTGATCCGACGCAATCTGAGCTGTTCAACCGATACACGCGCGATCGGACGGCGCCTGGTCATCGTCTACGACTGGTGTGCACCTGTGACCGTGCACACTAAAACCCTAAGAGCTCTCTCATTTCTCAATGGATTTTTGTGTTCTTATGCTCTGTGCATTCGTCTTGAAGAGACGAACACATCCATACGGTTTACATGCCGTGAAATTAACTGAAATGAAATGAAGAATTGCTGGAAGCTCAGGAGGAAGGAATGATCCATACCTTTGCTCTGAGAAGTGTAGCGTCAATTAGAGAGTTGTGTCACCTTTGATTGCACCCAAGGAAGCTCCAGATGAAGTCTCTGGCTCTGGGGTATTGTCTAGGTATGAAAGTGTCCACAACCAATTTCAAAGCTTGGAGGCTGTGAGTAACCGAGGTGGCCCGGAGAGGGGCTTTGATCGGGAACTCCTTCTCTTGGTTCCGTACGGTGTGGGTGAGTTTAATTTGGATTTGGTGGAGGTTTGGGAGATGTCCTGGTTTTGGGTTTGAATTCGAACTCGAAATCGAGCTCGCCTGGGGGAAATTGGGGCTGGAATCCAATGGGGTTCAAGTGCTCTATGTGTGGAGAGTGGTCTGGAACAATTTTGACAGATTTCAGTAGGATTTAGTTCAGCACCTTCTTTGGCCGAGAGGTGTCGTGGTTTAAATAGAGGTGGTTGGAGGGCTTCCCAGGGGGGTTTAGTGGCTTGGATCAACTGCTCTTTTGAGGAGAAGAACAGCCATGGTGGTCATTAGGCATGGGACAAGTCAGCAAGGCAGAATTCAAAAATTGGCTCACATGGGTGCTCTCGGCCTGGTGGTTTCCGGCGGCTGTGGTGGCCGGCTGGCCGTGGTCGGTCACCCTCAAGGTCGTGGAGGTCGTGGTCGGGTTTAGTGCAGCTCAATCGGCCATGGACATGTGTAAAGGAGTTGAATTGAAATGGAATGGGGGAAGGCTATTTTGGGTTCAAATGAGTCAACCCATGGTTTTGGGCTAGGTTCACCACCCAAGGCCCGGTTTTTGGTCGAAAAGAATCACTTGGGTCGCCCAAGAGAAAATGGTGTGGTCTCCATCCATGGTGAGGTGGCTAAACTTGGTTTAGTGTGTAGCATGAATGGGGTTAAAAGTGCTTAAGGAAGGATTAAGAAAGGGGCCCCTCGTCTTGCCATTAATGGCTTGGTGAGGTGGAAAGGGGCTCCCAAGGCTTGCATATGGCTTATGCATGGCTCCATGGCTCCATATGGCTTAGGGATGGCTTGGCTTGATTTCATGAAAGTGGGTTTTAATGATTTAGAATATTTAGGGGTAATTTGGCACATGGCTTAGTTTAGAAAAGTTTAATGATGAATTTGAAACTTAGGGAGTGATTTAAATCAAAGGGGATGATGAGGGGAAATTTCATGTGGGCTTTAGGATAGATTTTGGGCTTTTGGCTTTATTTTGGATGGGCCTTTAGAAAGGTTTAAGGAGGTGGCCTTTTAGGTTTGAAAAAAAATTGTAAGTGGAAATTTTGTGAAGGATTGGGATAAACAAATGTTGGGTTTAGTTTAGGGATGTATCATGAGTGATCTAGAATAGGTTTGAAATGATTTAGAGTTGAATTGGGTTTGATTTTTTTGGTAAAGGGGCCAAAGTGGGTCAAATTGGGCTAACTTGGGCTAAGGTTGGGCTAAGGTTGGATTTGATGTAAAATTAATGTTGAGAAATGTTTATGGGGGTGCTACAAAGAGTTTTCAACTTTGGTTGGGCTTTGATTTTGGGATTTGGGCCCATTTGGGTTAGGTTTGGGTTTAGGCCAAAAATGGGGATTTTGATTTTGGGTTAGGTTTGGGTGGAGTTTAGGTTTAAATTTTAGGCAAATCTTGTTAGTTTTTTTGTTTTTGGGGATATTAGGAAGTTTTAGGAAAAGATTTGGGGTTAATTGGAGTTGAATTGGGTTGGTTTGGGCCAAGTTTAGGTCATGGGCCAAAATTGGGCCTTAGGCTTCAAATTGGAATTGGATCCAAATGTCAATCAAATTGGGCTTGAATTTGGTCTAGATTGATATTGGGGATATTGAATTGAAGTTTATAATTGAATTGGACCAATATTGAGGTCAATTGGGTTGATTTGGTTTGACATTGGGCTTACTTTGGTTAAAAATGGGCCAAATTAGGGGTTTTGGTAAAAGTGGGTTAAATTGATAAAATTGGCCTATAATGTAGTTGAACAAAATGAAATTGGGAATATTTGGGATTTTCTGGAATTTTTTGAAAATTTTTGGAATTTATGGAATTTTTGGTTAAGAAGGGCACTTTGGGTATTTGGAGGGTATTGAGGGGTATTTTTGGAAATTTGGTATATTTGGCTATGGATGATCAATTTGAGTGGGGGGAAATGTTTAGGATTAGTTTTGAGTAATTTTGGGTAATTTAGGTGATTTTGCAAATTTTGGGTAGTTTCAAGGACATTTGGTAGGTTTAGTGGGTGTAGGGCCCCGAGGGTCAAAAATTGAAATTTTGGAAAAATGAAGATTGATCAAGTTTGAGTAGAATGGAATCACTTTGGTTGAGCCATGAAGCCATATCAAGCCCATAAGAGCCATGAGAGGACTCATTTGAGGCATTCACTATGTTGTTCCTAACCCTCTTAGCCAAGGGCTTAGGAGTTGAGAACCATCCATATGGATTACCTATATGAGTCAGGAAGTCAAGCTAGGTATGAATGGTTTTAGGATTTGGAATGTGTGTGAAATTGTAATGTGTGCAGGTCAACCCTCACCAGCCCAGGCCACCCAGGGTAGTCCTAAGGCCAAAGAGTCCTATAGGGAACTCATCCTTTAAACCTCCACATTTGATCCTAATCCTCCAAGTGACTTAGGGGTTTACAATCAAACTTATGGGGTTTGCAGGGAGTTAATAGGTGTTTAAATTTCTAAGTGGTGGGTCCCATTTCTAGTCCTCTAAGATAGTCAAATGGAAAGCCTAAGGCTAGATCCTATGTACTAAGGAGAGAGAAGAGAAAAGACCTCATCAAATATGAGGTCAACAAGGTGGTATTGGTATTCTTGGTAGAAATCATAATGGTAAATGCTTATGGTTTCTAGCAGCTCCTATTATTGCTAATAATGCTCTTATAACTGAAGTCATAGCTATTTTTTGGAGTCTGAAAGCAGCTTTAATAAATAACCATCCTTTTATTCATATTGAAACTCATTTGGCTACCCTGATAAATATTCTACTGAAGAAGCCTACAGCTCCTTAATACATTCAAATTTGGATCAACAAAATCAATCAAATTGCATCAACTATACATATCAAGTGGAGTCATGTGTATAGAGAAGGAAATCAACCAGCAAATTGGCTTTCCACTGGGGCTTCTTCATCGAATTTGCATGTTTGCTGTCCTTATATTGGTTTCTATGATAGATCTTCTATTTACTTTGCTTTTAGTTTACTTTTGCATGGGGACCTTATGTCTATCCCTTATTTGAGATGTAATAGACTTTCCTAGATCTAATAATAAGTTTCTTGTTTCAAAAAAAAAAGAAAAAAAAAAATATATATATATATATATATATGTATATGTACATATATATTATATATATACGTATACATTATACGTATATATATATGTACATATACGTATATGTATATATACACATACGTATATGTATATATATACATATATATATTCATATTGTATACATGTATATACATATACCTATTGTATACATGTATATACATATGTATATATATGTGTATATTTTACAACTAATCTGATTTCTAATTAAGCACAGTTACCACTCTGGGGAACCTCAACAATATCCCCATCTATAAGTAAATTAAGTGGGGGAGAGGGAGAACACATATATATATATATATATATTGGAAAAAGAGCAACATTGGCTCCTTACATGTTATAATATAAAGGTAGTACAAAAGAGAAAGGAGAACCACCTAAGACCCCTATGGTTCTCTACCAAGTACAATAAAGCCCATACAGGAAAATACAAAAGGGTAAACACTGATTACAGGGAAGAGGGAGGGCTTAGGATGTAGAAAGACTTCCTCCAGGAGCAGCAGAAGGCCAAACAATCTGAGAGCTGGCCCAACAGGAAAGGCCAGAAAGGTCAGTCCATCAGATGGGCTATAGAGAAGTGAAATTTACTAGTCTAAGAAGGGGAAGGCTCAGCTTATCCCTAGCAATGATCAAGTTTAACTCGGCTATGGGGTAGTAGATACCCTCACCTCGCCGAGAAGTTGCACCCTTACTTGCCAACCATTGGGCAGCTTTATTACCTTCCCTAAAAATTGAAGAGAATGTAGTCCGGGGGATGTAATCTGATGAATCTGGTAGATCCAATAGTTGTGCCTCCAAGAGGAAGCACTCTCCTGGTGTAAGCTGTGAACAAGAGCCGTAGAGTCAACTTCAATCACGAGGTTGGACCAATGAACAAAATGGGCAAGCTGCAGGACATATAGGACTGCAATGTATTCAGCTTCCAGAGCATCCATAGCTAGTACAGGAGCATGGAAATAGAGAAGATATTGACCATGAGAATTTCTGAAAATGCCCCAACACCCGCTCTCTCATTCTGAGAAACCGCCATCGTTGTTAATTTTGATTATTGGTCTAATGGGGGGAAGCCATCTTACCAATATGACCTTGGGGGCAGGAGTAGTAGTAGTAGGTAGATCAATATTTAAAAGGTTGGTGAATCCTTTGTGACTAATGATTTTGTGTAGATAAGCTTTGCAGTTTTTCACCACCTTGGTAGTAGAGGCAACAATACCATTGAACTTAGCATTGTTCCTGGCCATCCACAAAAACCAGATGACAATGAGATGGATGATTTGAATATGCTGGCTATTCCCCTCCAACCAGAGATTACTAAAAACTTCCCAGTGACAATTCTTAATTTGCCTACTGTCGGATAACTGCTGCCAAACAGTATGTAGAGAAGGGGCAATCGAAGTACGGATGGGGGATGGATTCCTCCCGAGAGTTGCATAAAACACATTTGGAAGGGCCTCTAAGCCCTTTAAGCTTCGAATGTCATCGGTGGGAATTAATCTATGGAGGGTTCTCCAACAAAGGAAGGCCATAGAGGGGGACGAAATTGATTCCATACAGACGGATGCCAAGGCACAGGAGTCCACCGGTATAAGGTGTTATAGAAGACTTTAGAGATACTCCGATGGTGATGGTTGGGCCTGCAGATGGAGTCGGGAGTCGCTCTAGTAAATTTGATGGTAGAGATCGGCCGAGGCCGATCGATCTTGGAGAATGGCTTCGAGGTGGGGAAGAGACCAATCGTGCCCATCCCGTAAATTAGAGACTTTGGAGGAGTGCTCAATATGTGGGCCTCTAGCAACCAACCAATCTTTGGGACACCAATTATCAAGCCAGAAGTTGATTTCGCCCCTTCCCAGGTTCCAGATATATAAATCCTCAGCTGTTTTTCTAATGTTAAGAAGTTTGACCCAGGTTCTGGAATCCCCCAATTTTCTTTCCACCTGGGAGGGGTGTGAAGATCTGCAGTACTTCCCCATCATGAACATTGCCCATAATGAGGTTTGGGCTCTGAAATGTATCCAGAGTTTACAAAAATTAACTTGCCTGATGTGTGGGAGACCTTTCAATCCTGTGCCACTCGCAGCAGCTTGGTTTGGCAACAGTTTGCCAAGAGGTCCAGTGGGGTTGTTTAGTCTGGCCAGACCAAAGAAACCTGTTAAATGCCCTCTCCATCTGTAGTTGGGTACTTTTCTTCATGGTGACCATTTGGAGTAGGTATGAAGGGAAGGTGGCCAGGATACTCTTGAGAAGAGTGATCCTACCTCCATTGGATAAAAAAGAGATGGTCCAACTTGCTAAGTCGGGAGTTAATTTTGGCTATAATATCATCAAATTGTATCCGTTTGGATCTCGCCTGCAGTGAGGTATGCCCCAAGGTATTTCGTAGGAGGAGAAACACATTTGAAGCCGGTGTAGTTCAAAATCCAAGTGCTTGATTGGGCTAGTTGTCAAGTTTGAGAAAGTCAATCGACATTTATCGCATCGAACACCATACCCGATTGTTGTTGAAAGGAGTCCAAACACTTTTTGACCTTCTTAACACTCGATTTGTGAAAGCACCGGAAAACACCATGATATCATCAGCATAAATCAGTGGGTAATGGAGATATTGGATCTATGGTGTAACCTTGCATATGGTTTGTTCAGCAACTCATGATCAACCATCTTGGAGAAATAGTCCACTGCAAGGATGAAGATAGTGGGAGATAATGGGTCTCCTTGCTGTAAACCTCTAGTGGCATTGAACTTGCCTATAGCAGTACCATTAATTAAAATGGAATGTTCATTGGAATGAAGCCACCTTGAGATAAAATTGCAGAAGTGGTGATTAAATCCTCTAGCAGATCAATACTTCAATGATGAAGTCCCAATTTATAGTGTCATATGCTTTTTGGATATCAAGCTTATAAATCGAGTTACCCCCTATGGGCTTTGTTTAAATCCAATAGGAGTTCTTGTGCTAGAAAAACATTATCGGTAATGAGTCGGCCTTTGACAAAGGCGATTGATTCAAACCGATAATTTTATCCAAATGAGGTTGGAGTCTCCCCACCATAATTTTGCTTGATTACTTTCTGATCACGAAGTGAGGCCGATGGGTCTATAATGTTCCCACCTTTGCAGAGTAGAGTTTTTTGGAATCAGTACCATGCTAGAGTCACAGAAATAACTAGGCATAGATTGTCCTTGGAAGAAACTTTGGACTGCAGCAACAACATCATCCCCCACCAGATTCCACTCCTTCTTGTAGAAATAAGCAGTGTAACCATCTGGGCCTGCAGTTTTAGAGGGGTCAATCGAATTTAAAGCCATCCAGATCTCCTGAGCTGAGGGTATAGCAGTGAGGTGCAGATTGCTGGTGTATTGGAAATTCTCTTGGAACAAAGAACCATCAATGGGTTTCCTGCACAAGGGGTTGTGATTAAGGAGCCCTTCAAAGTATGAGACAGCATCCAGACCAATCTCATAGTCATCAAGGAGCTTTCTCCCATCAGAGGATAAAATGGAGTGAATGGTGTTGCATTTTCTTCTATATTTGATACGAGCATGATAGAATTGGGTATTTCTATCCCCCGAAGAAAATGATTAAAGGCGGCTTTCGTATAAGATACCGATCCAAGCTTTTCAGTGGTCGTAAGGAGATTCAATTGTGCGTAATAGAAAAGGTCTTCGTGTTCAAGTCCAGCTTCAACTGCAGCCTTCCACTCGGTCAATTCCCTCTCAGCCTTCCTTAACAGAGCAAGAAAAATCCCCAATAGATGTCCAAGCTCCATTTTCTAAGGGCTTTGCTTAAGTTGTTCTGCAGCATGCTTAGCTTAATTAAGGGATCAGACTTGTCCTCACAGAGCCAATTATCCTTCACCACATTGTGAAACCCCTCATAAGTGGACCAAACATTTAGGTATCTGAATGGAGGAGGAGTATTGGAGCAGCTAGGAGAAGTTATAGAGATAAGAAGGGGCCTGTGATCAGATCCAGAGAAATTTAGATGGGTAACATAAGTTTGAAGCCAATTTGCAAGCCATTCATTGTTCACCAGGACCCTGTCAAGTCTCTCCCAGATTTTATCCCTCTTCCAAGTGAACTCAGAACCTCTAAAACCAATATCAAAGAGATTGGCAGCAGTGATGTTATCATTGAACATAGTCATTTCTGAAAGCTTGGGAGGTCTGCCACCTTTCTTCTCACTGGTAGACGCAATGCTGTTAAAGTCACCTCCAACTAACCAAGGTGAATGCAAGTTAACACTGATCTCTTGAATCTGATCCCATAGCAGTTTTTTATCATCCCTATTGTAGCCACCATAAACAAAGGTTGCAGTGCCTTCTCTCCCATTAATCTGAAATGAAGAGTGAATGAATTGTCTGTTGTCTATGAGAACAGTCCAGGAAACCTCTTTTCTGCAGAATACCCAAATTTTATTATTGCAATTAGCATAGTGAGAGAATCCATGTAATTTACTGATTATCTTCTGTGGAAACTTGTGAACCAAGGGTTCCAAAATTGAAATACACCAAAATTTATATTTTTTATTAAGATACAAAAGCCTTTTAAAAGTTAGGGGATTGGCAATACCCCTAATGTTCCAAATTAGGAAACTAATCATATATTAGGTAAGGGGGTGAGGGAAGACTGAGATCTAGATCTAGATCTACCCCTAGTTAAAGAATTGCCAGCCAGTTCCCCCACAGATAGAGGAGTACCCAGCTTCTGTACTTCAGAGAGAGCCTTTTTTTTCTGTTTCTTGGAGATCTGGGTGAGCCATTTGCCTTCCATAGCTGATTGCATCTGGTTAACTTCAACTTGAGTGGGGACCTGTGGGCCGCCTTGTCTGCTCGACTGATGGAGTGGGTGTAATCATTCTGACTTCCAATTCCTCCCTTCTGCACCAGTCAGTGGGAGATCTGGCAGCAGTAGGGGTAACTGAGTCATCATCTGACAAGGAGGGGGAAGCTGATCTAAGAGGGACATTACCAACATCAGTATGAGGAGTAGCAAGAGGGATTGGAGCCTGTGGAGGAGGAAGACCAGCAGATCCCCCAGAAGCTGGGGAGGTGGGCTGAACCAGTAATTCAGCAGGCCTGGAGGCCCCCAGAGCCTGTTGTGCATAATAATGGACAGCAACTTCATGTGAGATAGTGTCAGCTATAGCTTTTCCAGAGTTCTGAACTTTCCTGCTTGGAGGGTGGAGTCTAAAAAATCTCTCATTGGTATGTCCAAACATTTTACAATGAGAACATAAATAAGGCTTTTGTTGCATAATGACTTCTTGCCATTGTCCTTCACTAGCTGAACCAATCCAGATCTTGTGAATCTCAAGCAAGGTAATGTCTCTTTCAACTTGGATTCTAGTTGCTTCAGGTTTAGCCTTATTTTGAGTTTCAACATCAAGTCTTAGGGGTGTGCCAAGAGATCTACCAATTTGGAATAATGCTGTTTGATTAAAGTATCTATAGGGAAGTTTTGGTAATTTGAACCAAATAGGAACAATAGGTGGGTCTTTGCTAGGATCAAAATTGGGGGTCCACTTGATGATTTTCATTTCCACCCCAGCTATACTAACCACTTGTTTAGCAAACAGGAGTGCATAATCCTCTTCATTAGAAAAATTGATTAGCAAATGTCTCCCATCTAATAGCCCAATTTTCCAATTGCCTTTGAAATTGAGGGATGCAAAAAAATTTCCGATGCTTTCCATCTTGGGATGTCCCAAAGATGAATTTTCCAATCAATGTAAGTTTCACCTCATCATCCAAAGCGCACGGTTCTTCATCGTTGAAAATAACAAGCAGGACATTCTTCTTTTACTTCAAGAGGGTGGATGAAAGGACGGAGATCTTCCCGACAGCTAGACCTCATGAAGATTTTTGGGGGCTAATGAGTTTCGAGGGATCGTAAATAGAAGGGGCATTGCCAACCACTCCAAAGATAAGTGGCTTTAGCCCAATTTATATTAGTTTCCAGATCTATTGGACAGGCCATTAGGGAGAGCCCAGTCAGAAAGACCCCAACCAGCAATAACAGGAGATGAATCCAGGTAAGAAAAACCAGAAAACTAGTAAAACAGGATAACCTCAGCAACTATGAAAACCTTTGCAGCCAAGAACAGCAGGAGGTAGGGCTCAACAATCAGGCAATGGAACAGTAGAATTCAAATAAACAAGAGCCCAGGAAGACACAAACAGCCAGAAGTATAACCAAGGATCTGAAACACTCTTCGCTAGAGACCGTAGGGGAAGAACCAAGACTGAGAACCCACCTGAGAGCTCACCTGAGACTTAGCCGCCGGCTGGGTCATGGCTGAAACCCTAGCAGAGCAAAAACCTTACCAGCCGCCTCCATTTATATATATATATATATATTTTAAAAGAAAGGAGCAAACATAGGCTCCCTACATGTTAATCAAATCTGGTAAAACAGAAACTGCCCCAGGGGGCAATAGCATTTACATGACAACACTACACTACCGTAAACATAAAAATTTTACATATCTTGCTATGGCAAAGATACCCAAAAAAACCAAAAAAACCATCATAAAGGAGAAACCAAAGCAACGAGCATCAATCCTCAACAATCCCGAAATGAGGGGCCCGGAAAATATCTGCTTCCAATAGAAAAGTCAATTGAGGTGGTGGAAACTTAGAGATTCTTACTTCCTGGTCAGAGATGGCAGATTTGGCTAGCCAGCTTGCCGGCCTATTGCCTTCCCTATGGATGAAACTGAAGTGAACATAAATTTGATGAGTGAGAGTCTTGATTCCGTTAATCCATTGAGAGTGGTGCCAGTGGAGATGCAATATCCTCGCTCGCATGTACTCGGATAATAGAGATGGAGTCACCCTCCACGCTTATGTTAGCCCAATGGTTATGTACGAAATATAGATGGCCCGAAAACCTGCAGCCAAATCGCCCAAGTGGATCTCAGCCCATCATAGGGACCGAAAGTAACATATACACTTACCTTTATGGTTCCTGAAAATGCCTCCAATTCCAAAGAACCCGATCACTGAAAGCACCATCAGTGTTCACTTTAATTGTGGGGTGAGTAGGAGTCTTCCAATGGATGAGAATAATTTTGATTTGTTTCTGATGGTCGGGGATAGGGGTTCTAAGGATGCTGGGGAATTTTTTATGAGTAATCAGCTTGGAAATGAAAGATTGAAAGTTGGCAACAACCATCTCAGCTCTGCATACCTTCTCATTATACTTTACACCCATTCCTATGCATCCAAATGAACCAAGCCACAATGAAAGGAATACTACCTGCCTTGGTCTTCTGCCAGGATTCCCAGCACACAAGCAGGTCCTGCCAATCCAAAGATTAAAGTGGTGAAATTGAATAGATTCAAGACACCGATCCAAACTTTTCGAGCAAACGGGCAGGAGAAGAAAAGGTGTTGAACAGTCTCAGCATGACTTTGACATAAATAACATTTGGAAGGTCCTCTTAGGCCTTTCAACTTGAGAATGTCATCTGTGGGTATGTAGTTATGAAACACTCTCCAAATCATGAAGGACATAGAAGGGGTGAGATATTTGTTCCAAATCTTCTTTCCCCAGCTGGCAGGAGTCCAGTTATAAATCTTTTGATAAATGTGTTTGGTGAGAGTGTGCTTCCTAGCGCAACTCCGATGCACTCGTCGTGGAGGGATCCGTCAAACCGTATCTCGGCTATTCGGTCGACCGAAGCCTCCTCCAGGAATTGTCGAAGTTCTGGGAATGGACCAATTGTCCCCATCCCAAGAAGAAGCCACTGAAAAAAGAGTTTTCACAGTGTTGGGTAAAGCCACCAACATCTCATCAGGGCACCACTTATCCTGCCAAAAAGAAATATCCCCTTTACCCAGCTCCCAAAGGAAAAGAGATTCAGCAAGCTCCTTATGCATCACCATATGCTTCCTTATCCTTGAACTACCAGTCTTAAAACAGGCATCAGTGGGGTGAATGTCCTTGCAGTATTTACCTTTCAAGAAATGAGCCCAGAGAGATTTCTGCTGCCTAAAGAGGATCCAAAGCTTGCAAAAGTTCACTTTCTACAAATGCTTCAGACCTTTAAAACCCAGACCCCCAGCATCCAGAGGTTTAGCCAGTTTTTGCCAACTAGCCCAGTGGTACAATATATATGTACACACACATATATATATATATATATATATATATGTATATATATATACATATGTATATATATATACATATGTATATATATATACATATGTATATATATATACATATGTATATATATATACATATGTATATATATATACATATGTATATATATATATATATATATATATATGTGTGTGTGTGTGTGTGTGTGTGTGTGTGTGTGTGTGTACATATATATTATATGTATACGTATACATTATACGTGTATATATATATATGTACATGTATATACGTATATATACATATACGTATATGTATATATATACATGTATATACATATATATACATGTATATACATATATATACATATATATACATACATATATATATATATATATATATATATATATATATATATATATATATATATATTTATATATTGTATACATGTATATACATATACATATTGTATACATGTATATACATATTTATATATATGTGTATATTTTACAACTGATCTGATTTCTATTTCTGACTCCTCGGAGGTGTTGGTGATCAGGCGTCACTTTCTCTGAAAGATGATCATACGGCAGTCACGTGGGAGTCGATCGACTTAGTGATCCTCCATATTTTGCAAATCACAGTTGGATTCCCATTCTGAGAGCTTGTTGGGAGAGATCCTTCAACTCAAAGTTGATTCAGTGGATCTTGTAATGAGCCGAAGCTTGTCAAGATTGAGAGTGTGCGCTTGCGATGGGATTTAGTGGATGTGTGAGAGGCTTGTTCGGTTTCTACTTTCCAGGCCGAGGTTGATAGTGTTGATAGATTTAAGTTAGGTGGATGAGTCTTGTATAGAGAGTTACTGAGGCGTGGGTTGGCGCCCAACATGGGGGCGACGAGCCGGTTGTAAAGTTCTTTCGATCTGAATAAATGTAAATCATAAAGTAGGTTGCATTTTAATTTTTTAATTTTCCCTATTTTAGTAACATGAAATTTCTTGCATTCTAGAGGTATGGCTCATGATGCTTTGTTTCTAGCAAATTCCACATGTACAATTGTGTGTATATATATGAGGTCGGGGATCATTCGTGCCTTACTTCCTTTTCTTTGAATCCCTTGGTCGTTCCTCTCTCTCTTTCCCCTCTTTTCTACACCATAAGGCATCCAAATATTCTCCCCAAGAGTTCAGAAAGGTGCACTCTTTTGAATGTTCTTTCTTTTCATTTAATGAGGTTTCAAGGTTACCATGGAGATAAATTTTTGAATATGGAATAGAGTTGGAGGCTCTGGGACCAAATAACCGTACCACTGATGATTATGATGGGTGGCTCGTGCTCTATCAGGATCAATTTATTTAGGCACTTTGATTCCTCTTCTGCCTTAAGATTCGGGATATCTTGAAACATTACAACGTTGTTTCAGCTCAGTTAAAAGTGAATTTTATAGCGGCGGTCATGAAATGCATTTTGTATTGTCATCAAATGGAGATCCCTTGGTCATGCAATCTTTTGTTGTACATGTTTTATGTTAATTTAAATTCAACTAGAAAGATCCGTCTGATTTACTTAGGGAATAAGGGGAAAAACTTGAAGCATAACTTCCTCTTGGCGTCGACAAGGGAGGGGTGTTTTGACTCGACCATTTAGAGGCCCTATAAATGGATAAAGTTCCCGCCTTTCATGCAAGGCCTTGCCTCTTCTATCAAAGGAAAGAGCCTTTCCATCGTTCAATATACTATGGAGGATGTTATCAAAAGTGTTTTGAATCCTAGCAAGTATGGTCGAATGACCCAAGAGTTTTGGGTTTCTTCAGAAGTCAAGCAAGCTAAATGGTGGGTCGATATGGTGGCTATGATTTCTACCAAGGCTCCACGAGTAAAGAAACCGTTGGAAAGGTGGGGGAACTCCAAAGGAATGACCAGGTTTAGACTTTCTTACCTCCATTTCTGAAACGAGAGTTGTTATCCAGAAGGTTTCGACTAGTGTGTTACCTCTAACGGAATAACAAACTTTTTTTTTGCCAGGTAATGTTCAAACTCATGACGCTAGGACTCCTTTAGTTATGCGGTCAGATGTCGAAAACATTTCATATAATGATGTGACTACTATTCAGGAGGGGCTAAGATCTGATGCTTCAGCTTTTATCAACTTGATTGAGAGAGAAAGGGCCAACCATATCCTTTCTGGAACTGAGGATGGAAAAGAAGTCTCTGCTAGGAGCTAGGATCCGACAACGGTAGTTGGTTCTTAAGGCAGGTCAAGACTGTAGCTTCAACCTCTCAACTTTATGGGAATGGTTTTCCCCCTAGAGTCATACCAAGAGGGAATTCCTCTGTCTTAGAGAATTCGTGGTGAGAAAAAGGAAAATATCTGATAGCTTATGAGGGTTTAGGCTATGTCGGCTTCTTTTCTGCAGGTGTGCTGGGTAAAAATTCCCCCTTTTTGTGGAAGTCCCGATGAAGAAAGGGAAAATAACTTATCGTCAGTGAGGGATTGCCCTTTATCTCTCTTCCCAAGGTGATAATAGATTGATGCCAATATAGAAGCATGATTTGAAAGTCTTCATCTAGAGGGCCTCTCTTTTGCTTTATCAACTTGTACTGGGACAGGTTCCAACGCGGCCTTGAGGTGGAGTTTCATGCATTGGAGGTGATGGAGACACTGCGATCAAAGAGCATTGAGTGGAGGTTGGATGGTTTTAGTCTTTTAGAGCTATGTCGAATGATCGGTAGACATCAGTTGTTGGGGCATCTTCATCCTTTTATCATTCAAAGTTATATTTTGGTGTAGCAGTCGAGTTGTTGCTAGCGTAGAAGAAGATTAAGGTTAAAAAAAGCCACTTGAAGAAGGCTTTGCAATAGGACAAGGACACTAAAGCTTGCCTCGTGGACGAGGCTGGGGCTTCAGAATGGCTGTCAATTGTTTTGGATGAAAATGAAGAACTATCTGTGAAGGTTGCTTCTTCGCTTACATATGAAGATCTCATGAAAGAATGAGCAAATCAGTTTAGATTGGGGTCAAAGTTTGCCATCAACCAGTTCATTCGACTGGGGATGATCGACCCGAAGTATGAGGAACTAGGAGAGTTTGTTAAGCTACTATCAGACCCCACTCATTTGAGGTCAGATCAAATCGGTGGAGGAGAGGAGCTCCTTAAGTTCTCTCTTGTGAGGCCATTCATGGATGATGTCTTTAACTTGTTGTTCTCACATTTTTTATCAAGGGACTTTCATGTGATTTTGGATTTTGTCCTTTTTTTTAAGCGGGTAATTAATTGAAACAAGGATATATATGTATAAATTTTTCTCAACCCATTGATTTGTGATTTATTTGTGTTCCTCTTAAAATAATTGTTCTTGATGTGGCTATTAATTTTAGCATTTAATGCCCTTAAGTGTGTTGCCTTTCATTACCTATTGAATATTTCAGTTCGGAGGGGAATTTTTTGATTTATTGCACCTGGGGGAGTCATAATATTGCTCGACCCATAGGAGAACCTTTGTATTGCTCACCCCATAGTGGAGTCCTTACCTTACTCATTGCACAGGGGAGTCTTTGTGTTGTTCTCCCCGTAAAAGAGTCCTTGTGTTGCTCGTCGAGAAAGGAAGTCTTTGTGTTGCTTGCCGTGTCGGGGAATCATTGTGTTGCTCACACTGTAGAGGAATCTTTGTGCTGCACGCCGCATAAGGCGGTGTTTGCATTACTCGCCATGTAGGGGAGTCTTTGTGTAGCTCGACGCATGAGGGAGTTTTTTCATTGCTCATTGTGTAGGAGAGTCTTTGTGTTGTTCACCTTGTAGGAGAGTCTTTTTGTTGCTCGCTGATACACCTAAAATATATAGTGTTTTTAAATACATTTTTATACCTATTTTTGATGATATTGCACTTTAATGGAAGGAGCAAAAAAGAATAAAATTTGGAGCAAAAATTGAAAGGTGTGCAAAATTGGCCTCTGGCGTCTAAGCGCTAGACTATTGGCGTATAGGCGCCACAGTTAAAGTGATGAATTTTATTTGATTTTGGCACAAATTTGAAGAGGTTTTTAAAGAATCCTTTGGTTTAAACTTCACTAACTTCCCATCAGCGCCAAAATTCATTTAAAATTTGAATGGATGGATGCATTCTTGGTGGATACATTGAATGTGGATATATTTTGAAGAGACATCAAGACACCTTTTGGAAAATTTTAAAAAGAGAACTTGAAGATAAAAAAAATGGGTTGTTGTTAGAGGGTTTGATTAGTGTTAAGAGTAAAGTATATGTTAGAGAGTTATTGAGAGCACATCTTTCCACTTCACCCCTTTTATTATCTATTGAATCTAGTTTTTATTAAGAGTAGAATAGAGATTTGGAGTCAACAGAGTTGGGTGCCAATCTCTATTGTATCTTGTAAAGGGAAAGCAAAGTTTCAAAGGAACTTCAAGATTCTTGTGGAGAGGATTTTCAGATAAATGTAAACATCTTTGCTTTACATTTGGTTTTAAAATAAGATTTTTTGTGTTTTCACTATGAGTTCTACTTTCAAATCAAGTTGTGATCGTGTTTTCTCCATGGATTTTGAGTAGTTTTCTTTATCTTTTTCCTTTTTTATGATGAAGTAATTAAATTATGGAAGGAATTTGTGTGAAGTATATAATTTCAATGTTGGAAGAAGTTGTGATGATTCACTACCTTGCACTTCATTTACCTCTTGATTTGACCAAGTAAGATGTTAAAATTTGTTGTGATAACATGTAAGAACCAATGCGGTGTTGTCTCAATCAATAATTGGAAAGAATCACGTGCAATTGTATGGGTGAGAATTGTAGTCCATATGATTGGGTGCAAATAAATAAGAAGATATATTTTTAATTGGAAGTAAAATTAGAGGACTTTAGAGTGACAGGCTAAAGCCTCCTAATTTAATTTGATGTTTTAAATTTTGTTATGTGATGTTAGCCTCCAGGTGGAGTGAATCGAGGGAACTTTAGAGCAAGAGCTAGTATCTTCCCTGCCTAACCCATCTACATGATTTCAAAACTTCAAATTAACCAACATTCTTTATAGAACCAAGTAACGGTAAAGAATATAATTGCTTCTATTTGGTACAACACAGTTAGATACTTCCACAACAAAATTCCATAATTATTACTAATTCATTGAAAGAGGAAAAAGATATTTTATTCTCATTTACTTTCATACTATTTTATGGTTGTGTTAACTTTTTTTGTTTGCTTTACTTTTTATTCAGAAAATATCAAAAATAATTTTGAAAAACTTTATATCTTAAAACATACTTTACAAAATCATTTTAAAAAGTAAAAAGTTATTTTTCTTATTTCTTTAAAATTTTAGACATTTCCCTGTGGGTTCGATATATCGGGGCTTAATCAAAGTCCTATATTACTTGATAAATGATACGTATACTTGTGTAGTATCCCATATTATAAATAATTAAAGTATAATTCCATATCTAAATCGTAAGCTAAAATATTCGGCAGAGTCATGTTTTTGGCACCATTGCAAAGAAAGAGATAATATCTTTGGAAATAAATATAAATTGAAAAACGTAAGAGTAAATATTCTGGGATCAAGTTTCTTGCACAGTTGCCTGGAAAATTAATTAAAATATCATTTAAAGAAAATTTAAGAAAAAATAAGTTATTACTTTTCATTATTTTTATTAATATGTTTTCTTTTATTTTGTTAATTGTGTATGCGTAGTTCAGGTTCTGAAGGATTTGTGCCTTACGATTCTAAATTATAGAGAACTATCAGAAAAATCAAAAAAATTAAAAATACATAAAAGATAAAAATATTCAAGAAATGGCAAATCAAGATCATCAAAATGTTGAAATCCATCAAGAATTTAGACCTTTAAGAGATTATGCTAACCCTTCAATGGATGAACTTCATGGTAGTATTCAACACTCTGTTGTAGCTGCTAATTCACTTGAACTTAAACATGCAGTTATTCATATGGTATCTAATAATCAGTTTGGGGGAGCACCAACTGAAGATCCTAATTTACATCTTGCCAATTTTCTAGAATTGTGCGCTACTTTTAAATACGATGGCGTTTCGGACGATGCTATTAGACTTAGATGTTTTCCTTTTTCACTAAGGGATAATGCTAAGATTTAGTTAAATTCGTTAGCACCTGGATCTACCAGAACTTGGGGTGATTTAACACAAAAAATTCTTGCTAAATAGTTTCCACCATCGAAGACTGCGAAGCTTAGAAATGAAATGACATCTTTTTGTCAGTTTGAAGGGGAATCTATATATGAAGCATGAGAACATTTTAAAGATTTCCTATGAAAGTGTCCACATCATTCGATACCGAATTAGTTAATAATTCATACCTTTTACAATGGATTAGTTGGATCTCTTAGATCTATTATCGATGCCGCTGCTGGTGGTTCATTGATGTCTAAACAGTTTGCTGATGCTTATGCTTTAATTGAAGAAATAACTACTAATAATTTTCAATGGCCTTCTGAAAGGTTAAATCCTAAAAAGGTAGCCAACATTCATGAAAATGATGTTTTTGCGATGCTAGCAAATCAAGTTGCTGCAATTTCAAGAAAGATAGACCAATTTGGGATGAATTTTTCTCAGCCAACTTCCATGATTGAAGAAAATTCATTAGGCCAAAAGATTGATTCTCAAACTTCATCAAAAACCTTGAATTCCATAAGTAAGCCTAATAACCCATATTCTAATTATTATAACCCAGGTTGGAAAAACCATCCAAACTTTAACTGGAATAACAATAATCAGGGTGGTAGTAATCAACAATGGGGAACAACTAAGTAAACTCAATGGGAAACTGTGATAACTAATGGAATAATAATTATAGACCAACCCATCCTCCAGGTTTTAACAATACTTCACATCTTAAGGAGAAAATGTTGTCTATTAAAGAAGTGGTGTTACAAATGGAAAATCAAAGTTAAGGAGCTACAATTAGAAATTGAGAATCAATTAGGATAGATTGCCAATTCATTAAGTAATAGATCCCAAGGAATGCTTCCTAGTAATACTGAAGTAAATCCAAGAGACAAAACTAAAGAGCAAGTACAAGCAATTCAATTGAGAAGTGGAAGAGAGTTGGAAGGTAGAGTTCAAAAAGAGACTAAGTAGAGAAAGAAGAGATTGAGAAACTAAAAGAGGATGCTTCGAAAGGTTTGGAAAGACCTATTTCTCCACCTAAGGTTGATTTAGAAAAGCCACCACCTTCATTTTCTCAGAGACTTCGACAACTAAAATTAGATAAGCAATTTTCAAAATTCTTGGAGATATTTAAGAAGCTTACAATCAATATTCCACTTACTGAAGCCTTAGAACAAATGTCAAGCTATGTGAAATTTATGAAGGATATTCTCAACAAAAAGAGGAATTTTGAAGATAATGAGGCTGTTGCACTTTGTGAAGAGTGCAGAGCTATAATTCAGAAAAAACTTCCTGAAAAGCTTAAAGATCCTAGAATTTTCACCATTTCATGTGCAATCGGAGACTGATTTTTTAGAAAAGCTTTATGTGATTTGGGTGCAAGCATTAACCTTATGTCTTTATCAATATTCAAAAGACTAGGATTAGGAGAAATAACCCCTACTACTGTAACTCTGCAATTAGCTGATCGTTATATCACATATCCTAAAGGATATGTAGAAGATGTTTTGGTGAAAGTGCATCAATTTATCTTTCTTGTTGATTTCATTGTGTTAGATATGTAGGAAGATAATGAGATACCCATAATTTTAGGGAGACCTTTCCTAGCCACAGGCAGAGCAATGATAGATGTGCAAGAAGGGGAATTAACAATGCCAGTTAATGATCAAACTGTTACATTCAATATTTTAAAGTCAATGAAATATCCTGCAAGAGGTAAAGATGATGAATGTTATAGGATGGATGTTATCAAATATTTGAGTGAATGCCATTTCAAGTCAATTTATGAAGAGAAATCTTAAAGTACAGAATTGGAACACATGCAAGAAGAGGAATTACAAGATTCTGAAGATTTTCATGAGGAAGATTTAAACTATGTTCATAAAAATTTTGAAATGTTAGACATGACTGAAAAAGATTAATTTTTTGGTCCATCAATTGAAAAACCTCCTGAACTTGATTTAAAGATACTTCCTAGTCATTTAAAGTATGCATTTTTAGGTCATTTCTCAACTTTTCTAGTTATAAAATCCTCTCATATTACTGAAAGAGAAGAAGATAATATACTTGAAATTTTGAAGAAATATAAGAATGCCTTTGGATGGACAATAACTGATATTAAAGGAATTAGTCCTTCAATTTGTATGCATAAAATCCTTATGGAGGATAAGTGCAAACTTTAGGCTGATCCTCAAAGGAGATTAAATCCTATCATGAAAGAAGTTGTTAAGAAATAAATTTTAAAGTGGTTGGATGCAGGAATTATCTACCCTATTTCAGATAGTGCATGGGTTAGTCTTATTCACTGTGTACCTAAGAAAGGAGGGGTTACTGTGAATATGAATAAAAATAATGAAATAATACCAGTATGATAAGTTATAGGGTGGTAAATTTGCATTGATTATAGAAAATTAAACCTTGCCACCAGGAAAGAACATTTTCCACTTCCTTCTCTAGATCAGACGTTGGATAGACTGGCTGGGCATAAATATTTTTGTTTTCTGGATGGATATACTAGTAACCACCAAATTCAAAATTGCTCCTGAGGATCAAGAGAAAATAATGTTTACCGGTCTTTATGGTACATTTGCTTTTAGAAGAATGCTTTTGGTTTATGTAATGCCCCTACTCCATTTCAGAGATGTATGATGGCAACTTTCTGTGATTTAATATAAAAAGGAATTAAAGTTTTTATGGATGACTTTTCAGTGTTTGGAATTTCAATTCAATCATGTTTAGAACATCTATCTAAAGTTCTGAAATGCTGTGAAGAAGCTAATTTAGGTCCTTAATGGGGAAAATGCCAATTTACGGTAGCCAGAGGGATTTTTTTGGGACATCGTCTATCAAAAAATTGTATGGAAGTAGATCCTGCAAAAATTCAAGTGATCTCAAATTTACCTTGCCCAACTAATGTAAGGGGATTAAGAAGTTTTCTGGGAAATGCTGGATTTTAAAGGCGTTATATTAAAGACTTTTTAAAAATTTCGAAGCCATTATGCCGTTTACTGGAAAAGGATGTAATTTTTAATTTTGATGATGATTGCCTAAAATCTTTTGAGACTTTAAAAGAAAAATTAATCACTACACCTATTATAGTTTCACCTAACTGGGAAAAACCTTTTAAATTAATGTGTGATGCTAGTGATTATGCTATTGGAGCTGTTTTGGGTCAGAAATATGATAAGATTTTCAAGGTGATTTACTATGCTAGTAAAACTCTTAATGAAGCTCAAATTAATTATACAACTATTGAGAAAGAGTTAATAACTATAGTATTTGTCTTTGATAAATTCAGATCAAATTTGATTGGAACTAAATGTGTGGTGCATACTGATTATTCAACTATTAAGTATTTAATGAAGAAGAAGGATGCAAAACCAAGATTGATTAGATTGATTCTTCCTTTACAAGAATTTGATTTCGAGATAGTAGATAGGAAGGGTGCTGATAATCAAACTTCTGATCATCTGTCCAGGCTTGAAACTGAAACATCTCTCTGTGATGCTGAAGAAATTAATGAAAATTTTCTTGATGAAAAATTTATTCGCTGTTAATGAGTGGTGTGTTCAGTGGTATGCCGACATTGTAAACTTTGTTGTTAGTGATATTTTACCCTATGGTTTGACAAACCAGGAGAAGAAGAAATTTCTATTTGAAACAAAGACTTATTTTTAGGATGACCCATTTTTATATAAACAAGGAAAGGATTTGATTATTCAAAGATGTGTGTCTTTAGAAGAAACTTATGAAATTATTCAAAAATATCATAATTCAGATTATGGGGGACATTTTGGAGTTGATAAAACTGCATATAAAATCTTACAATCTTGATTTTATTGGCCTACAATTTTTAAGGATGTTAATATTTATATTAAAAATTGTGATCAATGTCAACGTGTAGGCAATATTTCTAGAAGCAATGATATGCCCCTCAATTATATATTAGAAGTTGAAATATTTGATGTTTGGGGATTAGATTTCATGAGACCATTTATACCATCTTTCAGAAATACGTACATCTTGATAGCAGTAGACTACTTATCTAAATGGATAGAAGCTATTGCTTTACCTCAATGTGATGGTAAAGTGTTGCAAAGTTTTTAAATATGAATATATTTTACAGATTTGGAATACCATTAGTAATCATAACTGATGGGGGAAGTCATTTTAGAAATACGATTATGGAGAAGTTAGTAAAGAAATATCATATTAATCATCGCATTGCTATCACGCTTATCATCCGCAGACAAGTGGTTTGGTTGAATTAACCAATCGTGAAATTAAAAGAATATTGGAAAAGACTATTAATCCAAATAGAAAAGATTTGTCAATTAAATTGGATTATGCTTTGTGGGCCTATAGGACTGCCTACATAACTCTTATAAGAATGTCCCCATATAGGCTAATTTTTAGAAAAGCTTATCATTTACCAGTTGAACTCGAGCATAAAACATATGAGGCTATTAAAGAATTCAATTTTAATTTGAAAGATGCTGGAGAAAAAAAAATTTTTGCAATTAAATGAGCTTGAAGAGATAAAGAATGAATCTTATGAAAATGCTAAGCTTTATAAAGAAAAAGAAGAAGTAGTGGCATGATCGGAAGATTCTTACTAAAAATCTTGAGCTAGGACAAAAAGTTTTACTATATAATGCAAGATTGAAAATTTTTGCTGGAAAACATAAGTCCAGGTGGATAGGCCCATTTATTGTGATGAAAGTTTATTCATATGGAGCTGTGGATATTAAAGATCCTAAGAGTGGAAAAATATTTAAAGTGAATGGTCATAGACTTAAACCTTAATTTTCAATCGATCAATATCAAACTGATGAGAATCTAATGTTGGGTCACTTAGAATAAGCTCTGGGTATGTCAGGCTGATGATGTCAAACCAAGCGCTTTGTGGGAGGCAACCCATATTGATTGGTGTGTTTTTTGTTTATGTTTGCTTTGTGTGCTTTTATTTGGTTTGATTTGAGAAATGTGGTAGTATTTTAGAGTTTTTTAAGTTATAGCGGTGTTTATTTGACCTTATTTAATGACATAGAGGAGTCAGAATGAAGATTTTGATGTTTGGCAGAACTGTGTAAAAATGTGCATTGGCGGCTATGCGCCGCTAGTTGGCGCATAGGCCCCACAGTTATAAAAAATGTGAAAAATGAGGTTCTAGAAGCCTAAATCTTGGGTGAGTAGTTTTTGGAGTTATTAAGGAGTTTTAACACGTTTAGGGTCAGTTTTGTGCCTTCCCAAGTCTATAAAAAGGCCTTGAATTTATGAGATAATTGCCCTAGTTCTTATTTTCATTCTTGAGTCTTAAAAAGAGTATTTTGAGTGCAAAAATTTCTCCTGGGAGAATGAAGTTAAGAAGAAAGAGGATGCCAACAAGATGAAGTTTATTTGTGATAGTGCGCAAGAGTTATATAATGGATTTCTGTCTGTGAGTATCCAAGGAATAACAGAAAGGATTACAAAGATCGAGGCCAATGTGGAGTCTATTGATGCAAAGTTAAATGAAATTAATGCACATTTAGCGCACATTGGATGACAACTCAAAATGCAATTCAATCATACAAGTCAAGTGGAAGAAGCAGATAGAGCGATGTTTCTGAAGAACAAATGGATAGAAGAAGAAGCTGTTTTATCAGATTTACATTCCAGATGGATCAAATGGAACTAATGATAGTTTTGGATATAATCTACCTAATGGAGATTGGAATTAAATTATGTGCGGTCTTGTGGTTTAATTATGTGTGTTTAGTGTTTTAAGTGTGTGATTTTTTAATTTTTGTGTTTGTTACATTGTACATGTGTTTGTTACATCTTAATGATGTAAATTTGAGTTTAATTACATGTGTTTGAACTTATGTGTTGGGGAATTTCATCCAAAGTGTTTGGATAGAAATTTGTAGATTGTATTAAGTGTGTTTTGATATTTAAGTAATATAAGTTTTTGTTTGTGTGAGATTCATGTAAAATCATTAGAGATTAAAGTGTACTTTTGGAGTATTAGAAGTGTTTATGGGGAGAAATAATTATTTGAAGTGATTAAAGGTGATTAACTCGTTTTTTGATGGAATTAACATAATTTTTAAAATTTGGGAATTGGCGCCTAAATGCCAAACCGATGACCCTTAGCACCAGATTTTGCTGCTAAGCGCCGTATGCCTCACGCATAGGCGCCGGTTCGCGAAAATTGATTTTTTGCAATTAAAAACCTGAAATTTGCCGTTTTTAACACCCTTATCACCTTCAACCTCTCGTTTCGTGAAATAGGAGCCTAGGGCATCACTAATTTGGATCATTTTAGAGCTGATTTCGTTGAAATTTGTTAGATTTAAATTCCTTAAGGTATGATCACTACTGCTAAGTAAAAAATTTTGATTTTTACCATGTATTTTGAGTACATTATTGAAAAATCTAAAAATCACTATTCATGGTGAAAATTTGAGGAAAAGCATGTGAAATTGCTTGGATTTAGTGGAGCTTACCTTCGGAAGTTGAGTTAACAAGTTTAGTTTGATTTTGGAATTTATGGTGATTTTTTTTGTAAATTTTTAGAAATGGCTCCAAAGTTGAAACGCTTGAAAGAGAAAGCAAAATTTGATTCCGACAAATTTGTCAGTTCTAGAGTAGAGAATCGTTATGTCGATGCACTCGCATCGTGAAAATTGATTCTAGAACAAGTTTTTAGTAAGCTAGGAGGAGATATTGAGGAGATGATTGCTAGAAGGAATTACGAAAGATATTGTTGCTTCTGCACTATTGCAGTTGTTTCTGTGGTGAGAGAGTTCTGTGCTAACTTGCCAGCAACTGAGGAAAATTTGGTGATGGTTAGGGGGCAACAAGTAAAATTTTCACCTTCGGTAATTAATACTTTTTACCAATTACCTCCTGCATGTATTATTTTTATGCAAATTATCATCCTTCTGAGGGAGAATTAGATGTGATTGTGGACTTTTTTGCTGATGAAAGAGGTTTATGGAAGATTACAAATGAATGAAGAGTGAATTTTCATGCCTCTAAGTTGAATGCCCCTTAAAAGGCATGGAATTACTTGATCTCATCTAAGCTTCTGCCTTCAAGTCATGTCAGTGAAGTTACAAGGGAGAGAGCTGTTATGAACCATTGTATTCAGCAGGGAAATCTTTTAGATATTGGAGCTATTATTTTTTATTATATTCTCAACTGTGCCAGAACTGCTACTATAACAGGTATGGGTTTTCCTTCACTGATTCATTCCATTTGTGAGCAGTTTGATGTTAAGTCTGAAGCATGGGAAGAGGTTCTTCAGCCACTTAGACCTATTACCAGTGTAAATGTGAAAACTTACACAGTACATTTAGTATTTGGCTGGAAAGGAGGATCTGTTAGAGCTTCTAGCGCTTCTGCTTCTAGTGCTTCTACTTCTCGTGCTTCTACTGCACAGACATCATCCTCCAGAGATTCACAAACTGGATTATTACAGAAGATTTTGAAGAAAGTGAGTCTTACCAGAGAGCATAATAGAGATGTGGATGGAAAGGTAGAGAATATTGAGATGTATATTCAGAAACATGATGATTATGAGGAGAACTATCATCATTACATAGATAGATTGATTAAAGGAGATCAAAGTGCCCAGTTGCCTCCTCATCCTTATTTTACACCTTATGTGCCTTCCAGAGATTTGAATGAGAGAGACGATGATGATGAGGATGATGAGTAGGATTTGATTTTTTTATGTGTTGTTGAATTTGTTATGTTTGTATTTGTATTGTATGATATATGGATTTTTATTTATTTTGTGTTTTGATATGAACTCTGATGTTGTGTAGATTTTAGTTGGACTATTTCTATTATGCACATTTAGATGTTTTATGTTGTAATATGTGATGTGTTTGAGGTAGTAAATGTTTTTATGTGTTTCTAGTGTTTGAGTTTTTAGTAGTGTCTAATTTAAGTCCTATAAATATTAGAAAAATTTAGAACACTATTAGAAACCACTATTTATATAGCATGTTTAAACTTTTCAAAATTTGCTACCATTTATTTTCTAGTTGTTGTGATTTTTGTTATGTTAAGTTGGTGTGTATTTGCTTTGAAAACCTCCACTAATTGTAGAAGACCTTTGAAATTTCGAAATTTCTATTTTATGAAAAACTGAAAAACTGAATTTGATTTCTTTTTACTCCTTGTTTTTAGACTGTTATACTTGCATATTTCGAATATTATGATTCATGCAAGCATGTTATTCAAGTTTTTTTAATTCTACCCATGTATCATTTTTATGCTTAAATGTTTTATAGTAATTAAAAATTAAAGTTTGGGGTGAATTTAAAAACAAATTTTCAAAAACTAAAATTTTATTTATTCTCAAGAATACTTAAATAAATTTGATTTTTGATTGAAAACAATTATGTATATGAAGTTATATTAGGGAAGTAAAATTTTGAATATAGAAATGAGTAAGAGAATTTAGTTAAAATTTATAGTAATAATGAAAAGGGTAAAATTAAAATTTTCTTAGTAATGAAATGTTAAATATAGTTAAACAATCTTTAGTAAGAAACATTATATTTTTGGATAAATAGAAGATTTGACTTTTACTTTTCAAAGCTTAAATTTCATTTATTGAGAAATAATTTTCAACACTATTATTATGATTTTTAAGTGAAGGATACATATCAGACCTTTATTTTAAATGGAAGGGTGGAATTCAAAATCATTAAAGGCCTATCCAGATACAGTAATCCTTGTCTTATAAAAAAAAGAAAAATAAAAAAGAAAAAAAAGAAAAAGAAAAAGAAAAAGAAAATGAAAAAAAGAAAAATAGTATGTAAAAAGGAAGGAGAATCTTGAGTATTTGAAGGCCTAATAAAAAATTAGTTTCATACCTAAAGTTTAAAATATAAGTTTTAAGAAAATCTAAAGCTTAAGGTTATAATATAGTAAGTAAAATTATTTCCAAATGAAAATTTTTAAGTGAGGAAGATGAAATGTTTGAATCCTATATTTTGAAAAATCTTCAAGTATTTCTGAATTAGATAATAACTAATATTTTTCAGTATCCTTTACTTAAAAACCTTTTAAGCTTTAAGTTGATCTCATTTGCTAAATTTTTTTCTAAATTGGACTATTTCATTTCTAGAACAAAATTTTGAAACTTTCCTAAAGAAACTCATTTAAATAATTTGCATTTCAAGATTTTTTATGTGATTACGTGTCACTTGAGGATAAATAACATTTTAAGTTTTGGGGATTTTGATACACCTAAAATATATAGTATTTTTAAATATATTTTTATACCTGTTTTTGATGATATTGCACTTTAATTAAATGTATACTTGTGCTTTTCTTGCAGACATGATTAAAATGACTGACTATGATGAAAGGAGCAAAAAAGGATCAAATTTGGAGCAAAAATTGAAAGGTGTGCAAAATTAGCCTCTGGCGGCTAAGCACCGGACCCTTGCCACATAGGCATCACAGTTAAAGTGATGAATTTTATTTGATTTTGGCGCAAATTTGAAGGGGTTTTTGAAGCATCTTTTGGTTTAAACTTCACCAACTTCCCATCAGCGTCAAAATTCATTTAAAATTTGAACGGATGGATGCATTCTTGGTGGATACATTGAATGTGGATATATTTTGAAGAGACACCAAGACACCTTTTGGAAAATTTTAAAAAGAAGATTTGAAGATCAGAAAAATGGGTTGTTGTTGGAGGGTGTGATTAGTGTTAATATTAAAGTTTATGTTAGAGAGTTATTGAGAGCACACCTTTCCACTTCACCACTTTTATTATCTTTTGTATCTAGTTTTTATTAAGAGTAGAATATAGAGTCGGAGTCAACGGAGTTGGGCGCCAACCTCTATTGTATCTTGTAAAGGGAAAGTAAAGCTTCAAAGGAACTTCAAGTGTCTTGTGGAGAAGATTTTCAGATAAGTGTTTATCTTTGTTTTACATTTGATTTAAAAGTAAGACTTATTGTGTTTCCACTATGATTTCTACTTTCAAATCAAGTTGTGATTGTGTTTTCTCCATGGATTTTGAGTATTTTTCTTTATCTTTTTCCTTTTAAATGATGAAGTAATTAAATTATGAACGCAAGTTGTGTGAAGCATAGGATTTCAATGATAGAAGAAGTTGTGATGATTCACTACCTTTCACTTCATTTACCTCTTGATTTGGTAAATTAAGATGTTAAAATTTGTTGTGAGAACATGTAAGAACCAATGGGGTATTGTCTCAATCAATAATTGGAAGAATCACATGCAATTGTATGGGTGAGAATTGTAGTCCATATGGTTGGGTGCAAATAAATAGGAATATATGTTTTTAATGGGGAGTAAAATTAGAGGACTTTAGAGTGACAGGCTAAAGCCCCCTAATTTGGTTTGATGTTTTAAATTTTGTTATATGATGTTAGCTCCCAGGTGGAGGGAATCGATGGAACTCTAGAGTGATAACTAGTATCTTCTCTGCCTAACCCATCTCCATGATTTCAAAACTTCAAATTAACCAACGCTCTTTATAGAACCAAGTAAGGGTAAAAAATATAATTTTTTCAATTTGGCACAACACAGTTAGATACTTCCGCAATGAAATTTCATATTTATTACTGATTCACTGAAAGAAGAAAAAGATATTTTATTCTCATTTGCTTTAATACTATTTTATAGTTGTGTTAACTTTAGTTGTTTGCTTTACTTTTTATTCAGAAAATATCAAAAACAAATTTGAATAACTTTATATCTTAAAACATACTTTACAAAATCATTTTAAAAAGTAAAAAGTTATTTTTCTTATTTCTTTAAAATTTTAGACATTTCCCTGTGGGTTCGATATCTTGGGGCTTAATTAAAAAGTCTCATATTACTTCATAAACATTACGTATACTTGCGTATTATCCTATATTATAAATAATTAAAGTATAATTTCATATCTAATTAGTAAGCATAAATATTCAGCGGAGTCGAGTTTTTGGCGCCGTTACAAAGAAAGACATAATATCATTGGAAAGAAATATAAATTGAAAAATGTAAGGGTAAATATTCGGGGATCACTCGCCGCATCGTGGAGTCTTTATGTTACGCGCTACATAAGGGATTCTTTTATATTATTTGGCCGAGGTAAGTGAAATAGTTGTTTTTTTTGTGTTGTGTTTGCTTCATTCGCATGTTGTTGCATAGATTGTTTCATTTTATCGTTCACCACACACTATTAAAAATGCGCTCTTAGGGATTTGGAAATCGATAATTAGATCTAGTTCCTCAGTTGCTTGGGTGTTTCAGGGTACAAGCATCTTTACAAATATTCTGTAAAATATAATAAAAAAATCCATCGCTCAATTAATTAATTCGGTTCAAAAAAATCTTTTGCTAATAAAAGAATTGCTTCAGGTTGTCCCCACACCAGGTTTGAGGTACGCTGTCTCCAGACTATGTTTTGAATCTGTAACGCTACTGGGGTCACTCTTTGAGCTATGATAAGCAGTCATGTTTAGGTTTGTTTAAGTTTTCTGACCATTTATCTGCGGGTCACTAGGTCTTATGGATGAGTTCCCCTACCTTAATTTCTTTCTCTTTTACCTGTTTATTGAAATATAATGTTGTTCGTCATTTAATTTTTGGTTGACAAAAAGAAGACATGGTACAGTTCAGTTCGGTGAGATCTAAGGCAAGTTTGATACATTCATCATTAGTTTTTTTGTCATTTTCCTAGATCATTTCTCCAAAGGTGGAAGAAATAAAGACCCTCTGGCTGTGATGGTTATATTCTACCAGCACTATTGCTTCCATGCCCTAAGTCAGCATGAACAGAGTGTGGCCTATTACCATTGAGGGTGTCATACGGAGGGCCCAAAGAAATGAAGGAAGCGGATTTACCCACCTTCCCTTCGCTCCTTCAATCATCCTTCTTAGGAGACTAAGGATGGCCTTATGGCTGCTTCAGCTTAGCCATTTGTGCTAGTGTGGCGTACATATGCAAATTTTAAGTTTATTCATGTGATTTTGAAAAAAAGCATTTAATGCCTTTATCAGCAAGCTAAGTGCCGTTGTCAATTATGAAAATGAGAGGGAGTCCATGGTGACAAATGAGTTCAATCAAAATAAAGTTCCAAATGGCGGTGGCAGTGATCTGGGTCAGCTCTTTGGCTTCTAGCTATTTTGATAAGTTGTCAACAACGACCAAGAGGAATCTTCATTGGCTTGCAAAGTGTGGAAATGGTCTGAGAATGTATAGTCCCCAAACAACAAAGAGTCTGAGACTCAGAATGGGCTGGAACTATATGGTCAGCTAGTGTTGTAACGGTTCATACTTCTGGCATTGTTTGCATCTCTTTATGAACTCATCGACATCCCTAAGGAGGGTAGGCCAAAACTATACCTGGCACTATACTCGGTGGGCTATAGTTCTTCCGCTTGAGTGGCTTCCATACTGGCCCGAGTGTACCTCATGGAGAACTTCAGCTTCAGCCTCACCTAGGCACTTTAGGTGTGCAGAGGTAGTGGATTTTTTGAAGAGAATTCATTCCACCATTATGTAATGGGCTACATTGTTCTTGAAATGCTACGGATCAATAACTTCATCTGCCAAATCTCCAGTAACTAGGTAATGAATTTACGAATCAATTCAAGTTTTTTTTAGTTGAAACTTCCTATGACCTCAGACTCCTATCACCAAACAACTCAACCTATGAAACATTGTGCCCCCAAGTTGGGAGTGCTTTGGCAACAAGCTGGATATCAAATTTCCTCTCGTTCAGCATTGATTTGAAAGGTGTTGAATTGACCAATTTTGGTCTTTCCCTTGGTAAGGTATTTTGTCATGATTTCATCTCTGGCTTCGAATTGCTCGTTTATTTGATTCACTATAAGTTGAAAATCAATTTTTACATGAAGATTGTGTGCTCTAATGTTGCGAAAAAGTTGTAGGCCAGTGATTAGTGTTTCACATTCTGCTTGATTTTTTTGTGATGTTAAAATCTAAGGCAATTGAGTGGTAATGGTTCTCTCTATGGGGACTTTACATGATGAGGCCTAGTCGTCCGAAGACAATTTTGTTAGAGGCTCCATCAGTATATAGGATCCATGTACAATCTTTATCATCCGTTCGATTATCTTGATTGATTGACTTGGTGAAATCTGCCAAGAATCTGTAACTTCATGAGGTATTGTCGCTGTTCAAGGTACATAGTAGATATCAAACTCACTTAGTTCTAGCTTCCATTTAAGGAGCCTACCCGAGTGTTCAGGGAGTGAGGACTGGCTTGAGCGGATGATCGGTGATGACCCAAATCAGGCATGTCTTGAAGTAAGGTTAGAGTGTTCAGGGGGAGGTGATGAGGGTGAAAGTTAGCTTCTCCTTGATGCAATACATGGATTCAAAATCTCTCTGTATCCGTCAAGTGCAATAAATAGGGAATTAGTTTCCCTTATCCTCTTGAATCAATACTGAATTGATAACCTCGGGTTGGACCCTGAGATATAGGAAGAGTTCCTCCCCCTGCTTTGGAGTTTGAAGAAGTGGAGGTGAGGCGAGTGAATCCTTGATCTTTCTGAACACTTCTTCACATTAAGTGATCCATTCAAAATGTTTAGCTTTCCTAAACACTTTGTAGAATGTTGCGTACTTATTGCCCAACTTCAAGATGAAACGACTGAGGCATGATATTTGTCTTATTAACCTTTGCACCTTGGTGGCAACCAGAGTTGTGGGATGTTGGCTCGTCGCCAGCCCGTCGCCGGCCCGTCACAGCCGAGATTTTCTTGTGTCGATGTTAAAGTTATTGTTTGAAGTTTCCACTCTCTTTGTCCATTTTATTGCCCTAATCTTCAAGAGATCATACTTCTTCAGATCAGGATCCTCAGATATCAAGTAATTTGAAGAAAATAAGGATTAATAAAATAGAAAACAACAGAATAAGAAATGTCAGTGATAACCCTTACACAAGGAGATTCTAGAAGACCTTATTCTAGAAATTTTTATATAAGAAGGATCAGGTGTGAAATTTTGATAACCAGAGATTTCTAGGTGTGATACCTATTTGAGTTCTTAAATCTCCTATAGGAGCAAGCTCCTATAGTTAATTATAGCTTAGATAATTAAGTTTATATAAGAAAACTTCTGATTAATGTTAACACTTGTTTTCAATAAGGAAAGAAACATCAAAGTTCAATCCTAGGGGTAATATGATTCTAAGTGTCACGTACTACCCTAATGATTTGATTTTATCAATATAATTTGTTATGTCGATTATTATTATTATTATTATTATTATTATTATTATTATTATTATTATTATTTTGTTGTTTGTCATTTTACTGTCATATTGTCTTTATTTGTTTGATGGCTATCCTAAAAGTTTAGGTTTGGTGATTATCCTAAAGGTTTAGGTTTTATTTCATTGTTTGTCTTGATTATGTCATTTTAGTTTGGTTTTTAAGGTCATTTATGTCATTTTTATTTTGTATTTTTGTTTTTCCTGTCTTCAAAATGTCTCCCTGTAAAAAAGAGTTAATACACCCTAATAACATGCAAAGTAAATCTAAAGCGGAACTTATCTTTGATACACCTAAAATTTTTATGAAAATTTTTTGACCTATTTTTGATTATATTGCACTATAATAGAAGGTATTTTGTGTTTTTCTTGCAGATATAGTGAAAATGAGTGATTATAATGAAAGGAGCAAAAATTGAATCAAAATAAGAGTAGAAAAATAAAAAAAATGAAAAATTACTCCTTGGCGGCTAAGCACCGCCTATTCGAGGCTTAGCCGCCACATTTAAAAATAATATTTTATTCATTTTTGGCGCCAATTTCAAGGGGTGTTTGAAGTAACTTTTGGTTGTGACTTTCTTAACGTCCCATGGGGGGCAAATTTGATTGAAGGGATGCATCTTTTAGTGGATACGTTGAATCATGACATGATTTGAAGAGATATCAAGGTACCTTTTGGATTATTATTAAAGTTATGTCATATATGTGTGTATGTGTGTGTGTCTTTAGGGAGAGTTAGTCTTTTAGTTTAGTTTTCAAGAGTCACTTCTAGTTTTTAGTTTCATCTTCTAGTTTAAAGAGATTTACTTTCAGTCTTGTATTGTTTAGAGTTAGTTAGTTTTGTGTGAAACTTTCTTTCTACCAATTTACTTTCATCCATTTATCTAGTTTTTATTGAAGTCTAAAGTTAGAGTTGGAGTCAACAGAGTTGGGCGCCAACCTCTATAGTGTTGTCCAGTGAAAAGTCAAGTTTGAAAGGAACTTCCGGAGTCTTGTGGAGAGGATTTTCAGATAAGTGTTTACTTCTATTTTCTATATTTAGTTTTTATTGTTGTGCTTTCTTTATGATTTCTATTTTCAAATCAATGTTTGCTTGTGTTTTCTCCATGAATTCTGAGTAGTTTTCTTTATCTTTTTCTTTCTTAAATAAATAAGTAATTAAACTAATGTAGGATTGTTGTGGAATGTATAAGTGCTTAAAGTTGGAATACGTCGTGAAGATTTAATTCCATGAACATAATTTACTTCTTAATTTGGCTAGTTAAGATGTTAAATTTGTTGTGATATTATGTAAGATCCAATGCGACATTATCTCAAACAACAAATGGTATAAATCGCATCCAATTATATCGATGAGAATTGTAGTCCACATAATTGTATGCTTAGGAGATATGTTTTTAAGGGGGAGTAGAATTAGAGCTCTTAAGAGCTCTTTAGAGTGACAGGCTAAAGCCCCATATTTTGGTTTGATATTTTAAATTTTGTTATGAGAAGTTAGCCCCAGGTGGAGGGAATCGAAAGAACTCTAGAGTGAGAGCTAGTATCTTCCTTGCCTAACCATGTTCAAGATTTTAAAATTTCAAATAAACCAATGTTCTTTATATAACCAAGTAAGGTTAAAGAATAAATTTGCTCCTATTTATCACAACATATTTAAATACTTCCACAACAATACTTTCATAATTATTACTGCTTTATAAGAGAAAGAAAAAGATATTTTTTTTTAGTATTTTATATCGCATTTTAAAGTTCAGATAATTTTCATTTCCTACTTAGCTTTAATTAAAAATACCAAAAATAATTTTCAAGTTTTTCAAATCAAAACATACTTACCAAAAGTCATTGAAGAAAAAAGTAAAAGTATAATTTTCTTAATTCATTAAAAATTTTTTACATTTCCCATTGGGTTCGATATCTCAGGGCTTAATCAGAAAGTTCTATATTATTTGATAAATGATACATATACTTGCGTAGTATCCCATATTATAAAATCATAATTCTCATATCTAAATCATTTGCACATATATTCGGCGTTGAATCAAATTTTTGGCGCACATATATTTATTGAGGATCAAGTTTTTGGCGCCGTTGTCGGGGAAACTAATTAAAACTGCATTTTTAAAGAAAATTTAGAAAATTTTAAATTTTTTACTTTTCTTTGTTTTTGTTATTGTGTTGTGTTTTGTTTTATTTTATTGTTGTATGCGTAGTTCAGGTTCCGAGGGACTTATGCCTTACGATTTTGAATTAGAAAGAACTATTAGAAAAATTAAAAAAATTAAAATTCTGAAAAATATAAAAATATTCAAGAATTGGAAAATCATCAAAATCAAAATGTTGGCATCCATTAAGAATTCAGACCTTTAATATATTATGCTAACCCTATAGTGGATGAACTTCATGGTAGTATTCAACACCCTGCTGTAGCTGCTAATTCCTTTGAACTTAAACCTGATATTATCCAAATGGTGTCTAATAATCAGTTTGGGAGAGCAACAACTGAAGATCCTAATTTGCATCTTGCTAATTTTCTAGAGGTGTGCTACTTTTAAATATGATGGTGTTTCAGATGATGTTATTAGACTCAGAATTTTTCCTTATTTACTAAGGGATAAAGCTAAGATATGGTTAAATTCATTAGCACCTGGATCTATCAGAACTTGGGGTGATTTAGTACAAAAATTCCTTACTAAATATTTTCCACCATCGAAGATTGGGAAGTTGAGAAATGATATTACATATTTTTTTCAGTTTGAAGGTGAATCAATATATGAAGCATGTGAAAGATTTAAAAATCTCCTCAGGAAGTGTCCACATCATTCGATACAAGATTGGTTAATAATTCAAAACTTTTACAATGGTTTAGTTAGATCTCTTAGATCAATTATTGATGCTACTGCTGCTGGATCATTAATGTCTAAACAGTTTTCTGATGCTTATGCTTTAATTGAAGAAATGAATACTAATAACTTTTAATGGCCTTCTTAAAGGTTAAATCCTAAAAAGGTAGCCAGTGTTCATGACAATGATGCTTTTGCAATATTAGCAAATCAAGTTGCTGCAATTTCAAGAAAGATAGACCAATTTGGGATGAATTTTTCTCAGCCAAATTACATGATTGAAGAAAATTCATTAGGCCAAATGGTTGATTCTTATTCTTCACCAGAAACTTTGAATGCTATAAGTAAGCCTAATAACCCATATTCCAATTATTATAACACAGTTTGGAAGAATCATTCAAACTTTAACTAGAATACCAATAGTCAGGGTGGTATTAATCAACAATGGGGGAACGACCAAGTAAACCCATTGGGGAACTAGAACAACCAAGGAAATAATAATTATAAACTAACCTATCCTCTTAGTTTTAACAATGCTTTACAATTAAAGGAGATGAAGTTGTCTATTGAAGAAGTGGTGTCACATATGGGAAATCAATTGCAAATTCAAGAAGCAACCACCAGAAATTATGAAAATCAATTGGGGAAAATTGCAAATTCATTAAGACATAGATCTCAAGGAATTCTTCCAAGTAATACTGAAGTGAATCCTAGAGATAAAAATAAAGAGCATGTAAAAGCAATTCAACTGAGAAGTGGAAGAGAGTTGGAAAGTAGAGTTCATAAAGAAATTGAAGTAGAGAAAGAAAGGATTGAAGAACCAAAAGTGGATGCTCTGAAAGGTTTGGAAAGACCAATTTCTCCACCTAAGGTCGATTTGGAAAAGCCAGCACCTCCATTTCCTCAGAGACTTCGTCAACAAAAATTGGATAAACAATTTTCAAAATTCTTGGAGATATTTAAGAAGCTTACCATTAATATTCCATTTGCTGAAGCCTTAGAACAAATGCTGAGCTATGTGAAATTTATGAAGGATTTTCTCAACAAAAAGAGGAAGTTTGAAGATAATGAGACAGTTGCACTTAGTGAGGAGTGCAGTGCAATAATTCAAAGGAAGCTTCCTAAAAAACTTAAAGATCCTAGTAGTTTCACAATTCCATGTGCAATCAGAGATAGATTCTGTAGAAAAGCTTTATGTGATTTAGGTGCAAGAATTAACCTTATGCCTCTATCAATTTTCAAAAGACTGGAATTAGGAGAAATAACCCCAACTACTGTAACTCTACTGTAACTCTACCTTTCCTAGCCATAGGCAGAGCAATGATAGATGTGCAAAAAGGGGAATTAACGATGAGGGTTAATGATCAAACTGTTACATTCAATATTTCGAAATCGATGAAATATCCTGCAATAGGTATAGATTGTGAATGTTATTGGATGGATGCTATAAGATATTTGAGTGAATGTCATTTCAAGTCAACTTATGAAGAAAAACCTGAAAGAGAAGAATTGGAACATCATTCTGAAAAAGATGAATCTTATGGTCCATCAATTGAAAAACCTCCCGAACTTGAGTTAAAAATGCTTCCTGATCATTTGAAGTATGTTTTTCTGAGTGAATCCTCAACCTTGCCTGTTATAATTTCATCTCAATTGACTGAAAAAGAAAAAGGGAGTTTGCTTGAAATTTTGAAGAAGTAAAATAAAGCCTTTGGATGGAAAATTGCTGATATTAAATGAATCAGTCCTTCAGTTTGTATGCACAGAATTCTTATGGAAGATAATTACAAACCTCAGGCTGATCCCCAAAGGAGATTAAATCTCATCATGAAAGATGTTAAGAAAGAAATTTTGAAGTGGTTGGATGCTGGAATTATCTACCCTATTTTAGATAATGCATGGGTTAGTCCTATTCACTGTGTTCCTAAGAAAGGAGGAGTAACTGTGACTGTTAATGAAAAGAATGGAATGATTCCAACAAGACAAATTACAAGATGGTGAATATGCATTGATTATAGAAAATTAAATCTTGCCACAAGGAAAGATCATTTTTCACTCCCATTCTTGGATCAGATGTTGGATAGACTGGCTGGGCATAAATAGTTTTGTTTTTTTGGATGGATATACTGGTTACCACCAAATTTAATTTGCTCCTGAGGATCAAGAGAAAATTACTTTTACCAGTTCTTATGGTACGTTTGCTTTTAAAAGAATGCCCTTTAGTTTATGTAATGCCCCTACTATATTTCAGAGATGTATGATGGCTATTTTCTGTGATTTAATTGAAAAAGGGATTGAAGTTTTTATGGACGACTTTTCAGTGCTTTGAATTTCATTTGAATCATGTTTAGAACATTTGACTAAAGTTCTAAAATGCTGTGAAGAAACTAATTTCGTCCTTAACTGGGAAAAGTGCCAATTTATGGTAGTAGGAGGAATTGTATTGGGACATCGAATTTCAGAAAAAGATTTGGAGGTAGATCCTGCAAAAATTCAAGTTATCACTAATTTACCTTGCCCGACCAATGTAAGGGGAATTAGAAGTTTTCTAGGACATGCTGGATTCTACAGGCGTTATATCAAAGACGTTTCAAAGATTACAAAACCTTTATGTTGATTATTGGAAAAGGATGCAATTTTTGATTTTGATGATGATTGCCTAAAAGCCTTTGAAACTTTAAAAGAAAAATTAATCACTGCACCTGTTATAATTTCACCAAATTGGGAAAAACCTTTTGAATTAATGTGTGATGCTAGTGATTATGCTATTGGTACTGTTTTGGGTCAGAAATATGATAAAATTTTTAAAGTTATTTATTATGATAGTAAAACTCTTAATGATGCTCAAATTAATTATACTACTACCGAGAAAGAGTTATTAGCTATAGTATTTGCCTTTAATAAATTTCGATCATATTTAATTGGAACTAAATGGGTGGAGCATACTAATCATTCTCCTATCAAATATTTAATGAAGAAGAAGGATGTGAAGCCGAGATTGATTAGATGGATTCTTCTTTTACAAGAATTTGATTTTGAGATAGTAGATAGGAAGGGTTCCGATAATCAAATTGCTGATCATTTATCCAGGCTTGAAAATGAAAAATCTCTCTGTGATGATGAAGAAATTAATGAACATTTTCCTGATGAAAAATTATTCATTGTTAATGAGTGGCATGTTCCGTGGTATGCCGACATAGTAAACTTTATTGTCAATAATATTATACCTTATGGTTTGACATACCAGGAAAAGAAGAAATTTCTGTCTGATGCTAAGATTTATTTTTAGGATGACCCATTCTTATATAAACAAGGAAAGGATCTTATAATTAGAAGATGTATACCCTTGGAAGAGACTTATGAAATTATTCAAAAATATCATGATTCTGATTATGAGGGACATTTTGGAGTTGAAATAACTGCATATAAAATCTTACAATTTGGATTTTATTGCTCTACAATTTTTAAGGATGTGAATGCTTATATTAAAAATTGTGATAGATGTCAGTGTGTAGGCAATATTTCTAGAAGAAATGAAATGCCCCTCAATTATATGTTGGAAGTTGAAATATTTGATGTTTGGGGATTAGATTTCATGGGTCCATTTACACCATCTTTCGAAAATGTTTATATTTTGATAGCAGTAGATTATGTTTCCAAATGGATTGAAGCTATTAATTTACCTCGATGTGATGCTCAAAGTGTTGCAAAGTTTTTAAGAAATAATATATTTTGCAGATTTAGAATACCAAGAGCAATCATAACAGATGGGGAAATCATTTTAAAAATGTGATTATTGAGAAATTAGCAAAAAAATTCTTATAAATCATCGCATTGCTACTGCTTATCATCCTCAAACAAGTGGTTTGGTTGAATTATCCAATCATGAAATTAAAAGAATATTAGAAAAGACCGTTAATCCAAACAGAAAGGATTGGTCAATCAAACTAGATTATGCTTTGTGGGCCTATAAGACTGCCTACAGAACCCCTATAGGAATGTCCCTATATAGGCTGATTTTTGGAAAAGCTTGTCATTTGCCTATTGAACTTGAGCATAAAACATATTGGGCTATTAAAGAGTTTAATTATAATTTGAAAGATGCTGCTGAAAAGAGATTATTACAATTAAATGAGCTTGAAGAGAAAAGGAATGAATCTTATGAAAATGCTAAGATTTATAAGGAAAAAATGAAGTTATGGTATGATCAGAAGATTCTTACTAAAAATCTAGTGCCAGAATAGAAATTTTTGTTGTATAATGCCAGATTGAGAATTTTTTCTGGAAAACTTAAGTCCAGGTGGACGAGTTCATTTATTGTGATAAAAGTTTATTCCTATGGAGATGGGGATATTCAAGATCCTAAGATTGGAAAAATATTTAAAGTTAACGGTCATAGACTTAAACCTTATTTCTCAGTCGATCAACTTAAATCTGATGAGAATCTGATGTTGGGTCTCTCAGAATGAGTTCTAAGTATGTCAGGCTGAAGACATTATGTTATCGGTGTGCTTTGCCATATGTTTGCTTTGTGTGGTTCGTTTGGTTTGTTTTATGTTTTGGTGGTAGTATTTTGGAGTTTTTATTTTATAGTAGTGTTTATTTGACCTTATTTTATGACTTAGAGGAGTCAGAATGAAATTTTGGACATTTCGCAGACCTGTGCTAAATTGAGCACTGGCGGCTAAGTGCCGGCTAGTTGGCGCTTAGGCGCCGAAGTTATGAAACATGTGATAAATGAGGTTCTAGAAGCCTAGATCATGGAGAAGTGGTTTTAGAAGTTATTTTGGAGTTTTTAAACGTTAAAGGGAGGGATTATGCACTTCTGAAGTCTATAAAAGGCCCTGGATTAATAGAAGCACTTGCCCTAAGTCCTATTTTCATTCCTGAGTCTTAAGAAGAGTGTTTTGAGTGCATCATGTCTTCCTGGGTGAATGAGATCAAGAAGAAAGAGGAGTCTAACAAGAGTAAGTTTATAGTGATAATGCTAAAGAGTTATTCAATGTATTTTTTGCCGTTAGAATTCAAAGAATTGCAGAAAAGATTGCAATGATCGAAGCCCGAGTGACTTCAATCGAAGCAAAGATCAATGAAACTAACGCACATTTGGAGCATATGAGATGGCAACTCAAGATGCAATTCAATCATACAAGTCAAGTGGAAGAAGTGGATAGGACGATGTTCCTGAAGAACAAGTAGTTAAAAGAAGAAGATGTAAGAGTGTTCAATCATCGTCCTTTTTATCAGATTTATATTCCAGAAGGGTCAAATGGAAATAATAGTGGTTCTGGATATATTCTGCCTACTGGAGAGTGGAATTAAATTTTTGTTTGATCTTGTGATTTATTTTGAGTATTTTATGTTTTATGTGTTTGATGTTCTAAAGTGTTTTATGTTTTATGTTTGTGATCTGTTGCACTTTAATGTGTGATTGTTACATCTTAGTGATGTAAACTTATCATTATGCTTATTGAGTCAGTTTGTATTTAGGGAATTTCATCCAAAGTGTTTGGATAGAAATTTTTAGTTTGTATTAACTGTGGTTTGATTTGAATATAAGTTTGTGTTTGTGTGAAAATTAATTGGACTTGATGGATAGTAAAGTTTGAATTGGAGTATTGGAGATTATTGAGTAAGAGAAAATTATTTTGAGAAAATTAAGGGTGATTAACTAAGTGATTTAATGCATTTTTTTAATTGTGAAAATCTTGGCACTGGTGGCTAAGCGCCAGATTGCCGGCGCTTACGCGCCAATTTTAGCGGTTAAGTGCTAAAAGCCTCGCGCTTAGGCGCTGGTTCACAAAAATTGGTTTTCAGCAGTTAAAACCTGAAAATCGTCATTTTTAACTTACATGTCATCTTAAACCTCTAACTTTCGCGAAAAGGAGCCTAGGGCATCAACATTTTGGATCGTTTGAAGTCTAATTTCAATAAAAATTGTTAGATTTTGATTTCTTAAGGTAAAAGCACTACTCCTAAGTATAAATTTTTAATTTTCACCATGTATTTTGAGTACATTTTAGAAAATCCTAAAATCACTATTCATGGTGAAAATTTGAAGAAAAGGATGAGAAATGGCTTGGATTTAGTGGAAATTACTTTTGGAAGTTAATTTAGCAAGTTTAGTTTGATTTTGGAATTTAAGGTGAATTTTTCGTGAATTTTTAGAAATGGCTCTAAAGTCAAAGTGTGCGAGAGAAAAGACGGGGTTCGATTCTGACAAATTTGTAAGTGCAAGGGCTGAGGAACGTTACGTTGACGTACTACAGTCAAGTAAACTGATTCCTGAACGTGTGTTTAGTAAGCTAGGAGAGGTTATTGAGGAGATGATAACTAAAAGTAATTGGGAAAATTACTGCTGCTTCTCCCCTGTTGCTGTTGTTTCTGTGGTCAGAGAGTTTTATGCAAACTTACCTGCAACAGAAGAAAATTTGGTGATGGTGAGAAGGCAAGAAGTACATTTTACATCTGCGGTAATCAATGTCTTTTTTCGACTGGCTCCTGATATTTTTTGTTTTTACTTGAACTATCATCCTACTGAGGGAGAGTTAGATGAGATTATGACATTTCTTACTAACGGAAGAGGTTTATGGAAGATCACAAATGATAGAAGAGTAAATTTTCAAGCCTCTAAGTTAAATGCCATTTCTAAAGCATGACATTATTTTATCTCATCTAAGCTGTTGGCTTCAAGCCATACTAGTGAAGTTACAAGGGAGAGAGCTGTTCTGAACTATTTCATTCAACAAGAGAAGCCTATAGATATTGGAGCAATCATTTATGATTTTATTTTAAATTGTGCCAGATCTATCACTACTGCAGGTATGGGATTTCTTTCTTTGATACATTCATTATGTGAACGATCTGGAGTGAAATTTGAAACTTGGGAAGAGGTTCTTCAGCCTCTGAAACTAATTACTGAACGTTGGAGCTTACACTATACATTCGGAGTTTGGTTGGAGAGGAGGATTTGGTAGGGCTTCTACTGCTTCTGTTTCTACTTCTGCTGCCTCTACATCCTGTGCTACTACTTCGAGAGCTTCATCATCTAGAGATTCACAGATTGGTTTGTTAAGAAAGATTCTAAAGAAGACGAGTCTTACTCGTGAGCATGTTAGAGACATGGATGGTAAAATGGATAATATGGAAAGATATATTGTTAAACATGATGAATATGAGGAGAATTATGAGAATTATTTGGTTAGATTGATCAAAGGTGATATGAGTGCTGAGATGCCCCCTCATCCATTCTACATACCTTATGTGCCATCAAGAGATTGGAACGAGCAAGATGATGATGATGATGATGATGAGGATGATTAATTGTTTGTTTTATGTGTTTTTGAGTTGTTGTTGATGAGTTGATGTATGTTGTGTCTTGTGATTTATTTGATATTATGTTTGTTGTGTGAACTCTGGTATATGCTGATTATAGTAAGACTAGTTTTGCATATTCAGATGTATCTGTGTTGGATTGATATTCTATATGTTGTTTTGTGTATATGTGTAGTAGTATATGTTTTAATGTTATGTTGTGTCAAAGTTTTTATAGTGTGTATTTTAATTCCAAAACTGTTAGGAGAATTTGGAACACTATTAAAAACTATTTTTTAAAACTACATGTTTTTAAAACTTTTCAAAATCTACAACTACCATTTGTTATCTAGTGTTAGTGTGATTTCAGTTATTTTCAGTTGGTGAGTATTTGCTTTGAAAACCTCCACTATTGTAGAAGTCCTTTGAAATCTTGAATTTCCATTTAATGAAAAACTAAAAAAATTGAATTTGATTTCTTTTTACTCCTGTTTTTAAATTATTATACTTGCATATTTAGGATATTAAGATTCCTGCAAGCATGTTATTTTAGTTTTTAGTTCTCACCCATGTATCATTTCTTATGCTTAAATGTTTTATCCTAACTAAAAATTAAAGTTTGGGGGAATTTTAAAAACATAAAATTTTCAAAAAAAAAAAGCCTAAAATTTTATTTGTTCTCAAGAAAACAAAAAATTAATTTGATTTTTGACTGAAAACAATTATGTATATGAAGTTATATTTGGGGAACAAATTTTTGAATATAGAAATAAATAAGAGACTTTAGTTAAAATTTTTAGTAATAATGAAAAATTTAAAGTTAAAATTTTCTCAGTAAAGAAGTGTTAAATATAGTTTAACTATCTTTAGTAAGAAATATTATTTTTTTGGATAAATAAAAGATTTGACTTTTATTCTTAAAATCTTAAATTTCTTTATTGAGGAGTAATTTTCAAATACTGTTATTATGATTTTTAAGTGAAAGATGTATATCAGACCTTTATTTTAAATGGAAGGGTGGAATTCAAAATCATTAAAGGCCTATCCAGATACAGTAATCCTTACCTTATAAAAAAAAAAGAAGAAGAAAAAAAAGGAAAAGAAAAAGAAAAGAAAAAAAAGGAAAATAAAAGAGAGAGAAAAAAAGAGAAAAAAGTGAAAAATAGTATGTGAAAAGGAAGGAGAAGCTTAAGGATTTAAGGGCCTAATCAAAATTTGGTTCCATACCTAAAGTATAAAGTATAAGTTTTGAGACAATCTAAAGCTTAAAGGTTATAATATAGTAAGTAAAATTACTTTTAATATAGATTTTTAAGTAAGAAAAATAAATGTGTGAATCCAATATTTTGAAGAATGTACAAATATTTCTGAATTAGATAGAAAACTATATTTTACATTATCCTTTACCTAAGAACTTTTTAAACTTTAAGTTTGTCTTAATTACTGAAATTTTTTCTAAATTGGACTATTCATTTCTAGAACAAAATTTTGTTATCTACTTAAGAAACTCATTACATAATTTGCATGCTAAAATTTTCTATATGATTAAGTGTCACTTAAGGATAAGTAACATTTAAGTTTGGAGGATTTTGATACACCTAAAATATATAGTATTTTTATGCACATTTTTATACCTATTTTTGATGATATTGCACTGTAATGGAATGTATTTTGTGTTTTTATTACAGGTATAATGAAAATGAGTGATTATGATGAAAGGAGCAAAAATTGGACCAAATTTGGAGCAAAAAAATAAAAAAATGAAAAATTGGACCTTGGCGGTTAAGCGCCGCCTGGTCGGCTCTTAGCTGCCACAGTTAAAAATCGAATTTTATTCATTTTTGGCGCCAATTTCAAGGGGTGTTTGAAGAAACTTTTGGTGTTGACTTCCTTAACTTCCCATAAGCAGCAAATTTGAATGAAGTGATGCATCTTTTGGTGGATACGTTGAATCGGGACATGATTTGAAGAGACACCAAGACACCTTTTGGATTATTATTAAAGTTATGTCATATGTGTGTGTATGTGTGTGTGTCTTTACGGAGAGTTAGTCTTTTAGTTTAGTTTTCAAGAGTCTCTTTAAGTTTTCAGTTCCATCTTCTAGTTTAAAGAGAATTACTTTCAGTCTTTTATTGTTTAGAGTTAGTTAGTTTGGTGTGAAACTTTCTTTCCACCAATTTACTTTCATCAATTTATCTAGTTTTTATTGAAGTCTAAAGTCAGAGTTGGAGTCAACAGACTTGGGCGCCAACCTCTGTAGTGTTGTCCAGTGAAAAGTCAAGTTTGAAAGGAACTTCCAGAGTCTTGTGGAGAGGATTTTCAGATAAGTGTTTACTTCGATTTTCTATATTTAGTTTTTATTGTTGTGCTTTCTTTATGATTTCTACTTTCAAATAAATGTTTTCTTGTGTTTTCTCCATGAATTCTGAGTAGTTTTCTTTATCTTTTTCTTTCTTAAATAAAGAAGTAATTAAATTATGTAGGATTGTTGTGGAATGTATAAGTGTTTAAAGTTGGAATATCTTGTGAAGACTTAATTCCATGAACTTAATTTACTTCTTAATTTGGCCAGTTAAGATGTTAAATTTGTTGTGAGATTATGTAAGATCCAATGTGGTATTGTCTCAAACAACAAATTGTATAAATCACATCCATTTATATAGATGAGAATTGTAGTCCATATAATTGAATGCTTAGGAGATATGTTTTTAATGGGGAGTAGAATTAGAGGTCTTTAGAGTGACAGGCTAAAACCCCCTAGTTTAGTTTGATATTTAAAATTTTGTTATGAGAAGTTAGCCCCCAGGTGGAGGGAATCGAGGGAACTCTAGAGTGAGAGCTAGTATCTTCCTTGCCTAACCTTGTTCAAGATTTTAAAATTTCAAATTAACCAATTTTCTTTATAGAACCAATTAAGGGTAAAGAATAAATTTGCTCATATTTATCACAACACATTTAAATACTTCCACAACAATACTTTCATAATTATTACTGCTTTATAAGAGAAATAAAAAGATATTTTATTTCCTAGTATTTTATATCGCATTTTAAAGTTTAGATAACTTTTATTTCCTGCTTAGCCTTAATTAGAAATACCAAAAAATTTTTTCAAGTTTTCAAATCAAAACTTACTTACAAAAGTCATTGAAAAAAAGAGTAAAAGTATAATTTTCTTAATTATTTAAAAAGTTTTTACATTTCCCTGTGGGTTCGATATCTCGGGGCTTAATCAGAAAGTGCTATATTACTTGATAAACGATACGTATACTTGCGTAGTATCCTATATTATAAATCATAATTCTCATATCTAAATCATCTGCACATATATTCGGTGTGGAGTCAATCTTTTGGCGCACATATATTTATCGGGGATCAATCTTCAACCTGAAAGAAAATAGTGCCAGAATGATTTAAAAGAAATAATGTAGATTTTATTTCATAAATTTTTGATTTAGTTGATTTAAAATTAAATCTAATATGAATTACATTTAGATTCAAGGTCTTTTGAATTTAAAGATGTTTGGCTTTAGTCTAATATAAATTAGACTTAAAGATAAAATCTAACATAAGTTAGATTTTAAGATTTATAGATTCAATGTCTTTTGAATCTAAAGATTTTTGTGTTATGTCTAATATAATTTAGACTCAGAGATAAAATCTAACATAAGTTAGATTTTAAGATTTTTTAGATTCGATATCTTTTGAATCTAAAGATGTTTGATTAAGTCTTACTAGACTTAAAATTGGGCAAATCTTAGATTCAGTATCGTTTGAATCTAAAGATGATTAAGTTAAATCTTAGATTCAATGTAGTTTGACTTAGGCGTATTTGACCTAAGTAAGATTTGAATTAGGTTTAATATTGGTTGATCCAAAATTAAGCTTGAATCAAGTTTATTGTAGGTTGAAATTTAGCTAAGTTTGAGTTATGATTGACGTAGGTTGAATCTGAGTTAATTTTGAGTTAAGTTCAATGTAGGTTGAACCTAAGTTTATATTAAGTTAGGTTTCATGTAGACCAAACCTAAGTTAATTTTGAATTAGGTTCAATGCTGGTTGAATCTAATGGTTTGAGTTTGACATGGTTTCAAGTTGAGTTGGATCTAAGTATAGGTTAAGGTTAGGTTCAATGTATGTTGAACCTAAAAGGTTTGAATTTGAGTTTATGTTTGACTTAGGTTCAAGTTGGGTTGAACCTAAGTATAGATTAAGGTTAGGTTCAATGTTTGTTGAACCTAAAAGGTTTGAGTTTGAGTTTGAGTTTAAGTTTGACTTAGGTTCAAGTCATGTTAAACCTAAGGTTAGGTTCAATGTATGTTGAACCTAAAAGGTTTGAATTTAAGGTTAAGTTTGACTTAAGTTCAAGTTGTGTTGAACCTACGTATAGATTAAGGTTAGGTTTCATGTATGTTGAACCTAAAAGGTTTGAATTTGACTTAGGTTCAAGTTGGGTTAAACCTAAGTTAGGTTAAGGTTAGGTTCAATATATGTTGAACCTAAAATGTTTGAATTTGACTTTGGTTCAAGTTGGGTTGAACCTTAGTTATGTTATGGTTAGGTGACCCTCGATCTGCAGCAATGCACCAAAAACTTGGTTTGCAATCGCCAAACAATGCAGTAATTTATGCTATCAAAAATATTTTATAGCCAATACTTTAACTCAAATAATAATAGCAGCTAGTGTATATAAATATAATTTTATGGAAAATATTTTACACACAAGGGGTACTATGCAAGTATATGTATCGCTTCAAGTAAAATAGGGCTTTAAATAAAGACTCCAGTATCGATTCCACGAGGAGGATTATAGATTTTCTTAAATATTTTGATTTTATTTTTATGTATTTCTTTTAAGGTTAAAAAGTTGATATTTAATTTACTAGATGCAGAAATAAAGCAGTTATAAAGTAATGATTGATGTAAATAAAAATAAGCAAACAACTTTCTTCCTTTCAATTAATTCAAGACTTTTTAGATAATATAATATTCATGGAGAATATAAATTTATGGTATTGTGCCAAATAGAAGCATTCCTATTCTTTACATTCGCTCGATAGTATAAAGATCAATGGCTAATCTATGGATCAGGTCTGGATGTATTGTTAGTAGAATGGGTTAATCTAGGCTCACACTACTAGATGTCAAAGGGTGGCTATGGTCGGCCCTACTAGTGTCCCTTTCCTTCTCTATAAACCAAATTACAACAATTTAGCCCGTCACTCTAAAAACTTATCAATTCTATGCTCATTAAATAATATCTTCCTATTTATTTGCAATTCACCTTGAATAACTTGCGCAAGGCCTTCGACTACCCAAGGATTCATGTGATATCTACTAGTTAAGAATTCATCTCCTTCTAGGTCTCAAAACTCTTCAACAGATTTTAACAATTTAAATGGCCAATTTAAATAGTTAATTAAGATCCGATATTAATATCATCACAATGTTTAAAAAATATATATATAGTTTTTAATTCTCCAACTAATTTTATAAATCTTATTTATCTTTTCATAATTGAAAGGAGAAAGTAAAGTAACTACTCAGAACACATTCAATTTAAACAACAAAACATATAAATAAAACTTTGAATCAAAATACAAATACTTATCTCAAGTGTTTCTCCAACTGAACCTCTGAATCCTTCTGACTCCAAAGTAAATAGACTTCAAAAGCACCGACTCTTCAAATACTCTTAATACAAACTCTAAAGTAAACTCACTAAATAATAAAAGAAACTATAAATATGGCCCTTAAAATATTTCTCTATTTTCTCTCTCTAAATGGAACTATGGGGCTAGGTTAGGCGTTGGTGGCTTTTGGTTGGTTTGTGGGCGTTTTTCTTTGAAGGAGTAGCCTCCTATTTATAGGCTTCAAGGGTTACCTTGAGGCACCTCTTCAAAATATGTCCATGTTCAATGAATCTTCTAGAAGGTGTGTCTGGCGCCTAGGCGCTGGAATCTGGCGCCTAGGCACTGGAATCTGGCGCCTAGGCGCCATACTCTGCGTCCAGTTCTTCACACCTCTTCGCGATCCTAACCTTTTCCAAGCGTCCAAATACAATGTATCACATGTCCTATAATCCAGGAATAACTGCCAATCTTCTAGATGGTCTAATAACCGCTAATACCGTCAAAATAACCGTCCAAAAGTCATCAAAAATCTTACAGAATTCTGTATCGAACTGGCGCTTACGCGTCGGATTCTGGCCCCTAGGCGCCAGGCCAATTATTTTGACAATTTTGCATTTTGGCTCCATTTTTTGCTCCTTTTTGCTCCTTTTTCATCTTTTTTTCCTTCTTGGATATTTTTGCATCACCTACATCCAAAACACAAAAATACCTTTCATTAAAGCATAATATCCTTAAAAATTTGATAAAAATCAAGGCATAAAAATAAGTATTTTTTTCATGGATCAAAATCCCCCAAACTTAAACGTTACTTGTCCTCAAGTAACCCTTTTTACTATATAAAATGTATAACATTTGGAATAAAGGTAAATATTTAAGATTTCTTATAATTTTTTATTTTATAAAGGCTTTAGTAAATCATTAACCAAATTTAACTAAGTAAATTTAATTTTAAGAATTTAAAGAATATTTAACTACCAAATCATAAGATTTCAAAAATTTTTCATTCACTTCGAAAATAATTGTAGTTTATTATATTAAGATCACATAAATTATTTACAAGAAAAAGATGTTCATGAAAATCTTTTCTAATAAAGATGCATGTATAAATATTAAGTAAAATATGTAATCAGTTTTTTTTTCTTATAAGCTAATTCAAGTGAAGCCAATTTTTTATTAGGCATCTCCTCAAGCTTCTCCTCTCTCTCTCTTTTTTTTTTTTTTTTATAGAGAGGATTATTATATCTGGATACCCTGTTAATGGTTTTGAACTTCACTATCCTTAACTTATATTTTCAAACTTATACATTTTCATTTAATTACTATAACTGAATAGATTTCAAAAAGCATTTCAATCTTTTCTTTTTCAAGTTATAATTTTTTATTTCTTAATACTTCTAAAATTCAATTATTTCTACTATGAATAGAAAAATTTCTTAATCTTACTCTTCTTTAGGTTGAATAATTCTATTCTTAAAATCAATCAAAGTTATTAAAATTTTAGTTAAGTCTACTAAATTATTTATAATTTCAAAATTTTAAATGATCTTAAATAGATTCTTCATTCCTTATGTTAAGTTAATTTATTTTTTTTTAGAAATTATGAGTTCATTAAGGACAAATAAAATTTAAATTTGCATGTATTTTCCCTTCCCCCAAACTTAAGTTTTGGTATATCATGAAAAAAAATTAAAGTATGAGAGAAAGAAAGGTATAATTTAAAAAGGAATTTTTATAAGTATGTAAAAACAGTCTAAAAAGAAAAATTTACTTCTACAGATGCTTTTATGAATATTACTGAAATAACGAAGCATATATAAAAGTAAGCAGACTCATCATTTTTTTTATATATCAGAGCCGAATTAAATGATTATACTACTAATAGTAACAGAAACAAGACAACATTACTAACTATTTAATAATACTAAATAGTAGGCTGAAACAGAAATAAACATTAATTCATCCAAATTTCAGTCTTCAACACAATACACTAAATATTTAAAACAGTTTCAACATCAAATAATCCACACAAAATTTCATAAATAAATCTACACTAACAAACAACAATCAAACAAACAACACTAGCAAACAAGAAATAAACTAACTATAGAATCAACACATCTTAGAGGTAAATTAAGCTACTAATCACTATCTGTAGCCTCGTCATCGTCATCACCAAAAGAAAACTCCACATCCTTTGGATCAACATACGGTGAAAATTTAGGACATGTAGGAAACTGAACATCATGCTCACCCTTCAAGAATCTCACTAAAGACTCTGAATACTCAACATCATAATCACTTTTTCTTTGGGTAAACTCAGATAAATGATCAATCTTCTTGTCTATAGTATCTACTCTGCAGTGAGTTAGAAATAACTCATTCTGCTGCTCCAAATTGATCATGCATCGATTCCTAAAAACTAGATGGTGGCTCAGCAGTAGAAGTAGAAGGTCTAGAAGTAGAAGCTCTACTTGGAGTAGGTACAGAAGTAGAAGGACCAGTAGATCTCTTCCCTCGAAGATGATCATAAATGCTAACACTCTCCTGCCCAATTGGCTTTGTAGACTTTAACTTCTCTGATATATCAGCAGAAACTCCATTGCTCATGCATAAAGAATAAATCAAGAATGGGAATTCTAATCCCACAGAAGTGCTGGATCTAGCAATCGATTCCACTGAATCATAAATAATACTGCCAACATCTATCGGCTTCCTCTCCTGAATGCAATTGTTTAGGATAGCTCGATCTCTGGTAACTTCACTCAGGTGGTTGGAAGGTAGAAGTCTAGCAAAAATAAAATAATGCCATGCCTTTGAAATACCATTTAGCTGAGAATATTTGAAGTTTACCCGTTTGTCGTTCCAGATCTTCCAAGTTCCAGTGCCATTAGTTAGATATGTAATAATCATCTCAAGATCTCCCTTAGATGGAGATAAACCAGAATAGTAGCACTCGATGTTAGGTGGCAGGCCGTAGAAAATATTGATCCATTTCGAAGTAAATCCTACTCCGACACCTCTAACAAAGACTTCGTAGTCTTCCGCATCCAAAAAGTTGGCATAAAACTTGCGTACAATTGGAATAGCGGCAATAGCAGTGAAATAACAGAATTGTTGTCAGTTGTGTGCAACGATCGTGTTCTCGATCATTTCACCAGGATTGTAAAAACTGCGCTCCAAGATAAACATTCTTGACGTTGCAAATTTGTGATAACAAAAATGCACTGCCGCAGTCGAAAACTTGCTGCTGTTGAAATTTTCTCGTGCCTTTCCTCGCTTAGATTTTGGTGACATCTAAACGTGAAAGAAAACACAAATAAATTTAGGAATAAAATATTTAAACTCTTTTTATGCTTGAGAAACTTAGAATGAGTTTAAAAAATCCATGGAGAAACTCTAAAAATCAAAATTTTTCTCAAAATTTCAGTTTTTAGCAAAAAAAATAGGAAAAAATATGGTAGGAATAAAAAATAAATGGATTAGAAGGTAGATCTGACCTCGAGATGAAGAAATCAAGTGATTTCGGGCTAAAAAACTTGATGTATTGACCTCAAGATGGATCTAGGGGGTGTATTTTCGTGAAAAAGAGGAAGGGGATGAAGCTTAGGCGTCAACCATGGCTAATGAGGTTTAAATGTTAATTTCGGTAAGCAGGCTGAACCGGCGCCTAGGCGCCAGACTCGCCTTTCACAAAAATCACTTTAAAAAATTTTATTTTCCACCAAAACTCATAATTTCAACTTCAAATTACTCATATTAGAGTATTGCTTCAGTTTCCAACTTCCAAAATATTTCCCAAAAATTTTAAAAAATTAAAAATTAAATCCACCAATTAAACACAAGGTTTAAATCAAACTCTTCTAATTCCATTCATAATCTTTAATTTTGGCTCAATACAATACATATAAGTATAGTAATATGATTCAAGTCCTAACAAACAATCAAACTACACAATTTCAAAGCAAATACTACACACATTGAACAATAAATCAAACACACAAACAACACATTCGATTTACTAAATCGATACAATGACACACTAATAAAAGTCTAGATCACACCACAATAACTATCTAATCTTCAAATTATAAATTTCCATTCTCTTTACAAGGAAGATTACTAGGCCTATTTAGGAAGAACACTAATGCCCTCGGAAACGTAGCCGTTTTCTCATCGATCCATTTGTTCTTCGCATACATCTCCACTTGAGCATCTTGATAAGCTGATAGATGATCAAATTGAAGCTTCGCCTGCCATTCCAGATGTTCAATTTGATGATACATCTCATGGAGGTGATCTCCAATACTTTTGAATTTTTCTTCAAATTTATCTAGACGACTTGAAATTTTCTCCAAACTTACAGCGATAAAACCATTGAAGTAGGGTTGAGGATCCTTTGAACCTTTGTTTCTAGCCTCTTCTCCAAGATTTCTTTTCTCCATTTCTTCAAAAATCCTCTCTAATCTCTCAATAATGAAGTGTCTAGGTTGTAATTTTGATTGCTTAGGGATTGGGGACAAAGATGGGGTAATTTAAAGAAGAAAATCATGTGAAAAACTGAAAATTTTTTGTTTTTACACGATCTAGTAACTGTGGCGCTTAGGCGCCAAATCTGGCGCCTAGGTGCCAAATCTGGCGCCTAGGCGCCGGACCCATCGATACACTGTTTTAATCTGACGCTTACGAGCCAAATTTCAGCGCCCAGGCGCCGGAACCACGTTCGACTCCGTTTCGCCTATCGTCAAATTTCAAAGTTCCGTTTTCCAAAATAGGTAAATTAGAATGGTAAGATCAATATAGACTTAGTAACACAAATTATAAATAATCATAATGAAGGTTAACTTGATCTCCTTTTTACTCACATATGAAATGGAGTGATCCAAAGTCCAAACTTTATATACTTCGAGATAATTTTTAGCTAAAGTCAATGAAGACTTGTTAGCGTCCAATTTTCTAAAGTTATATAAAATTAGACAAGACCGAGGCATAACCTTACATTAAAAATGTAAAAACATACAAAAATAAATATGGGTTGCCTCCCACAAAGCGCTTGGTTTAACTTCGTCAGCCCGACCTAAAATCAGGTACACTCAACTCGTAAGCCTCTTTATAAATCATTTTAATGTCTCCAAAATAATGCTTCAGTCTTAATCCATTAACTTTAAATATTTTTCCTATTTTGGGGTCTTTAATATCCACAGCTCCATAATGGTATACTTTCTCAATTATATATGGTCCTATCCATTTAGATCTTAATTTTCCAGGAAAAAGACTTAAACGAGTATTACATAATAATACTTCTTGTTCAGGCTCGGATATTTTTCTTGAAATCCTTTTATCAAGTAACATCTTCATTTTCTCTTTATAAATTTTTGCATTTTCATATGATTCATTTCTTATTTCATCCATCTCATTTAATTGTAATAATCGTTTTTCTCCTGCAGTATTCAAATCAAAATTAAACTCCTTTATCGCCCAATAAGCTTTATGTTCAAGTTCAACAGGTAAGTGACAATGTTTACCATAAATTAACCGGTAAGGTGACATTCTGATTGGTGTCTTATAAGTCGTTTTATAAGCCCATAATGCAGAATCAAGTCTATCAACCCAATTAGTTCTTTTAGGATTGACAGTCTTCTCTAAAATTCTTTTAATTTCTCTGTTTGATACTTCAACCATTCCACTTGTTTGAGGGTGATACGCAGTTGCAATTCTGTGTTTGATTCCAAATTTGTTCAGTAATAATTGAATTCTTGAATTTCTAAAATGACTTCCACCATCTGTGATAATTACCTTAGGCATTCCAAATCTTGAAAAAATCATTTTCTTTAAAAATTTTAAAACACTTTTGGAATCACAGTTAGGTAAAGCTACAACTTCAATCCACTTTGAAACATAATCAACTGCTAATAAAATATAAATCTTTCCAGATGATGGTACAAATGGTCCCATAAAGTTTAAACCCCATATATCAAAAATTTCAACTTCCAATATATAGTTTAAAGGCATTTCATCTTTTCTAAATATATTTCCCATCCTTTAACATCGATCACATGTTTTCACATAATGTCTCACATCTTTGAACAAGGTAGGCCAAAAAAATCCTGAATTAAAATTTTAAATGCAGTTTTATGTACTCTAAAGTGTCCTCCAAAATCAGAATCATGACATTTTGAATAATAACAAAAGTTTATTCATAAGGTACACATCTTCGAATTACAAAATCTCTTCCTAATTTATATAAATGAGGTTCTTCCTAAATATAAGATTTAGCATCATTTTTAAATTTCTTAATATATTTGTTATTCAATCCATGAGGTAGAATATTGCTAACTAAATAGTTAACTATATCCGCATACCAAGGTGTTTGGCATTTTTGAATAACATATAAATGTTCATCAGGAAATTTCTCATTTATATTTTCCTCAGTAATAACATCATTCTTAATTCTAGATAAATGATCAGCAATTTGGTTATCAGTTCCTTTTCTATCCACTATTTGAAAATCAAATTCTTGTAGAAGTAAAACCCATCTTATCAGTCTAGGCTTAGCATCTTTTTTTGTCATTAAATATTTAATAGCGGAATGATCAGTATGAACTATACATTTGGTACCAAGAAGATAAGGTCTAAATTTATCAAAGGCATAGAATATAGCTAAAAGCTCTTTCTCAGTAATAGTGTAATTTCTTTGAGTTTCAGAAAGATTTTTTCTAGCATAATATATAACTTTGAAAATTTTATCATATTTTTGTCCCAATACAGTTCCAATTGCAAAATCACTTGCATCACACATTAATTCAAAGGGTTTATTCCAATTAGGTGCAATAACTATAGGTGCAGTTATTAATTTTTCTTTAAAAATATTGAAAGCATTAATACAGTCTTCATTAAATTCAAATTTAGCTTCTTTTTCCAATAAATGACTAAGTGGTTTAGCAATTTTAAAAAAAATCCTTTATATATCTTCTATAAAATCCAAGCATGACCCGGAAAACTTCTTACATCGATAACGATGTAGTAGGTGGTTCCTGTTCAACCAATAATTTTCACTTTTGCTTGATTAACTTCCATCCCTTTTTGTGAAATTTTGTGACCAAGTACAATGCCTTCTGTGACCATAAATTGACATTTTTCCCAGTTCAGAACTAAATTTGTTTCTTCACATCTTTTCAAAACTTTGAAAATGTTTTCCAAACAAGATTCAAAAGAAGTTCCAAAGACTGAAAAATCGTCCATAAATATTTCAATTCCTTTGTCAATCAAACAATAAACTGAAAAGGCATTCTTCTAAACGCAAATGTTCCATAAGGACTTGTAAATGTTGTTTTCTCTTGGTCCTCAGGAGCGACAGGTAATTCATGATAACCAGAATATACATCCAGAAAACAGAAATATGAGTGTCCAGCTAATTTATCAAGCATTTGATCTAAGAAAGGTAAAGGAAAATGATCCTTTCTAGTGGCGTCATTTAATTTCTAATAATCAATACAAATTCTTCATCTAGTAACTTTTCTTGTAGGAATTAGCTCATTTTTATCATTGACAATGACAGTTACTCCTTCTTTCTTCGGAACACAATGAATATGACTTACCCATTGGCTATCCGAAATAGGATAAATAATTCCAGCATCTAACCATTTTAAAATTTCTTTTTAACAACCTCTTTCATGATAGGATTTAATCTTCTTTGAGGTTCAATAAGTAGGTTTAAAATCTCCTTCCATTAAAATTCTATGCATACGGATGGAAGGGCTTATTCCTCTTATATCAGCAATAGTCCAACCAAAAGCTTTCTTATAAATCTTTAACACTCCTATCAGTTTTTCTTCTTGATCTAAACTTAGTTTAGAAGAAATAATATCTGGTAAAGTTAATGAATTTCTAAGAAAAGCATACTTTAAATGTGCAGGTAATATTTTTAATTCCAGTTCAGGGGCTTTTTTAATTGAGGGTAAAAGTATATCATTTTGTGTTATGTCCAAAATTTCCCAGTTATCTTTAATATAATGAGTTTCTTTAGATAATTCTTCTTCTTTTAGTTCATTTTCATCAGTTAATAATTCAATTTTTTCTTCAGAAATGACTTTACATTTTTCTTGATAATGTTTTTCAATTATATAGTCAATAATATCCATACGATAGCATTTTTCTTTATCAGGGTACTTCATTGATTTAAGAACATTGAATTTAATCTCTTGATCATTAACTCTCATTGTTAATTCTCCTTTTTGCACATCAATCATAGCTCGTCCAGTAGTTAGAAAAGGTCTCCCTAAAATAATTGATATTTCTTTATCTTCTTCCATATCAAGTACAATGAAATCCACAGGGAAAATAAATTTATCCACCATCCTCTATAACTCCTTTAGGGTAGGCGATAGATCTATCAGCTAACTGAAGGGTTACAGTGGTGGGAGTAATCTCTCCTAAATTCAACATTCAAAAAATAGAAAATGGCTTGAGATTAATACTTGCTCCTAAATCACATGAAGCTTTTCCACAAAATTTTTCTCCAATAGCACAAGGAATAGTAGAACTTCCAGGATCTTTAAGTGTCCGAGGTAATTTCTTTTGAATTATTGCACTACATTCTTCACTTAATGCAACAGTTTCAAAAGCTTCAAATTTTTGTTTCTTACTTAAAATATCCTTCATAAATTTTGCATAAGTTGGCATCTGTTCCAAAGCTTCAACAAAAGGTATGTTAATGGTAAGTTTCTTAAAAATTTCAGAGAACTTAGAAAATTGATGATCAAGCTTTTGCTGTTTTAGTCTTTGAGGAAAAGGTGGTGGTGGTTTTTCAACTTCCACATTAATAGGAATAACAGTCTGATCTTGACTAGGAGAAGTTTCTTTAGATTTTTCAATCTCTTCAACTTCAATCTCATTTTCAATTTCATTCCGCATTCTTTCTTCTAATTCCTTTCCACTTCTAAGTTGCACAGCTTTAACGTGTTCATGTTCTTTTCCAGTTTCTTTTGGATTGACTTCAACATTACTAGGAAGTGTTCCTGGAGGTCTGTAATTAATTAAATTAGCAATTTGTCCCATTTGATTCTCAATATTACGAATAGCAGTGTTTTGAGTTTGTAATTGATTACTTAGTTGTAAAATAAATTCTTCTATTTATAACTTTTTCTGTTGATTATTAAATCCAGGTGGTTTATAGTTTGAATTTACTTGATTGTTCTAATTTCCAGTTGAATGAGATTGATTATTACCCCATTGTTGTTGTGAATTATTCCAGTTAAAATTTGGGTGATTTTTCCATTCAGGATTATAATAATTGGAATAAGGGTTATTTTTACTAGCAATAGCTTGTAAAGTTTCAATAGTTTGAGAATCTTCAATATTAGCAGAGTTGTTATGTGATATATTGATAGCAAAATTATTTAATTTCTTAGATATAGCTGCGACTTGTGAAGCTAAGATAGAACAGGCTTTGTTATCATGAATACTTGCC